>OZ059785.1:15944669-17250169 GCA_964057025.1 Standfussiana lucernea
ACTAATGAAGAGTTGAATTAATCATCAACTTTATTATCAACAGTACTAAACTCGCACTGTAAACAAGGGCCAGTATTTATATAGCCTGTGGCACAGATAACCTTCTGGAAAATACAAAGAGGAATAAATTCGTAATGGCGCGGGCGCGGATATTTACGCTACCTATTTTGTTGTACAAACTATTCTGATTTTTTTATCATATCCATGTTACGAAGAAACATTTTGAAACAATCTCAACTATGTATGTTTAGTTTACCAGTTTGACCGTCCTCATTGTCAAAATCACTGCCCACCTCTAATCCTGCTATGAGGTAATTGACAAGAATAACGTTGCTGAACTAACCATCTAGCCGACTCCTTGAACTGTGCCATGTCAAATCAGAGAACCGCGTATCCTTCACGCAGTAGGGAATGCCACCAATGAAAAAAAATGTGATGATTCCCGATATCCACCACCGGCTTTTCCACCATCTGGAGGACAGCGAGATTTTTTTAAATTGTTTCGCTGTCCAGCACTGACGGCGAAAAAAAAAAACCAATCGGCGAATCGGTGCTGGACATCGGGAATCTTTGCCTATAGGAAACATGATTGTATTGTTTATGATTCAGGGACCCACATTGGGGTTAATTCAAGGAACGACGAAATACACAGGTTTAACATATCACATATTCATTTTGAAACAATGTTGGCTATGACCATTGTCAAATTCACCGTCACCTAATCCTGCTGTGAGGTAACTGACAAGAAAAACGTTGCTAAACTAGCCGGTTCCTTGAACTCCGCCATGTCAAATCTGAGACAATCACTTCGAGGACAAGCCACGACCTATCCTCGGGTTGATTTGAGATGTCTATCACACCGCAGCGTGGCCAGGAGTCGTGTGTCGGATTATAGCATCCTACGCTTTTGATTACATGTAATGTTCGTTGTCTTATAACTGGTTGAAACTTTCAAAGTGTGTCTTAGACGAAATCTGAAAGATGGACGGCGGAATTGTAACGAAACGCTTTCCTGACAAACGAAGCGCTTTCCTGGATCACCTACAAACATCCTCATGTTCAGAATTCCGCCGAACTTTTGGCAACTTTTTCGAGACACATTAGTAAACTTTAAAAGAACTTTGAACGTTTATAATGATGGACATTCATTACTAATTTAATTCAATCAGAGATGTCAACCAAATTTTAACATTCCGTGAGGTTTTCAACAGAATTTTATTACAAACTATGAGCTATTACTATCAAGCAATTAAACTGTCGAAAGGGTGAGGGTTGGCAGTAGGCATGAGGGTCGAATAATGCTGATTGGTATATAGCACATCGATTTTACTTCCCCTAGGAACCCTACCCTAGCCCTCCGACATGTTCCTATACAAATCGGAGTTCATATCTAAATAAAAACGATCTCATATATCAGTTCTGTCATTGATGGAGATTTTGGAGATATAAGATTCGTTTTATACAAACTAATGTTGTTTGAATAATAAAGTAAACACCACTTAATTTAATGAGTGTATTATCTTGATGTTTTCTACGGTAAATACATGTAATTTTCGCTATAAATGTGTTAACACAATGAGAATTTAAATTAACATGATTATGCTATACAAATAATACTCACTGTAGCTGACTTAGTGACCCATAAAAGTAAATATGGTATTTTTCTTTACGATTGCTAAACGTTTTGAAATGTATGGTTTGTTTAGATTTCTAGATTATTTCAAGGTTATCTAAATTAGGTTAAATTGTACAGTCCAACCTAATCCAGGTCAATCAAAAGCTTAGTATGTAAGAAAAAGAGGCCTTAGACTGGTATTTTTGTATCAATCATTGCAAATGCTTTTTTAGTAGAAACCAGAAACAAAAAACTCCTTTTTAAAACGAACGTCAATGAACAGAATTACCTAAATCAAAGGAAACAAGAAAATAAATGCATCAAAAGAATCCTAAGTTTCATTGCTCAAATCGCTAGTGCGCGATCGAATATACCTAAAACCCTACTGGCGGGTCCTGATTTACAACCAGAACAGTTGGCCACATGGGCATCCGTAGGATGAGAAATTACAAACAATACATGTTTGACTACCACAACTGAAATATATAAATTTAAATCTAGAAAGCAATATGGAAACTCCTAAAAAGAAGAAAAGTCACTATCGAGACTAATTTGACTGCGTAAAATTACGCAACGGCAACGGGCGAGTGTCAAAAACAAGATTTCGCACTGTGTCGCACTGCGTACAAAAGTTAAGGTGATATAGACCCAGTTCGAATCGAAAAGCTACAGTCAGATATTCTAGTGTCTGCTGCACCCTACGTAGACACTAGACAGAGCAAGTTATAACAATAGACAGAAGAGTGAATAGGCATTTTCTTAGCCATCAATAGCCATTTTCTTGTTTTTTTCGATCCATCGTAGACGTCAGCCATAACTTTCCGCTTTGCATCACTGGCTCATTCATTAGACAAAAACTAAATAAAAAAGTTACTTAATAATAACCAGAACAAACAAAGACCAGACAAAGACCTAATTACAACAGAGCTGTAGTAAGAGTAAACTAGACGGAAATATATTTTCACCATCTTCTCGTATGCATACTTTTTGGGGTCCTAGTTGTGAAAACAGCTGACACCAGCTATTAATACCCGACTACATTAGACAGTCCAGTTCACAAGAACTGTCAAAGACTAGCGCTATCTCATTAGACTTACATCATCGTCATCATATCAGCCCGGGATCACCCACTACTGGTTGTAGGCTCCCCCTTTCTTCTGCCACACTTCCCGGTTCTGTGCGTCTTCTTATCTTATTAGACATACGCTGAGAGCAAATCTATACAATACCCTATTAATGCCCAGGCCCAACTAGGACGATGGGTTACGCAACCGTGTGACAGGCGGCCAGAGATAATCAGTTTATAGTCATTAAATTGTTCTCCCGTCTCACAGACTCACAGCCTGTTACTGTAATAGTCTTTATCTTATATCTATTGTTTTTCAAGTCGCCTATAGTGGGCTGACCCGATTCTCGCTTCCATATTTATGTGTGTGAATTCAGATCTTTATTAGGTGTTATAAATCTGAATGAGCTGAACAACTCATTCTTTTCACTGTTTATTTTTTCGGGGCACGATGGCCGAATTTTTACAGAATGCAGGGTTCGAGTAGGTCGTGGGTTAGAATTCAAACCCAAGGCATTCAACTTAAATACTCACGTGTAATTTGTTTCATCACCACTACTCTCGAAATAGTGCAAGAAAACATCGTGTGTAAACCGACATGTCCTAGACACAAACATTCGAAGATTTCAATCAATACTGGGCCCACGTGTTAGATTAGGGCCCACACCCTTACACAGAGAGGAGGCCTGTTTCCCATCAGTGGTAATTTCAAAGGCTGATTATTGTACTCTAAACCTGCACAAAGCAGCTAAATCAAAACACCCACTGCTCCTACAAAAGACGTCTATCAAACCGCCAGTACTTACCTCAACATGGGCCATCGTGTAGACGCACCATTACAATTTATAGTAGGTACGAGTACATACTAGTATCTCTATAAGGAACATAACGGCACCCTGTCGTACTACGGTACACTATTACCAGGCCGCCTGGTTTGTCCACTAAGTTTTTACCAAATCAATTTATTTTTTACCGAGATGGTGTTCTGGTATTGATGCTACGTATCAGAGGTAATTATTTCAATGAACTGGACCCTGGACCTAAGCTTCCGTTAGTGATTGAGTCTATACATTCCAAGGCATTTTTTGCGAAGAACTGTTCGATTGCTTGTGTTTTTCCTACGCGTAGACCCGATCTGCAGATTAGATTAGATCATCCTCAACCTGGAGATATTCTTATACGTATGTATCTTCACTACCTAAGTGTTAATACGGTCTACTGTTTAATTATAATTAGGTTGAGTTGTGTACTAGTTCGTATATATTTTTGAATGATTAACACCCCGAAGAATGAGGTCAAGGGTATCAGAATAATTTTAAGGATTTCGGCCGTTAATCAAAACTACTTCTAAACATTATAACTACATCCTTTTATGGGTACAAATCCAGCTGTTACCTAACCCAGTAGCCATTTGAACAGATTTTTATCGTTGACGATAACACATCTGTTACTTAAGATAACTATGCAAATGCATTCTTTGACCGCAATACGCACTGAGATAAAAGAAGTAACGCTTGGCCGAGCAAATATTAATTACACACGTTACAATTACCTGAAGTGACTCATTGTTGATACCGAATCGGGGTTATTGTATCAACTGGATCTAGGCCTAGGATAGTGTATTTACTAACGGAAAAAAATCGCAGGTTTCTCAGGGTTCTGAACTACAAACAGGACATCTGACGATCAAGATTTTCTTTGAAAACGCTAAAGCTCACTCTAAAGAATACAGCATTTCCTTCGTCTGTCATGCCTTCAAGACTAATAGGTCTAAAACACGTAAAAGCTGACCGCAATCAACTGCCCAATTTGTAACCCAGCAATTAGTTCTTCCGGTGACTATTTCCGATTCCGACCAATTGAAATATTATGTTAAACGTTTTATTATACGATGAATCATTTTCTTACACTGTGAAAACTTCATTGGATTAATTCGGAAAAAGAAGGCTTCCTTCAACAGCTGCCATCATTAACATCATGCCCTTACATCTCGATCTGCCTTCATTGAAATGAATGGAATGCATTCCATTGTTATTATTTCTTTTTCGTCTATCATGTACTCAAACTTTCGTCTTATCTATTCAACTGATTGATTACTGAAGAAGATACACAATTGAGAATCTAGCACACGCTCATTATTACCTCTCGCCAATGCATATCAGAGAGACGATCCATTGATGTGCCTATTAAGCCCTACACGCCTTCATTCCTCGCCTAGGTCGACTAGACTATCAATCAACATATATAATGCTATATTCAACTATAGTAGGTAAACATTCCAGCAATCAACCGATCAATATCAATCATCCATTAAATAACTTGCGTTTAAAGTTATGCCTTCTATTTATTCCGTCTAGTTTACGTAGTCCCTTTGCCAAAACGAAATTAAAATCAGCTGTTACTTGTGAAAGCCACAGCGCCGTCATATTTCATTGCCAAGTTTTCACTCCGCATTTCACTTTAGTAAGTGTTTGTTGTGTGTGAAAACTGTGCTGCATCAGTTAGGCAATGTTTTCTATTACCCGTGGTTCACAATTTGAGTATTTTTCTTGAGCCCCACGAGGAGCAAGAGAGGCGTTACTGGTAACCAGTCTAATTGATAAGACAAGCCCTGCTGAGTTTCAATTAAGACGATAAGCAATATAACCGAAATTAATTATGAACATCGAAGTTGTCTTGATGTTTTTTTTTATAATGATTGGAATCGTCCTGTTAGCTATGCTGCCTTAATTCGACACATCTGTAAACATTTTCGTATAAAAGTACATTATGCTCTAGCCAAGGTAACCAGTGCCACAATAATTCATAGGCCGCATTAGCTACTTGTCACTTCTCCGTACCGAGTTACTTGACTCAAAGTCTCAAACAGTCGAACCGGTTGTTGTTTATCTCGTTAACGTCAGGCAATTCTCTTCTAATTATGACAAATTGTGATTTTTAACCCGAAACTCCCGGAACTACGAGCTTTGAATTGCCGACGAACTAAATCTTGCTAATAGTTTTAGTACACTTGCTTCTTGTAATGTTTTTCCGGTATTGGTTGTTGATTGTTTTGACGCGTTCTTTGATTGCAATATTTTCACTCATTTTAAACAACTCTGCCTATTTATCTACTGCTAGACATCTTAAGGTGCGCCACAACACCCTTGCCCTCCGCCAGCCGCATCCAGTGTGTCCCATCAATTATCACGCATATACCGAACCATAGATACTAGTTTTTGCACATAGGAAACTTGATATCTGTAGAAGAACATTCGGTTTTATTAATCTTGGAAAAAAAATCTTGTGCAGTATGGTAGAAGACAGAAAAACCGTTTCGAGGTGTTTGTAGTTGTACATTTTCTGATCTTCACCTCGCACAAGTGACGTTCGTGTCAAGGCTAAGAATATAAAAGTAGTAATTACTACTCACAATCCGAAGACAATAATAAAGTGTTTATTTATTTACATGACGATCGATGACGGGATCTAGTAAGGTCGCGACACCTACTTGCGTCCAGTTAGTTATTTTAAATATTTTATTAGTTTGTTCAGACGTGGGACGTGAATGTCAATTGGAACATGTGTCGAATCGATTTAACATCACAAGTTCGACTAGTCTACGTTGTTACGGCTAAATTGTTTATTATTGCTCCAGTTTTTGGATGTTATGACGAGTTTGCTTTATAAGGAGTGGCTGTTATGAAATCCTTAGCAGAATCGGATTAAAGATTTCGCGGATGCCTTGAACTGGAATCATGCAATCTGGTTTATGGTTAAGTTATATGCTTGTATAGCCATGTAACATGTATCCATACTTCCATAGTAATATGTTTTTTTAAATATCCCTGTTTGTCTGTCTGACTGACACACCTGTTCACATCTTAATGGCTGAAACCGATTTCACTGAAAGGCATACAGTTAAACCATGACTAAGCCATTTTATATATTTTGATCCTGATAATACGTTCTCGTGGCATAATTCCCGACCACGCGGAGAAACAGCGCAGCTTTATTTGGAAATGTTTCTGCCTTAACTTAAACCAAGTTTGCACAAACTAAAAGGATTTCAACTAACGTACATTAATGGCCTCACCTTACATGAAATTATGTATGTGCGATTAACATTTCAGCGCAGAAATTTACGATTACATGTTGCTCGCGCTTTTCCGTAGAGATGATACCGAAAGCGCAATTGCATTATGTTAACGGCAGGTTGTTGGCCCTTTACCAACACCTCACTGACCCACTTGCTTCGGTTGATGGTGTAGGATGATAACTAGCACATTCACCCTAGCTTAATATGTTCCATTCTGGGTTAGAATTTTTGCAAAGAAATATATTCTTGGAGTGTTAGCAATTTGTATGCTTATATTCTGAGTACCACAAAGGAGCTATAATAACAGTCGCTCGAGTCGATCCGTAGGTTAAGCCGTTGGTCTCGGCTTTCATTTGTAGATCTGTGACAGTCGTTACAGGTAGTCAGTGACGCTTGGAAGTCCGACAACCAGTCGTACCAAAGGGTATCGTATTATACACTTCTAACTAGGTTGTGAATTCAGCCGCATCCGGTTAGACTGGAAGCCGACCCCAACACAGTTGGGCACCTTTTCCCAATTGTGGCAGATAATGATGACTCGTATAAAACCTACCTAGTAAAGTTAAAGTGCGATCTGTGGATTTTGCCCTTAGCTCGCTGCACATCGACTATAACAGCATGTCTACCAAAAGTATGACTTGCAGAAGTAATTGCACAATTTGCCAGAGATCAATGTCAGAAAATGGCTATTATGTAATGATGTTGTAGGAATGGTTGTTGACATCAAACCAAACATTACTTTCTATTGCGAACATTATTGTCCCGGCAAGCTGACGCAACCAGACATTACCTTTCTACGAGTATATCGCAACGAGATATAAAAAAATACTAAACATTAAACTTACTGTTAGGTGTAGACAGTCTATAAGTTGGGGGATTACATTGATGATAAAAATGCTTGGCTCAATGCTGGTCCTGCTCCACAACCATAGGGGCAAACTAATTGATTACCATGTGAAGTTATTGTGGAAGCTGCAGAAGTTTGTAAACATATCTTTGCATTGTATAAATTCAATCTCTTAGTATTATATAATTGCATAGCACATGTGTGAGTACTATGTACGATAAAGCTACCATTTACATCTTTTATTGACTCGAATTTGCACTAGCGGTTGAGAGAATGTCATGCTCACTCAAATATCTCGCTGATGGTGGCACGTGTGTCGGGTCGTTTAGTTCCCTTCAACATGGTTGAGTTGTATGAGGGCTGATCCATGCGTCATGTTCGTGAACGGGCGTTGTCAGTAGGGACTGGTCATCTCGCAGCTGCCATGGATTATTGTATTTTTGAATTGATGATTTTATCTTTTTACTCTGGACTGGACGCTCTTACTCGCACGTCTTTCTACATCGATGATCTTGACATTAATGATGTAACCATGATTTTGTAACACCATATTGATTCAAAAGTGTGTCCTTGGAGTTTCTTGCCCATTCTTCTCCATAGGATCTACGGTTTCGAATGAGCTACTACAGTACTTTCACAATCTCTAATCGGCTTCAACTTCGGTCGGACACTACATATTAGCCTTAAGGTAAATATTCACTTTCCAAATGCTTCATATTTCAACAACAGAATTGACATAAGCTTTTCTGTTTAAATATCAATCCAATACATTTTTGACTTTTCCGACATCGTTAATGCTGATAAAATGTCACTTTGTCTTCGATTCTTGGCGCTCTTGACGTTTTATCACGTGTAAGTTATATGGAACCTTAGAGTGGCAAAGCAATAACGTGGTCGAGTATACATTCAGTTTTATTGCCTATCTCTGCTCTGTTTGCAAGGATGTGGTCGCCGTATGTTCCTGAGATTGCTTTCCCGATCGCATTTGCAGATGCCAGCTGGTTTCCTCGCTCTTCTAATTTAAGCAATAAGATAAATCTTTAAACATCGTCTTAATATAACTAGATCTTAATATCCCTATTTGCTGTTACGCAGAACAATAAATAATTAGTCAAACTGTTTGCGGAGCAAATTGCAGACTGGCTGTGGACACCGGACACTGACTGACAGATACTTCAGTAAAGTTTCAAGCCAGACTTTGACAGATCATGTACAGAGAAACACTGAAGTTCCTAAGACCAGCGATAAGACCGCCATTCTTACCATAAAATTAGCAATATTATAAAACAGTTGTGTTTAAATTTTGGTGTAAAATAAAGTATATTCTATTCTACCTAAATGTCAGTGTCCGGTCCGCACCGTTTTAACCTAAACTTAAGTTTTTGTATGAAAGTATCGGTGTCGGGTTAATGTGTATCTATGACTCTTATCTGCACCTACACTATGCGGACAAGTGTAAAAAATAATTTATTATTATGTAGGCGTAACACCTTGGATAATGTTGTAAATATTCAGTAGCCTGTCACCGAATTGTAAAGAATGTTCGGTAATATCACCATTTGTGTGTACGACGCTGTCTCTATATCCGTCTATTGTTATACAGCGTGTTGTTTGAACGATAAAACCGACATGTTTATTGTTTTTTCCGCCGCCTGCATCCCACAAATTCAAGCATTCGAAAGCTAGTCAAGTGTATTTCGATCCATGCACAGGGAAGGGTTCCGTAGTCGAATATTTACGCAAGCACAGTATTGATTTTAACTACCGCAAAAATAACTTAGCATTTCATAGATTCTCGAAAAAAGTATCTTTCTCATAGGCATGCTGGTTTCCTTACGATGTTTTCCATCACCGAAGCAAGTGATAATTATACATTGCAAGACACGCGTCTTGGAACTCGACACCTATGACATGGCAGTCCAACAGTCACACCACTAGGCTATCACTCCTTGAAAAAAGTATGAAAAACTGGGTTATTTCTGCGACTGTAACCACACTAATATTATGGTATTTTTTTTTAACTTCACTAAATCACTGTTTCGCTGAACACAGAATAGTACATACAGTACAGATATGTATAGTGCCAAAAGCCTCACAGTAAAATGACTGTGAGCAATCCTCACAGACAGACAGTCAGACGAGACAGGCAGTCGCCATTTTTTTTCCATTTTGCTACGAAACATAAAGATACACCTCATGAATTCTCATCGAAAATTCGTATCATTCGATCGCGCCTTAATTTGGTACCGGTTAATATTATTTGGTTTATTATGCATGCAATGCATGCTGTGAATTGAAACCCGTGACATTATATAATCAAAGCCCGTTACATTAAAATGAACCAGTCCTTATTTCGAGGCGCTATGGCCTATAATGCCATAATTGCACTCTTACTAATTTAGAATATGGACTATTGGTTTTATTCAGAATTGCATTGATGCAAATGAACCACCCTCGCACTGACGAGAATGTAGTTCAATTATACCTGTTTATAGCTTTGGCGCGAAAATGTCAATAGATACGGAACTTTAAGGATTTAATATCAGATCACGTTGATTGTTTTTATTTTTACTGCAAAAAGTAATTACTTTGGTCGGTGGAGTTCGTCATAAAGCTTGGTATCTTGGTACCAACTATGTGGTACTACTATTTTATGTGGGATTACTCTAAATATATCGGACGAGAGATATCATCAAAACAACACAGATATGGTAGATATTTCAATAACGTGTTTACCTACTCTTATAGCGATAATTTTACGTCTATATTGGATCTTACTGACCTAATTTTAGCACATCTAATTCGAATAGACAGTAAAGAGACAGTTTCATTTTATGCCTCTAGACTAACTCTTTTTGCTAGACTAATGCCCGTTTTCACCGACATCCCCTAAGTTTATGGGATCCCCTAAGAATGGTTAGGGGGCTGTTAGGGGATGGTTTCTGTTTCACCAACATTAAGGGGTCAGTTAAACGTTAAAAGGTCCCCTAAATTTAGGTGGTCGAAATGTGGGCCCATAAACCGGCACATATGTAAGTGATCTCTCAAGCAACGAAGATGGATAGTGATTTATATGAATTTATTGAAAATTTAGAAACTGTGTCTACTTTATTCGACATAAATAATAGCCGTAGACCAAAAATATATCGGAAACGACCAAACTACTTCGAAAGTTTTGATGAAACTGATTTTTTTCGGAGATATAGGTTATGTAAATCGTCAGTGTTGTATTTATTGGAAAAGATTGAACACACCTTAGAATTTTCTGATAATAGGTGAGTACCTACTTCCCTACTTAACATACATAAGTATTAAAGTTTTTTTAAAATAACATTAAACAAAATTAAACTTATGAACGTGTTATTTTTCTTTGTTTAGTCGACGATACGTAACTAACAATGTAAACCATACACTTGTGTGGTAGGAATCTCTGTCCTTATTATATTCATATAATAACAATTATGTAAACAATCTTTATTTTATTACAGAAATAATTCTATATCCCCAATAAATCAGTTATTAATAGCATTGAGGTTTTATGCTACGGGTAATCATTTATTGGCTGTGGCAGACATGGGTGGGATCAGTGTGGCTACTTGCAGTCGAATAATAAAAAGAGTGTCTGCAGCAATTGTGACTCTACGTCCACAGTTTGACAAATTTCCTGAAACAAGCGAGGAACAAGAAAAAGTGAAGATGGAATTTTATAACATTGCAAGGTTCCCTAATGTTCTTGGATGCATTGATTGTACACATGTGAAAATACAGTCACCAGGTGCAACTTCAACACCTTAAATTAATTTAAAATATTTGACAAAATTATGAAATTAAACTGTAGGTACTTACCTACCTATTACCAACCTACTTACATAAAATAAAATTAATGTTTTGTATGTATTTTTTAAGGTGGAGATGATGCAGAGCTATTTAGAAACAGGAAGGGATACATGTCCATAAATGTTCAAACAGTAGCATCAGCCAATTTATTAATAAGAGATGTTGTGGCCCGTTGGCCAGGTTCAACACATGACTCGGCTATTTATCAAAATAGCAACACCTATAGAAAATTTGAAAGAGGAGAATATACTGACAGCTATTTACTGGGTGACAGCGGATACCCATTGAGGGTAAATAGTTAATGCTTAAAATACAATCAATAATCTTTCTTGCCAATCGGGTAAAAATAAGTGCGAGTTCATTCTGTCAGTTTGTTAATTTTACAGTAAGAGTATGTAGGTAAATTATTATTATGACAAGGTTAATAATAACAATAGTATAGGCTCATTAATTTATTAAAAAAAATTACAAATTCTCTTTCTTCTAATCATTCTTTGGCACACCAAATAAATTCTTCAGATTGAAGTTTCCACCTGTAAAATAAATTATAATGTTAAGGACTATTAAAGCAGCAGTGATAAATTTTTTTTCAGCCTCATCTGTTGACTCCATATTTAAATCCTACAACGAGAGGGCACCAAAAATACAATGAGGCTCACATAAAAACTAGAAATGTGGTGGAAAGGCAGTATGGAGTCTTAAAACGACGTTTTCCTGTCTTAGCTATTGGTATAAGACTACAGTTAAGAAATGCAATCAATGTTATTATTGCATGCTGTGTCTTACACAACATGTGTATTTTAAGAAATGAAGAGGAACCAGTTAACGAAAATATTGTTCCTAATATAGAAGAACTTATTTCAAATGGGCAAATAACTGATGCCACAACAAACATTACATCCCAGAATGCATATGGGCTTCGTCGATTACAAATTACAAATTATTTTGATAACATGTAATAACTAGGCAATGTACCATTATGGTTGTTAATAAATACTAAGTTGTAATCATAAAATAAGTACCTTTTATTTGATTATATACTTCTATTTTTATTTCTAAGTCTTTTCTTGCTGATTCAAGTTGTAAATTATACAAGTTTCTTTTAAATTCAATTTCTTCTTCCAACAGTTTCTTTTTTAAATCTTCGATTTCAAGTTTTTTATTATTCATCCCTTGAAATCCTGTACACAAGGTGGCCACAACTTCAGACTGTTGTTGGTTCTGTTCTTTAAGTATAGGCCTCCGCCTTTTCCAATGAGGAGTTGTTGGTGTCTTAGAAAGTAATGGTGTGACTGTTTCCTTATTTTCGTCTTCCTTTACTTCATTTATTGACTTGTCCTGAAAACAAACAAATCAGGTTAAATTGCAAGTAAACATTTTGTTGTAAATGAAGTTATGGTGTAAAGTAACACAGTTATGTAATTAAGATAATAAATGTGAAAAGAGGAAAAAGTGTGTAATAAGTAGTACTTACTGTAACTAGTTCAGCATCCAAAATTATGGTCTCAAATTCTTCATCAAATACTTCTAAATCTGTGACCTTCGTATTAATTGGTATGGTGATGACTGAATCCGAATCTAGAACATCAGCAATACCACTGCAGCCTCGACCCATTAAATCGCAGACTTGTTCGAGTATTGGGTCTGTTCTAGAAGTAGATGGTCCTCCACCAGTTCCAGTGGTACTACTCCTGTTTCTTGAATTGTAAATTTTTGCTTCACTTTTCATTTTCTCCCAGACTCTTATGAGGGCATCTTTATTTCTAAAATAAAAAATAGAAGGATAGTTTCTCACGTGGTATTATTCATATTGATAAAATATTATAGGTTGGTTTGTACCTACATACTTATTTAAATTACTAACCTGTGCATGTTTCCCGTTGAATTAAATTGTGTACAGAGGTTTATCCAAGCTTCGTTCTTGGCTTGATTGGTGGTACCATCTGTTCTTTTATTTAAAATTATATTTCTGAAAGCATACACCAATTTCACCAGCTTGTCTTTCTCATCCATTGTGAAATTTTGGCTACGCTTCCTCTTTTCTGCCATTTTATTACACCGCAGGGATAGTTTATAAAACAAAATATTGATTACTTAACGTCTAGATTTAGTTGCTAATTAACACGCAAACACAAACAAACAATCAAAAATCTGAATCTCAATTCTCTTTCTCACGTCGTCGTCAAAGTGTCAAATACAAATAAGACCACAGATAACACGTGAGGTTTCGTAATGTATACAGAGTATTTATGCAAGAAAATTTGAAATTAATTAAAAATATGAACGAAATAATATTTAATATTGCCATCAAAACATGATATATTAAAAACTGTATCCATATAAGTGTTTATTATACAGAATTTCGTAGAAAACTATCTTGTGTTAAAGTATCGATAAGTTCAAAGACGAATCAGTCACTATTATCGAAAACAAAACGTCACCTAGTTATGTGTCCCATAGATAAGTGACAAAAATGATGGTGAAACGAAATTTAATTTAGGGGCTAGTTTAGGGGAGCTTTTAAGCTAAAGATCCCATACTTATGTGGTAGTTTAGGGGGTGTCGGTGAAAACGGGCATAACTCTTTTAGACGTTCCTTGGCTTACCTTGTGTTTCTTTCTTTATTGAAGCACGGATTAGTACGTGAGCGTCTCAATCGGACGAATATATCACTCACGAAATAAGTATCAGTTTAAAAAATAAATAGCAACACTATACATTTATCAAAAGTTGCAGAAGACGCCATTAATTGTTACTTTTGTGTTTCGACAAACAAACATTTGATTAGCTTTCCTCATATTGAAGAGACTAACAACTACAATATTTCGTTTGATTCCTCTTACAAACAGTTGCAACACATTGAATATCATTACGAAGTACTAAATTACAAATGTATTCAAAGGTTATAGTTTTCTATCTGCCCACACCACGCCAATGGGAAGTGGGTGCTACTCACTAAATATTTGGGTTCTTATCAACCCACGGCCGTTCTACATTGCCTTAATGCACTTGGCAAATATTCGCAGATAGATAATATTTTATCATAGTCTTCTCGATTTGGTCATAAAGCCGATTCTGTAATACTCATAATGTGTGAAATAACTTATAATAAATAGCTTTGTTTTCTTGCAATATGTTGTCATATAGGCTACATAGGCAGCTTTTGATATTGCTCACAAGATCAAACTACAATGTTTTCACCGCTGGAACAAGGGCCGTCCCTGTGAGAACAAACGGGCAATTATCCCCACGTCTTGCAGAATAAAATGAAAGGCAGCTTTGAAATTGCTCTCAGGATCAAACTACAATGTTTCTCCAGCTGGGACTAAGCTGTGAGAGCAAGCGAGCTATAATCCACCACACCACACGAGCCCAGAGCGCCCCAATCCTCTTCGTGAGTCTAGTGTGAATGATAGGTAATACCTACAGCTCGTTGAAGTTTAAGTCGTATTTTCTTGAACACCAAAGAACTAGACACAAGTCTTTATTGATTTCAATTAATAAATGGAACAAGAACATGTACGATCAATCAACTACACACAAAACAAAGAAACAGCCGTCAAACCTTGACGAAAACTGACACAATGAACTCGTGGGAAATGCAATAACGTCTTGATTAAACTCATTTCCCGTTGTTTAACATAACAGTTAAAGCCTTTGTGAAAATCAGCTGAGTCATACGAAATTAAATGACAAATTGCGATACAAAAAGCCTGATAGCACAATGTATAGTGATATCCGTTTATAAGCTGAACGGGGTTTAATAACAGCGAGTGGTGCCATTGTGGTTCCACATAAAGAATAATGGGTACTGCGTACAATAGACGTCTCACATCCATCTAAAACTACCTAGCCTGTAAATAGTGATGTTTTCTTAGAACTTGCGACTGATTGCAGTGCGTCGAGTGACTCTTGTGTGCTATTTTCAGTGCGTATTTGCGTGTTCGGGATTGATGTATCATTTTGCTAAGTAGTCTTTGATTATCCACTTAGTACTTTCATCTTACACTTAGTTTTCTCTGCTTTAAGTGCTTCTTAAGTATTGAGATGTGGTTAATGTATTTGGCCGGAAAGTAGATAAAATGAAGCTGATGTCAGTAATCTTTTACTTAGATTTACACTGCCCATCGTATTTGGGTCAAGTGTTTACTACCTACGGCGTTTTCCAGAGTGTTCTGAAATGTTTTCTTTCACCATCTAATCTTGTTACAATGCTATAGGGGCTCGTAGATTGTTCACGGACCGTCTAACTTTGTCCATCCTATTTACTCTCTTCAATTTCTATTCATCGCGTCCTAACTTAGACCTCTCAGAAACGCTTTAGAACTCACTCAATCAACGCTGAATAGCAACAAAAGCAAAGCACTTCAGTCTGCAACAAAACGTAAACTTTCTTCAAACAAAAACGGAATACTAAACTCATGAAACACCGCATAACAACTGCAATACCATAAACAGGATCAACAAAACTGCAACTCCACGTAATACTAAGGACTAGGTTATAAAGGGGCATGCACCTCATGAACAATATAACATTACGCGTGAAATCCCTGAAGGATTGGAAAGAGGTGTATCTAAAGGACACCCACATTTCGCCAGTAATGTTTAAGTTCCATGTAATAGGGAGCGAGCCTAGTATGCAGAAAGAGTATGTAGAAGTATGTAGGTGTTGAAATCCCTGAAGGCTTAGGCAGAGTACATCCACATTTCACCAGTAATGTTAAAGTTCCGAGTAATAAGAGGCAAACCTATTGCAGTAGAAATAGGTGTTGAAAGTCTAACAACAAAGGTATTAGGAAGATGGCGTGCCGCGAGTCCGCGTCGTCGGTGTTCCACTCGGACGCTCGCGTGCCCCATTGTGTAACGCAGTACAATAGCCCCTGTGTGCTGCACACACAATATAAGTGCACGGCATTCTGCACTGGGAGGTATAGGTACGGAATTTGAAGGCGCATTTGAAATGGATGCATTAGGAACCGACGAAATAGACGCTTAGGTAATATTAAATTGAAGTGTTGAGCATTCTACAGTGGAAGAACTTAATCTACACTTTCGATTCGTTAAACGTCTTCGTGGTTTGGACCTTTTGAACAAAGTTACTCTGTGTTTTATTTCGTAAAAAACGACAAAGATGTTGAAACAAATATGACATAAAATGATTAATCTTCAAACGAAATCTAAATAAAGCAGTATTAGGAACAAAGACAAAGATGAAAGTACTTCCCAGGATGTCGCGTGTCCTGAATTCGACGGAGAATGGCGGCGATTACAATGAAAAGAAGCAGCATAACCGACTTGATCCTAATTACGACTAATTATCGTAATAATCTTGGCAAATGACAGGCCGGGCGAAAAAAAAGTGAATCATGTTCGAAATATGAATATAATAACGCTTCCATTTTTATGGTATAACTGTCACACTGCGCACGCGTTCAACGTCCGTTCGGTCGACGGTCGGTAATGTTCCTTTTTGAACTGTTAATTGGTACTTCCGTCCCTCATTGAATTGCGGTGGTCTAGCTGCAATGCAGCGGTGCAATAACAGGGCATAATAAGCTGTCTACTCGATATTACTCTGTATTCTCTACGGGCATTGTGAAATAATGGGAACTGCAGTTGGTTCATTCGACTTTATGACTCCGAGTAATGCGACGACGTCTATAAAGTGTGTAATAAAGTATTTAAGAAATAACTAGCGTATTGTGTCATAGTCAATTGCTTTGGATGAGCAAATCTTGTTAAAGACCATCATTTCAGGTAGCAACAGAAATCTTGAAATGAAGAAAACGCTCCGGCTTACTAATGAAGAAAACGCTCTGGCTTGAAGTGCTTTGCTAATTAACACAACAGTAAACAAGGCGTAAACAGACAACCTATTTATTAGTCAATACCATATAGAATCCTGCATGGCAACTACGGAATACAAAACCGGATCACTCATTATCACTACTTAGCCTTTTCAGTACACGTGATACTGAAAAGGCTAAGCATCCAATCTAAGTTGCATGCAGCTGAATATTAGTGTTTTTATTCTGGAGAGCTTGTCATCCATAAAATCATTTGTCTAGCTAGCCTATTCCCAACTATTATAATGGAGTCGTCTTTCAGTCTTATCGAATGCAGCTGAATAGACCAGTATTTTTCATAGAGCGATTGCCTGTCTGGTTTCACAACCCAGTGAATGGGTAATACGACACATCTAGGGATGACTGGATGTCTGGCGTTCGGGTTTCATCCTACCCGTTAAACTGTCAAAGACCTGCGAACAATAGCCAAGACCAACAACCTAGCGTGCTTCGGCAAGCGTTGCTTTACCATGAAGACCGACCTGTGCGGCTTTTTTTTATTCAGCCACGAGTACCTCACATTATGGTAATTACAGATTCCAACATCTAATCTCGCATTATTATTATTCTCTCAAATTTTACATCCTTATCTTCGTCATCGATCAGCAGTCAGCTGGAGAGCACAAACATACACAAAGATAACCTTGGAAGATATAGCTAGACCTTCGCGAGATCCAGTTTGTTTCTTATACTATGAGCAGCCTTGATGAGACGCGCCTTAGCGTGATGTAGTTGCTTTTACGAGTATGAATTAGCATTCTGTTATGTTATGTTCTTTGAGGTTCTATGCAGATTCCGTTTAATCGCTTAAAATTGTTTGGTTATTTAACAAGTTTAAAAATCGCTGGTCCCATTTATGTTTTTGTCATTTAAACAAATGTCAACTTAATGTGCGTAAATAAAGTTGATGTCAATATGACTATTACTATTGAAAAAGTCATAAAATGCTTGAAGTTGTAGTGCAAAATGAGTGGGTTATAATATAGTTTTCTTTTTTTAATACTAATTAATAGACTTGCGTTTGGTCGCACCTCGCCTGAAGTGAAACGATGATGCGGCCTAGGGTGGTGCAAAAACACGTACAATATTTTTTTACGTGTTTAGAAACGAAATCGCACATGCCGTATAAGATTGCTTGGTTTTCACATTGGTAGTTTTTCTTCTACATGATGTCACGTTATATTCGTAGAAATGGAGGATACGGATTTGAGTTCGGTATTAGCTACTAGTAATAAGTTGATCCAAGATATACACATAATTCTTATTGATAGATTGTTACTTTGTTCACGTTTACTTGTCGATGTAAAGCAATAAACTGTACGTGACCGATATGTTAAAACAGAGGACGTTTTGGAATTGATGGGTATTACAAGAGTGGTTTTATGACTTTGCGAATATATTGCATAAGGTCCACTACTTATTCATCTCAGTTCCAGAGAAGACTATTGCCAATAAATCTTGACCCTGAACCTTTTTTTGATCGATCAAGTGTCCAAATGCTATCAAATCTCGTAGTTTAAAGAACTCAATAAAACAGTACACATCACAGTATTAGCCCAGAATTTGGAGTTGTGCCCGGTTGAAAACAATAGTCTCGCAGTGGCTCGCTCCCATTTACATGGGGTTCAAACAAAACTCGAAATGCGGGCGTCCTATAGGTACTTACTCCTCTGCTCAAAACCTTCGGGGATTAAAGGCGTGATGTTATGTTTTGGTCTAAAAAGGACATTTCACAAGCCATGTTTTCATGCACACTATAGCCATCAAAGGAAAAAGAAAACAATAGGTTAATCATTCTAATAGCCGAAGCCTTCGATAAGAAGTGCCACTTGTCGCGATGTTGAGTGCAAACTGCACGTTCGGAGTATCAAGTGTCTCAACAAGTGCGCTTCTTTGATTTCACACGCGATCATGCGCCTAGATAAGTTAATATGTAGCTACAAAAATATACGATGTCTAGCATCATCATCACCAGCCTAGCCTTTCCCCAACTAATGCGGTCGGCTTCTAGTCTAATCAGATGTAGCAGAACACCAATATGTTACATGGAGTGACTGCCTATCTGCCCTACACAACCCTACAGGGTACCTCTTAATAAAACTGGTTGTTAAATTTTCAGGTTTCTGAAAATTCACGTCTGCCAGATACCTACCAATGACAGCCGGAACCAACGGCTTCTATTCCTCTACACTGATCCCTTAATTTCACATCTCGATCTGTAACGTACCTATGCCACGTTACCGATCCTTGAATATATCACGAATTCTGTCATGTATCTGAGGTTTGGAAGTTAAAGAGACCCTTTTAACATTATCTTATTCACCTTTATTAAAATGTTAACCTTCGATAGCAAGCACTTGTTATCTTTAGGTAAAATAAGCATCGCGTTTTAAGTCTCTAGTTCGAAAACCCAAACGCGTGCGCCACTTTAGTTCTCACGCGATCGTAAAGATAGTTGTTTTCTAAATTCAGTCCGAACAGTTTAATTTTACAGTATTTTCTTTTCATCAAGTTCTAATTTTTGCTTTCAGATTTCTATCGGTATCGTTATCTACATTCGTTATATCTGTGACGCTCTTATAATTTGAGATATTCATTATCATTCATTAATTTTCCGCCTTCGATATCATCACATCGGTAAGAATCAGATCATTCATTTCCCGCCTCCAATTAGACTGATTTATCTTAGAAATCCGTTGATTTTGCAACGCTTTTGGGAGGCGTTTGTACAGCAGAGGACGTCTTTCGGCTAAAATGATGATGTTGCTGCAAATCAACGAAGAAAACGAACATAAGAAGGTTCACTTCTGTAATAGATGATCTGTTTATCGAAATATTAGTCCAAGAATAAGAAAATAAGTAAGGTCTGGCGGCCTTGGGATCTTGCTCTATATTCTTATGTGGCTTCCTCACTGTAACCCCATCGCCATAAATTCCTGCCCCTGTCCCATTTTATTTGGGGTCGGTGCAACACGGTTTTTCTTCATTAAAACTCATGTTCTTGTGCTTTACTTCCTGTACCTTCTAACCTTCCTTCACATCTTTTCAGGATCCGTCCGCAGACACCGGGCGAGGTGGTAGAAGGATGCGGCATCTGCGCCCGCGCTGGTGGTGCGGCGGGCGAAGGTGGGGTCGCCCTGGGGTCAGAGCGCGCGTTCACCTTCAACTACGCCTTCGAGCCGTCTTCATGCCAGCAGATCGTATATGATACCTGTGTGAGAAAGCTGGTGGAGGCAGCCCTGGATGGATATAATGCTACCGTGCTTGCATATGGACAGGTTAGTGCATCTTTATCCAAATCACCTGGACGGTGTTACCTATTTATTGGTTCACCAATAAATGATTACTTCTTCACTTGTAGGGTTCATTGTTCCTATAGATAGAATAACTATAATTATTTGTACCTACACCAAAATTGTTCCATAATTCTTTTTAAATATTGATAATTAGGGGTACAATGGAAGCAGATGGCGATGTCTGCCAGACGGCCACGGGTCTTTATTTAGCTATAAGGTTTTCCATTGCCTCTTAAATTGAAACATTCTAACAATCACCCTACGGATATTTGTAGAGAAAGTCTATACCTGGACAAATGGTACCCATTAACCTTTCGGTGAAAGGGCATTGCGCCGATGTCTATCGTTTCAAATCGTTTGCAATGTTGTTGTCTACTCTGAAATCAATTTGCTCTGGATAACCTGTTAAGATCATTGCCAGCAATAAACTGACGATTTCTATAAATTGTCTGGAATCACAAAATACACTTTTCAATATAAAACGACGGTCTTCAATGAAATAAAATTCAATTCCGAAAGTGCGACGACCTGAAATCTAACCGCAACAGAAAGTTATCGTTTCGCGCATTTTATTTGTTCGTGTCTTTCAAAAATGTATAAAATCATGCGAACTTTCAGTCTGTAAGTTCTTTGTTTCGCGAAACTCATCCACAGTCGACTATTGACCTAGTTTAGCTAAAAATATGGCGAAGAACACTGCAGTGTGTAGTGCAATTGTTGCGTTTCACGAATGTGTTGGCGCGTCGCCGTCGGTTCCGCTTGGGAAGCGGGAGCATTGTGTTGTCTAGTGGCTAGGTGAAGGTTATACTGAAGAGTTTCAAGTACCTGTGTAGATGGAGACTGTTAGTTGTTGACTGGTAGTCATGCTCTATGGCATCGCATTTCTTCTGACAACCTCTCTGTATCTTCTACCTCCTTGGGTCCGTCTATTGCTAGAATGTCATTTAACCCGAAAATATCATAAAAGTGAAAAGTCGTCCTACGAGTCTTTTCAGCCTGGTTTCCCAGAATAATTCCATTAAACAAATAATTTCAATGAAAAATGTTCAAACCCCATTAAAATGCCCACAGCCCAGTCCGGTAGTAATTCCACTCATTTAAATTACCATGGGCTAACCCCATGAATCACTGGCAGTGGGCTTGGCAAGGTGACAGACTCGACCAATACGCTGCTATAATTGAGTCTTAATAATACTGTCTCCTGCTCTGTAGGCATTTGACATTACATACAATTAAGTGTCTGGAACATATTTGTAGAATGCAATTAGTAACGAGAACTATCCAATGTCTATCTCCAACTAAACAGCTGGTAATTAACATGGCTTTTACTTGGACATCTGCCAAAGTTAGGGATATCAGTTATAGGTTAGTTAGTTGGCTGAAGACATGGGAGATAGTATTAATACGAGTACCAAGCTCAATCTTCAACATAACCCGTTAACCCGTAATAGTTACGTAGAACCATATAAATTACATTTTTGAAATAGAAATATAAGAAAAGATAAAGAAGAACTTTAAATATTAGTGATTAAGATACAATCATATTATGACACCAGTTGAGCAGGTTATCTCGCTATTGCTAGTCAATCCACCCACGGAATACCTTTGTCACTTTTTGCATCACCCACAGACAGAGTAATCCTATTATAGCTATGGCACATATCTCAAGACCAGTTCAACATACTACACTACTTGGAAAAATTTGGGAAGTCGCAGTCACGCTCCTTGACCACATTGTACTCGAAAAGGTCGGTAGAAAAAATAGTAGGAACTGCAGCAGGGCACTGATTGTACAAGTGAGGGACCGCCTGATGGACCGGTCGTGTTGAAAGAGTGTCCGAAGACATACATACAGTTATCGCGAGAGTTCAAGTCGGAGATAGTGTGATTGATAAGGAACAGATCCATTATTGCGATGAGGCTATTGTTTTGAATGATAGATGTGAATGCAGGAGGGATAATGAGTAGTGACTGGTTTAGCGCTGTTCTCGTTATGTAATATCAGATTTGAGGCTGTAGAACAGGTAACTGCAGTTTGGATAATAACTCACAGTCCCAATCATGTCCGTTATTCCAAAATCTCGAAGTTTATTTCACAACATTCTAGTTTTGTATCAACAGTAATCAACCTAACGTACAATTAATATCATTAGCATCCTTGTACTATCGTGGCCACTTATCCCTCAAACTTGGGCCTTAGCTGGCTAAGTAAGCCGCTCAGCCCATGCCCATATAGAGTTACCAGTCCAACACAATTCAATTAAAACACCGTGAAGGTCGTGACTCCTGATATTAATTACTCGACACACATAGGTACAGAACACTATGGTTTTAACTTATCATTTTACACCTGCAGTCGTAAAACACCGAATTTGCTCTAGATTTCGGGAGGTAGCTGACTGTCTCGTTGGGTTGCTGGTCACAAGGTACTGCTAAGCATTAAGTCTTTGGCTAGATTCCCTGAATGACTAAATGTTCACTTAGCCACAGCCCTGAGGTCGAAGGGAACAGTCTCGCCTCTACTACACGGAACTTAAACATAACTGGTGAAATATGAGTGTACTTCAAGTACATCTCTGCCTAACCGTTCGGGGAACTGGCGTGATTTTTTGTGATGTTTCGACGAAAAAAAAAGTGTAAAAAAAGCCTCTATTAGTTGAGCTTTTCAGTAAACAAGTCCGCTATTTTGGTTACAGCATTGAGAACTTTCATGGAAATAGATTACTCGCGCTTTTTCAAATACCACATAGAGTAATATTTACGACTGTTTTGTGGATAAGTTTGCGGGCTGTCTTTAATGCGTTTACGGATTTACAACGTAATAATACAATGAATATTGTTGAATTGTCAAAATGAATTCGCATTGAGGACAATTCCACCACAGATCAAGTATCACAGACTCCAGTAATTAGCCGTAACTGCAGTAAAACCTGTTATTTAATGGCACATTAAACTAACACTCCGTATAGGTACTCATAGGGCGATAATAAACTTTAATAGACTTGTATTTAATGACCACACCGAGCTTGGGGTGCCCACCAGGAAAAGAAGCCATACTCGAACGAAGTAAGTCCGATTTGTAGCGATCGAGTAGTAAGCTGACTTAGAACCTTTGTTATGTAAACAAAAACTGTAGTGAGAAGTAACTGAGGAATCCTCGTGTCAAAAGTGCAATATCATATTGCACACACACCCATACTAACTAAGAATAATTACTTTTGCATGTTTAACATGCAAAAAAAATTCTGTCTGTCTGTTAAATCTTCACGTCCTAACAGCTGCACGAATTTCGATGAAATTTGGCATACAGGTTGAACATGACCTGGGTTAGGACTCGTTTTTTATTATCTCAGTGATGAATGGAGAGGGAGAGGAAAGCCAAAGAAAAGATGGGTGGATTGTGTGAGGAATGATATGAAAGAGAAAGAAGTAAATGATGCCGTGACGTCTGACAGGGGAGAATTGAAGAAGAAAACGTGTTAAGCACACCCCAAGTAGAATGGGACAAGGGCAGGCAGATGGGAAGCACGCAAGAGTGTCCATGGAGTTTCTTGCCCATTCTTCTCCATTTCGAATGGGCAACTACAGTACTTTCACAAGTTATTATGCCCTGTGACTAGGACTGTAGCTTAGTTTATTTTTTGTGTTTTGACATACTAAAGTGCCTGTAATGGTCTAATTGAAATAAATGCTTTGAGTTTGAGTTGAGTTTGAAGAATTTCCGATATCCACGAAACTGATCGTGGTATTAATCAATCCTCTTGTTCTAGTACTTTTAATTCTTTTCCTTTTTGCTAATGCTCATTATAAAACCGATTGACCTACAATCATACAAATATTTGCCCTAGTAAGGCCATCATTGCACGGTGACATAATTTAGGCTAACATTTTTACGCAACCAATATTATAATTAGAGATTATTAGGTCAAGTACGTAAATACCTACTGAAAGGTTACGTTACGTGAAAATTGAGGACAACGTGGGCTGTACGTATTGATCAGAAAGTCCCGTATAGTGGACGATTTTCGGGTCCTCCCTCTCAAGCCGTGTGAGTGCAAGTGTCAGTGCAAAATATGTCAGTTTTAGTGCATCTGTCCAGGGTACGCTGTGGTATCATCAGTCGCGTTTAATGCCTCCAACGTCTTTGGGGTGAGGACTGTTATGAGAACATGTCAAAGTCAGTGCGATTTTATATCCAGTGTCCCACCTACTTCTCTATTTTCCAAGAAATACAGGGTACTTTGTTTCATCCTTCAAAGTGTACAGACAATGCCTTGCCAACCTGTCACTCCATTGAACAATCTATTGAATTTGAAACACACAGTGTTTCCTGTTATCCATACATTTCGAACGCAGTCTGTCCATCAAACTATAGTTTTGCTAATCAGTTTACCTCATTCAATGACTTGACTATGCCTGAACTGAAACTCGTTAGTTTGCAGAGAATGGGACTGTCTCCTATTAAAAAGCCTCTAAAACGAGTACAAGTGTGTACAGTGTCTAATACCATACCTTATTTCCTTGCTTCGCAGACGATTTTATACTCTTTTGCTTGGTGATTATAGATATATTTCTGCCTAGTGTTTATTCTCTTTAGCGTCTATAACCTTACCTTAGTTTCTTTCACTTCTCAAGAACAAAGCAAGAATTCTTTTACTTAAACCATGCTGTATCTAATGTCAGTGTGTAATCTATTCTGTATATAACCTGAAAAAACCGTGTAGGTACGATCGCAAAAACCCACCTTGTATTGCGTGTGTAGATCCAATTGGCTGAGCTACAGTAGCCAAATTGCACATTCAAACTTGTACAATATACCTGCGATCTAAATCTATGGGTGGATCTACATAAGTATTGACAAGGATGTAAAAGTTTGCAACAAAAGCTTTTTGTTAAATTGATACTTAAACTTTATCAGAGAAAAACAATCGGCTACTAGTGAGTTCTTTGAGTCAAACCCAGGTTTTCATGATACTTTTATATTTATTTTAAAGCCGTACCAAACTGATAATGAAAAGATATTGATAAAAAGTTATAACTTCAGTGCCATCAACGAACACAATCGAAAACTATACCGCCTAGATATTAGTCAGCAACAGTCTACAGAAGTCGACGAACTGTAAAAAAACTTTAAATTTTAGCTAAACTTTTTAGAGCACTTTTTGTTAACAAAACTTTTTTGACATGCCTACTAGGCACTAATCGGTAGGCCGTAGGTTTTAAGCTTTGTTTGGTAGTATTTATAAATAACCGTTAAAGCAAGGTAAATATGTACACGGATATTTGTGGCGCGTGGCCAATATCAAAAATAATAAAAACTAAACTAAATAAACATGATATAGCATCTATCTTGTTTTTTCAATACCACGAAACCAACAACGCGCTCCTGTCAGTATAATTCAAGCGCCAAAACACCCATGTACCAATACCCGATATAGAGAAATATCTTGGAGGGTTCAGCCTCTTTATTATCAGCCATTAATTGGAACAAGTATTCCAGGAGGTTTAAATTACACGGCTGAGATTTGCAGCATGACTTCAAATCGAATTAGCAGGCCTATCGCTGCACCACGGTCAATTTGTGCCCGTTCCGACCCATTTCGTTCAAACACTGGCGGTGTTAAACCGACACACATGTTAATATCGCTCGATTGTACACCCACACTCGGACCACATAAATTACGCTCGCCCCTTTCAATATATTACGTGTAACGCCAACATTCATCGGTATAAATTGACAGGAAGTTTGCGTAAAAGTGCCGAGGGGAAAGGGCTTCGCTTATTTATTACTTCAGCCTGTTGGGAAATATTGTCGCGATAACGGTTTGTGAGAATTATCTATTCATCAGCTATTTGACATGAGCAATTCCAGCATCGTGAGGAAATCGGCATGTACAAGAGCAAAATAATCGAAAACGTGGGACATCCACCAATCCGCACTGGGCCCGCAAAGTAGATTACAGCCCACAACCTCAATGAGAGCAGGCCTGTGCCCCAGCAGTGCGTACAAAAACGTCGGTGTCAGCAAAAGTTATAGTGACCATAACGACCCTGCAATCTGCATATCTCATGCAAGGTTTTAGCTAATTTTTACAAAACTTAGATTAACGGTCACAATATTTAGTGATTGCGCCCTCCAATTGAAAATTTCTCACCAGCTCGACTTCACTTCAGAAGACACTTTTTCAAACAAAATTCTTAACCAGAAATCTGCGACGCGTTCAGATCAAGATTTTCAACTAATGACGTCACAGTCACACTCACGATCGTGCAAAGCAGATCTGATCTACGTTCGACGTGGTCTTGATCTGGCGTGCAAAGTGGTCTCACCATATAGGCTCGTAGTAACTCGGCTCCTCGACTGGCAGCCCACGTGCGTCCACTAATTATGTTACGTTACAAAAACTCAATGACAGGACATATTTATGATTTGCATGCCGTGTTAACAATAAAAGTTTACCGCGGAGTAGGGATGCACGATACTTGCATTTTTATCGATATTTTGGACCGATCCGGATCGATCTATGATCGTATCGAACAGCTTCGATACAATTCTCCAAATACCGAATCGTATTGTATCAGTATCTGGGATGCCCGATACTTGCATTGCATTATCGCATCGTACTTATTAATCCCTCCAATAGATTTAGGCAAAATTCCAGGAATCCTTTGTGTGCTCATTTTGTATTCTTATAAATTGACTTATCATGCAATGTAGGACAATGTGGTACGATACGAACCGTTCATTCCAATACCTTTGAATCGATCCAAGCATTTATCGTATTTGTTTGCATCGATCCCAAATATCGGGGTATCGCATCCTGTATCGATGCTGTAAAGTATCGGATTGGATCGTGCATCACTACCGCGGAGTTGCGCAGGCGGCGGTCCTTGCCGCCTCAGCCCGCCCACGGCGACCTCCTTGCTGTACCAATGAGCCACACCGCTAATTATGTGCCTGAGCAAAACATGATTGCTTTATATTAAGCACTTATCCGATAAAGAATGTCTGAATAAGGTAATTCATAATTGTCCAATTTACAGTACAGATTATATCTTTCACTCTGTTCAGAATTAATTAGACGTTTTGTCGCTGTATAATGGCTGAGTCAATAATGTGTCTTGTTTAAACTGGACAGTTTAACTTTCATTAGTGCCTCACGTGGAAACTGGTATATATCTTTACCTGAAGCGACTACAATAATTAAGGAAAGTGTTTTAATTCCCTTTGAAGTGCATAAAAGCAGCTCTGTTCAGCTCTGGTATTGAATTGTTTAGACAATATGGCCGATCATTCCCCTTTTGTTCTGGGGTGCCCATCGTATGCCGGAACAAATATTTATACTGGTTTAGAATAGTTTTTGTCTTTGCCACTTGCAATGCAACCCAGAGTATTGTTAGTGTTCCTCTTAGCTATACGACTTCCTGATTTGTCGTCATGCCCTTTAAATCCTTTGATGTTCTGTCTAAAAATATCTAAACTGAAGTTAGGGATGAAATTATAGCAATATATTTTCAGCGAGACCTGTTGCAGGTATCTCTTCAGCTCTACTCTACTCGTCCTGTTTTTATCTTCAAAAGCATTCAGCTAAAAATATAAGAGGAAGGTAACTGTAGGCTTCTAAAGAGTTGCTCGTTACTCAGTTCATTTATTCCAGAAATAACCTGAAAAATACACGAAATAGATTCAGCGTCATTCACGTGAATTGTCACTTAACCTACTTTAATTCGTAAGCATGCATTTCCGAAACAATTTTCGCTCAGCTGTACCTGAAATATCCATGACCAGTCCGTGGATACTCGATTATTACTCATGAGTAGGGTTTCATCCTGAATTCTTCTGGCCTTGTCATTTGTCCGGACTTTTCGACTTCGCGGATTTTCTTGGAATTTTTTCTAATAAAATCCGCAAAGTTATTTTTATAACGTGCGATCTGACCGAGCGGACTGGCCGGACTTGGACAGATATTTCAATACATTATTTGCCAAAGTCTGCTGTTGGGAATCCGATTTGCTCGACAGTCCACTCTGTTTGGCAAAAGCGCGAAGCGTTCTGAAAAAAAGAAAAAGTTCAAATAGTAAAATGTCAGCACCTTTTGCAAATGTCCGGCTTTTGTCAGGACTTTTTAAATTTCAAAATGGTAACACTACTCATGAGTGAAGTCAGACTTGAGCGTCAATTGACCGGATTAGCCATTACCTCGCACATGAGAGCGTCGACCTTGCACGTGAACTTGGATAGAGATGTAACAACTGGGTATCTTATCTTGACGTTAAACTGTTTTTAATTGCTTTATTAAACCTTGCTTGCTTTAATTTATTAGAAGTGGCGAAGGTTTTAGGCGTTATTGAACCGTTAGGTGAGGAATTGGTGTTAGGAGGTGGCGAAATGATAGTTAAGGTGATGTGCGAAATTGATGTGGAATCATATACTGTAAATAGTGTCTATTTTATAGACAGGCATAACTATGTATATATGCAACTGACAACAGTCATAACATAAAGCCAATTACAAACTTGGGTCAAGATCTTCGATACAAAAAATCGTGATTATTCTCAAGATTACAAAACCAATTATAACGAAGTACCTTCCCCAAACAAACTCAAATTGCTAATGATAATAATTTAACAAGTACTACGCACGATGATTTCACAATTCCACACAACGATGACGGCAAAACGATTTTACACAAACAAGTTTGATGAATGATTCTTCAAATAGAACATCGGTTCCTTGTTGTCTTTGTCTAGCTGTTATCGACGGATATCCGGGCCTTTAACAGGGCCCTTTTATATTGATAAAGGGCTGACACACTTACTAAATTACCTATTCCATGTAATATATAATGTATGAATGAAAGGGTTAAAGATAATGAAGGAGTTTTTGGTTGAATGCATAGTTAAAGTAAGTTGAATTAAACTATTGAATCATTAAAGCAATGAATTCATTCAAATGGTGAGGTTGAGCATGAGATTGAGACTGAATAAACTACCATTCATGTGTCCAATCATAAAATAAATAAACCAAATCAGGATGAAAAGGTGGCGCAAAGCAGAAATGATATTCAACCGTGGGCAGTGACCCAGATTTAATAATAGTACAGTAGATAAATGTGGGCTTCATTGGTTACAATTTTGCTCCGTAGCACCCAAAGGATAAAATAGTTCAACCAAATAGAATTGGCAAAAAAATCTAAACGTAATAAGTTGAACTTAATAATTAATTAGTGGTGATTAAGTTCCAATAACCTGATTTATTAAGTCGCCGGAATGTCGCTCAAAGTAGCTAGTTAGATGAATATTAATTACATAAAAAACATCCTTCTGATGAAAAACATGTCCGGAAAACGCAAAACAGCTCCGTCCAAAATAAAGATATAAACCGTCGTAAGATATAACCGTCGATCACGGTTTTTTTTTTCGTAATGGACCATAAAATGCGTGGTGCTATTGACCTGCAGCCATATGCCTAGATTGCCTAGGAAGGTCGAATATGATACTGGCCTCCAAACGACCATAGAAATGACAAACCAGTTCGGAGTTCACGCTATTATCTAATCGATGGACGGCGTAGTATGAGAATTTTGATTTCAAGGCGTTCTCAATTTGGTAGCTTGAAATATGAATGGAGGAGACGGGTGTTGGTGAAACAATTTCCGTTTTGCGAATGCCGTTTGCGGTTTTCCGCCTACTGCTTTCCGAATTTGGATTATTTTTGTGGTAGACGTTTCGCAAAGCTATTTGTTATCCTTGGATTCATTCGGAAAATGGTAATATGATTTATTGATGTAAAAGGATATTGACAAAAATAAATCTACGCTTAGGTATATTCGCGTATTTTGTAATCGATGTTCCATTCTAAGAACATACAGGTTTTAACATACAGGGTAAAAACGAAGAAGTTTATAGACAGCCTTTAGTTTTGTCCCAACTAAAAGACGGTAAGAAAAATAAATTGCCAAAACCTCGGCAAATTTTTAAACTATAAACTAAGTAGATTAAAGAATCCACATGAATCAGAAGTTTGTAATCCCAGATAAACTTAAAGCAGCAAATTATATTTAAATATTCAAAAGCTACGGCCAAGTATCAAATGTTTACCGCGGTTGTAAGTTTTTTCATGAAGGAGTCTAAAAAGTTTCATGCCTAAAAGTTGTTCTTTAAATGGATATAAAATATGATTTGTTAAAACTTTTGAAACAGTTCAAACAACTCATTAAGCCACTAGGAGTCTGATTTATGATAATAACCTATGGCTCATTTAATTATACAGAATGATAAAGAAGAACTTCGAACTTTACGTCTTGTTTGATTGCAAATAAATTCCCAATTATTATCAACAACATTATTCGCAATTAATCATCACTTCCACTTAGCTTATAGTATCACAGTTCAGTCGAGGGCAAAGTATTCCCCCCAGAAAATTCCTCACTGAGTAAGGTGCAAAAAGTACCATGCTGCATCTATTACAGTGTGAAAAGCCTTACCACCCAGCTTCAGTTCTAGTTATTTATATTCCTTCAGATACTAACACGTATATTTCTTGTTCCCTTTGTGTGGTTAGAAACACGGCCTATTGAAAACAGTATCAAACGTTTAAGGGCAGCGGGTGACGACATTAGCGCCCGTGCCGTAAATGGGCGGGCGGCGCGCGCCTGTGATCTATATCTGTGCGTCCGCGCATACCGCGCCGTTTCCTACATATAAAGCTTTAGGACGACCACACACTTGTTACTAGATATATTAGTTCTACCGTTACTAACTTACTAAGCAGTTGAAGCCCATGTCTATAGCCTGAAATGTTTCCTCGGTTAGGATTTACTTGAAGTTTCCCTAAGTCAGCCAAATTCTACCGCTCAGAGAGGCAATGGCACAGTATCCTATCTCTGACTGACACTACTGCTGTTTTAAAAATAATGTTATTTTGTGAATAGTGTCTATAATGATTTAGTCTTGTATGAAATGGTCATCTTCTCGGTAAGACCTGCCGACTTACACAGCACGGTGTTCTTCTTCAACAGCAGTTTTGGCATTGTTGACGTTTGATAGACTCTTTCCTCTCGCTATAAATTACGCCAATTCATTACAATTCATTACTCATGTATATCTTTATATACAAAGTTTATACTGCGTGTGTGGTCTACCTTATTGTTTATGTTGATTCATTCTCTAAATATGTAAATGCCGTGGTGGTCCCATTTCATGCCTTTTAGAGTAGCACGCTCTTTGTCGAGTATTGCACGTAATAGGGAGAAAAATGCTCCGGCAGTTAACATAATGGGCAAGTTAACGCCAGTTATAGCTGTATTTATTCAGTAATCAGTACGAATTGAGTAACGATTGAAGAGATGTTAACCTTGAAGTGTGCTGTTATTGCATAGAAATGTGGCATTGTCTTGCGTTGATTATTGTGGGCGCTACCGAGAAAAACGTTAGTGACGAAATTCAGACATTCGTATTCAAATGATAATTGTATTGAACACGGCCTTAGAATTCAAAAATGCAGTATCGTTTGATACATAGGTACCTATAAACTAGGCGTGAATCTGAGCTTCGTTTAACGTCGACACCGCAGCGTTTGTGATAAAACCAGACGTTTATAAGCGGCCTGAAAGGGCAACGAATGGTGATGCCATTTCCATTTGTCACGCTGGGCATTTACTATCTTGCCGTAGCGGCTGCACCGCGTGTTTTGTATTGCCATCTATTACGAAAGCATGCATTTTACAGCGCCGCCACTGCTAACCTTCGTTGGCTGTCCATAAATCAGAAATCGGTCAGAGCCATGTCCGAAAACGTTCAGGAGGACTATTATAAATCAGGACAAACAACTTTATTTCTTCCATTTTCGTCGGTCTGTTTGTAGAGATAACCATCTTACTGCTTCTAGTCTTTATGTTTTGCAGTGTGCGACTTTGCGATATTCTGTTAATCAGGAAGTGATGGCTCCTCCTATACGTTCATTATTAAAGTGTCATAAAGATAATGCATGCCAATTTATGATTCGATGTTATCGATTATAAATTACTCGGAAGACCGTATCGAATATCTCCCTGATAAATAATTGTGTTGTAGTGTAGGTGACAGCTAAAATTGTAATCCAGAATTCAAATAATGTCCCGGGGGTCTAAAATGGCCACTTTAGCAGAACATAAAAGGAAAATAATATGAATCACATTAAATATTATGAGACACAGATAATATGGTAAATTATCAGCTTGTGACTATTTTACGAATTGTAACGTAATTCATATTATTATCATATTATGTTCTGCTAACTACCAGTTACCCATCCACCTGACATACTCATTAAGTCCTACATTACGTCACCAGCAGGAGAGTAGGTCGTCTATTCTTAACTCAGGACTAGACATCATAACAGTTTGCATAAGTATTAACGAACACAAACACACTAGATCCACAATCATAATCAAAACAACTTGACTACATGGCTCACTGTAGGCGCCAAATAGATAACATCAAATTTTCGTCAGCACAGCCTGTAATCCTACCAGATAAGACCAAGATAACGATAACAACTATAGCTTTTAGTTCAAGGTGATAAAGGCTACATTTCCGTGTTCGTTTCTCAGGGGCAATGATGGCCCGTTAACAGGACACTCACGGCTGGGCTGCACCTGACCAAATACTTGTTAGTAATGTATTTGCTTTGCGGAACCTTGGGTTTTAAGTTACTGCTTAATTGTTGGCTTCACACTTGTTAGTTGATGAGGCTTTTAGTCAGAACTCTTTTAGGCCAGTAGGGTCGGCAAAATGGCAAAATTGTGGAAACTCTAGATGTTTGTATGTATGTTTATTCTGCTGAAAATTTGTCTAATCGTGATCAAGAAGAACCTACCAATCAAAATTTGTATAGATGTCGCTAATACAGTGCCTGCATAAATATGATTTATCAAGGTTCATTACATTTAATACGCATATTGTAATTTTACTCTAGAAAATCATCTGAATGCAATCTCAACGGCAGCCGATTGAATATCGTCTTACTTTACGTTATCAATACAATCTAAGAAACTCAGATACGGCGATTACAGATCAGGGATGTTGCGGATGCCGATTTTTTCACATCCGCGGATGTGAATGCGGATGCGGATTTTTGAAGGCTCACATCCGCGGATGCGGATGCGGATGCGGATGTTTAACATCTAATATAAATTTAGCATATGAATGAAGAATTAAAACAATAATAAAGTAATTATTAACATTTTTATTGATGAAAATTAGTATTACGTATGATGCTCCTATTTTTATTTATGTACTTCACTTACTAATTTTCATATTAATGAGTGAAGCTAATGATAAAGTAATTATGTTTTAACATTTTTTTTGCTCCTGTATTATCTATCCTATTTTCATATTAGTAAGTGAAGTTAAAAATAGGAGCATTATACTTAATAAAGAGTAATATTGCCGCCTTTTCTGATTCAAGGCGGTTACGCAGAGGTTCGTAAATTAAACCCGCGCTACTAAATAATTGTTCGCTAGGAACACTGCCTGGTGGAGTGGATAAAAATCTTCGTGCTATCGTCGAGGATTTTCATCCACATTGACTTTTTTTTGAGTGCAATTAATTTGTTAGATAATCTATCAATAACGGGAACCTCGCTGGAAAAATAAAGAATATTGTTATAAATCGATAAACTTTACCTATAATAAAACGTATTACCGGTGTAATATAATGGCATTTACCTGACGATTTCCCAATAAACAATTATTGTACACACAAAGATCACTGTATCACAATAACACTCAAAATCTGTCTATACTATAAGTAATCCACAGCGCAAACAAACACGTAATGATTTATTTACAAGAAACAAATGATGCACTACAACAAACGCGTCTGATTTTGTCCAAAAATGTTTTCGCTCCCAATGGTCATTGTCACGTGCAAACGGCACGCGCCACTCGCCGGCCCCGCCTATTTCTTTCTTGTCGCAACTTGTATTATATTCGCATCCGCATGAAAATCCGCATTGATTATTGCGGATGCGGATGCGGATGCAGATGTCCAAATCTATGCGGAAGCTCCGCATTTGCGGATGCGGATGCGAATGTTCGCAACAATCCCTGTTACAGATTGCTCTAAGTACATACTTGAAACACTTGATTGGAATGATTTGAATGTTAAAACCGATATGAGAGGCCTGACTATGGAAAAGTCGGAATACTAGGTTTAATAGGGAAAATTCAACTGGAATGGAAAGCTTTACGCTACGAGAAGATAATGTATTGGTAACACTGAAAAATAGGAAAATGTAAAGTACCCCACTTACCTGAAGGCCTAGACCTAGTCTTAGACAAAGTGACACAGCGACAACGATGATAGAAAAGAAAACAAGCTTTTGGTAAAAAAATCATTTTTAAAACAAGCAAATATAGGCGTGACGTCATTTTTTTTCGTATTTTTTTTTTCATTGATACCCATTCATATGGGGGTGCATAAAAAATAACAATTCCGCCATATTGGATTCAGAATGACATCACTTAGCTAACCATGCGTTGTCATCCAAACTAAACGTCGTATTCAAAATTTCAGCTAAATCGGTTGGGGATAACTGTTTTAAAATTCAATTGCTAGATTTGACCTAAACAAACACACAAACATTGCAAGTTAAATAAAAGTTTGTAAAAAAGTATTGAATTGACATAAGCTGCCAAAAAGCATATCTCAATCCCGTTGAAAATCGGTGTAGAAATAGGAAACTCCTTGGTGGCGCCGCCTGTCTAAGGCATCTTGTATCTCCACAAGGTTTGAGAACCAGTAAAGTCCCTTCCTTGGAAAGGCAACTGTTGGTCGTCCGGCGCGGCGTCGAGATGGGCAGTCGTATCGATACATATCCCATTGCATTGTTACATTCACGGGTACATCCTGGATTAGGCTGACACAAGAACGTGGAGCTTGGCTTATCGACAAGCCAAGCCCCACGTTCTTGTGTCCACTATACCCAACAGTGGGTGAAGTCGGGCTGTGGATAATATTGATCATGAAAGTCCCTCCATTTTGGCACGTGACAGTAACAAACTATTCATATGTAAACCATATAAATCCAAGTGTTCCAAGTTCTAGCTAGAATAAAATTGTAATTATCATATTAAGCAGCTCCAACTATATGGACATTCGATATGCCCATATTGATTCAAGTCATGTGCCTAGTCAATATGTACAATTGCATATTTAAGCACGCGTTACTCTGTATAATTAAGTTAAATATAAGTATAGGGTATATAGTTATACACACATGTTTCCGCATCATACTGTCTTGATTCGCGCAGGTGACATCAGAGTAAACAGCACGCTCGTGAGCAAGCCGTTCGATTTATTAAAGGCTTTGGTACAAGGCATAAGCGACGGCGATTTAGTATCCCTTATTATCGATTACTATCAACCTGTCTGTGACATCCTATGCACAGAACATGAGTTCTAGTTGATACGACTCAAAGCTAGTATTCAATGTCTTGCTAGGTTCTTGTTTTACCTGTTTATTAATGGGATCTCCATGTAGCATGATGCAAAAATGCCTACATATTTTACATCTTTGGGCTAAATATTAATCTCATCATGTCGTAACAATAACAAAAATCACAAAAGATTTACTTACTGAAAGTTTATAACTTGTACAATAGACCAAATCATGTATGAGAACCTCAAAGGGAACTGCTAGAAACAGGTTATTAAAAATGTTGATTTATACCTTGAAGTGATATACCAATCAATTAAATACGCAGCTCCGATTTACCTGTTTTGCGTGATAAATTAGTTAGTTTCTTTAAAAAGACAGAGATGAATTGGGAACATCGACAAAATATCGGTTGGCCCCTTTAACTATTTGGCAATCGCAATTTCGGTACATAAAATTAGAATGTTGGTATTGACTATAATTTATTGTACTTTATGAATACATAAGATATTGTAGCCATCTCGTGTTCCTTGGTTCGAGGATACTAAATTAGATAGGAACTACGTTAAACTGATATTAAGACTCCGTTCTGGGCACTATCCATCGGCGAAGTTTGCATTTCTTATGAAAAAGGCTGATTCTCCTAATTGCACAGTCTGCAATCAAATCGAGGACGTGCAACATTTACTGATGGAGTGTGCTCGAAACGGAGTAGAACGCGAGTTATTCGTGAAGGATTTTAAAATAAATAAAATTGATGTAGGCATCATCCAATCCATCTTATCTGCACCATCTTCGGAGATTATTAAAAGGTTGTGCCATTTGATTATGATCCTTCACAAATGAGTCTAATTCATTAAATTATTAAGTAATATTATACTGTTTATGTAAGCCAATTAATGTAAAAGGGTACGATGGGGCTGGCATATCCTTGATAAAAGCCCCTAAATAAAAACAGATTAAAAAAAAAAAAAAAATATTGTATTACTTCAATTTACTTCCTTACTTATACAACACTATCAAGTTGTGCCAAAAACGACGCATGCAAAAACCATTTGACATAGAATATAACGGGCTTTATGCGCTTCATAAACATAACTCTACGAAAAATTGAAAATATTACAGGCTTAATACAACTTTTGACGTAAAAGGCGTATTTATGGCCACAACCAAACGTTCCACCGCCTACATACAGCCGCGCCTTGTTTTCTAAACGGCACTCGCTCCATGACCTATGTTTATCTTATATTGTAAGCAACATCATCATCATCATCTGCACAGCCTTGCCCCAACAATGTTGAAGTCGGCTTCCAGTCCAACCGGATGCAGCTCATTACCAGTATTTTATATGTAGTGACTGCCCTTCTGACTTCCACAACCCAGCTGATGCTACGATACCCCAGACAGACTTTCGGGCTCCTTTTTACCCGTAACGTAACGACTATCAAAGATCTACAATCGCCAGCTTGGACCAACGGCTTAGCGTGCTCTTTTCCGAAACCCGGAGGAGTAAAAAGTATGGTCACCCATCGACGGAGCAACCCGTGCGCCTGTTTTTATTTGGACATGACCAACATTATCTCGTGCGTCCTTGTAAATGTTAGTTTGACGTGTATACACATACATTTGATAATTGTTTAGCAAACATACGTACGGAATCCGTTTGCTCAAGTCGTTAAACCGACACAATGGAGTTACTTAACTTGGCTATGAACGGTGTTGCTAGTTTTTGCGAAGTGATGACAAAAACATCGCTTTAGGTTTAGATGACATGCTTTATATGACATACTTTTTGTAGAATTTGAGACCAACTAAACGATGGTTCAAAGTAATGCTCTCTGAAAAAATAGAATCTCCTGGTTCTAACAGGTCCTATGTTCGTCGATTTTTGCCTTCCTTATCGGGTGGTCCCGTCTCACTTCTTATTTAAAGACAGTCATAGTTTAAAAAAAAAATAGGTTTTGATGTATCACAATTCGGCAAAATGGCATACGACTGCCCCTCAGAATGCCTACCCTTCACCACTTAATATTTTAGCTTGTGAAAAGAAGTGGCATAACACACCGAGATAAGTTAATTTCCCGTTTTACCGAGTTTCCCTACAGATCATTACAAAGAACCGGTGAAAGGGAAAGGTGGCCAGTTTTCGCTTCAAGCTCATTTCTATGGAAGTTCTATGATTGGCGATGCAGATACAATATAGTTGCTTATACCAGATTTAATTACGGAATGACTACACTTGTCGTCGCGCAAAGTCTACGCGATAAAGCAGAAAAGACGTCATTCGCTAGTTTCGATGCCGAACTAAGTGCGACAAATACGAAGATACATGATCGACTCAAGCCTATTCCGCGTTGTTAAGTTTGGTTTGGCCCTTAAGGTCACCTTCGACCACACGCTGGATATATTGTTAATATTAAGAATTCGGAACATTACCAAGTAAAACCCAAGTAAAGTCTTAGTCTGCAAGTCTAAAACCCAAGTAATTCTGCAAAAAGGTCAATGATAAAAAAGCCGTCTAGATAAAATAGAAAAACCTATTTCATCGAACCTCGTTGGTAAGAACACGTTCCGATTTAGGATTGCGTCACGACAATGCCCTATCCTTACCTGGTGGTATGACGCAACTGATTGGAGACCTATACCCAAGACAAGAAACAATAACCTACTGCAAACCAATGTGTGTATGCTTGAACCTATGCATTGTTAAGGTCTAACGCCCGTTTTTCACTTCCAACAAATGTCCCCAAATGAATGCCTGAATTTTATTGCGTCGTTTGCTTTACTGAGGCATCCATTTAAGTATCGCTTAGTTTTAGCGAACACGGTCATAAGACCCATATGCTTGCACGGGCCTAATATTCAGGCGACAGTGCTCCTTCGCTTTTTTTATTTGGGCGTGTCATAAGTGCCCTTATTTTTGAGCAATTATGAGTTCTGCTGGATTATAAGACTTTTGTTTTAGACGAAAAATTAAATATGCTTTCGATAGGAACTCCTTCCTTATACCTAATCATAACATACAAACATCCTTCCCCTTTTTCCCATCGGGGAAGACAGAAAGTCTGAAAGTTCCGTCAAAAGCAATAACAAGGAAGAAATGCGCAACCGGTAGATATCGCCAACACAATGCGATAAAAAAAGAAAATTCTTAGCCGCCTGGGATTAGCATGTCCATTGTCTGCCACTTACCGAATACCTGCCAAGAAATCGTCTCACCCTCTAATTAACCGGTGTCCATTTACAAAGTTTTATCTCACAATTATCAGCATATGTGATTAGATACGAATCACCGCGCACTTTCTCTCTTTGTTACACCTCATCTCCACTTATCTGATTGGGTTAAGTATTCTCTATCACGCCAAGAGATTTTTTCGATAAATTATATAATTGTAAAGCTATATTGTCGGAGTGTCTCACGCAGTCACGGCATCGGTTTGTGGGCCTAGCACAAACGTGCGGAGTAGACGTAACGTGAATTCGAACGGCTCTAATATTTCAAAAACTCGTTTCGCTCGTAATATTTCCCTAATTCAAAATCGTGAAGTGATGCTAACCCATTAAGTCATGAAAACGCCACTACATCCAAGAATGTATAAGAATATTTTAGCGCGTTGTAAAAACCGAAACAAAAGCCATCACCTTGCTTTTAAATATTATGTACTACCGTAAAACGTGATTTCTTACCCCATTCACGCCACAAAAAAGTCGTTTCCCTGCAATTTTTTTTTGCGTAGAGTTACCAGGCCACTCAGAAAGTATTGCGATAAATAGTTTTTATATATGGGAGACTGGCCAGTTAGAATCTGTTTCGAAAATATGATTACTTGTAAGTAAAAATATGTGTGTTCCATTTTCAAAATTTCCCTCCACATTTTTTGCGAGCCAATTCAAAGTATCGTGTCTTACTGAAAAATGGATCTGCGCCGGGAACATTTTAGAGCTATGATTTTTTACGATTTCAAGTGTCGCCTGAAACCGGATGAATCGTTCGATAGACTTCAAATGGCATTTATGGATGAAGGCCCCTCCAAGGCAACCGTGTATCGTTGGTATAACGAATTTAGGCGCGGTCGACCAACCTTGGGGGATGAAGAAAGAAGCGGTCGCCCTTTGACGGCTATTACGGAAGAAAACGTGCTAGCAGTGAAAAATTTAATCCAAGATAATAGGCGAATTACATATCAGGAGATTCAGCACATATTAAAGATTGGATCGGGAAGCGTTCACGAGATTCTATACGGGCATCTTCGCGTGAGGAGGATAGTATCGCGCTGGGTGCCGCACTACCTCACCGACGCTCAGAAGCAGGCCCGGGTGGAATGGTGCCGTGATATGCTGAACAAATTTGAAACAGGCTAGTCTCGGCGTGTTTACGACATCGTAACAGGTGATGAGTCCTGAATTTATCAATATGATCCAGAAACCAAGCGCCAGTCGACAGTTTGGGTGTTTCAAAATGAACCAACGCCTACCAAAGTGAAGCGATCTCGAAGCGGGGGGAAGATTTTGATCGCCAGCTTTTTTAATTTGCCTGGCCACTTGGCCTCAATTCCCTTACGAGATCAAAGAAGCATCAACGCTGAATGGTATACTACCAAATGTTTACCAGAAGTTTTTTCTGTTGTGAGCAACAAGCGACCAAACACAGGGCTCCGCGGACTACTGCTCCACCACGACAATGCGCCTGCACACACCGCGCTCAAAAGGAGGGACTTCCTGGACAGTACACCAGTCAAACTCCTGGGTCGGGTTCCTTACAGCCCTGATCTAGCACCGTGTGACTTCTTTTTATTTCCAAAAATAAAAAATCAGCTCAAGGGGATACAATTTTCGTCGCCGGAAGATGCGCTGGCTGCGTTCGAGCAGGCTGTAAACGAGGTGTCTGCGGCGGACTGGAAAAAGTGTTTTGAAAACTGGTTCAGACGCATGAATCTTTGTATAGAGGCTGGTGGAGAGTACTTTGAAAAGATTTAATAAAAATATATGTACCTGTAGAACAATTTTTTTTAGTGTCGCAAAACTTTCTGAGTGTCCCACGTACTTAGTTTGATATACAGAGTGCTTGGTTGACGGCTTCGTGAAGGGTCCGTTGGCACCTTGTTTACGCTGGACTTAAGAACCTTATTCTTTTTCTCGTCGGTTAAAAACCGTTCGAATTTGCGTTACGTTTATGCCACGCATTCATACCAAGACCTCTGTATTCCAGTCACACGTCTGTCGCGGACCGCGGCAGACATGTAGACGCCTCGTGCGAAGCGCAAAACATGTGTAACAATGGCTATTAATGTCTTACTTATATGTCGTTCAATGATTTGATTGGCATTCTCTGTTTAATACAGAAGTTTGTACTTACATCCGCCTAAGGCAGTGAACACACTTAACAATAAGCTTTATGTCCATGCAACAAAAGCGAAAATCTCGCACATACACGCTGAAATCATAATGCTCTTTTTTGGGCAGTCGTGTAAAAAGACGTCATTCGCCTCATTTCAGTTGGTCACCACACACCCCTTGGTTTCTGACGTCTGCGTTTCCTTTTAAAACTAGTTTTAGAATTTTTAATAATTGTTCAATCTAACAAATGAAGTATAGCTGACAGACTCGTGTATGTTGAAAGGAAATTGAGTTTACCTTATCCGACTTTCCATGAATGAATAATCAAATGGCAGCTATGATCATACTTTCGATTTCAGTTTTACTAACACTAATACACTTGCCAATGTTGTGCCCGGAATGAATAAGTTATTTACTTTACTGTACATCTGGTATGACGGTTGTTTTTTTTTTTAACTTTTATTCATTTTTATTTGGAACGTACGCTAAAATTTAGAGATTTAACAACTCAACTTTTTGTGGGGAGAACGGTTATGTCGAGTCTCTAAAGAGTGAAAACTCGTGGTTTCTACTTCTGCCAAAAGTAATGGTCGATTATACACATACATTTACGCTGAGCTGAATACATAGAAGTATTTGGCGATTGTTTGAAGCATTTGATCACTAATCATTCCGACCGTTGCCACAAATAATGTTGACCTCAACCTATGTGGAAAGTCTCTCACTTGTGTCGTGTGGCGTTTTAGTTCATAATAATTATGGTCGATCTGTCAAACTATACAGGCGTCCAGACAGTCAAGGGCCAAAAATAATCTACCACCTGTTTACTTCACAATTCTCTCAGTTTGCGTAGGTAACAGATCAACAAAGGCAATTTACTCTCATAGACCACATCCCCGTATGTTAATGCGAGATTCACAAGAGTATTTCTAAGTCAAGAGTTTAGAAAGTGAATTTGGTGGGCGCACAGCGTGACCGTGGGAACTTGATATCGTACGCCCATCCGTTTAATAAGTAATTAATGTACCCGACGGCAACGGTTCCGTCCGTTTACATTTCCGGGGTACAATTTGAATAGACAGCTGTAGAAGCATCTGGTCCTAACATCTTTTTAAATGTTGCTGCTACTATTTTTTAGACCTTCAGGACTAAGCTCATGTTTGAGTCGGCATAATACGGTTCAGCCGGGCGGCAAAATTGAATAATGATATCGTGTAGATATAGATTTAGAAAAAAGCAGGGCGTCTTTTTTTAATGGTATTGTGCCTAGCCGACGCAAACATGATAGAGTACAGAGATGGTAGATCATGCCAAACACAGTTTGTCGAACAGCACGTGCCAAATGAAAGTCAAATATGTGTATTAATTGCATCGGGTCGACTATGTTGTTCACGAAATGCCGAATCGAATGTGCCGACCTGAACAAGTGTTTAGCGCCCTTCACAGTTTTATCAAGTTACTTACAAGATTCCCTAAAAGAATAAGTTAGTAATTCATGTTCCCCATAACTGAGATATCAGTCTCATTCATGATCTCAAAGCTGTGTCATTCACTCAGTGGCCTTTAACGCCTATTAAAGATTTATTAGCGCTCGAGGTCAGGTTGTTTCCGGCCATAGCGAAAACCGCTGTTTGATGATAGCGCTTTAGAACTTTATCAACACCTCCTACGTAACTACCGTTTAAGTTCCGTAAAATTATTCATGCATCCAGTACCTACGTACCCATGCCAATCTCCTCTTGTATTTATGTATCTCCCTTTGTCTTGAATTGAAAACCTCATTATTAAAGCAGGAAAACTTTTTAATTAGCTGGTTTCTAATTTTTAAGATCCACTCCTACAAGCAAACACCGGAATCGACTGTCATTCACTTTCTATAACACTGCGGAAGACTTCCTTACATATTTTTAGCATCATTCTCCTGCGCTTATCCCAATAAAATTACATATTTGTATCATATCAATGCAAAACCTTTCTATGGAGTTTAATTTACTTAATTCTTTCTTTTCAGACTGGCTCCGGCAAGACCTACACAATGGGCAGCGGCTGGGAAGGCGAGGGGGACGGCGACGAAGAAAGACGCGGGATCATACCGCGCGCAATCCGCGACCTATTCGCGGGCGCGGAGGCGCGCGCGGATGACGCGCGGGCGCAGGGCCAGCTGCCGCCCGAGTTCTCAGTGCAGGCGCAGTTCATAGAGCTGTACAATGAAGATATTGTGGACCTGCTCGACCCCGCTAAAGATCCTTTTGCTAAGGTTTGTTGTCATTTAAAACGTTAGTGTCTAGGTTCTGCTCGTACTGGATGTGGGCAAGCGCGTTCGTACCTTTGTGCACCAATATGCGAATAACTCAGGCGTGATAAAAATATCAGCCGGTCAACAAGGTGGTACCGCGTCTAACTGACCAGAGTGATTGATTTTTGAAAGAACGCACGTTTGTATAACCTGTTGCAACAACTTACTTACTACCTTGTACTTACTAACAGAGCGGTTCGTTTGTTCATGGATAAGGCTCCGAAAAAGTAAGAAAAGGTGTCAAGTCTCAAGCACCACGCTTCTTTGTCAGCCAGTCTTAGCTGTTAAAACATTGCTGCTCTCAATTCTTTTACACCATTTCACACAGTTTTAAGGCAAAGATAACGTCTGATATGAATTTGTCTTGGTACTACAAATATTCACAATTACAGACAATCATTTGCTGAAAATTCTACATTTGTTGAATCGCTGAGGTTTTTTGTTGAAATTACCAAGAAAGAAGTTGACAGTCATTCAAATGATTACGGCGGAATCAGACACACCTTTGAGCAATATGCCACTAACCAAGCAATTCGCAAAAATTTTAAGGCTCATTTAAACAGACAAACACTTTAAAACATTAACAACTGTTGGTAAACCGGCCTCTGATTTATTACCAAGAACTACGAATTACAAAAATACTTACCTAATGCGTGTTTCCACTAATGCCAAGAGACACTTAAATGAATGCATAAAGAAAAGGCCACCGTTGGACTTTCAACTTTAGGCGCTAGGCCAAGCGTAGAAAATCCAACAGTAAACAGTGCTGCTTGATTTTTACCGTAAATGTTGCAAGTCAGGATAGCCGATGGCTCCATACTTGCCGTGTCACCGCGATTACGGAAGCATTTGGGCATTTGTGCAAAATATTACAGAAACACACTTTATTTGTTCGCACTTATTCGGTAACATTGAGCTGTCCAAATATTAGCACTTTGGCACCAGCTGTTATGAAAGGTTAAGCGGTTTTACGAAATTAATGTTTGCATTATTTTGACGAAATTCAATTAAAAGATAAATGGAATATAGGTATTGGTATTGTTGATAATAATGACTTTGACTCTATTTATACGCACATAATATTAACTCAAAACGTTTCCCTTTGACTCTATATGTCTCTCTATTCAGCTGCATCCCGTTGGACTAGATGCCGGCCCTAGCTTGGCTGGAAAAAGGCTAAACAGATGATGATGCTCTATTCTGCTCTCTAATTTTATCAGCTTTAAGTGCACAGTAAATAATGGCAACATTTTGTGTAAAAAAGTCAAAAATGTATCCCCTGTCCTTGCCCTATGCCTTTCTTCTTGAAATCAACGAGACGAATTCCGATCCGACTACACTTCTTTAATGATAGCTCTACACAAGAAGACCCTATTCTGGCGTTTTTATATACCTTTCTCTATTTATCATTCTGGATAAGACTTCTAACGAACCTTACATACACTCGTAAACGTAAAGCTGCCAAACCAGTGAAGCATACCCATCGTGTGACAAATCAAAATCAGTGCCTCGCAGAACCAATAAAGGCGTAATCTAATTGTTTCCCTGAAGCGCACTCGAGCGTGCTATCTGTACACGCCCGCATGTGTTTCATATTCATTTATTGGGCACGGGGGTACTTAACTCTATGAGTGTGTGGAAATAGAAAGTACGGGAAATTGGTTATTGGGAGACTGTCTCTCTAATGGCGTGTAATAACTTAATTTTTCTGGATGATATCTGGAACCCTGTGATTCTGATGTAGATTACCTTTCTGATAATACAACTACCCAATCCAAATGATTGATTATTTATTAATATTGGTTCGGTAGAATAACCATTGTAATTGAGTAAACTCTGATGGATTCAATTTAGTATTTTCAATCATTTAATTTTGCACGCTATAAAAAACGGGAAAAATTAAACGGGACAATAAAAATTCTACAGAGCTAAAGCGAGATTTATGGTCGAAGTGGATTAAACGTATTCTTAATAATAAAAAATCGAAAATAATAATAATGTTTTGGTTAAACCAGTACGGACAAATTGCGGACGCAGCTCCGGACATACTTTCATTCAAGTACTTTCTGAACTATCCGTCGGCGTCCGAAAATCCGTACCAGCTCGAGTGATCCTCTAGTTAACGTGCATATTTTCAACTGTTTTATTTTTCAGGGCGCCCTCAGGATAACAGAGGACGGCTGTGGCGGGGTCAAAATAGTAGGAGCTTCAATGCGAGCAGTCAGAGGTGCCCCCGAAGCCCTAGGAGCCCTACGAGCGGGTGCCTTAGCAAGAACCACGGCAGCTACCAACATGAACTCGTCCTCCTCTCGGTCACATGCCGTATTCACGCTGCTACTACGTCAGAGAAGGCTAGCACCAGACCAAGACGCTACGATAGAAAGGGACGCCGAATCAGAAGCTCCTGAACAGTATGAAACTCTTACTGCCAAGTTCCATTTTGTTGATTTAGCTGGGTCGGAGAGGTTAAAACGAACAGGTGAGGCGCTAGAACTTTTTGGAATTTAGTTTTTGGTTTGGAACCGTTTGATTTGTTTCATAGAGTCGAAATAGGCGCCAAATCAATAGTGTGTTTTATTATGGAGCATCGATAGTCGATGCGTTACGTTATGAAAGTCACATTAAAAGAAAACATTTATACTGCAACACCTTAAAATCATCATCAGCGAATTAAGCCTTCTCCATTCCACCGGCTTTACCGGTTACCTATCTACTCCATCAACCATGGTAATATTCTATAAAAAAAAATGTGTTCCTCTTGATCATTCCCTTATTTATATCACCCAGGTGCAACCGGCGAACGTGCAAAAGAAGGTATATCAATAAACTGCGGACTCCTAGCACTAGGCAACGTAATATCAGCTCTAGGCGATCGATCCCGCAAAGTACTACACGTCCCATACCGGGACTCGAAGCTCACCAGGTTACTCCAAGACTCCCTCGGAGGAAACAGTAATACTGTCATGATAGCCTGCGTATCACCCAGTGATAGAGACTTCATGGAGACCCTGAATACGCTGAAGTATGCGAATCGGGCGAGGAATATCAAGAACAGGTGTGTGGTGAACCAGGATCTGACTTCGAGGACTATACACCAGTTGAGGCAGGAGGTGGCCAGGTTGCAGCTGGAACTTGCTGAGTATAAACAGGTGGGATTTTATTAACTTGCAGAAATAGCGCTTAGTTACTTAAAGAACAGTGATATGCGAAATACTTAAATCTTAAGTTTAAATATTTCGCATATCACTGTTCTTTACTTCCTTCGAATCCAATCAAGCTTTCTCCTTCTTATTTGGAATAGCCCATAGCTATAATTTTTAAACCCTTTGTGTATCACCGAAGTTTACTTGGGGGAAGCTAAATGTTGTGAGCTCTATTTCACTCCTTATGAGAATGTAATGTGTGCTGTGTGATTGATGCCATAACCTTGTAAGTCAAATGGAGTTTAAGAAGTTAAATTCTATAATGTAGCCCAAAAAAAAACAACGGATACACAGAACGATTGGTCTCTATTTTTCTAAACTTTCCAGGGCAAACGTGTAATATCAGAAAACGGCGAAGAGGGCTGGAGCGATGTGGTCCAGGAAAACGCTATCCTGACCGGCGAGGCGGAGTCCCTGCGGCGGAGAGTGAAGGCCATGCAGGGCACCATCGAGCAGCTGTCGGCGAGGAACAGTGAGCTCATCGCGGAGAAGGCGCTCGGGAACTGGGGGCCGAAGGATGGCAGTCCTGATGCCAATGATTGTTCGTTGACGTCGCTTGTGCAGGTGAGGAAATAGTGGATTATTCTTTATGTTTCTTTATTTGAATGGCTTTCTGTCCTGAAGGTCCAGACATTCTATCAGCGATAACGATGATGCAAATGTAAATAAAAATGGATGCTACTGACATAAGCTACCTAAAAGCTTTTATGGTATATTCTTTTGAAAGACTTTGCAGAAATACGAAACGCTATGATAGCGTTTATGACTTACGGCAGTCATTCGTGTATTTAAGCACTCTCTACCGCTTTTGTCTTATTGCTCGTCAATAAAACTGCTTTGACAGTTCGTGACAGATAATATGATCGATTTATCTACACTTTACAAATCAAACCCGAACTTTGCCGAGTAATTTAATAACAAATTAATTTTGAATAGGTTTTTTATAGCGCGAGTCTTCCCCGACTACGGAACAAGGCTACATAAAAATCTTTTTATATTAAAATATCATAAATTCTATTCGTTCCAGGGCTACGTAAGCGAGATAGAAGACCTCAGAGCTCAACTACTGGAATCAAACGCGATGTACGAAGCGAGTCGCAAGCGCGAGGCGACGGTCGCGCGCACACGACACGACTCCGTGCAAGACCCCTCGCTTATCATCGATGATGCTAAGCGGGAGCTGTATAAGGTTTGTCAACCCCTACAAACTTGAATTATTTTAGCACATTAGCGGATACCCGGCGTGAGCTACTACGCTATAGTGCCTAATGCATTGTTTTAGTGGTCACATCGGTTGGACGGTTTGAAAGTCTATAACGGACATAGGTAGAATTTTTTTGGTGTGTTTTAAATAAATGGTAAAATATTCAGGTTACACTGCTGAGGAAAAAGCAACAACAGCATTTTTATTTATCGTCTATTCTACGTCTTGCTTTTGAAGCCAAAGAGACAAGTAGACCCATTTAGAACCAGTGTTTGTGAACGCTTTAAATAACAGACTAACAGTTACATGCTTCTTATACTCATTCAGTTAGGTCCCGACTGAACTCTTCTCGATCCTCCTCTCAATTATCCATCCTGTCTGATACAAACATCTTGGAATTTGCTGACGGAAATTTGACACACTGATAGACCGAGACCTGTGTTAGGGCATTAGGATACTTTTTATCCCCGACACAGTCCCTGTAGTGCAATCCAGTGGGATAATTTCCGACTGGAAAGTGGGTGAAGCTGCGGGTAAAAGCTAGTAGAAAATAAAACGACAATCACCTAATAAAATTCAATTGTTTCCCAGGAAAAAGAACTCCTGGCTAGAAGTATGGGCGAGCTAGAGTTCCAGCGCAAACTGAACATGAGTGAGAGCATGACAAGTGCAGTGGATGACGGGCACATCGGCGAGAGGGAGCGCGCGGAGGGAGAGAGTGCGGAGGACTCCGAGCCCTCCGACGGAGACGCCGAGGTGGAGCCTAGTGACTCGGACGAAGAGGACTCGGAGGCTAAAGGTAGGCAGAATGAGTAATTTACAGGACCACGTTACCAAATCAGCACCAGGATAAATAATAACAGCCGCACGAGTCGATCTTCAAGGTTAAGCAACACTTGTCGAGGTGCCAATCCATGGATGGGAGGATACCCCCGTATCTCGGCAAGCACGTTAAGCCGTCGGTCCCGGCTGTCATTTGTAAATCTTTGACGGTCGTTACGGTTAGTCAGTAGCGCGAAAGTTTGACAACCAGAATTACCTTGGGATACCGTGTTATGCAGTAACTGGGTTTTGGAGGTCAGATATGCAGTCCATGTAAAATACTGCAGTATTCAAATTAATTTAGGTGTGCTATAAAATTATACTCTAAATATCTATCTACAATCCCCAGGTCAACGCGTCCTCTCAGCGCAACTAGCAGCTTTAAGCGAAGACATCGACACTAAAGCCCGTCTGATCGAACAGCTGGAACTGTCCCAGCGCCGCCTCGCCGCGCTCAAGTCGCACTACGAGAACCGGCTGGATACGTTACATCATCAGATCAAGGCCACCAATGATGAGAAGGATAAAGTGCTGGCTTCACTTGGTAAGTAAAACTGGTTGTTTTATGTCTATTTTCACAAAATGTGTCTACACGGCACATGTAAGTGGTAACGTGGTAGGAGACGGCCTAGGAGGACAAACACTGCCTACACTGGTCTTGTTGATGTTGTAAATAAATATGTCGGATCCTGATGAGTATGCCCTTAAGAGCGTGTACGCCGTACGGCGTTTCATACAAATTTTCAAATCCTTATTTTTCGAAACGACTGAACCGATTTTAATGAAACTTCACACACACAGGATACATAGGTCTAAAAAGTTAGTGAAAAACATTTTCGAAATGTCTTATTTAAAAAAAGATAATTGGAATTTTTTGTTTCTATGGTAAATTTAAAATCGGTCTAATTTAACTGTAACACAATTTTGCGAAAATGTTTTTCACTAACTTTTTAGACCTATGTATCCTGCTTATGGGTATGAAGTTTCATTAAAATCGGTTCAGTCATATCGAAAAATAAGGACTTGAAAATTTGTATGAAACGCCGTACCGCGTACACGCTCTTAAAATTAAACACAAGCTCCTTTGTTTGGCGTTGTGCGGACTCTAGAGGTATGGCGTTCGTTACGGACCTCAGTCCCATGGATCGACAGAGATCGTTCGGGCGTGGTCGTGACACACACCGGTCTAGGAACTGCTCTGTGTTTCCTTTTATGTTCAGAGTATTCTTAGAGTGTATTTATTCAGTACAGTATATAGTGCTAACACTATATACTGTACTGAATAAATACACTCTAAGATAATAGACTTGTTACAATAAATTGAATACAAGTTAAAGGAGCTATTTCTCTCGTTTGCCCATATCGCATTCTGCGCCTACAACTGTTTGACACGATGTATGTATGTTACTTAGTACATCTTATGTACCAGGATGCGACAAATAAATATAAGCGCTTGTTATGCAAAACTTGGCGAGCACTGGAAGTATTTCATTTAGTACCTTTTTTAAGGTCGTTTGTCGATCTAGCTGGAAAGTGTCCCACAGTACACTTCACCAATACAAGATCACGCCAGGGCTCGTTTGTTCCATCAGCCATCAGACCTTCGACAAATATGGCCGTCCTACTGCCACTTTAGCATGCTTGGATTAATTATGTCGGTAACTCAAATTCTTTTCCGGGCAATTTTGTTTCGGATCGTATCCTTCAAGGAAACTACTACTGCAAGCTCAGCGACCTTGCAGTTTATTAACTACCTTCCCTTTACCTTCCAGCGACTCAAGCATCCCCTCCAAGCGAGAAACTTAAGCGAGTAAAGGACGAGTACGAGCGCCGTGTAGCGGGCATGTCGCGGGAACTGAAGCGGCTTCAAGCGGCGCAGCGGGAACACACACGCTTGCAGCGCTCGCAGCAGCAGACAGCGCAACAGATCAATACGTTGAGGTCGGAACTACAGAATATGAAGAGGGATAAGGTAATACAGCTGACATTTTGTTTTACGAAAGCATTTAAATCCTCAAAACATAACAATAGCTGAGTCTAGACTGGCTTCACAGCCTTACGAGCCAAACGCTCGGACGCGGCAAAGAATTTGGAAACGACAAGCGCGTCAAGCGGAGCGCGTTCACACTGATTCTCACTGAGTAACTAACTGTACACTAGCCAGGTTCAGTTAAACCAGCCGGACCCAGTTATTGCGATAAACATTACGCCTAACAGAAGGATTGATGAACCAGCGTTGTAGTTAGCTCACTGAATGCTCGTTGTGTTATTTTTCGACGACATCGTCGACGGTTTATCAAGATGTTGTTGTCTATGTCCTATTTAAAACTTTTGTAAAATCGCACCACGTGCAAACTTCTGATATTTTCGTTTAAGATTTTTTAGACATCTAGTGTGGTTTATTACGTTATTTATAACTTGAATATATGTATAACTTCTTCACAGGTGAAGTTAGTACAACGCATGCGCGAGGAGGCTAAGCGACACGCGCAAGCTGAAGCGGCGCGAGCTAAAGAGGTTGGTTCTATCTCTTTTATACGATCTATGACGTGATCAAAAAGCATTTATTTAAATTACTCTGATAGTCATCATATTTGTACTTCAAAAATATCCTCCAAAACTTCGCTCTTCACCACTTCCTAGTGTTTTAGCTAGGGAGATGAATTGGCGGAAAATAAAACTCCTCGGCAACACAATTATGTCTGTTATGTTTTTGTTTTCAAGATTATAAAACGCCATTTTTTTATAGCTCTTGATTTTTTTTTCCAAATTATACCAAGATCTTATTTATTAATTAAATTAAATTTATTTTCTTAGGTGGCACAACTGCGAAAGGAATCTCGTAAGAACGCCAACTTGATACGATCACTAGAAGCCGAGACCAAGATGAAGGAAGCGGTAAGTTTAATCAAAAACCCAATAAAATTAATGTGATAAATTATTATTATTTTAATATAGACCGCCTTATTAAATGATATTTTCTGTGTAGGTGTTAAAGCGTAAACAAGAAGAAGTGTCACTATTAAGGCGAGGGCATCGCGACAAGCTTAGCAGTCGAGCGGCGGGCAGGTTACATGGTAAGCAACTATCTATATTCATTCCTATCACTTCGTCACTGCGAGCTTTTTCGTAAAGTAATCTTGTGGGAAAAGGGGTGGAGATAATAATCCCAAATCTAACCTAAATCGCAAACAATCATTCTGCAGTTTGCGGCGGAAATCATTAAATTTAGCGGGATATTGCAATTTGAACTCTGTGCTCATTCAAACGTTTCAAATACAATATCTCCCTCAGTGTTCTTTTACGGCAATTTAAATTTCCACCGTCGAAATTATGTCAGGAATTTCTGAAGCCTAAATTACATGTAGGTCACGCTGTATCTCCCCATATTCATGAATGTAACTTGAATAATGTTGACAACATTTATGAAGCCCTGACAATTGTCAAGATTGACCCTTCCACTGAAGTGAATGATACGCAGGTTCGATCAAGACTGCCATATTTATTATTACGGGTAGCACACATAATAAGTTTTCTATGAACACCCACATGACATACTATATCCACATATCATGTTATATTCGCCTCCCTACAGACCGTAACCGGGCCCGCAAGAGCGCGTCGTACCGCGAGGCGTGGTCGCGCCTGGAGTGCTGGGTGTCGCGCGCGTGCGCCGCGCGCTGCACGCTGGGTGAGCTCGAGGCCGCGCTCGAGCGGTTGCTGCAACAGCGCGAGCGAGCGCGCAACACCGACCAGGACCCCGACGCCAAGCATCTGCTGCGCTACTTGAGAGAATCCATCGCTGATACGCAAGCGCAGATCATGCAGATAGAGGTAACATTGAGAAAAATAACTTAAAAAAGACAAAACCCACACGGTAGAAGGACACCAACACGCCAACTGTCGCCGTTAATTCAGCACATGATTCATAACGCCCCAGAACTATTTGGTTGTTTATTTAAAAAAATCTGCTTTCCATACATTTTGACCATTTGAATAACCGACGAAAAAGTTGTGGGTCTCTAGAATTATGGTAACTTGAACGTCGAGGCACCCTGTATAAAAAAAAAATACCAAAGAAGTCGTCGTTGAAACTCTCGGGTTCAATTTCAAATCACCTCTCGCGGTCATTGATCCCTTATATTGACCCTTCTGTATTTCTTCCCCCAGGAGGAGAACGACGAGAACATGCTCCCTCGTCTCCTAGACCACATCGACTCTGCCGAGGCAGGACGTTACTCACTAGAGCGACTGGCCGCTCTAACTTTGCAACACGCGCAGGACGCTGCCAGGAACCTCAAGATGTTGCAAGACACGCGCGCGCAACTCAAAGAGGTTACCACTTCAATTCTAACCGGATACACATCATGTGTTTTCAAATGTGACCCCCAAATTCAATGTTGCAGTGTTGCTGACAACTTTTAAATGCATGTTAATACTTAACACAAATCAAGTGACAACATGTTTCCAACAATATTTTACGTTTTGTATACCAAACATTACCAGTATGTTTAATTTTTTTTCTTAACTCTGTCTTTTATTTACCCACAGCTGGAAGAAAGTTCAGAGCGCACAGCGAGTGCACTTCGGATAGCAGGCACAGAAGACCAGAACCTGAACCCTTGGGGCGGTGTGCCGGCCGCACTACACGCTCTACTCGCTCATGTGTCCTCGGGCACCTCTACGCGATCCGTATCGCCTGTGGACAGGTAACAGATAATGCGCAGACGAACATGCATGAAAGAAAAGAAACAAAATTTGATTATTTTCGCTTTAAACACCCATCACTCAAATAAGGTTTCCAACAAGACGACCCGAACGGAGAGGACGCTTGTGGGAATCGACCAATCAAAGTGATTAAAATCAACATTACTCCTCTCGCTGCTCTTGTGATTGGACGAATCTTACACGTCTTCTGTCCGCTCCACTCGTTTTTGCTTTGGTAGAAACCGGGCCTAATGCTTCGTACGACGCATTTTCGCTGGTTTTACAGCACTCTCTTAGGGCGAATTTCACTGATGGAACTGAACGCGGTCAGCCCGTCCAAACTGCGGTTAAGTTATCACTGCCTTCATTGCTATGGGAAATTTATATTGACAGCTTTTGAACGCCGTTAAGATGTGCTGATCGCGTCCAGTTTGATTAGTAAAATTCACCCTAGCCAGTTGAAATATATCTACTTACCTTCCAAAAAACCACGACTACATCTAATAATACACGTGTAATTACACCGTCAGTTATTGGCACAGTGCGCAGCATGAGTCGCGGCCGAACGGCGTGCGCGAGACCAGCACCGCGCCTACCTCCCCGCCGGACGACAACACCACCTCGCCCTTCCAGAGGAACACGTTAGTATACAATATTTGATTTTAGCATAATCCGCCTGTAATGTTCTCACTGCTCGGAAACATGCCTTATATGAGTTTATGAATGTTTTTAACTGTCGTTCCCTTGTCCCTCAGCCCCCGTCGCGGCTCGGTCCGGCTGCGCGACCTGGGCGTGATCGGTCGCGAGGAGGACCCTATGACGCAGTCCATGGTGGAGCCCACCTCGCCGCGCCCCATACCGCTCAGCCGCGTGCCCAGCGCGCCCGGCAGTCTCAGGTACACCCGCACCTCACACGTTGTAATAGAGGAATTAAGTTCAATTATCAACCTACAAAAAGTCTATTTGTGTTATATTTGAACCCATTCCATCCACAGAGGTCTCCAGCCCCTGAGCAGCACCGTGGGCGCGCTGGCGTCGCCGGTAGCGGGTCGGCGCCCCCCCGCCCCGCCGGAGTCCCCGCGCCCCCCCCGCCGGCACCTGCCCAAGCCCGCCTCCTTGTACGTATACAACACCCCGCTCTACATACCATAGGGAAATGGCGGAATAAGCTTGTACACCCGCGGAATGAAAAGGTTTTAACAAAAGGGTGACTGATAGAGAATGCCTTGTGACATTAAGTCCGCCTTTCTGGCGCATCTATCATTATGCCTGTAATCTCCGAAGAATTAGTTAAAAGTATACTTATAGAACGACCACATTATGCAAAGTGCTGTCAATTTTATGTTGGCAGTACATGATCAAAAAAAAAACCTTTACATTCTGCGACTGTACTTTTGTGTTCCGTGACGTACTAGTATTTTTTTGTGTTTTTCAATTGACATACTTATTTGAAAAACTTGCTTAGGATCGTCACAAACTTGCTGTCTATTCACCGAAGTATAAAGTTTTGTATTGTAAACATTTCAAATGTGTTGTGAAAATTCTGTTTTATTTTATTATGACAATATGATTTTATGATGGGAATTGGTTCTCTTTATTTTCTTACTTTTTAGGGCTGGTTTTTCAATCTTCTGATATAATTAAAAAAAAAAAACTTTTTTAGCAATATCTGTCAAAAGTGAATTTTATTCCTCGCGTTAAATATATCTGTTGCTGAAAAATTGGCCCAAAGTAACTTATTTAACAAAAAAATTAAAGCTTGAGTAGTTAGAAATATATCTGTCTCTTTCACTCTGGTATTTGTGCGATATCGCCGTCCCTTTCTGCATGGTACACTGCTTGGGTATATGTGCTACACTCTAGTTGGTGTGAGGTAGACATTTCTGTAGTTATATTTAGAACTGGAACATCTATCTGTACCTTTATTATGGTAAGAATAATGTTAACTACAGGTTTACTTAAAAAATAATAATCGGATAAGTATTTTCATCTCTCTCTCGCTCGCACTCATTTCGAATGAAAGACAGATGAACACAAAACTTTTATCATTGACGGTCACAAAATATACCGGGCGATTATGTAAGTGAATTTTCTCGTGTTATCTCGCTCCTACGTTTAATGACCACGCTACGTATGTACATTGGCGTTTATAACATCATTTCTATGTCCATTTTAAGAAAACTTGTAGTACTCTTTACCGTCTAGTTATATGTGCAAATGATTAAATCATTAAAATGTTGATGCATTCAAGAAGATAGAAAGTTCCTTGAACTAAAACTGACTGTTTGACGTAATATATAACAATCAATATGCCTGTGATTCCCGGGGGGTCAGCTAGGGGGCGCCACCCACATGTCGCCAGCTGGTCTACTGGTCGTAAGCGCTGGGTATGAGGCTTTAATCTCAGGCCTGGCAAAGTGCTATTGGGTTATTCCATTAAAAACTCAGTAGCAGCCAGGATCCTGAACTTATTCCCGGTTGATCAAAAGGTTCGCCTCTTATTGCATAGAAAACGTAGTATACAAGATCAGTTTGCACATATAACTTGCCGGTAGTTATACCGGTGTTGGCGCTCGGTGGGTGGGTGCCTGACGCTAGTTTCTCTCGCAGCCTGCTGACCGAGCTGTCCATAGTGGAGGACTGACACCCCCCCGCCCCCGCCGCGCCCCACGCGTCGCCCGCCCGCGTCCCACGACGCTCTGCATGCTTAGTCCTTATTTATGGCTTCTTCTACGTATTAATGACTCTATATCGACGCCTTTTTTCATGGTTTTGGAGATGAATGTGGCATTTTCAAGTATTATTTGAAACTTGCGAAGTGAGGTTCTAATTAAGTACAAAATATTAACGTGTTGGAATTTTTCCTGTCAATTATTTATATTAGTAATAAGGCTCGTAATAATACTTGTAAACTAAGCACGCATAATTTCTAACACTATGAAATTTGGGTGTGTTAAATACTAAAAAAATCGGCGACACAGTGTTAAAAAAGCTATGCAATTATTTACTATATGCGTTCGTATTATACGTACGTACGCGTCCATATTTACGCTGAAAATACATTATATAAACACTAGGTTTAAGCTAAAATATTAACTGTTTGACTCGAAAGTTTGAAATGTAAAAAAGTATAATATTTTAGGCACTAAATGTAGGTACGGGTATCGAACCAAAAATGTCTAAAGACGCTTGATACCGCTTAGATTTTTTTACGCAGCTGCGATTTGAACTTTTCTGTGATGATCTTATGATCTAATTTTGTATAACTAAATTATCTGCCAAGCTTCACTGTAGTTTTAAGGGAACTTTTGCATTTAAGATGTGCATAAAATGTTTATTAATAATACTAATCCAAAGGAATTGTTTAGCTTCGTGCATTTTACTGTATTATATCGAAATAGTTTTTAAGTATATCGTCACAAGTGTAACGTTAGCTTTAACTCGGCAATTGGTTATAAAACACGTATTACATTCAATACAGATGCTTGTCTTATTAATATTCACCAAAAGTGCACGCGTACAGTCGCGGACTAAAAATGTTGATAAGAATAAAAATTAAATTTCTTCTTAAACTCCGAACGATAAGGTGATTTCGGTGTTACTTTATATAAATGAAGAATACATATACCCAACGTAAACTGGTTGAAGATTGTAAAGAACCAGTTACCTTAACAAAACGTTCAATAAATTATCAAGTCAAGTATTCGTATAGTTTGTAATATATAAGTACAGTGTATGTACCAAGTATATGTATATTATGTAGGCACAATAAATAAATGCAATTTAGCTTGTGTTTTGTTTGCTACCGGCATGACGCACCCCGCTATACACTGCATGATGAAGCATTATCAACAATGTACACGGTGTAAAGGACATCGCCATGGATTCAGTACATGACTTCAAGCCTACCTTTTATCAACGGTTACCAAAAATGCATGAGCTGACCCTGTAGGCCATATGACCATTGTGATCCTGTAGATATACATATATAATTTGCCTATAATTGTCTTAATACTGGGTCACAGAGCTTCTCTCTTTGAGGGTGATAGTTATAGCACTTTTATATCATGTGCTGAATTCGTTGTAAAAGTTTGTGTGACGATGCCTTCCCACCGTGTATTTATATAAATTACTCGAAAGTTTGACTAAATTACATATGGGCTAAAAAGATAACTTATAGCCCATGAACATGTAACATAAATATTTTGGGTTAATCTCTAAATATGAAGGAAATCAACGATAAACAGAGCTACAAGGATTTTTTTGCGTTCGATTACTTCGTCAGGTGGAAGCTGTTGGCTAACATTCGTGAAATCGTTCTGCAAAAAAAATGTATTGCAAAAAACAAAATGGCGATTTAAGTTCAGATTCTCGCCACGCGGACAAAAATCCTTGTACAGCTATAAAATAAATTGAAAACAAGTCGTTAGCATTGCCCATGTGCATGGATTTTAGTCACTCCGTATTCTTATGAATTCTTCCATTTTTTTGTGCTAATAAAACAGAATGCATATCTTATTTTTGTAAACTGACTAACTGTATCTTGAGATTTTGTAGACAAGCATAGTCTTCGCACCAATTTTTATAAGTTGCACCAGCAAAGATTTTATTTACACATGATTCACATGCATTGGAGTTGTTTTTAACATTTTAGCAGTTTTATACCCTAAAACCACCAGTAGAAAAACACATGACAATCAAAGTATAGAACAGGTAGATGAAAATTCAAATCAAGAATAGTTTTGCGCTTCGAACCAAAGACATTGTAAGTATCTTTTTTTTGTGTTGTGGTCCATGTTCTCATTTGTAATCCATCTCCATGGCATGGCTATGATTGTGCCCCATCATGGCCCATTGATCCATTAGTTTTGTTGCTACATTGGATGTTGTGATGTCCTATTAATAGCCTAAAACTCCTAGCTTTTGAAATTCCTTAACGAAAATTTCATTTTTAAAATTCATATTTGTTAATAAGGGAATAATAAAATAGTGATCATTTTAATCCAATCCAGCCTTTTGGCAGTCCATTTCTGGGCAAAAACTCCGCCCTAAGTTACGCCATAATAATCAGCTATTCTTACAAATTCCATGTATCATTTAAAACCAAATAAATTGATCTAATAAATTAATTGAAACATCATCGTCATCTCTATTAAAATTAAAATAATAAAACAAACTTTTAATACCAAACGAAAGAACAATTTCACCTGCCCTTCAATGACATTCCAGTTAGCTTGAGCACAATCGTGACAGTTACAGATAGGAGGAAATTTGAAATATCGTAAGAGATATTGAGTATGCTGTTGGATTTTCAACTTTCGGCGCCTAGCCAAAAGTTACAAATCCAATAGTTTAACACATTTCTAATTTCCATATTTTAAATTGGGCCTAAGCACGTCTCACAGGTACTAACTACTTCACAATGTTCACGCTAAGCCGGCCACGGCTTGTTCGTTCATGTTACCATCCTTAAGTCCCATGTTCCCGCTTGCTAACTGGCTCACTAACGCAGAGAGCCGAGCGCGACAGTGGGCACGCCGCCCGCGTCGCCGGGCGCGTCGCGACGTGCGCGGGATGACGACGTGTTCCTGAGGCTGGCAGGCGCAGGAAATGATAACACGCCGCAAGGAGTTGTCAAGGAAATTCTTTTGAAGGTGAGTAGTGTGGCCTCTGATGGTTCCTTGTTAGTAGCCTATTTATTTAGATTTTTGTTCCCAATTGATTTTGGGTCGGCTATTAAGCGCTATCTCTAAATACATTTCTTCTAAGTCATAATATACGTATAATGTACCACAAAATTCATTCAAATATTCTTTGGTTTTAATTTTTTTATGGATGGCAATACTTTAAGTTTTACTTAAAAGGGCTGTGGTAATAGTTATCTGTGTCTTGTTTAGCGTGTAAGCGGCAGTGGCGGCAGCAACACAGGCGCGTGGCTGCAGTGCACGCACGTGGCCGAGGGACACGCGGGCGCAGCACTCGCGCTCGCAGCCACCACGCACATGCTGTATAGCGGGGGAGTAGGTGAGCAGATAGATAACTTAACTAATAACACTTCTCCTAAATCTTAGGAATAACTTCACAATTTTGGATCATCCCAGTTTTAAACGCCAATTTTATTTTCGTCTAGCACTTTTATATCTTTTACTTCAAGTGTAACTTTGAATTTGAAAAATTATTATATTTTCAGTGACATTTTTTGTGCAAAAATTTTTGTGTAAAAACAACCGCTGCTACAGGTTTTTATTCAGTTCTTTAAGTATCATAGTCTTTATAGCTAACCATCTTTACACCTGTAACCATGTCTCTCTCCTGTCCCTGTGTTGTAGACCGCACAGTACGCGGCTGGGACTTCACAGCGGGCACAGAGGCGTGGCGCGGCTGGTGCGGCGGCAGCGTGGGAGCGCTGGCAGCGGGCGAGCCCGACGCGAGGGGCTCCCGGCTTGTGCTGGCCGCCGCAGGAGCAGCTGTCAGGATGTTTGATACCAGGTCCAGGACGCCCGTCACTACGCTGTGGTAAGGAGAAGTCTGTTTTTATCCCAGTTTGACTTTATGACATTTTCGCGGACTAGTATGTTAACTCCACCAACAGAGCAGGGACATGCCTGGGCGGCCCATGCACTCCACGGCTGAACTATTCCATCCATCAACGCCATCTTTCAACTATTTGTGAAATGCGCAACTCCCATTTTTTTTTCATTTCCGTAAGTGAAGCTATACAAATATGTCACTTTAAACTAATTTTAATCATTAATCTTCTTCCATTTTCGTCTACTTTAAACTAATAATCAAAAGAAAAGTTTCCAAGAAACTTCCTTAGTTGTTGATCTATCTCCTTATATGCACCAGGTCGTCAGGCGCAACGGGTCCTTGCCCCGCCAACCGCGGTGTGGGCGGCGAGGTAGCGGTCACGGCGCTTGCTCTCACACAGAACCATCGGCTGTACACGGCTGCAGGAGACAAACTGAGACTTTGGGACCTGCGCATGTAAGTTGTAATAATTTACACACATCATCTGCCTAGCCTTTTCCCAACTATGTTGCGGTCAGCTTCCAGTCTAACCGGATGCAGCTGAATACCAGTGTTTTACATGGAGCGACTGCCTATCTGACCTCCACAACCCAGTTTGTACTGGGTAATACGATACCCCTTGGTAAGACTGGTTGTCAGACTTTCGGGCCACTGACTACCTGTGAAAGATCTACAATTGACAGCCGGGACCAACGGCTTAACGTGCTTTCCGAGGCACGGAGGAAACTCGGTATGGAATAGGTGGTCACCCATCCACGGACCAACCTAGGCAAGCGCGGCTTAACCTGAAGATCAACCCGAGCGGCTGTTATTGTTTAGCCACGAGCTCCTCCAATTTCCTAAAAAAAATCACATAGAACACACCTTTGAACTTCTGGAGTGGTATGGGTCAGTAGCTTATGATTATGATACATCCTCTATCACTTTATCAATGAGCGACAACAAATTGTCTTTGAAGTTGTCACTCGACTTATCTGTCGAAATAAAACTGGAAAACCATATTCATTTATCCTGTATAATTTGTCAGTTAAACTGTTACCTCGTCATCAACGAGTTACTCTCCAGATCTCCAAGGCACAAATGGATCTTGACTCCTACGGTCGATTTTGGCCTTTACACTGTTAGATGGGTATATTTAGAAGATCAACAAAAGATTTTTAATCCTTGGTGTCCTGAAATATCTTGTTATGATGCAGGATGGAGTGCGTGTGCAAGCTGTGGACGGGCCATGCTGCAGCAGTGATGTGCCTGAGCGTGGGGCGCGCGGCGGGCGGCGACCTGGTGGCCACGGGCTCCAAGGATCACTATGTGCGAACCCTGGACATGCTGCCGCAAGATACTGGTAAATTTCTTGTTGAGAATAGTAGCTTATATGCTCATGAAATAATCTAGCCTGTAAACAATACGGGGTGGAAGGGACACCGACGCGAAAACGGAAACCTCATACTCAGTACATTACATTCTGAACCCCCCACATGGAAATGTTCCCTGATCTTCGTTTGGGTTTTGAGAACAGTTTTGTATTTTAGCCACTCATTCCACATCTCACTGACATTAACATGTCTTGAAATTGCAGGTAGTTGGGAAGCAAGTAACCGCTGGCTGCTAGAGCCCCCGCACTACGACGGAGTGCAAGCTCTAGCGCTGTGCCACGACGACGCAGCGCTGTACAGCGCTTCACGAGACACCAGCCTCAAGCGCTGGAGTCTGACAGACCACACGCTCACACATGTAAGTTGTACTGCTTACTAGAATTATCATACTATGACGAAGTATGTGCATTAAATCATTATTATGATATGATGACGTAATGCTTTACGCATCACCGCTCCAAGGATTCCGAACATCCAAACACATGTGAATCCAAACATTTAGATTGAGGAGTCACTTTTATGTTCACATAACTTTTGAAGTATTATACTACAAAATCGAGGATCGAGTATACAAAAATTTTAAACTTGCTACTAAATAACTATATTAATTTTATTAAGATACGAAAAGTGGCTCCTCAATCCATACGGACATAAATTCCTTGTACGATATCTCGTGCTGTGTAAATCTCAGATTCGGACACTAACCCGTCGTTATCACATTGTTTCTGTCCCCCAGGGCGTGATGAACGCCCACAAGGGCTGGGTGACCGGCGTGTGCGTGGTGGGCAGCGGCGCGCAGGGCGTGGTGGCGAGCTGCGGGCGCGACGGCGCGCTGCGCGTGTGGAGCGCGGCGCTGCGCCCGGCCGCCGCGCCCGCGCCGCTGCCCGACCTGCCGCACGCCCTGCGCGCGCACCCCGACCCCGCCCTACGCGCGCTCTACACCGCGGGCAAGTCAGTATACTGCACTCGTTACACACTTGTTTAGCCTTTGACTTTGCGTCAGTGTCAAAATCGCAGTTATATTGTTATAATAAGATTGCTGTTGGATTACTGCTGTTAGAGGTGCAATTACTGAAAAGACTGAGTTTACAGGCTAACTTACTTTTGTATCATTTTAGGACGGGTTAAATCAACTGATAAGACTGCCTGTCGTATTTTGGTCAACCAATCACATTAAATTGGGTCCAGTAATACAATTATTCCCACTTGCACCATAAACTAGTAAACTAACTTGTTCTCATTCTGTCAATCGTTTGAAGATGACAGAGAAAAAAGGTTGTTTTCAACACGTCTAGTCACGGTGCATGTGGGCCTTGAAATTAATATTTTCTACCAAAAAACTTAGATCACTAATAGACACTAATAATAAATTAAACTTATTTTTTAGATGCTACTTCTGTAATCCTAACAGACCATTCTAGTAACTGTAGAAAACAGCTGTGTAGCTGAACAAGGATATTTTCTTGCGTGGCCTAAATCGGAATTAACGTCATCACCTTGTTATGTTCACCAACAGAGCCCAAAAATCCTTACGGCACTGGATAGTGCTACAAAGACCTTTTGGCGCTCAAATGATGTTGTCAGGAGGGCGGCGTTAGTTCCGAGAATGATCACAATCAATTCTAATTGGAATAGTTACAATGTCGTTGTATATAACTGTAACGAGTTGTTATGTTGGTAACCCGTGAGTGTGTTGCAGCGGCGGCGAAGTGCGCGCCTGGCGGATCACCGTCGAGCAGTGAGCGACCACAGGTGCATACACACGTACACACATACATACCTTATGTATAACTATCCATATATATACGTGCAATATGCCACATGCATAACAGTTCATTTACATCCGCATAACAAGGGCTGGCAGGCTTGTCCAAGGACAGTTATTATTCAAGTATTTGCTATTTAGTTATCAAACATGTAAACAAAAATGTGTTTTTGGAAAAACAATAATAACTTTTAAATTCCACTTACAAAGTTCAGTTTTTTGAACTTTTTAATTTTTTTTTAAACTGGCAATAGATACTAGTCAATCTAAAGTCGCCTTAATTTACACCTTTTTAAAATTTGTATTTGATAATTGGAAATAACACCAATTGGTTACTAGGATTTGAAAAGAATTGACACTGTCTGTTGGCGTTGAAATAAAGTCGACATGAAATTATAATTCTCCTAAATAACTGTTGAAAATGTGTATTTGTGTGCATTATTCATTGTACTTTGAAAAAATATTGCACCTCAACCCACACACAAATGGTAGTTATCGTATCTACACAATCAAGCACCCACTACACATAATTCCACAACCAATATTTTGTACCATAGCTTTAGATGTCGCTAAATTATCACTAACCAGAGCAAACCCGAGTGTAATACTTGTTACATTTACGTATTTTATGTATCAAAACTTCATATTCACGTATTTGTATCGAATAATATTATCATTTCTTCTATAAGAGGGTAGGTAAGTTTCATTACTCTGTTGGACCGAACGGCTACTAATATACTTAGCTTGTTCATGTAGTTTTGATTTTCATTCATCTTCGCTAAACTATAAAGCTATCTTTAGGACTTACTACGAATCATCTTTTCTTTTTTTTGGATGTATAAGGTACTATACAAAGTAGTCTATGGTAGTATTAGGCAGGTGGTCTTCTGTTTTTTTGGGTTCTGTAGATTTTCTAGTACTAGGCTAACAGTACTGTATTTCTTTCTATCTTTAAACTGAAATGTAGAAAAACGCCAGCAATTTACACACCGTCAAGTGGTGTAACCTTTCCAATTAAGTCGGCGTAGACAATATTATAGTTCTGTCTGCGTTCCCCTAAGAATCTCGCATTCTTTTTAGCAGTTGTATTCAGAGCCAAAACTGTGTCTGTATTTACTAGGAGCAATCAGATCGCATCCGACGACTGGAAGCAGACTTCAGCGAGTCAGGCTATACGCATTATGAATTGTATGATATTTAGGTGTGTCGCACCGTCCGCTTGCGCACGCGCCGCCGCTTCACCTCCACTCACTCCGGCAAAACTGCGCTTCGCTCTTGACGTACAATTTGAAACGGACTGTATTGGAATGTGAGGGAAAATCGAGACAAACTTTGATAGGATGTTAATGTTGAATTCATTGTTATTAACAAGGTATCTAAATTGATGATTTTACTTAATAAAAAAAATAGAGTCCGTATAGACAACAAATAATAGTTAATTAACGTAAAAATCCCTTTCAAAGTTCGGTCACGATTCACCTCGCCGGTCCTTTCAGCCCCTTTTTAACTAAACTCTTTAATTTATCAATCGATGTTTTTCCTGTGAGTTTTCCTCTATTCTAACCTTGTTACATTGTTCTACAGCTTTCCTTTTAGTTACTAACAATTTTCTACCATTTCTGATGTTAATAATATGTACCTAATTGGTTGTACAAAAATTATTTCATTCACTAACCTAAGCTTTATATGTTGTGAGTAGTTTTTTTAGATGTTTTCACCATGAATGTTACCCCTTTACTCAATATTAATTATTTAAAATATAATATGATAATTCATTATTGCAACTGGCCAACTTTTTCGGTGGACAAGCTAATTTTTTTTTTCTTTTTTCTGTTTGTCAAACCATATTTCTTTTGTTTTTCATAAAATATGCTGCCAGCAAAGAGCGGACGCACAATGTTGTAATAACGCACTTTCTTATTTTTGCCATTATGAAAAAAAAACAAAAATACATCTTGTAATTACTTCATCTACACAAAAACCTGAACACAAATTGTGCTTCCACTGTCACTATTAGGAAGTCACCACATTTACCGACGCAGAATCGGCTTGTGCCGATCAGAAAGAACTTGATGTCCATTCAGTAAAAGCGAAAAGATCCACACGGGGTCGTGTCACGTCGTCAGAACTAAAACGACGATAATGACATCTTTTTTGCTTTTGTTACTTGGCCTTGGCTTAAATGGCTCTTTAATGGCTTTTCTGACCGGCCCAAATTCCCGTCAATAAGTGTAGTTACTACCTCATACTAATTAACAACAATCACCAACAACCAAACAGCACGTAAAACCCCCCTCCCCTCCCCAGTGAGGGGCGCATCCGCTGCTGGGTCGTGCGCAAGAGATGACCCGGCCCCGCGTGCGCGGCCGGCCCGCTCGCGCCGCGCACGCCAGCCGCCCCGACGCATGCGGTGTACCCCGCGCGACCGCAGCGCAGGGCTTGGAGGTGACTGCGGGGATACTACCGCCGTACATATGCTTGTAGATGACAATATGCTTATTATGAAGGTACAATTTGAAATGACACTGATTTGGGAAAATAAACTGAACCATGCAGGTGTTATGGCAGTCTATTGTATGACAGATGCCTGCATTATTTGGGATCCTCTTACATAAACATTTAATAAAAAGAAAGAAAGGAGCTGTGAAGATCAATAGTGAAAGTCAACGTTCAGGGGCAGTCGCGGTTATACAGCATGCGAGTGGGATGGTAAATATTTTCAACGGGATTTATGATATTTCTCTTGCCGTCTAGCTCTTTAATTTTTATGATCGCGACTTCTCCAAACATTGTCTTTTAGTATAATGCAGGCGTCCGTAATAAGAGTCAAACACATTCTTATGAAAGTATGTATCTATCACTGAAGTTGGTGTACAAGGATCACATCATAGCTCTCGAATGGCATCAATGTGTCGTTTGTGAAATTTTATTGGAATATCCATGGAAGATCCATGTACAGTAGTTACTCGATTGTTTGTCAAATTGTTGACTGTTGTGACTCGTGGTAGTTTGAATATACAGTTGAATTATAACTTAGGTAAGCAAAGTCGTAGAAACAAAGGAGGCATGAATCTATGTTTGTCGTCCAGTAGAATATATAGTTGTGCGTAGATTGTTGCAAAGTTCGATGGCCTAAGCGACTGCAAAAGGAACGATGAAAATATAAAAATACATTTTTAAAAGACAACTTCATCTCGTTAATAGCTAGTTAGCGAATGTTTGATCTCTAAAATTTTATAATTATACTGAAATGAACAAATTGCTTAGGAGATTAATTAATCAGACAACGATTCTTCACGAAAACGAAAGATGGCAGCACTATTATAGCATTTATTTTCTAAAGACATCTTTCTTATTATTATGTTAAATACTTTAAATATTTTATTTGCATTTTAAATTACGACCTAAATTAAATATTGTACCTGGATTATTTTAACTATCAGAAAATCGACTGGAATAAAAACATGGACATTCCATTACTAAATCCAAAATAAATTGTCAAAGCAATATCAATTATATTCAACAGGTGGGCCTAACAAAATGTAGGTGAACTATAGGCCTACCATTTAACTAAGGCCCTTAGGTGGCTGCGCGGTGTGGGGGGGTTTTTAATGTGATTGTTCTTAAATTACTCGTAACCTGATAAAATATTAGTTTTTCCTAAAGCATGTTAATATTAATTATAATTAAGGTCGTTTTCACCTGATATATTGCGTAGGGATTGTTGGTGCACATTTCAGGGACTGGGGGTAGACTTTGTCATTGTTCTTAACAACCCTAAACTGATGAAATTTTGCGTTTTTCTTTAAACACGTTAGTATTGGTAATAATATGGGAATCGAACACACTTTTAGTACCGTCGTCGGAAGGTAATTTAGGAACATTCAAATTGAGAATGACACTACGCCCAACACCTTGCAGCTACGTCAGGCACCATCTCGGTTAAACTGTAGGCCAGCAGTATATAACTTAAGTAGTTATTAATAAGTAATATTAAAAATCACTCATCTTATGCAATGATTTATGAAGTATTAACTAACGAAACATATAGATTTTATCGTAAAAGACACGTAGTGTGTAGCTTCACGGAGTTCTAAGATATTATTTAGTTCGTGAATTCGTCGGTAGGTGTAAATGGCGCTAGTGAGCGTAATTGTGTGTAAGATGCCGTTTGCATAGAAGTGGCCCAATTTTTGTTGTGTTTTTAGCTATTTTAATCTAATCTTGGCTAGGTTCTTACTTATTTATCAAATGACATCACGCCTGTAATCCCGGAAGGGTTAGGCAGTGGTGTACCTCATACATAACACACCCACATTTCGCTAGTAACTGCTTAGTTCGTCTAGTGGTCGCAAGCAAGTCTAAGGGTTCGATTCCCGGTTCGGGCAAAGTGCTATTGGGGTTATCCATTAGGAATTTCTCAGTAGCAGCTACGGATTCTGCATTTGTGCCCGATTGGTGGCAATAGGCTCGCCCCCTATTACATGGGCCTTAAACGTAACTGGCGAAATGTGGATGTACTATTCTTAGTTCGGTTAACTTTTGCCACTTATGTTCAAACGGCTTGGCAGCTTTAAAATGGTCACAAAGTAAGTTTGACGGTTAGGCTTACTAGAGATATAGGTAGACCAATGAACAAAGTACGATAGCTGTGTGATAGTGTGAGTATACTGCTAGAAGATGGCCTTCATGTAATAACATAGTACTGTTATTGTTGTGACCGAATTTATTTCAACGGTTACGTGATGAGACGGGGATTTAATTTCCTTCAATTATATACCAACGTTTGTGCATGTTAATCGTTATATACTTAAAAAAATAATCATTGTTCAAAAAGCATTTATTTTATTTTAAAATGTCAATGTTCTTTTATAACTTAAACTTTATTTCCACATTTTTAAACCTAGGTACAATTATCCCCATTTCTTTTATGTGCTTCTTCAATAGCTTCCCCTTTCAATAAGCTAAGATCTTAGATATTCACTTATTAAAACCACGTTTCATCACGTAAGCTTCTCTTAGAGATTTTATTCCTAATCATTAGGAACAGCCTTAGCTTAGCTTAAATTCCTATAAATGATTTAAAAGGCGTACCTAACTATTTAGGAGTACCTGCCACGCGTATAGTAAGAGTTCGAATACGGGGATGACATAGACAATTGACATAGTTAACTATAATTGTATGGTTATTTAGTGGAATGTTACCGAGATTTGTGGTTAGAAAAAGTGCCATCCCCTCAGTTTGCCAAGGAATGTAAACTGTTCGTTAATAGGACTTTCAACAATTTGTAAAAACTAATTATCTCTCGAGTTATCGAAGCTATTGCAATCCTAAACTTCATTTAGGATTTAAGTAGTTTCGATAACTTAGATAGGATTTAAAGTTTTGATTCATTGAAACCTTTCACTGCCACATTGTCTGAAAGTTAAATTGACGAGTAGTCTGTAATGTTCGTAAATGATTAAATCGTCATTTAGTAGCCAATGCATGCCAAATTGTTCGCACAATCCCTGGCCATTATTATGGAAGCCAACATTTTTTAGCCCAATTTAGCCAACTTAACGACATCCATGGCCCAAGTCTAATTCTGTTGATTTTATAATGATAAACATCTGTGTTTAACCTACTTGGACCTTTTCTCACTCGACCAATTTTAGATAGCCCTTGAACTAAAAACTTCATTTTTAAATTTCTTAAAACCGGGGACCAACAAAACACTTTCTTGTATCTCTTCTTAGAACATCCAAAACAGTCATTTTTCATAGTCACATTTGAGTAAAAAAAACACGGTACCCTTAATAAATACTTGCAGAATTAGACTTTTGCTACCAAATAATCGGCTAGTTCCCATCACGTTATGTTCTAGCTATATACTTGATTCAACACGTCCACAATCACATCGTAGAGGTAGCATTAGATACACACACATTATTTAAGCGTAAGTATTTAGCTAGAGATACATAACCTGTGGGAATCAGTCTTAAGGCTATGCATTCTGGTAGTTGGCAACCTCGCAAATAACTGTCAAATATTTCGCCGCTTTGGTTAATTTTGCGATGTTGCCAATTTTTTGAATGCATAAGTCTTAACTAAAGTCTGTTGAGATAATAAAACTATGAGATTAGTCTCCACTACTCAATCTAGAACTGAATACATCAATTATGATAGTCTGTGATTAATCGAATAATTATATTTTTGTACATTCCTGTGCTACGGGTACACATAGCAAACATAACCATGTAATCACATTTATTAGACAAATAGGTCGACGTCAAATTATGTAGAAGTAACGTTTTTAACATTGTATACTGTCCAAATATATTAAATATTATCTTAAGTACACTAAAGGCTATGATTTTCAAACAAATATCTGTTTTATTTACAATAGTTGAAGGTTTATTTTGTGTTATCTCTCCCAATGCGTTTTCAGTATTATGTTTTATAGGCGAGCGCCTTGTGTATATTATTTTAAGTAGTATTGAGTAAGAATCACAAATAATGAATTTAAATAAATAATCAAAGTATATAATTTTTATGAAATGCAGTTGAACGCTTGTGAGGCTATCAATAATGCTAGAAGCTTTATTAACATACAAAGATATATTGTCATGTTACATCTGTATAGTGTGTGCAAGTGTATAATGTATGCCTTAAGAGAATCCTTGCAATAATTACTTGTAAAAGCTACTATATCTGCGTTCTACGAACACGTACAAGCAGACAAAATCATACTTCGACCATCTCATTTAGGTTATTAGGGGACGGGAGGAAACAAGGAATTTTGGTCGCTCAAAATGAGTCGGGTAAAGTGTTCGGCTAAGTGTTCTTACTAAGGGAGGGACCACACTGTGTTATGGATGCGAAAATGCGCTCAAACAGTTTCCGCATTGTGTGTGGCCACACCCTAAACCGATGAAATAGAGAGCTACGTAATTTCGGTGTAATTTTCAACGACGTAAATTACGCTCATGTTTGTCTCTTCCCGAAGGGTAAGGCCAAACCAGCGTAATAATGTGCGTTGAGAGTCGCGTAATTTACGCTTAGTACATTCGGTTTCATATTAAAGTCTAGTTTGTGTCATACAAGGATACAAAATGATGTAAATTACTCCACTTACAACTGACATAATTACACTCTTTTGGCCTCACCCTTAAACACTTTTAGAATATTATTTTATAAGCGAAAATACTATGAACATGTAATCGTTTTAGTTACCAAGTGGATGCGTCTGCGTTAGTACTGTGTTCTGGTGGCTTGGGTACCAGCGAGCAGCTAGTCATGTAGGGTATGCGTCTTATGTGCACTGTCCATGTTTAATATGTTAGTTTGCTGGGTAGTTTGTTTGTAAAATGAACCATTATCAAAATATAATAAACTTCCTAAAAAGGTCGTCTTCTTAGAATGCAGAAGAAATACAGCTAGTTTAAATAAAGTAAGTTTTGAGTACTACATTGGTTGGCAAACTTACTTCCAAGTCAAAGTCATTCCCTTTTTAACCGACTTAAAAAATGGAGGAAGTTCTGAATTAGGTTCTATTTTTTTGTCATTTAAATTCAGAAATAGTGAATAAGTTCAGTTTACAAACAACCTAAAATTCCAATTGACAAAATCAGTTTTCATTGACATTATATGAAAATCTTTTACATTATTTTCTTTTTTATAGTGATTATTTTAGTTACTGTTGCATCAGGGAGTAATAAAATATATGAGATTATTATTATTCTAAATAAATTATAATTTGTGTTCTCAATTAATTTGTATCAGAATGTTTTGTACTGTTTAGACAATGATATTAGGTGTTTTATGATTTTTATTATAATTTTATTTCGATATGAATGAAATGTTTATTAAATAAAATTATACAATACTAAAAGGTATTTTCTTGACTTCGTTTTAAAATAGCAAAGTGTACCCTCAAATATTTTGAATATAGAACGACCGAGCAAGCTAACACGTAGGTATACATTTCCCTTACCTTTCGCTCGCACCTGGTGACCTTCAACTATGTGGCAGTGGGAAGGAACCATCAAAACTGTCTGGCGGCTTGGAAAACCGCTTCAAATAATTGATAAATGATGTTTATTTTGCAAATAGGTTTTTACAAACACTTTTACACGTCTTCTTTTTTAAAACTACATGAGGCCGGTGTTACGTACCTGACTACTCTGAGAAGAAACAGCCGAAACAAACTCAGAGGTCATAGTCTCTTTTAACATCAACTCTCTGAATCCTATCACTCAAATATGTGAGTTAAGAAGATCCAGGGAGACGATCCGGATTCCGTAGTAGTGCAGTTTCCTAATTAATGTTTCATGAATGACACAATCGAAAGCCTTGGAAAAATCGCAAAAAATGCCCTGAGCATCGCATTTATCCTCACAGGCATTATACAAGGTGTAGTTTTGCATCCTCGTCAAATTCATGGAGGTAACTATGCTAATGATTCTCGACCCGAATCAATATATAAATGGGTAGGTAATTTTTTTCTTAATATCGTAAATCGATAAGTGTACACCACCCGCATTAAAACGCGGCGCGTCTAATACTAGCTCTGTAACCGTGCTTTCACACACACAAAAGCAGACGTTTATTCGATAAATGGGTGATTCTCCTCTTTTGAAAAGGGCGTCATTCTGAAATAGTGTCAAATTAAAACAACAAAGAAAAGCAGCGTTTATTATTATTGACCAGGTACCGTAATTTATATTGATTATTTACGTCTTCTATACAACCTCCTGAATTTTGACGAAGTTGCAAAACTACTCCTTGTAGATTTGTCCTAAAAGTTCAACATCGGTAGTTAAACGAGCCCTTGTAAAACCGAACTGTTTACTGTGCAATAATTTATGTTTATCGAAAAATCTTTGCATTTGAACTAAAACTAGTTTTTCAAAAAATTTACTAAATACGGCGGCCCTAACACGATGACATTTTCAGATTGATCAATCAACAGACCATAAGTCACCCTAGATTCATGAGCCAGCGAAGCGAGCTCGAAAATTTCGTGAACCTCGCCTCTGAGATGTTCGATTTTCTTATTATCATTTATATAGATTATATTGAAGTGATTTTGTTAAATTATGAATGGCATTTTCAGATCGATCAATCAACAGACCGCACGTCACCCTACATTGCAAGAGCGAGCGAAGCGAGCTAGAAAATTTTGTTAACCTCGCCTCGGAGATGTTAGATTTTCTTGTTATCATTGAAACAGATTATATTGAAATAATTTTGTCAAATTATGCATGACGTTTTCAGATTGATCAATAAACAGATTACTTACATGAGCGAACGAAGCGAGCTCAAAAATTTTTAGCACCTTGCCTCGGAGATGTCATTATCCGTGTCTCTAAAATGAATTAATATTATTATATTAATTATTTTATTTTATTTATTTATTTAGGGACAAAAAACACATACGAAATATAATGAAACACACACACACATACGAAATGTTGTTCATAATATTATGAACAACATTTCGGGCGTTTTCGGCTCCCCCGATGACGGCGCCCGGTGCGGTCGCACCGTTCGCAGGGCCGCCTCTGTATATAATACGAGCTAGATCATTAGGTACCTTAGAATATGTAAATTGAAATTAAAAAGTTTTTTCAAACAGAACAATTTTGTTTTGTTTTGTTTCTGGTGCCCCCCAAGACGTAATGGCCCTAAGCAATTGCTTAATTTGCTTATGGGCTAACCCGGCACTGTACCTGATATCTGCCAAAGCCACCAAGACCGACTTTTCTTAGTATCGAATTATTTTTACCTATAGTAAAGTACTTCCTTAGAAAAAGTTTCAGCTTTTATAAATAAAGTAGGACTGGCGGTCACGGGATCTCCCTCTAAGAAGACTACAGAAGAAAATCACTATGTAAGTTGCTATTGCTCATGAATGCACGTCGGATATCAAAGGTCAGATACAGAATTGAGCTTTAATAGTAACTAGCCAGCCAAAATAACATACTTTTTACCCGACTGCGCCAGGAGGGTTATGTTTTTCGAGAGTATGTATGTATAATTGTTTGGCACGCTCTGTGGCCTGAACGGCTCGATGGAAAAATCCAAATCTAAAGACACCTCTCAAGCTAAAAAGCTTGAAAGGTGTCGTTAGATTCATATTAATTGTGAAAGTGACACCGGGTATAAATTTTGGGGTATGAATCAGAACACAACATAACTGCAGATTAGACAAATAACTTAAATTAGGGTTGTAAGAGGTTACTTTTAGTAGAATGCATGCTGGAGTCATCTGGCAAACGGTTTCTAAACGAGTCTTAAATGTTAATCAAATCTGAAAAAAATTAATCTCAGGCCATACGTAGATTAAAATATACTTAGTTAAAATCGTCGGGATGCCCAAAATATTGTGCCGCGTGCCATTGGTTCGCCATCCCTGCCCTAGGATATACACCGACTTTATTGGCGAGGTTCTTCAGAAAGGTCAAGTGCGTATTACCCGCAACCGGCGTGCGTGTATGATCAGATGTATGAACGTGGACGAGGCCAAAGGAGTATGTAAGGATCGTAGCAGGCGGCACTCTGCCTGCCGTTCAATTTTTAATTCAGTTTTATCAGAAACTATAAAAACTGTTATGGCTGTCTAAAAGACGATAGACATGTCAGATCGATTTAGAGTAATTAAATGAAACGGTTGTTTATCATAAGTATATTTATTTTCTTAAATACATTAGTCAGTACATGTCAGGCCTCTCGCTCAGTACTTATACTTGGTGTGTTTGTTATGTTTCCGGTGGTGATGAGGGGGCGTGGCTGGCGACCGTGGGCGCCGCCTACTCTCCCTATCTCTGTCTCGGTCCCTCTCCCTCTCTCGTTCTCGCTCCCTCTCGCGGGACCGCTCTCGTTCTCTTTCCCTTTCGCGCGATCTTGAGCGTGATCTTGACTTGCGATCACTGAGGAATGATAAAATGAACATTGTACACAGGCTGCAATTTATCTTTATAGCAAATTATAGTTTGCACGATAGACAGGCTGAAGGCGTAAGAATAGATAGATATTCTTTATTGTAATACAAAAAAAACGATTTATTTATGATCGACAACCTCCTGCCTGCGTGTAGCTACCACAAAATGACTAATGTGTTAGCGCTTACCACGTTTTGATAGAAACAGAACTGTTTTACATTTGTGTAGAAACGCATTTAGTGATTTGTGGTGTGGCCTTTACAACTCTATTATTTACTCAAACTGTGACAACAAAATGGCTGAAAAAGCCGTTATTAAAGAAACTTAGTTACCTGTAACGGGATCGCTTCGGCAACGGTGGTGATAATGAAGGTTCACGAGATTTCTTCGACTTCTTAGATGATGCTCTGTAAAACAAAAACTCTTCAATTAGCTCAATTGCTGTGTTTACACAAGACTGCAAACTCCTAAATTAACTATGAAATGACAATTATGCCCGTTATCGGTAAACACTAGGCGACACCTAAACGAATGCTTATTATTGCACTGTTGTAATTTAGCTTTTGGCGCTAAGCAGAGCGTTGATAAATCCAACAGAGCGCTTTTCTTTACAATATTTAATAGTCACTTAGTGTTGGAGAAAACGGACATAAATGCGAGAGAAAATATTTGTAGCTAGTTTTTACATTGTACATTGTAGCCAATGGATTTTCTCGCGTACATTTATCTTCTTCTAAACGAATTTTATTTTCTGCCTAGACGGTTTCTAGGTAATTGCCCGAAGCGACTCCCCTTTGACTTCCAAGACCCAATCATAGAAGAATAATTCCGTTTACCGGACGTGCTGGTTTCTACTGAAATGTTGGGGACACTATTCGATTAAGATAGTAGTCATTACTAGAGCTCTCTAGTAAGTTTTCGAGATTACATTCCTTACCTATAACTACCGTTGTGTTAATAACGTAGTAGACCTAGGAGATCCAAGTAATTATATTATCAGTGGACGTTAACATTTGGTTATGTATGCAAAAATCACCTCTCCGGAGCAACCGCGGCTGAGGATCTTGATGTCCTGGGTGCGAGCCCCAGCGCGGGCAAAGCTTGTTGGGTTTTTCTGTTAGAAAATTGTCAATTATAGTCTAGGATTTAATTTCTATCATACGAGGTTCGCCTATCCTTTGTGACCTAGTTTCTTCTGGTGTTGGGGTACAAAAGTACACGCCGGGATCATGAAACTTAGTGGGATCATTGGTACTGGTGAACAGGCGTACTACACCTTGGCCGAACATCGTTGTAGTTGGTGTAGAAATGCACATTACTGTCGGCATTCACGGGAGGTATAAAATAAAGGGTGTAAATAGACCCTTAACGAAGTGGAAAGGCACTTGTTGTCCCGTGAACATTTTTTGTTCTGGACCATCCCTGGGAACCTTCTATGTACAGAGATATTGGAGGTCAAGTCCAACTTTTTCACAAGTTTTTTTGGGAATACAAGTTTTTTACCGTTATAACTTTACTTTAAATTCCTTAATGACCCGCTTACTATTCAATGCATCCATCAGCACAATATTTTGAGTGCGTTATATTGTGTTTTACCGTAAAACGTGATTTTTCACCAAAAAAAAGAAGTAGTTTCTCAGCAATAGATTTTGCGTAGGGTTACTTGGTTTGATGTACAGAATGCTTGGTTGACGGCTTCGTGAAGGGTCCGTTTACACCTTGTATATGTTATATACGTATGATGGATCTTTATAGTGTTTTGTGTACATACGTGGAGTATGTGTCGTCTTCGACGGGTGATCTCCGCCTCGGTTCCGGCGATTCGCTCACTACGGCTTCTTCAACGGCTTCTTTTGCTTCTCGGGACGCCTGACGAGAAATATTATATTTAATGACTTTATATTTTCGATAGCTTCATGAGACGTTTGATGTATTACGGTCATGAATCAACCTTAAACTCCTTTTGTCGTCAAAATAAATTTATATTTTTAATTCTACATTCATTTGATTTTGTCAAGGGCTCGGTCAGTTTATTAGAATCGTAATCTACCTATTTCTATTCCTTTGAAAAAAAGCTGTGATACGCACCTTCTTGATAAGTTTCCTACGATAGTGGTGTATCTGTTGTGTGGCAGTCAACCCAGTGCGTTTCGCTCGCACGCCGGCTTCCAGTTCGTCCGCGTACTTCAACACGCGCACCTCGATGTCGCGTAGTGTTTCACGTTTCAGAGCTTGCTCCTCACTGTAAAAAAACAAACGATATTGATGGCATATAATAGAACGGTTTCTCGAAGGACGAATACAACATATTGATTTGGTTACGTTAACTACAGCCACTTGGCATAAGATTTTTCAGTCCGCCAGACATTACTTATTTTCTGATTAACAAAATGTGTGGCATCGAGTAGTGTTAGTATGTACTCTAATCGTATGCATACGACACGGGCGTGGTGGGCGCGGGCGTGTCGTTGTGTCACGGTGTGTTACCTGTCATGCTGCTGCTGCGAACGGGCGTGGTGGGCGCGGGCGTGTCGTTGTGTCACGGTGTGTTACCTGTCATGCTGCTGCTGCGACACGGGCGTGGTGGGCGCGGGCGTGTCGTTGTGTCACGGTGTGTTACCTGTCATGCTGCTGCTGCGACACGGGCGTGGTGGGCGCGGGCGTGTCGTTGTGTCACGGTGTGTTACCTGTCATGCTGCTGCTGCGACACGGGCGTGGTGGGCGCGGGCGTGTCGTTGTGTCACGGTGTGTTACCTGTCATGCTGCTGCTGCGACACGGGCGTGGTGGGCGCGGGCGTGTCGTTGTGTCACGGTGTGTTACCTGTCATGCTGCTGCTGCGACACGGGCGTGGTGGGCGCGGGCGTGTCGTTGTGTCACGGTGTGTTACCTGTCATGCTGCTGCTGCGAACGGGCGTGGTGGGCGCGGGCGTGTCGTTGTGTCACGGTGTGTTACCTGTCATGCTGCTGCTGCGACACGGGCGTGGTGGGCGCGGGCGTGTCGTTGTGTCACGGTGTGTTACCTGTCATGCTGCTGCTGCGAACGGGCGTGGTGGGCGCGGGCGTGTCGTTGTGTCACGGTGTGTTACCTGTCATGCTGCTGCTGCGACACGGGCGTGGTGGGCGCGGGCGTGTCGTTGTGTCACGGTGTGTTACCTGTCATGCTGCTGCTGCGACACGGGCGTGGTGGGCGCGGGCGTGTCGTTGTGTCACGGTGTGTTACCTGTCATGCTGCTGCTGCGACACGGGCGTGGTGGGCGCGGGCGTGTCGTTGTGTCACGGTGTGTTACCTGTCATGCTGCTGCTGCGACACGGGCGTGGTGGGCGCGGGCGTGTCGTTGTGTCACGGTGTGTTACCTGTCATGCTGCTGCTGCGACACGGGCGTGGTGGGCGCGGGCGTGTCGTTGTGTCACGGTGTGTTACCTGTCATGCTGCTGCTGCGACACGGGCGTGGTGGGCGCGGGCGTGTCGTTGTGTCACGGTGTGTTACCTGTCATGCTGCTGCTGCGACACGGGCGTGGTGGGCGCGGGCGTGTCGTTGTGTCACGGTGTGTTACCTGTCATGCTGCTGCTGCGACACGGGCGTGGTGGGCGCGGGCGTGTCGTTGTGTCACGGTGTGTTACCTGTCATGCTGCTGCTGCGACACGGGCGTGGTGGGCGCGGGCGTGTCGTTGTGTCACGGTGTGTTACCTGTCATGCTGCTGCTGCGACACGGGCGTGGTGGGCGCGGGCGTGTCGTTGTGTCACGGTGTGTTACCTGTCATGCTGCTGCTGCGACACGGGCGTGGTGGGCGCGGGCGTGTCGTTGTGTCACGGTGTGTTACCTGTCATGCTGCTGCTGCGACACGGGCGTGGTGGGCGCGGGCGTGTCGTTGTGTCACGGTGTGTTACCTGTCATGCTGCTGCTGCGACACGGGCGTGGTGGGCGCGGGCGTGTCGTTGTGTCACGGTGTGTTACCTGTCATGCTGCTGCTGCGACACGGGCGTGGTGGGCGCGGGCGTGTCGTTGTGTCACGGTGTGTTACCTGTCATGCTGCTGCTGCGACACGGGCGTGGTGGGCGCGGGCGTGTCGTTGTGTCACGGTGTGTTACCTGTCATGCTGCTGCTGCGACACGGGCGTGGTGGGCGCGGGCGTGTCGTTGTGTCACGGTGTGTTACCTGTCATGCTGCTGCTGCGACACGGGCGTGGTGGGCGCGGGCGTGTCGTTGTGTCACGGTGTGTTACCTGTCATGCTGCTGCTGCGACACGGGCGTGGTGGGCGCGGGCGTGTCGTTGTGTCACGGTGTGTTACCTGTCATGCTGCTGCTGCGACACGGGCGTGGTGGGCGCGGGCGTGTCGTTGTGTCACGGTGTGTTACCTGTCATGCTGCTGCTGCGACACGGGCGTGGTGGGCGCGGGCGTGTCGTTGTGTCACGGTGTGTTACCTGTCATGCTGCTGCTGCGACACGGGCGTGGTGGGCGCGGGCGTGTCGTTGTGTCACGGTGTGTTACCTGTCATGCTGCTGCTGCGACACGGGCGTGGTGGGCGCGGGCGTGTCGTTGTGTCACGGTGTGTTACCTGTCATGCTGCTGCTGCGACACGGGCGTGGTGGGCGCGGGCGTGTCGTTGTGTCACGGTGTGTTACCTGTCATGCTGCTGCTGCGACACGGGCGTGGTGGGCGCGGGCGTGTCGTTGTGTCACGGTGTGTTACCTGTCATGCTGCTGCTGCGACACGGGCGTGGTGGGCGCGGGCGTGTCGTTGTGTCACGGTGTGTTACCTGTCATGCTGCTGCTGCGACACGGGCGTGGTGGGCGCGGGCGTGTCGTTGTGTCACGGTGTGTTACCTGTCATGCTGCTGCTGCGACACGGGCGTGGTGGGCGCGGGCGTGTCGTTGTGTCACGGTGTGTTACCTGTCATGCTGCTGCTGCGACACGGGCGTGGTGGGCGCGGGCGTGTCGTTGTGTCACGGTGTGTTACCTGTCATGCTGCTGCTGCGACACGGGCGTGGTGGGCGCGGGCGTGTCGTCGTCGCTGTGCGCCAGCAGCGCGGCGGCGTCGTCTGCGGCGTCGGTGTCGACGCTCTCCCAGCGCGACGGCACGAACGTGCCGCCCGCTCGCGCGCGACCCGCTTCACTGTCCGCGTCCAGAGGGATGCCGTCGATGTCCTCATCAACTGGAAAAGAAAATAAGCACTACTTGACCGTGTGCCAGGAATATACCCACGGCCAAACCGGGCACAGCGCGAAGATGTTCTCAAAGTTTTCATAGCCATAAATGATATAGGTGTCGTTACCAGGTATGCCGTCGATGTCGTCGTGCAGCGCGGCGGGGCGCGGGGCGGGTCGCGGCGGGTCGGGCAGCAGGTCGCGCTCGGCGGCCAGTCGGCGCAGCGCGGCGCCGTCGAGCGGCCCGGCGCCCGCCGCGCCCTCCCACGACTCCTCCGACGCCGACGAGTGCGCCGGCGACGCGCCCGACTCCGACCCGTTACCCTCCTCGCCTTCAGCGGGGACCAGGCCTGGGACTACGTCACTCTCCTGTCATATAGATTAATAATTATGTTTTAAGTTATTCAGCTGCCATAGCGTTCCTTAGCTGAAAACTTTGCAATAAGATGCCGCTAAGCCGTAATTTAGTTGGTCTTATTTTAAAATTTTTCTTGTTTATTTTTTACTATTGTTAATTTAACCATTTTGTTTTTTCCTGTGCGAGACTAATAAATACTTTTTATTTCTTTATAAGTGCTTTTCGTCACCGATTGGTCAGTTTTCATTCAAGTTAACTAAGACAAATGACACACACACAACGCTCTCTAGCGATGAAAGTTCAAACTTCTAGCAAACCATATCCTGTACTCAACACTTTTTTTTTCATAAAGTTCGAAAATTCAAAACGTATGCAGTAAAAAATAATTCAAACCATATCTATGTTTAAGACAGTTTCGAAATAATTTTAACGGTCTCAATAATTCGGAAATTACATTGCAAGTTTTTGAGATGTATCTTAGTGAAACCAGCTCTTCCTGCAGTAATGCTTTAACGCAAAAACTAGCTAGGATATCATTATAATATAATGAGGCACCTTATCGTGTCCCAGGAAGACGTCGTTGATGTGCAGCAGGAAGTCGGTCGGGTACACGGCCCAGTCGGCCCACGCCTGCAGGATGCGCGTCACGCGCGCGCGGAACCCTTCCTGCTGCATGCGGGACGGCATGCGCGTGTACGCCACGTGACAGTTGCGCATTATCTCTGTAAGGCGCTGTTGGAAACTGGACGAAACAGACAGATTTACGATTACTATACATATTTTGAGACGTAATCAGTTCACAGATCATCCAAAAATAGTATGCACTTGGATAAACATCGTACATCTTCGGAAAAACGAAGATTACCGAAGAGAATACCTTTTATAGTTTAACTGAGCCTGGTTTTGGCTCTAGGGTATTTACATTTTATATGCTGCCTGTATTTTAGAATGGTTTAGGACAAAGTATAATTAATTCATTTGTAGATATATTATAGAAAAAATTTGGTTGACAAAACTTGCTTCTTGTCCATGTTTTTTTTTTTTTGTGGCAGACTGTAGAGTATATGTATAGGTACTCACGCGCTCCTATAGGCACTGGCGTTAGTGAGCTTGGCGCCCGCGTTGTGCAGTATGTCCGACAGCAGGTACAGCCGCGCCACGCGACGCTGCGGCGGCGTGTGCTGGCCCGCGAGAGATTCTGCCAGGCAGGTTGACACCTACAATACAAACACATTTATTGTAGCATACACAATATCGTAGACGGATTAGACAAGACAGTAAATCATAACAAAAATAAGATGAGGACACGCCTGTTAGACCAAGTAGTAAGAGTAAATGATAAGGAAATATATATTCTACATCTCCTTCGCGTATGTCAACTTTTCAAGGTCCAATCGTTAGCCAATAACGTCCTAACAGCTGACTGACGCCCAACAAAGTTATCGGGACGTTTGCAATAGAAACCCTTAACTGTAGTCTAACTATTAACTAAAGTAGGTAGTACCAATTTACAATTTCTGTCCGAGGCTGTATCTAATAATGATAAAAATATACTTATAATGAATCTAAGCATTCTGTATCGACGCATAGGACCGTATGACATACCTCGGGCGCCGCCTCCGCATGCTCGAGACACCAGGCCATGGCCGCGCCGATGCTGCAGCGCGCGGGAGTGAGGCCGCGGATCAGCTCCTCTAGGCGGTCGCGTTGGCTAACATGGAAACAGACATGTTAGTTAAATTGGGTAGATCAAGCCTTCCCGCAGTCCCGTTACTGTTTCGTTGTATCGGGTTCGTGTTATGTATGTACCGAGTTTTAGTACTTGTCAAGCTACGCGTTAGGTTACATCCGCGGCGGTAAAGCAGAATTTGAGATTGATCCAAGCCAATTTGTATTTGAATACTGCTGCGACGCAAAGAATTGCGAATGCGGCCCGCTTGTGGTGTGCGCTGGTGAATACAATATGTACGAAAGTGACATAGGAAGATTTTTTAAATGCTTTGCCACCCTAAGTCATTTATTGTTCCCGTGACCTGCCTCCATTTCATGCATTCCGTGGAGGAGCGCGCCACCTAGCGCTGGGCCCCAGAACTGGAGAGACCGCCGAAATCGCAAAACATGTATTCAGTTTAACTTCTGCTGATTTTCCAGCCAACATTCTCAGCTTCTGTTGACATTTCACCAATCATCTCTGGATCTCAGGTCCGTCTTCACCAACGAGAACAATGTCGTCGGCAAAGAAGATGCACCGGGGGGCCCTATTCCTGTATATCCCACGTCAGAGCGTCCATAACCAACAGGAAGAGGTAAGGACTTAAAGCCGACCCTTGATGCAAGTCTACAACCACACCGAACTGATCGGTGTTGCCAGCAGCTGACCAGATCTAGGTACAAGATTGACTGCACGCACGAATTAACTGTACATACTCCCCAGGTATATGTTTAGCTTTCAAGGCCCACCATAACACCTCCCGAGGTACCCTAAATAGTAAAATCTTATTTGATCATGTATACTTACTTGTTAGACAGCGTCCCTCTAATGTTTTCTTTGGCGTCTTCTTCCTCCACCAGCTCGTCGGGCATGCCGGCCGTGTACAGGTTCATGACGGGGGGACGCCATACTGAACCGCCTAAAGAAAACTACATCTTTAAGAGGGTGCATTCTGAAAGTTGGCAACGTCGCAAATAACTGTCATATATATCGCTGTTCTGATGAATTTCTCTAATATTACTTAATGAAAATGGAATATCGCTCGAAAGCTTAGGATCACTAACAAGCACGATAAAAAAGAAATATAAATTGCAATTAATTCAAAAAGTACTTAGTATCGATCTCTCTCATGCTAAACATAATTTTCTCGTTTCGTTACGTGGGGAATTTCAAATAATAGTTAAAATTAAACTGACATAGTTTGATGAAATCAGATGTGAGAGTATTTGATTTTGTTTTTTTTTTATTCTGCATGAAAGAGAAAGGAGTAAATGATGCCGTGACGTCTGACGGGGGAGAATGGAAGAAGAAAACGTGTTGCGCCGACCCCGAGTAGAATGGGACAAGGGCAGGAAGATGACTATGTGAAAAATTGCTCAGTCGCAATGTTGAGTTTCCGCCGTTTTACGAGCGAGTTCACTAGTTTTCATTGCCAAAAACTTTGTGATTCAAATGTTTGGTTTTTGCATAAATTTTAAGTTCGGGATTAAAGTAAAAAAGGCACGCGATCTCATCAAAAACAGACCTTTACCAACCGATTTACTTCAAAACATTCTCAATTACCTTTAAACATCCTGAAGTCATCAAGCGACCACTGTTTCGGGGAGTCCCCCTGCAGCATCGAGAACAGCTTCCATCGATAGTAGACGTGCGCCGGCGACTGGTTCTCGAACAGGAACCGGAAGAACGGGTTGTTCATCTCCTTGTTCATGATTATGGCCTCGAACATCGGACCTTCACGGATCACGAACTCGACCATGCGGTGGATTAGCATAAGGATGTTTCTGAGGATTAGGAACAGATTATTTGATTCATCATTGGAGAATGGGAGAAAAAACGTTAGAATGAAAAACATCTTTAAATTATGAAAAAAGAAAACAAAGGTTATAGCCAGGAATGAGACATTTATTTCATGTATAGTTGTCTTCAGTGTAGAAAAGAGATGGAACAAGACGTCCTGTATAGCGCCATCTCTTTCCGATGTCGAAGTTACATTATACTATTAGAGGAGGTGGTACCAACGCCAGTATAAGATATTCGTAATCTAATGTTCTGGCACAAAATTACCGTATACGGCGGTCTACTTTTTGCTCTTGAGCTCTAGCAGCCGTTTATTCATTTTCAACCTTATTTTTATGGTTTCAATAGTGACATTTGATTGGAAAAACCGCGGGAGAAGTCTAATTGTTAAACATAATTGCTTACCTCTCCGTAGGAACTACAACTTTGACTATGGATTGCGATAGAATCTGTAAGAAACATCAATATTTAATAGCAATCCAGTACATGTTTACTAAAAGTGCTCCAAGGATCTTTTAGCGATTGAATGACATAGACAGAGGGGCATTGTAAGTCGTATTGGAAAAACAAGATGGCGGATTTAGTTCCGATTTCAGTCACGCGCCAAGAGATACATGTAATAGCTGTATTTAAATATGTTAAGACGAAAGTGATTTACCTGTTCATAATCTTTCCTATCGTCTGGGTCACTTGGGTAGTACTCTCCAAGTCGCACTCGGGGAATCTAAAAATAATTTGAATTCATATAACGTGAGTTATCTTGTGAAAAGTTTTAACTTAAAGATCTAAACGCAGGGAAATTAATTAATTAATTTTTACGAATATAAATGCGTACTTTAATACAGTGTCACTTGTCGGGGATGTTTCCAATCTGAGGAGCAATTCGCTTATGTAGCAAAGCCTGTGCCTGTGCCTGTCTGCTCAGGCTTTAACAAAGTTTGCTTTCTAATCACAGTCTCATTCCGCCAAATATCCCTAAATTCCGCTACATTTTTGACATGAATGGTGATTGATTTTTAACACTAAGGTAAGACTGTGACTAACGTTTCAATGATTTTTAATTGCAGGAATGGTCGTAGCCTTGAATGGGGGCAATTTTTAAATTAGACGATCTCTAGTAAGTTAGGAATCTGAGTTTATCGTCACTGAAGGTTTTATTACCTTATTAGCGAGATGTTTGGGCGGCTGCGCATTGAAGGGCAGCCCGGAGGGCGGGGGCGGCTTGCTGGGTTGCTGCAGGACGGGCGGGATGTAGATGGGCACCGGCGGGATCACTACCGCCTTGCCCCAGCCCAGCTTCATCTCGTAACTCATTATCTCTTTACCTGGAGGACAAATGGTAACAACGTTTTTACCGTGAGCACAGTAAACCGCATGTCATTGGTCTCGATTTGGCTTCGACAACGCTTTTATTTCGTAACAGTAAGGTCGATTTTCACTGCCGTAGTGTTAGTACAGACGAGAATGACTGTTCAGTACATCCAGTGCTCTGTTACCACTTGGCCGACTGTATGAGCTATTCTCGTTTAGTTTATAGCGATACGAGATAAATATACAAGGTGTAAACGGACCCTTCAAGAAGCCGTTAACCAATCAAACGTCTACATAAAAATTATTGGTGGGAAACGACTTTTTTTTTGGTGTGAAAAATCACATTTTACGGTAAAACTCAATGTAACGCACTCAAAACATTGTGCTAATGGATGCATTGAATAGTAAACGGAGGTATTTTATAAAGTTATAACTTTAAAAACTAGTTTGTATTTAAAAAAGAAAATGTGAAATACTTGGAACTTTGACCTCCAATAACTCCGAAACTAGAAGGTTCCTGAAAGCCGACCCCAACATTGTTGAGAAAAAACTATGTAAATGATGGTCTTTAGTTTACCATTGATACACCGCAGCGCTCTCTCGCCATCCTTGCGCGACATGAAGGCGACAAAGCCACAGTTCCTGCCGCGCGCCTTCTCCTCGTCAGAACGCGGCCACATGATCTTGATGCTGGCCAGCGGACCGTAGCGACCGAAGATCTCCATCAGCTGCTGTTCTGTTATCTGTTGGGAGTTAAGGTGCTTGTCTGGTTCATTAGACTCTTTTTTAAGGTGTAGATTTACTGCCAGATTAGAAGTTAGCTGTTGTGATTTATTGACTCATATAATATTAACTTAGGTCATTAGTTCTGTGTCCTGTTGCCTGCATGGTACAAGAACTGGTGGACTATTCTGAAGGGCCAAAATCGTAGCCAAATACTTGACAGAGTCAATTTAGATTGCCATTAACCAGCTAATTACACATTACACCAGTACCGGGTATCCAATTTTTCATCTTTGGAATGTTGCTGATACTGGTAAATTAATTTGAATGATTGAAAATGAGGGCTAATTAGGATCAGTTTATTTTGGACTATTACAGAACTGTTATTGTTTCAAAGTTGTTGTTTAATCTAGGAATACCTAGCAGCAATATTAAGCAGTGATAGCTTAGTGGTATGACCGTTGGATTATCAAGTCATAGGTCTCGAATTCGAACCCAAGACACTCACCTCTGATTTTTCAGAATGAAGTGTGTATAGTATAATTATCACTTACTTCGGTGAAGGAAAACATCGTGAGGAAACCAGCATGAATCAGATATATTTCTCGACGGCATGTAAAGCCAAGTCAGAGGGCCATGGACGGCATAAAAGCTCTGCCACCAGGTTATGCACTAACAACACAATAAAGAAAAAAGAATCTAGCAATATTTCCTAAAGAAACACACAAAGAACTATAAGCTAAACATACCTTAGGGTTAAGATTACCGAGGTACAGGTTAGTGGTATTTGGGTCTCCAGTATCATACGATCCAACGTCAGGGATAATATCCAGCGATGGCTCCACCCCCACCACACCGCGCTCACGTAACACATTCTTATATTTGTGACGCTCTGATCTTTCCTCCTGTATCCTGTAATGGAATACATAATATACTTAACAATAGATACCTGTCAGTGATTTATTTATTTATTAATAAAAAGGTACACCAACAGCTTCTGTATATAAATTATAAAATAAAGTGGTAATGAGTAATAGGCTTATACAGTTGCCAATAACAGATCTCGGTGATCTTTAAATTGTGGCGTGAAAAGAAACATAAGACTGTTTTATTATTGGAACATTGGTTTTTTGACAGTCTTTGGTCTGGTGGACACAAGAGCCATCCATAAAGCATGAGGTTGTGGATTCAGGTTGAATTAGATTGTGGTGGTGCCCCACCCTAAGCTGCATCAACGCTTCATATCAGGCAAGTTGTGGCCAAGCGCAAGCCTATTTAGCATATAAAAATAAGGATGGGCAAAGTATTATTGGATTATATATAGATAGAAATTTTTCAGTAGCCGCCCAAAGTCTGTATTTGTGCCTGTTTGATGGCAATTGGATTTCACTCTATGGAAATTAAAAATAACTGAAGGAATACGAGTATACTACAAGTACACGTACACATCTGCCTAACCCATCTGGGAAAAACCGGCATGATGGTTTGCTTTACTGTTTATTTTTATATTGTTTATGAAAATATGAAGATAGTCATCTCATCTTGTTTTAGTACTGAAAATAATGTCCATTCAAGTAAGCGCACTTTTTACTGTTGCTTCTTACTTTTACAAAACTTGTACACATTTACAAAAACAATGTTACAGTATAAAAAGAGCAGTAGAACTTTCTAGTCAAAAACACCATTTGACTATTACACTCACTGTCTCAACTCCTCTTTGAACAGTTCCAGGTTACTCTTTTTTTTGTCCTGTCCCTTCTTCTTGGGATGAGGGCGGCCTGGGGGCTCAGGCCTCGGTATAAGAGTGCGGACCACGTCAGCCTCGGATATGCTGCGCTTTTCGTCCAAGCGGGAGATGGGCTTGTAGAGCTTGCCTCTCTCTGATGTATCTTCCTCTGAAAAATATGAGTATTATAACTATTGGCTCATGCATGCACTACCTGGACAGGTGCACTCAAATCCGTGTGGTTCTTTCCTCAAAGATTATCTCAGACACTAATCTACATGTTGGTGGGAAATTAATCTCTAGACTTAAAAGAGACAGCAAATTCTGATGTTGTTTCATTGTTTATTCTCATCACTCTGACTTCTCAGTCAGATAGGGTATAGTGAAGTCAACTGGGAAAAGCTTTTTGCGATTTCTAACTTTTCTAGTACTGAAACCTGTTGGTCCCATGGAGTTTTTTAATGCCTGTAAGAAACTGGATCAATTGGCATCAAAAAAAGTTTTCCTGAAACTGTAACAATTAAGGAAGCTGCTCTGCTGCCCTGTCTCAAAATTCCACCCTGTTTAGTATGAACCTTTATCTAAATATGTTAGTTACATGTCAACAATAAGGCCAGCAGTGGCAAGCGGTGGCACTCAATGATCATTACCAACTGTGCCGCACCATCACAAAACCATACAAGTGCTACCCAAGCGAAGCCAGGGTGAGTCCCTATAATATTACAAAGACGTCGATTTTGTGTATTTCGATGATGTGAATTTTTGTAATATCCGACCAAAAGACAAGCAAAAGCTAGTAAAGTATAAAATATGATTTACTTCTAGCTCCAGCATCATATGTGCCAGCTTTGACCCAGACCTTGCTTGTGGTGCTGGGGACCTCCTGGAAGGTCTCCACAAACTCCTTGAAGACCTGCATTAATAAAAACAGTTAGTACTTGATTTTATTACAAAAGTTTGTAGTAGTTGGAAGCAAGTGATGGCTAAATTGTTTGATAAGGTGTTTTGTATTGTAAGTCTGAATTTATTACTCAATTATTCATTTACGCTAGTTGGAATGAACATTCATAGAGTCGCTGGTAAAAGGTGAATGAGTTTAATCATTTTTTTTTAATTGTACATCAATTGGTGGGTCCTATGTCCAGGACTAGACTACTATTATATCGCGTATGCTAATAACTTACTTACAAACTGATTACTTCATCAATTATGTACAATTTAACGATCAAATAATATGATTTCATAAAAGTTGATAATTAGTTGAGGGATCAATAGAAAATACTTACATGAGCGGCCGCTTCTTCTTCTTCTTTCTTTTTCAACTCCTCTAGTTCCTTCTTAGAAAGCCCTCGAGCACTCATATTGCCAAAAGTCATCTAAAAGCTTCTTACATTACAGTTTCGTTTTTTGTCAACGGATGAAATCAATCGCTTGATTCATCGTTAGTATTAGATATAAACTACTTTCCACTTTGTATTTTTTTAACACATCAACAATATTATTTAAACATGTCCGCGAACTTTAATGCTCCATAAAAACTCGTAAATTATTATTTTACAGTAAATAAAATAACATAACCTACAACACTTGACTTGACGGCTTGACAAGACAGCATTACGTTTCGTTATTCGTTAATTCGATTTACTGCTCAGTTCGTATCCTTAATTTTGGCCCATTTGGTAACTCATTATTGTTATTAAATATACCGTGGTAAAACTCACATAAATAAAACAGAAAAATGGGGCATTTACTTACGTTATCTAGTTACTTTTAGGAAAACTAACTACAGCATTAATAAGATGGTCCCGGGGAGCCGTTTAAGATAGCGATGCGCGATAGCGAGAGGTTTTATTCGATTGTTTCGACTTGGACCCGAGTCCGACTCGGTCTGATTGCGACTGGCGCATGGCGCGTTCATTCTGCTGCTTGCTACATATTAGTAATCTGTGGACAGTGGACTGACCCTGGTGACCGAGCGAGACTCGGTGAGTGAGAGTGACTGATGCGACCAATCGAAAACTAACGGTCGATTCCGCTGACTCGAAACAATCGAAAAACATCTCGATTGTTTTGTAGAATGGCGAGTCAATATTTGACTCAATGTTTTATTTTAACGACTCCGATTCTTTGATTGTTAAAACATCTCGGAATCGCCCATCGCTAGTTTAAGAGCAATTACTAACCTTTTCGCTATAATTCGAATAACTTGAAAAAAACGTGTTATATTGTTGCGAAATAATATTCTTGATTGCGAGTAAATGGGCCAAGTGGGCCAGTGGGCCCAGTGCAGGTTAGGATGCGGCCACGACCACGACTTATCGCATGACCGGCCACTATCTTGAACAAAACTGGTGACCAAACCTTCCTTGGCGAACCATCTGTGGCCAAGTCATGCGCGAGGTCCCTAACACTAATAAGAAATACTTCCTCCCTTTAAACCAACTTAATATTCAGGAAAGGTAGTCCTCATTTAGGTATAATGCAAATTAGGGCTTGAAATAAAAAAAAAACTTCATTGGTTACATATTATTTATTGAAAAAAGTATACATCAAAAACATTTCGATGTAAAATTAAAAAAAAAAGAACGTGTGCGATTTGACATTAGTGAATGAATTCTGCACAGGACTACGGTGTAATACCAGCCACAGATGAAACCTTCTAAACTGAACTTCATTACGATACTCATAAAGTATAGGTAAGGGTGTCACTATGGCTAGTACTTACACCGAACATATTGGGTATTGGATCAAGTACTAGCTAAGGATTTATCATACAGAGTTATCTTTACAGCCAAGTGGTATACAAGTAGAAAAGTTCATTTCTTATGTGTAAATTACATTTGTGCAAGGAAAGTAAAAAAGTTAGCCTCTGATAAGTATAAATTATGTATATTAAAAATGGCTAATTGTACTTAGAGTATTGTGCCAGCATAGGCCACACTATAATTACCTATTGGCTGTAAATTCCACTGTTTCGTCTTTTTTTATTTTGTTCCTACTATCATTATTACATATCTTTATTTTCACTTAATACTTACATTTAAAATACATAAATAATACAACTTGATTGTAACCGAAACACCAAATAATTTTATGCATTGAAACGTTATTTTCGTGAAATTAATTTGATAGTAAAACAAGGAGTGAGACCTACGCTACCAGATGGCGCAGTAATCGCGACCCAGACGATTAACTCGTAGATCAAATGCAAAGAAAACGTAGAAACAATAAACTCGTAAAAAGTATCACAAACAAATAATTGCTCGGATCTTCTACGTATCTTAAGAAAAAGAGCGGGCAAAGTGGCCTGTCTGTATTACGGCCCGTCTGAGTGTTAACGAATAAAATACTTTTGTGCATCCTAATAAAGCTTATTATACAATGAAACATGCCACGTAATATACATAACTATTAAACTGTACACAGCAGACACTAATGTACATAGTCACAGAACGAATATCATAAGACGTTAGTGTGTACTCGCCGCTAGCTGACGTCATCACAGGTTACATACCATAGACATTCCTGTTTTTTTTTAAATGTTACTTGATGCGGACATTGGACTTTGAAAGATTATGTACTGAATATCTAAAGTCCGGAGACCGCAGAAAGTCCGTTCGGTGTAACCCGGTTTAACCGTATTTTTAAGTGGTCACGATCGCCTATGGACAAGACATCCCAAAGACAAAACTGAAATATCTCAAGTGCCACGAGATCTTTAGTATAAAACCTATGACGTAACGTCGTAACCGCGCCATTTACACAGACGGAGTCAATCTATAACATAAATATACTAAAATATACTTTTACATAATTTATTTGTTAACGTTTTTATACATTGGTGGTATACGAAGCTGCATTTTATTAGTCAAGTAGATATGCAATTAAAATCTTATTGGCAATAAAACGTTTATGATACAGAGGAGTATTATGGCCAGTGATCGCTTCTATTGTACAGATAATATATTAGTCCTGCATGGTGCTTCTAGCGCGTGGCATTTATTGGAACAAAGGCCGCCGTCTTGTTTTTCCAACAGCACTAGGGCATGCGGAACCCGGTTTCGGCCCCAAAATAAAACCCGATTTTTCCCGCAAAACAGCACAGGCAGTTTCTATTAAAAGTTAACTGATTTTATCTTATATTATATATCTGCAGTCTATGCAAATACATTTTATGTTGCTTTACTTAATTTTATGATGAATGCCATTCAAGCGGTAAAAGAACCATGCAACACTGAAAACCCCACTATGACAGCTCCTTTACAGCAGCCAATAATACGAACTGTTAGATGACGTAATCGTTCCTGATTGGCAGATACAGTTTCGTTGCTGTAACTGGATTGGTTACCATTGGTTTAGCAGTTTTTTTTTCGAGTATTGCGTTATCGGCCTGATACAAATTATACGTAGGTTATCTATGAATATTTACAGAGTCCCGTTGTTACGTTCGTTTAGCTTAGCGGTGAAGCTGCAAGGTATGATGAAGATAGGCTTACAAGCAAAATATGTATTGTTTTACTTTTTGTGTGATACAAATTAGAGGTCTCCGAATAGATTAACATTCGACTGAACTAAATAAAACTAATCTGTCACCTTTATAAAAAAGGAAATATTCTCTTATCTCGAATATGCATCCGCGCGACGATCCTCTATATTAGGACACCGGGTTAAACATTCCAACAATAATAAATTCCACAATGCAATTTAGACCGCAAACCAAAATAGACTCTAATTTATATGACACATAAGTGTAAATACGATAAATCAACAATCACTACACTTGTATTAAGTGTCGACAAAGGCCACATACGGTCCAAACCGCGAGCCACACACTGCGATGACTTTGTGAACACAAGCTATAACAGACCGTGTTACCTCTCTGCTACGTGCTAGAACAGCAAATAAGGCATATTTGTCAACATTTACACGAAAGCGGACGGTAAATTAACTAATGGGTTTGAGTATTCGTTGCTATAGTGAGAGGAGGACTACCGAAGAGCTTGTTTCTGTTTAAAAAGTACAATAAATATATTTCCACCCGACCACTGCTATACAGAAATGCTCGAACGGTCACAGCACTGCTGTTCTAGAGGCAAAAGGACCACTATCCCACCCTATAAGGTATCATCAACCTTATGTTAATAATATTAGTGCACAAATACAATTACATCATACACCTACATGTTTATCTCGGCTCTCATCCTTCACAAAGTCAACACAAACATATTATCTTCAACATCAACAATAACACATACAACGCTACCGTCGAAAAGTAAACATTACGTTACAGAGGTATAACACTTCTTTTACACTATTAAATGCATTCGTCGAACATTGTACTACTCCTAAAGAACAATGGCCAATGATAGTGAAAAATAAATGTAATTAAACATTGTACTCGCTTATTTGATCAATAGACATCTATTAAAATAAATTTTCACATACAATATACATCGAATATAATATAAAATTCTTTATTATATAACGCTAGTTGTTTTGTGTGCGTGTGTCGGATATGAGTGACGTGAATTTCGGATCTCGGATATTATAGAAGCTTGTGCATTGAAACAAACGTCATTTATATCCGACAGGCGCGCAATATATTGTGAATAGTCAAATCCTCTCGATTATACACTGTACAGGGTTTGAAAATGTTCATGGACAGATTGTATAAGTTGCGTTTGTTTGCGATTTTTCCGTGAGTCAAGATATTGACGTAATTATGAGTTATAAACAACGGCATTTGTTCGATACCATCTGACTGCTGTATTATATAACTAGTGATTTTACTAGTATACTTTTTTAATCCCGCGTTTAGTTTCTAAGGGGATAATTTAAAAAAAAATGTGGTTTAACGGTTTCCCACGTCGCGCGTCGGACATGAACCATATTTCAAAATTTACATTGGCTTTATACTTTGAGGGATTTCGTAATTTTCCTCTACATGTGACTCAATTTGAGTTGGTAGAACATCGAAAAGTCCTCGTAGCATTTCGTTTGCGAACGGTACACGGAATACTCGAGCGACTAATTGCCAGGGGGTCGGTACTATCCGCAGGGGTGTTATGTTTGGGGCGTCGGGGTCCAACACATCGATGAGATGTCGATGGATGGGTCGGGCACAATCTGATGTAGGTCGAGTTCAGAATATACGGAGTGACGTGTTTCTAAAACGTGCGTATCGAACTGTCTGCGCATCGAGCGGCGCGGGATCCAGTAGCAGCGCCACGCGGCGGCGGCGCGGGCGCGCGGGGAGGGGGCGCGGGGAGCGGGGAGCGCGCGGGGGCGAGGGGGCGCGGGGGTGAGGGGGGTGAGGGGGAGGGCGAAGCTGAATCTCAGGCATCCGCGTCCGCACCTTTCAGTCTGAGCCGGGCGAAGTCTTCGAATATTATGTCATCGTCCTGTTCCTGGCCATTTTCGTCACTGTGGCGGAAAGAGATAGAGTTAGATTGACGTCATTGTGATATTCATAAATTGATGGGTTCATAATATAAAAGGTCAAATGAAATTAGCTAGCAAAACTCTAGCTACAGTCGTTGACCCCATAAAAGGATTGTAGGAGCAATCGCAGTTAATGTGTGTTATCCATTGAGGAGACAAAGGAGTATTTCTCAAATGCAAGACTTTTGAGATTTATCTGTGTGTTTAATCTCGCGAGAAGTTTTTATATCATAGAAATTATAAATGTAATCAATTTATCGGTATGATTTAATTATAGTTTATCTGTCGTTTGCATGCATTGTCATCCAAACTAAACTTGTATGCGAATTTTCAGCTAAATCGGTTGAGGATAACTGTTTTAAAATTCAGTTCAATGATTTGACTTAAAACCATTGCAAGTAAAATAAAAGCTTGTAAGAAAAGAAATACATTTAAATATCCTCATAACGAGAATTTTTCAATCTGCGCAAAATGGAACTGTGAATAGTGCTTTTACTGTGTCAGCATAGTAAGTGGGTTACATACGGGTGCGGGTCGAGCTGTATGAGGTCGTGGTCCACGCGCGGCGCGTCGGCCGGCCCGCGCGGCTCCTCCTCGGGCTTCGGGTGCATCAGGATGAACGGCAGCTCCGCGCTCAGGTCGCTACAGCACAACGAACACATTCCATTATTGTATTGATGATCGAAACAAAGAAAACCTGCTCAGCCAAGGTATTCACAAACACTTCGATTCGCGAAAGCGCTTTCGCTTCGAAGCGAAATCGAATCGAATCGTTTATGAATACGGAGGCTGGTGGAAATCTATTGATGACTCTGGTCACGAGTGAAATGTGGAGCTGTTCCACAAAACACGGGGCACATAATATTGTGTCACATATTTGTAAAGTTGTGCACGGAAAGTGACTCATAGATAATACTGTTGTGTGTATGAGTAACAATAGAACGAACACATTAGCAGAAGATTGCACACTTACACTGTGAGCGAAGAAAGAGTGAAGCGCGTCGATAAAACAAGATGGCGGCTTTAATCCGATTAAGACCACGCCCTAAAAGTCACTTTGCATAAGGCAACTGGTAGTTAGTGATCGATACTTAACTTACTTACTCATGATTTCAGAATAAGTTCATTCAATAAGTTCGTTCAATCATTACAGTTTCAGTCACTTATTAACAGTCAACCTAAATAGCCTAAAATCTATAATAAAGAAACTGTCACGACGTCCATACATACCTCATGTCCTCCATCATGTTGCTTACAACTCTAAACTTTTAACTATAAGAAAGCCCCACTAATACAAACACAAATGTTCACCAATAACGCCAATGTCATTGAAGCGCCAAAACATCCTTGTAGCATTGTACAGGAAACGAATTCAAAACTGACAGGTGACAGCCGAAAGCTGTTTCCGTGAAGCTATTTTGTGTAGTGGTCAGTTTAAAAAGGTTGTAGACAGAAAATGAGAGCTCAAACGAAAATAAAACTAGTTTTAGACATAACTATACAGGTGTAAGCAAAGAAACTCACCCTGTATTATGATTTAGTACCCAGTGAAAGCATCGCTGGTTACTATACTTTGCAGAATTAGGAAATTTCAAATCATGCAAAGGTGTGATATGGGCTGAATCGAAGGAAATTACTTTGACATAATTACTATTATTAACAAATAAAGCGGGTTATTCATCATGTTTACTATTAATTTTGAGTTCCCGATATTTCGGTGATGTTGCAAGCACCGTCCGTGATCACATTTCAGTTTATCCGTGTTAGTGTCCAATGTTAGTGACCATATCAGTTAAAAAATGTTGACGGACAGAGTGCTTAGCTTAATATTGTAGAGTTAAAATTAATGATATGAAGTTGGACTTACCCGCCAAGGGGACCGAGACACAGCTTCACTTTGACCTTGTATTGCACTATGATACCTAGGTTCTCTCGCTGCGATGGGTCCGCGATCCTGAAACAGATTTTACATATTTAGAGGACATACGATTTTTTTATTTGTCGTGTTAAGGGTCGTTTTTGAGAGGTGTCGTAACTTTTACGTTCCGGAAGTGTACTATTTTTGTATCCCGTGCAGTCGAGGGCAAAAATAAGCAATTAGTTATTGTAATTCAAAAGCGATTTTTATTAAAGCATTGATTGAATTTATGAAGCGTCCTGCAGAAAAGCGTATGGTGAATTTTATCACATACTTAATACTTTTTATTGTAAATAATAACAAATTATAACAGTGACGAAAACGTACAACACAAGTTTTTTTTTAAAACGCATTATATATTTCTCGATATGAGAAGCATTAAGTCGGATGTACAAACTCTCTGTATTTGGACCTCCTACCTTATGATCAGAAGCATAAGGTCATATGTAAAAATTCTCTGTATTAGCATATCCGACCTTATGCTCTTGATGTCGAGATTTTATGTTCTTGTTTGTACAGTAACGCAAATGTTGGTATTTTATACTCACAGCGTGCTGGAGGCGAGGTTGGTGTCCTCGTGCTTGAGCTGCCCGTCCAGCGCGAGCCCCCACTTGTCCTTGTTGTTGGCCAGCAGCGGCGTCACCGTGAACACCTTGCTCAGCGTGAACCCGGGACCCACGGGACAACCCTCCCTGCACACAACACATATCGTTGAAATACATAAATGTTTAGAGAATTTTGGAATAAACAATAGGGACCTTTACCGGGCCGTGAAACTATAACATAAACATAACCATGACACAATCAGCCTACAATGTCCCCACCGTTTGGGACGTATGCTTTCCCTATTTGAGAAGAGTGTGATGTAATTCAATTCACCAAGGCTGTATTTGCCCACCACTGGTTGATAAATGTCACATGTTGAATTTTTAGTTCTATGACATATCAATTTCCTCATGATATTTTCCAGGAGTGAGGCTGATTTTATTTATAAATGGCAAGGGATGGACTCGACCACGTGTCCGAATCCGTTTGATAGAAAACATTCGACGATCAGACAAGTTATCGACGGAATATTTCGAGAGAAAAGTGTATACATCGGGTACATTTGGCATTAAGTGGATAGAAAGTACATTTTGGATTATTTATGCTAAACCGTGCCCACGAGGCACGCTTAAAAATTTTTGAACTTTTTGATTCCACGAGTGTAAAAATGTCTTTTCATTAGGTATCATCACACGCATACAATATTACGTGCACGTCGAAGCTTATGGGCTTTTGTTTGTTTCCTTTTACCTAATTAATATAAAACCCAAACCACGTGCATAAGAAATTATACATTTGAATCGTAAAACATAAAACCATCGGTCTGTTTCGCTGTAGCTTTCATGGGATAACTTTAAAGGGGATATAAAACCAGGCACTGTTTTGGAATAATAATAATAACAATGAAAAACCAAAAATCTAGAGCAGTTAGTAAGTAGTCAATTCACCACAACCGTTAATGTAAGATTTTCACTCGAATCATTTCCGAAAACAAGTTTATAATGGGAGTTTGGGATAATTACGTGGGCGCTCCATAAGACCTTGCGGAATTTGCTTGATTGCAGACAATGTGTAAGATAGTAGATTTGGAGATCTTCTTGTAGTTTCCTTTCAAGTGGTTGGGGAGTTTCAAAGGAGAATGGAATCATTTCACGAATATAAATATGAAATGAAAACTATTCCAATTAACGTACGGTACGGAGAAAACGTACGGTACGAACAGAGAGACAACTCTTTTGCACCCAAAATTAACGTGAACGTGCCAACTCAGAGTAAAAAAAACACAATCTTATGTGTAGAAATTCTATGTTCCAAGAAAATCTGTGTGTATAATGTCAGTGTATTAAACTCCAGGCATTCTGTAGGAAGCGAGTGGCGGGGGGAGAGGGGGGGGGGGGTCAAACAAGTCATTAACCTCATGCAGGATACACGCTGTACTTACGCGGACTGCATAGATAGTTTCTTAGTGAATATCCCGATAAAGGGGAATTTAAATAGTCGCGCCGACATCGACTTGGGCTCCCTGAATAAGAAACGGACATCAGCTGTTTGGATGGTAAGACATTGAACATGGTAGGAATTTATAAAGAGAAATAATTGCACTCCTGGTGTCTCAAGCAAGAAACTTATGTTGTATTTTACTACCCTTATTACCTTTTATACCTACTTTGGTATGAATTTTGTCAAGCTTACAGTGCAGTTCAAGAAAAAGTCGGTGTTGCATCATACTTATATCAATATCTCATTGAGAAACTTATTTAGATCTATAATTAAAAGATCGTGACTTACTCGTTCTCGCTGCCGACGAGGATGCAATACGTCAGAGAACTGGCTCTCTGACACCTTGCTACAATTCACTGACCAATTGATCTCGTTATTTTCTATGTATACAGTTATAAGGTCGCTACTCACTCGATAAATGCAAGATGACGCACTAAATAGCCTTGGTCCGAATCACTAGAATGAAACCTTTAACTATATGACTTTAGTAATAAGGTCGAAACTCACTTGCTCTTGACGCTTTAACACCTTGCTGTGGTTACTTGAGATAGTAATAAATTCTATGGCTATAGTGATAAGGTTGAAACTCACTCGCTCTCGGTCTCAGCAACAGTGCACTTGTATTGCGCGGTGGAAAACAGACAGATGTCGGCGAACTGACGCACGGACACTTTGATGCGCTTCACTGATCTGTTGGAGTTGTTCGCTATGTGCACGTTCACTGCTATGTTCTCGCCGTGGTGGTATAACTCCTGGAAACATAGAAATGTTATATGTTAATGATGTATATATACAGGGTGGGATCCCCACCGACGCTAAAACGGTTAAGTACAAAAAAGTAGTTACTGGTTATTAAAGAAAAAACGGCTGTTTCCTACAAAACTGAAATACCTACACGGTCAAAATGTATGGAACAGCTGTTTATTTTTAAATTACCAATGAAAAATTTCTATGCGGTGGGTTCAGAATGACGTAATGAATACGTAGTAAATATGTAGTTTTAGCGTAGGTGTCCTCTCCATCTGGTATGGTAGGAAGTTCTTATAAAAAGGTTTAGAAGTTTTGCTAGGCTACAAGAAATATAGTCATTGTCAATAATGAGGGCTAGTCATGTAGCTTTTATTCATATCGACATAGGGTTTATATTACAAACAATTATAAAAGAGCACTCGTAAGGAATGCAAAAATAATCAAGCTAACCAAACTGATGAGGTAGGGACTAGGGAAAAGACCGACAAGAACGCTTTTTAGACTGACATACAGACAGACACATTACCTATTTACAATGCCAAAGTTTTTCTCAACTTTGATTTGCCATTATGGTCGCTTACTGTAAATAAAATGGAATGAAGGGTACCTTATCTAAGGAAGCTTCAAGATAAAGTTTGTTGGGGCTCATCATAAACTCTTTGGACACCTCAACAGAGGGCTGCTCTCCTTGCTTACTCGGCGCATACATAATCTTCCTGATAGCTAACCGCACTGAATTTCTGCAAACCACCAAAAACATAATAAATAAAACATGAAGAGTCATAGATTTTAAAGTTTTCTAGTAAAGCTTTTCACACATTTTCGAGCGCCGCGCATGCCTTTAAAACTATTCACCCATACAAGGGGACCAGCTCATTCAGCAAAGCTAAAGGCGTTAGCACAATGACGCTTACCGCTGCGATTTCGTAGCGCTACGCGATACATTTTCGAACAGTTTGTCCTGCTTCCGCAATGCCGACGCAGCCGGCTGCGTTGGTGTGCTAACGTAAGTAGAAGAGGTGTGTGTCAGCAAGAGTTGGGCAAAGACGGGCACTCTAACAACTATATGTCATCTTAAGGGGATATCAGATAATCGTTTTGTTTTCATTGGCGGCCTCGGGTAGTCTTTTGACTACGAGTGAATGTTCATTTGTTACTGATCAGAAATCTGTTCAGTTCGTTATCTATTCAGTCTGTGTCGCTAGAAAAATTTATGATAAGGGTGCAAGCCGTACGCGGTCAATCGATAGCGTCATTACTTATTTGAGGCGATGATCAACGTCGAGCGAGACCACTTCGTGCGTTGTAAAGCAGTTGGCCCCAGCCGTTATTTGTAGATCTTTGAAGCGCGAGTGTCTGACAACCAGTCTTGTCGCAGTGTACCGTGCTACCATTCTACTGCGTGGTGGATGGAGGTGAGATAAGCAATCGCTCCATGTAAAATACTGGTATTCAGCTGCATCCAATTAGACTGGACCCGACGTCTAAGGCTAGGCAGATGATGAGTGGACATCGACCGACCGCAGTGAAGCTGCACGCTAAGATAAATGAACATCCACTCGAAGGCGCCATCTACCTGTCAATCTGATATCACCTTCACACGCACATCATTGTTAGTGCAGCTACCTCTTGTGCGGCTTGTCGTCCTGCGAGTCGGCGACGAAGGCCTTCAGCTCGTAGTCGACGCCGCACGGCTTGCCGGTCTCGCCGGGCGCGGGCTGCAGCGTGACGGAGGCGGGGCAGTGCGGCGGCAGCTCGAAGTAGAACGGGTGCGCCGCCGCGCCCAGCTTGCGCACCAGCCGCTCCTGCAGCCGCGTCAGCGGCCGCTTTGTTGTGCTTGTTGCTGGGTATATCTGTCCGTGGTTATCATGATTAATTAGTTAACTTATATGAAACAATAACTTCTATGTGTGCTTAGGAATAAATTGAGCTTATAATAGGACAAGGGTTAGCTTAAAGGTCGACGGCACTGCACGAGATCAGCATCGTCTGAATTGGAGTCTTTTGGGATTCTTTATAAAACTCCATACAAACGCACAATTATAAGCTTCGCAGCGGCATCGCCTCGGATCGGGATCAATTAAAAAAAATAGGTAAGGTGATGCCGATGTAGTACAGTGCCTACATGTCCTCGCCATGAGCTTAACTCGAGTTGTAAAGCAAACATCAGGATAATTTTAAATGAAATCTTTAAGACTGATATAAATTGCTATTGCACAATTTATACCTGTCACACAAAACATAAATCTCGAATTTAAATGAGACAGACAATTATTTAAATACCAAATGAAAAGTATTCAATACTTTTTCTTGGTTAAAATTTATACGCGAAAGAAACACAAATTGTCAATTCTATAGCCATAGGTACTGATTCTAAAACACGAATAAGTATATCCCTTCGATTCGCAATTAGAGAGTTCAAACGCAAATCAAGGCGTTCATTTTGCACTGATTGAAGACTTGATTGCTCATTCAAAACACTGTGAAGAATCTCAGATAATCTGTTACTATCAAACATGACTCATGCGAAACGCAATTTGTGGCTCAACGCGGATTACATGGGAACAAATCAATGAACGCGATATTTTAAACCTTATCGTTATATGATAAATGAAATAGCTGGAAATACAGGATCAATTTTTGAGGGCAGGAATTTCAACCGTTAGACATAGGAACATTCGATGTTAGAAGTTCATCTAGAGTTATTCAAGAAGATTAGAATTCCTAAGAGCTTATCAGTTTGTGCATCTACCAAACCTACGTTTTCACCTTCATCTTCTTCGTGGGTTACCAAAGGCCCACTTGCACCACAAATCTCATTATCATGCGTTTAACGCTAAACGTTTTAAAACGTGGTTCTGTTTCCGTCAATCATTTAAAGGTGTCAGAGAAAAAATACATGACTCCTAGGAAAAAATCTGGAGTTTAAAAAAAAAACTTTTTGTTTTTAAATCAAATCATGAAGGTTAGGTTACCTGTTCAGCGGCCAGGTATAAATCCTTCCGGAAGGTGAGACCCAACACGTCCAGGTCTTCTCTCCCGTACCTGAAGGCGGCCAGCACATGGCCGAACACCTTCCTGTCTTTGACATATTCTGGGTCGATCAGGACAACGCCGTCTGAAATCAAATAGGAGAAGGTTAGAAAAATCATCATTGATAAAAGAAATTAGTCTTTCTGAAAAGGGTGTTGTTAAACTTTGATGCAGCATTTTATCAGTCGACAAATTGAACTCTTTATGGAATAATTTCATCGTAAACAAATGTTGTCGAAGAAAATATAAAGAAAATTAGTCAAATTGAAAAGAAAGACGCATCTAGTTAGGCTCATCATTCCTCGGGCGCGCCCTATTTGATTTTTCATCACCGAATTTCAAAGAGGCACTTTATAGGTCTTAAAATATGTAAATTAATACAGGTTCGATAATTTTCGTAAGCGCCTCGTTTGTTGGTAGAAGCATACACCACTGGCAAGTGAGTGTAACTATTGTGGATACCAGACATTATCCACGCCCTAACCTAGCATATCGATCATCAACTACCAATTAAGCTAACATTACAATTAGCGATTCGATATAGTGTTTCACTACCATAATTACACGGTATGATTCAAATCGTGTAGAGCTACAAGCTACAACCGCTAATCCGAATCCGTGATCGTATGAAGATCTGATTAGTACGCGGAATAGATGCCTGATGCCTTCCGGGCTTATGACGCAATCGATGCAACGTTCCTTAATCAATTCGTACGATACTAACGCTTTAGTCACACTAAGAGGGTTTGCTCACGCAGGATTCACCACAACACGAACGTATGGACGCGGAAGCTAGAAACGATCAGAAAGAGCACGCAATGAAAGCGAAAAAGACGTCATTTAACTCGTTTTGTTCGAGTGACGCAGGGGACTATTCGCTTTTATTGTGTTGTCATAAGCATGGGTCTATCTAACAGTCTTTGGACAGTTCCGCATCCAATGAGTATGGTCCCACTTTTTCTCATAACGAAAACCATGCGTGATTACATTTGCCTCGTGCATCCGAGGCCCAATAGAAAGCTACATAGCTAACGATTGCAGCTAAGATCAAACGTCATTGGTGGAAGGTAAATAACCTCATCTAAACCCAGGAAAAAGTCAATGGAAAATACTGACGTATTTATAAATTCTAGTATTTACCCCAATTAGTGGAACCATACGCGCGTTTCTTAAAGCGTGTTGTAAACAGTTGTAAACAATTACTCATAGTAAATTACAATCTTTGCAGAGTCTAGATCCGTTTCATTGAGAAAATTATTCGCGCGTCATTATGAATCATTGATAAATAATTGCATGGATTAAGCCTATGTTTATTATGGTATTAGCGTAATATATACTTGTGCTGGATGGGGGTGTGGCAGACGGCTGGTAGCGATCTAATGTTTGAAAAAATCTTTGTTACGCGTGCATCAAAAACATTCGGCAACCATAACCCAACAGTCATCAGTATTTTCGTATCTATTTAATAAAAATCTCAAATTCATTTAACCTCTACAACCCAGTTGGTACTGGGTAATCCGATACCGTTTGGTAAGACAGGTCAAGTGGTTGTCAAACTTTCAGGCCATTGACTACCCGTAACGACGTGTCAAAGATCTACAAATGACAGCCGGGACCAACGGGTTAACGTGCTTTCGAAACTCGGTATGTAATGGGTGGTCATCCATCCACGGACCAACCTAGGCAAACGCGGCTTAACCAAAAGATCGACCCGAATGGCTGTAATTAGGTTAGCGCCGAGTTCCTCAAAAAAAAAAATTAATCGCATTAAGAGGTTAAATAGAGGATGAACGTTCGTTATTTCTGCTATTGGAAAATCAATTCTAAAGGCACGGCTTGTCGAGTAATGAAAGCAATATCTAATCGCAATGTAATTGAACTGCTAGATAACTTCGGAGCTGAACTACCAAACAGAGCCTAGGTGGGGCGGGATTGGCAATTTATTAAACAAAGATCGGCACTCCCTTTACGAACAGCGCGGGCCCCACTTTAGACAACTAGATTCAAGTGTTCAAATACTCTGCAACTTTGATCAATTGGAACAATGGAGTCTTTGTCCAAGATTGAGCGTTAAATCTACTGCGTGTATCAAATAGTGTGGAGTGGTGTGTGTGTGTGGGGTATTTTAAGGATGTTATATAGACCAACAAACTTAACAATTTGTACATGGGACCAACGTCTCAATCGCGAAAAAAAATTCAGATGTCTCATACAAAATTTCAATGCACACTCGACCGAAATGTTTGAATGATGATGATTCCACAGACAAAGTTGTTCAATATGACAGTCTGTTCCACGCACTTAAATTCGATCACATCTTTTTTCTGATACACGCTGTATAGAAGAAAAACGTACTTACCAATCGGGTCTACATGTGTGATGTGGTCTACGAAGTCTCTTTTCCCTAAGTAGACTGTGATCTGAAAGGAAAAAATAAAAGTATTTATTTCTAAATTCGACCTCAAAAATGACTATCTTATTATTTAAAGTGTCTCGTTTGGCACACTAAGCCAAATTAAGTTGAAGAAATATTTGGGAAGTTGTCACAAGATTTGGCAGAGTTTGGAACTTGGCACAATGGATGGAGTTATTAAATGATCGGTTGAAGATAGCACGTCTCATTGTTATTAAACGCTCTTACGTCAACAATGGGATGCAGAGAATTCATGATGACGAATTAAAATATCTGTATGCAACGGATAACGCATTAGGGATCTGGGTAACACCATGCTTCTCGGTTTTGTCCCACTACCCTTGAAAAACATAGAAATATATGCTTGCCAAGGAACTCGTCAGTAAATTGATGGATTAAGTTTTTCCCTTATTTGTTGATAAGGAATATGACTCTCGTTAATCGGTTGAAGACTGAGACTTGCACTGATGCATATGATAGGCCAAATCAGTAAGGGGTCAGTAAGGCCGCTGGATCTGAACTATAGACGAGAGAACCATTCATGAACAAAAAAACTCTGATTGTGATTAAAAAAGCCAACCTGAAATGTAATAAAAGACAAATGAAACCACCTCAGGTGCTTCTTGAAATTCTATTTGAAGAAAGCGTTTGATTAAAAATGGCCAGATTGATTTTCCTTAATTACAATTTCGACTAAATTAGAAGGTTCTCGACCGGATGATGTTACAGTTTCAACAAAGCCTTTTGTAAGACATAGCCTCCTGAAAGGAAAAGCTGGCCCTGAGGCGCTTTGCTTCTCAAGTTACACCTTATATTCTGATCCAATTATATTTCAACCGACTAATCTCTCACAAATGTGACTATAGAAAATAAAAAACATATCGAATTTACGAAGTGAAATACAGGAAGAACACAGTTATTCCCATGCATTTTTGAACACTAAATGTCAACTCTAATAGTATTTCACTGTTGGAATTTCAACTCTAAGCGCTGCTTTGAATATACAACCACTTGCTCCCCTAACTCCCCTCCCCCCCAAGTGCTAGTAAATACGGGTATTAATTAATTACTCAGCTAAGAAATAAGTATGTATGCATACCTTGCCATTCGGCGAGCTCTTCTTGAATACTCGCGTGGCCTGTCGCTGCTTGTTGCTGCCGGCGTCTTCCATTCTGCCGCCGCGCCCTCCTCAACACTGGAAAAAACAACGTTAAACCTTACTCCACAGATCCTAATATCATGGTTTTTAAGACAGCTTTGGGTTGTGAAGGTCAGATAGGCAGTCGCTCTATGTGAAATACTGCTATTCAACGGCATACGGTTAGACCAGAAACCGACCCCGAGATAGTTGGGAAAAGGCTAAGAAAATGATGATGGTTTTTAGACAGCTGGCGGTCAAGGACAGAGAAGTGTTGGTAGTACGGCGCCGATATGGACAGACGACATTGTTGCCATCGAGGATAAAACCTGGATGAAGCTGCCACCATGAACGTGGAGTTTAGCACAAGCAACGAGAGGACTCGACGCAGCAGTGGCTGAAGTCAGGCTGTGGTTGATGACGACGAAGTAAGTTGGCCAAATATGGAGTGAAATGCAATTACAATGACGTCTTTGGTAAAACAAGGTGACTAACCTTGAAGTATAAGTGCTACCACATTAGGATAACGTAAATATTATGAATCGTCATTATTTACCATAACACGAGTGACGCCGAGTATCCGCGTCAACTATGACTACGACTTACTACGAAGTGTATAACGCATTTGTATACTAACTAGGTAGGTTCTCATCAATGACTTATCAGGAAGTTATTATAGAGGATAAAACACATTATATAATTATAGCTGACGACACCATATCGACCATGTATGAATATATTGCATATTCTTGAAGGAAAAAGTATATACACAATGAGCTCACAACGTTCCCGCTGCCGGGACGCAGGCTGTGATCCGCCACGCGGGCCCAGTGAGGTTTGGTACATGTCACATGTCTTTGAATTTGTGCTTCTAGAATATGCATGTGTTCTTTTTACAAAAACATTGACTATTCCCTTCGATCATGATAAAATGGATAACACAAAAAAAAAGTTCTGACGAAGTTTAAGAGCAGAAAACTTCAAATACTTTAGCAAACATAGGTTGTGAAAATTCGCAAACAAGCATAAAGTTAAATTGATTTTAACAAGTTTATCACCGAGAATCGGCGAAGATTTGAAAGACAAACGGAAGAACACGGACGCAAGTTTGTCTCTCGGGAACAAATGTTAGACAAGGGAAAATTTTCTTGCAATCAAACCGAGTACTTTTCTTACTAACCTAGAACAGTCACTGAAGAATGATGAAAGGTTCTTGTTTCCTAAGCTACACGAGAACAGCTTAGTATTTGCGATGTTGTGAGGACCCAGGAAATGGTTTGATAGGAAAAGACCTGCAAGGTTCACTGTACGAGTGCGCAAGCCGCACTGATGTATCACCACTCGTTGACGCTTTATATATTAAAGTTTAAAACTACCTATATGCCTGCCAACTTAGACACAGTCATGGCTTGTTTTCATAAACCGAGAGACTACGTCAGCGCTATTACGTTATCATATCTCCTCTAATCAAAATTTTCGTAGAATATCATCGCATCATGAAAACACCATCTACGAGGAAAATATATTGCCAGTAAAATATAAGACGCCTATCGACACAGTGATACCCACACCCAACAAACAAAATTACAATAAAATGATATTAACACCCCGCTTCCTGCCTCCTCGTCAACGGGTACTCCTAAACATAGGCCTCGTAATGACTGCCAAAGTGAACGGTCACGGGTCATTTTAAAACGTTTTTGGGGTCTTGAGTTTTATGGAACACTTGAGGACTAAATCCTTGGGTCACCGACGCATTTCCACGTGATATAATGCCGTGAAAGTCCGTTACAAATTACCAGAGAAGGTGCAAATGACACGGCTAAAATTCTACACAAATCTTAGTTAGTTAGTTAGTTAGTCGAGAACATTTTTCGTGGGAGCAAGAATAACCTATCATCACTGAGCGCACAAACAAATCCACTTAGTTTCAAGTGAGCTGTTCCATAATCTAAAACAAGCCACACACACAAGTGGTGCTAAACATCGGATGTGTATCTGAAGTACAAAACACATTCTGATAATTTCACCAGTACATTTCCTCCACATAATCCACATGATAGCGTTATTTGAAATGATAACGGCAACCCCGCGGGGGTACGAGCGCAGACATCTTTAATATCGCGATTATTTCTACTCCCATACATACATGATATTATGTAATGATATTCGGAGACAAAATTGTCTTTGGATAACATTGAAATGTACGTGTTAAACGTGATATTGTCATCTACTGGGATCGGCAATGACGGCTTGACACGGCCTTAGAATTCTAGATTCTAGGTCACGTTTAGGGCGGTCTAGCTTAGCTGAGATTAGGGTTACGTCATAAATTAAACAAGGTGTCTAAATATACTCAAGAATTTGTCCTTGTCGGGCAGTAGACTAATCACCACGTCTACCACATGGCGACAGTCTGAAGTTTCACGTACACGTATCACTTAATACTTTGCTAAACTTCAAAAACGGACAGTTACCAATTCGATAGTCGGAAAACACTTGTACATTCAGTCAGAAAAGTATCGGGAATGGATGATTTATGGTTCCAAATTATTATTATTATTATTTTTGTTAGATTGGCACAACTGTTTTCCATATTGGTGCGGAGTATGAGTTGCATCTGTTATTTAGATTAAAATATTAAATACAGTGCTGTTTTTAGTTAGATCATATCTAGTGTGTATTGCAAATTTCATAATGGACAAAAACATCGAACAAAGAGTTTGTCTTAAATTTTGCATCGCCAATGGAATCGCGTGTTCGGAGTCCCTGAAAATGTTACAGAAGGCTTACGGTGAATCGATTTTATCAAAAACACGTGCCATGAGTGGTACAAAGCGTTGAAAAGCGGTCGACATGTGAAGGAAGATTTGCCTCGCTCTGGCAGGCCATCAACGTCTTCAACTGAAGTTAACATCGCAAAAGTGAACTTGAATGAGGATTTTCAGTCACTATTTCCATAGTGACTGAAAATCCTCATTCAAGTTTGAGAGAGATAGCTGCTGAACTTTATGTCTCACGAGTCGATCCGTACCATTTTAAATAATCACTTGGGTATGAAACATGTTGCCGCTCGGCTAGTAGCAAAAGACCTGAATTTTCTCCAAAAACTGAATCGCATAAGAGTCGCTGAGGACATGCTAGAACGAATCAATTCCGACCCAACATTCATGAAACGCATTGTTACTGGTGACAAGACGTGGGTTTACGAGTTTGGCATGCAAACTAGTCAACAAGCTTCGGAGTGGCGCCTTCCAACTGAACCGAAACCGAAAAAACCACACCAAAGTCGATCAAAAGTCAAAGTCATGTTGACCGTTTTCTTTGACTATCGCGGTTTTGTGCACTCGAAATTCTTGTCGGAAGGTCAAACAGTAAATAAAGAATATTATTTGAGCGTTATGCGGCGTTTAAGAGAACAAATTCGACGAAAAATGCCAATTTGTGGAAAGAAAATTATTGAATTTTAGCACAAGGCCATCATACTGAACGAATTTTTGACCAAAAACTCAACAAATACCATCGAGCAACCACCTTATTCACCAGATATGGAAGGCTCCAGCCGACTTCTTTCTTTTTCCTAAACTCAAATTACCACTTCGTGGTACCCGTTTTCATTCGGTAGAAGACATCATTTTGTTTGGTACTTATCAATGTATGAAGAATGGGATCCTAAAAGCTATACCTGATTACAATGATAGGTAGGCAGATAGGCACTATAAGATGATCAGCTTAAAAGATAGACGGATCCATTCTGATTACACAAAATTATAAATGGTTCGATAGATACGCAATTGGTTAACTATTTTAACTTTAGGGCTAGCCAACGTAGCAACCGACATCATCGCATTTTTCAGTTGCCTACATCCACCTTTAATACCACCTTTAACAGCCCCTTAACACGTATGGCAAGGTTATATAATGAATAGTCCCCTTGACGGATTACCCTATTGATGTTTTCTCTATGAGCTTCACATCATACAGACCTTCCCTATATAAACAGTGTGAACAATGTACGTCTATATACACACATCAAAAGTGTCTAGGGATCAAGCATTTTTATGCGGATTTCTTGAGATTGAGATGTGGCTTTGTAATAAATTTATGATTTTATAAATTTATATGGATCCTTTTTGGTGCATTTCATAATTTGAATCAGGAACTCTCAATCAAATTCGAGTAAAAGATGAAAATAAGCTGTCAATATTTTCCCTATAAAAACATACAACGCATTGAAGACATTATTAGTGCTACTGTTTCCCTACTACTGATTAAAACCAACGTTATTATGGAGCGGCGACGTCATTTAAGCAGGGAAGAAATGCTCAGAGCCGTGGGAATGATAGAAGCTGGTTCCCGGCAACGTACTGTGGCTTTAGCTCTGAATACAAGTCAGAGTGTTATCAGTCGACTTTGGACACGTTACCGAAGCACTGGTACCGTGGCTGAGCGCCATGGAGGACGGTATCGCTGCACCACACGGAGACAAGACCGATACATTCAAATCTTAGCTCGAAGAGCTCCAACAATAACCGCCATGATGTTAGCCGTGAGGCTTCATCACTCTTCAGGGAACTTAATTAGCGACCAAACAATCAGAAACCGCTTGCATGAAGTGAACCTTCATTCCCGAAGACCGCTACGGGTACCACCTATAGCAATGCACAATCGTAGGATTCGATATCAATGGGCTCTTGAACACAGAAATTGGGCAGAAGAACAATGGCGTTTCGTGTGCTTTTCTGATGAGTCTCGTTTTGGTATGAGACCGGATACAAGACGTATACGACACTGGAGAACCCCTGGACGCCAACAGCGATTAAAATCCTGCCAGGAAGTCCATCCTTATAGTGGTGGAACCATCATGGTATGGGCGGGTATTTGGATCGGCGGAAGAACTGAGTTGATTTGGATCAGAGGCAACCTCAACGCTCAAATTTATGCTGAGACGATTGTATCAGACGTCATCGTTCCTCTACAAGTGCAAATCGGTCCCTTATTTCAGTTAATGCATGATAATGCACGACCGCACACCGCAAGAGTTGTAAGACAGACTCTCGCCGCAGCTAACATCAATGTCCTGCCCTGGCCTGCTCAGTCGCCAGACTTGAACCCGATTGAGCATGCATGGGATATGCTACAGAGAAGAGCTCTGCCGAATATGGAGGGTATCCAGTCGCAAGAAGACCTTTTTTGTTGTTGCAACGAATATGGGCGGCCATTCCACAGCGTGATTTGGATGAACTCATTTTGAGTATGCCAAACCGATGTTCTTGTGTTGTTAGTGTTCGCGGTAGAAACACGGATTATTAATTGTTTAAGTTACCCAATAAAATTTTAAAGAAAACTGTTATTTCAGTCTTTTTTTCGAACTTTAATGTTAGTGGTTCAAATGTCAAAAATCCCTTTATTAGGAAAATGGCAAATTTCTTTATTAATGCAAAGGTGACTTGGTTTATCGTTACTGTGACAAACGAAAACACTTTATTTGATGAATCCTTAAAGAAAATTTTAATTAATATCAATCAGGAGAAAAGTTATTGCAAAAATATATGTTGATCCCTAGATACTTTTGATGTGTGTAGTTCAAATTGTTTTTGTAGTGTTCTGGATTTAAGTCTACTAGACAGCCTTTTTATTTTTTCTTCTTGTTTCTAATATTCATCATGTCAATGTCATGCATAAATGTTATTTGCATGGTTACTGAAATGCCGATTTTAGATATTAGTTTATTTGAATGTAATGTGTAAGTGCTGTTGGTGTGCTTATTGTAAATAAATATAGGAGAATTCGCAGCGAGAACTGAACTCAATTCCAGAAAAAGCGTTTAAAAATGTTTTGATGTTTGGATTATTCGTTGGCGTAGGTGTATCGCTTCTGAAGGAGCATACATAAAATAACTTTGGATGAATAACTAACATTTTGTGTATTATTGATCGTTTCCCGGTACTTTCTTGACAGAGTAGTATGACGCAAAATTCAATTATCACGATCAAGCGCACACAACCACAGCCGACCGACCACAACATCCAACGTAATGACCAACGACGCACTCGGCTGTCTGAAATGGAATTGTATGCAGGTGGATTTAGACTACAGCCTGTATAATTGAATAAATCACATTACTACTGACCTATTCCTGAAATATTTAATGAATCAATAATTTTTAAGGAATTCAATTTACGCAACTCCATAATATATGTATTTATTTCGAAGAATATGACATTGAAAATAGGCCCTTCAATTACATTAGGTACATAAAGGGGTATCGCCAAATTGGGTCGTAACTGAAAAGTTTGAAACTCGTTACGCCTACATCGTAGTGGCCTAGATAACTAGATCATGTACATAGGACAGGTGTCAGCATCAGTTTTGTTCCCAGGGTCATGTTACACGTATCGAGCCAAAGCGAACAAAACCGCGAAACCGTTTCTTCCCCACTTGATTGGAGAATCGGAGCTTGAACGAGATATCGATGTTTCAGAAGCTTAGCGCAAGTGGCGTTTCGTGTACTGATTTCTGTTTTATTATTATTGTGTCCATTGGCGTGTTGGTTTTGTTGAAGACCGACGATATGAGGCATGATAGGTTTTGGTTGAATGAACCGGTTCGCATTAGCAGTGATATAGGTAGGAGTACAATACTGGCTAAAAAGATTGATCTTCTAAGATTGTAAAAATACTGTCGTAAAGTGAGTAGGTATGCCTCGAGTCTTCTATAACTGGTATTTCAGGAATATTAGCATATTCATCAATGATTTTATTGAATGGCTTTACTTTCTGGGCGTTCAGACTTTCATAAAAAAGGAATGCTTGAGTCGATTTTACAGGAGACAGGTATCTGAAAATTCGTGCCGTAGGTAGAAATATAACCATTAATTCTTGTTAGAAACCGCTTCAAAAGCCCCGTACGCTCTAATAACAATATGTTCTTATTAATATAGATAGAGATACCTTCTACTATCTCATAGTTAATATTAATGATGATGAACGATCGAAAATGATAATTTCTGTGTTGGAAAAAAAACTAAGCATGTTTCATGTTGTTTTAGTGATGCTAGAATTAATATTTCTACTCTTTGAACCTCTTTACATTTAGAATCATAGTTCTGGTAAGTTGTTTTATTTGCTTTACTGGTCGGGTTCAAGGATAGGAGGGGTTGATTCTAGGTGGTCTGATTCTGGAATGGTTGATAGGGAACAGAGCCTGAAGATCTAGCTCCATCCACATTATGTTAGGGCCGGATTCCAGTCTAACTGGATACAGCTGAATACAATAACAAGGCTTTCAGAACCGAAGATCTAGCCTTTTTCCAACTATGGTAGAATCGGCTTCCAGTCAAATACCATGTCAAGCCTGAAGATGAATCAGTTTTAAAAAACTCTAAGTAAGTAAGTTCACAAAAAAACATTTTTATCATGTTTCTGGGAATAACAAAAACAAAAGTTTTATCTATCAGTTTTGGGTTTTCAGGTGTCAGACGTCAGTCGGCGGATGTCATTGGGTTTTCCCCCGATTTGATAAGACAGACTCCTGATCCGTCTACGGATGAGGGTAAAGAGCAGACGTCATGTCAAGAGTCTAAACCTCGGAGGCTGAAAGCGTATTCAATTTGATGTGTAGTCAAATCTTGTGTCATTTTGGACGGTTTGAAAGGATATTTTTGTCAATAAATTACTTTTTCTATCAAGATTGTTCACGGTTAGTGCGATAAACAAGGATCTATTGGCATTTTAATGTCTTTGAAAGAGAGGCGCTGTGTGGACATTGGTGAAATAGTTTTTAGAATTATGTAAGTATTGAAAAAAAAACAGGATGCAGGCGGCATTAGTGCCTATTTGGATCACTAACTCTTTGTACAGCTACTGTTTACTTATTTATTAGAATAACTTAAACACTTTCTGTGTGAGTATCGGAGGGAGACTATTCTTATCGTTTTATAAAGAGGAGGATGAGCTCTATTTAAAAATACGATACCACATACACGTGTATGTAGTTCTATTTCAAGGGTTTCTCCTTATAGTTATACTAGCTGACTCGCGCAACTTCGGCTGCATAACATTTTTTATTGATGCTCCGCTCCTGTTGGTCGCAGTGTGATGTTATATAGCCTATAGCCTTCCTCGATAAATGGGCTATCCAACACTAAAAGACTTTTTCAATTCGAACCAGTAGTTCCTGAGATTAGCGCGTTCAACCAAACAAACAAACAAATTCTTCGGATTTATAATATTAAAATTATAACATTAATAATAGATATATTAACATGAAAATATACGACCGAATTGGCTTTGACAGCTAGCTAGCTGTCAAGTCATGAAAAATCAAATACAATAAACCTAAATGAATTGAAAATGTTGACGAGGGCAGCAGCACGTCGCGCACGCCTACCGCCTCCGGACCCGTCGCTCAGCTCCGCCTCGCCGCCGCCGGAACCCAGCCTCACCGTGAGTGCTGTGACACCGGCCGTGGCAGTTGCGTCGAGCTCGAGCGACGAGTATTTCTCTCCGCCCACGACGCCACCACCTGCTCGTCGACGGGGAGGACGCCGGCCGCCGGACGGTTTAGGACCTCGAGGCCCACCGGCCTCTGATAGGGTCCCAGCTCCCGGCGGAAGTGTGCAGCGCATGCGATGGACGCAGACCATCAATGAAAACGTCATGCGCTCATACTATGGGGCTACAGAGGGAGGAAACAACCTGACCGCGTACCGTGTTCGGATGCTCTCTCTGTTTCAGGTGCTTGAGCCAGCTGTCAACGTTTCGGCGCAACGACTGTCGGATCAGGTGCGAGTCATCCAGCGTAATCATATGTTGGATGACACCGTACTTGATCGCCTGCGGACTGAAATGCAGAGTAGCCATGTCATTACCCCGTCGGTGCAGGCTGTGGTACCACCACAGTCTACCACAATACCGGATCGCGCTGACGACTTGAGTGATGACATGGCTATTAATGTAAGTACCCAGTGCAGTGAGGAAATGAGGTGTGCTTTGGAGGGTGCGATTCGAGAATATCGGTTCATGTCGCCCGACCTTAGACCGCGCATACCGCGTTTGCCCATGCATAACAAAAATAGGGCGCTGGTGGCTGTTCTGGATTCGCAGTTGTCAAACTATTTTGATAACTGCGAAGACCTCACTGATGCTCACTCAATCCTGTATTGTGCGGCTGTAGCGGCATGTCGTGTAGCTCATGTCAAATTTTTTGATGACAGAGCTACACGAACTAAGCCAGCCGTACCAGCATGGCAGTACAGGATTGAGCGACGTATTGATGGGGCCAGAGCACTCATCGGCAAACTAATCTCCTTCAGGGAGGGCAATACGCGCCCTAGAGTGATGCGCTTTGTGAGACGGGCGTTCTCGGGGACTGATATTAATCCTCGAGACTACATCTCCCGTGTCACAGAGCGCATCGACTTCCTGAAGCAGAAAGTGTATGCATGGGCGAACCGTATTCGTAGGTATAAGCGACGGGTGGAACGATACACTCAGAATCGCACATTCCAAAGAGATGAAAGGTGGGTTTATAGGGCTTGGGAGCGACCGGACCAAGGTGTGGCTGACACGCGCCTGCCGGATGATGACGTCATGACTTCGTTCTGGCGCAGCATCTGGTCGGTGCCTGTCAGCCATACCGAGGGTGAATGGACTCGGGAGGTTGAGCATGCGTGTGATCCAGTATCAGAAATGGGGGCAATCTCTATCAGCCCCCAAGACGTAGTTCGTGCAGTCCGTCCGTTACCAAACTGGAAATCCCCAGGGCCGGACGGGCTGCACAACTTTTGGATCAAATGGTTCCAAAGATCGCACGCTCGCCTGGCTTCCCTGTTCCAGTCAGCCTTAGAATCAGGGTCGCTGCCCGAGTTCCTGACAACAGGTATAACCCACCTGCTCCATAAATCGGGTAGTACTGCGGAACCCAAAAATTATAGACCGATTACCTGTCTTCCAACAGTCTATAAAGTTCTTACATCCATCTTGAGAGCTAAAATTAGCGAACACGTTAATGAAAATTCTATCATGTCCGCTTCTCAAAATGGATGTAGGAACGGGTCCCGTGGTACTAAGGAGCTACTCCTCATTGATATGGCCATTAGCCAACAGGTTCGCCGTTCCCGAAAGGATCTGTCAACATGTTGGATAGACTATAAGAAGGCCTATGACTCGGTGCCACATACATGGCTCATGAGGGTGCTAGAGTTGTATAAAGTTGATGCAACTCTGCGCACCTTCCTGATGTCGTGTATGGGGCAATGGAGGACAGTCCTTCGCTATCCAGGATGTCGGCAAATCCAGAGGAATAGCGAGCCGATAAGGATTGAGCGAGGTATATTTCAGGGCGATAGTTTGAGTCCACTTTGGTTCTGCTTAGCCTTGAATCCTCTTAGCACGCTGCTGGAGGATTCAGGTCTAGGTTATCGGTTGAGGAGAGGTGGTCAGGTTATATCTCACCTCCTTTACATGGACGACCTGAAACTCTTTGCCCCCAACGATTTGCAACTGATGGAACTACTGAAGGTAACTGAAACTTTCAGTAGTGCCATCAGGATGGAATTTGGTGTGGACAAATGTGCGGTCATGCATGTAAAGCGAGGGGAGATTGTGGAATCTGTGGGAACCCAACTCTCGGATTCCATAAATCTTAGATCCCTTTCAGCAACCGAAACCTACAAGTATTTGGGTATGTCGGAAGCGCTGGGCATCAATGTAGCTGACATGAAGCAATCGTTGAGGGAGCGCTTCTTTGGCCGCCTGAGAAAAGTATTTAATAGTCTTTTATCAGGCGGGAACAAGGTGCGTGCCTTCAACGGTTGGGTCATGCCGGTTTTGATGTACTCTTTCGGCATACTCAAATGGACACAAACAGAACTGGATGCCCTGGATAGGAAGGTCCGTACATTGTTGACGGCATATCGAATGCATCACCCACGATCTTCGGTTATGAGACTGTATATCCCGCGGAGGTGCGGAGGTCGAGGCTTTTTAAACGCTAAGACTCTCCACAATCGCGAGATATGCAGTCTCAGGGAATTTTTCCTAGAAACCGACGTGGGGATGCATCGGGATGTGGTCGCGGTGGACAAGGGCCTCACCCCGCTCTCCTTGGCTAAAGAGAACTGGCGCAAACCTGTAGTACTTGACACTAACGACCGCAGGGAGGTATGGCAGAGTAAGGAGCTCCACGGACGCTTTTTCCGGGCCCTTCATGGGCCCGATGTAGACCTATCAGCGTCCGTAGCCTGGCTACGTTCCGGCGACCTCTTCGGAGAAACCGAAGGTTTTGTCTGTGCAATTATGGATGAAGTTATGATGACGAATAACTACCGCAGATTTATTGTGAAGGACGGCACGGTTGACATATGTCGGGCATGCCACCGTCCGGGCGAATCAATTCGTCACATTATCTCCGGGTGTTCTCGTCTAGCTAACGGTGAGTACTTGCATAGACACAACCTTGTAGCCAGGATTATCCATCAGCAACTTGCTCTAAAATACAACCTTGTGGAATCGGAAGTGCCGTACTATAGGTATGTGCCCGACCCAGTTCTCGAAAATGGCAATATCACACTGTACTGGGATCAATCCATCATCACTGACAGGACTATTGTGGCCAACAAGCCTGACATAGTGGTGGTGGATCGATCAGAGCGGCGCGCAATGATTGTTGACATAACGGTCCCGCATGACGGGAACCTCGTGAAAGCCGAGAAAGATAAACAAATCAAGTATCTTGACTTGGCTCGCGAGGTTGTCGACATGTGGGAAGTAGACACGGCGATCATTGTGCCGATAGTCGTTTCAGCACATGGCTTAATTGCCAAGAGCCTCGACCAATACCTGAGGAGGCTCTCGTTAGGCGGCTGGATCAAGGGCTTGATTCAGAAAGCGGTACTCCTGGACACGGCTCGTATTGTTAGGAGGTTCCTCTCTCTGGAGCCCTGACCGCCGGTAGCTTGGACCCTGTTCCCGATACCGGTGGGCTACTATTTTTTTATATTTTTAAATGTTTTTTTTTTTATAGGAATATTTAAAAATGTAAATAAGTAAGTAAGAAAAATAAATAAAGGAGATATATTATATTATTATATAGCATAGATACCGAGTCCGATGTCCATGATTGCGTTTTAAACACACTTTCTTGTAAGATAGAACCTTTTATTTACTTCCAATTACTTTTCCAGAAGACAAAAATCTGGCACTAAGCCACGGAAACAGGAAAGGGAAGACCGAAGCAACACAAACGAATTATATAACAAGGTCAATTGAATCCCCCCTTAAAAGATTCATCCGTTTATATAAATTGTGTTCTTTATTTTATTCAATGGCATTATTATAAAAATATGGAAGTGCGCTGCCATCTCTAAGTCACTTCATTACGAATCGTAATACTCCGCCGAACGAATTCTGTTCCCGTTTGCAATTTAATTTTAAAAATTGACAATACACAGAAGGACTTCCAAACTCCTGAGTATGGGAGCATGATAGCGGGTGGCGGTCTATGTTTTCTGCCTATTATACCCCATGGAAAAAAGCGTGAGTATTTGTATATGTATACTGTAAGCAAAAAAAAAGTTACTTTAATTCTTGCGCATAAAACCCACGGAAAAAGATTATTTCAATCGTTCCAGTAATTCGAAAATCAACATCAACAAAAATTTCAACGGATATGAAAATGGAATATATATGTACGTGCCGACGTACCTACAGTCCTTTTAATATATTCGTTGTATAATATTATGGGAGGAATTCGCACATTTTGAAACGTCATCGTAATACAGGATTCGCTACGTATAAAGCTACGTATTTCATAAAGCCTTTGTACATAATGTATTACAATATCCTATTGAAAATTCCAACATAAATTGCCTGAAGATTCATGATGAAGTAACAAGCTGTTTCGAATTTGCTTGTTTTCTTAAATGAACGTGTCGGTCTCTCGTATATGATCGTATCTTAAATTACCAGTCGAAGTAGTCTTGTGGACGTTGACGCTTCGAAACATCATAGATTAGGGCCCTCAATTTCAACATAACTTTCTGGGCATCGTTTCTTTTCTATGGCATACAAGAAAGCCCAGGTAAGTGGGCAAGATAATCAAGTGAATCTCTTGCAAATAGAGGTCTCGCAGGCATTGCCGTATCAGAAGCAAAGCAGTGAGGATCTTCTCCCACCACATAGATTTCCGTTACGAGAATACAGCATGTGGATTTGTTTATCATTTCACCGGCACACATGTCCTTCAAACCAGAGCTAGGTAGATAGTATAGGTATGGTGGTAGTATAATAAAGTTAGCTTAATTGTTTTACTCACGTGGAACCCAGTGCGGCTCCAGTGTGTGCGTTCCCGCTCTACCCTAACCCTGCGCAGCCACGCCGCCCTGTAACAACACACATGTATACCTTTATACTGGCATTTTAACAACGGAAGTATGTCGTTATTATAGTATAGGTTCTTTTAAGGAGGACGCGCTAAGGCAGACCGCGACAATCTACTTATCTAAGTTTTTGGATATTTGCAGGAAACCTGAAACTGATTACAGGTTGCATGATGATCGAAATATAATTTGCGACCTTAACAAATATCTTCATGATCATTGCTCGTGCTCTTATTCCATTTTATGTGGGGTCGACGCAGCATGTTTTCTAACAAATGTGTGTTCACAAAGAACATCGGTCAAATTCGACCTGACCAAAATATGAAACGACCACCAATGATTGATACGTCAAAAAATAGTAACTTAGGTGTATATTAAATTACGGGGTCCAGCTTATTTTATTGGAGCCGGTAAAATAATTTAGCTTTATAATAAAAAAATCCTCATTTCCTTACTACTTTTTATAGGTTTTGAACGCATCTAAAACCGTCCCGTTTTTATCTGTGGTACACGTTTCATCATAACACTAAAGTAACGCTACCATTATGCGTTTACTTTTTTAAATACTAGATTATAGTGTACATTTTTTATTTATTTTTGTAGTGTATTATCAATTACATCATTTTTAGATGGCGGATATGGATTAAGTATTCCGAAATGAGTTGCAAATGTTAGGTTGACATTTGTACTAATACGTAGAACGGAACGTATTATGACATGAGAGCTGTCAAAGCGATTACCGCGCAATCACATTGCGTTGCACCTGTCTTAGATACATAACAGTGAAAAGATTAGAAAGGTTATTGATTCATTTTTGTGGTTTTAGCCGTTGACTTATATATTAATGCATAGATTTCATACAATGGCTTTAGCTTACGTTTTAGTCATGGCGGCGAACTTATTACGTCATAACCTGTAGTAAAGTGTAACGTTCTATGATCCTCGGCTTTTAATTAATATATTTTCAATTTAGGATTAATGATTGTGCTTAGGGGAACGGATTAATCCGTACACTAGTCACGTTCGGATATTTTATAGCCAGGTCATAGCATGTTTGGGCCGTGAGCGATGTTCTTTTAATAATCTTTAGAATAATGAATACAACTCTCCAAGTTCATATTGCCCTATTGAAACACTTCGTCCTTCACGAAATCATGACATTTGCGGGCATTTCTAATATAAAGAGCTATTTTGATGATAATAATGAGTAAAATTCTCTAAATACATACCTGTTTTATTACGGTGGCAAATCAAACTTTGATCAACAAACAACAAGATACTGTGAAAATTAACAACACAAGATACATCTAGTGTTCTACAGTAATCTGATTACCGCACGAGTTACTAGACTCTGACGAGCGGTCGCTAATGGAAACAACATCACCCATTAACGCTCGCAAACATTGTTTCAGGGAATTTCACCCTTGACATTTTGTAAAAAAAATGTAGGTACATAGAACACATTTTCAATTTAGGTAAAACTCAAAATACGTAATCCGGTATCGAGAGCTACGCTTCTGCAAGTCCAATGCTTTTGTTGTCGATAGCCTATTGTTACTGAAAATGATTCCCATATTTTTCCGAAGCTTGGATATAAAACAAAGCTTGACTCTCAATAGAGTTAAAACATGAACAACAATGAAACGATATTGTGAGCAGGAGATAAGTGAAAACAACAGTACATTCAAACTGAAATTTAGCGACAACGTCAACAGACGTCAAATAAACATTGGAATTGGAATAAACTTGCTAGAGACGGCACTGTTCGTCTCCTGTGAATAAACAAGCGTCATTGTGCCCTTCTACATCGTCACCTGGCTTTAATAAGTCCGTAACTTATAAACACAATTAACCGTCTGTCTACTCAGCCTGATCTTCAAGATGGACCCTTATAAATCTTATAATACAGGTTGTTTGGTATTATGAAAACAATATTGTGGAAATTTTATCCTATTAATATTAGTACCTGGGTGACCAAGCTCTGCTCGGGTGAAAATAGAGAAAAGCAAATTTCCTAGATATGACACCTAGCTAGTTTGATTTACCGCTGTGGACTGTGGTATACCCTTATATTGCAACTATCACCGAAATCGTCAGAGCCGCTGTCAAGAACTTGATTACAAATATAGCACGATATATACAAATGTTGCTCATTTAATAGTATAAGATAGGCAACTCCTAAAAGTGTTAAATATAAGTACGTCAGTCACTGATTATTTCGCGGGTTCTCCCAACGGAGATGCCAACAAGGATAATGAGATGTCACGTCATACATTTTATACTCACTGACACTGGGAAACATTAAAACATGTAGACATGTAGGAGTCCCTCGGACATGGTATCTAGGGAGCGCTTTTAACGAGCCAATTCGACTTTACAATGCTTTTGTTTATTTTAAAAATAGCCTTTGCCGTTTTCGCTGTGTGAAAATACGCATTTATATTCGCGGTGTTTCAATTATGTATGCTAAACGTACTCGTTAGTCAAGATGTCGCGAATGTTGGAGCATGAGGTCTTGTCATTAGGTTTTGCCATCTGGAATTTTTCAGTAGGAGTCTACATTTATGCCCGGCTGATGGCAATAGGCTTACCCCCTATACCCTACATACTTGCGATTATGGATGGACGCTCTATTAGGCACACCTTTGCCTAATTTTAATATGAAAAACTATAAGTGATGATATGATTAAATTGTTTACGGGAGCTTCATATGCCAACAAACTGCTTTACAGTTTGGCAGAAGTAATATATTTGTAAAAAATGATAATCATTACGAGTTAACACTTTTGAATTTTTTAATCCTTCCGAGATTACAGGCATCATGCTAAATAATGTTTTGAGAAATTACAATTATGTACAAGGTATGTTAAAACGTTCCCAACATTTCATTTCGTACAATTTACGTCGTTCACCTCACGCTCACATTCTCGTTTTTAAGAAACCACCAACATATGGAAAATGTTATGTACAAGACGTTGTATGATGTCAAATATCCGGAGACAGACCCGAGGCACACCCTTCTGTAATGTTGTGAGTGTTTGAACATTTCTAATAATATAGCCTTATAAATAGGTTTCAAACCGAGACCGCATGCCCCTACTTATAACTTGAAAGCACTATGTATTGAAAATCAAAGTAACCAGTTATTTAAAGACAAGGTCACTGAAGCTGGTACCTTCAGGCTCTCAAAGTGGATGAGCCAGTTCTTTCATAGGTCTAATTAACATAGGATTTTTGGGAACGGGACCTGAAAAGGAATAAAAAGGGGTCAAAATTTCCTAACCACGCTAACAAAAACGAATACTAGTTTAAAATAAAGTCCTTTCTATTCATTTATATTTCAAAGTCTTATGGGCCTTAAAGGATCGAATGACAATTAAATTCCTAGGAGTTTTAATTATAAATTGGAGTGGGAGAAAGAACGTAAAATTCTTTGTAACTAGGCCGGGTTCGCGTTACTGCCCATGAAAATGCTTTAACTTCTTTAAATGCGCACAAAGTTTGTTTTCTAAAGCGCCATGTATATTGATTATATTCAGCGGAATTCACTAAACAGAACGAAATTAAAGCTTACTTTACAAAACGTAATCTGAACGCCTATAACGTTCTCCACTAAAGCACTGTCTCCTTACATACCGTTGTTACTAGGTAATAATTTCAGGTATGCAAATTGGTGATCGAAGCAATGATTACAACCAGCCATCAATATGCAAGTTAATTGAGCCGACACGCATAAGGCCTTGGTCCCTTTGCAGAGTAATATACCTTCGCATTCATAGATGAATCTTAATCGTTCTTTGGGCTCAAGTGAGCCCCAACTAGTGTGTAATCGAGTGGGCCGGTCAGCAGGTACCTGTGCCGAGAACTGTACAGTATTGTGCTTGACCAACATAACTTGAGATGCGGTGGAATTTAGAACTATGATAGAAATGTATTGAATTCGACAGGTGGATGACGTTTGTCTTAGCTAGCAGCGCCATCTTGATGTCTCAAGTTATGTTGGTCAAGTAATACATACAACTCTCATTTGGTACCTTAACAATGGTTATAAAAAGACTGTTCAGATGTCGGACACAAAAGAAATTTTCTTAACAATGCCTGAAAAGAAAACGATTTTGATGTTTGATTTCGTAGAAGACTAAAAAGGGTACAAATAATGAAACCATTATTGTATAGGTCGGTGAAAGGGCGTACATAAGTAGACAATACATAAGCTTTTCAATAGAGAGTAACAGTAAATAACTAAGAAATAATGTTAATAAAAGAAACAACAATCAGATTATTTTCTGTGATCGGTAAAACTATAATCGATACTTATGTTGTACAGTTCGGCACAATAAGAAAACTCGTTAGCAAACTTCGCTAAACGATGCGAAGCTCTCAACTTCCCAAGTTTTCTTTTATTTCAAGCGCTGAAGCTGCTTTTATGTTCTAGCCGTACATTAAAGCTCTGATCTAGGAATATCGCCTCATATAATTTACGCAAAGCAGTTTACATGTCGTTATACAGGGGCGTTGGACTTTATATGACGGAACTAACGGTCCGAGGAACGTTTCGTAAACAATAACTTCTGTCATGTTTTATTATGATTATACAACAGTAACAATGTTTAGAAGGTACTCTGCTACATACTACACTGGGCTATGGGTTATTCATTATTGCTTACATCGATAATTTTCGACTGTTTGGTTGGTCTAGTGGTGGTAATCGCGATTGCTGAGCCTGAGGTTCTTTCTGGGTTCGAATCCTGAGTTAGGCAAATTGTGATAGTAGCAGCCACGGAGCCCGGATTTGGGCCCGGTTGATGGCAATAGGGTCGCCTCCTAGGAAATGGGACTTAAACGTAACTGGCGAAATGTGGGTGTACTATTAATTACACCTCTGCTTAACCCTTCGGGGATTACATTCGTGGTGTTATGTTATGTATCTGTAATTTTCCAATGTCGATCGAATGGAATTATTTGGAGTAAAGTACCTACGATACCGTTGTATTTTGTTACTCACGCTGTTTGATACGTTTTGGAGTAGAATAACTACCAACAAATAATATTTATTTTACGTTTCTAAAAACCTGTATCATTTGTTTATCTTCACGTCACGTCAAAAGAAAATGGCGTATAAACATTTCGATATTTCCTTTACCTACCTAAGCACTATCGGCGGATCGTATTTATTTCTAGTCGGTAGATGTCAGTGTGGGAATAGGTACTTGATAAGACTTGACACTGCCATGATTACCGAGATCCGAGCTCCATTTGGCATTGAACCGGTGACGGGGGATCGTATAATCGGATTGCCAACCATCCGTCCTAGTGGCCGGACTCCCCACCGAATACGATATATCGAGACTTGACTTCTAAACTTTCGCTGATTCCGTTTACGTCGAAGCCAGAGGTAACTCTTAAATCGATTACGTAGGTATTTGGATTTCTAGACTAGAATATCGGAGCGGCCGGCCTTGACCGTTGATAAATCGATTGATATTGAAGATAAGGTAATTTAAACTTGGTGAAAGCATTGAAAGAGGTAATTTCTTGAAATTGAGGGGCTAAGCTCTGATATAATTTAACGACGATGGCGACGTTCTGACCTGCCAACAACATGTAACAACTATAATTGGGTAGGTATGGCATTCAGTAGCAGTTGTCTAGGTAGGGACACCACTTGCCACCATTATGGTCACCGTACCGCTCCGGGTAGAGACTGACCGCCATTGCCTTATTTACTTTTCCATTTATACCTCATTCCCTCGTATTCTACATCACCCCACCGACCCCAGCTTGATTGGAGTTTTCCCGATATAGTTTACTACTCTCCGTGTTCAATGCTTGTGTTAGTAACTGATAATATAAATTATTAGGTTGGATTACTCAGCTTTACAAGCTTACAACATCTGTGCCAAATATTAACACAGTTGAAAGATAAATATTAGCTATAATGGTGACCATAGAGCGTAAATACAGATAGCGTAAAGATAAGATAAACACCCAGCGCTAGTACATTCCAATGAACAGATACTTGTTAAGATTTACTTACCATTGACGTCTAATAACGAGATTCCAATAAATTCCATAAAACGTGGATCCAGTGTTTTTATACATGTATTAAAATAGTTCGCTGCAATTGTCGATTCAGAACATTTCAATTCATGATCCATGCAATAAAAGACGTAGTGGCGTTTCCCTTACACACATTTTGGCATACTTTACAAACTTTCCAGAATCTGTCCAATATTACATTTATTTTTCAATCGGTATGTGGATCAAATATATGCCCAGACAGTTTTTCATTACGTTCATGAAAGAAAACACATAACTCGAACATGACAAATATTTACCCACGCGCGAACGTTACAAATGAAAATAGACCGTAATATACCTACGCCGTAAAATGTTACTTATAAAACATGAAACCTATTGTAGACATCTTCTAAGAATCGTAATAGTTGTACTATTTACTATTTGGGGAACGTACGCCGTATCCATTATACAAAAACATTTACACTATTAATTAAACAAACTGTTTACGTGCGTAATTTGCGAACTACGGCGGTTTCCGTGACTAACGACTTGCAATAAATTGATGAGAAAAATTCCGCAGGGTGGCGTGAAACCGGTGGAACATCCATCTCTTTGTGTCAGTGAAGCGTTTTTAATTCACTCAAGATGCGCAAGTCTCGGGCATGAGAAGGAGTCGCCCAGGTGAGGGTGGCACCGCGGGGAGGGGTGTGCCCCCAGACATTTTCAATAAACAACACTTCCTCCCTTTCCAAAAATGCAAACAAAGCCTCATCGACGCGTAATTATGTCAATATTCTATACAAACACGGCGGGGATGTGACAGATCACCCTCTTTCCCTTGGCGCTAAAGTAATGTCATCAGAGCTGCGGCTTGAGTGGCAGTAACTTGAAGGAAATAAAAGCGAGTGACGGAAATGTCAATGTGTATGCAAATTTATGAAACAAAATTATAATCACTCCATTAAAGTGAATCCATTGTTGTTCTCAAAGTTTTCCAATAACTTCTATATCTCTGTAACACAAAACCTAAACGACGACGTGAAGAGAGTGTCAGGATTAGTCTGAGGGTCAGAGTCAAAGGTGTGAGCTATCCATATCTGTCACGGTTCGCTGATAACTCTATTACGTGCCATCAGATAGGGAACGTTCTTAACATTTATCAGGCACATTTCTAGCTCACACTAAAAGAGACTTCCATAGAAGCAGAAATCGTGCCTATTGGTCAACAATGCGGTAAGTAAGCCCTAAGGCGAGCAGACTGTTCAGAACCCCTTATAAAAGCTACCCAAGCTTTTGGGCTTGTATGAGAGTACCGCCACTATGTAGAATGACATTTTGCTTGAGGATCGTTATAAAAATGAACAGCCAAATGCCTAGTTGTCAACTAGTAGACCAACCAGCCAGACGGTACCCTTGAAAAGTACTTTTAGTGGCCAAATATGCAAAAAAGAACTTAAAAATCTCGTTCTTGTTTTGATGGAGACAGCGAAGAGATACCACCAGATGTTTAATTCAGAAGTTAGCGTCGGCTTTGGTGAGCCGTGTCTGGGTGAGCTCGCCTATTCATAAGGTATGCATAATGTCGACGAAAGTGACAACCAGATTCATTAGCTACTCCATGTTTTAAGGTGTGCACAACCACTGAATACATTTAAAAGCCAGGTTATAAACAATCCGTCTATCTAGATGACGTGAAATGACGTCGACGAAATTTGATTCCCTTGGGTTTTTCAATCACGTAATACATTTCTACTTAATCAAGCACTAATCGGTTCAAAGGTCACGACGTCCAACTAATGACGTAAAACATTGAAGTACCTATTTGCATATTTTTGTGTGATAATATTTGAACATCTAATCGTTTTTTTTTACAACAGGAAAAGTATTTAGTTTTCCTGTTTAACATCGTTGCGCATCTTATCACAGTTCAAATATTTCGGTTATTGCTATGTATGCCGGTTACTACTAATTCAATAGCAAATAGTCTCAATTAACCGACGTGGTCACGGCGAGACAAATCTGACAGAGCACAAACAAATTCAAACAATTAACTACTTATTTATTCAAAACCATGTGTCTGATTGGTAGTCCCGATATCGATTCTGTCGATTCGGTATCAAGACGAAATGACTATCTATTAGGCCTTGAACGTTGTACTCGTTCAACTATGAACTATGAATTGAAATATCTGTTACGCATCGCATTATCTCTGTCATTACAGTGGGGTTGGCGGGGCAAGTCGCAAGTGTCAGCTTTGTGTCAAGAACGGCCTGTATACGGGTCAGGTCCGCACTACGTCATAACGAGCACGTTTGCCCGACTCCGGGCCACGTGCACAACGTACAACCGTCTAACTCCATTCAAATGTTTCCTTCACATTTTTTCGAAACTTGCCGCGATGTTTCAATAAAAGGTCAAATAAATGAGGAAAATCTGTTGGAATCACGTTTCTCTGAAATGTCAGGAGTAGGGGGTGAATCGTTGCCTTTTCGTAGGATTTCGTTACTTTGTAGGGGCTGAGTTGGAATTGGTATTGTATAAATAAACAATGTTGCTTTTAAAACAGTCAAGGTTTTTAGAGGTCTACCTTTCTTGTTTTTTACTTTTGAATGTTTGGAGATGTGAAACCCCAACGAAATTAACTTTTCCTTATAGTTACAAAGCAACACTAACACAACGTTCCTCGCCAAAAAGTGGAAGTAGAACACCACTGTTAAAAAAGTCCCAAAATTGTACTCAAATATAGGCGGAACCAAACATTAGCAAAGCTATTGTCGCAGCACATTGTCCATGTAAGCTAAACGTTCCATAGAGTGTAGCGTGGAGTGCATGTCGGTACATATGAGCGAGGTCACGAGGTGTAGTCGACACCTCTCACAACACTCTCTCGCATCTGAAATAGGTTACCGTGCAACTAGATGCGTTACGTTCAAACGATCGACGCTTTCAGCTTTGTGAATCAATTTGTGACACTTTATCTCGAAGTATTTCTGCAGAATTTTCTTCAAAATTGAGGTAAATTCCGTTTTTCTTGTTTAGATTTTATGTAAAACTGAAATCTCAGCAAGAGCAACAAAGACGTTGGTGTTTTCGCTTGAGATAGCACTTAACTATTGAGGCGTGTTTTAGTAACGACTTAGGATCACGTCAGTAACTGTTTCTGCTCAAATTCCTCAGACTTCGAGAGCACAACTACAAGCGCTTTTCCTCATTTTTCTTAGGAATATTTTTGAAAAAGCTCTCAAGGGAACACGGAATTGTCTGCTGCCGTCAGCTAATTAATTTTCATTGCAAAAAGCTTAATTAGGAAACGCGCAACATTCGGGATTCCTGTGGGCGTTTCAAATCCCGTTTTATGGACACTCTTGGGTCAGGCGAAGCAGAATTAGTGGCATTGTGAGAGTAACATCCCCTGGGGCCAAGGTTTAATATCAAATTCTTTGCAAAGCAATAATAACGTTATGGCGCTCATAAAAAGTGCGAAAATATCAAGAGTGACTTTTATAACGAATGTGTTTCTGGTTTCTATCAGTCATACTGTCTGAATGTGGTGTTATTATTAGATTGAAGATGTATGCTCGGTGGAATCTCCTGATACATTTTGCTCAAAAAATATCATCCGATTTTGAGAGTAAAAATATTATATAAACGAAAAACAGGTTAAGCTTCTGCTTTATTTGCTTTGCTCATAAATTATTAAAAAAAATACTGTTATATCCCGACGCCAGTTGATGATTGATGGAGTTTTATTTTTAAAAGTTTTTTCACGAGTATCGTTTCACGTTTGGAATTTAAAAGCTTCATACATCATTTAGCGTTTGGGTTTTCACTGAAATGTACACAGTATTATGTCAACACTGGTTACTAGCACTTACAGTCAAATACGAAAACATTACTAGCCGTTATATCACCGAGAGGCAGTTTCCTACATACATAGATGATTGAATTAAAAGAATACATTTTACGTATAATGGGAACCTTCCTCGCTCGGGGAACTAATGTCATTATAATCGTAGCGGTGGTAGAACACAGTAATAAGCTGTTACTAAGTTTGTCTGACGGTATCATTAATATTGTTGCAAGCTTAATTCTCTACACAGCGTGGAACCCCGTTCTCAACAGAGCTTCTATTCTACACAAACATTTTATGATGGAACGATTTCTTACATAAAATTGCCGAGGCATGGCAGTATTATTTCGGAATATTTTCTTTGAAAACTTTAACGCTTTAGTTTTTTCATTACTAATGGCGAGAAGGCAAGTGAACGCCCCCAACTACTTTGCTGGCCATCAACCAAGCCTTTTTTAGGTTGTTAGTCAACAAGGTGATAGGGTTACACTCGTTAAGGAAGCCGGAGGACTGGGTGTTGTGGCACACCTTGCGGGAGGCTATGGCCAACAAGTGGACTGCAATAGGCTGTATTGATTGATTGAATGGCGATAAATGTACGACTGAAACTCCATGGCCTGCCGACATATTGCCAACTGCCAAAAAACCGACAAGAACTCCTACAAACAACGCGCCAATACGAGATAAGTTCATTTTCACGATCGTCAATATAATCGAAAGCCAGTTTATCACAACACATAAAGTGGGATTCCATTAATTTCCTTTGTATTGAGAAATATATTGCTAAACGGATTTTAATTGCTTATTGATCTGGTATAAAGTGGGACGATAAAATTGGGGGCGAATTCTTAATCGGCGTGACGGGCTCGCCTAAATTTGAACGAAGCCACGATAAACTGCGGCGTAAATAATTATTTCATGATATTGTAATAACTCAACGCTTTTCACTTGACAAATTGATGGAATAATAAATTATTATTTTCACACTCAAGCAATTCGGGAATGCGAAATAATCGGCATACCTGGGCGCGGATGATGGATTTTTCCATCAAGAATTTCCCAGTCTGTATGTGCCCGTTGAAAGGTATAAGCTCGCCCTCTTTTACATGAGGTACAAAGGTACACCTCTACTCCATCCTTCAGGGAACACAGACTTGGATGTTATGTTGATAATTGAACAACCGCATGATCTGGTAGAATTTGAATGTCCAACTCTGTAGGCTGCATGACGGATTCAGTCAATTAGAATGTAGCGTTACCTTTATCAATTCTTAATGCCAAAAGCTTCATCTAATATTAGACTTTTCCTGGCTAAGAGCACTCACTGGTAGCAAGAAAACCATAAAAACGAATATGTTATGTGTTACCTTTAAGTTTATTCAGTTTCCCGAAACGTATTATCTATAGACTTGTGAGAAGATAGCTATTCTCTTTATTCTTATTATTTTATAGCCATTTCGAGAAGTTTTTCTCCTTCGTCGAAAGTTGGTTATTAGGTCCCAGTTACGCGAACTGGCGAATGCACACTCATTGTACGTCAGAACCTGAATTCGCGGTTGGAATATGGGTCGCGAATCTGTTTTGCGAACGTAAGTTTAACAGTAATGCCGTTAGCATGCAACAGGCAGTTTCATTTGTTTGACGTCGTATAACGCGTCACGCCATGTTATGCCGACAAAACACGGCTCTAGAATTTTGTTTTGCATATTTCTAAAAACATTCGGAAAACACGTTAAACCGTTGTTCCCGGCTGTCGTTTGCAGATTTTTGATAGGTAGAAAAGTCTGACAACCAGTCCAACTCCACGGGCAAGAGATTCGCGACGGTAGTCTTGCCATGTCATCAAATTCAATAGGCTCTATGAACCCAACTCCACGGGGCGATATTATCGCGGCGATAATTTGTAGGCACGGCGCGGCGTGACTTTCGCCGCGGTTTTCTCACCCGTTGAGATGGCACCTAAGGGGTATCATGTTACACAGTAAGTGTTTGGTTGTGGAAGTCAGGTAGGCAGTCTATCCATGTAAAATAATAATATTCAGCTGCATCCGGCTATATTGGGAGCCAACATAGTTGGGAAAATGCTAAGTAGATGATATTTCCACATCCACTAATTACGTTAAATGTAACATGAATTTATCTTTTACCCTTTTGGAAGTGCTGAAAGTTATCTCTCTTGTTGTCTCACGTTTTATTGAAGAGAAAATGACAATGACTGATAAGAATTATCAGGTGTTTATGGGTGGTTTGTCAATAGCATTAGTTTGGGATTTGCTCAAGCTTTGACTATTCTAGTGTCATTATTGGTTTTAAGATTAGCGCGTGCTGAAAGTAATAGATGTATTCTTAGCTTACTATAACAAATAATATTGTGTAGGTGGAAGTTGGAACAATTCAACCACGTTGAATACAAAGTACAGTGCAGTGACAGAAACAAAAGATTATCCAATTCACAAGCAAGTCTTTTCCGCCTAGAGAAAATATGTCAACTTATGAAACTTTAATTTACGTAGTTGAGAAAACAATAAGTCCTGTGCCTGTAAGAATGGCTCTCTAGATGCGTTACCTTTTCTCGATTGTACACACACACTGATTACTTTTATTGTAACAAGATTCGAATAGAAAATTGTAGATGATACATGAAATTAACTAGAATGCTCGATTGTTAGTACCGGATAAGACAATTTGTCGTAGGCCCGACGGCGACCGGGACTCGCACAATGGACCATTCCGACGACTGATGTTGTGTCCCGCACTGCTTGTACCTACGTCTTTCGCTCATCTGTGCCGGTGGAAGACTATCTATAATTTCTATCTCTATTCTAGGTTATATCAAAGAGAACTGTTACAATATTGAGCCTTCAGTGATGACATATTTTATAGATGAGCAATAACGAAAAAAAAATATGTGTTTGATTTATTTCTTGTGGTAAAAAAGATGCTCTCGCTTTTAGTCTGAGTATGTATATTGAAAATACCTTACATTTTTTGAGGCTTAGTGCGGCAGTGGGTGGCGATTTTTCATTTCTTTTATTAGATAAAAGTTCGGTAAATAGCCGATGATAATGAACGAGCTATATTAAAATTTTGGGGTATCAAGCATATTCTATTTATCTTCATCTACAACATCTAAATGAAAAGCCAATCCAAAATACAGGACTCCATAAAACACTTTAATAACCACGAATAAATCGTAAATCATGTCGCTATTAATAATATTGATTAAAACACTTTAATTAAAAAGCCCTGTGATTTACCGGCACTGAATAAAAGCTTTTATTATCGCAAGAGATCATTAAAAATGTTCAATGTGTCATAAAACTACGGAGCGTATGTTTAATCCCCACGACACACGGTGCATGTTGCAGGCAAAGAGCGAAAAATAAACGATATATTATTTCGTTAATTTTGCTGAAAATTGGCGAGAACTGATAAGTAGACAAGTGTTCTCAGAATGTTGGAGATAAAGAGATTATCTTGGTTGATTTTAAGTTGCTCGTAACGAATACTACTATCGAGGTATGAGGAAAAAGGTATAAAATGTCTCATCTTCCATTGAAAAGCAAGGATCCTCCGACCAACCCGTATTGTGTCCAAGATCAAAGGTTGCTGTCCGGCTGTTCCTCTTAATCTCGCGGATAACTTTGCTTGCGCGATGTAGGATTTTGTGTAACGTCAGGTGATGCGTAGTTCGTATTAGACGTTTTAGATGTCGCCACACTACGTTTAGAAACTTTTCACACTAAGTATATTATTTACGACGATATTCACTGTTTAATTGTTCCTGTTTAGCAGCTAGTAATAAATAAGGACACCAATTTCATTATGCTTTACATATCTTCGGGCCCTTAAGTCTCCGTCAAGATTCTCAGGAGTTTCCAAAACTGTCCGACGGCCTTACACTGACTGCAGCACAAAAGGACGTTCGTTTCGTTCCTGTTGATACAACGCGCCATATGTTCTACAACACGGTATAGATAACGCGAACGAGGTCAGTTTATTAAAGACGTGTTTGTTTTGTTTCGACTCGTACAGTACGGCGGTTCTCACGTTTTGCGTAAATCGTGCCCCTTGGGGGTTTGCGAAGACACATGTCAAAGTTTTTGCGTCGTATTTCCTCCACAACAATTTACAAAAGAAGGAGAAAATTAGAAAATATTAAAAAAAAAATTAAATAATAAAAAGATTAAAATTATTAAAGGTTAGCAGAGATTTAGAAAAGAAGCAGTGATAGCCTAGTAGTGTGACCGTTGGACTGCCAAGTCATAGGTCTCGAGTTCGAACCCAGGACACGCACCTCTGATTTTTCGGAATCATGTGCGTATTGAATAATTATCACTTGCTTCGGTGAAGGAAAACATCGTGAGGAAACCAGCATACCTGAGAGATATTTCTCGACGGTATGTAAAGCCAAGTCAGAGGCCCATGGGCGGCATAAAAACTCTGACACCAGGTTAGGCACTAACCACACGATAAAGAAGATTTACCGTTCTCACACCCTAAATATTACTTACAATAGACCTAAGCAGGAACCTTACTATTTTTCCGACTATGTATGGGCTTTTAGATTGAAAATGACGGTTCAAAAATGTGGCATATGCCCTCTAGGATGAAACGGAATGTGGTTGCAAATTGCTTAAAATTTTCGGTCCTCGACCGTACAGTATTCGAAGGCAAACTTTAAGCAAATTATATCTTATACAGAATTTGCATTGAAGACACGCTGACACTAAGTTTTATCATTTTGTATCAATGATATTCATTCCGTATATCTTTGCCAATTGTCCAAGTATAAAAAGCTACTGTCAGCTAATAATCAGTAATAAATAAGAGTTGTAGCTCAAATTGAAACTCCGTAAACTGATATTAACAAATTATTAATTAAACCCTAAACTTTCTTCGACAAACTTGTATGTTACGTTCACAGAAATATAGTTTAGTTAGGGCAAACTACTTTGACTTGTAAAACTTGATTATTAATTAAGGGATACTGTTAACGAAGTTAGCACTGGAAGCCTCGTAAATTGTAGTTGATTTGACTAGTTATTTTCATATAAATAGCTTCGTAATCGTCCATATCACAGGGGAAAAAGGACCAAATACCATCAGTGCCGAAAATTGGATATTTGGCACCCGCCGAACCCTGAGGGAACCACAGGCGTGTCCATTTTTACGATACTAATGACAGTCCCACAAAACGGTAATTTATTGTTTAATCTTTGATGTCACCCTGGTTGGTTATTACGAGCATTTTCGTGGTCAATTTTCCATTTAAAATTTGCGATTTAACGCTAAACCATTATCATAAATAATTTTAAAATATACCTATTAACTTTTCCTCAAGGAAAGTCATTCAGTAGGTAATAGGGTAACACCAAATGTTGGTGGCTTATCTAGTTGCCATGCAGATAATGAGGCGTCAATATAAAACGGGACCTACCTAAAATCAGCGTGTGATTTAACTATACGTACGTGAAATAATAAATGTGTTTGCGTCATGAGTCATTACATTATCTGTATGGTTAAACGATGCGGTTAGCGTCAGTGGCGCTATAACTACCCGCGTCATACAAGGTACGTGGAACGTTTAAATGTAAACTGGTTTTAGCTGTGCTGGAACTACTTACAACAGCAATAATGTTAGGGAAATCCATGCAGCTTTTCTTCGGATCATTATCTCATCAGCAATCAATTCGTGGTGCTACGTGACTATGTGCCGTTCATTTCATGAGTAGAATTTATCCTCATGCGTCTACCCTGTGCTAGCCAGTTTCCTGTTTTAATAATCCACGTGCTTATATTGTAACACGATATTTCAAGCGAGGCCGATGTATCCGACATTTCGATTCTATCTCACGCAATTTTCTGCCAATAAATCTGTAGGCTCGTTTCGCATCGCCAATCTTTCAATCAGGCCATCAGTTAGGACTGACGTTCACGCGTCACGGGAGTGCGCCATAGTTCTCTCGCTCATCGAACATTCGAAACATCTGTTCAGTCTGTCAGCATCTCAACAAGTTATCTACATACATGTAAACATGTTTGAAACGATTTATTTTTACGAGCGCTAAAATGTGGGAAAAAATTATGGGAGTTATAAAATATGGGTTAGATAGCTATTACTTAAGTAAGTTTATGTGTTGTAGATATTTCGTATTGTAAACTGGATGTCTGAGTTGGCAAATGTAAAGAATCGAATCCGAGGCCGTTCAGAACAGCTTGATGAAAATGGCTTGGGATCAATCAAAGGTAAAAGGCTACCCCGTTTTTAATTTGCCATAAATGTTTAGAACAAGGCGGGGCACGGATACTTTAACTACAATTATTTACCATTCAGCTATTTCAGTTCTCATTCAATTTAATTTCAACACGAATATTCCATTCAATGAATTAGCTGAATGAACAGATTCGCTTTATGAACAGTAGGTATTACAATATACTTACATGATTTATTATATATTAAAATTTCAGGCTGGTCGCGTGTATGACCAGATGATCTGAGTTTTTGCGTCCCCCGTGGAGCAGCGGCTCATGTATGTCATATATTTAATTAAAATATTTAACTTCCCTCCTCAGCTGAGCGTATGTGTGTAAACTAATTTTATCTCTTACTGAACATAAGGAGTTAGAGATAAAATTAATTTCCAAGGAATTTATGCAGATTAAATTATTCATACCATCAAACGGGAAGCCGCCATCAACGCTTCTATTTGCAGAAATATCAAAGATGAATATTAAAGAACTTTCCACCGAGTGACGAGTTACTACGGGAACTCGAAGTGAATTCTAATCTTATTCACATTACCGTTCATAAAGCGAAGACTACTTTCTTCAGCGTCGTATTTTTTATTTATTTTTTTATGTGTAATTAGGTTAGATATTTCTGTAGTACCGTATATAAAAAGAGGGTCGCGATTATGCAGATAAGACAAATAGTATAAAGCAATGGTCGTTGGAGATTAGCCCAAGGGAGGAGAAATCCTGAGTGCTTATAAAGTATTAAAATAAGTTCTTAGTCTTACGGACGCGTTTCAAAGTCCTTGGTTTTAAATAACATTGAAATACTCTAGTCTAATTGCTTGTTTTTATTCTAAAACGCTCCGAGCATTCTGTATTAATTTTACTTAGAACGTAAGCTTTGAGTTTTTCCATTTTAATTATACGTAGCACGTATTTGTGTCAGTAACTAATCTTTTTCTATAGGATGAAAGCGGATATTTTTTTAACGTTCTTTATAAAAAACAAGTATTTTATTTAATAAAAATATTCATACAAAGCTTTATTATTTTACGGCTCTAATTGTCTACGTCACCTCAGAGAAAATAAATACTCCAGCGTAACAAAAACTGATAACCGTGCTACGCGTCTACGTCGTAGCATCGTAGCTACGTAATTAAGCATCTACGCTACGGAACGTAGCTGGGTAATGCAAGCGAGATAATTACGTCAGTATGTAGGTTACTCATAACTACATTACCCGTCCAGGTAACTGCATTATTGTTGGAACGTATTTATAAAATGTATGGTTGAAGAGGTATTTGTCGGTGACGAAAAGATGACCATAGATGTATCGTAGCGATATCCTACGAGCATTTTTCGGTGCGGTGACAAGGACCTTTTTTTTTATGTGTGATGTTATTTTTATGCCTGAGATAAATAATAAACTCTAAATCAGTATACCTAACATTTTAATAAGAGTTGTTTAATGTAAAAATATTTATGATTGCTTTATATTATAGTTCTAATTCTTTTAATTAATTAAATTTCTATTTACATTTCCTAATTGTCCCATCGATGTCGCAGTGTGACCTCAACATAGGATTTTAATTGCGTATCCATTTCCAACATTGTGCAGTGTATTTTTAGTTAATAGCCAAGCCCGACACTTACCGATGTTGGAAGAACGGGAACCATGCAAGAGTTTTGATAGGATATGAAATCCCCTGGGTCCTCTGTTCATAATCTACGTACGTAGGTACTTCGAAGGTATTGATACACACACATTAATAAAACAATAGCGTTTCAGAATAACAAATTACGATAGTATCATTTCACGAAGTATTTTATTCATAAAACAAAACATTGGCCTTTCAAACTATTTTCTCTAACAAAACTAATTACGTAGATAAAATTATAATAATTATAACAACTGAATAAATCTCGTTTCACAATGTTCCAGTAACAAAGCCGAGGTCAGGCAATAGAGAAAATAATAAAGCCGGGCATAGAGCAATTTTATGCGAATAAAAACAAACGAAACGAGAGCATACTGGTTAGAACAAGCGGAATATTATTGTGTTAGTAATTTTACTATTATTTTATTCACTAGACCGATTGATTTTTTTTAACGGAAAGGCTTCGCCACGAGCTACACGTTTAAGTTATACATACGCGTGTTGCGACAGGGACTGCGAAGATTACAAATGTAAGAAGTTGCAGTGAACTGGCTGCGAATCATTGTGAGCCGACAATTTATATACACGAGCGAGGCAAAAAAGCGCACAAATGTATCTTGTAAGTTTTCAGCAGGGATGTTATGGAGCCGAAATAATTGCATATCTATAATCGTATCTGAAACCGGTACCTATAATATTATTCGTATATCCGTATCCAGATCCGAAATTTCATATCCATGACTTACCTGACTCCAAGCTTTTGTCAGAAATAGCAAACGAATATAGTTGTTGACACAACTAAAAACTAAAGGTTCTTCCACGAACTTCAGATCAGCACTCAGACCCTTACCAAATAGGCGTTTAACGCGTTTGAACGTAACTCAATATTATTAGAAAACATTTACTAACTTTATTGCCATAAAAAAAGGCATTTAAGTACCTGAAAAAAGACATTTCACATTTCATGTAATAGCGAAAAGCCCGATGCGGTATCGGCTTACTATGTCCAAACCGAAACAAGGTAAATGACGTCGCAGCGTCTAAAATGGAGGTATTTCCGAACGCCTCAAACCGATATCGCCCTAAGTTCCCAAGTTACCGCACACTTCGTTTTACTACCTTAGAAAGTGAGCTACACTAAACAACATGCCGAATTCAATAACCCTTATGGCGATTCATTTCGTCGAGTGCTACGTATTAAGTTATTACAAAGAAACGTTACGACCAATTACTTACCCGCACATTGGATGTTTTAGACAAATTAAAATGTATATACTCGTATATACGAGTATATTGTATGTTTTACACGTGAATAGAAAGGTTGAAGTAACACAGAAAGAAAATGGAAATAAAAGGAATACTTACCAAGTCGACGTTTTTTTGTTGTTGTGCGCCTGTCAAATGCCGGGGCGGGTTTTATTCAAAGGAACAACTAGTTGTGCGGTGGCGCGGAACCAAGGAAAATGGTTTTAACCACAGACTATATGCAGTCGAGAATCGGCTAAGTCCTTGTGGACCACGCACAGTGGGTTCCGTAGTTGTGATGGAACATTTATGTGCACAATTGTACAATATCAGATTTTATCGGCCGCGATTTTATATTTTACATTTATTAAATACAAAATTATTCGAAAAAAAATTGATCTGTCTGTGATTAATGTGATTATAACGGAGAATATAATTTTGGTCGCTTTTGTTTTTCCAAATTTCACCACGCCATTCTTTAGCGGTTTAAAGAATACGCCGCCTCCTTCTCAATTTTCATCGATTTCGTGTGAGTAAATAACATCGAGAAAAAGACAGTGTGTAATCTGGACGAACGGACATCTCTCCGGATTGCTACGGAACCTTAAAGAGGGCGCAGCATCTAAATGTCCCTCAATTGTCCAGGCATGAATCAACACACCACAATTGTATGAATACTAACCATGTAGATACGCACATGTTAGGTAAAATTAATATTTCATTGACGTAAAGACCATTGTTGCTCATGAATAGAACAAGGATAAATAAATAATGGCATTATTTACTAAACAAGTAATTAAGTAGGTACGTGCCTCGAAAAAGCACGTTTAGCCGTTGGTCCCGGCTGTCATTTGTAGATCTTTGACAGTCTTTACGGGTAGTCTGTGGCCCGAAAGTCTGACAACCAGTCTTACCAAGGGATATCGTATAACCCAGTACTAACTGGGTTGTGGAGGTCAGATAGGCAGTCGCTCTATGTAAAATTTCCTATAACAACCTCATACTGTATCATTATTCCCCACACAGCAAAAATCTACTTCGTTATTAAATACATATTTCCTTTTTTAATTAAGCCTGATCTACTTACAACGGTTGTGAGAATGAAATCCCCGAGCATAATGTGTGCTCATATTAAATAACGAGATTTCATAATTACGAAGATTATTTCGGTGTTTATATAAGCCCGACAATATTAACAGGCAAAGTTATGTCCGAAAATGGGAACGATTTATTTGAAAAAACTACATATTGAATATCGTAGGTCTGTTAACTGTGATAGGTGAGTTTCAAGTGCGGTTTTTAGGTTAGAATGGGGATAAAAGCTAAAAGCTTCAGGTTATTTTATCTAACCGCGTAAGTGTTAACATAATGTAACAGCAACATCAAAATGTTTTCCTCATTTTCATTCATTTTTTTCAGGCACTTCAGTTGATATATTATCAGGTTCTTATCTGTCGAAATTCCCTGCAATGCATTGATTTAAGTGCTGAAACAATTAACACTTATTTCATACAAGCTGTGCGCCGTATGCGATTACCCATAGGGGGTCGTCCTTTAATCACGTGAGGTTAGAACAGGGGGGAGAGGGTTGGAAAAATCACGATGGGGGGGGATAATGTGACAATCACGTGTATTTTTTCGTAGGACGAAAAACACGAATTTAATGTGTGACGTGTAAAATATTTTTGGCAATCATTAATTAAAAACGATTTTTGGTCTAAAAACCCAAGCAAGCGAAGTTTCGCTAAAATATCGTTTTTTTTTTTTGTTTAAATGGGTTCTGAGACCATCTGAATTTTCAAAAATAAAAAATACACGTGTTACTGCGAGGGGGAGGGAGGTAGCCGTAAACCTCACGACGACGTATCACCAAAGGGGAGTTGGGTGTAAAATTGGTCTAAAAACCTCACGTGATTAAAGGACGGCCCCTATAGTTGATAAATTCCGATAGGTACTAAGTTTCATCATATCTAGCCCATGTAGGGGATGTTGTTTCTAAAATCTTTGTTTACCTTGTTACCTTTATTTTAAAAAGAAAGGATGTCTTGTGCAAAATTTCATGTTTCCAGATAAAGCGGGTTAGGTTGTACTTGGGTTGTCAGTGAATGTATTACTATTAAGTAGATTTGGAAAGCATTTACATGTGTAAAAGCCTATATCCATATAACGTTACTAAGTTTATTCAATAAAGGCAAAAGGACCAACGTAACACACAACAGTTTAGATTCTACACTCGTCTAAATAAGGTCGTAATTCGTTAATACTGAAGCCTGAAAGCCCGTTACGACGACTGTAAAATTTTACTAAATCTTAATTGAGCCACAGCATAATTAAGCTGAGCATTTCGTCGGCAATTTTTTTCATTTAACTAAGTACTAGTTAAAAGGGGAGAGGGTGATTAAATAATTAAGATTACATTTTAATTATGCGAAACTAAATCGCCTTTAGGCAAGTTGTTTGATGAAAATTAAACGATTTAAGCAGCCTTCTAATTTCTGAACAGACGAAGTTAAATTAAAATAACTAAGCATTATCTTAAATAGTGTAGTTGGCGAATTGGCAATTCTGCTTACCAACGGAAAGATGCATTTTTTTATATAAGAGAAACCTAGAATCTAGCTTTAATTTAATTATTCCAGACCCAGCATATTTTGGCAACCGGTGAAAATTGTAACTGAAAATGTGCTCAATTCAAGGTATCATTGACATTAGCTAGTATTTACCCAAGTCTATTGACAGTCGGCTAAAATAAATTAGCAATTTATGAATTTCTTTGAAGTTCAGAATTGGAAGTTTATGCTTAGTCTCTTCATTTTATTTACTTATATTGTTTATAAAATCAAGCCGCCAGTGCTTTACGAATCATAGCGGTGATAGTAAAAATGTATGGGATTGACATGAGTTACCGTCAATTCTTCGTGTTGGATTGGAAGTCGTTGTAGATATGAAACGATTTGAAGGCAATTGTCATTTGTCTAGGACTCTAGGTCTGGTCGTTCGTCCGAATTCGATTGCCTTTGGAATTAGGGCAAACGACCAAGTATAAATGAACGGGGCCGAGTACGCCCGTCTTCGGACAAGTCTGACTTTATCGTTTCTGATAACCGAATTAGGCGATCCGATGCCAATTTTCCTTTTACATCGATCAGAGCTTTGCTAGACGTCACTTTCACGTTCATTCAAACAATTGGAAGTCGTTAGCTCGTATTCCATTGCGATGACCAGTGTAATCAAGGCATCGGGTGCCCGAATTCGAGTCAAGTCATTCGAACACTCAAAACTGGGCTAACGACCAAGTGTAATCGCGCCATTGGGGCTTAATTAGGGCACGTGAACACCCTATAAGTCTCAAACTTAAATGACCAAGCGTTAAAAAGGTCAAGGAGCATCGTTTTTGCTTCATAAGCGACGCTACCCCTCTCGACTCCTGTCTTAAGCGCCTTAAATGCAAATTATGTTATCTTACCCTATACGTATAATGAATTCGCAAGCTTGGATGTTTGAGAGGTCATAAGCTTGTATGTAAGTTCCTCAAACACTTTTTGACTGCTGAACGGATCAGGATGTAATTTAACACACGAGCAAATTAGGACTCGGATTAAAATCATTATCATCGTTTACCCAACTATGTTAAGCTGGATACTGACCCAGCTTCCAGTCTTACCAGATGCAGCTGAATACCAGTATTTTACATGGAGTGCCTGCCATCTGAACTCAATAATCCAGTAATTGTATAACACGGTACCTCTTGGCAAGACTGGTTGTCTCGGGCTTCTGGTTACCCGTACCGACTGTGAAAAATCTACGATTGACAGTCGGGACCAAATGCTTAACGTGCTTTTCACCCATCAACGGACTGACCTACGTTGCTTACTTGGCTTAAAATATGGAATACTGTTAGTCCGTTTACAGTGGTTTTCCTAGAATAAAAGTGACCAACAGTTAGTCTATTATAATTTGATACATTTCCCTACGATAACAGCCGTCCCACTTCCCAGTTTGATTTCCGTTCCATATGTTATATCGCGTTGGTTTGTTAAAGTTCAGCAAGTTAGTAGACAGAGCTGCATTCAGCCCGAGGTCACCCCATCTCGCTCCGTGAGTTAGCTCAATAAATCTCAAAGCTGCACGAGAATATACGAACACAGTTCGCCCATTTGAGCTACGAATTTCTAATGTATGTTTTCCTACAAATAAAATGGAAACGATTAAAAGGAGCCAATATTAATTACAGTTTTGACGTCTATAAATGACGTATTTCCGCACTTAAAAATATATTTTATCGGTTTGTTTTTGTTCAGTATTTTCCTCTGAAAGCTGTGGATCGTTGGTTCGTTTCCTCCGGTACTGGATGTTTGGCGACACTATTTACACAAGTTTACCACGACTTGTATTTGCTTTTAGAAATAGCAGTTACGTGCGGAACCGCTAACACTGCAACCACTAGGAAGCAGTGTTAGTGGTTCTACTATTTTCCTGGTTAAATATTAGAGTTTATACTAATAAAAAGTCATAGTAGTCGTAAGTAGGAAAATAGTATCCTATGTTAATCCAGGTCTTAGGTTAAGTTATAGAATCAGGCGTTACTTTGCAGAAACCGTAACATTAAATGTTATGCAAAATGGCTAGTTTTAATTTCGCGAAAAAGATGCACATGCAGGAAAAGCAATAATAATTAGCATGCCATGCACTAGGTATGGGTGCTTGGCAAGCTGCATCCTGCATCCAGGCCGGCTAAATATTTCGCATAACAATCCAGGTGCTAGGTTTAATTTTACAAAATGTAGTCTACATTTGTAAAATTTCATAAATATCCATTTAATCGTTAAAACGTACTTGAGTAACAAAAGTCCAAACCTAGAACATTCACTCAACCTTTACCTTTTCACATTTATAGTGGCGTACCGTGCTTGGTTCCTATAACCCTTGTTTATTGAAGCAACATATCTATTATCCATGCATCATGTTAGCTTTATACCAGGGTTTCATATCTTTCAAGGAGATCAGTACGGTGCAGCGGTGTAACTACACAAAGTAGATGGTGAGGAGCGCGATTGTGAGTCAATATTGTACACCTACATTCCTAATTAATTGGAGAGATAACGCTGATATGTAGGACGCCCACACATTACGATAATGTGGTCGATATACATACGGGAATTTGTTATTTGATAAACTTATAGTCAATAGTATAATTCTGTGTGTTTACTCTCTCCTCTGAGGCAAGGCAAAGTCACTAAGAAATTATAAAGGGAGATCGACTGTGTGCAGGATGACACGGCAAAAAAGGAGGTGTCTGATGAGATGACGAGAAATAGACAAGTATGGAAAAAGACATGCTGCGCCGACCCCAAATAAATTGCGATAAGAGCAGGAGAATGATGGTGACGTACGGCCGTTTCCATAACACTAAGCAACGCCCGAATTAATACCTATATATTATTGCATTCATGAAATTTCAACTTTCGGCGTTTAGACGAGCAGCACCCTTAACAACGCGCATTCCTTTAGATCTAGGCCTAATTTAAGTGAAAACGGGCATAAGAAATTTTGATTAGAAGAAGTCACTTATGCAATTATTTGTCGCCACGACTGACCTCAGTAACACTCTGATCAGAATCAGATATCTAAAAGCCAAACAGATGTATTCATCAATGTATCTCAGACATAATGTCCATAACCAACAGATACCATATTTCCATATCGATAATAGTGCTGTTTCCACTGATTCGATTACCACCGACCTCTGACTGAATTAATTAATTGATTCGGCCAGTAAAATTCAATTAAACATTGATAACTGCCGATGGGATTTGATACAGATTGGGCCGACTCATAATTTTAACTGCCGATGATATAACAACCAATAAAACTTTGTATTATCGATAATCGATATCTGATTTCGCATTTTATGAGCACTTGTTATCAGACGGTGTATTTGCGGTATTCTCGAGTCGTTATTGATTACTTTTAGGGGATTGTTGGTCCTCTGTTTTCGTAAGCCACAATTCAGGTTTCAGCTATGTCATGTATATTTTGTTCAGTGGTTTCTGTAGGCTTGTCCCTTCAGTGGGAACACTGTAGGCTAATATTGTGCTTATTCTATGCTAAAAGCGCGAGAAAATCCTGTCTTCTAAACTATCATTTGGTTATTTCAGACTCCTGACTAAAATACCAGGGTAACTATCACTACCACGTTTAGGAGTGAAAAGGTAACAGACAGACGAATTATTTTCGCATCTTATCTTACTACTATTTTAATGCGAAATTTTGTGTGGATGGAAGGATTGATGGATGTTTGGGACTCTTTCACGCAAAAAACTCCTGAACTAATTTGGCACAAATATAGTTTATAAGCTGGATTAACACATAGGATACTTATTATCCCGGTAGTACGATCCCGTGGGGCAATTACCGAACTCACGTAGTTTATAACATTAGTATGGAGTGTTGTGATTAGCTGAAATTCCAAGACGAATCTAATATCTGGTGCATGTCGCCAGCGTCGTCACAGTTCAAATAAAACGCTCGTTTCTGTCACATCGCTTGACATCTGACTTCAGCCTTATTGTGCTCCGGGTGATGCGCGCTGAAAGCTTTCCGTTATATAATAGTGGTAATATAAATATGTACATATATTCTCATGCTGTAATGGAAACTTTTATGGAGCTTTCATGTTTGATATTAGTAGTACAAAGCCATTTCTGTTGGGATTCGAGATCCAGTCATGCAACTGCGAAATAGGTTCTTTGTGAATTCGGTATCAAAGTACCAGTAGTAGTATTTTCGATAGGTACTCAAGTTTAGGGAGAAAGTGTTACCTAATGGGTTTTTCCATCAGGAACTTTTCAGTAGCAGATTGGCAGATTGGATCCAGATCCAATCTGCCAATCTGCTACTGAAAAGTTCGGGCACTACGCCAGCGTAGTGCCCGGTTGATGGTTGTAATAGGGGTTACATGACACTTAAACATAACATGTGGGTGTACCTTCGGGGGACTACTAACAGGTTTGCCGTGTGATGATATAACAAAAAGAGGTAGATATTGGTAAGTATTCAATTGTACACCCATCCATCAAGAGCATAAGACTTATATCCCTTTAAACGAATTTTAAAAAGGATGTTTGGTAACCTGTCTAACATCGGAACATTAATAACAATTAAATGGTCGAGCTGTTTACACAATTCGACACAGAATCGTATATCGATTCCTAGGAAACACACGCGTAAATATAAAACTGTAGTTTATCATGCAAAAGACATTAACATCCTTGTACTGATGGTAAATCAGTTATGTGCGGTAAATCAACTCGCCCTGCCTTTCAATAAAACCGTTTACTCGATTGGCAACGTGCCTGGATTTACGTAACAATATTTGGGGCTCTAGTAACGTTCTGTTTAGGTATAAAGCTAATCCTATAAAATATATGTTTTATGTGCTTATTGTGCCTATGTATAAATGATACATATATGTCAAAGTAACTGCAGTTTTCAATCTTCTTTTCCCCTTATCCATTCGAAGGTTGTCTAAAAAGATCTTGATTCTTGAGAATTCTTAGTTTGATCTACAGAGTGCTTGGTTGACGGCTTTTTGATGGGTCCTTCTACACCCTATACAGGGTGTAAAAGCTGCTAGTCTAGATATACCGGGTGCGCAGCCAAGTAAAACTGTATAAAGAGCTAGCTCTGAAGCGGTAGGAAATGAGAAAGGATGGAAGGACCAAGTTTTAAATCCAAAAAGTTTAGGCAATTTTAATAAATTTGAGCCGTCACAATGCTGATATAAGCCGGCAAATGTCAACGTCTGACTAAGAATAACAATATTAATATAAAGTTCAGAATATACGAGCATGACTCCGGTCAAAACATTGCGGACTCGCACATGATGGGTGGATTAACTCGGAACGATCGTAGTTGTTCCAGCGTGCAGACGAAACTTATTGCCGAATGAATATTCAACGATAGCTTACTATAAAACAAACAAAGTATTCTACCACAATCTGTTGTGTTCCAACTAGACTCAAAAACTGGATTCATATTCTGTTATGAAAGAAAAAATAATGTACTATTCAAGCTGAAGAAAAAAAGGTTGAAGCTTGAACCGTATATTCTTAGTAAGATTGTAAAATAATAAAATTAAAACCGATAAAGCGATCTGTTATAATCTTATCCATACTTTTGTACTTTTACATAGTTCCTTAATATACAGGCGAAAATAACACTCTGTCTGTGGACGGGACGATTTTTTATGGGCCCACAGGTGGACCATGTCTTTCGTTAGGACCATAGGACACTTTTTATCCTGCTGGTACAACCCAAAAGTTATTATACCCTTTTCACAATTCTGTAGTTATAAAGCCAACTGTAAGCACAAATACCTTTCTCCTTTTCTTATACCACGATATTTGTGCTTTTAATTCTTATAGCGTACGCAAAAAATTGGATCAGAGCGTCAGAAATTCTATGAAATAACAAAGAAGTGTTTATTGTTAGCCATTCATGTAAGTAATCCGCGTAGAAAGTTCTCGAAACCCCCAACAAGGGAAAAACAATTTGATGAAATAAACGCGAAGTAATCATAAAAGTTTTACCTTGATGAACAAGTATCGATTTCGCTAATGTCAGGGAAATTTAGCATCATGTAAGCGGGATCATGTTTACAATGTTTTAACTAATACAACTTTTAGATGGATTATTAGTCTAATAGTAAATGATATGAAAGAGAAAGAGTAGTAAATGATGCCGTGACGCCTGACAGGGGGGAGAATGGAAGAAGAAAACGTGTTACGCCGACCCCAAATAGAATGGGACAAGGGCAGGAGGTGATGATGATTATAGTAAAATAGCTAAGTCAGTCACGCCTGTAAAGGAGAAATAATATTGGTTTGTTTATAGCAAACTAGAATTATTTTATATCTTTAAAGGTTGGAATCTAAATACTGGAGTGTTAATATTTACAATATGATGGGTTTTTCCCGAGCACAACTTTACCGAAACAGACACATACAGAGGAAAACCAACCATTCCGACGTAGTCCCAGTTTTGAATGTTTTGCATAAAAAAACTTCCTTACAGCGTCAATGACAAAGTTGTACGAGAACCTTGCCAGCGTGCCAGTATGCTACGCAGTAGTTGCAGTCACTGCATTCAAAGTTTCGAATTAAAAAAACATCTAACTTCCAATCACGTTGGAGTACTTCTAACGATGCAGTAAGGTAGCATGATGGATAGCGCACATGGATGCGATCACATTCGCACGTTGTGTAAACGCTAGTCGTGCATGAATAACAGACCACTACATCATGTGATTATGTTCTGCGACTCAACTGTAAACATCGACGTACATACACAAGGTAAGTACCAAAGTCTATGAATAACGTTACGCATTCGACTCCACCCTTGAGATTACGTACTGTGGATGCTACATATAAATCTTATGCAAAAACCTCTAGAGGCGGAGGATTTAACTTTCAAAATGTTCGTTCGGAGCGAGATCAGTGCAGTAACGAGGAAAGAATGTCGAAAAGGTCAATGAGTGCTGCTTTTCAATTTTTTCAGGTATTGTCATCTTCTAAAAAGTGGTGTTTAGGTCCGCAAATTGAAGTTCATGCAGCAGTACCAATACGTATAATTGTAAGTAGAACTGTAAAAACAGTTCTTCAGGACAACCGCACAAAAATGAAGTGGATAGAGTGCACTTACGTTTTAAGGAGCGGCTAGGCGGCGCGGTCTTTGCGCAAGATATTCGCGTGAGGATCCTGCATCAACCTGGGAACAATGACAACAGTATCACTTTAATAGAGTTTATAGTTAAAGAATTTCACCGCACTACTTGAAGAGTGCGTACGTCAGTACTCAGTACCTTGGGCAGTCCGCCACGGTTTCAACCTTGCTAGACTAGTCTTATCTTTTAATCAGGAAATGAGCTATTTTCGTACAGCTTTCGACTGGGGAAAACAACTAAATATCCTGAGGCACAGTATAAAGATGAAGAACTAGGCCCTTTTTGTGAAACCGACAAAAAGCTACACTCCAACAGGTTCACTTAGGGTTGTCACTTGTCAACCTGAAGCATGTTTATATTTCGTGTAAAAGCGTATGCATGTTTTGGAGGAGAGACCTGATTCCGAAGATTTGTTCCTAGTTGAAATACAGTTGAATACATTTATACTAATATTGTGTACTATCTGCGTCTATGACAGAACAGTCAATACAAAGCTATTTAGCATTTTACGATATATGGTTATAGCAACATTTGACGCACAAAACAACCATTAAATATAAATAAGTGGAAATTAATTTAATGTCTTTCTACTCACGTGATACGTATTAGCATACCCGCATGTTACCTAAAGGTAGGTATCATGGATGACCTTAGCATACCTAATAGTTTTCCACAATTCCTGATGAAAATGTTTAAAGAGTTATGTTGTAGTATCAAAGCAGCTAGTTTTCGTTAAAGGAGACCATTCACGTTTCATACAAAGTTCGGGCCAAAAGTCAAAGTTAAAAAAGGCAACGAAATCGTCACCACTATTGAGGAAGTCAGTCCGAGTATTTTTTACTACGGCACTAACACTGGTATTCTAAGAGGCAAATTGCAAAACTACCTCGGACTTGACACGCCTACTTCCGCCCCATTAGTACATATTGAGCTACAGTTTGTTTTAATTTGACTTTTAAACGCCCAATTTTCTCTCTCTCTTTCCTATGGAGTCATCTGTCAAATTTGAAGCACCGAAAAACTATTAATTTGACAGATGATTTCTTACCCTAAAAGGCTATGTTCATATGGCAATATTTTGACGCGCGTTTTCAAATCGAGCGCTTATGAGGAGGATGGATACCCTCTGTCTGGGGTGAACGGAGGGTTATGTCGGACTCTAACCGACTAAAAATCGTTGAGCACCCTTCGACGCCCGGCTGGTCTTCTGGTGCGGGTAGTGTGAGAGGCATGCTCTCTTTCCCTCTCCGCTGCCTCTTATGCATACTTGACCTCCTCGCAATCCTAATATTTAACTAACAACCGAACGGTTGTTAGGTAATTATTAAGATGTTATGTGATCACATGCGCGCGCATTAATGCGCGTCAGCGAGCGTCAACGCTGCGCTCAGAGAAAAAGGCTCTAGACGCAGGCGATCGCGCGTTGACGCGCGCTTTGATATTAATGTAACGTCTGAGATTGACATTTGATGCCAGCTTTTGATTGACACAGGTTTTTTTAGTGGCTAATAAAATAAAATATAATCGCGGTAGTTAGGCAGGCCACGCTTCATACAATAATCTTCCAACCCCTTTATACGAAAAAAAAAATACGTAGCTTTTCCCAATTTATCAGCAGTCGAAATACCTCAGCGAAGACGAAATAGGACGCTTGAACTTCGCCGAGACATATCAGAGACCCCTAAAAGGTAAACCTTAAATTCTCGTTAGACGCTAATAAGCGTTATTAGACGTCTAAAATGGGCTAGGCCCAGGTATATATAAGTTCAACTTATACAGATCATATATTGCAGAAACTTAGATCGCTCAAAGATTAATATGCCTTGAAAATTGCATTTTTTCAGTATGTTTTTAACACATATTTTATAAAGCAGTCGACCCATGTTTCAGCTTATTCAGGTGACCGTTATATTCCAAAGTAACACGGTAATTAATTTCGGAATTATCATCAATTATTCAATTAAAACTTCACAGGTCGTGAGCTTACCTGATTTGGGCTGCTTTTTGTTTTTTCAAAGGTCAACGCGTACTATCTAAGAATAAGAAATTTCATTTGCTCAAACATGTGTATACATACAGAATTAAAATAATACATGCATGCAGCAAGATCTTAAATTAGAGTGGCTCACGACATGCCTGCCATTTCAAATGGCGTGCAAATATCTTGAAGGTACAATTATTATGATTAAATCCATAATTTTTAAATTTTACACTTATACATTAAATATCAGTGACAGTTAAACAAATGTCCTATACTCAATCATTTACATTATGCAATTATCTCTCATCTATCTATGTTTCATCTATTATCAATATCTATTACCAATATATTATGTCAGCTCTTATTATTAGATTTCCTTTACATCAATACAGGGTGGCTTTTACCGGAAAAACCAATAACCAACCTTCTTTCAGATAAGGGCCGTCATAAACGTCCCTATGCCGCGGCCGGCACGTTTTGGGCACAGTATAAATAATATTATTATGATGACAAACGTGCGAAACGTAATAACTTTTATAGGTTTTTACGTATAAATTGGGAAGAGTGCTCATTAAGTACGCGAAGTGTATAGCATTTATTAAAAAAAACTAGCTTATGCCGTCGGGTTCACTCGTGTTGCGGTTGGGAACCACGGAAACGTACTATTATATTATTATAGCTAGCATATATTGTCCCACTGCTGGACAAAGGCCTCCCTCCATTCCTTCCAACGGTCACGATTCTGAGCTACTTCTTTCCAATTCTCAAGGAAGACATCCAGTTCGTCCCGCCATCTTCGTGGTCTGCCGCGACCGCGTGTCACTGTTTAAGGGCACGAATCCTGAAAGTACATAAGTACCCTATCTCCTAAACTTCTAACCCAGGTCATCGTCTATCTGTGTGCCAAATTTCATATAAATCCATGCAGCCGTTAAGGCGTGAAAGGTAATACAGACAGACAGAGTTACTCTCACATTTATAATGTTGGTACGGTCCGGATACACGGAATCTGGCCGCATTTAATTACGTTTGAATATTTTTTATGATGAGGAGTGTTCACTAGACTGTAAAGAGTTCGAATTAAGTCTAAGTAAAAGTAAGCACAGACACAGAGGAATAAATATTGAAAGGATAACTTGGAAAATGTGTGCCTCAATCAAGATTGACTTGTACCCTACCGAAAAGGATCCAGGTGTCCAAACGCGACACTTCTTGGTTCTTTGGGACACAGAACCCTCCTCAGGACTCGACCATCTACCTCCTAAATGCCTCCCCACTAGAGGACTTTATTTCTTCTCTATAAAGACAAAATAATGTCCTATTATTTGTGTTTGAGGTAAACAGAATCGGAATTCGGAATCTAATATAGGTGCCAAGTTGTTGCCTTGAAAACCTGAATACAGCTTCGCTTTAAAACTTCCCTACGCATTGACGTCAGTACAGATTCGAAATTTGAATAACCGGTTATAAGGTCGCAAGAAATACATACATAATTAAATAAAAAATAGGAATACAAAGTGTGGTCAGTAGTAGTTGGAAACTTCGAGCACGCAAAGAACATGTTGGTGCATGTTATGATTTCCCCCCGGGAAATTATGACTGAAAGGTGAACTATCTAGCCAATGGTATTAGAGCTCGACCTCCCACGTATGTACCTATTGACCATTCGCTTATACACGCAGTTTACGCACAACAAACACATCAGAACGACCTCGTGGGATAAACATCAGTGACGCAAACAACTTGTAGATGATTTAAATTGTATGCACACTGGAATCGACGCAGAGATGCGAATGAATACATAGAGGACGCCATTTTTCTTAGTTGGAAAGTCGCAACAGGTAGAACTTGTATATTTTGTGCACTTCTCAAAGTCATCTCCTTTGCAATTTGACCGAATGTCATGATTTTTTATGGAAACTGGTTTGACCACATTAACTAAGGAGATTAGGTGGAAAGAACGACTTTGACAAATGTTTTAAAACTTCCCTTGGTCTATCAAAGTCAACGTTACGTACATTAAACGTATATCAACCCTGTTTCGTACTTCGAAATGTCAAACTCCCGACAAATGTTCATTACACAGAAGATTGATTGTACTAGAACTTGATGTTTCAGAATTTGGGATATTTAAACAAACGTCAAACGGATATTAATTTTAAAAGGGGATTAGAAACATACTTCGGGTGGAAGTAATTTGTGGATCCTCAAAGCCTGTACAAAGACGGATGGGGTTTCTCAAAAGGGTTAAATAATTCGAAACCACGTTTACCCACATTTCGCGTTTAATTTTCATTTTGTTTTTCGTAAATTTTAAAATATTAATGTCATCGAACTTACCAAAACGGATTGGTCTGTGATTGAGTACAGTTGTCCTGGATCAGGTCCAAAGTTGGTCCTCGGGTCCGCAAAATAAATATCGATATGGTATCGATGGCGAACAATCAAAGAGCTATGAAGCCATAGTGGGAGCGTATTGGCGGCGTAACTGCGCAGCATGCGCGGACGCCGGCATTTATCAACAACCGGCCGTACACACTGCATCGCGCAGATAACGATACTCAATACTCTATGAATATGCATTACGATACATATTATTAGGTCATATGTTAGTATGTTCTGTTTTATTATAGAAGGAGCGCCCGCCGTTAGTTTCACGTGCCTAGAATAATCTATAACACCGTTTTTGCTTTGAAATCATCTGAAAGTTTGGAAGAACCCAATATAAATATTTTACCTACAACATAAATAAAACCGAGGAAAAACAGGCGCAGACAGAGAATTACAAAATTTAGTTATTCATAATTAATTCAATAACAATTATGTAAAGGGCACCGAATGAAAATAATGTACGAAAGGACCAATTTCAACGCCGAAGGCACTTAAAACAAGACCGACGTTAATTGAAAGGATCGAATTTCAAAGAGGGCTCAACGATAGCTCTACATTTATTAAACAAGTTCCCGTAGTATTTGATAATACCTGTGACAGTTACCATTTCTAAAAACAATATGGGATAATATGACCAAACGGCCAGCCATTAATAAAATTCGCAAGGGTAAACAACGGACTGAAATGAATCCCCGGACCCCGTAGGGTGAGCGCCCCAAATAAGTAATACCCGTGGAGTTACAGTGAGCACTGGTCTTAATTCAATATGAATAATGAATTGAAGCGAAGGCCGGCTCCACTACATTGTGTTGTGTACCTTACGATTGTGTGGATCTGTATTTACCGTACCATTAATTGTTCAAAGTACATTTAATGAGGACGAATTCTGGCATCCATTAAAGTTACTGTTTTCACTTCTTTAGATTGAAATTCTTGTTTTGTAGTTCCTAGTTACTTACTGATGCCCTAGAATTGTTTTGTAAATAACATCACAACAATTAGGTAAGTAATTTACAAGATTGTCCTTCAGGGCCTTAAAATTAATTGTAATCTATTTCGGCCTTAGACTCCGAAGTCGCTACATATTTTCATAAAACACAGTGGGTATGTTGTCCGTAAGTCTATACACAAGTACGGTTACATTAATTATGTAGTCAAATTCCGTCAAACTTCGCACTGGGGCCACCTCCAAAGACAACCGCAATCTCGCACTCGTAGGGATGCGGAGGGACCTTTATTATACAATTCTGGTAAAAGCTTATTACGTTTGCGAAAAACATTTCGCACACGAGACTGAGTGCAGATGGTTGGCTTGGAGTAGACACAACACTTTTTTGCTAAAATACCTGCACCCCATTTCAGTAACAGACTATTCAATTACTATCCGAAACATTTCAGAGTGTCGTGATTAACGGATACCGATCGAACATAACCAAGTTAACATCTGGTGTTCCACAGGGTTCTATCCTTGGGCCTTTATTATTTGACATATTTGTCAACGACATAGGGAAATGTTTCCAGCATACTCAGTTCCTTTTGTACGCAGACGATCTGAAGGTGTACAAAACAGTCAAAACTGTAGACGATTGTACTCTCTTCCAGCAGGACCTGGACCGACTATGCGACTACTGTACCAGTAATAAGCTCAAGTTAAGTTTACCTAAGTGTAATTATATTACTTTAACCAAAAAAAAGAACGTTATCAATTTTACATACACCCTACATCACACACCGCTCGCTAAATTGAACAGTATTCGGGATCTGGGTGTTATATTTGACTCGAAACTCTGCTTAGACCTGCACATCGACAAAATTGTAAACAAACCTTACCAGATATACGGATTTATTATGCGGTCCACCCTTAACTTTAAAAAAACATCATCTTATTTATGCCTGTATAAAACCCTAGTTCGATCTCAATTGGAGTATGCGGTTTCGATATGGAACCCCTTTTATATGAAATACACCGAAATTATTGAAAATGTACAATTTAAATTTCTACATGCTATGCACTACAGGTGCCACAGATCTTACCTACCTTATGCCCAGTTACTCAGCAAGTACAAACTTTTGTCATTAAACTGTCGTAGAAAATACCTTGAAACTATCACGCTATATAAAATTGTTAGAAATAAATTTAACTGCATAAATCTTAACAACATGATCTGCTACGCAATACCTAGAACCTTCCACAGGCATCAGGTGCGCGCAAGTACGCTTTTTGCAATACCCTCCTGCCGAACCAACTCCGGCCTGCGCTCACCCATCCGCCGCATGGTTGACTTATACAATAAAACTTTTGTAAACATTGACATCTTCGATAGCCCAATAGGAAAATTCAAAGGTCTTATCCTCAAAACTCTTAACAATTAAAACATATATATATGTATCATTCAAATTATTGTTCTAAATCTGCCCTGGTTGTATACTTTTTATTTGTCATCCTTCTTTTATTTATTTTTACTTACTTTTTTATGTTTTTTTTTTCTCACCCCTGGCGATTATTGCTATTTTTATATTACTATGATAACCCGTGGACAGCGTCGTGGGTTACATTATTAGCAAAATGCGAATACTGTTATACTAGTTTTAAGTTTTCATAATGTAACTGTTTGCTGTTCCTCTTAATTAAAAAAAAAAAAATCTTTATACGTTTTGAAAATTCGTCGTGTCGACAACGTACAAAACGCAATGAAATTGACAAAAAGAATAGCATTGGAAATGTAACAATAATGCAATTAAGCTCACAGAACAATTTAAAGTAAGTGGGTACAGGTCGATCCCATCATACATCAAACAAAAAGAAGACACAAAAAAAGATTTGGCAAGTTTTTAATTAACCAAAGACGCCCTTTATTGTATGTAGATTCGTTGACAATGTGCATTCAGAATTCAGAGGACGATTCGATTCCGGTCACTCGTGTCTGTACATGAATTATGTATATGTATGTACAGTGCAATCAGTGGCGTCAGTATACGACAAATTACTACACGTATATCTGGACAATGGTATCGGGCGGTATCGCTAATGTATAATGTCGGCCTCTGATAATGTGCATCACTGTTGATTTAGTTCCGCCAACATTTTAATATCGATAAAAGTGTCGTCGATTTGTCATTGTAAGAAAGAGGATATTGTGTAATAGCATAACATAACATCACGCTTGTAATCCCCGAAACGTTAGGCAGAGGCGTGCCCAGTACGTACGGCGAAAAATATGAAACCTTTTTCACACTATTCGAACAAAATTGGGGTCCGATAATATTCTGCCATTTACTAATACTAATACCTACAATTAATTAATCGAGGAAAAGTGCTTTATTTAATTTACCGCTTTGAACTTTTTGATGTAATTGATTTTCCCATCACCGTCAAACTGTTGGGTTAGCCAACAATTTAGGGATAGATAAATGTTATTTTAGAAGTGGGTCGTGGTGTAACGAGGAAAACAAACGGGAATATAGAGCAAAAACATGTTATATGTCAAAATGTTTGACATTTTACCATTTTTTTCCGGTTTTGCGCATAACGACGTGGTTTGGAGTGTTTTAAAGATCTGAACACGTCTGAAGAGTTTCACTATTATTATTATTATAAGCCTGTGTTGTCCCACTGCAGGGCAAAGGCCTCCCTTCCCTTCTTCCACTTTTCGCGATTTAGTGCGATTGTAGGCCAATCCTTTGAGAATTTATACCTGTATAATAAACTGTTAATGTCGCCAAGAAAGAAAAAGAAAAGGAAAGAAATGCAATCACAAATTAAACTACATATCTAATTAACCTTTAGCGGTCAAACCAACATTGGAGTGCAATCGAATTTCTTATATGTAATTTCGTCGATGGTTCCAACAAAAACAATAATATCAAGAGATGGTCTCTTTTGGTATAGACTAGTTGCCAATATTGGAAGCTTGAAAATGAATTCTATTCCTCTGTCTAGCAAAAAGAAATATAAAAATGCCGTTAGTATTAATAACGACGCTCAACCCAAACGACAATACGTAAAAACTTAATTAGCTAACGAAATTCCAAAGACGTGCTGTGAATTGCGCTAGCTAATTTCATTTGACCTTATTGAACATCTGTCTTCTAATAAATATACTTAGATACATTGATATTCTTAAAGTACCATCATAAAACCTTCATAATCCATCGGCGCCCGACCTGATCACTATAATCTGGGTATCCATTATCACAGCCGATGTTTGCACGGCCGAATGGACGAAACGAATACTCTATTAACATTAGGGAGGACTAATCCTACCTTTTTGACAGTTTTTTTTTCGTTCTTAGCTTATCTTGTCTGTTTGGATGTTCAATATTTGCCAGTGTCGTTGGAACATGCTTAGCAGGTTTGGTATTAAAACTACATTGTTAAATGTTTCACCGTCTAGCATATGGTTCCCTCGGATTAAGAACAAGTGACCCTGACCACACCTTTGATAACAAACACATCCTGTGTATATTCATAAATTTACATCAAGTTTCACTTCACGTTCAGGTTGACTTCACATTTTAACAACAGGTGACACACCGACCATAGGCTCGACCCCCTAGTCCATGGGACTTAAATAACTGGGGAACTGTGGGTGTACTAAATCACACCTCTGCCTAATACTTTGGGGAAAACAGGTGCGCCATGTTATGGAATGCCATACTGAGAGAGTTATATAAGTTCCCAATTTTACGAAGAAATTATTAGGGCCTCTACTGTTATAAACAAGATCTATTTTTATTAGTTCCGACTGACTCATCACTCGCAAAACCGCAAGCCCAGTGCAATGACATCTTGATACCTTCCTTAAGCCAAAAATAGATATAACACGTATTTTTAGAAAAGGACACCGACACAGGGCATGATGAAGTTCAAGAATTAAAAGCGTACTCAGATAAAAATAGCGTCGACAGATGGCGCTAAATAGGCAGGTGCGCGCGCGCCGGTCGTGGTGTCAAGGCTCATCTTTTTATGGGCAAGGTTGTCCACATAGATGTTTTATGAACGCTTATTTGACTCAATTAGTTGCTCTGTTGTTATTCGTAATAATTATAATTGTAAATAGCGTTCACATACCTGACACATGATACTGGCTCTAATTGGATGGTTTTATATTAATTAGTTTTAATTGTCTATGCTGTTTCTCTTCAAGGCGAAGGCGTATCGTTTTCGTATAATACTTTGGATACTAAAATACTGATGATTTTTCTATTTCACCTTGAAAATAAGATAGTGATTGATATTAAAACCATGATTTTGAGGCCAAGGAAATTGGCTTCTCAAAGGGAGAGTAACTTTTTATGATATTTCACGGCCGCTCTCGGTGACAGCGAAAAAAAATAACTTTCCAACAAAGATAAACAAAACTATTCATAAAAATCTACAGACACGTGAAACGTGAATCTCCACGGAAGTCTTTGAATGAGAGAGCGCTGGCGACTTTCCTCGGTAATGACACGAATTCTCTATGAATAAAAATAATGAACTACGTCAAAGAAAATCAAAGAACGAGTGAGCGCCCGTTAGGCTTACTCAGGGCTCTATAACACTGCCGTTTGTAAAGCATAGAGTAAAGACAACGCAAAAGGGAGGCTCAAAGAAATGAGACATGAAATGCCAAAACAACCCTCACTTATAGTTGAAGCATCTGCCAAAATAAGACGATGCTAGACAAAGACAAAAAAAAACAACTGCATCGCGGTGGATCGATTGCAACGTCATCATGTTTGAAACCACCTCGTTTCACACAGCTGTAAACACGTATGTATTTACTAGTTTGTCACAGATACAAGTATAATAAGTCCACTCGGAACGAATTCAAGTGAAACAGATCGCGAGCAATTTGTGGACTCCTTCCTCACTCACTGGCTCTTTTTGCTTCATCTCGAATTCTGCGCCGATGATTGAACTTGGAAAGGGATATTATGAAAATTCGGATTATCTGGGTGGAAAGTTTGGCTTTCTATAACCTTTAACTGAATAGTAAACAAAACATTCGAGGTTTAAAATTAGGTGTCTGAAAAATACAAAATAACTAGTTTTAACTACCAAAGTAACTGAAATAGGATTTCTGTTTTTGCTTTCCAAAAAAAAACTACTCTAGAAGATGTAACAACTGGAAACACTGCAGTAATCAAGTACTTACTACTCGCATCAACAAATATCTACGTTGCGAGGGAACTAAGAACCTCAGTAGCAACATTGTTTGAAGTGCACTTAAATGGCTGCGGATAAAACGACCAGAACGATGTTCTACTGAACAAGCAACATTTTAGAAGGCATCATAAGGACTATTAAAATAGAACTTTAGCAAAATTGGCTCGGGATGTAAGATGACACAACAAAACAATGAAGGTACTTCCAGTTAAATGACGGAGCATTTATCACGGAACTGAACTTTCTAGAATATAGCAGTTATTTACTTTTTTCAGCGAGGCAGTTACCCAATTCTGTGCTGACTTCGCTCACAGCAGTTGTCTCAAGTAATTGAGAACGACAAAAGAAAAAATTGTGAGCAAAGAGATTTCAAAGAATTATAGAAAGAGAGATTATTTTATTATTACATTGAGACTATTTTCATGCAAAAATTTTGATCCCGAACATTTTCGATTTTGACACATGAATGCTCCCTGACAAGCGGGGGTATCACATTAGACAGAACGATTTTTTACTAAGTAGTAACAAGTATTGGATCACGATTTTCTTCGTCTTGCCCCGTCTATCGCTCGTAAATATTTGAATGTCTTTGATTGTGAGGAAACCGGCACGTGCTAGAACCAAGAAATCAGAAATCCCGCCACCACTCCCTCTGACTGAGAAGTCGCTTGAGTCCCAGCAGTGAGAAGATTATGGGCTGATCATGATATGCTGGACTTGTGACAAATATCAGCTAGACATTTACAGTAACCTACATCAATACCCGCGGAAAACAATAACGATAATCCTTACATAATTGGGTGCTTAACAACATTTTGCCAAATCCTTCCTTTTGGTTTTGCGCAAAACAGTTATAAGGAAAACTCCAGATTTGGTTATCACACGATGACATTTGAATTTTATGAGATTGAACTGCCTAATACAGTTCCGAATATTGTGCAGTAAGTTTTCCCTTCCATAAAAAATCTAGACGATTGAACAAAAAGAGCGAAAATCCAGGAAATTAATTTTAACAAGAGAAATGTGGCAGGTTTCCGTTATGGAATTCCAATTTCCTTTTGTAGGCAAAAAAAACAAGGAACACGACAATCATTATGAGAATAAATTGCGTGAAGGTACCCTACATAAGCCATAGGTACATATTACAAATGTGTGGCTGTTGTAATGTGTGTTGTCGGGTCAGGTGCGATCAATACGAGGTACCATCCCGAATCCTAAGTACATAAAGGAACTTGCCCCAATTTTTCATAGGATATCCGGGCACTAACTTCAGGTAGTAGCTTAATGACTGTCATCCTTTTTGAAATACTTACAATCCGCTTTAAGTAGCTTATGTCACAACCCTTGGATTCATCAATGATTTTAAAGAGTTTAACGTTCATACAGACTGAAAGTGGCCCCTCAAAGACCATAACAAAAGGTAACTCGACGAAATATAAATGTTTGTAATTATCTACGAAATAATTAAGTGTTATGAAAAAAATAAATGCGATGTCATATTATCTTAGTACACTGTAACAATTTATACGAAGGTTGTAAGAAACAAAACTGCCTTCGTACAACAAACGATTTACGGGGATCGAATGTGCCATAATACATTATGTTGTCGGTTTATGTACAGAACGGGCGATAAAAAAACATTTTCTGTCACTTTCTTCCTTACAAACATTTACCAGAGAAAAAGAGGGACGAATTATTCTATTTCGGGACAGCTCTGAGACTTTTTTGACCGTGAATGATGGAATAAAGTGAAGGAAAATTAAATTTAATAGGGGATGCCAGTAAATAACATCTTTGGGTTTAGGAGATTACCAAGTATAAATAAAGGTCGTTATCAGAATTCCGAAGGGTTCGCGCAAGTACCTAGCTAAGTTGTTTTTACTTCATTACGTAAACGTCAAATAAAAGTCGTTTTCTGGAAGAATTTATGATGAAAATTCGGGGAAAATCGGAGTTTTTAACGGTTCGCTCGCTGCTCAAATTATACGCACTACGAATGCCTCGGCTTCTTTCAGAATCAGATGGCATTAGTGATATCTAAGAAAGTTATTTGATTATGACGTGATATTATTTACTTCACATTTCGGGGTTCCATTTTGCAGGCTCCGTGCTCTGAGATATTACAGTCGTGACGCGAAATTATTACCTATGTATGTAGGCGCAAGATTCTATAGTTGGAAATAATAGAATTCAAGTCGATTATTGCCTTCGTAAATTCGTAATGCAATTCCTTTTTTATGTTGGAAAAAATAACTAAACATGGTATATTTTTGGAATGGGAGTTTAACATCATGAAAGAGCGGTTTTTACATAGAAGCCCATATTCAAAATTTACCTCCTGTATTATCTCCTATACGGACGTATCCGCTTCACTTTTAAAACATCGTTATCAGTACTCCACATAACGCAGCGTGAGTGTTTGTAACAATTGCTGTTATCTGCTGGTCATTATCGAAGGAAGTGATAGATAAATGTTATGTACAAGCCAACATTACTTAAACAGGCGTTTTTGTCGGTACTCAGTGATGAAGTTCATAAAAATAAGTTACGCAAAAAATGTAGAAAAAATGGCAACCGACAATTAGAGAAAAAGAAACACATAAATTATTAGTAAAGAGTTTTTTTGTATCGAGCATTATAAATGCCTCTTTTAAGGAGCACCCTATGACTAAGTGAATGAGTTTTTCTACTATTATCTATCACTTAAGCCACGATTGCAATAAAAACAAATAAAGAAAACAACACCTAAAAAGGGTAAAACAGAACTGTCATAAAAATCTTTAAACAAATTGAGTTGTTACAAGCTTTAAGGGAGAAAGCTTTTAAACTGATTTTAAAAGTATTGTAGAGTGTTCCGATATTTTTGACAGAATATTTTCACTTGAAACAAATAATTTTGTGGAAATAAATAATGTCGTCCAGAGCAGCAGTATCACAGACAGTTGTTTAGAAATATAAAGAGAACAGCCAAAAACGTAAACGGTAAACTTCACGCCTTCGTCAATAGATTCGTTATCATCAAGATCTTAGCCCCGTCTCATGACTAACACGAGTTTGTAGAAACTGTGTCAGTCGGATCATGCTGTAGATTCAGCAAAGAGAATACATATACGTCGACAGGCCACGCTTTGCGCCCACAAACACATCCCAACGCACGCCCTCCGCTGACGTGCACAGAGAAAGCGCAAAGTTTGCCACCCTAAACAAACTTTGGATGCTCCCTACATGTCGGTGGCGGGGCTTAGTTTCTACGACAAAAAGAGGGAGCTTTAAGAAGGTAAAACTGCAGGAACGACGTGGAAAACTTTAAGGCGTCAGGCTACACCATAGAGAACAGGATTTCACAACCTCCAATCCACAATTGCGTAGCATACTTTTATCATGATCCGAAGTATCCACCATGGAAATTCCTAATCAATCACTCCATAGATTAATTGTAAAATTAAATCTGATAAATAACGTTAATAACGCAATAAATGTAGTTGAACTGTCAAAAACAGCAATTTTCGTCATGAGAAATGCGAATGGTGGGCGAAGGGTCAGTTCTGTCGACAGTTAATCTCTGTATCGTATCACTCATACCAATTCAATTCGTCCGCTTCGCCGCGTCTTCACAACTGTGTGAGTGGCTCTAGATCGTATTATAAGACGTATATCTCGCCTCTTACGTCGAACAATTCATCTTCCTCATTCCTCCATGTCATATAGCACGCCCTGATTTAATAACATCGTAAATGTTATTTCCAATTCGCGTTTACAGTTCTGATGCGATACTGTGCTGAATTTATGAAGATCATAGCTATCTGAGACCGTCAGTATTAAATTAGTATTCATGTATATTTATAGAGTTGTTAGTAAAAGGTTAGAAACTTTTATTATCGACCTATTTAACTTTAATTAATGAAACAACACAGTATGATAAGGTACGATCTAATGCTCAAAGCGATAGCAAAAAAATCAGAGAGGAATGTGAACGTAATTTTAAAACATTTTAGTGAGCATAGATCGAGATTAATTTCAATATAAATCGAAATCTCGGAAGGCTCAATTATTCAGAGATCTATATTCTCGATCCTAGGCAAATGAGGCACTGTACGAGCTTCTAAGATTAATACGACAAATATTTGACTCAAATTCAGTCGAAGAAGATTTACGTACAGCCATACTGCATAACAAATAGAACCTTGAAACTAACGTTCCTATGTTGTTACTCTATTTTTCGAGAATCGTGAGTGACACGCCAATGTTACATTGGGTGACGCACATGCCGCCGAATTGTGTCGGCTTGTCGAGGTGGGTACGTGTGTTAATGTTTTATCTAATCTAAGCATTCCAGGACCATCAAAAGTAGGTCTGTCCATAATACACAAAAATAAGAAATACTTGTTTTTAGTAGCCCTATTTTGTTATAAGGCAGAAAGTAAAAGAAGCCCTATAAGTGCTAATTTCCAAGCGAATGTCATCATGTGCCTAGTATTTTCCCATCTATCTTGGAGTCGGCTTCCAATCTAACCAAATAATGCAGCTGAATACCAGTATTTTACATGAAGCGACTGCCTACCTGGCCTCCACAACCCAGTCACCTCCCAACAAGCATCGTATCGCTATACTCAGATTGGCATGCTCATGTCAAAGAACTATGCAGACTAAGATGTCACGAATATTTTGATGAGCGATGGAATCTGGTATAAAACTATTCAATTCAAGTTCAAGTTACGTCGTAAGTGTCGTAACACAATACTCCGTGGTAGTTCAACACAACCTAGCTGAAATTGATTTCCATTTTTGCAGTTACCAAAAAGAATTTCTTGATAAAAATAGGCAAGTATGTCTTATCTAATCTAGACATTCCAGGACAACATCTTGTGTTATTCTACACTACAACATAAAGTGCGCACTACGCACAAAATGGACACTCATTTGCATGATCATAGCATTCATCTTATGCTAAAACTCGGACGTAGTCTTTATGAATATTGTCAAGTAGAGCAAAAACGTACAAAAGCCAGAGCCAGAGCTTGGAAGGTTTATTCATTAGTAAAGCCTCCCGTTATTGCTGCTCGGCTACAGAACTAAAAAGAGGTTATAAAAACTTTCGTTAAGTTTCATTTCCTGCGTTTTCTGGTCAACGCGCTTCGCGTTCAGGATGCAAAGAAAGAAGAGAGAAAGAAAAGAAAACATTTATTTGCTGATAATGTAGGTATACATATAAGTTCGAATAATAGTGAATTGTCCCGATACATTTTGCCTTACGGCATGCAAAAATTTACATTTGAATTTAAATTTTATATAAAACCAATACAATTAATAACAACATTAAAACCAATACAATTAATAATAACATTAAAACCATACATTTACTAAAAAAATATATAACACCAGTGCAATTGTTAAAAAAACATAAAACCAATACAATTGTTATTAAAAACATAAGTCAAAATTGGAAACTGAGGAGTAAATAACAAATGAATAAAATAATTATAAAACTTTCGTATACAATGAAGAACATAATGTCATAATAGAGTAAAATAAGCAATGTCATAGATGTATTTGATGTCAAAAAATGTTAAAATATTGACATAATCATAATTTTATTACAGACCGCCATAATTAATTATATTGTAATCATTCAAAATCTTACTATATACTTTTGTCATCTAAGAATTCTTTAATTGTGTAAAAGCATTTCTCTAGCAATAGTCTAGTTAATCGTTTCTTAAACAAATTTATTGGTAGATCTTTCAGGTTTTCAGGCAATTTATTATATATTAGCGGTCCCATGGAAACTATGTTATTTTTTAATAAAGCTGTCTTATGACCTCCTGTGTGCAATTTGTTTTTATACTGCGATCTCATTGGAATTGTGCGTTGTCTTATATCAACCATAGAGGTAAATAAGTGTTTATTTAATGTAACGAAAACGGCAACTTCTAAGATATATAAACTTGGTAATGTCAGAATTTTTAGGGATTTAAATACAGGTTGACAACTTTCGGTGGACTTTAGGCCTGTCATTGATCTAAGGCATCGTTTTTGGGCTCTAAATATTCTTTCTTTTTCACTACAGTTGCCCCAAAATATGATACCGTATCTCAGCAACGACGCAACTAATCCATGATATGCTATAACTAATGTGTCTATGTTTACTTTATTTGAGAGATTATATAGTACGTAGGATAATTTACTTAGTTTACGGCACACATCTTCAGCATGAGATTTCCATGTCAATTTGTCGTCAATATACACTCCCAAGAATTTTGTCACTGAGGTTGTGTCTACGTTTTGTCCTTTATATTTAGTAATGACTTTCTTTGGCTGTAACCTCTGGTGAAAATGCATGACTTTAGTTTTTTGTATATTTATGACCAAATTATTTTCATTAAGCCAATTTATTATCGTTGCAAGAGTGATGTTTATTTCATCTTCATAGTTCCCGTCATTCACACATTCAACTATAGCAGTGCTATCATCAGCAAATAGTGTCATAGGATGCTGAACATGACGAGGCAGGTCATTGATATATAGTAAAAATAGCAATGGGCCAAGAACACTGCCCTGTGGAACTCCGAATTTTATTACCCTACAGTTTGATCGATATTTTAGTTCGCGCTTTGTTTTTGTACAGATCCTCGAAATCTCAGTGTATTGTTTTCTATTCGTCAGATATGACTGTATGAGTTTTAAAACATTCCCTCTTATGCCGTAGTCGTTAAGTTTGGTTAAAAGAGTGTCATGCTTCACGAAATCGAATGCCTTAGTCATGTCTGTGAAAATTGCACATATTGGGTTCTTTTTATCCATATTAGTCATAATTATCTTTAGGAGGTCAAAAATAGCCATGTTGATATTTTTATTTTTACGAAAGCCCTTTTGTTCTTCGCATAAAATGTCATTTTTAATTAGAAAAGTGTAAATAGATTCGTATATTATTTTTTCAAATATCTTAGAAAATATTGAAATCAGTGCTACCGGTCTGTAGTTGGAAATGTCTTCCTTATCATTCTTTTTGTGTACTGGTTTTATGATCACGGTTTTTAATTTATCAGGGAATATACCAGAGCTTATACAGACATTAAATATATGGCTTAGTGGCGATGCAATAATATCTGAGACAAATTTGACTGCTACTGTTGAAATACCGTCGACTCCGACACTTTTTTTGTTTTTTAGGTTGTTTATCACTCGTGTTATATCTTGAGGTACTACCGGCTGCATAAATAAAGAGTTTCGGGTTTTGGGAATTTCAGCTGTTCTCCCCGTACAATTACTTGATACATCATGTATTTGGTCAACAAAAAAATTATTAAATGATTCAGCAATTTGCTTTGGGTCTTTTATTAGTTTATGTCCAATATTAATTTGCATAATTGGTTCTTTTATTGAATTGTTTTTATTATTAATTATTTGCCATGATGCTTTTGATTTATTTACTGAACTATTTATTAAATAATTATTTTGGGATTTTTGAGTTAGTTTTATAATCTTTTTTAGTTTCCGTGCATAGTTTTGAAATTTAGATTTGTTCTCACTTGAAGGACTTTTCCTGTATTTCCATAGCATATTTCGTTGTTTTCTGCAACATAATCGAATTCCGCGCGATAACCATTTAACTTTTTTATCAGTTTTTACATTTTTTAATTGAATAGGGAAGCACAAGTCGTATAATAAACCAAAGAGATCAGTAAAATTATTGAATGCCTCATTAGGATTATCTATTTCAAATACTTCCGAAAAGGATAGGCATTGAAGGTGCTTTTTAAATAATATTAAATTCTCTCCGGCTAATTCACGTTTTTGTACTCGCCAGCTATTTATTGTACATGTTTTATTTACCGGTATCTTTAAAATTTGAGCAGTATGATCAGATAAACCAAAGTCGACTACTTCACTCGTACACCTTAGTTTGGGATTGTGTGCAAAATTATCCAAACATGTGCCACTTTTTGGTCTGGTTGGCTGATTGATTATTAGCTTTAGATTATAATTCAATAACAAATTTTCAAAATCCAAAGTAACATTATTTATTTTCAGTGTGTTTATATTGAAGTCACCGCATACTACAATTTTTCTATTTGTCTTCGTACATAATTTTCTTAATAAGGTATCTAGATGTTCAAAAAACATATGAATACAAGACATGTTTGGTGGTCTATATATACAAACGAGTATTAATCCCTGCTGACTTAATTCTATCGCGCAATATTCAAAAATACCGATAATAGAAGTCGTGTTGGGTAGCTCTTTAAATTCAAGATTGTTTTTAATAAGGATACATGCTCCGCCTCGTTTCTTTTTTCTTGAATAGCAGGATGCCAGCTTATAGTTTGGTACGTTAATTAGTGATTCCTGTCCTGAGGTTACGAAATGTTCAGTGATGCATAACACATCTATATCTAGTTTCTGTGATTTAGCTTGTAACTCTTGTAAGTGTAGCGTCAACATATCGGCTTTATTAAGAAGTCCAGCAATGTTTTGATGCATAATGTACATGTATTTATAATAGAAATAACTGTTCTCGTGTTGTTGTTGGTATGTCTTCAGTCACGCTCTCTGCGATTGGCGGTGTGTTATCAGTGTTGTCGTTTGTCAAATCGACATGATAACAGAATAATCTGTAATCTATCAATATGTTGCAAAGGATCTGTTCAAAGATTTTCTTCCATCCGTATTTATTCAATTTTCCTGAACTGCTGGAAAACATTTCAAGTGATAGTGTGCTATTACTGTCAAAGAAATATGCGTATTGATTATTCTTTATGTCTAGACATAGTAGGTTATTAAATAACTCGACTTTATAATTGTGGATTAAGGCACCGTTTTTGTACGTCGGAGTGCAGATAATAATGTTTGTGTGATTGATATTTTTCATCGAGTTCCTTAAATTGTCAAGTATATTCAAATATTCTCCATTGATCAGATCATTATCTCCAATGAATAGAAGGCAGTAATCGTTCATCGTAAAGTCTTTTAAATTACATTCAATACTATTTAGGAATCCTGTGGTGGTGACATTTGGCAATAAGTAATGGCAATAGTTAAAATACTTTGAGAAAACTTCCTCGATCACAGGGAGCATGCCCTTCGTGCAGTTACTGCTTATAACAGATAATCTGTGTTTATGTCTAGGTACATACGTAGTGCCTGATGTTTTTTCGCCGGCAATGTTACATACTTGTGATGTTGCTCTCGATATTTGTTCAGTTTGTGTCAATTTGTCATCAGTAATTAGATTGGATGTTTGGGTTCCTTTACTAACCATGATTGTTTTTTTGTAAGGAGTGTCTCTCATTATTGCCTCATTATTTGTTATGTTCGATGTAATGTTTAGATTCTTCGAGTTGTTTTTGCGAGCTGATAATGGTGATCCATTTTTTCTGTCTGGCGTTTTACAAATCTTTTTGCAGGTTTCGACAGTCTTCAAAGTTTTTTGTAGATCAGTTTTTAATCGGAAATTCTCGTTATTTAAGTCGTCTATTTCTTGATGAGCACTCATAAGCTGCATCTTAAGTGATTTTATTTGTTCGTTTAATTCATTAATTATTTCATTGTCGCTATAGTTTTGTGGGCTGTCTGGTATGCTTAACATTGTGGTGTCGAGTATAGTTTTTTCATCGTCATATGTCACATCAGACAAGTTACCTAAAGATCCCGTTTTGTACGGTTTCCGAAGTGTGATGTTTTTGTTCGTATCCATTTTTAAACGTATCGTAGAAATGAAAGTTGAAATTCGACCTCCCAAAAAGTTTTGCACGTCGTGGGGTTTGAACTCGAGTAACTTATGAGTCGACGATTGCGAGCGGGCGGCTTACGGTCCTAGACCATCGGAGCTGTTACAATCAGTGCGAAATTGGTAATCTGTTACCAATACTGCTGCGGTGCCAGACGTGTGTCATTGACCCGTGCAAAGGTCAGTCACACGACACAAAGACAAAGAGATTTTTAACGATCACACTTAAAATTTTGCAAATGTTTTTGTTTATAACTTCGTTAATAGTTTATGCACTGATTTGGTTTTTTCACAGATTGTTTCTTCTTATATGAGGCACGAATTGGTGTAACGTTAGCACTGTTTACTACACTTTAAACTATTTTTCCGAAATATATTGTTCGCGAGTACAAAAAGCACGTCAGCTCGATACGGTGTTCGGGACTACCCCCGATGCAATAATGAAAATACATGGTTAAAGCTACGGTCGAACAAATTCCGAAGTGATGGACCTTTATATCGTTGCTCTATACTCTATGTCTAATTCAGTTAGCTAGCAGAACTCGGATACGTTCGGGACGTGATGGGTATTAATATTATATTAACGTCATAAAACCATACAAACTCTATTTGCTATTTACAATTACCTAGTTCAGGTAACTAACTACGCTGCCTGCCTGCGGTCATTAAACTATATTTTTTTTTGTATTATCATGTTTAGATAGCAATAACCATGACTTTTTCGGAGTTTCACTAGCGAATTCAATTTGACCTTGTATATTCAGAAATCGCTAAAGTATGTACATATTACGCTTGCAGTTTCTAACGCAGATTCAACCGGACACAAATGGAAACGAACAAAAGCACGCAACAAAGCTGTCTAAAAAATTGTTTTATGCGACGCTAACAATGTTGTGAATAGATATACAGCCTTGGCCAAAAGTATTAGGCACCCCAGAAAAATGCACAATTCATGTTTACCAATTGAACAATGAATAAATGCTTATCTTAGATGGCATGCCGGGGTCACAAATAACTTCCTAGAAAAGCAAGCATCTATTTGTTATGGTTATAAAACACCTGGTGACTGAAAACAAAGGATTTGGTTTTTTGCGTTATTATCAGTCAATGTTTGGTCACTTGTGTTCAGGACTCTAACAAGTAAACAAGCTTTTATTTCTAACATAGTGATTAAATTGACGCGTAATTTACTTAAAAATGCCGAAAAGAAGTGAAATTAGTTTGGAAAATCGAGTAAAAATACAACTTTTCCATGAACAAGGGAAGTCGCAAAAAGAAATTGCTAAGTTAGTGAAATGTTCAAGTTGCGCCGTGCAATCTGCCATCAAACGGTTTGCTCAGACTGGCAGTCACGCTAATAAACCAAGAACAGGCAGAAAACGTGTGACTTCGAAGCGCGAGGATAGAAAATTAATACGCGAATCTATGAAAGATCGGAAGAAAACATCATCAGAGCTTACTGCTACTTTGTCCGAAGAGGCTGGAAAGCCAATAAGTGCTCGGACCACTAGAAGAAGACTTCAAGAAGCGGGCTTAAAAGGATGCAAAGCCAGGAAGAAGCCCTGGCTTTCAGAAGCTAACAAAAGAAAACGGCTTGAATGGGCTCTACGACATCAACATTTTACCGAGGAAGATTGGGCCAATGTGGTGTGGTCTGACGAATCTAACTTTGAGGTAAGTAAATTTTACTGCTTTTGTTATTAATAATCATGTTCAGTTATTTATTTAAATTAAATAATAAAAGTTAAGGCAGTTGAAAATAGTTTTTTTTTTAATTTTTCAACAGTTATTTGGAACGCCAGGTGTGACCTTCGTGAGGCGAAGTGTGGGCGAAGAATACCATCCAGATTGCGTCGTACCGACAGTAAAGCACGGAGGAGGCAGCGTAATGATCTGGGGCTGCATGGCTGCTCAAGGGGTTGGCGAAATGTTTGTTTGTGAAGGTCGTATGGACAGCGAAAAGTACATATAAGTGCTTGAAACTGCGCTTATGCCTTCGCTAACGAGTATTTTCGGCGATACCAACTTAGACGGAGTCATATTCCAGCAAGACAATGCACCTTGTCATAAGTCAGCGACTACGATGCGTTGGTTTACTGAAAACAACATTGTCTTGTTGGATTGGCCAGCGCAGTCCCCAGATTTGAACCCAATTGAACATCTTTGGAGCATTTTGAAGCGCAAGATTAAAGAGTATCACATCGAAAACAGCATTAAAAAATGCGTTAGTACAAGAATGGCATGCCATTACAAGGGAGGATTGTACTAAGCTTGTACGCAGCATGCCAGCTAGAATTAGTGCAGTAATTAAATCCAAAGGTGGACCGACTAGATTTTAAGTTTTTTTTATTCTTTTTTGTGTAATTTAATGGTAATACATCAATTCAAAAAGTATAAGTTGTTTTTTTTTTATTATTTTTAGTGAAATGTAGTGTGCCTAATACTTTTGGCCAAGGCTGTATGTAGATATCATCCCAGATGAACGATGACAATGGAGGACAATCCTTTTATGTATCTTTCGTAGGCGGCCGCGGCTCACAACACCAACAGAAACAAATTCTTTTTGTACGAATATCAAAATAGATACACTTTTTCACAGTATATACATTGGTAACATCATGCATGTATTCCCCGTAGTGTAAAGGCCGCGGTTTACCTATCGTACACCTATATTTCGCCAGTTACGTGTGGAGTCCTATGAAATAGGGCCCTATTGCCATCAACCGAATAAAAATCCAGACTCTGGGTTGCAACTGAGAAATATGGTAACCTATACCTCCCGTACGCAAAATACGCGCTTTGGACGTGGAGTTGCGGACACCAGCCCGTGATACAATACAATAAAACCTATACCTCTGTAAATTATTATAAAGCTTTATTAATTCCACACTATCAAATAACACTTGCAATTATAAAATAACCTAAATTATAAAATCAACAAATAAATTACATTAAATTAAAAACATTCATTATATATTTACAGAGGGAAAAATAATAACCTCTGTAAATGCTTGCAACAAATACGCCTACTAGTTCTATATATAAGAAAAAAATATAAGTCCGTTGTTTGACATTTAACAAACACCAAAGATTTCTATAATAGAAAATAGGGTTTCTACGCAAAAATAATTATACTAGAGTTTTTATAAAGGACTGAAAGGGAGAAACCTCGGCTGCCTTCGGAGCATTGTACAAACACAAAACGATTGATGGCCGAATGAATAATAAAACGGTTTCTAGCGAATTGGGTCCCGCCATCATAATAATGTACACGTATACGTCACTTTGACACATATTAATGGCTACCACGAAATTGTATCTTTACCTGCTAGAAAAAAATAATAAAAGGAAATATACTTGACAATCAGAATTCAATTTCTTCAAGGCTAGCCATAATTATTTTACACTCAATTTGTAAGACGCAGTCTAAGACAAAATATAAGACCGTCACTATTCAATGGATTCCCTCCCACATTGGATTCATGGGTAACGAAGAAGTAGAATTAGCAGCTCGACAAGCATCGTCTGCTTAGCCTTTTTCCCGACTCTATTGGGGACGGCTTCCAGTCTAACCGGATGCAGCTGAATACCAGTATTTTACATGGAGCGACTGCCTATCTGACCTCCACAACCCAGTCATCTCCCAACAAGCATCGCCATATTCAGATTGGCATGTTAATGTCAAAGAACTATGCAGTTTAAGATGTCACGAATATTTTGAAGAGCGATCAAAGTTAAAGGGAATCTGGAATCTGGAAATCTTACCCATGATTTGAAGGAAGGGATATAGGTAGATAGGAAATATGTAGTAGCTCTATTGAGGATGCGTTCGGGCCACATCCCATCCAATAAGTTTAAATATTTAAAGGGTAAAAGTACCGCACCTGAGAAGTTTGTCGGGTCATTGAGGGTATCTATCACGTGCTGATGGAATGTGACCGGAACATACACGAAAGACGATAGTCGCTTGGTGTGGGATTCGAAGTGCATGAACCAGCATCCTAGCGTCCTCTTTGTCGGAGTAGGCTAGGATGTTGTGTCGACTGTTGTTGGTAATCTACCAGAACGAATAGGGACAACACTATTAAGTGGGTCATAATTATAATAATAACTATTTATTACCCATGGTTTGGGGTGACATTAAGTGATAAAACCCCTTAAAATAAAAATATAAAAACGAAAAACAGCTTCTTCAAGGCAATTCCGAAATTCGATTGCGATTTGCGCTTCAAACGACCATTCCTGGAAAATACCAAAATTTGTCTTTTATGTCCATAATTAACTTACACCATCTAATATTTTAAGGACGTATTTTACCAATTACATTGAATGCGATCAACACGTCTACGCGCTCAAGACCTTGTCAGTGTCATCATTGTTGTGGAACATTGACATTGACAGTTCTTGAACGCTGTATAGACGTGCTGATTGTGTTCAGTTTCATTGTTAAAAAAATATGAGGGTGAAATTCGCCTTAAGGAACTCCTTTTCAATTGGTCCGTACGTTTCAAAACATGCCGTCCTGTTGGCCTGCACTTCAATCCACTCGTTTCAAGAACATCTAATAATATCAAAGTCCAGTGGACGTCAGAAGTGGAGTACTCTCAAACATTACAGATATGGAGAGCATCAGTACAATCTGTACAACAGTGACGTCATCGGTCATGTGGAGCGTTCCACGGATTGATTTATCTGTTTTCAGTCGCATTCTTGCGGCAAGTACTCCCTAGCATTACTGTGTATTTATAGCTGTAAACAATTAGAGATGAACGAACATGGCTTTAATCAAAGGACCAACTTTCATGCGCAAAAATGTCTAAAATCATTTTTGATCTCAAATTTTTTCTTATGTCGGATCTTGTTTCACGTTTCAGCTTAGCAATTTAGCATAGCCTTCATCGATGGTTAACTCTTGAGTAGTATGAGTTGTAAAGCAAAAACCGAAAAAGCCAAAACAATGGTCCATAAACGAAATATCTCGACATCACGGCGAGGTATTTTTATCAGTTTGGATTCATGCACGTCGCCGTGGCGGAAACCGACGTTCATGCATACTTGATGACCCGAGCCCGAGTCCCCTCCATCCGAGCGACTTCGGGCTTGGCTTCTCACCCGGGACCAATTGTCGGCTTTCAAATATATTCATACGCCACCATCAATAGCTTTTTTCAACCATTGAATCGTCCAAAGTTTTTCAATATTCATTGGACGTGATCCAAGTTAACACGCATTAAGGAAACATATTTACTGCCCTTATTCCCTTGAAGTTTGTCAGCTAAAGCAGGACGTGTCGACTGCTACGTGACACGAATTCTCACGATGGACGCCAACTTCTTTTTATAAGTCTTTAACTTTCTTTCAAGTTTTAAGTTTATCTTGAACATTAAATAAGTGCTTGAAAGCAAAATCTGACATAACATTGTAGCTATTGGGTTAACGACTGTTGCTCACGATGTTAAATTGTTACTACTATGTCATTCTCAGTTTAGTTTGTTACAATCTGCGTCATCAGCATCACGCGATGCCTGAAGTGTAATATTATATCACGAAATCTTGCATCTCCGGACGGTATTGTTTGGCTAAACATAAATTACACGCTAATTACACGTTACAATGAGTCCAGACATGTTAACTACACAAATTAATGCTAACGCTTTCTGCTGACCGATTGTGCCAAGACCTTCTGCATCTATTTTGCTTTTGAAAAGAGGATTCGTCCAAAATGATGACTGCGTGGTTGGTTTTGAAGTGTGCTTTCAAACAATCGTTGCTGAGAGATACAAATAGGAACAACGGGTAGACAGACAAACATCTGTTCCTGTGCACTGAGGTGTCTCGTGTGTCGGTAGTACGCTCTGCGTAGTGACGGCAGCCGACTGGCGCCAGGTAGATGCAAACAAAAAATAAAAGGAAGCGCCGCGCCGTTTAGCAGCTCACTTGAATATTTTAATACAACCATGTCTTGGAGAAAGATCAAAGGTGACACAATAGTTGTTACACCACCAGTTTAAACACAGCAAAGGTTATTTGGATGGAACGGAATTCGGAGCAAAGGTCTATCCCAAAAAAGAAATCAAAGACATTACATTGATCAAATGCTTTATTTTGGGTAAAGTACTCTTGAAGTCATCGTCAAAAATAAAAATTCAAGTGTTTACGTGTTCCGCCGTGTTCGTGAGTTTTATCGTTCAAAGAATAATGCCATAACTGTAATAGTGATCGTTGTACGTTGGCAAATAAAGCGGAACAAATTATTGTGGCCGTCGATGTGGGTACAGGGAACGGCGCAAAGCAATCACAATCCAATCAGATCCTTAATCCTTGGAGCGAAGGGATAAATTAGTTTGTATCGCCCGTGGGAATGGCCGGCACGATATGAGATGACGCAGCACACGACTGAATACTTTAAATACTTGGCTTCTTCAAACTGCTCTTATAGTTATCAGACTAAGTTGCGAAACTATCTTGTGTTCGAGGCGTGAACTTTTGAATTATTTCGCCGTCAAAAGCTGCTGAAATCTGTACTATGTTTATTATTTTATCTATTTTTAACACATTCCTAGGCCTGTGTGAACTGCCGACGCGGCTGTGACTAATCACTTAACGATGAAATCTCGTTCGAAAACCAAACAGGACCCAGTGAGTCATAGATCAGATAGCCGCCTGGACTGACCACACTGATTCACGACTCTAAGTGGAGTTTTAATGGTGCCTCCTTGGGTAACCAGTGACTTTCTTAGAAATTACATTATGTTACTTAGCAAAAACTCAGGCAAACACAAGAATAACGAATGCCAGGGTTCAAGTAGATTTTTGTACCAGTTTTTATCTGTTTACTTCTGATTATTTACTGTCGCATAAAAAGCGACAAAGCCAAATAACAACTGTCTGGAATTGGTATACTTTATGGACGTAACCTTTTTGTGCTCTAATGAAAGGAGTAAAGAAATAATCTTTCGCTTGTGTCCTCTGTGCTCAAGATACGAGTTATAAGATCAAAGCAGAAGGGACGATTACACACGTCTGCCAAGCCTGATCCAATTACCCGAGCGAGGATGTTAACTAACCCACTTGTTACCCATCCATTGCATAACGAAGTAATCCGAATTGGTACCCGTTAGCTCCGTATTTTTCGACGTAGTTTTATATCAATGTTGCGTGTTTTCAATGTATCGTTTGGCACGGCACAGATAGTGCACTTCAAATGCTACAGTACCTTTCGGTGAAAAAACATATTTTTTATGGACACTTTTGATGTACAATATTTCAATTGCTTAATTTTTTATCCAATATTCGTGCACGTATAGTTTCTAAAACCGACTGCTTTCTCGCTGAAAGTCTTGTACAATTTGTTGGACAGTTGGTCTGTCTAACAAATTGTACATTTTCCCGTGTGCTAGGGATTTTAGCACCTCTTTTATGGGATTACGTTCGTGAGCTCCCAAACACAATGAAAGCTCTTGCGTTCCATGGAAATCACGACTGGTTAACGAAGGGCTTAAAATGTGGTTTGAGCATTAAACGTATTTAAGGTTCAGTTAATTAAATATGATTGGAGGAGAACTAAATGCAATGAAGATTTTTGAGAGTGTCGACCAAGGTCGCCTCACGCTTTTGACGAAGGCGGACTGAAGTGCCTTCCATAAGTTTCACCGCCAGATCGTCGTAGCTGGCTATATCGAATCCATGTACTCATACGTAATATTTTAAATTCACAAGTTACTCTTGCATGTCTTTCTGTCAACTTTTCACGCTTTTGCGACTGAACGTATTTGGATGACGGGTAGACCGTGTCCTGGAATAGGTCATAGGGTATGTTTCGGAGGAATAATTAGTTAATTATCGATCTACCCGCGGACAAAATAGTCGGCATAAGCTAGTACCTACACAATAAAAATGAAACGCAGATGCTGAAATAGATATTCTAAGTTTTCCACTTAACCCATTTTACGGTCGCGGTGACGAGCTGGTGTAGGTAGCATAAGTACGTACTCGTACATACACGATCCGAGGCACGAAAGGCGTCGAGCGATGACGAGCGTAATGCAGTCTTGTCCTTTGCGATGTAAATTTTAATTATAATAGTCGCCACACGACGCCGACTCTTTATACGACTGCAAAATAAAACAGCACCACATACGATAACTACAAATGTTTAAATAAACGCTGACCAAGATTGTACTACGCTCTTTGTATGTTTAAATGCTTTGGATATTATGATTCATTTTTTGTTAATCGTTTCCTCTATCATTCATGCGCTCTTTTCCCTTGGGGGTAGGCAGAAAATTAAAAAAAATATCACCTGCTACGAAGCTCTTTTTGTCTCATCCACGTTCATACATCTTGTCACGTTCAAGCACGCTGACGCCAGTTGTGAGTTCTACAATCGATTATTTACGCAAATACAAGTTTTTATTACTAGATTAGCACAAATCTATTATCTGGATATTGTAATGTGGCCATGTGTTTGTTTGATGGATGTTTAGTCTGGCATGTTCAGATTTTTACATACAATAGCAAATGTGTGATGGATTTCACGATTCTGTAGGCAGATTTACGTTTTTTTTTTTTTATGGAAAAGTTTTTTTTTTAAATAGAAGGTAAACAGGTTCGGATAAAATGATTTTAAAAGAAGGAAATTTGTAGAAGCATTTTGTGGGCAGACAGGTGGAGCAAAAGAACAAAAATAAAGGTTTTTTTTTCATTAGATTAAAGTAATAAACAGAGTAAAACTAATAACAAATGAATGTTATTATATTATATATGTATTGTATAGGTAGGCTGTATTTTGGTATGTGAATGACCCTCTGACCTTCGTTTATTTATTTGTTCATTGAATATTATTTTCTGACAAAGTAAATCTCTTTTTTTACTTTATCATTAAAACTTGTTTCTTACTGATTAAGATACCAGATCTATATTAAGCAATTGTTATCATCATAATATTTTTATCAGTATTTTTCAATCAAGGTGCTGATTATAGACATCCCTAAAGATGTCAAATAATTGTGATTTCACATTATGTTAAAATTAAATAAATATGGTTTTTAGTCAGTACAAAAAGTTTGAGGAAGTTTCAAAAATTTTAAATACTATGAATTTCAGTTATTTCCTCAAACTTTTGATTGGTTCATTTACACATTCCTGTACACTGATATAGATCAATGTACAACAATATTTTTAAATGGCAATTACAATGTTTATGCTATCAAAACGATTGACAAGATTTTTATTGATCATCAAAACAAGGTTCTAGTGCAATTACACAGCTTAATATATCTGTAACTTGTTGCTGTTTAGTAATATTATTAAAAAATATATATTTGGGAGCATTTTATTGCAGTTTATTCAGAAAAAAATAAAAAAGGTAGGCAATTTTATTTTAAAGAAGTTCACATAAGTAGTATGAACTTTTATATATCCCAGTTGACCTCTGACCTAAGTACTTACTATATCAACATTGAACTTAACAGTGGATGTTCAAAAAATTTAATATCATGTACATAGAGAACTTCATGAATAATGTATCAAAGCTAATCAACTAGGTACATACTTGTGCTCTGAACCTAAAGTATGAAGTCTGCCAAAATTGTTGAAATAACCTTACTTGTTATAAGAAATTCTGCTTATTAGCATTAAAATGAAGGTGTGACGCACTTTGTTATGGCGTTTTACCAATACCAACGTTAATAATCGGTAAGATAACAGTACGATTGCCCTCTGCAGTCCGGCAGGAAATTATTATAACCACATAAAAAACATCATCAAAAAAAATAAACCGGAGAATACGATGCAGGAAACAAACTTAGCTACAATGAATTCTCTAAGAATACTTACATACAACCGGTTGAGAAGAGTTGTGCGTAGGCTTCGCTTTATTTACCACTAGTCCGACATAGAACACATTGTATTGTATCCAGTAAAAATCTGTAAATTACTGATTTGTCTACAGCTGACTCTGTCTTTATACCGTTTATTCAGCGATAAATACTACACAACACTAGAAAATAATATTACACAGCCTCACAGGATTATATACTGTCATATAAAATCAACTTTGAATCGTGAACGTTCACTCTACGATCCTATACCACCCAAATTCACATCACCATTATTTGCGCACGCAGTACCAAGTCATTCGACGTTCACATCGGCCATTCGGCTAACGACGGCTGACATAAGGAATGTTACCAGCTAACGAAAACAATTTTAAATTTAGTCAAAGTTGTAATGTTCACAGAGTATCTCATCGCCCTATGATTGATAAAACTTCATGCAACCACTTCACTTTAGTGTAAAACAGCGATATTATTTTTTATTTAATAATAGATATGTACATAAATATAAATCAACGCTAATATGTTTTATTCCGCGGATGCCAAGTTTTAATAATATCCAAGAGTTTAAACGCATCTGTAAGTTTTTCATATCCGACAACATTGAAAGTCAAAGTACGGTCCAGTAAAGTTTTTAAATCGACTTGTGATAATTTGAAATCGACTAAAAGGACCGGAGTAGGTAGCAACCGATTCCTCAGCAGTTCTATTTTGCATGTACTACCCAAAAAAAATCAGGAAGCGATCAATGATCAAAGTCAAAATGTCAAAACAAATTAAGTCAACAAACTGACGTGTACTTTACTATTATTTTATATACAAATGAAAAAGATTTAAAGTTCATTTGTTATTATCATTGAAAATGTCGGAGTCGGAGAGACTTGTGCAAAGTGGGGCTGGGCCTGTCGAGGGCGCAGAGATAAGAGCTGATGGCGACGCGCCCCCGACCGTGCCTGTATCTGAACGGGAAGCATATTTTCAAGCTCTTCGATTATGGATCCAGCAAGCGCAGATGTATCAGAACCTATCGACATGTTTTCCCTATTATATGATGACATTTCAAGGCCTACAGAATAACGCTACGAATGTACCACTGTTGAATAACAACTATCAGTTCCAAGTGCCCTTTCAGGTTCCTAATGCGCCTCGGAACCCTGCAGATACTCCAGCCCAACCTGAAACACTCACGCCCGCTGAAGGTATTCAATAAAATGAATAAGTTGTGGAATGTAAAACAGAATCAGTGGCATAGTCAAGCTTCAGTTATTGTAACAATACAATTGTGAAGAGCTCTCTACAAATTGTGCAATTCATTTGGGGCATTACTGTCTGAGAATGTTATAAATAGACATACTAAAATAGAATTGTTTTGTAAAGTTCTATAGTAAATAAAGCCACAAAAATTACACACTATCGTTGTTTTTTTTTAAATTTGTGTACAATACCGTGTTTTATATAATACCTTTATATTATTTTTATATTTTCAGTGATAGCCCGTCACGGTGGGTATGAATATGTCATACCACCGCTACACAAGCGCCTTGTTGCTGAGTTTATTGACTTTATGCTTCTGTTCATCGTCAAACTTATAGTCACATTCATGGCAGTGGATATGTTTGAATTGATGTGAGTAATAACATTTGTACTGTACTCCTGATACTCAGAGAGAATTTTATAGTCCCAAGGATTTAGATAAGCAGTTGATATCTCTACCCCATGATACCCATACATTTAGAGCCAAATGTGAATATTCAATTCACATTTGACTGAAAAGTTTATTTGCTCTTAATGTAGTTAAAATTGTTAAATGAATCCTTAATATCTAAAATAGATCTAACAAATAAATATTTTGCAATAAACACCATATTTGTCATAAATGTGATTATTTCTCACTTCAAAACATATTTATTGTAATAATTACAGTGACCTAGACAAGTTTGATTTCTACAAGTTCAGTGAGCATTACGATGACTACAAGTATGCTATGGAGCTGACATCTGAGATTCTGTTCCTTGAAATTATCTACAGGATACTTGTGTGCATATTTGAGGTAAGAATTAGATATTAAAACCATATTTCCATTTTCACTAAGAGCAAGCAACACCTTAACACTTTCGGTGCTAAGCACCCAGCATATGGGTAGAACAAGAATTTGTTAGTATACGCACAACCCGCCTCCCGAGTCGTCTTTATACATAGCTATAGAGGACACGCAAATATATTTTTTTACTATACCAGTAAAAATGGATTATTTGAAATTAATTCATTGAAATTGTTAATTCTGCTTAGTGCTAGTGACACTTTCAGTTATGTCCATCAGCAAAATATTAATTTAGCTGATGGACACAACTGAAAGTGCCTTATCATCATTACACTTGGAATATCACATTCTGGTGCTCAGCCTTGCATTGCGCAAAAAAGGGCTTTCCTAAGTGTATTCATTCTGTGTCCCTTAGTGTTATTAAAAACAGGGTTACTAATTTATAAAACAAACTGTTTAGTGTATCAGGCACAATGTTTCAAAATTGAAAAACTACATAACACAAGCGTTTGAGTGATATGTGCTTGGCTATATAGCTGTCATGTTGTAACTGGCCACTATTGGGTCCAAGTAATAGGTATGTGTGTAATTGGTGTATGTTGTATAAGGAATGTACTCTTATCTAAGACATTCAAGGCCAGAATTTAATCTATTTATTGTTCTCTTGATTTTTTCTTAACTTTTCCCGTATTTTCCTTAGACTGTGTAAATGTAGCAGTAATATTAACCTTTCGTTTTGATAAGGCTGTGGTACAAAATGTGTGAAATGGGTGTGGTATAGTCACATCTATCAATCTTTCTTTTATGTTCTTGATAGTTGTATGACTGTCACGATAAAAGCTGGTTCGGAATACTTCTTGACATTTTAATTATTGTTTCAGGCTTTCTGCTTATCCAGCAGCGTGGGACGAACAGGGGGCGCGACGCCCGGCAAAGCATTACTTGGTATCCGCGTAGTCACAGCTTCCGCCGTCATCCTAGTCGAGGGGCGGCCGAGGGAAACTGTCCTACTATATCCCGGTCGAACACTCTCCTTCAACGTCGCGTTATTCAGGTCTCTGTTGAAGAACTTCCTCATTTCCCTACTGTTTCCCCTATGCGTTGTACTCTTCGTCTTTCGACACAACCGCACTGGGTATGACTTGCTTTGCGGAGTTATTGTTGTCGAGGAAAATATGTTTCCCCCGAGAAGACATGCTCCGTAACTTGTTAGTTAACTTTGTATTCAGAATGTAAGTAATAGCATTGATGATGGATGACCATGCTCTATGTGAGTCGAATGCAGGACGTATTTTGAATCGCTCCCTGATTTCGCAGTGAAACCTTTTTTTTTCTTGGTTTTCCTTATCCCGACTTGTTATCCTTGCCTAACTTGAGCGCCATGCTTGGTATAGACAGAAGCGATGAGTAATTTGTTCCAATGATTCCAAAAACATGTCATCAACAAACTTGCCTTGCTAATATCAAACAAAAAAAATCAAATAAATAGAGAAACTTTTTCGATTTCTATTATACTCGTACATACAAACTAAAAAACCTTCTAATGAAATTAATAATGTCAATAAAATGAACTGAATGGTATTTGTCAAAAGAAGATTCACTGTTTTCTCCAATCATGTTCTGTTTGCTTCTCTGACTGTAAAACGTGTTGTATTGTAGGTGGGGTCCGAAGTGATCCCATTATAACTTGTGGGATAATTTATCTTTGTGTGTTTTTAACGGTTTTAAGTAGAACTTATGGTGTTCAAATTAAATGTTATCCAATAGGAGGTACATTAAAATGTATTATTGTTTTGAACTGTTGTCATTATGATAAATCTTTCACCAAAGAATCGGAATAAACTTAGAAGCGTTACCCCGTGTCCTAATTTCTGCGATCGGCGCGCGAATACGAAAGGCGCCCTCTGTCGGCGTGACAACGCGTACAGGTTCGGCGATCAAAATAAACGCGGCCGCCGCTTAAATTAGAACACTCTACTTACTTCAACTGTATCAAGGATCTTACGGCGCGTGGCCAAAATCGGAAGTAATCCACCATATTTTAAAAAATATATAAATTTCACAAATGTTCACATATAACATAGCGTTCCAAAACCAACAACGCCCCTCTTTCAACGTCATTTGAACGCCAAAAGATCGGTGTATCTCTAATTTGGCGGCCCGGAGACGCCGCGCCGCGCCATTCGCCCGCGAAAAACGCGTCAGTTAAAAGTTGCCTAATAAAACACCCTTCAAGAGTAAATAGGAGCGAAATAATGGGATATTTATTTTTACAAGTTGCAGTCTTAGGATAAAGCTGTGCATTCTGAAAGTTGGCAACATTGCAAATTGCAGTCAAATATTACGCTGTTTTGATTAGGCATTGAATGAAGATTATTGCATAATATATACTTAATTAAGTATATTGTTCTGATTTGCACTAGACTAAAATAATATTGTATTAATTACACGGGATATGTTTTTGCAACAGTTTTAGGTATAAAAAGCTTTCGGCAGATTTCCAAGAGCTTTTTATATATCTACTACTAATTATTTAGGTGGCGATATTAGTTATTGCAATTTATAATCAATACTTTAAAACATGCAAGATACAACTCGAGAGTAATAGATATTCTATTTTCATTTAGTAGTTTGGCAGATATTTGTGATGTTGCCAACATTCAGAATGCACCCTCGTAGGTAAAGATTGGTTTTTATTAAGATCGGTGTTAGGATAAAAAAGTTATTCCTATTATGTTAATATCTACATTTATAATTTAAATGTACAAACGCCATGCACATCAAGTTACCCGAAACTGTCAAATTTTCCCAATCAACCTTGAACCTAATATATTAATGAAAAAGTTAAAAATCTATTAAAGAAATTTGACAGATTGTTGTAGTTTGATGTGCTGGCGTCTGTAACTACAGTATATTATTATAAGATTTTATTTTTATAGGTTATTCGTATATTTTGGTACCCATTTCTTGGATGCTTAGTTTATTTATAAAAATAGAAGCACCTTTAAATAATAATCAATAGACAATGTATTTTGTGTGATATGTACAAAAATATTATCTGCCCAGTGATAGGTAATACGGAAAAAAATGTAGTTACTTTCAAACATCTACGGTGTTCTAAAGTTTTAATACGGGAAAATATATGCTGTTCTATAAATGATGACCGTGTATAGTAAGCGCCAGATAAACGTAGAATAAAGTTCATTGCCCTTTCCTTAATTTCTCTGCATAGGTATGCGGACAATAAATTATGAATCGTTTATCATTACAAAAAAAGGAAAGGATCACGATAGATGTCGATTCAGGACAGCTTTATGTCATTATTATTGTTTTCGGAATTAAGAATGTTAATGAATGTATGTGGGTCAATGACCGTTATTCCACGTTTATAAGGCGCGTACTATAGGTAATCTAATTCTGAGAAACAGCATATATATCATCTTTTAGAATTGTGTTGTGCCCAGCTGATCCGAATATCTATGATTGAGCGAGTAGTAGCGGCGTTTTCCGATCAGCACAAGCCGACTATGTAAATTGTTGAGGGTCGGCTTTGTTGTTCAACAAATACTACCGAGTCGTTAGTCGTCGTAGCCAATTATATATTCCGCAACATTCAGTTATGCATACCCATGTCGCACTTTTTACAAATTATTTCATGAACTTTATGAAATGCAGTGCTGATGAGATGAAATGCTTTCTAGTATGCAAGCTCTATTTTGTATAATAGTTGTGTAATCAACACAAAATCAATGTTTTTTTTTATTATATAACAAAAGTAGCTATATTTTACCGATTTAAAATCCTGAGTTACAAAATTGTGATATTTATTTTTGTGTATTATACTGTAAATATTAAAATAAAATGTGAAAATCAGTTGTGGTTTAATTTTAGTTATGGCTATAATTAATTATATTTTCATAGGTTACTGTCTATGGGAATAAGGAGCGAGTTTATGTTGTGTACGTTCGTTACATAAATACAGTAATGGCAAAAACAGGCCATAAGCTTTTGCAAGGAGTGGTTTACTTAATCGAAGGGTCAATAAATTATTTACTTAACATTCCATTCGTACAAACAATATATTTCCGTGAGGATTTTTCGCATGTCCACTGAAACAATTTAGAATTGCTAATGGGCTTCTAAATGAAGTAGCTTGCTTGACGTAATCTCATGTCAAAGTCTTATTATAGGTATTGTAGATTTGTTCTGTTCGTTATTTGTGGAAATCTCTTACTCTCTTGGCAGTTATTTTAATAAAAAAAAAAATCAGTAATAAACGGAACAGAGATTTTTTTAAATCAAGAATATCTTTAAAATTGTATTATTTTTATCCAGTAAAATTCTTTAGTCGATTTTGTTTAAAAACATCCCTACTTCGACAAACTACAAAACTCCACCACTCAAAGTTTCGTTCAGAAACGAAATTGTCATTATTGACAACATTAGAAGATTACTATTAGTAATTTCTAATTTTGTAAACTGTTAGAAATTAAAAACTAATTGCATTTGCTGTAAGTTCTTGAAATAAAGTAGTAAAAGCTCTGTTGAAAAGCAAAACATTTTTTTTACATGAAGTAATTTTGCTGAGTTGGCTTGCGCGTCGCACCGTCAGTCTGCCGTAACGTGGCGGCGCTGCGCTCGTGTGTGTCCTGCAGGAGTGGCTCAGTGGCTCGAACTGTCATTGTTCATGTAGTTTTCTGTGATAAGAATTACTGTGAAATTATAGTTTAGCGAACTAATTTACACAATCACGATGTCCGCCTCGGGTGAATTCGGTAATCCTTTACGCAAGTTCAAGCTGGTTTTCCTAGGGGAACAGAGCGGTGAGTACAGGCGAATTATCGCCCCTCCGTCGTACATTTTTAATATATAGTTTTGAATTTAGGATATGTAGTATAGATTCGTCTAGACTTTATCGAATTACTGACCTACATAGGCCCGGGGAGGCGCAAGTTGCGGGTTTTGATCACGGATAGGTGTCATTACTTTGCAGCCGTAACGTCTGCCGCGTCTGTGCCGAATTACGTTATGCTGAGATGTAGGTTACACTCTCTGAGTACATTGTGAGCGTTGAACCGCTTCTATAGTATGTTCTCACGCGTATCTGCCGTTATCAATCACTGTATTTGATTAGAAACGTTCCGCGGTAATGAGATGGTGTACTGACACGCAGATTTGTATTTTTTTTCAGTGGGGAAGACGTCGCTCATCACTAGGTTCATGTATGATAGCTTTGACAACACTTATCAGGTGAGTCATCAAGTTCCCATGACAGGTGAATGCTAGAATGTCACTATTCTACTAGAAACCTAGGCTGGCTGTCTGTGTCCAGTTATAAATTACATCACTGGTTAGTCATTGGAGCTCATGAATATGTATGTAGAGAACAATGTTGAATCTGCATAACATCTGAACAAGGTAATGCTCATAATTTTTGCTCTAAATGAGAAGTGCAATGAAAGTGACTGAGCTTAAAACTGAAAGTTTTTTTTTTGCCTGATAACACCAAAAATGTACATCACAGACATGTATTTGACATTGTTTTGTATTTGTTTTGTTTTTTTTTGATTTTATTTTGATGTATTTCTTGTTGCAGTATTGTTACAAGGTTTTTACACTTGTTCAATATTTAATTACAGTCATCCATAAACATCTAATGCGTTTTGTTTTGCCTTCTTAGTCATTACTTACTTTTTGAGTTCTGTGACCTTTTATGACCTGTCAAAAGTTGAATGACCTATCCATTACATACTATGTAAATGCCAAGATAGGTATCTTGAAAGAGGAATAAACACAGCTTACCAAGAAACTACAGTTATCCATCTTTCTCAAAAAGATCTGGTATTGCCACACCTTATGGTTTTTACAAAAGGAATATAATCTTGATTAGTAACACCAAATCAGTCAAAGTTGAATTATGGTTGTCTATATTCATCCATTTTTTTAAATAGCATTAGCAAGACTTATTAAGATAGATTTCTTAATCCCGGAATAAGAACTATCATAAATACAGGCGGTTACCTATTGGTTCATACAAAACTAACACAATATCATTCAGTGATGCTAAATCAGTTCAAGTTGATCTTTAGAAGGAATCATCCACAGTGTTTAGGCATAGCCAGAGTTGGCAAATCTCTACGAGTATCCTTTGCGGGAAGGGGCAAAAGTTTCTTGATCCCTGAGTTGAAAGTAGTAACACCAAAACATAATGAACTTTAGTCATAGAAATCTACCGCACGCAAAATACGCGCTTTGGACGTGGAGTTGCGGACACCATCCCATGATACAATACATTAGTCATAGAATGATGAAATGAACTTAATTTAAAACATTTGATGAATGGAACTGGAAGATTAATTATTTGATTACATTAGTCACCAGAGATTGGAATAAGTAGAGTTTTGTTTGCCTAAACTTCAAGGAAGTAAGTTACTTATGCATAATACCTTCTGTGTAATTTAACAGCTTTATTTCGGAACTTAAAAATCTTTCCAGGTATTTTTTAGGGAGATATCTAATCCACTTTATGTACTTTCTGTTTTGTAATTAATTGATGCTATAAATAAATATGACATGGAATCTAAATATAATAAACATGATTTTGTGCAGTCCATAAAAAAATCTAATAGGAAAATTATTTTTGGGATTCAATACATTTAAGCCACCATGAATGCTATGTAGCATTGTTTATTACTTTATATGTAACAATCAATCTACAAAAGGATTCTATTCTGAATATAAATTATAATTTATTCTGTCTTCTCATCTAATATAATATAAAAATCATTGCCTGTTTGTATGTTCGAAATCTGGACTCCTAAACTACTGAAGTGATTTTGATGAAATTTTGTATAGATCTACTTACGCCAGGGAAGGTTTCCGAACGGTAGGTAAGTAGGGTAGGTAGGTGGGTGGAGTAGTAAAAAATACAAGGAGGTAGTACTAGGTAGGGAAAAGTGCATTGCAACACATGCCAGGTACAGCTAGTCGGCCACAGCTTAATAAAGCTGCTTGTGCAAATATAATAAAGCAACTGATTAGAAAGTCTAGAATACGATAATTTTCTATTGGTATTCCTATGGAAAATTATTGAGTAATCACCAGACCGCAATCAGGAGCTCAAATGAACAATAGTATTATCTTCTAAAGATAATTAAATTTATGGCTGACAACAGCTTGCTTTAGATCTTTAATCTCATGATTTAGTGCTCATTTACTATCCCATAAAAAACTTAATATGTTACTGATAGAGAAATAGTGTTATTAGTTATTTAAGTAGCTGTATTAAAGTAAATAGTATCTGAGAAGTCCTCATTACTAGAGATAGGGCATGAATATATTATATAGGGTCATATAAATTTGCTAGCAAAACTCTCTAGACTTGATAGGCCAAAACAAGTTTTTCTAATCTCATAATTACAAATAATTTGTATGCTCCCACTGGCAGTTGACCCCTTTAACTAGCTAATTTAATTTGGTATATATCATGCAATCAAGCTGTTGTAGGTATTTAAACCTTAGTTGCATTCTTTCTGTTACTTACTGTGTGAGCTGTTGAAACAAAAAATGCTTATATGATTTCTTGTGAATCATGGTGTCTGATGTAACATTATAAGCCAGCAAAAATATCATAACTCCAGATTCATTCTTGTATCAAACTGAAGTGGTGGATTTAACCTTTCCGTGCTGTCAAACCACTACTGTATTCAGAAAGAGATGATAAACTTTCTGGTTTTCATTAAACCCACTCTGATTTTTACTAGACTATTGTAACAACAGATAAACATATTAGGAAGTAGGTTTTATTATATTCAAGTAAATAACCTTGACTGAATTTGAATAGCTCCAATAGTGATGATATAGTACAGTAAAACGCACATGCATGGAACATTTTGTTCTTCAGCTGGCCTAGTGTAGTACAGCGTAACAATAGAACAAGAGACCAGTTAATACTGGTTTGATAACCACTGAATTGTGGCCTACTATACATACTGTTTTCAGTTTCATTCATTTGAATGAAAACTGGCAATTATAGGCGAAATCCCCAGAATAATTATGTGTTTGTTAAATAAAAACATTATTAATGTTATCACTTATCAAAACCGGCAAAACAAGTCCGATCGAAAGGCACGATAATATTGTGTTATCTATATTAGTTTTTATCTGTAACATATAAGTGTAATTAAATTGTAGTTATGTGCATATCGAGAGTCATAGACCATTAGGAAATAGTGCCAAGTACAAGGTAAAGACGTTTCCGTTGTTTGAAAAATCTTGTAACCGTAGATATACTAAAATGATGACATACTTTAACTAAAGCAATAAGTACTTATTACAACAATAACATGCCAAGATAGCATAAAACAAGTATGTCTATTTTTACATAGTGGTGGCCCAGTGGTCGAATTTCGATCGAAATTAATTTAGAATGGATTTCTTGGAGATAGAACGAACGAAGAACGAACGCTTTTAGGATAATGAACAGTGACTGCTACTCTTAAATATGCAAGCAAGTGCAATATGCTTATTTTATCTTAAATATTCAAAATAATGTTAACTTTTGGCACGACGGTTATTTAACAGACTGTTAATCTACACATGAGCCATTTAATGGCAACGAAAAACATTGAGCATAGACTTGAAAATACAAAAGAATGATCAGAAAATGGCAACATTCGCGGGGACTGGGCCTGGTATCAAAAGCCCTGTTACAAACAATATATATTTTAAAAAAGGTCTTCCTACGCCTTTTATAAATGTGTAAAACAAACAACACGTCCTATTGTCGGTCATAGCTTAAGACGCTACCGTATAAATTGGGCATCAGCTGTGAAAGTAAGCCTTCCACTACGCATTTATTGAACACGAATAAAAATACTTAGACTAGGTTCACACGGCCGGCTTCATTTCAGTAGTGTGCTAGAATCACAAATTATTTGTACGGAGGTTTTTCACGAGTTTCAATTAAAACCGTGTCAATTTTGCTTTGTGATCTCAGCAATAATCTGCAGTAAAAAGCATAATTCTCTTGCGACTAAACCAATTTCAGGTCGGCGCAGCATGTCTTCTTTCATACTCCTCTATTAGTCGTCATCTCAGTAATCAACTCCTTTATAGCCATACCCTCTCTCAAACAGTCCATCCATCGTATCTATGTTCTTCTCCTACTTACAGCCATCTTCGTACTCAAAGCTTTCCCCAAAGTTTCCTCTTTAACTCCAGAAAAACGCCGAAGCCAAAAAACAAACGGTTCTGTGCGATGCTGTGTGAACGCAGCCGTATAGCAACTAACAAATCGTTAAATACCCGTAACTATGTGCGAGAAGATTTTGTATGATTTCAATCTGAAATCATGAAATTGCAAATGAACCTTTTGTTGTAGCAATTTTGGCCAGATTTCACTGGTTATTAGTTGCAAATATACTCCAAGCATGCTTTATTTTCGTCCATATACGTATCTGTTAGATTCTATAATAACTAGAAATGTTTTAATTTATTTGTATTGTAGCAACAGTTCGTGCATCAAATATTCCTTTATTACTGGTTTTTGGGCAGTGTTTTATAAGAGTGTCAGTAAAAGTTGTCTCGAATCAACCATGCGTGGAATACACTTACTTCAGCTCGCGTAGACTCCAAATTAAAGACGACAATTTCGGTCTGTCTTTTTATTTATTAACATTGTTGTGCCTGTGCAATTATCTGTCCAAGCAGTAATAAATGGCTTTGAGAATTATTGCAATGCCATGCAATGGGTCTTATTTAATTTAAAATTCATAAGTGTATGAGTAGATGTACTTCAAAAATACCGTCCTGCAGTCCTCCGAATGACTCCTTTTGGCTAAAATTCGAGGCTGCAATATTATGTACCTCACCTCAACATCGTTAAGAAAATACAAGGCAGATGAGGTCTTCAAGGAGAGCACCGAGAGTAGACTCAAAAAAACGTTCATTTCAGCTTTTTGCAGTCCAGTGCTGGTGCCAGACCGCCAAATGTAAGATCTGCCCCTTCGATTAGATTCGATTTCGGAAAGTCGTATGTCTTAAAAATAATCATAATGCCGAAAAAGATAGACATACGATTTTCCGAAATCGAAAAATCGAATCGAAGAGTTGTGAATACGGGGGCAGGAAATTTAGTTGAATGTTAGAGTTTTGGTTCCTAACCTGCTCTGGAAGTAATGGGGAATCTATTAAGAACCTAGTAAACAGCAATTTTCACCAAAAACTGGGATACGTGCAATTGGGAGCGGGTGTAATAGGTCTTGGCCAATTAGGCATCGTGGAACGACACCGTCCTAGATCTTGTAGGATATGAGGTAATAAAGATTTTTACGGTATGTTGAATGTCGAATCAGGGTATATTATTGAACTTGTTGAAACCTGATCACATCTAGGCTTATCAGACGATTTGTAGCAAAAGCTATCATCGTTTGTCATTAGATTTTTAGATCATTTTGCTTAGAGAGTTGTGGCGTTCTTTTGGGCACACTAAAACTGCAGTGATTAGTAAACGTAGATATCAACTGCCAAAAGGGATTAAATGCAATAGGCTTTTAAAAAGCGCGCATTTGGTTAAGCAAACGTCGTTTTATTAAAGAATTTTGGCCATAGAATTGATGGCATAGTTGACGTTCTTAAACGTGTTTCATGTTTCACGACTAAAATTTCAGTTAGGTGTCCTTGGAATCGCATTGTTAATTAAAATATTATTTCAAACTATTATTTTTGATGGCCTTCTGATAAAAGAAGTTTTTAATCATAGACTTCTTTTTTCCTTCCTATTTACGATACATTTTAGGTAGGTACTGCCTCTGGTGTGATGATTGGGACTCATAACTGTCTGAATAGGTAGAGAAGACAAAATAAAGTAAAATTAGAATTTTATGGTAAGACCTTTGCCCAGCAGCAACAAAATGGGTTAAAAAAAAACTATTAAGTACTATTATTGTATAAGCACCATAGTATGAGTCCCTTATTGTGTAGTTTCTAGTCTCTCAGTCAAGAAAGTATTAGGGGTTGAACATACGGTCTTTGGAACTGGCCAGCTCAACTGGACAGACTGTAGTTTCCTTTCAAAGATGTCGATATTACCTATAGCTAAATGAAGTAGACCTAGACACAGCCGAGGTACCAAATTGCTACAGGAGTATACACATTATAACTGGACACCAGAACAGACCTTTATCCTTGTTCTTAAACAGTTTTAACAGCCATATTTTCAGAGTTCATTTTTCATTGCTATATTCTATCTCTAACACCATCTGGTCAAGAGGGCTGAAAACTAAAGAATGTGTTTTTCTCAGGCAACGATTGGTATCGACTTCTTGTCGAAGACTATGTACTTGGAAGACCGTACGGTGCGACTGCAGCTCTGGGACACCGCCGGTCAGGAGCGGTTCCGCTCCCTCATACCCTCGTACATCAGGGACTCTACGGTCGCTGTTGTTGTTTACGATATTACCAGTAAGTATGGCCTTTTCCTATTTTTGTAAAAACTAGATGGACCGACCACCTTTAAAAGGTGCCTGGAACAGATTGGATGCGGGAGGTGAAGAGCAGGGTGCTGTGGCGCAGATCGGGAGACATAGGCCGTCTAGCTGCGGCCTTTAATAGGCTGATTTAATTGATGTTTGCAAGAAACGGAACGCGCTCATATAAAGCGAGCCAGTTCCGTGAATAATCTTTGAAACAGCTTTTGAGTGATGAAACAAGACTGCACTAGATGATTAATTCGGCATAGCCTCACCTCACCTTTACCAGCTGATCCCGATCCTTATAAATGCACTTTGTAGTGTGGAGGTTTTTAGTAAGGATCCCTAAAGGCTCGAGTTGAGGCGAAGCTGATCTTGTGTAATGATTACACTGTGCATTGACTTTTATGCAGTCAGCCACACCACTATTCTAGCTAAATATTCTTAAGACTAGTCAGAGAGCGGCACCAATAAATAACCTATTTGGTGCGAATAATGTCTTTAAAATAATAATGTTCTCAATTCTCATAATGATTGACTTTTCTTATGAGGCCGGGGCCGATCAATATTGCACCCAGAAAAAGAATCATTCAATATTTCATGAGAACTCTTGATAGGTTGCCGTCGACGGCCTTCGCAATTGCAATCGATCCGTGGGTGTACTGTAGTGCATTTCTGACGAAGTGCTGACCACTTCGAGAATACTTACTGCTTACGGTTGCGAGTAAGTTCGGAGAATATTATCAATTCCGAAAAGCTAGGCTGATAAGCGATGTGTCATTCATTTGGGATGCATACCATACTAATATTATAGATGTGAAAGGAATTTTTCATATCTCAGCACACGGGAAGACCATGCCCTGGATTAGGGTGTTTTGATACCTTTTACCCTAATAGTATAGTTCCGTGATAGTAAAATTCCCATCCTCCACGCGAGCTAAGTCGCGGCCAAACGATCTTGTTTTGTTACTTATACAGCTGTTGATCGATTTTTTCTCCAAATCTTTGACCTAAATAAAGTCGATTGATACCGTTATTATAATAATACTCTCAGACTATGCAATTACCCAAACGAGATATTTAAGAACTGGTTTCTCAATTTAACTTCCAAGAACTTGAGATACGAAAAGAAATTGGGTACACAAGTTTGTTCTTCTAGAAGTTGAAGTACATAAAATATTGGCCGCGTCCAACTGTGTTACGCGAATTGAATCCCGAGGTAACGATATCTTAAACCCTCGGGTCTCGCTCGCAGCTGGCTAAAAAATAACTCCATTATATTTTACTGACGGCACACAAAGTAACAGATATGTTGTCATGCGGTTCAGAAAGGGTGTGTCTTCTTTATCTTAACGGTTGTCGGTCATTTTTGTATGGTCCACTTTAGTTGGAGGAACTTGTCGTGTTTGTTAGCAAGCGTTCGCGCGAACGATGCGGTCTTTAAACCATGAAATTTCAAATTTCTTGCCTGCCACTTTCAATCAGTATGGGGGATGCCATTGCCCTGATAAACTCCGAGTTAACAACAGCCACAAGAGTTACCAGAAATACTCTTTCTTCGTGTCGCCAGCAGTACAATATTTTATATTTTGTTGGCCCAAAATTCCGCCACTTCTACAGCGATCCAATACCCCGTTGATCGAAACTTGCAGTTGCAAACGGTTCTAATGGCGCCCTTGAAAAGAACCACATAAAATATTATGTGTGGTTGAGATGATGAATCATCTATGTGTGGTCCTAAATGGCACCGTGTGAAACGGGCGACAGAAAACGATAGCCCTCAGTCACAAGACCATGTCATCTGACATTGACATTTGGCGCACATTTCAAACCGCAACACCTTGATTTTCTAGACGTATTGCGTCTTAAAGTTTGTGTAGAGTTTTTTCAGCGCGTTTCATAAATTTGAGCAATCGGGAAATGTAAAGACGCGATTACAGCTGTGTTGCACGTAGCGAGGTTCTGAAAGGCCGAAAGTGGGCCAATGGCCCGACGGCGACGGTCAGCGCCTCAGGTTACAATTTACGCGCGATCGTCTATCGGGTTAAGTGTCGTGGGCTTACCTAGATGCTCCTCATCATTTTATTTGTCAAGATACCTATACGACGTTTGAAAAACGCTATCAAGTAATTCAACTTTATTATTAATCTTTTTTATGTCTGTCTCCGCTCGTAAAGTTAGACTCGTTACTGTACGAGTAAGCACCTACTTTGAAAATGTAATAAGGCTGTTCGCTATTTTATTCGCTTTACATACTAGCCAAATGATGTGGAGGAGAACACAATCATTCAGATTTCATAGCGGTCACAAAACAATTTGAAATCTTTAATTAAGTCAATTGTTCGCGAGTGGTGTGCTAGCAAATATAGACTCTATACTGTGGGGTGAAGGTTAATATTTGATTTGGGGGTTGTCTGTCGTCTGTAACAAATATTTGCTTGCTCCACCCCACTACGAACCTTGGGCCTGGCTGTTTATGTCTAAGTACATGATATATGTGAGTCTAGTCTAATGTTCTTTTGTTTTCTGGTTCGAGACCAATTAAATGTACTTTATTCGAACCCCGCAATTCTTCACTTGCAGTAATTGTTGCCTGTTTTGCATCAGCGTTTCTGTCTCGAATGGAATAATCACGACAAGTCGTTTCTTCTTTCTTGTAACGCGTCAGACCTGAATTTAGATGCGACGTTAACGAGACATTATTTGTCGTATCACTCCACACATTGGTCCAAGTTTATTCACATACCCAATCTGCGTCAATTTCTTCAGCATCAATTTCACTAAGGCTCACGAAGACATAACGATCACAATGTTTATACATACATTCTTACGAGTATGTACTGTTCAAATCATATTCAGCCGCTTCAATATCGATTGAGAATTACAGCTACCGATTGGCGCAAAATTAGTTTCATATTGTTCAAGGTTTCACTTCAGAATATTCATAATTGTATGTACTTCCGTAATTAAGGTTATTGCTGATAGATTTAATATTGTACTTGAATTTTAAGAGAGTGAATCACGTTACTGTAAATGTTTTGTTACTTTTTTTTAATCTTCGAATTTGCATATTGGGAAGCTGGGTGATGGAAATGTCCTCTGATATCATCCTGACATCTTAATGCGATTCTACCGCTACTCTTATGGCTCTTTCTTTTACCTAATCTTAATTAGAAATCCTAATAAAAAGAGGCTTGTAATACGGCCTTTTACTAAAAGGCCGTAAATCACGTAGCTATCGGCTCATTACTAAAAGACAAGGCTTTTAGTAGAAGCCTGCATAACATGTTCGCAATCGTAAAGACTATCTTTCCCTTACAAACTGCCAAATAATATTGAGTTATCAGTTGTGGTACAAAGAACAATGGCAGTATTTGGTCTGGACTTTTTTTTGGCGTCCATAGATTTCATAAATATGAGTCAAATTTAATTAATTTTCTACGATTTTTCAGTTATTCAGTCCTTCTCGTTAAGGCCGGAGTTATTTTATGTTTTTAAAAGCTTATCAAATGATTTTCGAATTAGGTACATTCGAAATGTTACCATTAGAATAGTGATGTGAGTACAAATAGTATGAGTGCAATTTATCTGTATCAATAATTAATCGAATGATCGATATAATATATCGACCGATCGATCGACCTATGTAGAGTTGGTTTTGTTTGTAACATAATTATTGAAATCCTCTATTCTTTCGTCTTTAATCAACTGATATCTTTGAAGAAATACTTCCACTTTTAATTCCAATTAATAATGGCTAAAACTATCACAGGATCGTTTCAGTGTTGTATCGATTCTTAAGAAAACGGAATCGAAACGTGCAGCACTACTTTTGTCTTTGACAGTGACAATACATGTTGTCTGTGGTTGTCAGTCTTGACAAGTCAAGTCAAGACGTTACAGAATCCTTCCGCGTTTTTCATCTCGGTTGTGTTTTGTGTTTATATTTGGCCTTCTATTTATTTTTACCCGACCTGGACTGTTTGTGGACTGATTGATACTGCCTGTGTGACTAGTACGTGCCCTTAGGACTCCGATATTGTTTTTGCGTGACCTTAAGCTAATCTTACTGTGCTCCGATTGTGCCCAGTGAATTGGATTTTTGTTGTAAACCCGGAACTGTAGGCTGCTGCGCACACACTATGACCTTAGTATGGTATCTAGGATGGGCCAGACATCAAGAACATATCTCAGCACCAGCAGGTTTTCTTGATGAGATAATAATACGAGATGAGGATGAGCAATAAAATAAATATGTTTAACAAAATGTGTTTTTTATTTGTCCTAACATTAGGTGTTATAAGTATTCTAACCGTCAGTTTTAGTGTCTACGGGGCAAGTGCATTTTTTTAAATTACGCGCCCAGCTTTCTTAAACATACAATTGAGTACTACTCTTCACCGCGGGTTAGAATTTATTTGGGTTTTTCTCATTTTATCCGTAAATACTGTTATCGTCACTAACCACACCACCATTTATCCATTTCTTTATGATTTAATTTCAATCTGCAATGTTCTATAGATAATTGTTGTTTGGCGTTCATTCATAACCTAAAAATTCAAACACCGATATCTTTTTTTCCGGCTTTCCCAAATGAAAATAGTCTCATTTATAGATTCTGGAGCTAACGCCAAATCTTTTAATATATTTTTCATTACGGGACGCTTCAATTTGATCCCAGACAATTCTTAGTATGGAGACCTGCCATTGTTCTTTGGTGTACAATAAAGTATATTCTGATCAATACGCCTCTATTGATCAGCTAGTCTTGCTAGATATGCCATATATGCTTGGCAACAGCAAGAATTATTGTACCACAGTTAAAAAGTTACAGCGTCGCGAGGTATAAAATTTGTCTTGGTCGATACCGCCACAGCACTACGGTTTCACGTTTCCATCGAGACTTGAAACTTTCATGTACAATGCCTGACGTGTGATGAGCGTGATGGACACAAACTTTTTAATAGTAGCACCACAGAATATATAATAGTAATACATAACAAGGCTATTATAATTACCGACCGACTTCCGGACGCAGCGCGGCCTATAAATATTAATGATAATTTTCGTTTTATTGTCTTATTTATAAACAAGGTCGCGACGTAATATTTATTACGGAGTTATCTATAACACTGGCGAATATTATTTGCACAAAAATACTTTTTCTATTTTTTTTTTGCAAAATATTTGCAGAGGACGAACAGTGTTACTGTGCTGCATTTAACGAGTGTTAGGATTCTGTAGATAAGGCGATAAACCCAGTTAACTGCTCGTAAAGCCACTGGTTGGAAACTTTAAAGAAAAGAAATGATGTTGAGCGAACTCTTTCGCTTATAAACATAGCCATAAGGCCAGAGCGTGGGACAGAGTTCAGTGCCATGACAGTAACACAGTATACTGTTGTCTTGTGCACTTATAGAAAAATACAGTGTACATATGTGTGCGTACCGACATAGTTTCTATGTGTGTACAAGAGGAGGAAGCTTGCACTAGCTTGCCGCATTAATTTCTGAATCAAACTCGCATATTGATTTGAAGAGGCGAAATGACAGCACGCGAGAGACGAAATAGGTACCAATAATTAAAGGTTGATTATAAAGGTGACAGTGCAAAGATAGTTCGATGACATCATCATGAGTTCGTGAGTCATACATAGTAGATGTGAATAGCCATGTCCGGCTTATGATTAAAAACTTTTTGTTTTTGTATGGTGGTACTTCTGTGTACCTTTAGGTGGCCATCAATGAATTTGATGACTCACCGTTTCCCATCTTTGTTTTGATCATTGTACATACTACAAATTAAAGTCGCTTTTTTCACCTGTTTCTGTTAACGCAGTGTTCGTCTAAGCTAGGCAACATATTAATATGATTGATTCTAGAGGGGAAGTTTGTATAATACATTTTAACATTAAACTTGTATGTACTTAATGTTTTATCAAGTCGTAGGGAAACCGTGCGAAACAAGCGGAGCGGGTTTATAATTTAAACTACGTTTCCCATTTTTCTTTTGGCAATTGTCATAATAAAAAATACCTGGTGATATTGATATTAGATATAATATGATTGTAGTAAGCCAGTTCGAAAGCCATACAAATTCACTTGCGCAAGCTGGCACACCCACACAAAAATGGACGCTATGCGCAAATGTAGTAATCCATTGCCCGTGATTTTAAACGACGATCCGTTTATGGTTTTGTAACTAATGAATGGATAGGTTGTAGCGTTGGTTCTGTATTTTTTAAGTAACATTAAAGGATTATGAAATTTTACCATGCTTCTACCTCATTGAGTCTAGTTGGGTTTGATTCCCAGGTCGGGCAAAGTGTTTTCCATCAGGAATTTCTCAGTAGGAGCCAGGGACTTTGTGCCCGGTTGAAGGCAATAGGCTCGCCCCCTATTACATGGGACTTAACATAACTGGCGAAATGTGGGTGTACTGTTAGGTACACCTCTGTCTAACCCGTCGGGGAATACAAGGCGTGATTTATTATGCTTAACTTTTATGACTAGCTGATGGTGTTGTGTCCAGCAAAAGGGCTAGTTTTTGACATGCATGGGTGTATTTATTAGTGTCAAGAGATAAAGCCACAATTTCCTTCCCCCTTTGGTCTTTTTATGAATAAGCTGCGACCACGATGCTGCTGCGATTCATCCAACTATATGTATAGGTACTTACGCCCGATCATCAAAGCAAAATAAAAATACCCCATGACCGTTGCCGTTGATTGTATGTCTGTACTAATATGTATAATAAAGAGAGTTAAACAAGTTTGGATGTAGGAGGTTACCTCCGAAAATAATCATCCGATACGAGAACTTCCTGATGTAAAGTTATGCGGCAATGATTTTTCGATGAGAACGAAGTCACGGGCAGAAGCTAGTTTAATGTTTAATTTTGTTTACGTAGATGTGTCTTATCTATAAAAATAAATAAAATTGAAGTGTCCGTTTGTCATTTCAAAATAAACAGCGTTTTACTGAATGCATAATATAAAATAATATCATCACCATCAACTTGTTTTATTTTTTATTTTTGTCTGTCTGTCTATCTGTTAGTTCCGACTAATCTCCGAAACGGCTGGACCGATTTTGACTGGACTTTTACTGACAGATAGCTGATGTCATAAAGAGTAACTATATTATAGTAGGCCAAAAACGAATATTAATTAAACAAATATTTTTATTAAATTTCACGCGGACGAAGTCGCGGGTCGAACAGCTAGTCATCAATTAATAAGTTTGACATGCTTTTGCAATGGCGGGTCCCTAATTATATTATACCATAAGTTTTATCACTTATTTAAACTCTTACTTATACAACTTCCGCAGACGCAAACTCATTCCACCAGACATCGAAATGGATCGACGACGTGCGCACGGAGCGCGGGTCGGACGTCATCATCATGCTGGTGGGCAACAAGACCGACTTGTCGGACAAGCGCCAGGTCTCCACCGAGGACGGCGACCGGAAGGCCAAGGAGCTCAACGTCATGTTCATTGAGACGAGCGCTAAAGCGGGATATAATGTTAAACAGGTAATTTATATTTGCTGTTTGAATAATGGCCTGATTATTCCTGAAGTACTGCTGTCTGCTCTTCGTCATTATACTGCCCATATCCCAGTTTATCTAGGGTCGGCGCAGCATTCTACCATACTTCTCTTTAGTCATCTCAGCAGTCACCTCCTTTCAAGTCTCTTTATTTCTTTCCTTCCCTGCCGCCTGCCATAAACTCAATTTATTTGAAATTTGGCTTTTCCTACCAGATATCTCTTATAAGACTCCCACGTAGGTTACCGTTAAACATGTGGTCCTCAGTTTGTGCAATATGTAATTGGGACTTTTCATCGGGAATTCCTCAGTGGCAGCTCGCAGTCTGTCTGTTGCATGTTTCATAGCAATGAGCTTGGTTGTACTACGGAGTTCAATGCCGGTCGACCACTTTTCAACCTTATTACTTAGGGCGTAAGGGTGAAAAGTGGCAGACCCTCGGTGACCTCCGTAGTACATGGGACTGTGAACACTTGCGAACTGTTAGGAGACTATCATTGGAATAGCATTTTCCCGCAAAGCCCTGGTGAATATTTTGAAACTCTTCCACTATTCAAAATTGAAGCTTTTACCCTGCAGTAGGTCAACACAAGCTGATAATAATATCATAGGCTGGGTTGAGCTCGCCTTTGAAAATAAAAGCTGTAATATTGCAACAATATCTATGTATGTAATTTAATATCGTGTGCGCATAACCTTGCAACCCTACCCCGATTACCACACAACGTAACATAACAACACGCCTGAAATTCCCGAAGGGTTAGGCAGCGGTGTAGCCACTTAATGGTACACCCACATTTCCCCAGTTATATTTAAGTCCCATGTGATAGGGGGCGAGCCTATTGCCACACAAACAAAAGTCAAACCTCATTACCAAAATCAATGTAATCATTGAGGTGACAATGGAAACTTGAACCGTTAACGAGCGTGTATCACGTCTGGCTGTACTGATGACGTCACTGATCGGGTCTGATCGATTGAGGTCGTATAACGCGACCTTTACCTAGACTGTGGAGGGGATAACAAATGGTCCAAGGAGACTAGGGTTGGATTGGTTTATTTGAATTATAGGTGAGGTTTTTGAAATATGCAGGATTTTAGGTACTGCGATGTTTAGGAGATTTGTAAGTCATTGAAATAACGGAAAACTTTTTAAGGTGCAATTTGTGACAACGGAAAAAAAATGACCTAAAAATTTATTTTGACTAGATCCACGAAATTTGCCGTATTTATCTAGAGAAAAATAGACATAACAAGAGAAAAGTACACGTTTTGTGCACTGAACTGTGTATTTCCTAATTTCCACTGGAAAATAAACCCTGAAAAATGTTAATTAAAAACAGATTTCACACTTGACTAAAGTCGTTATAATTTGTACTCACTCCCTTTTATGTTTTTTTTATGATTCTAACATAATCCTAAAACATTTCAGTTGTTCCGGCGGGTTGCAGCCGCGCTGCCCGGCATGGATTCTGCCGAGAACAAGCCACCGGAAGACAGTATCCTTTGCCAAAGACGAACCAACATGACCCGAGTACAGTCAGCGACCACTGCTGGTTAACAACACCCACGGCTCCTGAACAAAATCTTAAATGATTGAAGGAAAGCCTTTTAAAGACTGGTGACCAATTGTTTTCGCTGATTGTACCTACAGACCGGACCGTGTGTTAACGCGATCATTCCATACGGCATGTATTGGTGATTTGTTTGCATGTGCGGTATATCTGGAACTTGCATCGGGGTGGAAAGAGGTTTAATATGTGTGCGGTCCGTCCTTTTAATAAGCGTTGCTTTGACTTGGTAGCTCAATACTGATAAAAATATCTGTCAAGTTGGAAACGTCACCAAGGAGTTTTTACTTATCACACTTATCGACGCGGAATTGACTTGAGTCGATCAGAAAGAGCTTCATAAAAGCAAATTGAAACACATTGAACTTAAAAACAAAAACTAGTTTTTGTTTAAAAGTTCAAATTAAGTATCTATCAAAATTGGACGCTTGTACATAAAATCGTGTTCATGCTATTAACCGTTTAGGAGTTCTCTTGCTGGGAGACGATCCTTGCTGCGGGATAAAGTCATGTCCGTCATAAAAAAAGTATTTTCACCAGAACCAAAAGCAAAATTTCACCTCAATCGGTTGGGGGGAACTGGTTTGAAATTCAGTCAACCAATACATATTAACTAACAAGGGAAGTTAAACAAAAGCTTGTAAAAACGACATTCACCTCGTTTCGGTTCCGACGACGCGACTTCATGCGACACTACGCTGAACGAAATGCGACAAACGTGGTGTTACGAGAGCGGCTCCAGCCAATCCCACGTCGATATGTGTGGTCACTCCACTGTTTAAAACGTCGTGTTAGTCTAAACTCAAGTAAGAAAAGTCATCATTAACCAATTCGAGTTACCAAGTTAACCCAACTGCCCAACATGGAGCCAACCTTTGGCCAACAACGAAGAACTAATGTTTTTTAACTCACTCTGATATCCACGCTCGTTCATACACGCACGTATATATGACGTATTTAAGTAATATATTTAGGGACCTCGCTCACTATACGGCCACGACCACGAGTTTTGGACGCAGAAGCGACTTTTGGTCGAAATCAGGAAAAAAGTTTGGTCGCTAACCGGGCTTCCGACCAGAGGGCCTAAAATGACCGCTTCAGCAGAATCATAATAGGATACTAATGTGAATTACGTTACAAATCGTAAAATGGTCACAAAGTGACAATTCATAATATTATAATTATTGCGCCTGCGATCATTTTAAGTCTTTTATCGTGATTCATATTGTTGTCCTATTATGATTTTGCCAAAACGGCCATTTTAGACCCCCAGTTTTGTTCAAGATTGCGGCCAGTCATGCGACAAGGCGTGGTCGTGGGCGCTTAGTGCTCGAAATCCCTTAGTGTGTACACGGACCATATTATAATTGCTAGAATATGTTTTTGTTTCGATACGGCAGGACATTGGCGGATTATTTGAATGGAATTCATTGTTATATTGTGTGGAATCAGCTGGGTTTCTGTTTACAAAAAAAAAAAACTTTTATATAGGACTTTAATGCTGAATTATTTTGTACGGTGTTATAGCGATTCAGACATGACTACTTTTCGGCAATACTGCTGTTAACACAAGAATTTATTTGTATAATTTGTAACTATACGAAATTATTTTATGAAGCAACGACATATACGAAATATACTTAAAAGAATACTACAGGTTAAAAGAAAACTATTCCTATTTTTTAACCGATTGTTTTCATTACGGTAATTCTACAATTGTATGTAATTTGAAACGAAAACTAATCGAATGATCTAAAATAGTTTAAAAGGGACTTTTGTCTTTTAAACTTATGTTTTTTCGTCCATCAAAAGTGGGCCTTTTCTGGAATTCATTTTTAGTTTATTTATATACGCTCAGCTGATTTCACACAGCGTTTATATAGACGTTCCACGAACGAAGTGACGTGTTCCCGACGAGTGTGTTACGGTGGTGGTTATAACAGTCTAACGTCTGTGTTGTAAGTAAACTTAACGTTACTAATATTATACGTGTCTATTTACCGCCACGTCATGGAAAATAATTGTTTAGCAATTTGATTCATCTTGCCGTGTCAATCTGCCAAAGAATGACAGTTGTGATTTGAATATACGAACTATTCAAGTAGGCAGTCAATTTCTTGATAATAATTAATTTCCTTGACTGTATTTGTGCTCTACTTGTCCATATACCATCGCTTCGTAACGCCGCATTATACTTGTTTTACAAATACTTAACTTTCTTACTAAACATTTCGAATTCGATTCACATATTCGATTAACATTCGATTCTATTGCCAACACTCGCGGTAGTCATGGTCGTGAAACGTGCGAGTAGGATGGTGCATTACTTTACTAAACACGTGTCGTCTCCCTTCCACGTTTTAAGACCACGCTTACTTCGAATGTTGGCGTTTAGCGTTTATAATGGCGTTGTGTTTTTGTGTGCCTGTATTAAGTATTTGAAATCTACGTAATCTGTGGCTAGGCCTGTTCACATGCAGTGCCCCTAAACAGCCCTTTATATTATTATATACTTTTGTAGCACTACCTTTAAATATTTTTTTGTGAAAACGCATCGGAGAACTGGCAACACCGCCCACGACTCCAAGACGCGCCAAGCCAACCGCTAGTGGACTCTAAATCGTGAGTGCCGAAGTAACGCTCGCGAAACGCTCTCAGCTAAAGTTATTATTCTTTCAATTGTTTACCTGTTTGTGCCATACACTGTGTTTTACCGCTTACATTATATACTGTTTACCGTTTAACGTTGTGAACTTTATTGAAAAAGCCCAAATACAACCCCTGAGCAAACACTTCTTACAGTGACGCCCAACTCGTGGCCAACGTTAACTCAGTGAAAATTCGTAAAAACTATAACAGTGACTAAAAGTGCTTATTACTATCGTGCTAACACAAACTGTGAATCCTTTCCGATAGTGATAAATCTCCAAACAGTGCAAAAACAAACTGCAAAACTTTGGGCGAGTCCATTCTTCCCGCCAACATTGTAACCGACGCGCGACGCGCGGGAAAGTACCTACGCCGCGCACAGTGTTTTGGCGCGAATAATACCCAAGCTCAACGGTTCGAGTTACAGTTGTGCAACGAGAATTAACGAATACGTATTTCGTTACTCTCGTACCGTCCATATAACCATCACCCGTGTTGATCTGGTCGTTCGAGCGAGAAACAGACGAGCTAGTGCCCTGTTACTATGCCGCCGAAGCAACCCAGAAAACCAACAGGAAGAGATGCTGGATCGGAATCTGACACGGACGTTGAAGTGAACAGGTCGGTGGTACGTGTACCATCATCACCGAATATCATCATGTCTGAAGAGATGCTTCAGACCCTTGTGTGCAACATCACGAGAAGCCAAGCGGAAGCAAATCGCATTTTAATAGAAAGCGTTTTGACGAACAGAGATCATGAACCATGCACTTCACCTCCACGGGTACCTGACGCGCGTGATAATACCACGCGGCGCGCGGGCAATTTCGCAAAGTGCACGGCGCGCTTTGACGGATCTTCAAAGAACGCGGAGGAGCTCGAAGCATTCATCGACGCTATTGAAGTGTACCGCGACTGCACCAACATCAGCGACGAGCACGCGCTGCGGGGACTGCCTATGCTGTTAGTCGACGAGGCCGCCATCTGGTGGCAGGGAGTGAAGTCGTCGATAACGTCGTGGTCCGGCGCGCTGCAACGTCTTCGAGGCATGTACGGAGTGCCGCGACCGGGTTACAAATTGTTTCGCGACATTTTTCGTACAGAACAAGATAGTGAACGGGCCGACGTATTCATTTGTAAAGTGCGCGCTTTAATCTCTAAATTGCCGTATGTTGTGCCGGAAGTGATGCTAATAGACATTGTTTACGGATTGTTACACCGTAGGATAAGGAAGCGAGTGTCTCGCGACGAGGTGAACGATTTGGAACAGCTATTAGCGAAGGCCAGGTTTGTCGAGGAGTCGTTGGCGGAGGTAAGTGCTTCTATCCCAATCCCTGATAACAACGTAAACATCGTTAAGTCCGAATCCGTAAAAAAAAATAACGATAGCGATGGGAAAAAGCGCGTTAGACCGAAATGTACTTATTGCCGGTTTTTCGGTCATTCCGTTGAAAATTGCCGTAACAAAGCGAAGGAGGGCAAAGTCATCGACCCTCCTGATAAATCGAGCAAAAGTTCCGAGTTGCGTTGTTACGGATGTGGTCAGCTGGGAGTGGTACGTTCGAAATGCAGTAACTGCAAAGATGCGACGTCTTCAAAAAAGTCGGATTTTTGTAGCGCTCGGGTAGCCGACGGTGACGATCCGCGGCCACTGGTGGAAATTCAGGTCGTGAATCGCAAGGGAGTTGCTATCTTGGACACTGGGGCTACTCATTCTATTGCGGGACCCATGCTTTACAATTTACTTTTGAAAGCCGGCGTTGTTTTTAAGGAAAATTCACGCACCATAGGGCTTGCTGACGGATCGCAGCAAGTAGGTACTGTGCTCGAGTGCACCACTGACGTAATATTACAGGGACGCGTCGTATCTACTATGTTCATTGTATTACCAGACGCGCAAACCCGTACATTATTAGGCAGGGACTTTATTCTGAAAGCGGGGATCATGTTAGATTTACCTCAGAGCAGCTGGTGTTTTAACAACAACCCGGGATGCTGGCATCCGTTCATTACTAGTTTCGACTTATCTACCGGCGGCCAAATGGAGCTGATGAAGGTGGAAGCTTGGAACCTTGTGCTGCGGGATGATGAAGGCACCAAGTTGACAGCTGATCAAAGGATACAACTGAATGCGTTTCTGTTGAAGAGGTCCGACCGCTTTGAAAGGGGTGGGCCACCAACAGAATACGCCACGCACCGGTTAAAGATTGACCCACATCAGGAACCCATCGCCTCACCACCTTACCGGATGTCTCCTGGTAAGAGAGCTCTGCTGGAACAGGAGTTGCAGAAGTTGCTAGATACTGATGTAATAGAAGAATGCGAGTCTCCTTGGGCCGCCAACGTGGTCCTCGTGACGAAGGAAGATGGAGGGGTTCGGCTTTGTGTAGATTACAGGAAGCTGAATGCTGTAACTGAGCCTGATCGCTACCCACTTCCGCGCATCGAAGACGTTCTCCACGCAGCTAAGAACACCAGTTTTATGACAACCTGCGACCTGCGATCAGGTTACTTTCAAATCGCTGTGGAACCGGACGACCGCGATAAGACTGCGTTCGTAAGCCCGCTCGGTTGTTTTAGGTTCAAAAGGATGCCAATGGGTTTGAGGAATTCAGGAGCGACTTTCCAGCGGCTTATGGACCGATTTAGATCTGGCAAGGAATTGGCCGATGTTTGCATGCTGACGTATTTAGATGACGTCATCGTCCTTTCCGAGTCGTTTCCCAAGCACCTGGAAGACCTGAATGCTATCTTCAACCGGCTAGAGATGTACAACCTACGAGTGAACCGTGAAAAAAGTTGCTTTGCTCGCGAATCTGTTAAGTTTTTGGGCCACGTTATCGTGCCAGGCGGGGTGAAGGCAGACCCTGATAAGACAGCAGCTATCGCTAACATGTCCCCTCCTGAGAACGCGAAACACGTGAAGACATTTTTGCAGACGTCAAGTTGGTTCCGGCGCTACATTCCCAATTACGCCGATGTTGCTAAACCTCTGACAGATCTCCTCAAAAAGGATAGCAAATGGACCTGGACCTCGAAGCAACAAGAGGCCTTCGACTGCATCAAGAGAAAGTTAATCTCCGCTCCAATTCTGCGTCAGGCCGACGAATCGATGCCGTTTTCGTTGAGGACCGACAGCAGCGGATATGGCCTCGGAGCTGTACTGATGCAGGGGGAGGGGCCCGAGGAAAGACCAGTGGAATACGCCAGCCGTTTGTTGAATAGTGCTGAAAAGAACTATAACACAACGGAAAGAGAGGCGCTAGCAGTTGTGTGGGCGGTTACAAAGTTCCGCGCATACATCGAAGGATCAGAGGTTGTGATAAAGAGTGACCACCAACCTTTGCGATGGCTCATGACTGTCAAATCACCAAGTGGTCGTTTGGCAAGGTGGGCCCTTACCCTCCAGAAGTACAACCTCCGTATAGAGTATACACCCGGCAAGTCAAACGTCGTCGCTGATACTCTCTCGCGACCACCTTGTGCTGAGGAAACGGATAGCGATATTCGCTACGCCGAGGTGGATTTCCCATCGAGAAGCCCAAAAGACGTTCGTGAGAATCAGCTAAAGGACCCTGACGTGCGAAAGATCATCGAAGACCTTGAATCAGCCGACGATCCGTTTAGGGGGAGAAGTTGGTCTGACCGCGGCTTTACCATGTCAGACGGTGTTCTATATAGATACGGACCTGACGAATGTGAAGAAGAGACGGGATGTCTTGTTATACCGGAGCACGAACGCGATAAAGTCATGGCAGAATATCACGACGCACCGACGGCTGGAAATTGCGGAGTAGAGCGCACACTGGATCGAATGAAGTCGAAGTATTACTGGCCTGGTATGCGGCAATACATCGTTGGATACTTGAAAAAGTGTGTAGACTGTCAGAGATACAAAGCCGATAATAGGAAACCGGCCGGACTACTGCAGACTCCCGCAACTAATCGCCGTTTCGAAGTGATTGCCGTGGACCTTTTCGGTCCGTTACCGGAGACCGCTGATAAGAACAAGTGGATTCTTATCGTAGAAGACACCTGCTCACGATGGGTAGAGCTGTTTGCCCTACAGGATGCTACAAGCTTGAACTGTTCCAAGATCCTGATCTCAGAGGTTTTCCTGAGATATGGTGTACCTAGACGGGTCTTGAGTGACAATGGTGTACAGTTCATAAGCGAGGTAATGCAGCAAGCTTGCCATACGTTTGGCATTACTCAGTCGCTGACACCAGTATACCATCCTCAAGCGAACCCGGTGGAAAGAAAGAACCGCGATCTCAAACCGCAACTTGCTATTCTGGTAGGGAAGGATCACAACACCTGGGACACCCACTTATCCGCGATACGCTTCGCGATGAACTCTGCAGTGACCAGCAGCACTGGATTCTCACCGGCTTACCTGACGTTCGGACGAGAGATGCGTGCACCGGCCGACGTCATCGCTGATATGCGCACCATTGTAGAGAGCGACAACGTCGTGACGAGCCTTACCCCTTACCTTCAGAGGATGTCAACCGTTCTATTTAAAGCTAGAGATGTGCATGAAAAGGTACAAGCGAATCAGAAGCGCTACGCCGACGAGGGGCGTAGCCCTGCGCCTGATTACTCGATCGGTGATCTGGTGCTTTTGAAGACCCAAGGGAGTAACGACACGACACACGGGCAAACGCCAAAGTTCATACCGAGGAGAGATGGCCCATACCGTGTTAAGGAGCCCTTAAGCGCAACTACTTATTTGTTGGAAAGGGTTAGTAGTGGTGAAACGTTAGGAAAGTACCACGTCTCTCAGTTGACCCCATTCGTAGGCGACGTAGCGCCAGTCCCAGTCAACGAAAAGCGCCGGCGCGGTAGACCCAAACGTTATCTTGACTGACTCAGACGCGTGGGCGCATGTCTGGGTCAGAGGGGGAGGATGTAGCACTACCTTTAAATATTTTTTTGTGAAAACGCATCGGAGAACTGGCAACACCGCCCACGACTCCAAGACGCGCCAAGCCAACCGCTAGTGGACTCTAAATCGTGAGTGCCGAAGTAACGCTCGCGAAACGCTCTCAGCTAAAGTTATTATTCTTTCAATTGTTTACCTGTTTGTGCCATACACTGTGTTTTACCGCTTACATTATATACTGTTTACCGTTTAACGTTGTGAACTTTATTGAAAAAGCCCAAATACAACCCCTGAGCAAACACTTCTTACACTTTTATGTATTCGAATTAACATCGCTTTATAACCATGCTTATTGATATCTAACAATGTATAGTCGGCAACATTAGTATTTATTTAAACCTTTTGCAGTCAAGATAAACACTATGGCGGATTTAGGCATTAAGTTCTTAAATTCGGATTTATAATTAAAATTACTTGAAGTTGTAATGAACAATGATTGTATTTTGTTTGTTTTGGTAAAAGTAAATGAACGCAAAACTGTTTCCAGACACCTAAATATTCTAAACTGTCTGACATTTTGCTATTTTTTTTTTCAAAAATTTTTCAAAATTCAAACTATCACATTCACATAGACAAATAGATCAAAATAATGTTTATTCCTGATGACACTTCGAATTTTAGAGACTTTAACAAAAATAATAAATTTTTAGTTGCCGACGGTACATGCTTTAATTATTTATGACACCAACGATGTCCTGCTTAATATTTATGTTTTGTTGCTATGTTTTTATTATTTCCGCTTTCTAGGGTTCCTCAATGACAAAAAACATTAGTTTTCTTGCTTAGAAACCGCATGTCGATTGCATGGTCCGGACATATCGGTGTTTAACCAAAGATTTATAACGTTAGATTGGCTAACCCGCACTTGGGTCGTGAAAAAAGGCTATATTGGGAAAATTGATACGGGTATAAAGTTATGAGTGAGCGAGACAGTACTATTCAAATGACAATGAAGCAGAAACGTGACCATATTTAGACGCGGACGGGCTAATCTATCGAGTTAAATCTTGTGTTTTAATATTACTTTCTTTCTTAATGTGAACTGACTTCACATTGGCATTGTTTCTAAGTGAAACGACTTGTTGTTGTATTCTTCTTTTTAAGCCTGTTCTTGTTCTACAAGTCCGTTGTTTCGGTTTTAAAGCTTGGCATTGGTAAGTTGAGTAAACTGCTTTGAAACTAAGCAATGTTCTTGTTGAATATAATAGGCATACCTAGGTGTCGGTAAACTTCACGGGGAAACTTACTTGTAAACTACGTTTTTTTGCAGCATATTGCTGCCATTAAGCTGGCAAACGTCTCTCTCTTGTCCTCTCTTGGAGTTTATGTGTGTTAGTTAATGCGTAGTGCTCGCATCGGCGTGCGTGTATGACCAGATGTATGAACGTGACGAGGCAAAAGGATTGTGCTTCCGGCAACATGGGAAAAAGTCGTTTATGTGTGTCCATTCATACACACAAAAAGTCTAGTCAAATAGAGTGTAATTCAGACCATCAAACTAACCAACTTTCTCCATGGGATCAACATAAATGGCGAAAAAAAAACAGCTGTCCCCATACATTTGGGTCGAGTAGTTATTGAAGTGGTCCCATGAAAAAAATTTGTTCAGTTTGATGGTCTGAATCACACCATGAAATATGACCACACCTTTCTGGTACACGCTGTTTATTCTAGAACAATTAATGAGTCGTTAAGTTTTATCGGTTGCTTCGATAGCATTACTCAGTTTTGTTGATAAGGAACAATTTCGATATGATGTATCGATATCGATAATTCGTGTGATTTATGAGGTCCTGTAATGTTGTATGATCGGAAAGCGATTGGGCTTTGACTACAAGTAACTATGGAAAAGCACGAGTATGATGATTTGTTAGTATCTATGGTTTGATGACGTGGTAGGAGGGGTGAAACGAGATATTCTCTCTTGGGTTTTCAACATAGAGAGCTGATGGACACTACTGAAAGTGCCAAAGTCGTCGCAAAATTCTGGGCTGACTCTTTGAATTGAATTGTGGTCGACACGCTAAGAAGAACATAGATGCTAATGTAATGTTATGGGATAGTACGGGATACATTCCAATTCTGAGTATCTAGTTTACTACTAAATAAATCAGTTTGTTTCACACTAGCTTTTACCTGCGTCTTCGCTCGCGTTATAGTCCGAAAGTATCCCGCGAAAAGGTTTTAAATATAGAATACGATACTCTAGAATAATGCAGCTTCCCATTAGTGAAAGATTTTTCGAAATCGGATCAGTAGTTCCCAAGATTACCCCCTACATCCAAACTTTACTTTATAATATATGGTATAAATGTACAGTTTCAGTAAGATTTCTCCAGTTTGCCGACACCTCGCTTCCTTCGCCCTAAATCTTAGTACCATTTTATTTTCCTTAATGTGATTGTACAGTGCACGAGGTGATTCTGAGGCAAGCGCCCGGCGACAACAAGGAGCCAGACAGCGGGTGCGCGTGCTAGTGGCCAGCCGCGCGGGACCGGTCGGACAACCTGCCCACACTGTCGCCCGACCAACGCAACGAACAAACCGCTACGGCGTATATTCTCCAACGTCTTACTGTTCGCGAGGCTCGATTAATTCTGGCCTATTTTACGTCATTCGACCATAGACAAACATGCTTCGATTTTTAAATCGTTCTTGTTGCTGTCAAAGTCAAATTAAAAAAGACTCGGATCTACAGTTTAGTTATTTTACAGTTGTTTTACATCATAACTTTGCATCTCAGTTAAAATGTGCTTGCTGTTTGGTTGATGCCACTGACAAGTTTGGTCAACACTATAGTGATCTTTATGATCGTAGCAATAAAGTTGCAGTTGGGACACTGATTTCAGAGGTAAAATAACAGTGAATGAAGTGTAAGTTTATTTTTAAAGAGATATCAAATTTCTATAATAATTTTGAGTTGTTAGTGTCATAGTAAGTGGCTCAAATTTACAGAGCTATTGGCATCTGCTCTTCAGAATACTTTGAAGGAAAAGAAGAAGTTTTTATATGTTGAGATTAAAGGTATCAGAACCCAAAGACGCAGCAAAAGGTCAACCATTTAAAATATCATCAAGAATTTTAAAAAAATCTTCGAATCAAAAATATATTAATTTACTAAGCTTTTAAGTGGCTTGGAGAGCAAACAAAAACAGTCCCCTGCGGTATGCCTTGCAAGCAGTTTTACTAGAGTAAACAAAAAGAGAACACTCTTCACCACGCTTGAGGCTGCCTAAACACTTTAAAGGCAAAAAAGATTTTGATATCCTTTGTCCCTGTCGAATACTAAAAAGAGCGATTAAGTAAGTCGGAAAGTATACGCCGCAGTCAGTAGACGTGCCCGGGCAAGCGACGGCGTGTTATAGCTCTCTTACAGTTATTTTACCTCTAATATAGACCTTATGACAACGAGAATAAAGCTCAATGTCCTAAATCAGAGGTAAAATCACAATGAGAGACAGTAGAACCGATCTGATACGTGCTAGCGTGCTTTTGTGTGTTTGTCTACAGTGATATTAGGTTGTAATGTACATTCAACTAGTTTTCAAATTATAACGAATTAAGGCATAATATTTATATGACCAACTGTTCTATATAGACCTTCGTTCATAGTTAACTAAATCTGACAATGCCATATTGAGGAGGGCGGGTTGCACCAGCATCGGTTATCGTGTCACATTAGCGACGGTTTAGGATAGCAGTTGTAGCAAAGCTTCTTGTGCATTGACGCTCGTTAGTGCCATATTTAACGTTTACGTTCCTGTGAAGTAAGATTGTGCAACCCGCCTTTGTAAGAATTGCTACAATTTAGTTTTCTGGAGGACCGGTAGTCCTAACATCCTATTTAAGTGTAAAACGAAAACATCAGACCGTAGCTCAACAAGCTTACGCTGTCGCAAACGAAATGCGACTTTTTTATTCATGCAATTTGATTGATTTTCTCTCGCGTAACTGTGGACACATAGGACGACTGGTTCAACTTGAGATATTTATGAATCAAAGGTCTATTTTAAGACAGCGCTGTGCTACTTTGACTACGCATTTACACAAAAGCACTATGTATAAGCCGCACTAGGAAAATGAGTACTTATGTGGGAATTCATTTACTCACGCTCTGCGCTTTGTTATAGAACAAAGTATGTAAAATGCCGAAAATAGCTTATGATAGCGTTTGATAGCATTGCAGGTCCAATCTAGCGTTTTAATATTAATTTTTACCTTAAAATGTATCCTCAAAAGAACAATATCTCCGGCATTCGTGGCACAGATAGTGGAAATTAAATTCTCCCTTTATTTAATCCCTTTGATAATCTAATTATATAAATATCCACGCTCGAAGTTTGAAATTTCGTAAAGGACATCGAGCATGTTGTTGAATTTTCAAATTTGGCCTTAGGGCCGAAAGCTGAAAATCAAACAGCACGCTTGATGATTACAGCTTTTCAAATTTCCACCGTTGATATATTCTAAGCAAGATTTTATATTTAAGTTCTGTATGAGACTGAGACTGCATGCACGCCCTCTATTGTCACCTTAACGCTTGAGAATTAGTTTGGGTAGTAAGCAGGACTTCTCATGTGAAACTGAACTGACAAGAATATTGTTACTGAGAGAGAATTAATGTGTTTATTGCGATTGGTGGAAGAGGCGTGAACGTAACGTCATTTACATGTGACGTCACTGAACAGTTTCAAAACCTTCACTGAACTTTCTGAAGAACTAGCACTCGCTTTTACTATTTCTTTAGTTCCAAATACCACCGGTATGGCGCTGGTTTAGTAATAATAATAACTATTTTCTTTACAAAATAAGATGGTGACGTCGATACTTTCTTGGTGATGGTTCGCGCTTGTCTAGTACAGCAACCGTTTTCGTCAGTGTCGCACACAAGTTCCGTACTCATTTTTACTGAATAGTGGGAATGTGGGATAAAATCAGACATTATTTTATAATATGTAAAGAAACTGTTCGAGATGACGGCGGCGAAGCATATGATTTTAATGTTACGTTCACGTGTCTCTGTTTAATTTTACGATATAAGAGCTGCTCTGTATTTTGTACATAGCATGTGGCGGCGAGACTCCGATCTACTTTTATCTTTAAAATCACGGTTCCTAATATTTTTGAGCGGAAAGTTATCATAGTCCATTTATTTAGGTTGAAATGAAATTGAACGCGATCAGTATATCTAAACCGCGTTTATGAGCTGTCAGTGACAATATTCTATAGCAACGTTGATTCTGACAGCTATTGAACGCAGTTTAGATGTGAAGTTTCATTGGTGGGATTCGCCCTTATAGAAGTTAGACGATTGAAAATTGTTAGACTTCATTCGTGCAGATATATAGATATCAGTTTATTTTTATTGAAGAAGTGGGAGTCCCGCGGTCTCTGTACTTTAGTATTATTTATTTACTTAGTGCTTAGGTGCATAAACTTATGATTCTTATATCTAAAACAATTTTAGTGAGATTTTCAGCTGGCTTTTATGTGTCGAGATCGAGAAACCTACAGATAAAGTTTAACACTATTTTATAAATGTATCATTCCAATGTGCTTTGTTAATGATATAATCAATACATAATAGCAATATATACAATAATTTTTAATAACGTTTGGCCTCGTAAAGGATATTTAATAACTTTAATGCTTATTTATAAATACATATTATGAAATTATTTTTATAATTTATTTTAGGTGCAATATTTTTGTACTATTTTATTGATACAGCTGTTAAAAAATGACTTGAAATTTCGACTGTATATTGTGAAATAATGTTTTAATCATACATACTTAGTTGGAATTTATAAGGGTTAAAAATACTGAGAAATTATCGACATTTGTCTCTAGTGCCCCCCCCCCTTTTAGTAACACTAAGTGACACTAAAATAATTGCGAAAAAGAACTCACCGTTGGATTTTCAACGCTCGGCTCAGCACTGAAAGTTGATATTATAGTTCAAGAATATTTTAGGCGTTATCATAATGCATAAGTAGCATTATTTCACGTATACAGTGGATTATTTTTTCTTGTAAAACCTAGACCATACTCAGTGTTACACGTAGCAACGCCCGCATCATGTCACAGTCGTAGGTGCACTCAATATTTTCCATTAACCCTTAAATTTTAGTGACTTTAAGGGTTTATTTTCGTATAAAAGTAAAAGTTATATGTTATTATAATTCGAAATATAATAATTTGTAACTTGTATAGTCAACCTAAAGTCGAATATCACTTGCACTTCATAAGACAATAAGATCTATTTGTGTATGTGACAGATAATTTTAAACTTACTGACATTTCAAGTTACCTATTGGAAGGCTGTCGAAAGTGGTAAATACGAGGGCGACTATACAACTTCATAAACATATCTTTCACTTTCAAGTAATGGACGTTAAACTTGATAACACTTCTTCAAACATTAACCTCTTTCTGGAGCAAAAACAAACGTTTCGACTGAAAAACGGATTAGTAAACAGTATATTTTTTTGCAGTAAAATAGTGAGTGCATCCCACGGCTGTTATATTTGTATTGAAATTGTAAATATCCATATCACGCTGGTTTATTTTGAATAAAATATTTAAAACACTAAACTTGCTTTTATTTACTTGAAATATATCTTGGTACTAAACATATCTTAATATTACGGTGCGAAAGTAAATAACTAGAAATCACCTTGAAGTTAAATCATAAGCGTAACGCAAAAGATTTATTGCTCAGTTTTCCAATTAACGGCGAAAAATTTCAACGCTTTGTAGTCAAATGTTCTTTGTATAACTTTCTGAAATCTGGTTCTTGGTATAATTTTGTATCATGGTGTCCCTTAATCCATAATGATAATGTAATAGATTAGACACAAGAATCAAAGCGTTGGACCTATTGTACAGTCAGGGAAATCAATTGTTGAGCAATTAATACTCCTGTAACACATGTTTCTCACCCAGCACAGGAGTCAGGGACTTCACACAATTTTGTAACCACTTTCTTGTGTAATAAAGATTATTAATTAGCCTCGATATCGCCGATTCATATTCAAAATAAGCCTATTGTTTCAACTGTCAAACAGTGACAGTGATTTCATTTACTGACAGTATAATTTGATAGTCAATTTACTAATCATTATTTTGCTTGACTACATAAGCGAAGTGGTTGTTAACCGGGTGTCAACCTAGGACTTGTCTGAAATTCAGTAGTAATGCTAGAAGAAACAGTAAAGGTTTCAAAGTTTACCCGGGTAAACTTCACATTATAAGAGTTTGTTGGGCAAAGTTCGAAAAGTAACTATGTTATAGCTTAAAGCCAAAGTACGATAACAACTAGTTCTAGCCGGCTATAAAACTACCGGAAATGGTGTAGTCTGTTTATTGCTACGGTACACAGGCTAAGTGGGTTAGGTTAGAACTGTGACCGACCAAACGCGCGCGAGCCGAGCGAGCGTAGAGAGCGGTGCCGCGGCATCGCCTGGCGAACGCTATATCCAAGTTGGTGGCATCAAATCACGAGTAAAAATAATTTGCAGCGAAGAACACTGCTCAATGAATAGTCGCGAAAGAAAACATGGCTAAATGCTACTCTAGCTTATAGCCATGTTTGTTAAGTTGCTCTATGCTTTTGGTCTATATGTTTTGACTAGTCGAAAAATGTCTTGTTGACATCGAAAACAAAATTGATGTCGTGCGACTTCTTTGGACACTTTTTGAAGTACATTTTGTAACAAGTATCACGTTGTACCTAGCTTCGTAATAAAATTAATGGTTTAATTAATAAGGAGAGTCGATGATATCCTTAACTCGTGGTACAGCGGTGGACCTCCAGACGCAGTCCCCCATGGGCTCGGAGCAGGAAGGCAACGAGAGCGGCTGTGTGTGCTGAACCCCGCGCGCCCTTCACCCCGCACCGCTTCACGCACGTGTATCGATACCTCGGACACACTATCGGTACATTCTATCCAAATATTTTTACGTATGTATTTTTTTATTTAAATTTAATAAAAAATGAGAGAATTGTTTTGAGGAACGCGCAACGTTTAGAAATGGCATGTGACTTTAATGTTTGTCTGCTACGTTTATGTACTACGGGCTTGGGACACTGGTGAATCATTTACATGAAACTCTCTGCTGATGGGATAAAAGATTGTAAGTAAGAGAAGCGAGAGACGAATAGAGATTTCAACATGTTTTATGTGAATGATTCGCTAGTGGGAATGCACAGGTAGTGCCTAAGGTAGAAGAGCGAAATTCAGTTTATCTGTTTCTTTTGATTTTGTAAGACAGTATCTAACTTTGAATTCCGCAGACTACCCTGTCGCTTCTGTTTTGTAAGAATTTTGTAATAGCCTGTCGACTATTGAAACGGCACAAATGTAATTTAAAGTTAAGTTCATAATCTGCAAGTCAAGTCTAGAAGAAGTAGTTTTATTCGTATCACTGCTTCAAGTACTTACCCACGTAGTACATAAATGTCGCTGTTCTTATTCAATCTTTGTGATTAGGTAAGTCTTTCAGAACGTTCCTATGACATTTCAATGATTTAATAATATATCGGCAGAGGAAAGACTGGAATAAAACGTTTAATGTTCGTTTTGCTGAAGTTGTGATTAACTTGGTTTCTGATGTTTTGCGTCTACCAAGTTGCTTCATCAAATACTTAGCAATCTTGTGTAGATTAGTGTTAGTGCACTCGCATAAATCTATAGATAAAACGCTATCTGAGCGATAAGATCGATAGCCAATATGATAGAAAGAAGTCAGGTACACGAAATCAAACAATAAGTGTGACAAGTTGAATTATTTTAATTTTTTAGACCAACTCCGGTAGCGGAAATGACGAATGTTTTTTGTCAGTATAAGTTCAGGCTCATTTGGAGACATAAAGGGGAAGTTAAAGGGAATATAGAAAATGAGCCTTATGAGAGGGCTCTTTTTGCCAACGGCGGCGGCAGTACTGTTTGTGTAACTCCGTACGTTCTAAATGGTAAAACGTTCACATTACAACATGCTGTCTGATGTTACAAGATTTCAACTAAGAGAAGAAAGAGAAAAATTTGAACAAGTTGTGTGTGAATGTTTTGCAACTTGGTATGCATAGTTATGAAAAGCATAATGATGTTGGGCGCCATATAATTTCTTAGGACTTGGGTAAAAGTTTGTCGATTGAGGATTTAATTGAATTGTAATTAATTGTTCGAAGGTTTTGTCGATCTTAGCAGGGATTTTGAAGTAAAAAAATACCATTGTCTTAATAAAAACTGAAGTGATTAAGATGTTACACATTATCTAGACATCGAGACGGTGGAAACTTGAAATGCCGTAAGGTACATGACAGCGCTTTTGGATTTGCAACGGTTGGTTCAGCCCTAAAAGTTGAAAATTCAACAGCACGAGCATTGCACTTACGTCACTTCATTATTATCGCTTGTAGAAAAGAATAGTTTTATGAGGACAGCAAAAAAATACAACCCTTCTATAAAATAATGTCATTTACACTTGTAAAGTTTTTATTATGTTCGTATTTATCACGCACAAAAATATTTCATAGATATTTGCTGTAATATTAAAAATACTGTGAAATTAAAGCATTGAGAGGTGGGATATTCATTTTGTTTGGCGCTGAACGGCACACTATTCCAGATATATTTGAATGAATTTCACTTCACAATAAAGCTAAATGATTAGCACTATGTGGTGGGTCCCGCGTCTATGTAAAGTTAAAGAACTTGATTAATAAACAAATTGACCTTCATTCATGTGTTTTAAATAATACAGTATTTTGACGGAGTTGATTAATCTTCTCATCAATCAAGTTTTGTGACTGTACGCGGGTCGAGAGAGTTGACTAGCCTAACGTTTCAGATGTTTAATATTAGAAACTCATTTGATAATTTTGATATGTAAGGAATTTCATAATAAAACGTTATAATAACGCTCTCGATTATTATTTTTAAGCACAACTTGTGAACGTTTCAGTATTTTTAGTGACTATGTTTTGGCAAAGAATATGTTTAATGAGGTTGTATTTTAATTAACGTTTAATACCTTCGCGTTTTTCAAATACGAGATACGTCTTCAATAGCAAGGTGATATACCTAATGTAGATTAAAACGCTTCGCCTAGACTTTAACGTGTTTAGTTCTAATTTGTTTTAAATAACGTTCTATTATTATTAATTTCATTGAAAACTAATGTAATAATTATGATGAATCTGTAATATATACAATGTACACGCGCATAAAATACCAAGTGACTGTTAATTTGTTAATAAAGCTTCAGGAAAGCGATTGTAAAAGTGACTGCAGGGTTGTTAGGGCGCCTGTCGCACCGCCGGCGATTAGCGAGAAGCCAATAGAGCTAGCAACTAAAAACGAGTTGTTTGTTTGTGTGAGTGAACTGTCAGCGATCAACTATTAATATTTATATCTCTTTTTCTAAGACGGGACCAGGGAGGTTACAGATTAGCGTATTTTCATTTCTTATAAGTGCGTGTAGGCGCGTGTACGCGCCTATTGCCACACGCGCAATGTGTACGAGCGTTGACCCGCTTATAAGCTCGTATAAACGCGAGCCGCGAGAGATACTGATATACTGCTACTGACTGACTGAACCCACCGATTCCAGCGAACACGCTGGATAATGCGCGTGTACCTACACGCATTCGGGTTTTTGAAGTGCGCAATGAGGCGTGAGTGTAAGCGCGTAAGCCGATACGAGCTGCGCAGAAAAATCTGCTAGTCTGAAACCGCTCTAAATCTTTTGTAATTTTCTTGAGTGAGAAAATGTTCGATAGATAGACGCTTCCTCGTCCGGCAGTAGGACAGGTGCCTAGACAGACTTGTGTTGTTGATGTGTCGAAGTACTGCTGTGATTAGCTTTGTAAATTCCTAAACGTCAATGCTGATATACCAGTGCGTGTTAGCTCATAGTCTTATTAATTTAAAAGAAAAACAGCAAGGTATGTTAACACCCTTTAAGTGTACTGATTACATGTACCGTAGGTACCCACAGACTCACGGACGATTCAGATTTTTCTATATCTTTATCTCCTCGACAGCAGTGGTAGAAACGGCCGCAACTTACGAGTTGTCAGTCGTAGCTGACAGCTGTCAAAAGGAACATTTTTGTTTGTGTACGTCTTTGGCGTCAGAAAAATTTGTGAATAATCACGCGATGATAAACGTGACATTGGCTAAATGCACAAACCGTGCGAAGCCAAAGAAAAAAAAAAAAAAAAATCACGCGATGGTGCGGAGGATATAATATATACCACAATTTTCTATGGACTTACCGAAATTAGAGCTCAATTTTATTCCGTTTAGGTGTCGGGACATATTACCTGGTGTTTAGTATTTATAAAAGTTGTTGTACTTTTTATAAATATATTGTGGTTCTATGAGTCATAAATGCACAGAAGATATTACTGTACTTAGTTGATCTGAAGAGCAATGTGTGTTATATGTATTTATAATTTATCTTCTGTGTAATAATACATTTTCTTGACAACTTTTGGGCAGTCTGTGATAAATGTTGACGATTAATGATGCGTATTTCATACAAAACCTGCCCTACCTTCTCTAAGTTGATTTGGAAAAATAGTTAGACAGCAACATTTATAAGTAATAAATGGAACATACTTACTATGCACACTATTTTACGATAACATAAGTAGGTATTTTGGCTTAAGCTAACCAGAAACAAGAATTTGTACTTTTATTGGACTTGATATCGCAAAATGGATTATAAATATGCTTTATTGCCGTTTAGAAAAAGTTTTGTTTTGTAAAAAAAAAACTTTAAATTAGCATGATGTTCTAAATATTAAATGCGTTTTGATTACAATAACATTTTGTGTTTTTTTACATTGCTTTATTTTCGCCTCGGTTCGTGTTTTTCCAGACACCTAATTATTCATTAATTTAATAAGAAAATAGTTTTCGTAGTAATGCTGTTCTAGATTAATTGGGGAATTTGATAAGATATCTGACCATCACAAATAAAACAGGCTAAGTGTGGGACAGACTTGCGAACCGAAGGTTCCGTAACTTAAGTAGGAAAAATTATTTTCCTATTTCAAAGTTCTTCAATGTGGGGACCGTATTAACGAAGTTTGTACGGGGTTTTGCTGATTTCTATAACAACGGAACTAAAACTCTATAAACTTAAATCTATCTACATTTTTTCGCTTTGCGTAGTTCCTTTGGAGGTTAGAAGGATGTGCTATTTGACAATTAAAATAATACATAAAAAGATAAAATAATACATGTTTAATTCAGCCACATCAAAATAAAAAATAGCTTATTAATACAAATCATTAAAAAGTAAAATGCAATTATTATTCTATAATATTATTACTTACATTATGCTCGAGATAGCTAAACATCGATTTTATTAAAATGTTCAGAACAAGTTGATTTTCGGGTGATCATTTTGTATAAAAAGGTCCTAAAATTTTGTTTGCAATGGAACTTAAACTTTGTCGTGGTTCCGAAACTTGGTTTTATCTCACATTCTAAATTCAAATATTGTTAGTGCTTTTGCTGTTCGAAGAGGTCAATTTGGGGTGTGTCTGATGTGACTGCAAGTCCTTCTTCTCATGTTCGCTCGACCGTTTATTACCGCTCAAAGGATTTTTAACGTTCAACTCAGCGCCGAGAGTTTGTAATTCAACAGTGTACTTCTCGCTGTCGGATTAGCTGCTAACTCAACGCAGGAGAGTTGAAAATCTAGTTCGTGGTAAGAAAAACGTTGCGCTATAAATTCTGCAGTGTGTGATGCACATATGTGTAATTATTGTTTCTTATATGCCGCGTCGATCGACTGAAACAAAAAAAATAGGTAAGTAATTATTATAATTAATTACATTATAATCTGGAGTTTTTAGAGATGTGTCGTCTCCTTTTATTTTACAGGTTTGTCCTTTTCTTTTGAGTACGTTTCTTTTGAGAAGATTCTTCTAGATTTGTATTGGTATTTTATAAGATAAACCAACACATATTACAAAGCAAGCGTTTTTTTTTTAAATGTTTTTGTGTTTATATTATTCTCTGAAAACGTAACCGAAAAGATGGATGTATATATACATATACCTTGATAAGATCGTTATAATATTTGTCTTCCGGGTATTCAGTTCCGCGTCTCCTTTTCTTGAACACTTTTACCGCGTCACGCTTACAATCATCGTGGTTATTTTGGCTGGGCTTCCAAGTCTCTTGCTTCGTAAACAGACTGAGGATAACAGCCAAAACGTTACCCGATGGTGGGGGCTCTCTGATCTTGCCCATCTTCATCGAGTAACACCAGAGGGCTTGCTCCACTGCTCGCTCGTTGTTGAACTCGTTCACAGCAATCAGTTCCTTGAAACGTTTTTCAAGCGCCTGTAAAATGTAGGTATCTAACTCATGCCTCTCATGTTCATGGACTATTCCTCTCTGACCCAGATTTATCTCATCAGTGTCACACCATGTATATGAACCATGAAATGTGATGTCCACTTTACCCATTAATAAATAAATAAAAATAAATATATTGTTTATTACCACAAAGGTCAAGTATATTGCACTGTATACAGATTAGAGTTATTAATTTAGCATTAGATATATCATCACTACATAGTATAAAACAAAGTCGCTTCCCTCTGTCTGTCCCTATGTATGCTTAGATCTTTAAAACTACGCAACGGATTTTGATGCGTTTTTTAACAGATATAGTGATTCAAGAGGAAGGTTTAGATGTATAATACATGCATATTATAGTAGAGAAAACATTAGTATGTACATTGCACCCGTGCGAAGCCGGGGCGGGTCGCTAGTAAGTACAATAGTTTCAACCCTGTCCCCTAAAATAGGCCTGTATCTTAGGGGCAGTGCCCGGCTATAGCGTATACTTATATAATTCTATTGTATAAGCATACGCTATGCCAGTGGACTGTGTTAAGTGCGTACATTTTTGAACTTGTGGTAAAAGCTTTAAAATGTGTGAGTGAGAAAGTGAAGAGTGAATTGTATGAGAGCAAATGTTTAATGATTGTGTGTGGGAAGTGTTTGGGTTGTTTTGTGATAGTGTTGAATGTAGTGAATGAAGTGAGAGTATGTTTGTAGTGTGTTATGGATGTGGGAGTGCGAAATATAGGTGGATTACACATACAGAGTGGATGTTTATTAGGTGACGTAGGTCAAAAGTGATTGCGTTCCATGATAGTCCTGTTTTAGCAGCCATTCAATTTCTGTACGTTTTGTTTCATACCTGGGGAGACCGAGAATATTTAGTTTTTTATGGACTTTATTATAAATGTGCGTACTTATTACGTATGATGCCTTGCAAACTTCGTTTTATGTTAAATGCTGGGAATTATATGTTTACGTTAATTGGGGTCGGGGGGAGCAAAACTGCCATGTGTCCTAAGAGTTGATTGAAGCACAAATAGCTGCCGTACAATTAAAACCTTACAGTCTGCATAAAGTTGCGCTGTTGGATATCTGCGTGGTTTCTTTGTTGTGTCATTGACATTAGTGGGATTCCGACAATTTTGGGATAGCAGAGCCGAATAATCCAGAACAGTGTGATAGAGGGTGCTATTTTAAACTGCTGTTTAAAAACAAACAAAAGGTAAGTATGTAAGAAGACAACATGAGCGTTAGGACTTGCCTCAAGCACCTCTTCCTTGTATTCGTCGTCCTCATCGCCTTCATCTCTGTCAGCGAGGCAGTCTTCGAGCGTCTCCTTCACACCTTCATCATGTAAGTCTTTGAGCGCTCGCGGGTGGAAGCAGCACATCTGCGGGCCCCACGCCGACGTAATGTAGTTGTTGTACTTGTACTCAGCCGTTTGTATCGCCATTTTCTTGCTGTTCTTATTCGCCCTCTCGAATTCTTCAAAGCGACTTTCGATTTCCTGAAAGATATAACAAGTAAAGCAAACAAGAATTGAAACTGAGATCAAAGCAAAGATGATAAACATAATATTTGCCTCAAATTTGGGAGTGATGATGACGATAGCTGACGAAGATATGAACTGAAGCCTTGATTTGCATGCTTTCTCAGTGTACCTAAGTGTATTTAAGTGTAACCTACCTAATCATTTCTTAGGTTTTCTTAAAATCGATTTAAATTGTTGGAAAAAGATAAAACCCCAAATAATGATTATTTATAACTTTACTGTGATTCTAGTTACGTTTCAGTTGCTTTTCTTTTAGCGAGTTCGTATAAGTATAAAGCAGGTTGTAGTAAAATTGTCTATTGAAAAAAATACGCAAAGATTAGTGTTACCATTTATTTAAGAAAATACTGACAAAAATTATAAAATGTACGAATGAACGATTTACACAAACTCGCCCCAAACAATAACAATCAATGGCTTAAAATAAATAAAAGCTATTTATTTTACCTGGCTGCGGGAACTATATAAGTAGTTAATGCTACGTCAAAGTCTAATGAGGTATGAAGTTTCGTCTTGACGTTGTGATTAAGTGATCGCGTTTTTTTATATAAATTCACATCACATAATGTTAGTCTATTCCACATAGCATGCAGGATGAAAGAGAAAGAATAAAAGTTTTAGGGACGCTAACAAGTTCGAGTGCTTTTGCTTAGATGGATCGGGAACCATTCGATTGCTTTGCAAATGTGGGAAACGATCAAACTTCATGACCAATAAAATATTATACTTAATTAAAAAAAGAACTAAAAAACACGCTTTTGTGTTTAGAGTGACCACATTCTATTTCTTGTAGTCTTCTCAGCAAACCCTTTCACTTGATACCCATATCATGGGAATGCATAAAAAATAACTAGTCCGCCATCTTTGGGAGTCCACCATTACAAGATTTCGAATGGCGTGGAGTCGCATATCTAACCTAAACCATGCATTGTCATCCAAACTAAACATGTACGCACCGTTCGTCCCACTAAGTGGACGAAGTTAGGGGGACGAACGGGAATACACGAAAATGTCAGCTCTATCGGAAACCGGGAAGTGAGTCATTCAACTTCTAAGATTTTTTTTCAGTCGTTAGTTACGGGTGAATCTAATAAAAGTGTGTTAAAAACAAAAATAGAACAAAACAGTTCAAAAGGCTTACCTAAGTTAGTGTCAGAAATCAGTCGATAATTTACTTCGCCGTTTTGCGAACAGCCTTAAAATCTAATGAAATCGATGAAATATTTTACACAAAGGAAAAAGTAGAAAGTTAAAGTTGGGGTTTGCGATAAACTATTGATCCTTAAATATCGGGGATGTTAGAATCGCAGCTTGCGTCCAAATCTCCGGACCTCTTTACGTACGCAGCGCTCGGCGGCTTTAAGCACATGTTCAATGCGTACTGGAGGAGCTACAGCTACAGGGGAACCTACTTCAAGCAGTTGCTGCACGAAGGGGTCATCGTCGTGGTTCGAGGGGCGGTTCCTCTGCTCCTCCAGGTGTGCCTCTGCATCACTCCGTGCGTTTTGATGCTGTGCGCGAAGCCTGTTCGAGCTGACGCCCGCCTGATCCATCTCGCTCTTCATCTTCGCCAAGTAGGAGTCTCGCGCCGCTAACACAGCGCTCTTGTTGTTCCGATCGTTGACGGCGCTTAAGTACTCGTATTTCTGCTGCAAACTCTGCAATGATCGTAGTGTTCATTATTATTGTTAGTTGTTACTGAACTACTTTTATGTAGTGGATGTCTATGTCTCATTATTTATGACTATTTAGACTATATAAGTTAGTTATTTAGACTCTGTGGGTATGTATGGCTCACATGCAACAAATAAAACAATAATGCTAAGGATGGGGGTTTCCCTGGGCTCTATTGCTATATATAGGCAAAAATAATTATGTTTTTGTGTGATGTGGACAATTTTCGTTTTATTGCATGACTGATTTAATCAAACTGAATCTTATTTGAAACGATAATTGAAAACTGGAACCCTCCTTTTCATACCTATGTCAAGTTTTCACCAAGTCAGAGCGTATAACTAAACGAACTCACCTTCTCCAAATCTTCTCTTTGGTCATCCTCCTCATCTTCCCGCACATCTCTCGCCGCGTCGAAGAGCGAGAATGCCGCTAGACTGGCCTCGGTGTGAAGGTCCTCAAATTCTTGCGGGTGTAGGCAGAGACGAGCGAAATCCCCACACACGCTGCTCACGGCGGCGTCGTAAGTCTTCCTTGCGAGAGACATCGTTTCTCGAACCTTCTTTTCGTTTTCCAATATGTATTGCGACAACAGTCTGTCCAGCTCCTACCAATTAGGGAACATAGCTATGAGTGTTAAGCATTTTTGCTATGAATGAACTGAAAGCTAAGCGTCGCATATATAGCGTTATGTTAGTTTAAACAATAACGACATACTTTATGCGACTACAAGTATATTTTTGGGAGTTTCACAGTTATTCAGAAATGCGCTTTGACTGAAAAATAATAATGATATAGGCACAAAAGCGCTTAATGAGTGTCAATCATTCTCAGAAGTTAGTGTTAGGAAATCCAACCAAACTAATGTAAATCAAATCATGATACCATGATCGAAGTCATACCTCGGTAAGTTCTTCTAGCCTAGCGTCAGCGTCTTGCTGAGAGCCCAGCTTCTTTTTCTGAGCAAAGCAGCGCTCGGCGTCGGCGCGCGCGGCGGCGTGTGCGGCGGCCAGCGCGCCGGCGCACACGCTCCGCTCGGCGCGCGCGAGCTGCTCCATGCGCGCCGCGTACAGCGAGCGCGCCGCGCGCCTCGCCGCCACCAGCCACGCGTCCGCTGTCGCCTGACAAACGACTGCTATGATATACTGCACGCTGAGTGTCAGACCACTAATAGTACATTACAGCCGCGGTCCATAATGACTACTTTGATGGTCGCGCTGATGATAGCCGACAGCGCAGCGTGGCGCAGCTCCAGGCCGACACAGCGCGGTCAGCGTGCAGCACTTGACGGACAAGCTGAGATAAAGGCCGAGGCCGTAGGTCGAGGCCGTAGGTCGAGGCCTTTACATCGAGGACAGCAAGGGCTGCAATGATGGCCAAGCTGGAAGGCCTAGAGCGTAGCTAGGCTAGCTCGAGGCAATCATAGCGTGACCAGCGAAGTAGTCATGGTGGGCCAAGGCTTGTATAGTGCTTTACTCAAAAATGCAAGTACCTAATCTAAATAAACCAGCAAGTAATTTAAATAAAATTAGCTTATATTTTTCTTTTGAGTTTCGCGGTATTAAATTTTCAACCACTAATTTAGCTTCATCTTTAATGTCTGGCGGTGTTAAACACATTGAATCAGAAGAATTTTCGCTATGGGAGCTCATTTTTAGCAAAAAAGTCACTAAATAAAAATAAAATTTTCGCTGAACCGCGCTTTTGTTACTTCTTTGTTTTTTTTTTTAGCAATGGTAGTTGGAACTATACAGCCAAATATGGATAAAATCTTTTTGTACCTATCTCTATAAATACAAACAGCTGTGTTTTAAATAAAATCTTTTTGCATTTGATTTTTTAAAACATTGAAACGTCAAAATAGCGGCCGGCAATGTTTTGCTGGCCTGTTAGAGCGGCCAGCAAAACTTTGCCGGCCGCTCCTTGAAACAGAACGGCAAGGTCGACTTTGCTCAAACAAGGTTGTCAAAATAATGACCACATTACATGCATTTTTGAGTAAAATACTTTATACAACCATTGTGATTATTACGCGTAGGTGAACTTTTTGCGGAAAGTCAATCACAGTAATGGCTTTTAGTAGTCTGGTTAGGTTAAGTTAGTGTATAGAATGTTGAGAACTGCCCCTACTAAATCAAACGAAGTAGATATGGATGCATTAATACTCCAACATCCTACAATTATGGGTAAAAGATTCCTTTTTTTGAAAAAAAAAATAGGTAATGGACACGGTTAGTTCACCGAATTCGGTAAGGCGTTACATCTTGTAAATTACGGTTTTATTCTGCGTAAGACACTGGGCATGGGTATTCATAAGCAATTACAGCGTTTGTGCGAATTTTATTTGAAGAATCAATCGCAAGCATCCGTCAGGAGTACCTACCTTGCATATGTGGCCCTAGTTTGTATAAATTTTTATCAATGATTGGTTCATGTCAACTGTGTTCAAAACCTAGTAAAATTGCAAACTGAAGGTTTACTAATGTTTGCCATAATTTAAAATCCAATAATTTTATATACCATACTTGTATTTGCCATAATTTCATTAGTAATAACGCTTCAGTTGCCATAATCGTGAAATTACATATAATCATTTTCACTAATTTCATTGGTCATAATCGATCAAGTGTTATAATAATTTTAATCCATAAATTTATTAGCTATATTTTTCATGTTCAATAATATCGTTTTCCATAACATTTATTCACTATATATTCACTTGCCCATACTAGCACAACAATGCTAGTTCAGTACAAGCGCCTGCAATTTTGATGTTATGATCATGGCAAATATTGGTAAATCTTAATATTTCATTTTACGATATAGATTTTTTTATTCACAAGGAAACCTAAAAATAAACCTAATCTACCACGCATGCTTGCTTTGCAAAAGAGGAAATCTTGCACTCGGCGGCCGCTGACGCGGCACGCTCGTTCGCTCGCTCGCATTCACGCGTTGTGTGGTCACAGACTCACAGTTCTAACCTAACCTAACCTAGCCGTTTCGATTTTGACTAACTGTTTATTGTCTAAATATTGTTTGCTGTAATAAATTATTTGATTAGAGACCAAATGCCTTAGTGACATTATTTTTTTGTACAAAACAATAAATATTTCTAAATTATATCAAATGTTGCTTATGTCAAGTATCGATTATGTTACGTGTTACTTATAGAAACTAATGATTCATAACTCATGTTATTATGGAAACTTATTTTAAGGCAAATAAAGTTATGATTAATAAGTTGATATGACAAGCGTTATTAGTATCAATGATATTAGTGCAAGTAAATATTACGAGGGGGCGGACGATTGTGGAAAACATTTTTTTCACAATCAAAATAATTTGTACTATTATTAGTACAAATTATTTTATGGAAACAAGACACTACCCAAACTGAATTGATTATTGGGATCAAGCAAGCAAAATTTTGCTATACATCCCACAGTACCTTAAAAATGGTGACTGCCTCTGGCAAATCATCGCCATTGAAGATATCGACGTAATTCTGGAAGTAGTCAAACAAGTCTTGAGTCCGGACTCGCTCGCCGTTGATGAGCTTCGGAGTTAGGTGCTCCGGATCGAACAGTGAAGGTACCAGCTCCAAAAGTTCTGATCTGAACTCCTCTGTCAAGTCTACATAAAAAAACGAACACATAATAGTCGGGTTGCGGTGCATTTTTTGTATAGCCATATTCCGTCACTAAAGTTCTTCTTCTTTATCTTGTGGTTAGCGCATAACCTGGTGTCAGAGTTTTAATGCCGCCCATGGGCCTCTGACTTGGCTTTACATGGCGTCGAGAAATATCTCACTAGGCTATCACTGCTTAAGTTAAGTTTAAGTGCCGTTAGAGAAATGTTTCAACAAAACATATTTATTTAGGTATCATATCATACCATAGTAACTCACCACGAATGCACCCAGCAAAGTTTAGTTTGGCAACGTTTAGACCTGGATGCGGCATGAGGAAGCACTTGATCTGATCGAAACTTGAGTTGATGTGCTCACGAACCTCGCGCAGTTCCGCATTCTGGTTCGGATTGGACTGGGGACACAAAAATACATTAAAACAGAATCATTGACTTAGTCACAATCTTAGTCACTAACTCACTGACAGAAAACGCACTTCCGTATGAAATGCACAAGAGTTCCTTATGTGCAATGAAAGTCAGCTCTAAAGGAGAACTTTTGAAAAAATATCCTCTAAAGCTAACATGAATGAAGATGAAAGTTTGTGTGAAAGTTCGTTATGTTTGAGCTGGTACACTTTCGGTATCTTTTCTAAGGTCTGCTTGACGACGCTACGCGTCGCATTGTGTGTTTTGGTTACTCAGTACAAACAGCCCTATGTTATAGCAAAATAAAGTCGACCTTCACTTTAATAGGTAGTATTACCTGAAGCCTCTTGTTGAGCAGCACGGCGCCGCCGTCGAAGCCGTGTGCGTGCTCATAGGGGTTCATCCAGTCCCGAACCAAGAACACGAGCGTCTGGAACGCCTTGCCCTGCGCATCACTCGCCACCTTGCCGTACTCCGTGAACAGCTGCCAGACAAAAACAACAGACAATGTTTGTTTAGTCAGACTACTCAGTTTCTCGTACCTAAAATCATTTCAATTGTAAAATTAAAAATAATTAATTCAAATTAAGCTGAGAATCAACACTGTCTTCGTTACGTCAAATAACATTAGACAGTTTTTCCCGCCATTCGACCTTCGCCACTTCTTAGTATTTTCGCCAGGAAGAAGTGACGGAACAAGTGTTTCTAGGGAGTAAACATGAGCATAAATGCCATGATTCGTGGTTGCACAGTTGTCTAGCTTCGACAACTGATGAACACGGTTTTGAGTGTCTTTAAATTAAGAGTCTAACCTGTAAGTGTTGTAGATCATCTTCCTTAATGTTACCGGACAAGTTGTAGATCTGCACGGACGAGATGAGGGTCGACAGCGCGAAGATGGTGGAGTTCTGCCCGATAGTGCTCTCCGAGTCGAAAGTGCCCTGTGTGTCCATCAGCAGCACGGCCACCTGCAACCACATATCTAAGTACCTGCCACTGAAGACTGAATAAGTGGTCAGCAGGCTCATACAAACCAGTAGTACCTATCTACTGAGGGTAAGCACAGGTACAGTAAGACATCAAGCGTGAGTGAATGAATGTGCAGAATTTGGGCACTAAATGTTTCGTAGTGCCAGAAGAACAGAAACTAATCCAAGATTAACCAATGAGAAGCGATCGACTCGTATGTGCCTTGCACCTCTTGACACAGCGTTGAGCCATTTAGGAAACTTATCATGTATGACTTCAACTTCAAGGGACTAAATGTGTCACCCACCTTCTCACCGGTGTCCAAGGTGGTGATGATGGGCTCCGGCCACAGGTGGATGCCGGTCGTATCCCGCTCGCCGCCGCCCCTCCAGTGGAATCCTTTCAGTTGCTCGTCCTCTTTGCCCAGCCATTCGTCACTCAGCTGACTGGAACGCTAATAAATGAAATTATTTAGAATAGATATTTATATTGACTTATGATTCTTAACCTCGATAACAGCTGATGGATGAAGCGATGATGGACGAGGTCTACGACGGAAAGAGCGTGCCCAGAACATGGCCGGTTCAATCTTGGTTTGAAGGTTGATGGGTTATAGGAAGAGAGGAACACAGATGCTAGCAGAGAGTTAATAATTGTGGAGGAGAAGAGCTGAAGACGACTAGTCGGGATTCCAACCAAGTGCGGATAACCCTGCAGTGTGTCCAGTCTGGTAGTCCGGTTGTGAAAAGGCGATGGTGGAATAAGATCGTGAAGGTTTGGATTGATTTTTATTTTTTTTATTTTTGCAAAACGATATGGTGCCAATACTCACAGGCGCGTTGAGGTATCTGAGGAAGAAGTCGAGGATGAAGGACTTGCCGCCGCGGTAGGCGCCGGCCACGCTGAGCACGACGGCGGGCAGGTCGCGCACGTCGGGGCGCAGCAGCAGGCGCCGCAGCGCCGCCTCGTCCAGCTCGTAGCGCGCGCCCGCGCCCTCCGCGCCCAGCCGCACCACCTGCACGCCCGCGCCCCCCACACCCGCCGCGCCTACATCCGTATCGCCACTCATCGCGCCAGACACTGCAATGATTATATTTATACAAATACATATTTGTTGTTTCGCTGGAAAATCAATCAAACAATAAAATACAAGCTGACATTTGCAAAAATGTAAGAAAATTCAAACTTCGCGGGCAACCTCGCGCTTTCTCTTTAAGGCGTTATGAGCAGAAATGGAAGAAAATGACTGTTTGTTAAATGCCTGTGACTTTGTGATAATCCTATTTCCTTCGTACTAATGAATAGAAAAATTCATAATCATAAAAACGTTTCGACGCAATTCTTCACATAGAAATATTGGCCCGGAAAACGACGTAGATAATAATATGAATTCCCCGCACGGGACTCGGGAAGGAAACTGAGATAAAAGCCAGTCAAAACTTTGTTTTTTTTTTATTATTATTTCATAAATAAAATATTGAGTAGCATCACCTGCAAAATTTTACATAAAGCCTCACTTTCAAACTGAAACCGGTTAGCACGTTCTGAAATACATATAACGTTCTGAAATATAACGTGTTTACTTATCTACAACATCACTTACATTTAAGTACGGATATTGTATAAGTTTTATTCTTGTAAGACTTCAGTTGAATTGCTTCGCCAACGTTCCGCCAATCAGAACAAGCTTATTACCTATACAAAGAAAACACTTATTAAAAGTACCAACTAATTACGTCATACAATAACGTGATATCTCGCCCGTTTTTCCTTAGGGAATAGGCAGATATGTAGCTATTTATGTACATACTTTAGTTCATCTACTACGGAGTTACACACTTACTTACTTTTCACATTCTACTACCCACATTTTGCCAACCATGTTTAGGTACAATGTACTAGGAGCAAGAGGCGTGTCCTCCTGAGATATTCCTAATGGAAAACGCGCAGATATTTACCCAATCTGTGGATGGGATTGACCCTGAGACCCCATGCTCAGCACTCAGTAAGCACATCGCTTAAAGAGGCTATCACACAGCTTTGAAAGTTCGGCGTAGTTACTACAATATGCAGAATATGTGTCGGTAAGTGTCTGAAACTCGACTCAAATTCCATATTTCAAGGCTTCAAAATCATGATGAAATAATGACCAGTCTAAAATTATGTCCCTATTTCACATTCTTCGAAAGAGTGTCAACTCATTTCATCATCAAGTACCTAATAGGAATACCTACCTAGTAATTTTGAATGATGCTAATCTCCGAAACATTTTTTGTTGAGCAACATTTTGCAACACTATCACCCGTATCTATAGTCAAGTTAAAGTATTACATGAGCATAAGTAATTACTTGCAAAATTTTGCAAAATGCAATAGACAAGACTTTAAACGAAGTAAGAACCGTCAAAGAAAGCAAAGCTAAGAATTCTAACTTTTAACAGTTGTTACTTTAAGCAACCAGTAAACTACTTTAAACACTTTGACTTGTTTATAGATACGGGTGTATAACTATATGTAACTTTCTTTAATTTTTGTGGCTTTTACTGTTACTTTTTGGTACTTATTCTTTGATGCCCACCAAATAGTAAATTATATACCTACTTACGCTTTGTTACCCACTCACACATCTTGCAAACGTTTCTCCACAAAAGGTAACTTAAATAATAAACAAACTTCGAAATAACTCACCCAATGAGATATGAGAATAAGATATAAAAACGCTTTTTTTAAGCCAGGATTTTCACTTGTCCAGTCAACCACCACGCCACTGTCCAGCTGAATAACCACTGAATACTGATCGCGAAGTAAAGAAGAAAAGAACACAGACATAGAACCATTGATTGAGTCACTCCGACAACTCCTTAGCAAAAACCGCGGATTTTGTAGTACGTGTTGGTAAAATAGTCTGAATGTCCAATAAACACTGACTAGTCATTTTCAACCTTATCAACAAATGCACAAAGCCTTTATTTTCCTGTTAACGTATGAGTGATATGACATTCAGCATTGTGAACTTCTGATATTATAAATAGAACAGATAATGATAGCGGGCATTTTGCAGTAAGTAATGTTGCCAGAAAAATGTTTTCTTACTGTTTTAGTACGATAATTATTATTCTATGTTGTATTGTAGCCAAGTGTTACCTATTAGGATTTTCCACTAGGAACGTCTCATTGGCAGCCCGGAATTTAGAAGTTCGTTCCATAGTTTGCTGTTTGCACACACACACTTGAACAACAAAATTAATTAAACTAGCTACATAAATTCGACAGACTAGATAACCATATTTTGTTTAACATACAACCTGACACTGAGAAAATTTTAATTTCGCGGGCTACCCTGGCGCTTCCTCTTAAAACGAAAAGAAAAAAAAATGTTTTTTGTAAAGTTTACACAAAAAAAATATAGGTACATATTTAACCTCCGGTCATTGACCTCTTTTTTATCAAATCATACAGGGTGGAAGAGACACCGACGTAAAAACGGAAACCACATTACTCAGTACTACATCATTTTGAACCCCCCCACAAACTGAACCCCCCCATAAACAAAAAAAAAATCAGCTGTTCTACATTTGATACATTTTGACCGTGTAGGTACTGCACTTTTGTAGGAAACAGCTGTTTTTTTTTAATAACCACCAAAATTTATATGTGGGGGGGGGGGGTTCAGAATGATGTACTGAGTTTGTGGTTTCCGTTTTAGCGTCGGTGTCCCTTCCACCCCGTATATTTCTCATGTTAAATAATTTAATGAATCATTTATGACTTCCTCGGAATAAAAATCAAATCACCAAAAACCCAGTAGGTAGAAAGAAGTAGATAAAAATGGTCAAAGCTAGTAATGTACGGTGTAGGTACGTATATTATCAAAATATACATTATTTTATATAAACGCAAGTAAGACCTATTTTTTATGCAAAAACTTAAAGTAATTACTTTAAATTTCTACCAAATGGTAGAAATTTAAATAACTTTATTGCAACACAGGATATATATTTAGGTATCATATCGGGCCTTCCCCTGTAGTTTATAGTGACGTTGTTCAAACCAGTGAGCAATGTGTCGAATGATTGTGTTTTATTGAAACACAACTGACTTAAACAATATGGCTATAAGTATTTGCTATAGGTACGATTATGCGTTATTCGAACATTTTATTATGTAAATGTAACAACAATTTATAATGTAACTAGCTATGCCCTGCGGTTTCACCCGTCCCATCCCGTCGCATTTTACTTTGTTTTCGTTTAGCGTTCTTTCTGCCTTTTTTTCTTTTTGTTAAGCTTTTAAGGACCCTAGAGCCGCTAGTTAGCTAAAAGAACTACTCTAAACCTGGCATGAAAATACTTTTTTTTTGAACCCTTTCACTATATTGTCCAATTTAACCCAAAGGTTGCATTGTGGCATTAAGTCCGCCTGGCGCCTATGTACCAATATTGTACATGAAGTTTAAATAAAATACTCTAGAAGCCCAGCATAAATAGCTCACTCTTTCAGACTCAACCAATCCCCCTTTGAGGCTTCACAAAGTAATATACCAGAGCCCAGGTAACTGTACCACCTCTCACAAGGAATCAAGATGGGCAAGAACATCTCGAAAAAAGGCTGATTCATTTGCTGAGCATCTGGAAAAATATAGTAAAGTAAGGCAACAAATGGCGTGTCTAGAAATAAACGCATTCCTAGAACAACCTCTTCAAATGTCTGGACTATAGTCCATACTTCTCTGGCAGTGACCACCGAGGTATTTTATTATAATAAAAAACCGTGGTGGTAAAAAACACCCGGCAGTAAGACTTCCATCGTCATTGGGTTAACTAATGACGAAGGATGTCTTACTGCAATTACCAAAAAAAGCCGTCGTGTTTCTAACGATGCTTTACAACGGGGTCCTAACAGAGCAGTAATTTCCTTGCATAAACCAGGCAAACCACTCAATGAGGTGACATCTCACAGGCCTATTAGCTTACTACCACTACCGTCGAAAATCTTTAGGAAACTCTGACAGGATTCAAGCAATCCTGAAGAAAAATTGCACCATACCTTGTCATTAATTTGGATTCAAACGTGAGCACTCCATCGTCGAACACGTTCATATGGTGTGCGACAGGGTTAGAAAATCACTGGAGGAAGTCGAGTTTTGTTGCTCAGCTTTCCTAGATATACAACAGGCGTTCGACCGCGTTTAGCACAAGGGTTTAATTTATACGATAAAGGCTTGTCTTCCTCACGACTTCCATGGGCTTTTTTAGGGACAAGCTCGCCACACTATTCCTTAACCACTGCAACTCCTGAAAGCCAGAATCAACAGTGGCGACCAATAGAAAAGCGCCGAGACATTAGCTCGACGAAGTCCCAGATAAACATGTTAACTGTCTTGGATGCCGTAAAGAAACTGATCAGAACAAAATAGCGGCGGAGTAGGAAAAACATAATTTCCACTTGCCTCCGTTCAGTTTCTAGTGAATGCCTAAGTAAATGCGCAGTGTTGGATTTTTGACGCTCGGTTCAGCACAAATACACAATCTTGGGAAGTTGGTTTGTTGGTTTGGGAAGTTCTTTCTTTCTTTATCGTTTGCCTCTGACTTGGCTTGTAAATTAGGTAAACTCAAAGTGACAGTGTAAGTTTAGTTATAAACCTTGAAAGCTTAAAACAGTGTTAATAAATTAGGTGTAGTTTGGTGTTTGTGAAAACGGACATGGACATTGAATACGATGTTTAAAAAGTGGATTGTTATTTTCGTTTAGTTACTTATTTCTTTTTCATAACGTTGATGTCATCAAAAGGCCTTGGATAATTATTTAATGCGCTTACAAATACGTAGGTACAATATATAATGTAAATATGATAAGGACTGAAATACGCATGGTAGGATGTATGGGTTATTAAGTGAGTCAGTAGAATAAAACAATTACTTATTGGAAACAAACAAAAACTTTTATTATAAAGTCAAGAATAAAATAAAATTCTTGTTTAAAGACTGTTTTGAAAAGACGGTAAGGCTATTAACAAAAAATATGTTCTTTCCCAAAAGAGGTCCTTCGCAAAGAGATACATTCATACTATATTCATACCTCATTCATAAAATAGTCGGATACCCTTAACGAGGCCGAAAGGCACTTATTCTCCCCATCGTCGCTGCATATTCCATCATCATCATCATGTTATATTTTTATATAGACTATACCTAGGAACCTTCTAGTTATGGAGATATTGGGGAACAAATTCCAACTTTACCACAAATTTTTAATGTTATTACTTTACTTTAAATACCTCCACATTCCAATATTTTTTCCACGAGTGTACCTAACTGACGAATCGACGAAACTGGAAACTGTCTACAATCATCAATCGATTAACAAAACTGTCCAATCAGCGAAACTAGCGAATCTGTCCAATGAAACAAACTGACGCGTGAGGGAAACTGACCAGTGTTCCGCATATTCTCTTATTTGTTGAATTATAGGAATACGATGTCTGTCTGTCAGTGTCTCTGTCTGTCTGTCAGTCTGTCAGTCTGTCAGTCTGTCAGTCTGTCAGTCTGTCAGTCTGTCAGTCTGTCAGTCTGTCAGTCTGTCAGTCTGTCTGTCTGTCAGTCTGTCAGTGTCAGTCTGTCAGTCTGTCAGTCTGTCAGTCTGTCAGTCTGTCAGTCTGTCAGTCTGTCAGTCTGTCAGTCTGTCAGTCTGTCAGTCTGTCAGTCTGTCAGTCTGTCTGTCAGTCTGTCAGTCTGTCAGTCTGTCAGTCTGTCAGTCTGTTTGTCAGTCTGTCTGTCAGTCTGTCTGTCAGTCTGTCTGTCAGTCTGTCAGTCTGTCAGTCTGTCAGTCTGTCAGTCTGTCAGTCTGTCAGCCTGTCAGTCTGTCAGTCTGTCAGTCTGTCTGTCTGTCTGTCAGTCCGTCTGTCAGTCCTGTCCTGTCTGTGGTATGCCGGCAGCTACCGTGACATCTCGCGGCAAGTCGAGAGCCGCCGCAAACCAGGCGGTCGTGCAGGGGATTTTGCCACAGCATGCAGCGAGACTCACGCCGCGATCGTCTTGTTAGTGGACATGCCATCGCATACCGTCGCGGCGCGACGCGTGCCTATCGCGCTAGAGGACTAGCACGCTCTACAAAGCCGCAAAGGGACTTGCTTGAATGCTGCATGCCTGCTTGCATGCTTGAAGCAAGCATCCTTGTTTAGATGAAATAGTGTGCACAAAGTTTCTACGCATTTCGTAAAATGAAAATATGGTAATATTTTAAAACAGTGGTATAATGAATGTTCGGAAACATAATACTTCGAACAAATATTATTTCGCCTAAGGGCACATTTCAGCAATCGCGTAGTTATCCAATAACTATTCCAGGGATAAAATTATTCACTGCATTTACTCTCAGAATTTATTACGTTTCATCACTTTATAAAGTAAGTAAGTAGTTTTTAATTTGCATCCTGTTTTCTTTTCTTTTTTATATTATTTTTATTTTATTTTTTATTTTTATGTTTTTGGTTTATTAGTCTCCATTATGTCACTGTAAAATAGGGAAAGAAGCGAGTCGGCCCCAACACAAGTATTATTAATAACTTAATGGGGCCGCCTCATAATATATTCATGTAATGATTTTGGAACAATAAACAATTTATTTATTTATTTATTTATAAAGACAAAAAGTTACTCCTAGTATATAGTCAAGTTATGGGGAGCGTTAAATAAAAAAATAGTAATACGTGTGAGCAGAAGCGCATGCTCTCGTATAATGCTATGAAACTTATCCTATGGTTACATGGCTTACTGCTAGGTACTTAAAAGTGCTAAATAAACGATAATACATCTACGGTCGGGAAGGGCCACCCTAAACTGCAATCGTGCGTTTTATGCTCTCACGGTGATAACCCGTTGCGGTTCAGGTTGCATAACTCCTCCCTCCTCAAGAACGAAATTATCAGGGTTGTTATAATTCTGATCATTTCGTCGACATTTTAATAAATGGATTTTATATCTAAAAACAAGAAAAGTTACAAATCCTAAAGGTAGAATTACATATAGAATTACCGTACCTAAACTAATGTTCTTAGTGTTAACCGCACTATAATTTTCACTGTATTTCACTTGGCTCATTTTGACTACTTGAGCTAACTCTTTCAGCTCATCTAGATTTATACCTTTCATATTCACTGCACTGACACTGTTGGTACGTTTTTCTTGTTTCAACGCTGGTAGAGTAATGATTGGAGTTATTGGATAATTCAGATGTGTATAAGAAAATTGGTAATTTTGTAGATGTATGTGCCCAATGTTAATTTTACAGGCATCTTCCAGGGTTACTATGTATGTTCCTTGTAGAGACTCATGGCTCATGACGTCATCATGGCATTTTTTACTTGCTATAATGTTATTCTTGGTATATAGAATCCAGCTTCCACGGCCAATTCGTTGTACTTTCAAATCTTCTATGTCAACTTTATGCTGCTCACATGCACTTGCATTGGAATGGAACTTCATCAACTGTTCTTCACATAATGGCTCTAGGTGGGTCAACACATCGTCATCGGTGCATAAGAATTTGTCATCTATTGCAATCTGTTTACAGGCTCTCACGACTGGTAAGTAATCTGAGTCTTTCACCAAAAGGTAGGGATATTTAGGGACTACTATTACAGTTTCGTTTAAATCTGTGTTAATAATAGGTAAAGAGTAAAGTTTAAAATAACTATAAGTACTGTTTTTAATTAATGGAATCTCTATTATGAACGTGATCTGGTTTCGTTTAATAAAGGCTTTAACAGTTAAACAATCTTCAAATTTAACTAAATTATTCTCATTCACAGCATATAACAGATTTTCGGTCTTGGCTATAGTTTGTAACATGTGTAATAGTTCAGTGGAATTAACAATTGCTCGATGCAGTACAGATACCTTACTAAAGGCTAAGGCCGTTTCAATCTCACTTAGAATTATATTAATCGTTCTAAAGTTTGTTAAAAACATATTAAACATTCCTAAAATGTAAGTAGAGTAAATAGAATTTTCTTCTTTAGTGATTATATTTTTAACCAATCTCTCAATTCTTTTTAAACGTTCATCTAAAATTAATGTATTGTTATGTAAGATTTCTGTACTGTTAACAAAACCATCTAACATTTTAGAGACCAAAGTTATTTTCTTATCTACTATTAATTGATTGCTTTTTAACTGAGAAATGAGGGAATCATATTGGATTGCGTCACTATGATCTAAATTACCTGTAACAATTTTAATCATAGACCCAAGGGAATCTATTAGTCCTCGCTTAAATCTTTTAGCTGGTACAAGTTGCTGGAATTTTTCGATAGTCCTATCCTTCAGATAATCCGATTGAGTGCGAATGCCTAAGAACTCATGGCGGTAAGGTTTGTTAACATCTACTAATTTACTGAATTCATTATATTTAATTAAACTTAACTCTAGATCGCTACCTAAACTATCTAAATTTAAAAGTTTTATAATTAACCACTTATCTACTTGTTTAAACGCCTGCCCTTGTTTCACGGGAAGGATACCAGGGTTTTTCTCAACCTTTTGAAGTTGAAGGGCCCATGTTATTTGCGCTACTGCCAATAGCGGGAGGCACCACCTGCGGAGGACGTTTAATATTTTTAACTGGGACTTTTGTGAGTCTAGTTCCAATTTTTACTGGAATTACATTACGTTCTACATCACCGCTAACAATTGCCTTTCTATAACGTGGCTTATCTTTACTTAGTCTGGTGTTAAACTCTTTTGCATAAATTACGTCACCTATTTCAAAATTTTCATTTATTTCACCACCCTTGTTATTTCTAATCTTTTGCTTTGTTTCTATCATCTTATCTGAGATGGAAATTGTTTTAGAGTCGTCACTATCGGTATCATTTAATTTATCTATTTGTTTAGTAGTTTGAGATTTTTCCGTTCTTTGCTCTTTCTCATCTAAATTAACTTTCATAGATAATCCGTCCTCATCTGGGCCTAATGCATGTAATTTTATACGGGACAGGGCATCAGCGTTTGTATTCTGCTTGCCATTTTTATATTTAATTTCAAAATCATGTTCTTGGAGACGAAGTCGCCAACGAGTGAGCTTGCTATTCGGTTCTTTAAGGGAATAGAGCCAGGCTAAGGGTCTATGGTCAGTATAAATGGTGAATTTATTACCATAAAGGTATGTTTTACTGCCCAAATTATTGCTAAAAGTTCACGTTCTATAGTGCTGTATCTGGTCTCTGTATCACTTAAAGTTCTACTGGCGTAAGCTACTGGTTTATCAGACCCTATGGTGCCTTGCGATAATACTGCACCTAAAGCATATAACGAAGCATCTGTAGTTAAGATATAATTCTTATCTGGATCGGGATATTGGAGTAGAGGGGCATTAGTAAGAAGCTCTTTACATTTTTGGAAAGCATCTATGTACGTTTGATTTATAATAATTTTGTTTCTTTTCTTTAAGCAACTAGTTAGCGGTTGTGTCACCTTAGCAAAATCCTTAATGAATCGCCTGTAATAACCGATTAGGCCCAAAAAACTTTTAATTTCTGTCACGGTTTTTGGCAGTGGGTAATTTAGAACTGCTTTAATTTTATCATCATTTGGTTTAAGACCATCCTTAGTTATAACATGACCTAAGTATAAGACTTCTTTCCGCAGAAATTCGGATTTATCAAGTTGAATTTTGAGGTTATTGGACTTCAAACGATCGAAAACTGCTCTTAATTTTTGGATATGCTCTGCAAGAGAATTTGAGAAGACTATTATGTCATCTAAATAAACCAGGCAATGGATTCCATGTAAACCTCTAAGAACGCTGTCCATTGCTCGCTGGAAAGTAGCTGGAGCGGTTTTAAGGCCAAACGGCATTCTTAAAAATTCAAAGTGTCCGTTTTCAGTGCTGAATGCTGTTTTCTGCCTATCGTTTTCCTCAATTTCAATTTGATGATAACCGCTTGCTAAATCTAATGTCGTAAAGTATGTACTTTTACCTAATTTATCGAACAGATCAGTGATATTTGGAAGTGGGTATCTATCGTCAACTGTTATTTCGTTTAGCCGCCTGTAGTCAATTACCATTCTATATTTTATTTCTCCTGATGCATCTTTCTTTTTTGGAACTAAATGAACTGGTGCTGACCATGGTGAATGAGATTCCTGAATAACATTTTCTTTAAGTAACTTCTCGATTTGGTTTTTTATTTATTGTGACTGCCTAGGGGGTTGTCTGTATGGCTTGACATAAATAGGATCTTCGTTTTTCGTCCTAATAGAATGTTTGACTTGGTTCGTAAAACTTAATGGAATGCCATCACAATAGAAAATATCTTTATATTCTTGACATAATGTACCTATGGCTTGGCTTTCTTCAGCTGACATGTGACTCAGACGAAGCTTTTGTAAGTTATCTGTTAGTAATTTTTCTATTTCAATTTCATTTAAATTATTAACATCACAATTATTTTCAAAATTTTCATACGGTTCTACTTCAAATGATTTAGTAATAGCTAATTTAATTGGTTTGTCAAGGGTATTTTGAATGATAGTAGTAAAGTATCCGTCTTTGCATTTGACTAAAGCACTGGGCATACGCACGCCTTCAGTAAATTCTCTAAAATCCACTAAAGCATTACCAGAATGATAATTTGCAGGAATTTTAACTCTTTGTTCTGATCGAGGCGCTAACTCTAACATATGTTTATTCTTATCGCGCATTATTGGTATCACCGTAGTTTTAGTTCTCAGGACCTCATTTTTTAAATCTATAACTGCCTCTACACTATGTAAAATGTCATTACCTAGTAGACCGTCGAAGCTAGGGTCGACTTCATAGATATGAAATTTGTGATTTTGAATAGTATTAAAAATCGAAAATGCTGGAATCGAAAGTACTAGTTCGTGCTGGCTAGTACCATGAGTACTTCTAACTTCAAATGGGTCGTGATAAATATATTCGTTAAAAAAGTAATAAGCCTTTCCCGGATTTATAAATGATTTAGTACTACCTGTATCTATCATAAATTTGGCATCTATTTCTGGTATATATATGTACGGCAATTTAAGGCATGTATCGCAATTTAAATTTATTATCTCTCTGTTTTCCGAGGCCACTAATTGAAAATCCTCATTATTTTCCGGTAAAATTTCCTTGTTAATTTCTTCCGAATAATTCTCGTCTTGATTTTCGGTAATAGGGCAATAGTCGTAATACTGATAATTTTCATCGTTAAATTGGTAGTCATAGGGAAACAGATTGTTGTCATTATGGTCAAGATCAAGCTCATTTAATTTAAATCCTTTTACATAGACCTTGGCCGGAGGCGCAGTACGCATTGTGACATCACTAGATTGCATTTGAGGTTTCTGAATGCCTATTGGCTGTAAAGGTCTATTGAACGATGGGTTTTGGTTGCCAAATGGCTGTAAGGGTCTATTATTTATTTGCTGATTTCCAAATTGCTGAGGGCGCATCCCAAAATGTTGGGGGCGCAACCCAAATTGTTGCGGTCGCATTCCAAATTCTTACGGGCGGTAACCAAATGTTTGACCTTGGGGTCCAAATTGTGAAGGACGCATCCCAAATTGTTGACCTTGAGGGTTAACAAAATATGGTTTGGGTTGTATATTTGATTGCGTAAAAATAGGTTTATTATTATTAAGAGGCGTATTAAAATTATTTGTGCCGAATTTAAAAGTTGGTGTATTATTTGGTCCACCATGCTTACTGGAGGACGTCAGAATAATTTTATTTCGGGCATTATATTGGTCATGGAAATTAACCTCTTCTAATACAAAAGATAAAGCCTGTTCCAAAGTGGACGGCGCTTTTAATCTAACAATACGCACCATATTTTCCGGTAGATTATAAAGAAAAACGTTTAATGACGTATTATTATAAATAGTTATTTTACTTTCCCGCAAACTAATCGATAATCTATTAACTTTTGATATTAAAATACTACGCACTGATTGAATACGATTGCAAAAATCCAAAAATGATTCACCATTTCTAATGCGCATAGTTTCCAATTCAATAGCTAAACATTCTTCACTTCTTGGATCTCCAAAATGCTGTATAAGTAACTCTTTAAAATCTTCCCATGTAACAATATCCTCGCGCTCACTGATAAGCGCGGCGGCATTTCCAGTTAATCTACTCGTTATCGCATGCATTACATACAAGTTTTGCTCGTCACTTCCCCTGTACTTATTTATAACATATTCACTTTTACGGATAAAAAGATTTAAATGACGTTTGTCGCCATCAAACAGCGGAATAATTTTAATAATTTCATTTGGAATCATGATAATTTTTACTTGACCTTCCATTTTTAATACAATTAATTAATACACAATAATAATCTAAAATACACAGTAATATATTAATCCTATAAAACTTTAAAATTAATTCAATATTTAATTCAAGTAACAATATTTCAATATATTTCTTTTTAAATGTAAATCACTTTAAATAACTTTTTCTATAACTAAACTAGCCTTACAGATTTTATGCAAAACCAGATAACGTTATAACGCGAGACTTCTAATCGCAAAATAACAAAGGAAATAGGAAAGGAAGGTGAAAATTTTGACTCACCAGCTCGCCTTTTTCATTTTCAGCTCCAAGTTCACTTTGACGAAATATTTGTTTGGTTCGTAGAATCACCACAGCTGCTCAGGGCCACCCGAACGCGATCACGAAAAAGGTTTATTTCGGATACAAATCGCGAAGGACGGCGCAACTCTATTCGGCGATCCTACCGGCTGCGCCAGTCAAGTTATGGGGAGCGTTAAATAAAAAAATAGTAATACGTGTGAGCAGAAGCGCATGCTCTCGTATAATGCTATGAAACTTATCCTATGGTTACATGGCTTACTGCTAGGTACTTAAAAGTGCTAAATAAACGATAATACATCTACGGTCGGGAAGGGCCACCCTAAACTGCAATCGTGCGTTTTATGCTCTCACGGTGATAACCCGTTGCGGTTCAGGTTGCATAACTATATTCTATTCTTTGATAAGTGTTTTTTTTGTTATCTATGACAAATGCAGACAAATTAAATAGGCTTATCATTTTCTCAGAACAGTATAGCATTAAAGTACCTTTTTAATTTAGTCGTCCCTTGAACATGTGTCAATGTGTCTGTGGCGGGTGTCGTGTTATTTTTCAAACAGATTAACTGTCCGGTTTGCTTTGTGTTGGATTTTACTGTTTTAAAAAATGTCTGAAAGGAAACGAAGTTCTAACTGGCTGATACAGGAAAAATGTTATTGCTGGATCTGGGAACAGACCACTTTAACAATATTTAAAATAAAAAAAACAGACGGCGTAACCGAATACGAGTGCAGTCTATCGTTCCTTTTACTCTAGGAAATCTGGCTATTTGATAAAATTATTTTGTTCTTGCCTTATTTCCTGTCGTAAGTAGCTCCTGCCTGAGTAGTAGGAAATTTGATATATTCATGGTGTAATGATGAACTATGAACGTTGTGTATTATTCTGTTTGCTGTCGATGCACTAAGGCTACTGAATTCGCCAGTTGTTAATTATTTGTTGTTGGTCGCATACAATCTTAAGGTGGCTAAGAGTTGGTTGGGGGATATACTCGTATATTGGTTTCTAGAAAATCAAATAGGCTCATATTATTAAAAAACCTAATGAAATTAATCAAATTGTACAATGCGGTGAAAGTGATCAAAGTAAACTGTACAATCCACTGTTTGTAGGTACAATAGGTATAGGTAAAGTAGGTCATTTATACATCTTGTACTATCCTCTCCGATTTAAATTCCAATTGATGTTTATTTTTTAATAATACCTAAATTGTATGCTGCTGCTTTAGATAAACGAAATCTAATCATGAAATCCTTTTCGTCGTAGTTGCAAAATTCTCATTTCTCTCTTTAAACCACCTTGGACGGTTCAAAATAACATATCGTCATCTTCACTATCGCTCTCACTGTCCGATAACATTATTTTTAAACGCTGCATTTCTATTATATTTTCTCTGAATAGCAATTCAATGTGCACATCAATGGGCGCTGACTGACAGTACTGCTAAGAAGTTAGGTAATTCAGCTGACAAACAATTTGACGCCATTTTGATTTTATCTGAGGAAGAATCCTGTTATTCCTTCAAAATTGGTAGTTTATGAGTTACACTAGTATAACTTTCTTATTCTCAGGATAAGTAGTTGGTGAAATGAAAACATGGTCATCTGAGAGTAAATAACTTTATCCTAAAAAATCTCCAGCCTAAAAGCAAACATATGCAATGTATTTTTGTCCGAGTTACGTTCGAATAAAAACGTATATGTTCTGGTTAAAACAAAAATATCAAACAAAAGAAGTTACTCCTATGTTGTTATGTCTTATCTTAAGTTCCAGACTTTGTACATAATCAATAATATCAATCTAGATTAGTTAGGCACTCGTGAGTCGTGAGTTTGCCATGCTGTACGTGTAAGGGGAAGACCCGACAAAAGTGTTGCCAAATACTAATTTAAATTTCTACCATTTTGAAAAATTTCATTGTTCACTTTGTGACACTTTTAAGTTTCTTTTTTTTTACTTTTTTGGGTACTACTTAGAATACCAGTTTATGTATCATAGGTACGTTGGTTGATTTTTAGAAGAAGTGTTGTACCTACTGTAATGCAGGATGTTAACTGTGTGTGTAGTGGAAGTAAGTAAGCAAAGCATTATTTTCCAGAAATCTGCAGTTGTGCCTGTTTCATTGGGAAAGGCTCCGCCCCCTACATGACACGACTTTTACATGAGCCTAAAAGAACTGGAAAAATCTGGGTGTTCTGTGGGTATACCTCTGCTTAACCCTTCGGGAATAACAGGTGTGATGGTGGTTTATTTATGCTGTTGTAACATATTACAATAATCTTACCGTGATGGTAAGAAAACCATCATTCTGGTAACATTCAGTCACTGCGAAATCCTCGCTATCACACTGTTCTATTTATATTTCCATTGAATTCGCGCAGCTTAACGCTGTAAGAGGCAAGTGTACAAAATAAAATACAGACTCTATATTGTAGTGGGTAAGATTGAAAATAGCTTATGTATTGAAAAGTCTTGTCACATTTATGTTTCCATACATGACAGGCTGCGATTCTTTAAGTAACGGCTGCAAGTCGGGCAGTCTGCTTTATACAGTCTTTGTGTATACGATACGATCTTTGCACCTCTGCCATCACAATCAGACAGTGTTTCAGCAAAGTGATTACCGTATAATTTCGGCTTTTTTAAATAAATCAGGTGAGTACTGGTGTTTTAAGTAAGGGGCATACCTTGTTTAAAAATTTAATGTACCTACAAATGTGTACCATAATACATCATTATCGATGTAGTAATTTTGTCGGCACTGGTCTTCACTGGCAAGTTTAAGCGATAAATTCCCTAAGCCAACACTATGTCTGACTACATGAATGTATAATATATATTTCACTGCGCCGGCCATCTGCGCTCAGAACGGCGCAGTGAAATTATACTTGAAGAATTGTACTGTTATTTAATTCATTAAAAAATAATAGTAGCGATTAAAAAAAAAAAAAAATACAATAGTTTAGGCAAATGTTGAAGATTATTTTGGTGTAAATATTACGTCAAAATGATGTAAAATTTCGGAGATATCGGGGCTTGTTTCGAAGTCTTTTCGGTCAATAATTGAATTAGGTCCAATTTTTTTTCTTTACAATAAAGACATAACGAAATGTATTCAATCATTATTGAAGTTGGGGGATATTTGTATGATGAAAAAATATTATGATGTTCTATATTCAAAAGAATCTACAAATTAATAAGAGCTTCCAAATCACGTCTCCGTGAGTTTTTAACCGACTTCAAAAAAAGGAGGAGGTTCTCAATTCGGTTGTATTTTTTTTCTTTTGTGTTTGTTACCTCATATGTTCGTCATTTATGAACCGATTTCAAAAATTCTTCTTTTATCTGAAAGGGTATAATACTTCCCGATTGGTCCCATAGACATTTCATCAAAATCGGTTCAGTAGTTTGGTTTTAAATCAAAATAGCTGGAAAAAATATGTCATCCAAGTAAAAGAAATTGCGAAATGGATACTTGACAAGGATTTGTGTGTGATACGATAACTAAAAACGGTAGAATAAAAACTTTTTTGCAAAAACATAACCGACTTCCAAAAGAACTAAAAAAAAAGTGGAAAATAACTTTACTTTCGGAAGTCGGTGGGAAAAAAGTCAATGAAACAATAGTTTTCCGACTTTTTTTGGAAGTTGGTTATTTTTTTTATTAATAAAATAACAAGAATTTAGGATGCAAGATTGAGCGAAGCGAGCTCGGTACCTGGGGCACCCGACTCTTATGTACCCTTAAAACAGAAATACGAGCCTAGAGATGTGCCGTTGCCGGCAATATTGCTCAAAGTGGGAATATTGGTGGCAATATTGCCAGCAATATTGCCGGGAGTGGAAATATTTGGGAATATTGCTTAATTATAAGTCAAATTAAGTACGGAAACTATGTACAATACTCAAAATTAGCATTTACAGGCCCTAATCTACATTATATACAATAAAATATTGTTTTGGGTAAAATTGCCAGTAGTGCCAGCATTTTTGGCAATTTTCCCGGTATTTTACCGGCAATATTGCCCATGTTGCCGCACACGATAGTTAATATTAGAAATAACACATGAATATTAAGATAAGAATTGACGATCGTTGTGTATTGAATAAAAGGCATAAATTCGAATAATTTCCTTTAAATGTTGTACTTGTTTTTCATGCAAAATCACATAACAAAAACAACGAGTATAAGTATATAATATGGAAATAACAAAGTGTAAATCTTTACAAATCTCTATCAAAACTACAAATAATCAACAAAAATAACATTATTTTAATATTTTAATGCACTTGTTTCGGTAATCCTTACATAATCAGTAAATCACCGTTTAGAGTAACAACTTAGTAGTTTTTAAAATCACAGCTCTTGTTGTATTTTTTTAATCTTCGTCATTTATGAACCGATTTGAAAAATTCTTCTTTTATCTGAATGGATCTACTTCCCGATTGGTCCCATAGAAATTTCATCAAAATCGGTTGAGCAGTTTGGTTTTGAAATCAAAATAGGTGGAAAAAATATGTCTGTTTTTGCAAAAAAGTTTTTATTTTACCCTTTTTAGCTATAGTATCACAGACAAATCCTTGTCAAATGTCAATTACGCAATTTCTTTTACTTGGATGACATATTTTTTCCAGCTATTTTGATTTCAAAACCAAACTGCTGAACCGATTTTCATGAAATTTCTATGGGACCAATCGGGAAGTAGATCCATTCAGATAAAAGAAGAATTTTTCAAATCGGTTCACAAATGACGAAGATTAAAAAAATACAACCGAATTGAGAACCTCCTCCTTTTTTTGAAGTCGGTTAAAAATATAGAAAAACTCCTTTCCACAGAAGCAGGAGTCGAAGGAATAGATAAAACTTTTCACCGCAGTTTTCCTAAACTCGTGTTAGGAAAAAATAGCTGCCACCAATTATGATACCAATACAATTTGACCAGGCAACATTGGCAATATTGCCAATGCTGCTGGCAATATTGGTATTTTACCGGTAGTGGCAACATTGGGAATATTGCCGGTAGTGGCAATATTGCCACCAGGCACATCACTATACGAGCCCCACGCTGCGGGGTTACGTCGACCACGCTATATTATTACAAAATATTGATATTTAACATGACCTTGAACTTTAGGTGAATTTGTACACTAAAAGGGATCGAAACTGGTAAAAATCTAGAATCGTTTGGAAGGGGGCGAGGGGGGGTACCCTTCTCCCCTGGTACCACTCCCATGAAAAGGCAATGCACCGTTCTTGAGAAAATCCAATTATTGTAATCTAACCTCAAAATACTTGATGGTCGCTTAAAATGCGTAATCGGGTAACAATTTAGTATCGTTTGGCAGGAGGAGGTGCCCCCTGTGCTCTGGTACCACTCCCATGTAAAGACGACGCACCATTCCTGTGAAAAACCAATTATTGTAACCTTACCTCAAAACACTCTATATTCGCCTAAAAAGCGTAGTCATTCCTGCATTAAGGCGCCATTTTAAGGCTACTGAACTGTAGCGCTACTATGACATCTTAATGCAGGAATGTTTTGCATGTTGTATGAATTTCTTTGGAGTCTGGATTAGTGCCCAGTTGATGGCAATAGGCTCGCCCCTATTGCTTGGGGCTTAAACATAAATGGTGAAGTGTGGTTGTACTTTAGGTATACCTTTACATAACATAACCTTTGGGGATGACAAATACACTATCAATTATTATTCATGCTCGGAGGGGGTTAACCTTGCAATATTGAACTTTGTTTAACAAATATAATAGTGTTATCGTCGCTGATGTATGACTCTGATGTCGGTTTCGATATTTGTACCGGGTTATTCCCTGTCGTCGGGTCAGCGGCCGATGAATAAGTTTGCGAACACTCTCTTTTAATATAATCAATTCCATATAATTAATATTATTTTATAATAATTGATGTAAAATAACAATAACATGACTAAATTAGTCATGTTTTAAAACACATATTTTATTATTTTGAACTGTACCTATGCGTAATTGTTGTGGTAATTGACAATAACATTAAATGGATTGTGAATGTGCATCAGACTATTATTACCATTTATCCATCAAAATAAATATGATGGGTGAGTAGCATCGTTACACCAGGGAGCAGCAAACACTGCGCAATCGTGCTTCCTTACAAAGCTCGGCGATGTGCACAATATCATGTCCCTTGTTTGCTTATTATAGGAAGCTACTGAAGGCGCCAAACTCATTGCCAAGTAGATACTGTGCCGACTCAATTTAGATTGCTATCGACAAGCTAAGAAGAGGAATAGGTATGGCATTAGATTTGAGCTATGGGAAACAGATTGTAAAGTTCCTATACTCTGTAAAAAGACGGGTGTTGTGTCTGGTTGGCTACTGAGTAGTTGGCTGCTTGCAGCGGTAGTTGTATATGAATATGCTCAATGTCACAGATAACTTTGCTTGCGCGATTTAGAGTTTAGTTCGTATGTGATTACTGGATTGAATGGGTCATTGTGACTGTAAGAGAGTTGTATTGTATACGTGCAGTGTCAGGCGTGATGAGCGGCACTGCAGAGAGACAGGCGGGTGTGGCGGATGTGGCGAGCGCGGGTGGAGCGGGCGTGCAGGTGGTGCGGCTGGGCGCGGAGGGCGCGGGCGCGCGCTACGAGCTGGACGAGGCGGCGCTGCGGCGCCTGCTGCTGCGCCCCGACGTGCGCGACCTGCCCGCCGTCGTGCTCAGCGTGGCCGGCGCCTACCGCGGCGGCAAGTCTTTCATCCTCGACTTCTTCCTCAGATACCTTAACGCACCTGTGAGTCACCACAACGTTTTGCAAAAAAAAAGCAATCCAAACCTTCACGACCTGATCCTACCATCGCTTTTTCACAACCGTACTGAACACATTGTACACGTAGGGTAACGCACTTGGTTGGTATCAGCGCAGCCAATGTATGGAACTCTCTCACAGCCTCTATGTTCCTTTCCTGCTATAACTCGTCAGCTTTCAAACCAAGAGTGACAATGCATGTTCTGAGAACGCTAGTTTAATTTAAGACCTCGTTCTTTCATCGGGCGACATTGAGGTCAAGATTAGGTCAATAAGCCAAATAAAAATCTATACTAAAGAGTTTCATTTGTTAGCGTTCAAGTCAGCTCAGTGGCGAATGGCTGGGCAAAGAGGACGAGCCATTGAAAGGATTCCACTGGAGGGGCGGCGCCGAGCGCCACACCACCGGCATCCACCTGTGGTCGGAGCCCATCATCACCACCTTGGACACCGGTGAAAAGGTGGGCGCTAAAAGCTACACTCACTCCGTCATCAAATTATAAGTTGGTCCATCTCAACCATACAAAAATACCACTTGATGGTGCCTGGTATTGTTGAAAATAGTTATTGTGTGTTTTATTCATGACTTTCTTAACTGTTGTAAAAGGGCTTTGAATTATTTGGCATGCCTAACTTCCGCCTTTTTATTTTATTTTCAAAATAGCGGCCACGCACTAAACCTGTATCAATCAATAGCTGGCATCAATACAAACATTTTCCAGTCAGTTTCCGAGATATATATCACCAGAATTTTGAAAGCTTATATGTATTTCGGAAATGTGACGCTTTAGAAGATTTCGTCTCATACAATACTTGTTATTATTGATGCCAGCTATTGATTGGTTCAGGTTTTATGTGTGGCTAATAAAATCAAAGTTGTACTGATTGTGCCATCTGTGCATAGATTCTAACTTGGATAGCTTATATCTCGAAAACATGACGCTTTAGAAGATTTTGTCTCATACAAAACTTCTTTATTGATTGATACAGGTTTTATGCGTGGCCGCTATTTTGAAAATAAAGTAAAATGGTAGAAGTTAGGCAGGCCACGCTTCATACAAAAATCTTCCAACCCCTTTTGCGTAAGTTCTGTGCAGAGCAGACACCCCTTGAAACACACGTCACGTCATATGTAATCATAGTTTCTGTTCCCCTGGTATACATGGTTAAATTTAAGTCGTTTTAATCCTCTTATTTTTACTATGGGACCAACCCTGAAATCGCGAAAAAAAATCAGCGGTTCAGTACAATTGTTTGCCTAACTCGTCAAAATGTACTGAACAGCTGTTTTTTTTTTTAATATTTTGATTAAAACGACTTAACTTGAACCATGTATACTATGGAATCGATATATAAATTTATATATTGTAGTGCGGTATATTCAGCTCATTCATTCGCTAATTTGTCTCTGTGCTTCTGCAAACTGCCGCGGTAAGTACTTAGCTATGTGGTTGCAGGTGGCCGTGCTGCTGATGGACACACAGGGCACCTTCGACTCGGAGAGCACTATCGGGCAGAACTCCACCATCTTCGCGATTTCGACCCTCATCTCGTCCGTGCAGATCTACAACTTACACGGTAACATAAGGGAAGACGATCTACAACACTTACAGGTTTGAATCTTGATTGGTTTAATATAATCTTGGCAAGAAACAAAGTGCGTGACAGTCCTAGTAATTCGTAGTCCCAATATTGAACCGTGTTTGTGAAAAATCTCTGAAGACGATGGATAATGATGCTGATACTGTAGTAATAACATAACATAATAACTTTATTTTTCTCACCACAATACACATAAATTAGATTCTACAATGATACATAATTCAGGTAAGTATATATTGTGGGAGACTGGTGTCTAAGCTACACCAGAATCCCACCCCTTTACATATTCATTTTTTTTTATTATGTACTTAGCACGCTGACAGAATGTAGTAAGGGTAAGTAAGGTATCATACGACATTTTATAGTTTTATGTATTTTTATTAATATCTAGGTTAAGTATGCGATACGAATGTTAGTAGATGTGTAGTATGGGTGAATGTGTAGGAGTGTGAGTGTGTAGGGGTGTGTGAGTGTGTGATTGTCTGTTTAGGTTTTTGTTAGCATGTTTTCAGTATCATTTAAGTTTAATTTTAGTAGCCAGTCAGTTAGCATCTTTTTACATTTATTCTTTGTAAGATTAAATATGTGTAACTCCTTATGAGTTTTATTGTATAAGTAGCCACCTACTTAGATAGCAAAAGAAATGCCTTGCAAAAATAGTTTTGTGACGTAGATGATGGCGCTGCACTGGGTCATATCGTCTTTCCCCCTGGACAGCGTTGGGTTATAAACCAGGAGAGCAGGCTGTTTCAACAGAGTTTGCAATGTAAACAGTTGTCGCACAGTCAGGACTTTATTTTTTTTTGTATATTTTCTTCGTAATCATTGTCGTTGGTGTTTGGCAGCTGTTCGCGGAATATGGCAGGCTGGCGAGCGATGCGCAGGGCAAGGCGTTCCAGACGCTCTTGTTCTTGGTAAGGGACTGGATGTACCCTTTCGACTACGTACACGACTTCGACGGCGGCGCAGAGCTGCTTAACAAGAGGCTCCAGGTAATATATATCTACTTTTTTTTCCTAACCTGCTCTGTTCCACGTCTGAGCAACGGCGTCCCTCCACTGTTCTTGCGCGGGTGCGAGAGAAATGGATTCTCGCGAACCCGCGCATCCTTCTTCCAGTTCTGACGGAAACTGTCCAGTTCGTCCCACCATCTCAATCGTGGCTTGCCGCGACCCCGCCTCACTGTGTCATCAGTTGGATGCTATTTTAGCCCACAGTTTGTCTGACATGCGGCAGATATATCCTGTCCAGTCCCATTTAAGTTGGGCAGCCTTTTGAGCTACGTCAGCTATATTTGTTTTGGAGCGCAGTATTGTGTTTCGAATACGATCCGTTAATTTAACATCTAGTATACTGCGCTCCATTGCTCGCTGGCAAAAGAGATTGTCATAGAAGACGTAAATAATCAATATAAATTACGGTACCTGTTCAATAATAATAAACGTTTTTTTTTTAGTTGTTTTAATTTGTTACTATTTCAGAATGAAGCCAAAAGAGGAAGAATCACCCGTTAGCCCAAAGCGCGGTTATAGAGCTAGTATTAAACGGGCCGCGTTTTAATACGGGTGGTGTATTATATATTGATATGATATATATTGATTCGGGTCGAGAATCATTGGCATAGTTACCTCCTTGAATTTGTCGAGGATGCCAAACTACAGCTTGTATATCTGGTCATTCACATAAGCCGTTTGATATTACTACCTGACTGACCGCTCAGAAGAACCAATAAGGTTCCTTGCGTGTTTTTAGTCAATATCTGCCTTGTTATAGTAAGGAATCTTTTTAAGCCTATTTATTGAAATATTTATTATTTTACCAGTCAAATCCGAACCAGAAGTCAGAGTTGCGTGAGGTTCGGGAGCACATTCGCTCGTGTTTCGACCAGATCAAGTGCTTCCTGATGCCGCACCCCGGCCTCGTCGTTGGAGATCAAAGCTTTGCTGGATGCCTTCGTGGTAAGTATCATGCTAGCATTTTCAGTCGACGTAACATTAACCAACAAGTTAAAGAAATCACCAATCAATACAAGAAACTACGTACTTATTATTAAATTTCAGACCTGACAGAGAAGTTCAGATTAGCACTCCTGGAGCTGGTACCTTCACTTTTCGCTCCGGAACACCTCACTCCGAAGCTTATCAACGGTGAGCGAGTTCGGGCCCAAGACTTGTTCGACTACTTCCAGAAGTACGTCGATATCTTCAACAGTGATGATGTGCCCGAGGCGGACACCATTTTTAAGGTAAATACTTGGAAGGATAATATTGCTTGCATTAGCCCAATAACTTATATAATTTGCTGTTTTTTTAGATGTCAACCCAACACAGTTTACCATTTCAAGCAATTTCAGTTCATCGGCGTACATACATACTAAATATAAATTCATTTGACTTGCCAAATGATTGTTGAAGATAAAGAACAACGAGGGCCACATATGCGACCCCTGTGATAATCGACGGCTTAAAACTCGATGATGGTTTAAAACCTTGGACAACAACCTTTTGTTTTCCATTCCTCAAATAGGACTTATACAAATGCTATAGTGGCCTATGAATACCTACGCCCTAGTACCTTACTGGGGAAAATATTGTAATGAACGGTATCAAATGCCTTCCTATATCCAATGAACTCACCGTGTACGTCCTTCACTTTCCTTTTGTTTTACTTTCCTTGTCAAATTCACACTCCTCTTAGTAACTAAGATTAAGACTAAGATTATTTTGTGTATTTTATCTATGGGCCTCAGTTCCCTGACAACAAAATGATTGAATGATTGATTGAATAACTATTAATAACATCTTTGTGAAATACTGTCATACTGCAGCAAGCTGCTATCGGAATAAAAGCTATTACCATGATTGATTTTCTTGACCTATGCGCAATAATCACGATGGTTGTATTATGTAAAAAGTGATCTGACACTCGGCGTGCAGTATATAACATAACACTCGTTTGACAGGCGACAGCAGACGCGTGCCTGTTGGCGGCAACGCGCACAGCGCGCTCCCTGTACGCGGCGCGTATGGAGGCGCGCGTGCGCGGCGGGCGTAGCTTGTCCACCAGCACGCTGGCTGCCGCACACGCCGCCGCGCGCGCCGACGCCGAGCGCTGCTATGCGCAGAAGAAGAAGCTGGGCTCGCAGCAAGACGCTGACGCTCAGCTCAAGGAACTTATTAAGGTATGACTTCGACGATAACCGTTTAAACTTAACCACATGTGCGGCCCTCAAAAGAATGATTTTTATTAAAAACTGCTGACCGAACGAATTCTGTTGTCACGATACATTTTAGACAACGAGTTACTCAACTTGCTACATTGATTTACTTTATGATACTATAGGCGAACACAAAAATTATGCCACTGTCTGACCTACATTGTACGAATATTTGAATAATTAAAATCAAAAATTGTAATAAGGATCACCAAAAATGCAGTACTGACTCGCATAGCTACGTTTAACATTTGCAGGAGCTGGACGCAAGTCTGTCACTATACGTGTTGAAAAACGACTCGATGGTACGAGAAACGATGTCTCTCGCCAGGCAGGCTTACAACGCCGCCGTGAGCAGTGTGTGTGGAGAACACGCACGTCTTTGCCTACACTCGCGTGACCTGGCGAAGCTTCATGCTACGGCTCTCCAAGATGCGCTCACGCTTTTCGACGCAGCGAGAGATGTACCTGAAGATGAGGAAGATGACCAGGGAATAACTTTAGCGCAGGTGAGAATTGTTAGTACAGGTACACAAAGTGGTGCGACAGAAATACTAGGTATTGTAAATACTCGGGTATATCTAAACTCGGGTATATCTAAACTGCGACTCTTGCAGAGGCGACGTCGTAGATTATTGCTATAGTTATTTTACCTTTGACAGTAGCAACACAATAAGTTATTAATTTTTGTATATCCCAATTAAAAGGTGAGCATTTCGGTGATATGATTTTAAGCTATGAAATATTAATATTGCAGGGTTTAGAGCAGCAGTACGATCTCTTATGCGCCATCAATGAGCAGAACAATAAGAGCGCTGTATTAGAGGCACGCGACTTCTACGTGACGAGCATGAAGCTTTTAATGGATCAAGCAGGCGTCAGCTCCGTCAAACTAAAAGAACAAAATCATCAAGCAATTGACCAAGCCAAAGCGTTCTTTTACAAACAGCGGAACTGCTCTACGGAACAAGAAGATGACATCTACGTCCAAAAACTACTTCAAGTATGTTACTTACTCTGTAGCTTGTACGGCGCGCAGCGGTGTCCACCCTACGATGCTAAGTCAATTTGGTTTCGTGCTTACGTTAGGTGGACGCTTAGTTGACGGCGAACCGATATGCCGAGGTGATACTGATCCGATCTAGTGCTTATAAATAAGCGTACGCGCCTTTAATCCCTCTTTCTGTGACTCTAAGCACGATTGTTTTGTTTTCCAGGAAATCGGCATTTGCTTTGCGGATTTTGAAAAGACGAATATAAGCAGCAATAGAATCGCATTGCAGGCGGCGGAGTTCACTTACAACAAATACATATCATCAGCGTGGGGTCCGCAGATGTGCTGCTTCCACCCGCAGGCGCTCAAAGATTTACATAAGGAAGGAGTGGAGATGGCTGTCAAACAGTTCCTGGCTAACAGAGCAGAGAGTAAAGTTGATGATTTCCAGGCAGTGCTGGTAAAGGTAAGTAGTATCGACGTTTAATGTCAGATTCTTTCATACCAATAATGTATCTGAAACTGAAAAGAATACTGCCTAAAGCATAAACGCGTTCCGTTCAATTTTATCACGAAAATTAACATGCGTACTATTACTACTTTACAGAATCTTGAAATCCGTTTTCGCGATCTACAGTCCAATAACAAGTTCTACAACGAGCAGGCAGTGGAGCAAGCCTTCTTGATTTACACGATGAAGATGGACAAGCACACGCGACCGTCAGTGTTGTCTATCCTGGTGGTGCCATTCTTCGTCAAGCTTATAGCGTTACTGCCGGGGTACCACGAGAACTGTAAGGGACTCGCGATAAGTGAGTTCAACAGTAGACGTCGTAGTTCCAGCTACAGTGAAGATATATATTTAAACGATCTTAAGGAGGTTTGTTTGATGTTTGATGTCTCATCGTGCATGGCGCGTAGATCGTAACAAAATTGGTTAATTAATATATTTTTATTTTACCGATTAACGTTTATCGATTTGTTCCATCTGCGCCCTGTTGGCAACATGGCTAAAGCTGATTTAATATGCTGCTTTATATGTGGAAATATGTAAAATAATGTTAACAGCCATACACGAATGTTTTTGTTTGTGTATACAAATATTAGTCACTCGTTGGACGTTATTATACAAAGTTATGTTATCACTTTTGCTGACAGCTGTCATTTTAATAACACTATATTTATAGGTATGAGTATTCTACCCTTTGCTACGAGTATATTTTATGTACAGGTAACAGCAACATTCCCGTAGTAGTCATAAAAACTTCCGAGTTACAATGAAATGTTTTGTCCACAGAAAATGGAGTCGGCTTATGCTAACTACAGGAATCCTATTCTTTCTGTTTTACGGGAGTTGGGCATTTTTATTGACTAAGGACCTCCTCAATAGATTCACCACACAATATCTACATTACCTGCATTTCGTTTGTATACAGTCCTTTTACAGTTATTACACCATAAGATTAGCCGGAATCCAACAGATTGCGGCCAAGGGCAAGTCTATCAAAATTGCAGTTTACTGATCCTTATAACGCTGAACTAACTTTGCTGCAGCCAGTGGTAAAATGACTGTGGAAAATTCTAAACCTCCTCTACAGAACTGTAATTTTGGACCCAGTGTGCGATACTCGTTTGGGAGGAAGCCTTTGTTCTCTTCTCACGGAAGAACGGAGGGCTCTACTTCTCTTTTAAAATTTCATGTAACGGTTTTATATTAAATTAAGCGATTTATATACCTACCTACGATTAATTTACTGTTTATATATTATTTTAGTGCAAATAAAACGTATTATATTTTTCCTTTGTTATCCTTTTTGGACCGAAGTTCCTAGTCGCGGCTTGCGGTAGGTGTGGTAGAAATGGTAACGCTTAAAATCGCGTTGCAAAATTCATTTCTTATTTTTTATGTTTATGTTGTGTTTTTGATGAACATTTTAATCAAGTATCTTGACTTGGCTTGTGAGGTTGTCTAGGAGATTTCATTTCATTTTATTTCATAAACAAACATACACTTGTGTCGAAACATAAAAATAAAGTTTACAACAAAACAAAAAAAAACCAAAGATAGCAAAGAGAAACATCAACAAAGTTATGCAGTCGCTATTTATTATTGTCCATTTCAATTTTTTTTTTTGTTTATTTAAATGTCAAGTTATTTAATTATGAATGAATTATTTTTGTCGTTACAAAATTCGTCAATACTACAATAACCCTTTCCAATTATTAAAGTCTTAAGTCTATTTTTAATATGTTCACACTCTGAATACGAATATGAATTCTTCAATTCCACAGGTAATTTGTTAAAAAGGATGACAGATTGTACGGGTGATGAGTGTTTGACAACGTTAAGGTTTGCTTGCAAGATAGTCGGTCGATCTTTTCTCCGAGTCTCTAGTCTCTTCTCTTTTTCATCACTTGTCTCAAGCCTGCTTAGGTTCTTATGTAAATGAGTTGGGAGAACTAAAATATAAAGACATGGTACTGTTAAAAGCAATACAAAGCATAGTTCTCAGTGCTCTCTTTTGCATAACAAAGGCAGTCTCAATGTTATATTTGTAACTGTTTCCCCAAAATTGAACACTGTATGTAAGCTTAGACTCGACTAGGGCGAAATAAACTGTACGAAGTTGAGCAATTGATAAAACATCCCGAAGCGAAGGGATCTGATAGCGTAACACGCACTACTTATTGTACTTGTAATTGAAGTAAGTTCTGACTTCTAGTTAAGGAGAGAATCGATTTATAAAAATTTTTAGATTTTCTACTATATCGATTTTGTTTCCTAAAGATACTACGTTTACAGAAGCATTGTTTCTAACTGTAGATCTAAATAGCATGGATTTGGTCTTATTTACATTTAACTTCAAATTATTCAACGAAAACCAAAATTTTCACAGGCGTTTAGTTTGCACTCTAAGGTATCTATATATATCAGCGGCTACTATAGCACTAGTGTTGTCAGCAAAAAATACCAAACGAGTGTTGGGTAAAATATTTTTAATGTATTCAGTCAACACATTTACAAATATTATAAAGAAAATTGGACCAAACACTGAGCCTTGAGGAACACCTCTGGTTACAGTAAATAATGTTGATTTATGAATATGTTCCACTCCTTCCTGAACTGATTTAATTTCTACATACTGTTTTCTATTACTTAAATACGAACGGAAAAGTTTTCAGATATTGTCTCTTATGCCGTAATGCTCTAATTTATCTATTAAAATACTATGTTCTACTGTATCAAAGGCAGAACTTAGATCAAGAAATAAAGATCGTACGGTATCCCCTTATCAACCTAACAGCAAACGCTTTTATTTTTATAATTCACTGCCTATGTATCGCCTTGAAGTTATTATCGAGGTATCTTCAGGTAGTAGGTATTATCAGTTTAGGGTATATGGAATAAGGAAGGAATGAAAAATAAGTGAGAAGGCGTAAACCTTTAAGTGAATTTATTTTAAATTATTTACAAAATTTGTTTACCTGGTTCCATTATTATTTTTTGTTCAGAAATCGATTTTATGATTAAAACAGAGTGTTGTAGTTCCTTCCACACAATAAAAGCCAGCATAGACCGGGGACGGCAAGGAAGAGCATTTTGTCTTTACCAAATGTGAATTTATCCGTAGCTTGATCTGTATCTTGTTACGACTAGCTACGTATGAATTTACGTTGGGTCGTCGGCCCGTCCCCCGTGTGCGCTGGCCATAGATCAGAAATAGACGCATGGTTGCCAGCGCACAAAACTTGAGTTTAGTCTTACATTCCCAAAATCCAATATAAACATCTTATAACTATACTTTTTAGAAACTTGTTAGGTCCTATACGTAGGTATTAGTAGAAATTATTTTACAATTAGTGAGACCCGTTATAGTTTGATCAATAACAGATATAATATGTTACTTCGTTTTGGCAATATCATTTGAAAATTGTCTATCTATATGGTAATATTTACATTAATACGAGTACGATACTTACCTAAGCTATTAAGTCTTTTAACATTAGCTAGTTTTTAATTAACAGTAGTATGTTTATTACAACAATATTGGAAAGGAATTAAAATTTTAGTTTATATGGCACTGTATACCTTTTATTTTTAATGAAAGTTTTTATAAATAACTCATATTTGGCAATGATTTGGTCCGCTTAGCCAAACGAGTGTTATCCATTTAAGCCTCGTCTAAGAAAATACTTAATTAAGGTACTAATACTTTTATTGTAAGTATTTTCTTCATAAGGTATTCAATGTTGTGGTGGAATGCGCAATTTTTTTTTGGCGCCATTCCGAGCAAGTTCTTACTTACAAATTGTTTACGGTGACATAATAACTGACTGTTTCTACTAATATAGTTGTTAGTTGATAAAATATTCTAAATCCTGATACAAGACAGCACATTAAATGATTATATCAGGTTGATCGAGAAACTTGCATATTATAGTATAATTATGTATTTAAAGACCGTAATGATATTTATTGTAATTTAGAATCATTACATTACAAGGACTATAATTAAATGACTCTTAATAGTTCATGTAACAATATATTTCTAGACATTGGTTTAGGTACATTTAGCACGCACCCAAATTATTGTAACAATAACTTACATATCCGAACAGTTCAAATAATCTATGTAACAGAACTATGTTTATCGTTTACACAAATGGATCATATACAGGGTGGCGCCGACAATACGACAATAAATTAAACTGCGTCAAACCTAGTGACGTTCCCAGTCTGCATACAAAAAATCAATTGAATATATCCAGTACTTTAGTCACAGGACATTATTTTTCATTTTCGGCATTTTCTACATGATGTAGATTATTAGGCTGTCACTAGCACCGACAGATAAACGACCCTCACATCAGATTAAACACTAAACACATGTGGCCAAGTTGCTATTTCAAAAACTTTTGGCAAATTCGTTCCTTAAGTTTTATTTCTAGATGTGAATTAGTGCAAAGTATACCCAAGATTAGTAAACCAATGATTATAAATGGTGTTATATTTTTTCACAGTTTTATGCTATTTAGTATGTTTGAAAAAAAATAATCGATGTTACGATTTCTTTGATAGTTTCATAATATTCCTATGAACTAGTATGACCAGTGTTTTCATTTATTGTCGTATTGGCGGCGCCACCCTGTGTAGGTACGTCATTTTAGAGTACTATTGTATTTTAAATCCGTAACTACTATTGTTCAACACTCATGAAGTGTTTCGTCACACTTGGGGATCTGTCCACGTGGCACGCGAGCGGCGTCAGCGCGGCAGCGTGCGGAGCGCGCACAGTCAACGCGGGTCGGTAGTGTTAGTACTAGGTCCGGCGTTTCAAACGTCGAAGAGCAGCGCGATGTTGTGCTGCTCGGCGCGTCGCTAGTAGTGATCGGACAGCGCGTGCGGGGACGTGGGGTGCGCGGCGTGCGCGTGCGCGGCGCGGTAGTGCGGCGCGCGCGCATACGTGCCGTACGCGTCGTCGCGCCGCGCGCCCGCCACGCCGGCCGCCGCGCCGCTCACGCCCACCCCGCCCACGCTCCCGCTGTACACCGACTCGCGACGCTCGTTCACTGCTGCTCCTGCGCACACAACTTAAATATTCATTGTCATAGTCCAGGCGTGTGATGGGGAGGAATGAGAACATGAATGTGACATGCATCATGAATGTAGTTGTGGTTCTTACATAAGAAAAAACGGTGGCAAAAAAGTTATCGAAACAAACAATAGTCACCGACTTCCGAAAGTAAAGTTATTTTCCACTTTTTTTGTGTTTTTTTTTGGAAGTCGGTTTTTTTTTTGCAAAAAAGTTTTTATTTTACCCTTTTTAGTTATCGTATCACACACAAATCCTTGTCAAGTATCAATTTCGCAATTTCTTTTACTTGGATGACATTTTTTCCAGCTATTTTGATTTCAAAACCAAACTGCTGAACCGATTTTGATGTAATTTCTATGGGACCAATCAGGAAGTAGATCCATTCAGATAAAAGAAAAATTTTTCAAATCGGTTCATAAATGATGGAGATATGAGGTAACAAACACAAAAAACAAAAAAAAACATACAACCGAATTGAGAACCTCCTCCTTTTTTTGAGGTCGGTTAAAAAAGAGAGAGATTTGAGTAAAGACAATTATGATGGATCATGGATGTATTGTGTGACAGATGATATGGTTGGTCTAGTGATCGCGAGCGTGACTGCTGAGCATGAGGTCCTGGGCTCGATGCTCAGGTAATACTTCAAATGTGGGTCCCGTAAGCTAGAACTCACCGGCAGGTCCGGGTCGGATTCCGTTGGCCGTGCCGTAGGGTGGGTCTCGCTGTGCGTTGTGCGCATTCTGGTTGTGCGCGAGCGCATGGTGCGCGTGCGCGGGGGGCCGCAGCACGAGCGAGGAGGCCGCCACCAGCGGCCCGCCGGCGCCTGTGGCGGGGGCCGTCGCGCTGGTCGCGCCGCTCGTCGCGGAGCTGCCCTTACTGTACACCGACTGAGACCTGTAAATGTGAGTTTAACAAATGATTAGGGAACTTGGGCACAAATCATAATGCCTTTTATTTATTTGTTTTATTTATTGAGGTATCTATTAATTGTGCTTGATGTGGTGGATACATAGGCTGACTTAATGCCACAAGGTGTTCTCTACCAAGAACTTCATTGTTAGGCATTTTAATAATAATAAAATGGTTCTGCTGTTGACCTCGGTCTCGCTCGCTCGAAAGCGATGGATGAAGTCAATGTTGGTGTGTCTTAGTCTGAAGGTATTGGGTGCCAGTGTTATACAGGAGGAACACATGAGATGGCTTTGGCAACGTTACAAATTGTCCATGAGCATCAGTGACCACCGTGAGGTGAGCCGTTGGCTCCGAAAAAAGAAAAATAGGAGGTATCAGTTACCTGTGCAAGCCATGGCGGGCTGGCGGCGGCGAGCGGCAGTAGAGCGACTTGGTGCCGGAGTACAGCGGCTCGGCGGTGTCGGGGCGTGGCGCGGCGGCGCAGTAGGTCGGCGCGTGGCGGTAGTGGTGGTGCGACGGGAACGCGGGCTTGTCCAGCTCGTCCAGGTCCCGCGGGGACGAGGCACGGGACGAGCCTCCCCGCGTACGTCTCCCCCCCCACTCGTGCAGCAGTGCTGAAGCCACCCCGCCACCCAGCCCACCTACCCAGCACACCCAGTGGCTCTCCCAGCGGGACAGCACGAACGATGGACCCAGGGACCGCGCGGGGTTCAGGGAAGGCATCTGTGAAATGATATCAATACTTTATTAGCATAACCAGCCTAAAACGTTCCCACTGCTGGGACCAAGGCCACCGTCTCGCATGGATTCAAATCATTGTGCTGAGCGATGGCCGTTTGGCGTGGATGTGGGGCATATTTTCCCCTTAATTAGTCTTTTTGTGACTTTTATGTTATTACATTACGTAATTGCATTTATTGAAAAACAGGGCGAGTTATGTAGATTCAGCTCAATCTGGTGCATTTGCGAGCCTATTGAGACTGCTCGTAATGCATAGGTGCTAACTATCGGTAGGTTGCGTCTTTAGTATGCCGCCGACACACGAAATCTAAAGTGACGGTTTCATAATGACATATAGTAGGAGTTACGTCAAGGTAGCTTTAAGACTGCGCTCTGGGCACTTTCCGTCAGCAAAATTTGCTTTCCTAATGCGTAAGGCAGCATCTCCAAACTGCGAAGTATGCAACAAAATAGAAGACGTGCAACATTTGCTGATGGAGTGCGTTAAGAACAAAAATGAAAGAGATTCATTGATTAGGGAGTTTGGCTTGAATATTTTAGATCTTGGGCTTATTTTCACTATTTTAGCGAATCCTAAATCAAATGTTGCAAAAAAATTGTGTGGTCTAGTACAACAGCTTAATCAATGAATAGCTTTTGCTAATTAATTAGGTTTATAAGAATATTGTTTTTGTATTTTAATTTTAGTGGTGTAATAGTAGTAATAAGGTACAATGGGGTTGACGTATCCATGTGGATAAAAACCCCCTATTAAAATTTAAGAAATAAAAAAATAAAAAAAAAATAATGACACATCGCTTAAAGTTGAAATTCTAAGCGGCAATGGATTAGAATTGGCAGCAGATAAGAAGGATGCTCTAAAATAGCCCGCGAAATTCAAAGTTTCTTACGTCCTTACGTGAATTTTGCTGGCTACCCTGGCGCTTTTACCTTAAAAGTCACAATGACCTGAACAAATATGTCAACTTTGCGTTGCTCTATAGAATTTCAAACAAAATCTAAAATATCATGTAAGTTGTAGAATTGTTGACTATCCTAACTTTATAGTTGCATTGATGTTATCAGTCACTCAGTCACAGTTCTGTGTGTGTGCCATTTTAAGTTCCCGTGCCTGATGGGAGGCTCTAGTTTTATTATTTAACTCTATTGCCTTCAAATTCTAAGAAAAAATAACCATTCGCATTGATCGGCACAAAAACACTAAGTATAGTCCGTTTTGCACAGACATTTCAATAGGCACATCGAAGGTATTGCGTAAGTAGATATTTTTTCACGTACACACTTTGTTCCGAGCGGACAGATGGGCACGCCACCAGCTGTCCTTAAGGATGCTGTGCACAAAAGGCAGGTAGCTCGCTGTTATATGTACATTCCACATAATAGCGCAGACGCCAAACAATGCGCCATCTTGCCTTGCTACTCGCCTGGTACCTGATTTGTTGAAGATTTTATGCTATGATAAGTTTACTTTATTTGTTTGTATATAATGTTACCTTTGCGCATGGGCAATAGATTCAATTCTAATTCCATATTAGACGTTCAAAAAATATGTCTTATGATTGCCTAATTGAAAGACATGGTTTGACTACTTGTAGAATTTCCTCGCAGGTTAAATAAATAGTGCTGAGCGAACTTGGCTAAATCACTGCCATTTAAGGGCCGATTTCTCCATTGAAACTGATTAGAAGAAAACTGCTTGAAACATACCTATTACGGTCAGATTTTTTAAATCACCAACATACATTTAAGCAAAAGTGGTATCAGATATTAATGCTTCCAGTGTGATGTCACATATTTTTGTAATACGAACAAATTTGTAGGCAGAGAATACTAACGGAGACAAAGCTAGCGGCACAGTAGGCGGCGCCGAGAAGGGCTGGGGCGGCTCCGGTCCAGCGGCGCTCCATGGCAGCGAAGTGAGCGGCCGCCACCAGCGCTGACAGCACCAGCTCAGCCCCCAGCCGCTCCCACGCCGCGCCGGTCACCCCGCCGCTACTCGGCAGCGACGCCGACAACCCGCCCGCGTAGCCCGGCACGCTCACACTTGAAACAAACAAAACATACACATGAACATTTTCAAGAGAAAAGGAAAAATATCATCTACCCAGCCTTTTTCTTAACTATGTTGGGGTCGGCTTTCAGTCTAACCAGATACAGCAGAATACCAATGTTTTACACAGAGTGACTGCCTATCTGGCCTCCGTAACCCAGTTAGTATTCGGTAATACGATACCTCCTGGTAAGACATATTTGGTTGTTCAGACTTTCGGGTCACTGACTACTTGTAACGACTGGCAAAGATCTACAAAAGACAGGTCCCGGCTGTCTTTTGTCAACTGGTTGATGACCGAGAGATGTATTAATTATTGTCTATTCGGCACCTATATCGTGCGCTTGGATTGCTCTATGTCTGGAACTTCCCATTCTAAAATGATGACGAATGGAGCCACAGTCGTGTCCTTTGATTATCCTGATATGTTGCACGAATCCTAAACGTAAATAGCAAAATGATAAATATATAAACGATGATGTAACGTTTGTCTTTACATATAATACCAAGTTATGTGGGTATATTTTAATCAGGATCGAAGTCGAAGACGAAACTGCCAAGAGCCTTTAGTTGTTATTCTACGCACTCGTATCCCCTCCATTTACTGGGCCCTATAGATGATTAATATGACATTTGCAAGATTGTGGACTTACATAAAGCCTCTTACATACAGAGTGTATCAACAAGGTATGGTCATATTTAAGAATGCTATTCAGCCCCACAAATTGAACAAATTTCTCCATGGGACCGACATGAAAATCACGATAAACGACACCTAAAAGATTGCTTTAAGAGCGCATGGATCGATATCGCTTCGTGTGTCTGAAAATGGACCTTAGTCCGATTACCTGGATGCTGTTGCCTAATCATAATCAATTCTACTTGTTTAGTACTTATTCGTCAAACAGTTCTCCCTAAGATATCCAATTCGCAAATAATATTTCAGCTTTTACAGATCTAAAAACGACGAAATTTGTTTAATTAAATGGTTAACGCACCTATACGGCTTACGGCGCATTAGTCGTATCTCAGCTTTATTACGGCTATCCCGTAAACATCTTCAAAGACTATTTGCTGGATTAAGTATACATATAATATATTTCAGGAATGCAAATAGCCTAAATAATAATCGTTTGAATCGAGCGTAGAGAAAAGCTTATGACCACAAGCTTATAAGATTACATTTTCAGCGTGTAATGTTCCCACAGCTGGGACTCAGATTCTCTTTAAATTGACCACGTCGGCACTGTGCGGGTTTTTGGATGGCACTTGTCTTCGATAAAAAAAGAACAAACACTTATTTAATTTACAAAGGAGTATGTAGGGATCGTGGCAGGTGGCGTTCTGTAGTTACTGCCTACCCCCATGGAAAACAGTCGTGAGGTTATGTATGTACGAGTATATGTACTTATTTAATTACATAATCTAATACGCTATAAAATCTGTTTTTTTAAAGCGAATAATTTAATGACTGGCATAAGTCGTGCACGGGTTTTAAAGACCAAAGTTTTCGGTCAATCAAGCTGCAGTCACATATTGACCAATAAAGCCGAGTTCGATTGAGGTCAACAATTGTGCAGTGTGAGCACGGCATATTACGAATAAAGTCGACCGTCCACTAAGGCCCCGTTCCTGGCTTTGACCGATTCGACTTGCGTAAAGCGCTTCAATCGTTTCGTTTGCGTAATCGCGTCGCCGTCGGTGAGGCGCGTGGCAATGCTCTGAGCAACTCATTCATTTGTTCATACATCATTGTTTGTTGTTTCATTTGTTTTCTGCGTAGTTGCTGTCGCAAGTAGCTTGAGCTAGTGGCTCGTGGCCGAGATGTAATACGAACGATCTGCTCGGAGAGGTTTTCCTTGTTGGCTGCACGGTTCATTTGAAGGCCTTGGGTCGCACTGCACTAGCTTAAGCATCAGACTGACCCACCACAGACGTGGAAGCGACCAGCTATAGACTATTTTCTAGAGATGGGCCGACTATGATTTTGGCCAACTAGCCGACTGGCCGACTATAGTCGGCTAAGTCAATCATTGGTGTCGGTGGAGTTCAGGGGGCATCGGGAATGTCCGTAGCGTTTCATGTATAGCTGAGTCACTCGCATTAAGTACATCCTAATAAAATACAGTCACACGCATCCGCCGTGTAGTCATAGAAACACCTTTTTTCAGATAATTGTTAAAATTATATTTCTCTTGAGTTAGGTTCAATTTTTGACTACCAAAAGGGCTAAGATTTCTAGATTATATAAATAAAGCTATAAGGTTGATTGAAAAGTAGAAATTACAAAAAATTTCAAGTGAGCGTTTTTTGCCGTTTAGTCGGTGCGGTGGTGTTTTATATTATTTTGTCGCTCAAAAAACTTACGAATCATTTTACGTTCGGTACTTGTAAGAGATATACCTCGTTTTTTAGTTGCTACCTCTTCTCGTTTCTCGCTGATCGCTGGCGGTGGGGCAGGTCACTTTGTCGTGTGGGCTGCTGTGTAGCCGCGCCTTTACGGCTGTGATCGACGAGGTGCCAACTCATGTTCATAGTAATAAGAGCAATGAAGGACGTAAGTTAGTTTCCCTCGTAATACGTCACGTTTCCCTGGGACTGGGACGTTTTTGTCGACGCTATAACAATGATTATGAAGTTTCTACCTTAAAGGTTGTATTTCAGTAAAGTTATATATTTAACGATATCCCTAAACTACAATCCTTAATTTATTTGGATACGGATCACTATTTTGAACTTTTCTTTGGTTTATTTGTTAGTATTTAATAGTCTGAAAGCCTCGTTGGTCTAGTGGCTGCAATTGCGACTGCTGTACACGAGGTCCTGGGTTCGATCTTCTGGTCGGGCAAATTGTTACTGGGTTTTTCTATCAAGAATTTCTCAATAGCAGCCACGGAGTCTGGATTTGTGCCCGGTTGATGGCAATAGGCTCGCCCCCATTACATGGGACTTAAAACATAGCTGGCGAAATGTGGGTGTACTATTAAGTACACCTCTGCCTAACCCTTCGGGGATTACATGTGTGATGTTATGTATGTATGTATTTAAGTTTAATAAATTAATGTGTTTTACAAATAAACCTTCCAGAATAGATGAATGATGCTGAAAACTGCATCATCTTTCATTGTGTTGTTTAGAAGATCTGAGGGGGCACAATGATGAACACGAAAAGTTACTTTTTTATAACATTTATGTAACGAACATTCTTCCTTACATAATACTTAATGGTCATGCATGATTTACAAGCAATGTATAATATCATATCTATTATGTTTTTTTGCAAACTTGGCCGCGCCACTGCCGTGCAGGGACACATCGAAGGACAGTATCTGATGGTATTGTCCGATTTCAAAGTTTAACGGTCGCGATAACTTGTGCCGCCTTTCGTATCAGTTTAAAAGTTACCAACTTTAATGGAACGGGAAATGAGCCCCAGAATCGAGAGTATACGATTGTGAACTCATTTTATTTTATGTACTTAAAGATTTCTTGAATTTTAGACGAAATTCTGACTGCAAAGATAGGAAAGTTACTTGAATTATGAATTTAGAATATCAGTATTGTTTGTTATATAGTTTTTTGATATGGCTAGAAAAGAAGTGACTGCGAGCTGACGAGTAATAGAGAAGTATGGAAGAAGAAGACGACATGTTGCGCCGACCCCAAGTAAATTGGGATCAGAGCAGGAGATGATAATGATGATCGTGTCAAGATAGTGATACCCGTAACACGACCTAATTTTTAACTGATATTACATCAATTAAATATCCTAGCATTCTAGACCCCAAGAAAAAAGATAGGTTTAGATAACGTTAGATATCAAAATACATAACGTCTGTCGCTACTAAATGAAATACAAGGTTTAACTAGCGAAACTCCATATACCTATGTAATATGCGAGTTTATTCTCGTCCTGAGTTGACTCAGCAGGTTTTAATATTCCGCTAAAAACGAACTAAAGGGCACAATTGGCAGCCTGCTACTGCAGAGCAGACTGCACTTACGCTATAAGTGTGGATGTACTCGTAAACGTAAGTGCCGTCCCAGAAATGGGCTTTTGAGCCATAAACGACGTTACCGAACACACACACGTAGATGCAAACATACTGAAGGTAGAAAAGAAAATATGTTTTTTTTTAATTTCACTTAGAATTAAGGTTAGAATGTCTCTGGAGTACTCTTATATGTACATTACCGGCTGTTAGGCTCCTGGTTAATGTAAAAAATACCACGAAGAAAGGTAAAAACTTATAAAATAATGGTTATCAATCAATCCTAGCATTTTGGTCAATGTCTTTGAAGAAAGAAGGTAAGCAATAGATAAAAGACGTGATGACATTACAGCTAGACGTACAGCTATAACTTAAAATATCGTCAATGGTGTTCTGTTCTGACATGTACACTTTGTGCTCGACGTTTTTCGGCCAAAATTGGTTAAGCTAGTCAATTGAGAAAACATAACAGAACACACTACATGATACTAAACCACCGGCCAGTTTTACCAGTAAACACAACACCTCCTTTAAGTGACATGGGTCGGTTAACAAACAGTGTCCATAATAGTTACTATTCTCCTGATATCTGTCGGGAACTCAATAGCTATTGTGAGGCGCGCACCACTTCAAAGTTGTGCTACACTGTGGAGCAGTATAGTGACCACATCAACGCGATGTCCTACTTGCTGCTGACCCGAATTTAAGTACTTACTACTCAGGCAGTAGCGAAAAGGCAGACTATTTACTTTAAAACAAAGTAAAGGACATCGTGACAAACTTTTATAGACCTGTACAAGACTCTAGACGAAATAAAAACTTTTTCGCAAAAAAAATAACCGACTCCCAAAAAAATACTACACGGTGGCAAAAAGCCAATGAAACCAACAAAAGTCACTGACTTCCGAAAGTAAAGTTATTTTCCACTTTTTAATGTTTTTTTCCAAGTCGTTATTTTTTTTTTTGCAAAAAGTGTTTTTATTTAAACTTTTTTAGTTGGGGTATCTCACACAAATCTTTATCAAGTAACAATTTTACATTGTAACTACAAAAAATACTCAAACCGCTTCAAGTGTGCCTATAAAATTTGAAGAGTTCCTCGATTTCTCCAGGATCCCATAATCAGACATTGACTTGATGACCATGGGACCTTTCGAACAAAAAAAGAATTTTCCAAATCGGTTCAGGCGTCTTTGAGTAATCGGGGAACATAATACCAAAAAAATTAAAAAAAGATTCCAACGAATTGAGAACCTCCTCCTGTTTTGAAGTCGTTTAAAAACAAAAGCATTGAAAAGTGCAATACCTACACGGCCAAAATGATTGGAAACCAGTTATTTGCCTCGGAAGCTATGTTCCAGGAGCGTACCTAATAGGTTATAAATTCGAAAACAGTTTCTTTTGGGTCTTCGAGTTGTTCGAATTAGGGTTATATAAATTGAAAAGAATTTTTAAAGCTTTTGAAGGTACAAATTTGATAATCTGTGTGGGATATGGTTTAACGGTTACTAATAGATCTTCTTTTAATGAAATTGATCTTTTATGTGGGTAATAAGAGTAAAACTAAAACTCTTATTTTAAACCCAAAATCATGTCTGACCATCATTCTAGCTAGAACAATGTCCGCATCAGTACATAAAATATCCAACAGAGTGTATGCTTCATTATCCTGCTCATTGACTCATTATTGAATGAAAAGAAGCCGAGGCTGAATAATTTAGCGGTTTTTAATTGAAATGAGAACCCGTTCCCGTTGTTTATCAGAACTCAGGAAATTAGAAGCCTTTTTTTTGTTTCATGAAAATTGTGGTATTGAGGTTTACATTACCAGATGTTATCAAACTTCTGATAATAAGTACTATAACTAGTTGTAGATGGGCTAAGTGCTAGCGACATGTTATAATATGTATGGAAATTCATTACCTATTTTAGAATGGCAATAAACCTAAGCCATCTACCGCTGAAAACCCTAAAACCTAGTTATGAAAGGAATTTCGTTAAAAAAGAATTAAGCACTTTCCCACTATGTAGGAATTACGATGACTTTAGGATTACGAACAAGTTTTCATTTTTCGTATTAAAAACAGGATAAAATTAATAGAAAAAAGTTGCAATCCAATCTAACTACCTACTTGCGTAGTACTTGAAAAAGGGGTTGGAAGATTTTTGTATGAAGCGTGGCCTGCCTAACTTCCTCCATTATTATTTTATTTTCAAAATAGGGGACCATGCGTAGTACCCATATTAATCGATAGCTGGTATCAATATAAACAAGTTTTGTATGAGACAAAATCTTCTAAAGCGTCACGTTTCCGAGATACAAGCTATCAAAGTTATACAAGCTGTTGCTTTGCATCCTCGGCAAATTCAAGGAGGTAACTATGCTAATGATTCTCGACCCGAATCAATAATAAAATGGGTAGGTAATTTTTTATATTTTTTCTTAATATCGGAAATCGATAAGTGTACAGGTACCCGTATTAAAACGCGGCCCGTCTAATAATAGCCCTATAATCGCGCTTTCACACACACAAACAAACGCAGGCGTTTATTCGATAAACGGGTGATTCTCCTCTTTTGAAAAGGGCTTCATTCTGAAATAGTGTCAAATTAAAATAACTAAAAAAGCAGCGTTTATTATTATTGACCAGGTACCGTAATTTATATTGAATATTTACGTCTTCTATGACAACCTCCTGAATTTGACGAGGTTGCAAAACCACACCTTGAAATTCTTTTCACTGATAGACCATCAACACAACTTTGATTTTATTAGGGATGCATAAAACCTGAATCAAAAAATAGCTGGCCGTTACAAAAAAAAAATGGTGGAAGTTCTAGGCAGGCACAATAATTGCAAGCCTTTTAGTATCGATTTTTTATCACAATTTAATTTTACCCTACTAATACCGCGTTATTCAAAACGCTTCTAACGATGGTTAAAACTTTAATTACAGAGCTTACTATCATTTAATCAGGGCTCACAAAATGTATGCAAAACATGCACCTGGATCCTCGCTCAGATAGTATCTAACGGTAAACAAATTCTAACGTCGATTCTAATGCCCTTGCAACACGATTACGTCTTTTATCCAGCTTTTTTGTTCGTCAATATATGCGTAAAAAAGATTTTGGGGGAAAATTAGAGATTTTTTTGACGATAACACGATTTAGAGAGCTCTAGTTTGTAGTAAGTATTTATTTATGTAACGGTTTGTGTTAATCGAAATAATAGTGATAGAATCAAATAAATACAGTTAGTTCATTGATTTACAAAGCTTTTTTTTATGAGCAAAACAATTTGTGAATTAGTGGCATTTTTGTTAATATCAGTAAAATAACTAGTATTTCTCTAACTGTGGCGTAAAAAAATGGCGACTACCTCACTAGAAGAACACTTAAATAAATTAACGTCTTCGTATTTAAAAACGTGACGTGATTTTTAATGGCTTGTTACATTTCGTAATTTAGTACTTATTATTCACAAACAAGAAGTACTAAGTAAAGAGCGTTTACTAAACCACACAGCTACAGCGCGGCCATAATTCCACATAATTCAATGAACGCACTCGATATGTTGATGATTATGCATAATTTATGCGCCCGAGGGGGTCAAGTGGGCCAAATGGGACTCGCGGGTTTATAGGGGCCATCTTTTATACTTGTTGTCAATGGCCAGTAAATTGGAGAACATTCACACCTTATGTTGCGACCGGACCCAGAGTTTTTTTCGCCTTTTGTCACTTTAGGAGATATTTGCTTATCACTAAAGGACAATAGGCTTATTAGCTTACCGAATGTGTACTTTCCAAAAATAATAAAAATATTCTGTTCTTTTTTGTGTGTTGTTGCAGTTTTGGCGCGTTCACTTTTATTATTAATATTTTCATTTTCATTTCGCTAATGGAAATGATAAATGAAATGTGTAGCAAGTTTCTTTTGTTTCAGTAATGTTTCGGTGGAACGGCGTAGTTAAAGCTCATTAAGAATGCAGAAGACAAACACCACGGCGACGATACCTACTACGTGGCAAAGTAATCAGCGTCTTCTAATTACAGCATCTTCGTTAATGATTATAAAACTGCATCTCTTTATTTTTCGGTTAACGACCGGTTTTTACAATGTCCGTAATAAAGACTCTGATTTAATTAACTTGTCTGCGACCATCAATTTATTGACCCAAAGCGTAATAAAGTTAGTAATAAAATGTTATCTTCGTGAGTTAAAATTTAATTATTTGTTTACGTTGAAAGCTTTAATATTTTCAGTAATAATTAAAATTAAAATGTGTTTTTACGAGGCGATTAGCAGAGAAACATTTTTGTTAAGAAATTTTTTGTATAAGTAAAAGTTGATGAATTAATTTTTCAGTTGGATATTTTCTTTGAATTTGCGGCTGTTTTGTTGTTTTCAACAATTGATTGATTGATGAAGGTAACATTTTTCTGAAAGAAAATCATTACGTAAATACAAAGTACCTATCCAGACAGTATATGTATATGATCTGTTTTGTTTCATTTTCACTATTACTACCATAAATCTCTACATTAACTAACATAAAATCTATTCCGAATCATTAGTAACAAAGTACAAACGAAAAAGTAATAAGAAAAACATATAAAAAAGCACATTGAGTCCCCTTCGAAGCGGTTAACAAGCGAACAAATACATTTAATTTACGGATGAGTTTTTAAAGTGCCCCAATATGGCCTTCTGGGGCACCCCGCGAAATTAAACCGCTATCATTTTGTATTCGGATAATCTACCGCGACATTTGTTAAAAAATAAATTTCGAGAGGGTATCGCGAACTGTTACTAAAAATTCAATTGTCCCCCAAGTGCCACTTGTCATCCTACACTGTATAATCTGACAACTTTACCAATCAACGTGATTGTTGCAAATTTTACCCTACTGTGCTCGCATAAGGATCAGTTTAGTATCTATTGTCGGAGGAAATGTAAATGTATGAAGCGTTTGTCGAACTTAATGTGCGGCGAAACAAGTGAGTGCATTATACGGTTTGGAGTGCGATTTAATTCACTATTCAAGAGTTTGGCATTAAACAGATGAATTCCAAAATAGAGGTTTTCAGATTTACTAAGCTGAGAATTTATTGAAATAATCTTCGGCAATCGAGCTCAAAGAAAAAATTAAGGAAAAAAAATACAGTTATGAAAAGGCTTATTGTCACCATAATTCAACAATATAATAAACGAAAGTAGTCTAAATAAAGACATCAACCATTTTTCCGACAATAATCCGTTTTCGACCAAAAAAAGAACAACGGCTCAGCGGGCGGCGGGCGCGAACTTGTTACCCTTTGCCCTTTGTTTAGTTAACCCATAAAGAAAACAACAGTGTTTTAACCCTTAAGTTAACCCTTTGCGCCACATGTCGTCACACAGTGGTCGTGCGAAACCGCGAATCTACTCAATAGGAAGAAGAACTCACGCTGTGCGGAAGATAGTTACCATTACAACTTCAACCTTATTCCAAAGACATAAAGTTTATGTGTGGATCGTTGTACTCATTTAGAATAGGCACAATAATCGTTGTGCGAAAACGGTGAAATATGTGGAGTGTATTTTTACGTGTATTGTGTCCGCAATGGGGTTTTTATTGCAAATGTCTGCGCGCGCATTAGTCGGATTGTTAGCCGAGGATGCTGCATATGGTGCGTCTGTTATTATTTTTGTGGGCTTGATATTGTTTTGTATTATTGTTATGAATAATCCCGGTCGCAAGCGCGATTGCTGAGCATGAATGGTTCGATTCCCAGGTCGGGCAAAGTGTTAGTTGGTTTTTCTATCAGAATTTTCTCAGTAGCAGCCTGGGTATTTTCTCGGTTGATGGCAATAGGCTCGCCCCCTATTACATGGGACTTAAAACACAACTGGCGAAATGTGGGTGTATTATTATTAGGTACACCTATGCCTACCCTTTGGTGATTAGAGCCGTGATGTTAATTTTGTTTTATGGTTATAAATAATCCCACCGGCACTCCCGTTCTTTTTTAAACGTAGATCTAATCCATGAATTATAAAAGGCCGGGTCACCCGAAAAGGTATTGAAACAACGGAACCTATACAGCATTCGCTAATTAAAAGTTCCTTTTGTAGCCAAATGGAATGTTCGCAGTTTCGCAGAGCAATCCATCTGTTTTAGAATACGAACAAAGTTTATCAGACTCGTCTCCTCTCGAGTGCAGCTTTGTGTCCATTCTGTTTTATAGATCGTTACTTCTAACGTCGAATCTTGAGGTATTAGCGAAGAGGTTTTAGTGCCGAAACCCTTTAATTTCCTACTTTTAATTAGGGTCCGGCGTGATAACGTCCTCCAGTCCGGAGCGCGTGCCGACAACTGCCGGAGAGGTACGCTTCCTTATCGTAAGAGACAGTTTAAAGCGAAATGTCGCTTTTGTGAAAGTTACTCGCGAAAGTTATCATTGATGTGATTAATTGGATTATCCCTGAAAGGGCCAGCGAACAGGAACATTTTAAAATTTCAAGTTATCGTTTCAGATTTTGAAAATTAAAATCTTTATAATTATAAAGATAACATCACACTTTTAATCCTGGAAGGGCTAGGCAGAGGTGTACCTAATAGTACACTCACATTTCGCCAGTTATGTTTAGGTCCCATGTCATAGGGGGCGAGGCTATTGCCATCATCCGGGCACAAATCCAATAACGCAATAACGTTTTGCCCGACCCGAGAATCGAACCCACGACTTCATGCTCATGCTCTATGTTGCACCTGTCTTGTTTAGTCTCCGCGTACCTGGTAGAAAATGCTTCAGGCATAAAGTCGGTCTGTGTAAGGACTCATTCACACGGCTTCCGTCATTAACGATTCGTCATAAAACACGATGACGGATGGACGTTCACATTGCATAAGGAATCGTGTTTTATCAAGATTAAGCAAAAAAAATTGCATTGGTGTTCACATTAGTTTCGTGATTTTTCGGGAGCGAGCGCATCGGCGAATCCGTCATAAAAAATTCACGATTTGTGTTTTTTGACGTACGTAATTCTTAAAAGTCGATACGTGATTTAAGACGTGTCCGTCATTTTTCACGATTCGTAATACGTGTGAACATAGACATTTAAAAGAATAGCCGCCGTCAACAAAAAAATGAATCGTGAAAAAAGACGATTCGTCAAAAAAAAAAACGAATATTTTTGTACGTGTGCATTAAGTTTAAGTAAATACATACATTTTCTTTATATAATTGTTATTTTTCTTTGAATGACATCTGTGTACTATAGTGAACGCATTATACTACTACTATAATTAACTTTTAAACGTGCCAACTACGTAGCCTTTATAAAGGCAATCAATTTATTAAATCTCCATCAGGAAGATTCTCTGAATTCAGCAACCCAGTCAAAATATGAGAATTGAAAACTCTCATATTTTAGTCAAGGAATGTTTTCATTTTATTAGCCCGAGATTTTTTACAAACTCCGCACTTTGCTGCTTTGCTGAGTAAGATTCTCGGGCAATTTTTTTTTTAATAATTAGTTTTTGTAAAATAACCGGTTTTTGTACGGCTTAGAACTAAATCTAGAGTATTCTACAGTATGGAGATATAAAGTTTCTGACTTTGATTTTCACATATTAAATTATATTTGCGTGAAAAAATGACATCATGCAAATATTTTTGATTGGACCCGAATAAATTAGAGTTTAACAAAACAAATAACAGAACAACAAGGCCGGCGAGGTAGGGTTTGCGAACAAAAACATTCGGACAAAATAACAGTAAACGGAAAAAAATACACATATTTAAAGACGCATGACAAAACAATTGAAAGAATACGGTAATCAAATATATTAGACAATATATAATTATATATATATATATATATATAATTATATATATAACAAAAAAGAACAAAACAAAAATAATAAAAATAACAAAAACAACACAAAAAAATTAACAACAAAAAACAAAAACGAAAACGTACGTACATGTTTATTTAATAACAAAAATAACACATCTATTGTTACAATTGATTAAATATTAAAGTTGATTAACGCCACTATACTAGCAAAAAGCACATGAAATTGTTCCATAATTACAACCGTGACAGTTTGCCAGTGCTGGCAGTCTACTAATTGCTGCCGTAATCACTTTGCTTGGCAGGTAGATTACTGATGGCAATTCTATCTACGCGCTGAATAAAGCGTAGTAAACGTACCGATAATAATATGAAAAGGCTAATAAACTTGGCTCACTGAAAAAGAATATTAATATTCCAGAATTTATTCTTAGCAGAAAGGTCAACAGTTACAAAGTTACAGTTATTACTGACGGAGACGAAATAAAACTGAAGCATAATAAAGGCCGTAAAATAAAATTCAAACTTTGCATAAGAAAGACGATCGGCAGCTGTGTTACTCGAATTATGAGTTCAGTCATTCATACTTCTTATTATTAATACTAAATATCGGCATCATAACTTTTAAGTTCCGCTAGCTAATTCGCCTGTGTTTATACAAGTCCATACATGCAAATAAGTGAAATTTAAGTTTCTATTTCTAATTTTTAAATAACAGCTTTTTACTTCATGCATATGAAAGTATATACGGTACTTATAACAAAACATTTATTTTTTATTTTTATTGTTGTCGGTCTGTCGGTTTGTCTGTCTGTTTGTTCCGGCTAATCTCCGAAATGGCTGGACTGATTTTGACATGACTATACTGGCAGATAGCTGACGCTGTAAGTAGTAAATTAAGCTACTTTTATTTTAGAAAAAGGATTAGGGATCCGTGCAAAAAATGAAATCCCTTGAAATTGTTAACAAAATCCGATTCAAATAGTGAAGTATAATTTCGGGCGCGATGATAAATAATAATTTATTTTATGTGTTAGTAACAAAATGATTTAGCCTAGTTTAGTCCCTACTTAATAACCAAAACAATTCGGGTACGATTTGTTAGCGTTAAATTTCAACAAACTTGCAGACAAAACAAACCCTTGAAGTGAAAACAACATGTCAGCACACTGTCACATTCATATCCGCACACGATTAACTGGAGTGGAAGGCATTCCCAGCAAGCGTTTTGTAGCTGTAGATACTGGGTACTCTCAAATCCTCTAAGACAGTTAATTATGGCATTAATGAAAATTTGCAAAGATTTTATAAAGAGCTTACCAATGTTTTTGAACTTAAATCATGGTTTAAAAAGCTATGAAAAGCGAGGAGACTGAGAAAGTTGCTTGTTATTAAATAACAATGCATTAACATTTATTTATTTGTTTATTCTTTTAACATAGATTTGGAATGAATGTTGAGTAAAAGAGAACGTGTGCAAAGGTGCGAAAGGTGTTTATGAGGCGAGATAGGAAAAGAAATATGGCGATACGTGCTAGGAATGATGTACGACAGATAAAATATAGAAGTTTTCAGTAAAGTGACTCTTTTATTTTACCATACGATCCCACATAGATGATGTGTAAATGAACCTGTTAAGCAGAAAAGATCCAAACAACATTTTTTGTAAAATCGAGCTATCTACGTATCCCTTCGTGTTATCTACGTATCCTTGATCACATTAATATGTGCCTATTACACTACTAACTTTCAAATAGGTACAGTTTCATACGATTTTTTTATTCTCTGCCTAACGTTAAACTGCATTTACTCAAAAGTAATAAAACGTTGGTTGAATCTTTTCTGCTTAGCAGGGTTCTGATCATAGTTGAAATTTAAGGAGCACAAACAATGCATCTATTAAAATACTATAAAGTTGCTTGATCTAGATTGGTATCCCTGTTTCCATACCTACTCAATATGCCTGGTCAGTTCCATATAGACAACGTAGCATTATAAAATGTTATTGTACCTATCGCTAAATAACATCTTTTGCAAACTGAATAGAACTCGTAATAATTGTGATTCATCAATTACGGCTGTCAAATTTATAGATCGATTGTCTAGTGGGTAGCATGTTGGGATTCAACCCTTCCTATGTTGATATTATAAATAAATATTATTAAATAAGAATGTGTCTTGTGTAGCTTTTGAATAAGAGCATGATTGTTACATAAATTGCTGAATAAGAACATAGAAATAGTTCTTTCTATTATTATTTGGCAAAAGCTCATAAAAAAAATTAACTCTATTTGTTCCATACCATCGAATGCTAACGCACATTTCGTTGGTGATGCCGCTAATTCCTACTTGTATTTATGTAACTTATCATAAACATTTTGTATTTATCTCATGGGTTCAGCCAGGATCCTTGGCTCTTCATAGCTAGGTAAGTAATAAATAAATAATAAATTTTATTCAAAAAATATAAAGGTATAACATTAAATACAGTTTTTCTTAAATCTATGTCAAGTGCACCCATGATTTTTGCCTGAACTAGGTAGTCCTGTGTTTCAGGCGATTATAGGTATTATTAATTGATTAAATAATCACATAATTAACATGTTAATCTTATTGGTATAAAGGTGTATAAAATATAGTATATTAACTTAGCTTATAATAATTTAAAAATAACAATAATACGAACAATATTTACTTTAGCACAAGTAATAATTTCTCTGTATCTTCATAGGACAAAGATTGAAGAGCTTCCTTAAGGGTTTTCTTGCAGTTACTGTGATTTAAGGAGTAGATGGTTCCTTTTTTATTTAGCCTGTTATAAAGTAGCGGTCCGAGGTAGACATAAAATTTGGCCGTGAAAGCATGTTTTGTACTTTTTTGAGGGCAAACTATATCTCTCCGTCTCCTTTGAGTTAATTCAGTGCTATAAGGAAGTGCTGCGTGTTGTTTTAGTACAGTGCTCATTATAAATAATTGTCGAACTGTTAGCACTTCACAAGATTTATATAGGAGGTTAGTGGGGAAAAGGAAAGGGCGGCAAGTAGCCACCTTGAGAATAGCTCTTTGAGCTCTTTCAATGGGCAATAACAAAGTTTTACTCGCCCCACCCCATGACGTAATACAGTAAGTCAAAATTGACTGACAAAGAGCAAAGTATACCTGTCTAATTATTTTTGGATCTGTAGTAAATCGAAGCTTTTTGAATACGAATATCAGCTTACGAATTCTATTATTTACAGCTTCCATATGGTGTTTGAAAGTAAGGGTTTTATCTATAATAATACCCAGGTATTTTATTTTATCAGTCTTTTGTATATTAGGACACTTACACTGGTTATCTGCAGGGACTTGGCAACAATGAGCATGCAACGCTGAGGGGATATTCGATATTTGCTTGCGCATCGAAAACTTAATGTAATTTGTCTTCTCTGTATTTAGGGTTAGTGAGTTATTTTGAAGCCATTTATTTACAATATTGAATCCGTGTTGCGCAAATTTGTAGACTTCATTTTCTGAGTCAGCTGAAAAAAGTAGAGCTGTATCGTCAGCGTAAGTTATGATAGTACCATGCTCTAGCTTTAGATTGCAGAGGTCATTTATGTAGATCAAAAACAGAGTGGGCCCTAAAATACTTCCTTGGGGAACACCAAAAAATGAGTTTTTTTGAAAATCGCTGAGAACATTGCCAATCTTTACGCACTGGGAACGATCTTCTAAATAACTTTTGAATATTTTAAGCTGGGTGCCTCTTACACCTATGATCTCAAGCTTGCGCAACAGAATTGGAATGGAAATTGTGTCAAAAGCTTTGGCGAGGTCCAGGAAAATTCCTACTGTGTGGTTACCTTTGTCAAGTTCTTGCGCTAGATAGTCAGTCAGATGATGAACCGCATCGGCAGTTGAAAGTTTAGGCCTAAATCCAAACTGCCGTTTTGACAGAATTGATTTATCTTCCAAATATTTCAACAACCTTTTGTTTATAATTTTTTCCAATATTTTTGACAAAGCAGGCAGTAAAGAAATAGGTCTATAATTAAAGTGTGTCAAAGCAGGTGATTAATAAATGTAGTAATTAGGGATTATGTCGAACGGGCGATCGGCAGTGTCCACCTGTGCAGTATCTAACGATATTACCTATACTATACCACGATCGCCTGCTTGGACTTGGAGTATATTAGGTCATAAAACCGTGCACCAGGATGTATTATTAATTCATGACTTTGCTAATAACTGGTTCTTATGTAAGAACACATCGTTTCGATCGTTGATATTTTTAACCGACTTCAAAAAAAGGAGGAGGTTCTCAATTCGGTTGTGTTTTTTTTTGTGTTTGTTACCTCATATCTTCGTCATTTATGAACCGATTTGAAATTTTTTTCCTTTATCTGAATGGATCTGCTTTCCGATTGGTCCCATAGAAACTCATTTTCATCAAAATCGGTTCAGCAGTTTGGTTTTTAAAACAAAATAGCTGTAAAAAATATGTCATCCAAGTAAAAGAAATTGCGAAATTGATACTTGACAAGGATTTGTGTGTGATGCGATAACTAAAAAGGGTAAAATAACAATGTTTTTGCCAAAAAAATAACCGACTTCCAAAAAAAAACACAAAAAAAAAGTGGAAAATAACTTTACTTTCGGAAGTCGGTGCCAAAAAAGTCAATGAAACAAACCATAGTCACCGACTTCCGAAAGTAAAGTTATTTTCCAATTTTTTTTGTGGTATTTTTTGGAAGTCGGTTATTTTTTTTGCAAAAACGTTTTTAGAATTGGTCTTCCAGTGAGTGCTTTATGACATTTAAAGACAGGATGTTAGAGAAATAGTCTAGTGTCCAGGTGATACCAGCAATATGGTAATGTAAGCAAGTAGGTAACATAAGTAGACATGAGTAGCTTACAATATAATTGACCAGTTAGCCCATAATACTCGTAGTATTTATCTTAGGGCTTGGGGTAAGATTTCCTAGGTAGACATAAACAGGTGTGGTCTGGTTGTGCTGCGGGCGTTATGGATATAATATCTATCTTGCAAACTTTCAATTAGTCTCGCATAACAACAAAACATAGTAGGTAGATAGGTTAGTATTCAATTATAAAGAACACAAAATGAACATTTTTAAATCAGCGGTACTCGCAGCGATTTGATTTTAATAACGTTTCGACCGCGACCTTGGTACATGTGAACCCAGAATTAATTTATGGCGATAACAGTCTCCGTATTATTTAAAGTCGCTCCCAACCCGCATGGGAGCAGACAAATGAAATAAAGGAGCTTACTCATAATTGAAATATCCTGTTAAACCTAAGGGTCAAGCAAATGAACGTTAATTTAAAACCGTTCATTACTCGACCGAATGCAGCTCAGCTTTATGTTAATGCTGTTTATTTTAAATCTCCGGAGGATTTCGTGTTTCATTGCATTTAAATTATTATAACGAATCATTTTCGATGAAGCTGTAATATGTGGTTATGGGCGAGAATACTTAATTGTACAGAATATTAAATTGGTTATATCAAGTACGGGAAAATGGTAGATATACATATGTATATACGAGTATAATAGAGTATTTATGCATCTCTTAATAAATACTATCATTTGCTTTTATTGATTGGCTGATAGTAAAATAAATTCTAATCCGAGTAAGTTTTTCCGGAAATCCGTAAATGTAGGTATAAATCGTAGGAACAAAGAGCTACGTCGTAGCACTCGTAGCACCTGCGTAGCACTCATTTATTATTCTTATGGCAAGCATTGTTGGGTTTGAATATCGATAACCGTTATTTCAATTAACATAAGGGATATTTTGACGACGATTAGTCATGGTATATCTCATCAGATTCAGAATTATGAGCTCTATTGACTTGTAAATACGATCTCAGATTAATTAAACCATTTAAAGAGACATGATGTGAATAAAATCATTGTGCATTTCTAATTTTGTAAAGCTATTAATTAATATAATACGTTTAAGATAAAATAATTATTTGTATCTACATACTGCGATCTTGTCTTGATCTTGTGATGGAAAATGTCCCAAGAATGACATGGGACAATAAAGAGATTTTCCGTAGGACTTAGTAGAGCCGTATACTTTGTACGACAAACACATAATATGTGCAAAACTATACATAATAGAAATGCTTAGAAACGTTTTGCACTAACTAGTATAGTTTTATCATAACTCGAAATCATTCTTCATTTGTCTTGTATTGAAACCAATAACAGTTTGTCTTTATTCATTGATTAAACCAATCCGGGATCCAATATGGCGATTTGAAATCCGATCAGTCTGAATATTCTTGCAGTGGAATGAAAAATTTCAACTTCAGCGTCCGCATCCAATGAATATCATTTTCGATATCGCGGAATCTTCGAACCAACGTTATTTTAATATTTCGTTATACAGTAGAAAATCAAAGGGGAAAACCTGCTCAGGTGAGATTCATTGATGATGACTCTAGAGAGTGTAAATGTGGTGCTGTTCCACAAACAATGGGGCACTTAATATCGTGTACTGCGTGTCTTGCTGTTTGTTCATTACAGGAACTCATGGACGCTACTGGATGCGCCAAATTCGTAGACGATTTCTGGGCGACTCACTTTAGATTACCATAGAAATGCTAGAAAGAAGAAGAAAGTCGAGATGTGTTGGTAGCAAGCCGTGGTCCGTGTCTCTGTTTGGTATTCTCACGGTTGGTCGTATATCATTTCTTTAAAATTATTGTACGTAATCCGATGTTGGGAATTTTAATCCACAAACTTTTAGTGTTCGGTGTTAAAGTCAAAATTGTTACCATACTTGTCAGTAATATATAATTTATGGGTACATTAATTTGTCAAAGACTTTCAAGATTGCCTAACATGTTTTTTTAGGCTATAAATTTGTCTTGTGTCGTGGGTGTGTTTACGCACGTTTAAACTCACATACACAAACAACTACCTGTAGGCCATACAAATATTCAATTCCCAGCAATAATTTATGCGCAGAGTTACTAAGTTTGACGTACAGAATGCTTGGTTGACGGCTTCGTGAAGCGTCCGTTTACACCTTTTGCAGAAATACTAGCGGATACCTGGCGTGTGCTACTACGCTAGAGTGCCTAATGCATTGTTTTAGTGGTCTAAAACCATCTTCGCATTATTGCCTTTCTAATGAAACCTGTTTAGGGCAAAGTCTATAACGGACATATGTAGGTAGAAACAATTTTTGTGTTTTATAAACATAAATGTATAGACAGATTCTCTGACGATCGTTCATTGTAAAGGCGTTCTCTCTTGACATCGTTGCTACCTTTACGACTTCCACAAGATGGGATGACCACGTCTTTCCCGGTTGCTGACAAACGGCTTATCATTGTTAGAAAGCCTTTATGGGATCTTTCCTCCAACGTCCGTAAACGAACCGTATATTTCTCGTAAATCAGGTGCGGACTTATAGCATAGCAAGCTGTTTCTCTGTGTGACTTTATTCCTCGTCGTGCGTCTATTGCTTTTTGTTTACGATGCTTGTTAGATGTCAATTGAAGGAGGAATATAGATGGCCAAGACAATCTTTCTTTTTATGGTTTGGGGGGACAAGGAAGTCGATCGCATGACCTTTTTAGTCAGTAACTTTTAAGGAGCTATGGCAATGACTAAAGTAATTGAATATTTTTCTTCTAAAACAAGCCGTGTCCGATGGGATTTCCTATCGGAAAAAATGATGGATTCCGTAAAAAAACTTCATCATCTATTTAACCTCTTTAGGGACCTTTTTAAAAAAACTTCCTTGGAGCTCCTTTTCGTTATTTAAGTAACATTTATTTATTTATTTTTCGTTTATTTATTTTTTAGTAGTTGTAATATTTTAAGCTTCTAGACCCAACAGTTTATTATAGGCTAATGTTATTGTAACACAATTACAATATGAGTAAGTACTTACTGAACGTGTATGAGCAAAATGTAAGTACTTACTCATATTGTAGTCCCACAGCTCCCACTTCATAACGCCGAATGTATCAGGCGTGTGTTGCGGGCTTGAAATCTGCTTCTTGTCAGCATGGTTTATTGTGTATTCGTTGTTTTTGTATTGTGTGGCCATTTTTTTCTTTTATTTTATAATGGTTTTGCCCGCGGCTTCACCCGTTTTGATGTCAAAAATTAATGATAATCCTAAAGGAACGTATTACTGGAGTAAATAGCTACACATAAATTTAATGTCCTTACCTAGGTAGTACTTACTACCAAATAAGGACATAAAATTTATAACTTGGATAGACCATCTACCTAGATGATCTATCCAAGTGCCAGACAAAAAATACAAATCCAATGATGAAAATGTAACAGACAGGCGGAGTTACTTTAGCATTTATAACGTAAAAGTACGAATGTTTTGAATATATCATGATAATTTGGTTCTAGTTTGATTGTTTTAGTTTCCCTTCTTGTCCATTTGGCAAGTTTCCAAAGCTACACATATCTATACGTCGACAAAAGCCATTTAACTCTACAAGTTGGCTTTCAGTCCAGCTGGACGCAACGTTCCAGGTCTTTACAACTTGTTGGCTATATAACTGTTCATTAAGTCAATTTGTCCGAGACAATTGCATGTTTCATTGGGAACGGAATCTAGTAAACTGTTTGCTAAAGAAGGGAAGTTAATTCCTTTTCTGGTATTTCTTAGTCCTATCTAGACTCTACTAAAAGTTATTATCACATCAATATTATCTGTCTGTCTTTGTGTGTGGAAAGTGGAAAAGAGTTTTATTTTAGATGATGATACAACATGAAATCCTTTTTACACTTAAAACATCGTGTAATATCGTTCAATTTCCTTTGGCTGACAGTGTTGGGTAACCTGTGGAGGCCGTCACCCATTCTCAACAGAAGTCGTCAATTGTTTATGTAGATGTATTCCTTATATTACTTGTTACTATGGAAGAAAAAACGACGCCATTACTTACCACGCCAGCTAAAATACAAATTACGGCCAACTTCAGGACGAGGACCCTGATAAGAAGTCATAAAAAGCCAAACGTTAACTTCAAGAACGGCTGGGTATCAACATTTATCTCAAGTATAAAGAAGACACCAGCCCTCCTACACTATAAATGAGACTTAAAAGAATTTTTCCCTGTAAATTGTAAAGTTTAGAAGTTTTCCCAGCATCGGAGAGCGTCGTTGAATAAATATCACGGTACATAACTTCCTGCCTTTGTCTCTCAGCCTCACAAAGTGCGCATCCTACCTTTTTAAGACAATTTGCTTTAAAAATTCAGCAGTACTCGTGGTAATTGAAGTCAGGCCAGGGTCTCGCCCAAATATATTTTGTTAAGACACCTTCCTAATTTGTGAAATAAAAAAATAAGAACGAATTTACGCCGAGATTTTCTGGTTACGCTGAAACGTTGCGCCGCGATGTTTTGTTTGAATTTTAATTGTAAATGGGGCTGAAGTATTTAAATTTTTAATCTATTGTTCTTGAGAGAAACAAAACGAGGTGAATGTCGCTCGTGGAAGTTAAATATTACTTGTTATTCCACTACCGAAAGGTTATCAGAAGAAAAGTCTTAAAAACAGTGTGATCCCAGGTCTTAGTGACATAAAAGCAAAATGCCATAATTTTTTTGTCATGTTACCTTTAGAGATTACGATTTTTTTAGTATTGTCCCTACTATGGTATTTAAGTATATTTAAATGCATTTGGATTTAGCTTTGAGTAAAATAGAAATCTCATAACTAATTCCATTTCAAACGTTGATTGACAAAGCCCCTCCTCCTCTCCATCTATGATCAAATTCGGTTAGTTGCAAACAAAATCGAGTGATATTTGCCTGAACGCGCCGGATTTTACCGGTGAGTATATTACTAGTTAAATGCGGATATAACCGCATATCAGCGAGTTCGCTCCGGTTCAAACCGGATTACGCCTGGTGATGCACATGGAAATAATGGAGTTACTGCGTTGCCCCGGACGCCGCGTTTGTTAATTTACTAACGAACACACATACATACGTTTTGATAATGTTTATCTGCAATATTTTTGATTTTTTAATAGTTAAAATAGACTAAACTTATAATGATGAAACGTATATCTATATATGTATAGATAGACTTTAAGGTACAGCAAGAAACATTAGGGACTGCCAAACTATTGCAGTTTTCAAAAGAAGAGTGAAAGAACATTATCTTTCCATTTCGTCATAGTTGCATAAGTATCTATTATTATTTACTAGCTGTCCCGGCGAACTTCGTACCGCCTAACAGTCAATGAATCCTACCCCACCTACCCTACCTACTCTACCCACCCTACCTACCCACCTAGCCTACTCTCCTAGTACCTACCACCTACCTACCACCTACCTACCACCTACCTACCACCTACCTACCACCTACCTACCACCTACCTACCACCTACCTACCACCTACCTACCACCTACCTACCACCTACCTACCACCTACCTACCACCTACCTACCACCTACCTACCACCTACCTACCACCTACCTACCACCTACCTACCACCTACCTACCACCTACCTACCACCTACCTACCACCTACCTACCACCTACCTACCACCTACCTACCACCTACCTACCACCTACCTACCACCTACCTACCACCTACCTACCACCTACCTACCACCTACCTACCACCTACCTACCACCTACCTACCACCTACCTACCACCTACCTACCACCTACCTACCACCTACCTACCACCTACCTACCACCTACCTACCACCTACCTACCACCTACCTACCACCTACCTACCACCTACCTACCACCTACCTACCACCTACCTACCACCTACCTACCACCTACCTACCACCTACCTACCACCTACTTACCACCTACCTACCACCTACCTACCACCTACCTACCACCTACCTACCACCTACCTACCACCTACCTACCACCTACCTACCACCTACCTACCACCTACCTACCACCTACCTACCACCTACCTACCACCTACCTACCACCTACCTACCACCTACCTACCACCTACCTACCACCTACCTACCACCTACCTACCACCTACCTACCACCTACCTACCACCTACCTACCACCTACCTACCACCTACCTACCACCTACCTACCACCTACCTACCACCTACCTACCACCTACCTACCACCTACCTACCACCTACCTCCAACCTACCACCTATCTACCGACAATTTACGCTTTCGCGACATAGACAATAGTTTATTAACCTTTCTATTAGATCAAAATAAAATTTTCTGAACGCACGCATAAATATTTGACAATCAATAAATATGTCAATCATTTGTCACTACTGACAGTATTTGACAGGATGGACATCAAATGTTTGACAGGTACGAAACCAAGGAACATTTTGGGAAAATGATTTATCTTTCGTAATTTTTTATTCGTCGATTTTTCATTGTTTTTAAGATTTATTCTGCTATTCTAGGCAGAGACAAATACAACAAATCAATAACCATGAAAATTGGTCCAGCAGATCTAGAGTTATAAGTGTTGTAACAAACCCGACTTTGTTTTATATATATAGATTATATTGTATATTATATTTAAAATAGTTATCTGATTTATGATTTATGTATTCCATTTTCTCTTCTTCTTTTACACACTTTGTCTACATCTCTTTTTTTAGTATCTCCTTTCGCAGGTATGCTGGAAGAGATTTCATTAGAAATAAGCAATACCTTTGTACTCTCTTTTCTGTTCCTTTCTTGATTTCTGTATTTAGTGTGTACATAAATTGTTAAATAAATAAATAAATAAGAAATGATTGATGGACTGTGTGAAGGATGATATGACAAGAAAGGAGGTGTCTGATGAAATGACAAGTACAATAAAAGTATGGAAGACGATAACATGCTGCGCCGACCTCAAATGAATTGGGATAAGCGCAAGAGAATGATGATGACTTTAATGTGTTGGGTGTACATTTCTAACTTAACGTTCAATGAGTTTTAATGAAACGTATACCTACAGGGATTCATCTCTGAAAGCAGAAACTTTCACGCTTAACTATCAATGTTTGTAGAACTTGATCTAAACTGCCAGTAGTTTTATAGTTCTGGTGAGATTTACTCGGAAGTGTGATCCATTCCCCTTGGTATCCTAAGTACTAAAGTTTTTGCTATAGAGGGTTCATAAAATGGCTACAAACGGTTGGTTTCAAATATTGAAATCGTTAGAATAGGTGAAAATAAGTTTCGTTGACAATGATATTTGAATAATACAGTCACCCTTACTGTAAATAGTATTTTTCGTTCTATACAGGAAACGAGCTCTCTCTTCTCAGATTTCTTCAAAGTACCAGTAGATCATTGACGAAGATGTACTTTTGATTAAGGTACGATTAGGAGCCATCTAACGACTTCTATATTTCGTTGATGATCGTGATACGTATGCTTATAACGACTACTACGTTTTAGGTATAAATCTTCATCCATCCATACATACACAAATAATCGGTATTCAAATTCGTATTGAAAAACATCCAATTGAGACGGACATTATAAAGATGAGTCGGACCGGATGCTGGACATTAAAGCAAGGAGCCGTAACGTACTGAATGGAATATTAAAGGATGTAGAATATATCCAGGGTCACGTGTTACACATTTATGCACTGTTGTGTTTGTAATTCGCAATGTATGACGGTCATAGGGTTCCATTTCGAATATGGAAATTTCTGACAATAAACCGGACATTAAAGTAACATTCTTTCATTCTTTGTCCTGTACTCATTTAACTTTTTTTTATTTTATAAAAGAATTCGCCAAAAGTCGAAAAGTACGGACAATGGAAAAAGCCGGGCAAAATGTTTTTTTTTAAATGTTGCCCTATTGGTATTTCGCCACATTGGTTGCCTGTTGGAAGTCGTTGAAGAAATATGAAATGTTTTGAAAACGATTCATATAAGGGGTGGGAATACCCTCGTGAGTCCTGACAAACTCTCAGTCGCCACAAAGGATGAGTAGGGTCCGCGAATTCTCAGCCGGGACACCAAACATCATATCAAAACCGAATATTAGTAACTACGTATGATTTGTTAAGCCAATTTCTGCCAAATACAGTATCAAATGTGTACTAAAAAAGGTTGAATGCAATCTACGGAGAATCCCCCGACCGTCGTCACCGTCCGACAAAACTGCTGAGTACTGATATTTTATCATAAAAGTGGTTGAAAAGTGTTAACGTGCACAATTTCCTGATACTCTCTATACAGAATATTCGGTGGAAAGAGACACAATTTTTTGAGGGTGTCAATTGCAAACACAGAAAACTTAATTTATAACCTTAACTTAATTTTAAGATTTTGGAAGTGACAGGCATCATTTCATAGAAGAAATACACATTGTAAGTAACACCAAACATATATAACAAAAAATTGATGATTGAGATTTCGCGGACTAAAAAAATGATATCTCAATACCAGGACCACAGGATACCACAGGTTCTGTGGGTGATAACTAGCATAAATGAGTCCCGCTATCATTTAAAATTGTGTGTGTCTGTCTGCCTTCCAAACACCCTGTATATTCTGGCCAGTTCGCTGTCCGACATCAACGTTATCTTTTATAAATTGAGTTTTGAAGAAGATAATTAAAAGGACACGAAAACGAAACGATTGTAGCATTTGTAGCTACTTCCTAGCTGCTTCAATTTGATGAATTTTACAAAGTTTACAAAGTGGAACTTCGAACAATTGTTTGTTAGGACTTTTATGTTGGACTGGCAGCGCAGAATACTTAGTAGAAGGGAAGTTGTACTAGCTATTACGTAGTACTTATGTACTTACCTATTTATTTTTGTTGATAGGTTAAAGTGGAAGCGCCAGGTTAGTCCGCGAGACAAAAATTTTCTTAAGTTTTTGCAATTTGCAGGTACGTTGTATGTTGAGTAGAATATGATTGTACATGAAGTTTGAATAAAATGAATGTAAGTTTGTAAATGTGCTCCGTTTACTCTCTTTAATATTTCTTTGAATTAATTAAACAACTTTTGTTGTTCATGTACATTATAAATGTTGTTTTGTATATTTTTCTTTAAATAAACATAACTTTGTACGTGATTTGTATTTTTCGGAATACGCACGGCACTCTGTTACATTTCATTTGTTTTAGTATATATAATGAATAACTATTAAATACTAGCTTATGTCCGCGGCTTCGCCTGCGTGGAGCTCGGTAATTGTCCCACGGGAACGTACCATAGCTAGGGATTAAAGTATACTTTGTTTTAATCCAGGTTATAAACTATCTGTGTGCCAAATTTCATCCAAATCCGTTTAGTAGTTTTTGCGTCAACGACTAAAAAACCATCCATCCATTCTCACAAACTATCGCATTTATAATAATAGTAAGATTGTTCTGTAAAGTATACATAGCTACAAACGATGGGTAAACCTAATAAATATAGTGGCTATGTCGCAGCCACTTAGCTTACTTAGCCTTTTGATTAACAGCCTAGCCTTTTTACTAAACGACGTCGTTCAACTAGTAACCTGAATGACATTCAGCCATTCAATCAAACAACTTGGTTGAATAACGTTAAACGACTTACGCAGCTAGCAATCCATAGCCTCTAAAAACTTTTTATACTTCTAACTGTCTGACCTTTTGCTCAAAGTCATATACGGGGTGGAAGGGACATCGACAACCCCATTCATACATTTTGACCGTGTAGGTATTGCACTTTTGTAGGAAACAGCAGATTTTTTTGTTAATAACCGACGAATAATTTCTATGTGGGGGTTTCAGAATGATGTACTGAGTATGTGGTTTCCGTTTTCGCGTCGGTGTCCCTTACACCTCGTATATCCAACGCCAAGCATGAATTCCAGGCATAGAGGTGGTTATATAGTCTTTGGTTCCAGGATATACGTAACTAAATAAAAATAATTGCGTCAGACTGGATGCGTGTGACAGAAGGCAGAGTATTGTAGCGTAGCTTAGGAAAGGTCTATGCCCACTATCCCCAGCAGTGGACGACGAATTCCGTTAGACTAAGTTGAAGACTAAGCTAAACATCAGCAGCAAGTTACCAGCGCAAATTAGTAAGTACTGCATCATCCTAAAACCATCTGTGCTAAAATACACTTTATTGGGTCACGAAGAACTAATAAAGCTTGAGTGATGGCTCCTTAATGGCCGCTTCTCATCAACGACTTGACCGCGGCGACCGACGGTGCCACACCGCACAAATAGATTGCTCTGTGCGGTCAACCTACCTAATGTAGTACCTACGGTCTACCTACAATTCCAATTATCCCTTAACACACACTGTGTGACACATTTACCAATGATTTAAGTCATGCACTAGCGTCTAGTCTAAACAGCCACAGTGTTGAAAAATAAAACAGCTGTTTCATAACAAGTCACAAAAAATTTGAAAAATTGTGAGTCTATAATCATGTAGCTATTGAAAACATGGAAACAGTTTGCGGCTGATATCCCTTTCGTCTTGTATCCAAGTTTGTAGCCACAGCAAACCAAATACTTCATCTCATACGAAAAAAAATCACAGCCATCTCTGTTCATTGCTGATTAAAATAATAATAAAAATATGTACATGTATCAAAAGCATAAAAGGATTACAAGGCGTCAAAAAGTTCGTCCGCATCGCTGTGAACGGGGAAACTGCCTAGAAGACTGGCAGCATTACCAGGTTGGATGGCATGCTGATTCTTTGGCCAAGAAATAGACCAGCCCTCTCATCACAGGAAAAGTCGAACAAACGCTTTGCGATGTCCCGAAATACTAGGTGGGCACTCGGACCCTATGGCCCCATTGTTTCAACCCCAAAGGACTCAAGTACATAACTACCTATTAAGTTATATTATTTGCGCCGTTTGAGCTGTAACTGAAGCTGATTTCAAATATAAAATGTCGTATAAGATAATTTATTTATTTAATTATGGCACTCCAACGACTTTAAATCCACTAATACATTTTTGCGATACTGTAACGATTAAACTTAAAATCTAGAGTGAATTTGTCACTTAAAGGTGTGCACAGCACTTACATATTTCAAGTTTTTAAAATATTACATGGAGTACTTAATGTAGGCAAAAAAATAAAACAGAACTACATTACAGCAAAATTGAAGATTTAAAAAAAAGTCTATTTTGTTGCTCTAAAGAGTAACACAGTCAATGACAAATATTAATCAAGTAAGTAATAATATTAATACTAAAACAATAAAGAACTTAATATAAAAAATAAAAATATAACTTGGCTATTGCCGAGTTAAGCACTATGTTTCCTAGAACCACGTCACTTAGTCAAAACAATGCGACAAGCAATCTAGCTTTTAATCCAATCTCCAAGCGTTCGCACGTTTGATCCACGGTAAGTTGCGAACAAAGTGACGTATACGGGCCATATTAGAAGCTTTAGTTAGGTAGTACGAGACCCCGAGACCTGAAAATTTGTCTCAACCAGTCAAATGGCTTCAAAGTTGTTTTAAATAATGATCGAGTCTTGGGTGATTTTCTGTAATATGGCGCTAAAGATCTTTTCACGTTCAGTAATCGTGTTACAGATTTCCAACTACATAATTAGGTCGTATAAGATTGACTTGAAAAATAAAAACACGGTTGTTACTAAGTTTAGTACCAAGTTTACCAGTACGTCACTGAGTCAAAACAATGCGACAAACAGCAGTCTAGCTCTTAATCCAATCTCCAAGCGTTCATACGTTCGTTGCGCGGTAAGTTACGAACTAAGTGACGTATTCGGGCCATATTAGTAGGTTTAGTTAGAACCGACCCGAGCTAATATAGTTATGACGGGCATCAAAACTTTCCCAACATATTGCTATTGTTCGGATGTATGCAATATTAATTCAAATAGTTTGCAAACGGCCTACGCTTATACAATAGTTTGTTTGTTTGACTTACGTAAATTCAATGGGCTGATGGCAGCAATTTGCTATGAACTATGAACGCGTTTGTATTGGTTTTGTAGTGAGTAAATATGGTGTGGTAATGTGGGTTTAATTGAGCTAAATATAATGTTAATTCAACTGTTTACGTAACATCACGCCTGTTATCCCCGAAGTGTTAGGCAGAGGTGTACCTAATAGTACACACTCATTTCGCCAGTTATGTTTAAGTCCCATGTAATAGGGGCGAGCCTATTGCCATCAATGGGGCACAATTCCAGACTCCGTGGCTGCTACTGGGAAATTCCTGATGGAAAAACCCAATAGCACTTTGCCCGACCCGGGAATCTAATCCAGGTTCTCATGCTCAGCAGTCCCGCTTGCGACCATTAGTTAGACCAACGAGACAGTCTGTGTGTTTATTTTGCAGAAGTTAGCACATGCAAAACAAACAAACGCTGGCCATTGCGTGGTAGACTACCCCATAATTGATTACGAAGAGGCTGGGATGGTGATGAACATAGAAAAATAATGGAAAAATAAACACTAGTCCACGGTGATTGACTTCCGAACAAAACATGACACCTAAAAGTAGAAAAAGGTCAGGTACCGTTGGATTTACGATTTTGCAAGTCCTTTGCTCGTAACTGAGAGTTGAAAATCCAACAGGATTTTATTACGTATTACATTTAAGTGTCGCATAAGAAAACGGGAATTAGTCTCTTGCACCACCAGAACACAAAGCACTGTTGTTTTCGACTGTACACAGTACACTCGCAAGTTGTTGACGTATTGCCCCGTTGTCCTCGTCGCGTCTCAAGCGACAACACTCTCTTATCGCGGCAACTTTTAAGGGCTCTGCATATTTTATACCGAAGCACCGCAATCTTCCTTTGTCTCCAACATACTTTTAAAGCAACGCTAACATGTAACATTAGATTACTCGTATGCTGAGCATCTCTAAATGAAACCACATCATGAATGCTTGCGTAACTCTTATTGTGCTTCACTGGAATTCGGCTGGAAGGTACGAGTATGTACTCTTATCTGCTGGCAATCCTGCTTTTATTAAGAAACTTTCTTGTTACCGGTTGATTTCAATATTAAGTATTTATTTTTATAAAGTAAGCCAACTTTTGTACAAGCAGCAAAATTGAATTTAACAGCTTTTGTAAAAATTTGGTAATTTTATAACACCTGCTTCCAAAAACAAGAACGACCACCTTGCAGTCTAATTAACTGTTAAATACTTGACCGTATTTTCGTCCAACATATCAAAATTACAGTTTAAAATGATACTCAAAAAAGTTTTTTTCCTCTAAAACCCTAATAAGGGTACAGCGCACCCTTTAAATTTTTTGCATTTTTTGTCGACGCGAGCAGCTGATGACCTCTTTTCAACATTCCACGTCGTTACTAAATTTAGAAAGCTTTAAAGCAAAAACTGCGTAATACTTGATTGAAGCTGGGGAATTTTGAGCGGAAGGACGCCTCCACCGACCCAACGGCCGGAAACTACAGCACTGCTTATATTTCATCCCCTTAAATAAATAATAAAATGGAAAGCCAAGGGCTAAGAACCTTATTTTTAATTACGTGTAAGTTAAAATGAGTTTACATTGCGTAACCTATCGTAACTCTAGCATTTATTAAAGCTGATATCAGAGGCTTCACGCGAGTGAACTATTCACTCGGGAGACTAGTTCATTTTTTTTTTCAAATTTGGTTCCTTTTGTTTTCAAACGTTTCTTTTCGAGAGAAAGATGCCAAATGAACCAAAAATTAAGTTTCTTAAATCGGTTTAATTCTTTCGGTGCATATTTCAATGATAATAATTTCCTAAAGGAAATCGAATTCTGGTAATATCGGTGGATAACAAGCGAGCGCCCGCCAGCACACGGGACCGCCATGTATCATAGTGTGGCACCAGCTGCGTGCAACTGTGGATATTATAGGAGAATATCCGCGCTGCAACTTTTCGGATATAATGTAGAATATCCGTAGGTCGCGGCTATAGCAAGTGACACTACGATTTAGATGTCGTTAAGGAGGGTTCAATTTCGAATGTAAAAAAATTTTGGAAGTACGCTTACACTAAGAAAATATCGCTATGATTTCGTCAATCCTTAAAAGGTGACAAAGACGGAATGATGTTCGTGGTGTATCCCAAAGTAGAAAAATAAAACATTATTTTTCGTATTATCAAGATTGCGTCCAATGACATCGTCGAGACAAAAGAAAGTACTACAATGTTTCCCTTTGCCACAAATTGTAGAAAGTGGCGTGTTAGTGACATGGTCGTGTCTCCCTAATCGTCCACAATGATAAAAATAAAGGAGAGCTGGAATAACAGTGAGCTCGGGTTATCGCGCCCCTGATACGAACGCGCCCTGCGTCCCATGCGCATGACTTGCCAGCTTGCCACAGATTAAATAATGCGGGACTGAATTACTTTAGCTCACTGCTTTTACATAGTAACGGAGGAAATTTGAAAAGACGTAAAAGATATGAGTGCGGTGTTGGATTTGCATCGCTCGGTTTAACGTCGAAAGTTGAAATTTACGACACGCTAAATGTTCTTTATTACGTTACGTTATTTCATATTGTCACTATAGATAGTGCAGCCAATGGAATACATTTATCCTAGAAATAGGTGCCCAATTATTTGGACAAAGAACACAAAAACTACTTGGATCATTTTTTTTTTCAGCATTTATAGCTAAAAAATAAACACCTATACGCTTGAATGTTATATGCAACAATTTGTCTCCCTCCATCCCACGTGTAATATAGACAGCTCAAGAAAATTTGTGCGAAAATATGTGGCATTCGAGTAGATTTATTCAGAACATATAAATTGCACGTGATGAAGGCCGGGTACTCCGTCTGAGATAAAACGAATCTTTCAGACCAGTGGACTTTCCTTACCACATTAAGTACAAACACATAACTCTTATAATATCACACCTGTTTGGTAAAAAGGTTAGGCAGAAGTGTACCTATAGTAGGTACACTTCTCCCTATATGCACGTTCCACGAGTTAAGTTTATATCTATGTAATTTTTTCGATTTCATACGTATTTTTTAAATTGGACTATGTTTGTCTGTCGTTATCCTTACTTTAACACCCGGTGCAACTATAGCTATTAATTTGTATAGCTTTGCTTTTCAAAAAAATAAACGTAATAAATATGAAAACGGTTTACCGACCCAATGATCAATATTACTTATAGAATATTTCCGAAGTTGCCTTATTAAGTGCTAAAAGCTTTGACTCGGATGTGGCGAAACAAAAGATATTTATCAAACATCCTGACAGTTTGAGTTAAAAGTTCAATTTTACGAGAATGACCTCAAAATCCTGCCAAACGTATTATATATCTTTGTAGTTTTAAAAACAAACATCGCCACCTGAAGTGCTTTGCAAAAGTCGACTTTAAACACTTGATTTTCGGTCTATGTTCTTTGAATCAAAAAAATCTTTTCTAGTCAGATAAAACGGGCAGTAAGACGAGGAAATCATAGTGTCGCAGTGCGGATTAATTAAGTGTCAATATTAAATGTTATTCACTTATTTTTCCGGCGTCGAAATATATAAGGCATCTGTCCCACAGCAGACGAGGAAGCGACTTGCTGTCGACTATTTTCTCGCTCAACAAACGTACAAAATATACTTTATAGTTAATCGCTTCCTGTTCACACACTGCAGGCGAGCACTCTCTCTTTAACGAACAACTCATTTTCAGTTAATAATTCTACTCGTACTGTGGACAGCTTTCAGAGTAGGAGAAGACCAAAGAAACCATGGACGGACTGTGTGAAAGTGGCATCGACTAGTCCAGAAATACGGAAGAAGAAGAAGATACTGCGCCGACCCCAAATAAATTAGGATAAGGACAGAAGAATGACAATGTTCATGATGAGTTCTACTCGCTTTCCGCTTATCGCCGGCAGTAGGACAGATGCCTAAGGCTTGGCAATGGCTTAAGGTACAGACGAGAAATAACAGGTGCCAAGTGCCAAGCCTTCGTCACTGCCGAAAAGACTGAGATGAAAGCCCGCCTTTTAATTGACGTTGCCATAGGGGAGAGTGATGTTAATTAAAAGCCAAAGTGCCAAGTAAGTTAGTACTTATTTCGATGGAGATAATATTTGCTGGCTGATTCGACTGAGCTTAGTAAGGTATCATGTGGCATCATCTCAAGCGAAGAGCTGTCTCCAGGCTGTACAATTATGACCTGTGGGGTGATTGCGTAATATTTTGGAATTCCCAATGCAATTTATTCTGGCAATCCAACCATATTAATATTGTTATCAACGTTGTTAAGAAGCCGAACTTTTCAAACATATGAAGAAATGGGATACGAATTTCCTTGAAACAATCCTTTGGATTGTGATAGAAAAGTGTGTCACGCAATTGAGGTGCTGCAAAAAAGTGTAAAATTATTTCAAAAGTTAGACTAATAAAGCACTCATTTCGATTTAAACAGCCAGCAATTAGAACCAATCACATGAGAATTCTTAATCGAAACATAAGCTGCTTAAACTCACCATTATGGACGCGATGCAAATGAACGAATATTCTGGGCAATTTGCACTAGTTAAACGATAATGATTATGACATCGTAATTAAAACTAATTACTTCGCAGAGGCGTTATTCAAATTAAGTGCCGTTTTATTGAAATCAGTTCAATTTGGACTCGGCAACTAAACTTCTAGAATTTAAATTTAACATTAATGGTCTCAAACTTAGCCATTGATCCGAACTCCCTCCATCTTTCTTTGGAACTACTTAGACAGTGAATTATTCAGACATTACAAAAAGGAATGAAGGAATGTCGTTAATTCACAACAAGCCATTAGTCAGCGAAGTTCTGCTGTAGCAAAACATTTCGTTAGGTAATCAGCAAAATAAAATATTATATACTTACCTATATAAACACGTAACGAGTAAAAATGTGTACTAAATGAGGTGGCCCGAGGCTCCGTGAATAGCGGCCGCCATGAATACTGGCTGAAAGGACGCGGCAACGCCCGGCGTATCCTAGTTCCTCGGTCGCGTCGGTCGCCAGAATATTTGTGCCAGTCGCCGGGAGAAGTAAAAAAATAAGTTTTCAAAATTAGAATGCACCGTTAATGATGATGAGGCATGGAGAAAGGAGGTTTGGACTTGGACACGGATTCGAAAAACAAATGAGTGAAAGAACGTACCTACTCGTAACATGGCTGAAGTGGAAGGTTTTTTTTTTAAGTTTTCCGATTTCTACATAAATTTGTAATAATATTAATATAATTCACGTGTTTCATCAAAGTACGAGAGTAAATAAAAAATGAAAAAATTATAAGAACTTTTCCACCTACTTACAAAGCACTCAGACTTGTAATAAATATTTGCAGATCATTAATTTCTACCCATTGCAGAGAACGCAGAAGGCGAAAAATTCATCACAGCGCGTTCCCAATAAGAATTGTAATAAAATATTCGAATAAACTGCGAACCTTTGGAACAACTGAAATTAGAATTAGTATTACTCAACTCCGTCCCATAAATCAGTCGTAGTGGACATTCAACTCTGGAATATTGAAACGGGATCATTGAAAGGGGTCATTAACATTTTTAATTAGAGTAATTTCTAATTTAATTAAAAGTTGGCCAGGGTTACCATAGCTATCGTCGTTCAATTTGTTCTGGGCCACTTCACCGTTACTACCTAGCATTCAGTGGAGGACTTTTACAACCGTTTTTACTCAAACGTGCAAATAGAGAGAAAACTTTGTTTTTATTACCTTCGCCAAACATAGTAAGAGTTGGCTTGGGAGTTATTATAAGCTTTTACTTGTGTTAGTAAGAAAAAGAAGGATGTATCAGCTGTTAAATGTACTGATATTGGCAGTTAAGAAATATGTAGTTTGAAAATGATGTTTTATTGAAGTTGAAAAATGTATTTGGCTTGACTTTATAGCTTTGTAAAGCTGTATCATTACTTTTCAAAGTTGTTACAGAAATACGAAGCGCTTTGAAAACGATTGCCTCCTGTCTTACACCCGTATCTATAAACAAGTCAAATTATTTACTTGAGTAAATGTATTTTTTTACGATACGATTTTTAATATGCAGTTTGGTAATTGCTCGAAGTTAGAACTGTAAAAAGTTAGAATTCTTAGCTTTGCTTTCTTTGACGGTTCTCACTTCGTTTAAATTCTTCTTGTCTATTGCATAAAAAAATTGCACAAGTAATAACTTAAGCTCAAGTAATTAGTTTAACTTGACTATAGATACGGGTGTTAGTCCTTATAAAGTTGTTGAACTTACGAAGTATCACACTAAAAGGATTCATAAATAATTAATAACTCGACACATTAGTAAGGTACTCATGAATCCTTTCAAGAGTGGTTTACCACAAAACACTATATAGGTATATCTTCAGAGAAACACAGAATACATTCTTGTTCTAAAACATTTCAGTACCAGGGAAACATAGAACATAGAAGATCTCTATCCTCAACAGTAACGAGCGTAAGAATCGCTCCATCAGCCGCAGCTTAACCACAGTTAATCTCGCCGACATTTAGAAGAAGCACCGACTTTGTTCCGTGCATTTTAAGTCGGTATCCCTTCAATCCGATTTATCTTTGGATGTCAAATGTCTTTGTACTGTACTGCGTTGCTTTTTTTTTGCTTTTGCAAATTCAGCACAACCAGCCAGTTTTTACTGTTTATGCAAATATGTACTACCGAGTTCACTGACGGTCGACCACTTTTCAACCTTATTACTTAGGGCCTAATCTTTTGGCGCTGATTTACATTTTCAGGAGGGCGCAGTTGGTAAACTGTTGTGGAATTATGAGAGAAAATTTAACTGAATAAATAAGTTGGTGGCGTTAGTTCCGACTATGGCCACGCGCCAACAGATCCATGTACACCTATAATGCAGGGCATAGTTAGTGCCTTTGTGGCAACAATCTTAAAATAAACTGAAGAATGGTTGTTTGATGCCGACAATTTATTTATTTATTTAACACTTCAAGCACAATGTACAGAGGCGGACTTAATGCCATAGGCATTTTCTACCAGTCAACCTTTGGGTGATGCAGAGGCAAACAGCGGTAGGTGTGTTATATGAGAATAATTTTAATTAAATACTAAGATAAACTACAAGGATATATAAAATCCTTTAAACATACACACATCAAAAGTGTCTAGGGATCAAGCATTTTTATGCGGATTTCTTGAGATTGAGATGTGGCTTTGTAATAAATTTATGATTTTATAAATTTATATGGATCCTTTTTGGTGCATTTCATAATTTGAATCAGGAACTCTCAATCAAATTCGAGTAAAAGATGAAAATAAGCTGTCAATATTTTCCCTATAAAAACATACAACGCATTGAAGACATTATTAGTGCTACTGTTTCCCTACTACTGATTAAAACCAACGTTATTATGGAGCGGCGACGTCATTTAAGCAGGGAAGAAATGCTCAGAGCCGTGGGAATGATAGAAGCTGGTTCCCGGCAACGTACTGTGGCTTTAGCTCTGAATACAAGTCAGAGTGTTATCAGTCGACTTTGGACACGTTACCGAAGCACTGGTACCGTGGCTGAGCGCCATGGAGGACGGTATCGCTGCACCACACGGAGACAAGACCGATACATTCAAATCTTAACTCGAAGAGCTCCAACAATAACCGCCATGATGTTAGCCGTGAGGCTTCATCACTCTTCAGGGAACTTAATTAGCGACCAAACAGTCAGAAACCGCTTGCATGAAGTGAACCTTCATTCCCGAAGACCGCTACGGGTACCACCTATAGCAATGCACAATCGTAGGATTCGATATCAATGGGCTCTTGAACACAGAAATTGGGCAGAAGAACAATGGCGTTTCGTGTGCTTTTCTGATGAGTCTCGTTTTGGTATGAGACCGGATACAAGACGTATAAGTACGACACTGGAGAACCCCTGGACGCCAACAGCGATTAAAATCCTGCCAGGAAGTCCATCCTTATAGTGGTGGAACCATCATGGTATGGGCGGGTATTTGGATCGGCGGAAGAACTGAGTTGATTTGGATCAGAGGCAACCTCAACGCTCAAATTTATGCTGAGACGATTGTATCAGACGTCATCGTTCCTCTACAAGTGCAAATCGGTCCCTTATTTCAGTTAATGCATGATAATGCACGACCGCACACCGCAAGAGTTGTAAGACAGACTCTCGCCGCAGCTAACATCAATGTCCTGCCCTGGCCTGCTCAGTCACCAGACTTGAACCCGATTGAGCATGCATGGGATATGCTACAGAGAAGAGCTCTGCCGAATATGGAGGGTATCCAGTCGCAAGAAGACCTTTTTTTGTTGTTGCAACGAACATGGGCGGCCATTCCACAGCGTGATTTGGATGAACTCATTTTGAGTATGCCAAACCGATGTTCTTGTGTTGTTAGTGTTCGCGGTAGAAACACGGATTATTAATTGTTTAAGTTACCCAATAAAATTTTAAAGAAAACTGTTATTTCAGTCTTTTTTTCGAACTTTAATGTTAGTGGTTCAAATGTCAAAAATCCCTTTATTAGGAAAATGGCAAATTTCTTTATTAATGCAAAGGTGACTTGGTTTATCGTTACTGTGACAAACGAAAACACTTTATTTGATGAATCCTTAAAGAAAATTTTAATTAATATCAATCAGGAGAAAAGTTATTGCAAAAATATATGTTGATCCCTAGATACTTTTGATGTGTGTATATTAAAATACTATAAATGTAAATAAACATACACGGATATACTAAAACAATACACATGTTCTCATTTTGAAATTGAGAGCAACACAATGACATAATGTGCATGCCATTGTAACGGTCATTGTGGCTACAGCTGAGGATGTTTACTGGGTGATCAAATCAAATCAAATCAAATCATTTTATTTGCATAATATGGGTTTTTCAGGAGATGTTACATGGTTTGTTGTTTCACCATACTCAGCCTATATATAAGCATGCAAAATTTGGTTAATCTTACACTTATGTTTAAGTCCTTCAATTGCATTAGATTAGTCATAAGATTAAAATTAAATTAAAATTAAATTAAATTAAAATGAATTTAGATTATTAGGTATACATATTTAAAAAAATGATGGTGAGTTTTACATTACATTACATTTACATTAATCCTTTACATTTGTCTGTCTTTATCATTCATAAATTCGCTTAAAGTATAATATGCTTTATCTATGAGAAAACAGTGTAGTTTCTTCTTGAATAGCCTAACCTGATTGATATTTCGGATGTTTAGGGGTATATTATTATAAATTTTTGGTCCCATACAAACAAAACTTTTGTATAATAGCGCTGTTTTGGAATGTAGAACGCACAGCTGGTCTGCATGACGACTCCTTGTACGGTACTCAAATAATTCTGGGTGTGATTTAATAAATGCTGCAGTTTCATATATATAGATACAGGGCAGAGTCAGTATTTTTAGTTTTCTAAAATAAGGTTTGCATGAATCAGTTTGTATTAAGTTGCATATAGCCCTAATGCATCTCTTTTGCGCTCTAAACGCACGTTCCAATTCAGTGGAGTTTCCCCAAAAAATAACTCCATATCTGAGAGTAGACGATACATAACCATGGTACGCTGTCATCACAGTTGTTATATCAACGATTTTTCTGAGATTACGCAGCGCAAAGGAATATCTATTTAGTTTATTACATATGAACTCTATTTGCTGTTTCCATGTCATTTTGTTGTCTAGATATAATCCTAGAAACTTAGTTGATTCTACTACTTCTATTGATTGGTTATCATAATTTATGTTTAAATTTTCTAGCGGAAGTCTTTGTCTAAAATTTATAGCTTTAGTTTTACTGATATTAATTTTTAAATTGTTTCTTGTTAGCCAGTCAATTACATTTTTTAAAGTCAAATTTATTTTGTCATTAATGTCATTCTTATTATAAGCGTCAAAAAGGATAGTACTGTCGTCAGCAAAAAGAGTCATAGGATTGTTAGTAACAGTTGGAAAGTCATTAATATATATTAGGAACATAGGTGCTCCAAGCACACTGCCCTGTGGCACGCCATATTTAACATATCTCATGTCCGATTTGTATGTTGTCAAGGTTTTTGTTTTAGGACAGATTTTGGATATCTCAGTTAGTTGTATTCTGTCAGTTAAATATGATTTAAGTAGTTTATGTACATTACCCCTAAGGCCAGTTGCATATAGTTTGTCCAAAAGAATTTCAATTTTTACGCGGTCAAAGGCTTTTGTCATGTCCATGAACAGGGCAACCGTTGGAGATCGCTTATCCATATTTATTAGTACCCGATTACAAAATTGATATATTGCTAAGTTAATTGATTTATTTTTTCTGAAACCCATTTGTTCTTTGGCAAAAAGATTTTTATTCTCAAGGTAGTTGCATACGCGGTTATAGATAACTCTTTCAAAAATCTTAGAAAAAATAGATAGCAATGCAATTGGGCGATAATTGTTCATATTATCTTTCTCTCCTTTTTTATGTATAGGTTTAATTATTGCAGTTTTAAGTAACTTTGGAAATATACCTGTTTGAATAGATAAGTTTATTATATGTGATAGTACGGGTGAGATTATATGAGCAACTCTTTTTATAATATTAGTATTAAATCCGTCGTACCCTACACTCGAGGTATTTTTTAATGAGAGGATGATCTTGTTTATTTCATTAGGGTCAGTAGGTGACATAAACATTGAGTTGTTGACGGATGGGGGGCATTTATGTGCAGGTTTGGAATCTTCAGGTTGTATCTGATCAATGAAATAATTATTAAATTGCGTTGCTATATTAATTGGATCATAAATTAGAGTGTCATTAATTTTAATATTATGAATATATTCTCGAGGTTGGTTGTATTTATTTTTATTTATTATTTTCCAGGCTGTTTTAGATTTATTGTTAGAGGTTTTAATGTCGTATGTATTTTGAGCTTTTTGTGTAAGCTTTATAATGGCTTTTACTTTTTTGGCATATTGCTTAAAAATTAATTTATTATCAAGTGACCGTTTTTTCCTATAATTCCATAATAGAGCTCTTTTACGTATACAGCAGGTTTTAATGCCTTTCGAGATCCATTTTGGCTTTTTGGTTTTTGACATCTTAATTTTTTTGAGGGGGTAGGATGAATTGTAAAGTAGAGTAAGGTTTCTGTGAAATTCATTGTACCCCTCATTTACATCATTAGAGTCATAGACTTCCTTGATGCGGTGTGGAATACCATACCGTACAAAGACATTGAAATGTTGTAACGATAAACGGGAAAAGAAGAAACAAAATCGTCATCTATTTGTGAAAGCAAAACTAGCCATTCCTTGCACGCCTAGTTTTAGTGTAACGTGTCAAACTTTGCAATGAGGTATGTCATTTTGCTTTAAGACTCGTATCTATAGTCAAGTTAAAGTAATTACTTTAGCTTAAGCATTTTTTTATGCAATAGACAAGAATTTAAAAGAAATAAGAACCGTCAAAGAAAGCAAAGCTAAGAATTCTAACTTTTACAGTTCTAACTTCAACCAATTACTAAACTACATAATAAAAATCGTATCTTAAAAAAATGACATTTACTCAAGTAAACACTTTGACTTGTTTATAGATACGGGGCTAAGACATCACATTAGTTAGGCTCTCTTTATTATCATATGTATGTATATCTCTTTACTGATACCAAATGTCAGTTTGCGACAAGATGCCCTTCGTTCGGTCGTGAAGACTACCAATCAAGTTGGAAAGGTTTGGTGGACAGTCCAAATACTATCTAGATCTCTCATTCTATCCCACTATCTTATATCTCAGTTCCCCTTTGCTTGTCAATCTAAAAGCTGTAGCTTTATCAAGATTTTTATTTCTTGCTGATGAAGTGATGACTTAACAAATGTCTAACAAATTGGAGTTTTAAACATAAATATTTACATTATATTTTGCAGAAACATGCACAGAACAGATGTTCACACTTATAATAACAAGTGGGGTGTTACCGTGCACTGCAACCGCAGTTAGTTAATTAACTTTAAAACTAAATTTAGTTAGTGTTACCACATGTTAAACAGAAGTACACTACTGTAAAATTCTCAAAAATGTACCCAAGTAGTCTCACAAGTATTTTTAGTGTCAACACTTAGTAATTACAATAATTCATGGAATGCTTTCATTATCACAACAGCCAAGAATCAACCACTGCTGGGTATAGGACTCCCCTTTTTTCTGCAACACTTCCCGGTTCTGCGCCTCCCTCATCCAGGTGTTTTCTGTGACATTGACGATATCATCGACTTAACGAGCTTTCGGACGGCCCTGGATTCTTTGGCCTAAACTTGGCTGAATCTCGGACAAAGCCTTGCTCCATCGGCTATCTCTAACCAGATGTTCTGCCCAGGTCCACTTGAGGCGCACCATGGAATGCTTAACTCCTGAAAATTCGCTACATTTTGACCGCCACGAAAATAACAGCTCAAATTCACGCCATCGAAATGCCGCCAAAACCTCAATTCATAGCGCATGTTGGACGAAGTTTTAAGCTAAACTACTCCATAAACTTGTGTAGTGACCAGTGCCCAAGGGTCTACTTAGCTGCATCAAAGTTCATTAAGGGAGCCCTTTCATCGTAACGTGTTTAGTCAGGCCACCGCAACGTCTTCACACATTGTTTAGATAGTAGTTCGCAGTTCCTAGTGTGTAGATGGTAGTTTTGCGGTGTCACAGTCACACATTCGGTAATTAACGAGAAGAGTTGAGAGGAGTCTTATGCTTCTAAGAGTAGCTTTCGTCGAAACTGACCGGCATCAGCACATTTAACTAGAGTTCAGAGCCGTCAGTGTCAAGAATCCGTAGCAATTATGATACTGACAGCTTTTGAACGCGATTTAGATGTGCAGATCGTGTTCAGTTTAATTGGGGTTTTCCCTAACAGGAATATCTTCTTTTTCAAATCAAATCGTAGCATTTATTCGCATATTTAAAATTTTCTGTTGCCTGTCTTATTACTGAAGGTTAAGGTGAAAAATTCTTACTCGAGTTTTGTCAAATCAAAACAAAAATACTGGCGTCAAAATCGGAAGATATTTCGAGAATTTAGGGCAAAGTTACTAAAGCTTCGCTTTACTCAAAAACGTAAAAAAAAATAACATTTTGTTCGAAACCTGACAGGCTTTCATCCGTTTTCAGCGACCGAGTCGATCTACCCTGTGCAAGCCGAGCCAATATATAACCTAGCCAAAACTAACGCAACGTGAATTGGAAAAACGTTTAGGTATAGCCATATTGACTGAAAAAAAAGTTTAAAATGGTGGGTGCAAACTGAAACGCACAGAAGGCCTGGTTTTGGAAACCGAAAGGTATCATACTGATCATGTTTGTAAGATTCAAGAAATTAAAGCCCAAAGTTAAAAATTTCTTTTTTAATTTTCACCTTCCTTACTTTGAAAAAATTATCCCGGAGCAGTCCTTTTCAATAAAGGAGCATCGCCCTACTGGTATGAGAATGCTAGCACTCATGTATAACTCGGCCACCATCTAATTCGTTTCATTTGTAAACAACTGCTACAATAAATTAATTGGACTTATTGGATGTCGAGATCGACAGTAAGATTGCACTCCATCCGACATTAGTTTCAGCACTCATTCTGAGATGGCACGAACTACATAGTGGTTTTTCTCCCTACCCATGTTGTGTTGTGAAGCAGTAACAATTTGCAACGCAGTGAGGCAGATAACCGCGTGGTTTTGGTTCCCGGCCCCCGAGCACAGTAGCGCCCGGTCAGCACATTTTCACACAACTTTTATTCATTTTATTCGGTCTAGTTTACCCCCCAAAAATTCATTTTCAAACCACAGCCGTTCCGTCAACGCAGCCACAGTGAAAAGTTGTTATGTTATGCTCTTCCGTTTCACATTCCTCTTTTATCATAACATCGTTAGACTTTCGATAAGGTAACCTCAACCAATAATGTGTGTTGGTAAAAAAGATTTTAGCTACTTTCAGAGTTTCATTCACAAAGAAATTCACGCTTCATTGGGTTCGTCAATATCTCGTACCAAGTCGAATGTTGGTAACCAAAACCTTATTGAATTTTTATAGATACTTTGAGTAAGGTAGATTACGTTTAGAAATATACCAAGGTCGGGAACTACGTCTTTGAAGGTGATGGAATAGTTTCACTTTGATCTAGTAGTGAGGTGGCGGACCTCGGCTAATTAATGCGGTTACCTGAGCAGGGAACGGATCAAATTCTCGAAGGCCGACTCATTTACAAAATTGTGTCGGCTTGCCACAAATGAGCCGAGGTAAAGTCACTAGCGTGGGCAGAAAACCTTTTTTCTAACCTTTTAGACTATTTGGATCGTCAGCTATTACACCAAGGAGCATAGTAATTTGGGCATACAGGACTAATTTGGGAACTATACCTAATTTAACAAATTCGTATCGGTCAGACATTAGTGGCATCCCATTCAGCAACCGAAAGGACTTAATGACCCAATGTAAACGACATTTCGGGTGGTCCACATTTATTTGATCCGCGTTCGCCGATGCCGCTAACGATCAAGTGTTATGGAACCCTAACATATCCTCGCATTTAGGGTAATCATGCGTGGGCTTCTTTTGTTTACAGTTCACTGAATATTGTATCGCCCTTTATTAGGTGTGTGGAGTTTTTTCGTCCACATCCTAGCTATGTTTTTGTAGTACTAATAACAACCCATCTAAGGTAGCCGCCGACATTATTTTTCCTGTAAATACACGTATTTCCTGTTGCCGAAATCGTACGTGCGTGGATCGAAGGATCTTTTGTTTAGCTGCATATTACTCTTTCTCTCTCGTCTAAGACGGAAAAATGTTTTCTGTTTTTTCTAACAAAAGAGTAATTTATATCGCATGACTTCTTAACAATACATGTTTGGTTCTTTTAACAATACATGGTCACAATTCCAACTATGACCACGCACGGTTTATAAGATTATGTATTACACAGTTAGTCCATACACAAATAAATAGGTACTAGAAGTCTGGAGTTGGTTAGTTTTACGGCTTATGTTACGGACACATGTGGAGCAGATGACGGAGAAAAATAATCACAGCCAACATTGTTTATGATCGACCATAGCCAACACGTGGGGATACTAACGAGATGATTCTTAATTAAGTAATTCTAGAGTGTTGTAAAGATAAAGGCACCGCTCGCTCTTTATTTTTCATTGATCAAACTCTTTGTTGTACCTACAAAAAAAAATTACATTCAATTGTCAATTCTTTTTACTGTCCTGTGTGTCTTTGTGATAAGGTTTATGTCAGAGATAAAACCATAGTGAAATTACTGCATCTCTTATTTTTCAAGTCCCGAACTTGGAAAAGAAACGAAAACTTTATTAAGTAGGTACCTATGTCACTTTTTATGTAACAGTGGCAGTCGAAAATACAAAATAATATGAAACTGCAGATTTACCGTACTCGTTATCTCCGGATTATTTCTGTCAATAATGTCAAACGGTGGACGACACTTTTATCGAAATTGGAAACCACTGGCAGCTTGACAGCCATTTGTGACGTGGCGATATCAGAAAAATAATACCTCATTCTATTTTTGAAAACCAAAGACAAAGAGGTACATACTCCTTGTTGATTCTTGAGAGGGAACTGATGACGTCATTCGGCCTTTATAACATGTAGACAGGGTTCCTTTCAAGGCAGACGCTATAAGATTACAAGAGCCGTCGGCGACATGATAAAGTGAATGCCTAAAGACTGCTACTCGACCAAGTAATTTACGAAATGGAAGAAATCTCGCTTCGCCTTTAAAACGGACTTATTTGTAAAAGTGTGGATATAAATAAATAATTAGGTGTGCTCATTACCACCGTGTCGTTGAATTATTTAGTGAGTGAGCTGGGAGGCCGTTAAGTCGTTGAATACAATTTGAGTCACATTGGGTGCATTTGCTTTCGATATAAACCAAACCACCAGCTTTGTCCTTCTCAAAAAAGAAAATTGAACTTAATGTTGTAAAACTTTAGGCAATTTATTTTTCAAATCAAGAATTACAAATGTATGTTGCTTAAGTGTTAATTGGCATCATTCGGGCCGTATGGTCATGTAATCACAAAATAACATTAAAGGCTCTTCAAAAAAGATATACTTCTGATGTTACTCCTTGTTGATAGATAGAATGGTAGTTAGTCGGCACATCCGGTAGGTCCACTGTAAGTTGTCACTTCGTCAGAGCATTCAAACTTTATACTACAGTCATTCATTTCTAGGTTAACTACCACAAAAGCGTGCAGTTTTTGATGTTTTACTCCTCCCTCGCACTTCACCCCATACCACCCCCTTGCACACAACCCAGTGTAATTACCACATTTATGACGTCACAACAAACTACAATCCACGAGCCCTATTATTTTTAACGATAATTCATATTGTTTGAAGCGACATCATGAAAAGCTATTTGTTACACGATATTCCATTGTTGTGATACTTTTAATATATGTATGAAGTCACAAACGTATAAAATATATGTGCATATATCATTTTCCATTAGTGTTTCAGTGAAACGTATGAAAATTACGAAATAGTGGGCGTAAAACATTTTTTCATACATTCCAGGAATTTGTTTGTTTCAGAACTTCAGATGTCACTTGCCTTTTATTTGACGATATCTTAGGTCGCTTTTAATACTGGATATTCTCGTGTCATGCCACTTTCTTATCTGATGTTAAGTGATTACAAAAGCCATCGGGAAAATAAGAAGTATACACATACACACATAAACTCTCGTCATTTCCCAAGGGGTAGGCAAGACGAAACTACAGAACACCACCTGACTTCGATCGATCGGTGATCGATCCATACAATGTTCTTTTGCTTCGTCCACGTTCATACTTCTGGTCATACACGCACGCCAGTAAATAAGTACATAGAATGTTACGTTTAATTTACCAACGAAACTGTGGTATAGACAATTTTAGACGATTAAAAACTACCTATAATCGCCTCGTCTTCCCAAAGATAACTGCCGTCTCCCTAATTGTGATGCAGGCACATATCGACATTCACAGACACAATCTCTGACAGATCCCTAAAGTGTTTGTGTAAACCCAATTACGGTACAGTTCATCAATGTCAACATCGCACAGAAGGTACCTACTGCCGCTAACAGAAAATCTAAATTGACCAATAAATGAAAACTAAATAGTCCTCATGAGCGCAAACCCTTGACAATCACGAAGAGCACCTCTTTTGTGGAATGTGTTTTTTTTCTCTTGGTCGCCTCTCTTCTTCATAGGTGCAATAGGCCGCACGTCAGTGGTAACTCTTACTCGCTGCGTCATACTGTACACTTCGGTTCTGAGAAGAAGAAGCAACGTGAACTTTTTAAAGCGATCCTTCACAGCAAACTCACGCGATAAAACGCTACGTACCTAAATAGGAACAGCTGTTTTTCTAACCCGCCTTTTCTTAACAGCTACTCAGGCGAAGAGAGAAAAATCCGTCGTTTCTGTAGTATTAATAGCTGTCATCCCTGCCAACCAGTTGTGATCAAGAGCATCGCGCCTTCTCACCTATATTAAAGATTCAGTGTTACAGGCCCATGATAGCTTAATACCTTGGTTTACTATACGGGATGTAAGGGACACCGACGCGAAAACGGAAACCACATACTCAGAACATTATTCTGAACCCCCTACATAGAAATTTTTCTTCGGTTTTTTTTTTGCAAAAGTGCAATATTCCTACGCGGTCAAAATGTATGTGTAATGTGCCCCTTCCACCCTGTATTATTTTCTTCTATGTTTCATTTATTTTGACAGACAGTCGATTACACTTCTCATTTTCTCACTCAATACAAATTAAAGTTTTGTTAGCTTATTTGAATAGGGAACTGGAAATTGACGCGAACAAAAGATCTATTATTAAATATTTAAATTGCGCTGTAAGCCCAAGTTTCAAAAATCGACTGACGAACAAACTTTTTTTAAATATTTTAATCGTTCAATAACCCCGCTATCTGAACTGATTATGGATCGTAAGGAGATGATGTGACCTTTTTAAATAAAATGTCCAAGACAGGAACATCCCCGATAGTCATGCAATGCGGCTTCTTGAGATCTGATAACCATCTTATTGGGTCACTGATAAGATTAAATCATATCAACAACGTCAACTGGAAATGAACTGCCTCAAGCTTTAGCAAAAATGTTCAGCTTTTAGTAAGAATGTTTTCCGGACGTTTTTAAATCATAGCTAATGGAAAAACACGTTGCAAGAGAGTTGCTCAGACTTTCTCGAGGAGTAAACTACTAATTAATGAAAATTAAAACTTGTAGACAGCCTTTTAATTAACGGTAACAGGAGATGCCGAGATATTCTTATTATATTATACAGTTGAAAAGAAATAGCACAGTCTTCCAACTTTATATCTAAGAATTAAATAAACAAATAACACTCAATATTTTAATCATTTGAAGTTGGTGCTTGAATGATATTGACAGAAGGGCGCTATTGGTTAAAGTTTGTGAAATTGTCTGTGGAAATATTATTGAAAAAACAAAATGGCGGTGTTAGCTCCGTTTAACTCAACTACGTTTAACGAGGACTAATGATATGATGAACAACAATAACATTAACAATATGTTATTGTTCATCATATCTATAGCTTTCGTTTAAAGTTTAATACCTTGTGATAAATATATTTTGCACTTTACTGAGTATAAACAACAGCAAACTCACTTCACTTACAAGAACTACGGCCTGTAAGTGAAACAACATTACATATTAATTACGACAATAATGATTTCGGTAAAGTGTCCTTGCGTATCACTCAAGGTTTGGATGTAAGCGTGGAACTTGTTAAAATAGACGATCATATAAATAGACACCATTTGAATTTTGCTCTTGTTGATTTTCGAATTCAATACATTGGGAAAACACTAGAAACACCAGCCGTGCAAACAGTAAAAAGACAAGAAAAAAATAGCAATGAGCAAGCAAGATAAGCAGTGGACTGTGAAAGGATGAGTGACATTGCAGTTATTGATTAATATTGGAAACTATAGTAAAATCAGATGAAATATGAATAAAATTGTATGGAATTCAGTTAAAACTATAAATCGTAGACAAAAAGGGCTACGGCGTAGCACCTGCGTAGCACTCATACATTATTCTTATGACAATTTTTCGATTTAAATATGAATCACAATAGCATAAAATACTTTTTTCAGTAACTGTGACGGATTTCATGATAAAACACATACATCATTTATGTAACTCGTATGTTTTTCAATCACATAAAACACGTTAACTGCCGAATTTCTCGAAAATCCCGCGGAGAATCATCGGGTATGAAAAAATATTTTTTATGTAAAACATAAAACAAATAGGCATGTTTCCATGTACACGTTGAACAGATACCAGCATAACCCCGTTTTGCTAGTTGAAATTCTACCCCGGTTTGTTATTCGGTGTTCCATTTTATTTTTTTTTGTATGTTTTTCGATTCTATGCCGCTTTTAGGATAACGCTTTCTAAGTTTTGTAAACCAATTACTAAAGTGTTTGCTGTTGCCAGTGTTGCCACATCTAGGATACTGTTTGCGCAACTTGCTGGTCTTGTGTCTACACACCGCGTTCAATTCTTTAAAAAGATAAGATTTTTTTGTAGTTTCGAAGAATTAAAAAATGTCAGCCTATATTTCAGTTGACGCTGTTGGTATTTCGGTTAAAAAAATGATTTATCGAATCTAATAGGAATCAAACATACCTACTACATACACATATGTCAGAACCAAGAAGTAACGCTACTCCTCTCATCTCATAAGTGGATGTGGTATATAAGTGGTGTCATATCTCGTTTCATGTTGGTCCATAATCATTAATTACCGACTACTACCTATTAAAACTTGATACTCCTAACACATTGTCTGTCAAACAAAGAGTAATGATGATAGTGACCGAGAAACGACTACTTACTAACCTATCATGGCAGACTAGGAAGTGCTTATTCATTCATTCATTCAGACGGTCATTAAAGTTTCATAATAGAAGCAATTAGTGTGAATAATTGATGGTCATAATCTTCACCTCATACAACTGTGTCAACTTCGTGTTCTGGCCGATATTGTGGGACAATGTTCTATGCTACAACCGTATGTGTCACACGCAAGACGAGCGAAGATTCCTGAGAAATAACGTTCACACATTCTATTCATTCCTGGCTTATTAGTGTCGTGTTCGCTTTGACAAAGGTTGAATAAAAATGACGACGTGACAGATCAAATAATTTTGTTTTGAAACATTGAGTCGTACGCTGTTACGAATTCGGTTTTTTTCCGAGTAGGTTTACAAACAAAGCAAGCTGAGCCAAGGTGCGGTAATTTTTTTATAGACAAATCGTGGACATGGCTACGGACACGGACATCTCCATACTGTTAGAGTTTGATAATATTTGGATCCTTTTATGGAAATTATTTGGGCATTGCACATCACATCATTCACACAGAGATGTCACCAAGTAGAGCACAGAAAAAAATAAGTAATATAAATACGAAGACTCTAAATTAAAATTGCACAGATAATTTATATTACTTCAACACTTACTGACATGCGGCTTACCGTACAAACACAAATATCGTGCAGCTGTCTACTTATTGCAGTAATTAAGAACATAAAGCTAGCAATGCAATTCCTTGCCTGCATTGTACCGTAAACTTGCAATTATTCTACAACAATTATTTACGTAAATGTAGTTGTATTTGCAGTTTCCCCGAATGGGTTTTAATCACGGCAATATTTGTGTGAGTTGGGGGAAGTGGGGGCACGGTGGTTACGTGCCGTAGGTCGTCAGTGGAACCCAGGATTACACTGTACTTTATTTCATCACCACTGCTCACAAACCGGTTAAGGAAATTACAGTGAGGAAACCGGTATGTCCTAGCGCCAAAGTTTCAAAGACATGGAACATCCACCAACAAGCACTGGGTCCGTATGGTTGACTACGGTTCACTGTCCCATACAGAGACGAGCCCTGTCCCAGCTGTATGTGTGTTTGTAACATTATTTGCAAGAATTTTTCATATTTTTAATAGTATAAGCCCGTAACACAGTTGATTACATACTTGCATCTTTTAATGTAGTCAACGCCCGTGAGGAGTTATGTAATATACCACGCTTGGTCTAAACTTTTATTTACGAGCAAAAGTATGCTCATATTGCACCTGCAGATCCAATTAAAGTGAAGATGAGAATACATTTTATGAAAATTCTAAACCTAGTGTTTACACCTACTGGCAGGTTTGAAAAATCACCAAGGGGTGTAAAATTAACAGTACCATTAAAAGAGCACTCTTCATGGAGCCATATAAAAATCATAATTATGAAAATATTTTAGTAAGGCACGATAAAAATCTAGGCCATGTATTCTTCATTATCCCTATTTCCCTAATTACTTACGCAATCTATCGCTTGCTATATTTAAAGCAATCAGCGTCTGAAAGTGTTTGGTTCCCGCCAATTAAGAAGTTTTTCTTGCGTCGTGCAAATGAAACTTAATTTAACTGAAACAAAACCTCTTTTAATTAAAGCCTACAGACAAAGGACGAGTTACCCCACTTTGGGCCTTAGAATTTATTCGTAGACAGCCTCACAGCCACCTATTTTACATAAACACCTACTTTATTCAAGAAAAATGGTTTTGTAATCTTGTTTGTACCTACAAAAATGTTGTATAAAGTTTTTTATTAAGTAGATAATACTGAACTTAAAAGATAACCAACGTACAACATTGACTCCATTAAAACTGAAATTAAATTAATATTATAGGTTAGAATTTCGTGTGTAGGTTGGAAATTGTCCCAGGGGGAACGTACTACCTGCAAAAAAGTATAAAACAACCCAACCCAGGTCATGAACTGCCTTTGTGAGTATGTGCCAAGCATAACCAGCGTATAATGTTCCCACAGCTGGAACACAGGCCTCACCCTAGTGTGTGCGTTAATACACCACGCATGCCCACTGCGCATTGGTGGATGTCGTATGACTTCAAATGTGCCTGCGTGCCAAATGTCATCGAATTTCGGTCAAAATGTAACAGACAGACAGGTACTTCCGCATTTTTGTGATATTAGTATTCAGGACTTATATATTATCAGGACTTAAACATTACTAAAAAGTTGATATATAAAATACATCGTGGATTATAGGCGTCTTATGTATGAGGAGTAGAACCGCTTAGGCATAAAACTCCGTCAAACGCCTGCATCGTGTCCCGTCTGTGTTAGCATGGTGTGTGTTGTGGGCGGGCCGAGACCGGAGCTAATAGCCGAGTTTATTATTATTTGTTTAGAGTAAGTTCGCGGCTGCACACATCGCCCCACATATCGTGGGAAGCGGTGGGAACCATCTCGCCTACTGCATCGTTACACTATAACATAACATAACAGGCAGAGGTGTACCTGTGGTGTATCCACATTTTCGCCAGTAATGTTTAAGTTCTGACGTTCTTCCATACATAAATAAACCATAATCCGTTACATTTTTATACGAGAACTGCACTACAGCGTCTCTTTAGTCTAGTGGCCGCAAGACTGACAAGCGCTACTGCTAAGCATGAGGTCATGGGTTTCATGTCCCTGGTCGTGCAATATGCATTTTCCCATCCGTCATTTCTCAGTAGCAACCCATATCCTTGATTCCTACCCGGGTGGTGGCAATTGGCTCGCTTCTCGGCCTTACATGGCACTTGAAACATAACTGGCAAAATGTGGGTGCACTAGATACACCTCTGCCAAACCCTTCGGGGATTACAGGCGTGATGTTATGTGTAATTAGGAATAGGAATCTAAAATTCTTCGTACTTTTTCTCTTTTATAGACTTCATTAGCGAGGATAGAGCCGTTCTTGTTTATCCAATAAAGCGAGGCAAACAAAATTGTTTTTCTTAATAGAAATACTTTTCTCTTTGGTACTTACGTCTAGTTTATTTATCGTTCACTTCATTCGATTCGTTTGCCTAGCTTATCGTAAGTACAGTCATGAGCACTAATATGTAAACACTGTGTTGGATTCAAAAGCGATTTCGTGTAGGTAATAACGATTGCAACTTTGAGATACGACATATTTCATAATGAATAGTATGTGTTCCAAAGTACTATGTTTTTGGTGTTGGGGAAATCACTGTTGAAAGCGGCTCAGTGAATACATATCATTGCTCGCGACTGTACAATGTAATAAACAACACTAATTCGTTTCGCTTCGTTGTAATTTGGCGGTAAAGAAAGACAAATTACACACAAATTCCTTTTGATTGCATGCAAATTTACTAAGCATCATAATAAATCTTCAGTGCTTGACGAATCCATGCTTAAATTGTAAATGCAAAAGTAACTCCGACCGTCTGTCTGTTATCTTTACACGCCTTAACGGCTGATCGGATTTTGATAAAAATTGCCACACAGGCAGACCGGGATTAGGTCTTAGGGTGCTTTTTTCGCGGTAATACGTTCTAGAGGAACAATTTCAGACCTAAACGCGGGTGACGTCGCGGGAAAAATCTTGCGTACCAAAAAAAGCACACGTTACAGGTCGCTTCGAGTACTGAAATTAAGTTTTTGTCGACGGACATAGATTAAACGTCACTCAGGCTCTGTTGTTGACGGGGGAGCAATTTTTTATATTAAAAATTCAATGTAGAGTGAAAATGTGAAATCACTCGCCATCGCTAAACAAGTACAAAAGAACTCGTACTACCTATGTCATCGAAACAAGGAAGATATCACGAGTAGGGTTTCTACCTCCTGTATCAGGACATGTCTGGACTCTGGCCAGCCTTGTCATTTGTCCGGTTTTTAACCGACATCAAAAAAAGGAGGAGCTTCTCCATTCGGTTGTATTTTTTTTTGTGTTTGTTACCTCATATCTTCGTCATTTATGAACCGATTTGAAAAATTCTTCTTTTATCTGAATGGATCTGCTTCCCGATTAGTCCCATAGATATTTCATCAAAATCGGTTCAGCAGTTTGGTTTTTATATCAAAATAGTATGGAAAAAATATGTCATCCAAGTAAAAGAAATTGCGAAATTGATACTTGACAAGGATTTGTGTGTGATGCGATAACTAAAAAGGGTAAAATAAAAACGTTTTTGCAAAAAAAAATAACCGACTCCCAAAAAAAACACAAAAATAAAGTGGAAAATAACTTTACTTTCGAAAGTCTGTGCCAAAAAAAGTCAATGAAACAAACCATATAGTCACGTCAACGTTTTTTATTGTGTGTTGAGGTACGGTAACACCGATTGCAGCGACACAGGACTTCGACAGATAATGTACATAAATATCTGTCAAAGTTATTGTCCACAGACAGTCCGGAGTCCAGTCCGGTCGGTTTGACCACGCATTGAAGGGTTTTTTTTTAATAACAAATACTTTAATATTAAACAAAGATAAGGGAAATGGATATCATTTTTACCGCGGGATGCAGGGCGAGATATTTATTAAAGCTACGCAAGGTCGAGTATCGGAAAATTAAACAAAGATATAATAGTAAAGTATCCGGACTTTTTTTAAAACGAGCAGGTTTTTGTGAGGACCTTTAAACTTTGGAATGGTAACCCTAATCACAACACCAGCCCCCGAGTAGAGAGAGAACAGTGGACTGGCCCCGTCACGCTGAGATCACATGCTCTCGATAAAGTTCGCTCGCTTTACATCGAAAATGTATTAAGAGTAATTAAGAAGATTCACTCCCTTGCAGATTTAACATAATTAGCCATAGAAGACACTGAAACCATCATGTGTTCATTAGTTCTAAATTAAAAACTTTGTTCGGTACAAACTTACTTGTGGAAAAAAATTCGAACTTCAATACAAACTTAATTCACACTGTTTAGGGGATGAATTTTGAAAAATCTTGTGTATTATTACTAGGTAATAGACGCAGTGCTTTAGGCTGCCAGAGAAACAGTAAATTTAAGTTTTCTTTATCAAATAGACTGATATGTTTTGTTGCCTGGTTTCGTTGGACTAGTGCTCGCAAGTGCGACTGCTTAGCGCGAGATCCTGCGTTCGATGCCCGGGTCGGCCAAAGGGTTTATAAGCGATTGATGGCAAAAGGCTCGCCACCGATCACATAAGACTTAACATAACTGGTGAAATGAGGGTGTACTATAAAGGTACACCCCTGTCTAACTCTTCGGGGATTACAGGTGTGATGTTGTGTTATATGTATTGTTGTCCGGTTGTTCCAAAAATCTCTCTAATACCGTTTATGGGTATTAGAGCGAGGGTATTTGAACTTAGTCCCGCTATGCTTACTCATTTGGAGTGATAAGTTCCCAAGTCAATGCAAGCCCACGCTCCTCCCACATTTAGTTCAACACTGCGTTATTTTCACATGCACATAGTTCACACGGCAACCCACAGGCGCAAACAAACCGAAACTTTTAATTATCCATCAAAATAAACACGATACTTTGCACGAGATAACATTTTAATTGGGAAACTTCATTAATTGCTCACCACCAGGATGTTAATGTGCCAATTTATTCTGGAAATCAATAAAAAAGCCAAGATTTTCCATTTAAAATTACTTTCCCTCATTTTATAAATTCAAAATGCAGCGGAAGGCAAGTCCTCTGTAAAATATTGCTTACTCGCACAATCGAATCGAATAAGACGATCGGCGGTCGGGCGGGCGATTTCATTGCAGAAAATGCAGAAATTCTGCAATACCGAATCGTGCATTACGCTGGAGTAAATTACAGGGCTGCAGTAGACGAGGAAATCGTCGCAAATGTATAAATATAATGCAATCTTATTATTACGAGCGTGAGTCGGTCGCCACGTAATTTAGAGAGTTAATGAAGGCGCGCGTCACCGCTCTAGCGCTCGCAGGCCCTCGTTGACGTTATTCATTACAGTTGAAAATGTACGTTTTACCCGAATTAAGCTTAAACTGGGCTATGCAAGCGTTGCAGCGAGAGTGCCAACGACAAGCTACATCCAAACATGAACTTATTTAAACTCATATTATAACAATGTATGAACCTCGTGCATACCAGCGTTACAACGCAATGTTGCGACGTTATTTTCTTAAATAATTTATTTATTCTGAACGAGCACCTCGCGCTGCTTCACCGAATTACATTTACCTGCATTGATTGCAGAATACAACAAACGTTGTAATACGTACATACATAAAAAGGATAACTCGATGAACAAAAGCAAAAATAATTTCGAGTTACCCTCGATAACGTATGTTTTTTTCTCATTTTCCGTGGTAACGTTTTCCAATACATAAACAAAAGAGCCGTCCATGAAAATTGGAAGCAACATCGTTGTCTGGGATAAGTAAATATTAGGGTTAGGTATGTGTTCATGATTCGGCGGCGGGCAAAGCCAATATTATCCCCTAACTAGGATTTTGCGGGGAAACGAAGTCATAACCGGCTAATAAGTTTCTAATATTATTATGTTTTGTGCAACAAGCTTAAGCGCCTACTTTTATTCAGGCAAAACTGATGATTGGCAAAATTGTTTTATGTTCCACCAACCCACATTTCAACAAAAACAAAAGTACCTATAAAAGCTTTCAAAGTACTTTACTTAAGTATAATGTACTCGAAGAAACTCAACCGATTAAAAGTCGATCGTGAGTGTCAGTCCTAAGACTGCTCAAGGTTCCAGACTTTGCCTGATTCGCTAGGATGTAAACTTCCAAACAAAGGTCTCGTCATGTTTCGTGTAGTTAGCCAAAGGCTTGCTCCGAAACTCAGAAGGTTTTGGAAGCTGAAGACATTTCTGTACGACAGCCATTTATCACTGCTGGTGACGTACAAACACATACATATATCGTCTTCACTGGTGGGGCGCAGATTGCCGCGGGCTGGCCAGGAATATTCCTCAGATGTGTACGTTTGAGTATAAAAGCCACTCGTAATATATCTACTTAAAGTAAACGTATTTTGTTTTTATCATAAAATAAATCAGCTTTTAAACCATCTTGATTTTCAATCTAGTCTTAGCACAGCGTCCACGCGACGTCCCGGGGGCATGTCCGGGATGCGAAAAAAGCAATTCTCTTCCACAACTGAGTATATTTTTAAAAGAAAAAAGTAAAGAAAAGCTGCTAATGTAGTAAGTGGCTCTGGAGAGACAATTGAATGTAGGAATAGTTCTAGAAAGGTAGTTAATATTCTGGACGAAGGCACCGCCCACCTGACTTCTCCGTACGGCGCGATTTCTTAATCGGGGCCATTAAGCACGACATTTATTTATTCCCGTTGCCTTTGTGGCGCAATGAACAAAGGATTTGCAAGGCATTGGAGTACTAACGCCATAAATAGGACTATTGAATAAATCACTGGCTCAGTGGCTCCACAGGTTACACAATATTTCAATGTGCGCAAACTGAAATTCGAACAATTGGTGATATCATAAGGGGGAGTGCAGCGTGCTGTATCGATCCTCCCCCCCCCCCCTACTCACCGTGCCTCCACCTGCAACTGTATTTAGCTGCACATCGAGCGAGCTCCTGCGAAATTATTTTGCCACTTTATTAAAATAACGCTGACGCGCCACAGATTAAGGGATTTGGCGCGCTAGGTGAGCGTTAAATAAAGAACGCTTATAGACTGAGTTGAGCTCAGTTTATCATAGTTTTTTGATGAAATTCTTAACAAAAAAAGCTGAACATTAACGGAAAATTGTGAACACTGTGAGTCTTTATTCGCAGCGTTTCCACGCCAAGCCGGCTGTCAAAACGTCCTTCAGGAGAAAGGATTTGTTTTCCAGCGAGGCGCTTGAAAGCGCTGCCTTCCCGAAAGGTGATTGTTACAGGAAAAACAAAGAACCGCTGACGTTGAGCAAAACAGCGTTAAAGCTTCTGTCTACATCCAATATCTTTATGGATAGGTAATAAATTGAGAAGTTGTTGTAGTGGATATACCCTACCCTTGGTACTTAACAGATGGATTGGTGCTCGAAAAACATTATTTAAGTCCTCACTGCAGGTGTACGTAACCTCTGCAATCAGCTACAGATTTAATTATCAATACCTAATCAGTTCCAATGACATGCTGACCCACACCGCAGGTGGCCCTCAAACACAATTGATTTGCCCGATCAAACTTTCGTTACAGCGGCAAATGGAATCACCCACCTGTAAATGCAACTTGGAACCCCACTTCCCTCCCTCACTCATTCCCCTCTACGAATTTAGACTCCCGGAATTACCATGGAAACGCGGCCACGTATTTATAGCCTTACCACTAGCAAATTAAAAATTAAATTATTATTTTTGCGAACGCTGTTTTGCGCGAAATTTTCGCAGAACGGGGTTGGTTTTTGTTTAGATTGTACATAACGAAGGTTATTTATATATTATGTAAAGTAACTAATAGATACGCTAGGCATGTGGTAACTTTCCCTTTTTCAACTCATTATATTTGTGTACTTATACTTTGTACATTCTAAGAGCGTTAAAACGAGAAAAAACAAAGCTGGCATTGTCAGCGTTTGTCAAATGTTTTTGTGTTGTTGCGAAACAGACCTCCATAGGAAAAGCGTCCAGTAAAGAGTTTTATATGTTTCGTAGCTGTGTGAAAATCTATCCAAAAGCTTGCTTTGAGGCGTCAGGGAACAGTAACAAAAAGCCGCTCATATATCAACTGCTTTCGGAATGCAACATTATATTAACTCGGTAGTTTGTGGTCGTTTTACTACCAACTTTAATGCATTATCAGCTTAGCTTGGGGTTGGAGGTTTCGTGTGACGTTGGTTAGAAAAAGAAAATATGGTCGGGTGTTATAAATAGTCTGTCTCTGATCTAGAGTCTAGAAAGTACGTGTTTCAATGTTTTTCGTTACTTTTCTAAAAGATAAAATACTTTATTTTTATTATTTTATGATAATGGCTTAAAGTATGAATGTGGATGGCTGTACGTGAAGAGAAAGATCAAAGAAACGATGGAAGGACTGTGTAGGGTGATATGACGCTGAGATGACGATTAGGTAATAGTCAAGTATGGACGAAGAAGACATGCTGCGCCGACCCCAAATAAATTAGGAAAAGGGCAGGAGAATGATGACGATGATTTGATAATAGCTTCTCTAGTCTATTTTTAACCCACTTCAAAAAAAGGAGGAGGTTCTCAATTCGGTTGTATGTTTTTCTTTTTTTTTGTGTTTGTTACCTCATATCTTCGTCATTTATGAACCGATTTGAAAAATTCTTCATTTATCTGAATGGATCTACTTCCCGAATGGTCCCATAGAAATTTAATCGAAATCGGTTCAGCAGTTTGGTTTTGAAATCAAAATAGCTGGAAAAAATATGGAAAAATATGTCATCCAAGTAAAAGAAATTGCGAAATTGATACTTGACAAGGATTTGTGTGTAATGCGATAACTAAAAAGGGTAAAATAAAAACTTTTTTAGTGTTTTTTTTGGAAGTCGGTTTTTTTTTGCAAAAAAGTTTTTATTTTACCCTTTTTTGTACCGAGTTATCGACCGTCTTTGTATCTCTACAAAATGTAAAGTAGTATAATAGATATACATATATACGTATATACATATCTAATTAATTAAACATCCTTAACTCAATTCCAACCCAACAACTTACCTACATAGTTTACCTGGTATTATTTGCTAACTATCGAAATTTAAACTAAAAGCCAATGCGTAGACTACTTGTTCGATTGTTCAGTGGCTGTGCAAACACTAGTCCGTTAAACTATTGTCTAATGTTGTGTTATTAATATGCATACTTTGACTAAGTTACACGGCTAAAGGGTTACTGGCATACTATTGTTATATTTTTTACTAGTGAGATAGCGACCCGAAGGGTTTTTAAGACTTGACTGAAAAAAAATGTAATGAAACCCCGATGCTTACATCGGGGTTTCATTACATTTTTTTTTGTATTTTACTTCCTACACAAAATATAGCATGGACTTACGCAATTAGTATGAAGAGCCCATATTTGTCCGACTCATGTTCCGTAGGGAAACTTGTCCAGTTTGACGGCCTGAATCACCACCTAAGAGGTATCGCGCTTATTTATTCAGTTATACCCTGTTTTAGTTCTTATGTGTTATACTCATAAACCTTTCGGAATAAATTATCTAAAAGCTAGTGAAAATCGTGTCATAATCCAGCTTAGAAGAATTAAGCGGTCACACAGACAGACGAACAGCAATTTTACGTAATACTTATGTACAGCGGAACAGGTTGGTTCTACAGATTTATTTGTACTGTACATTTTAATTAACGTGCAAGCCGTGAATGATTCCCTCCGTCTCGCAAATAATACATCGCGCCAAATTACAGTAGCATACATCAAAATTTGCTTCCTTATTTAAAATTTTAATCCCAACACGAAGTAATAAACTTCCTCATATACGGCGCCATATTTTCTTCTTTTATTTGTGTAAAATCAGTGTGTGACTTCGGGGAGGCGAGAAATGAAGACAAACGTGCAACGTGCGCCGCGCCACAGACTAGCTAGTAACTGATTGGACTTCAAATGTGTGGGTATACTGTAGCGACGTGTTTATGTGTAAGTATGTATGCTGTGACATAGTTGGTATATAAATTGCTGTGATACACATACCGGTTTCAGATTAGCGTATTTTCGGCGCGTATAAGCTCGTTTTTAGAAGCGCGTATACTTGCGCTTTTGCCACACACGCAACTCGTACGAGCGTTGACGCGCGTACACGCGCGGAGCTGGAGTGCAAAATGTGGCGCGCGTTGATGCGCATAATCCGATACGCGCAAAAAAATACTTTAGTCAGAAACCGCTCTAAGGACTCGTTCACGGTCTCCACGTCCGCCACCCGCCAGTCGCATTACGGTGACTTATGGCATTCTGTAACCAATTTATTTTATCCCGTTTCTCCGCAGTCGCTGTTGCAAAACGGGTCACTTAAGCGTGTAACGCGTCACAAGACGCGTCGCAAGTCGTATCGTCTGAGGTAGTGGACGGAGAGTTAGACTTAAAACTGTGTGGGTGTACTGTAACATATTTACTTGTAGGTAATGCTGTAAACTACGTGTGTATATCCAATATACTATACAATGTAGGCATGTACCTAAGTGCTATATCTCACCACACACGAGTAGAGACGACTGTTTTACTTGAAAGCTCCTTCCTTTCTCCTGACTTAACGACTCATTACACAAGCGATACATTAGCGTTTGCATTTCTCGTGTTCTGGCAAACTAAGGGTTTTATAGGCCCATCTATACGAAGTAAATAACCAGTTTATTTTGTGTGCGTATCTTTTCATCAAATTTTTTGGGTATTCTCTCTGAACGACCTAAGTGGTAAAGACAGTAAACATTAAACTTAGCGTACAACTAGTTTCCACGTAACTCTATTAAAACGGTAACAGGCAATGTCGCTAACTACGGAAGCATTTTCATAGACTGGTTTCTATGCGTCGCTGCGGTCTGTCGTAGCGGTTGGGGTTTGTTGTTGCGGTTCGCTGTTGCAGTCACTTTCGGAATTGTACCTTTATGACAAAATCCGTTAACATAACGTCTATTTGACCCAAAGGTTGACTGGTAGAGAATGACTTGTGGCAATAAATCCGCCTATGTACTACATGAAGTTTGAAGAAATAACGAAAACAAATGGCGGGAACTGATGTTTAATAGTCTATGATAAAAACGTACACAATTATTATGGCACACAAGTAACAAAAAACCTACAAAGAACCAACTTGAAACTGACATAATGCAGATAATCCAATTACATTATAGTATAGTTCCATAAAACCTAATATCCTTGCCAAATGTCACTCCAGTGGCGCGGTACAACATTCAATAAGCGTTTATACGCCGATAATACCACAGTATTACTGATTTGAATACGTGCATAACTGGATAGACTGGAATTACACAAGACCACAATTTACTATGCATTTAGTACTATTATATGACCAACATAACTTGCGATGCGGTGGAGTTTGGAACAACGATTGCAACGTTATTTAACAGGTGGATGTTTTCTAAGCAAGTAGCGCCACCCTAATGTCTCAAGTTATGTTGGTCAAACTATAGTAGCAATGCTATTGGCCAGTACAATTAAATCGTAGTATTCGTAGCAATACTACGGTTGCGTAGACAAAGGCAAAGCGTAGCAGTTGCTACGCGTGCTACGCTGCTACGTAGATTAGCTACGCGCCACTGTTTTTAGCCGACTGACCCAAAAGGGTAATGTCTTTTCTAATCGTCTAGGACCTAGGTCTACATTGTTTTATTGTATGTCAGTTTTCTTTGTTATACAAAACATACTTCTTTATCTTTGCTTTCACACCCCAGTACTGTATTTATTTCGTATCTACACATATTTTCTTGTAAATTACACAACTAAATATTCTTTCAAAATCATTTAGAGAATGTATTGCAAAAGGTTTGTGCATTATTATATTAGTGTTTAACTTTAATATAATAATAAAGAAAAAAATAATAAAGAAGCCTTAGTCGTAAAACCGCGCGAATCAGGGGCGGGTCACGAGCTATTTTAACAAAGTGATTTTCTACTAAGAGATGAGGAAATTTAATACTTCCGGTATTAAAACGTATTTTATGCGTACCATTAATCATGTAATAATTTCAGGTGGGACTTGCTGGCTCATTCAGCTGCTAAGCACGTAACGTTATCGAATATCGCAACACCTGATGACTATGTGGTATCTATGTGTGATAAGACGGACTGAGCGCTTTGAAACTATAATCTCGATATAGAATGTCTCCTCTAGTCCTGAGATTAGTAGTTTATGGTAGCCTGTAGTTACTAGTAAGTCGCATTACATTCATATGTGATGAGACTGAAGCAAACATATGTAATAATAATTGCGTTTCCGAACACGAAATATATATAAAGGTGTAGTTTTGCAACCTCGTCAAAATTCAGGAAGTTGTCATAGAAGACGTAAATAATCAATATAAATTACCTGGTATTAGGTACCTGGTCAATAATAATAAACGGTGCTTTTTTTAGTTGTATTAATTTGACACTATTTCATAATGAAGCCCTTTTCAAAAGAGGAGAATCACCCGTTTATCGAATAAACGTCTGCGTTTGTTTGCGTATATCAAAGCGCGCTTATAGGGCTTTAAATACGGTTGGTGTACACTTATCGATTTCCGATATAAAGAAAAAAAATATAAAAAATGACCTACCCATTTTATTATTGATTCGGGTCAAGAATCATTAACATATGTAGTTACCTCCTTGAATTTGACGAGGATGCAAAGCAACACCTTGTATACATTTTCAATGTCAAATTAAAAGCAGCGGGACTGCTGGGACACACAGGGCTCCTCTTTGACATAAAGAGAGATCTTATCACCATGCGGGCCTAGAGCGAGTTGGTATAATTATGTCACATGTCTTCGATTTTTTTATCTAGGACATGCAACTTTCCTCACGATGTTTTTCCCGACTACGCGATATTAAAGACAGGGTTACAGGGTTATTCTGTATCTCTAACATAACTTATTATCACGATAGTGGTAAAAGTATAGAACAATAACATTTCCAAAGTTATTTTTAAGTCAAATGTACAGCGGCATCCGATTAGGCTTGTAGCGAACACAACCCAGTTGGGAAAAGGCTTGGTCAGATGATGATCATTCAGTCCCACGCAGCAGGGAGCGGGCATCTGGCAAGCAAACGAGCTAAAGTCTACACCAGACTGCAACGGTAAATTCTATGTTTGATAATTGAAGTTTTTTTTGTCCTCAAATCACCGTTGATGTCTCACAACCCCCACTGTAGTAAAATACCCTACCATAACCCAAAGGCTATGGTGAGTCACTTCTCCCTTTCACAAACCTTATCCACCCCCATTAGGAAGCCATATTCTTCACCACTCACACGCTTCAAATTCTGCGTGTCTCAATTACCTTCGAAGAAATAAAACGTAAAGGTTTCATTAATTAATTATTACACTCGTTAGTCACTTTCAAGAATCGATGTTGACGGAGACGCTTCAAAAGTAATCCGTCCAACTTTGGCTGTAACCAAATAATGCTAATTTCTCAAATATGTCTTACATCAAAGCGAATAAAGAAACTCTTTGATCATTTGAGAACTACATTATTAATGTTGTAGAGCTGGCAAAGCTTTTATTTTTTTTATATAGGTAATTGATTTATTATAAAGTTGCGGGTGTTGCGACTTGCGACACGATTTGTGTGAAGCAACGCGCGTGCGATTCTGTTGTTTCCTTCGCGTGAGTATCGTTTTTCCGTAAGTTATGTCTTTTCTTTTATTGATTTTTTTCGCATTCGTTGTCGCAAGACGCGTGTCACAAGCGGTGTTTCAGTCCTGGCCAAGATACCTCTTGAAGAACAATCAAGCATAAAGCTGTAATCATATTAGTAGAATATGATTATTTGCCAAACGCAAACCAGCACTCCTCAGGCTATTTGACATCGCAATGTGGCTTGGAGCAGCTGGATAACATGCAATAGGAAAAGCCCATTGGCTTTTTTTTTATCATGTCCAGTAATGAACATCCGTAGGTCTTTATGATGATGATGTATCAAAACGATTGCCAACTTCGTGGTTATGTTTAGGGTAGTTTTAACAAACTATCTAGAGTCTAGCTAGACCAAGACAAAAAGTTTGGTCTAGTCTAGACTATAGACCAAACTTATTTCTGAAACAAGTAAGCCGGTTTTAGTCAACATCAAAATTTCTAATTACTTTATTGGCCGTTTTAACTAACACAAGAAGATGGCTTACTGATTGTACTTTTATTGGAATTTCAATTCTCCGCGCTAGGCTGCTCGTTAAAATTCAACAGGGTGCTTTTATTTCGCCATTACATTTATATAATAGTCTAAAAATGTTGTCTAATGTAAGTCAAAACGGATATCAAGGTGTCCTAATCATAAACAACTAGGTTTCCTCTAGCTATACATCTCCAATCCTTTTGGGAAAGAGAAAATCAAATAAGTTACATACACTCGAGGGAACGGGCACCGGGATTTTATTTCATTCAAATCGCATTGCCAGAATATTATGTTTTATGAATAATAAAACAGAATATCCCACAGCCTGCAAGTTACGATATTATCGACTAAATATATTTGGAAGCAGCAACAAGAAGCATTTTATTTTGCTAGTGCATTTGGTAGGTACTGTTCCTGACAACAGTGAGTTATGTTTGGACTCTTTATGCGATAATTAAAAAAAAAATGAGTTTAGGACTATTCCTGTATTAAGGTTCGAGTGGATCGGTTTCTTTTTACTTGTATGTACCTACAGATTGTGTTACCATCCATCATCCATAAGCTACGGCAGTGTAAAGCTTACCAAACATGGTATTTATGACCGTAAGCCTAGGAAACGATCCTAAACTGGGAACATTTACAGAAGAGAATTAAGATAAGCCTATCAGCCTACACTATTAATTATGATGAAGGCGGTATGGATATGAACATGATCAAATCAGTCATAGACTTCGATAGAACGAACTCCATCAAGCAGTTTAAGAAAACACTATTTCATTTTATTCTGATAATCAAGGTTGTTTTTCCTAAAACGGTAAGCAGAGGTGTATGTTCTTGTTAACCCATATTTTGCCAGTTGATTATGTCTTTAAGTTCAGTGTAAGGGAGGCTATACATTCGGAATGACCTGCTCGAATCATACCAAATCGTGGTGACTCGAACCCTAATTGGAGGCGACCCTATTGCCAACATCTGTACTACGGACTTCAACTGAAAAATGCCAAAAAATTCCAAAAAAAAATAACATTACTGATAATTTCCCTCTATATTTCACATAACCCATCAACAGAAACCCATTACGAATAAAACGAGTAACAACAAAAGAGGCGGGAATTCCTTGTCGGAAAACATTCGGGAAATGATGGGAGCAAGCCTACATCCATCACGGGAGATGTATCGACGCTAGCGCGATACGTTACCTTATCACACTGGGTACATGTAATGTAGGTGAAGTATGTAAGTAAAGGTATGCTCATCAATTATGAACTCTCAGAAACGTGAGTAACAATGGTTTTGTTTGAAGATTTTTGGTAATTTTACGATCAAAGCACAGGTGCTTGGGTTGCTACAAAGATTCAAATCGTTAGATTCGCCCTAACGCCATAGATTTAAATCACAGATTCGCAATACCGCGTCAAAAAATGTTCACGATTCTATTTGGTTGACAATGAGATGACCAATGTTTTAGGACTATTCCGAGAGTGGGAAAATGACAGCGCTAGACAGCTGTATAGCGCCATCTCTTACCCACTCTCGGAATAATACTAAAACATTCTTGCACTAACAGATCATGGTAACCCCCCAGTACTTATATTACAAAAATAGCATACAGTATTTTGCGCTTTTAGCTTCATTACATTGTACTTGTGTAAATACAAAATTGATTTGCCAATTAATTAGTGCAGTTTAATATTGTTATTTGAATCAGAATATATTAGCCGTCGTCCTAATTGGCCAACGATCGTGTGAGCTAACGATGCGATTTTTCCTGTGCTCGCACGCTGACGCGTGACCAAATAGGACACTCAAAAGAGATTTGTAGCTTTGATTGCACGATCGCACGATCGAACGCATTTACAGTACTCGCGCGATGATTTGCAAGCTACAATTAGGACAGTCGAAAGAAATGTGTGTGTTTAATCTTGTCGTGCAACGAAATCGCATCGTTTGCTCGGACGGTCGTAGCCAATTAGGACGACGCCTTATATGTACATGGTAAAATAATACCGCCAATTAATTTTCATGATATTATGATTGCTTTATTTAAAACCATATCAGCACAACAATCACGTAATTAAAGTAGCAGTTAGTAATTTTGATGATTTATTTATTTTTGATGTTACCATCACGCCTGTAATACTCTAAGGGTGAAGACATAGGATGGATAACCTGCTTTGCGAACCTATTGCTATCAACCGGCACAAATTCAGACTCCGATGCTACTTATTTACATGAACAAAAATGCCTGTAAAGGATTCTATTTAAAAAGACCAATATTTATAGGTAGGTTCTTTATTCAGATGTCCCACTATTCCTTTAATTATTAATATCCTGCATCGCGACAACTGGCTTCCTTCAAGCAAAGAAAAACTTCACACTCACATGATATTACCCATATCCATTCAATTTTAGCCCATAAAATTAACGGTATAAGACTCCAACAAGCTGCACTTGTCAGTTTGTAAAACTTTTAAATTATCTCTGGATTTTGAGCTGTATTTTTGAGACAATAAGGTGTATCTCATGTTGATAAGTAAGTGGAACGGTATCTGCACGTGCTATGACGTCAGACGCACGTGCACCGGCGCCCGCGCATCTGCCGGCTAAAGTTCACTGCACCGCGCCAGAGAAAGATACAACGCAGAGCAGGGTAAGCAAAGTAATAGGATAGAGACCACAGATAAGAAATCGTTTTTCTTTTTAACAGGCACAATGTCAATGCCAATGTGTGTAATGCCTAAACGCGTTAAAACTTCACAAAAGAAAACAAAACAACTACTTTCATTCAAATTGCTGAACTTGTTTTGATCAATTTCGGAACAAAAACAGAACAGTTACCGAGAAATACAAAACTAAAGGAAAGCCGAAACAATTCGTTTAACCGCGACAACTTATATGAGAAAAGGAAAACGTTCGTTCGAAAAGGTTTTTATTCACAAAGTTTACATAAGTCATAGCCAAAGTTTTACATCGGCGATAAGAATGGAAACTCTTATAAAAATACTATTTTCTGTTTTGCATTTGAAATACTTTGGAATATCACATAGTTGTGAAATCGTAACGTATGCATATTCATAGATAGAGTACCTAAGTTTTTGACTTTATAAGGTTGAAAAGGGACATACCATATAGGCGATTACCACAAGTTCAGTATGTAATTCAGAACACCTCTTAAAAAAAAAATTGGTAATTAAAAGAAAATCGGCTGTTACCTACAAAAGAGCAGTACCAACATTGTCAAAATGCTGTATCCAACAGCTGTATTTTTTATAAATACAGATAAAAAATATATGTGGGGGTCTGGAATGGTGCACTCAATACGTGGTAATCGTTTGTAGGTCGGTGTCGCTTCCACCTTGTACAAACTGACAGTGTTACCTGTAGGCAGCGGTAAGACGGAACGACAACAGCAAGTTTATCGATAGCCTAGACATATCAATCGAATAGATGTTTGAACTTTATTTAATAAGCTAACCATATACGTTATAACACTAAAATAATTTAACTAAACTAAAAACAAACTATAAAATGGCATCTAGAACTCCTCCTCAAAGCTGTCAGCTGGTAATGTGTCCAAGAGACTAGCACGGCGCGCGGCGTTGCGCGTTGCCACGTTGTAAAGCCAGCTCTTGGGTCACGAGAAGCGTCAACTAGGCGTTTAGGAATTTCCTTAAAAAGACTATGAGCACTCCCAAACGCCTCGAAAATATAGTTTCCACAAAGGTTACTATGTATTTACGCCGGTATACATATTTACGCCGCTTCACTACATAGTATAAAACGAAGTCGCTTCCCGCTGTCTGTCCCTATGTATGCTTTTAAAACTACGCAACGGATTTTTAAAAGGTTTTTTTTTGATAGATAGAGTGCTTCAAAAGGAAGGTTTATATGTATAATATATGCATATTATAATAGAGAAAACATTAGTATCTACATTGCACCCGTGCGAAGCCGAGGCGGGTCGCTAGCGAAATAAATAAATCATCGATTCATCGTCATCACTGAGAGAATGTCATTTTGTCTAAGCCCTTTGGATTTGTCCAAGGATTTACATTTAGTAGGTACTTTGAAATTCCAAGGATTTATTATATAAGGCTTCTGACAAGTGTATTGTTTACTTCTTATTATTCTACTCCACAAGATAATAATTATCCGTGTTACTGAAATAAACTTTTTATAACTTCTTTTAACCTGAAAGAACATTTTGCACACATTCCTATTTCCTATAAATGAGTCAGTTAAAAAGAATCCACCATTTTTTTCTCCAACACAAAATTATTGAAGCGCGCAAATTGGATGCAGGTAAAAATCCGTTGTTGCGCTACAAAGGAATTCTTTTATACGAGGTTGGAAACCAAAGTGCTTATTGTATAAACCTTCTTTGTTGTATGACGTCGTATATCAGGATGGAGGTGTAGTTGCGTGGGACACAACCAAGACAAAATAGTTTTAGGGACAAATGTCCGTGTGACAGACGGTATCAATCGTCTTTTGTCAAGATATTCTCTCAAAAGATACGTCTTGCGTATTGTATGTTGGTAGTGTTCGAGTGATTTGTGTAGGTTTTATTATAAAAACGAATTTAGCTGCATTGGCCACCATCGTTTCCTTTGTTTGCCCCAAGTTTGGACTTTGCTCAATTATAATTAATGTAATTATTTAAATATTTCACACGTTTGTGGTGTCAAATGAACCACTTCATTAAAATATTATGAACTACATCACCTATTTATTTCTGTTATAATGTTGAAATGATTTATTTTGACCTATGGTTAATAATATTAACTACATTATTATGTTTCACATTAAGTCATTAATGTGAAACATAATACGAGGGAGACAATATGAAAAAATAATCTACTGTATAAAGCAGCTAATTAGCCAAAAATGCACAAAACCATCGATTTCTCAAAGACAAAAATTAATTTCACATCAATTTAGCTACCTAGCAACTTTACCAGTGAAAAAGGCACGTTCTTCGAAGTTAGCAAATAAAAAAGGTTCGTTTCTTACTCGTTCAAAGAAACAATAATAATTCACATAAAACTTTTCACCCTACTACACGTGAATGGAAAGTGGCCGATTTTCTTTTATGTTAGCCTACTGAAAGTATCTATTTTTCTTGAAGGAAATGACTGTATTAAATTTATACATCGTCAGAAAAAAGAATACTATTCATCTTTAGTTAATCTTCCATTAAAAAAAAAACAGGATAACATCATAACCAAACTAAAATATCAGTTCAAATCAGTGTCAACTGATAATGTACCCAAAAAACTGGCGGCACTGGTGTTGTATCGCAATGGTAGTGCCAAGACAAGGTAAAAACCCAGCCCTTTGATCACGGGAAGTTTCAACCAACCGTTTCAGGAATTCATCAAAAAGGTTGAAGAAAAGCCAAAGGTGTGGATGATACAAAGTTCCTTCATATAACATCAAGATACACATTATTTTTTAAAGTGGAAATTAGGTTTGCCCTACACCTTCGCTATTATTTTCTGATTAATTTCATTGCGGGATCCAAGACAATAAAATTGTTTCTCTGGGACTTCGTCGAGCTTCATTGTCTCGGCGCTTTTCTGGTGGTGGTCACTGTTGATTCTGGCTTTCAGGAGTTGCAGTGGTTTTGGGAATAGTGAGCTTGTCCCAAATAATAAAAAAGATACGCATCAAAATAAAAACGTAAGGAGCACTGGGTCATTCATTATAGTCGTTATACTTATATAATATTCATGTTCTGGAAACGACACAGGACGCTCTTTCAGCTTTGTCAGTCCTTTGTGAATTGTGAGATCCTTTTTCGAACCAGTCCAGCATGAGATTACAAATTCTATTATTATTATCAATGTTCACAGATTCCGAAGGACATGAGGTCTTTTTTTTTAATAATGCAAGATAGGTCGTCGAGGAACATGGAAATAATCAAAAGGCCATTTCCTGCAGGTACTTTAAATGAAAATGTTTCAAGTCTCTCTTGTCAGTTTCAATCTCATTTCAACAAATATATGTAATTGTTTTTTTTTTAATTAATTAGAGGTGTTGTTGACAGATTGACGATGAGTTTAAAATGCAGAATATGAACGAAGACCTTGTACACAGCAGTAATGCTTTGAGAGAACAACGCCAACGAGGTAGTTCATAGAAATATTTCTGTAAAGTTTTAGGAAAGTGATGTATACATATTGGTGCTCGTGACTGTACGACCCAACTGTATATCTGTCAAAATGTTTTATGTCATGCGATATGTAGCACACAAGCAGTTCGAAATTCCTATCTGACGGATAGTAAACACAATTTCGAGCTGGGTATCAGTGGTGAACTGTATCAATATGTCGATTTAAACAAACATGTCACCTTGTTGGTATACTCTACGAATTCTACGATACTATAGTGTACGATACGATAGTGTCGAATAACTTTATCATTGAGGATTTCACTGGTTTCAATTTCTCAAAAGCTGTTTTCTTTGTAAATAGTGAAGATAGATATTATATTCTGAATAGATGGGCAGACCTCTCTTTTGAATAAGTATATGGGCAATTGTTATTTAGTGAGTATTTGTGCCTGGAGATCTGTGTTACAGGTCCCAGACCCAGTATAGACTACAGCTTTAACAAAGGTGTAATTTAAGATATATATAACCTGCAAATTGTACCTTTTACAGAGAAATTATTAACTATAGTTATCTCGGTCCTGACAAGTTCTATCTATTCTTAACTTGTCTACCATGCAAAAACACCCTGCTGAGAGTTTTTTTTTTAATAACACCCAGTCTGTTTTTCACAATTTTGATTTGTTTTCTTAAAACTGAACTGTAAATTGTTTTGTAATCTGGCTAGCTTTAACTTTTTGGTCGTCGAGCATATTGGATTACAATCCTCTATGAAAATCCAATGCGTTGACCCGTATTCGTGTGTCGTCGCATCCTCGCATCATAACCCATCCAACCGTTCTAGCGTGTTTGCGTAGTTAACATCACACTCAAATATACATAAATGTCCAGTCATTCTGTGTGTTTGTGGAATATAATTAGTCTAAGTATTAGGTTTTTTGACAGATATTGTATTGTACGTTCAGTGGAATTTGAATGTACGTATTTACATACCGTTGTGTAACGTAATTTCCCATTTATACAGTTGCAATTATGCGTTGTCAAAGCACTCGTAATTATTTACCACCCTAAGGTTGATTGACACATGCACACCAAAAAATGACACGGTCTATATTTCTATATATATTATGTACATATTATGATTGTAATAGTTATAGCTAGACCGTAAATGTTTCAATTTACCGGGAACTCGAGTTTACTCAATCTTCTACCACTCTTTATTGCAGCCAACTAAACGCATAAATAAGAGCAGTCACACCAACCTAATAAGAAAAGAAATATCACACCCAATGCGCTCGTATACAGCGACAGCACTGCGCAATCCATTTTCCCTCTCAACTACTTATACCGAAGAAAGATAAGAGAATAAAACGCTTTGTATTATTCTTTCATTTCCCGAGGAGTAGGTACTGGCTACTCTACATGGATGGATGATCTAAAGGACCGTAGGCAAGACCTGATGGACTGGATAAAGGGACATCGTATATGATATCGATAATGATTAAACAAGTATAAGTTTGAGAACTGAAATCCGACTACGTAAAAATCGCGCCCTGAAAAGTACGAAACAAAGAGAATCAACTAAACGATAAGTTTACTATCGAAACGAAGATCGGAAGAATATATACACGCCACGTCCATTTTTTTTTTCAACTTATGTCTTGATGTCCTCTCGAGGGCGCCATATTGCATTTAGTGTGACGTCACATAGCTATGTTAAGGTGTTTAAAAGCTATATGGGAATTAAAGTAATAATACCTCATCTCTGTTTAATTATGATATATTTTACGACAAACCTGACGTTGCTTTTCACAAATAAGTACTCATTTTTAAATATTCATCAACTCCAATAATAACTGGTCACATTCACATAAAGCTCACGAAATATATTGCCAGGATTTAAATAAATGATATACGTTGTGCTTACTGATGAAAAAGACCGCAAATTAATACGACACTGTATTGGGTAGGCAAAGAAATTCATGTATTCATTCCCAGGGGACCCTGAATAAATTAAAGTTGGAAATATAACATTGTTGGCCGCTCGAAAACCTTTTGATAATAATCGATTAGGCCCCTAAACGTCAAATTATAATAGAAGGTAATGTACTATGGTAATCGGTAACGCTATACTGAAATCTAAAATTGCTCCGTTTTTTTTTCCGCAATAATTCACGTCATATGACTGAATATTATTTTGCCTGTAGACTCGTTCGTCTCTTTAAAAAGATGTGTTCAGAAAAATCTTAAAACGTACGAATCTGTCTGAGTTGTATACAGCGTGTACCAGAAAGATGTGGTCATATTGCAGGGTGTGATTCAAGCCATCAAGCTGAACCACTTTCTGCACGGGACCAACATCGAAATCGCGAAAAAAAAAACTGTCCAGTACAAAACGTCAATACCTACTCGATCCATTTTAGACTGTTTTTTTTTCCACGATTTCGATGTTGGTTTGAGGGTCTGGATCACACCTAGCAAAGAGACCACACCTTTCTGTTACACGCTTTTGATTTCACACTTTTTTCTTTACCACCGTTGATTTAAGAACCAAAAGATTATTGTATGGTATTATAAAACCAATGATTGTCATGACTTTGAGGCTTTACGTGAAAAGGTATAGTAAAACACCCTTTTCAGTATCAACTAGATACTTAATGTGACGTAAGCACACTAAGCACAGTCCTCGTGATAAGGGTCAAGAACAACAACCAACGTATTGTCATAAATAATTAATAACATTAACAACATCAATTTATTATAATCTGCTGTCACTCACTGACCAACCTCATTAATAAGATGATTTTATAATTAACTAGATGTGCCTGCGACTCCGTCTCGCTTGAAACTTGTCTAATATAGCAATATCTTATACCTACAATACGAATAATTCTCCAGTAAAAAGCGCGCTTTCATACGTACAAATTAACGTTGCGTAAATTGAGCGTTTTACCAAAGTTTGATAAAACAATTTCAAAGGTCAGATTATGATTATAATTACCAATTCACCAGATATTTTTGACGTCCTTTAATATTTTCCCCTTTTGATACTTAACTTAATAAGTATTATTTATTTAAGTTTCACTACAAGTGATTAGTCTTTGACGAACGCATGCCATTTCAATTCAAATAGTGACGTAGCCTTGATATGAAACGTATGTGGCTGGTACTAGAAGGCTAATTTCGCAAATGTCATCTCGCAGACACAGTGCTCCAAAATTTTAATTGCATCCTGGGAAAATTGGATAGACATGAAATTCGGAATCCACTTCTAGTGCCGCTACGGCGTAGCGCAACACCTACGCCGCGTAGCAGTCTACGACTATCTACACATTTTTAACGAATTTATTAACACTCACATCAAGAATATATTTACATACTTACTTCTTCTATCGTAATGGCATAGACGTCATCACTTTAACTGGCGCTGAAAACTGTCCCAATTCAAAGCCTTCCTTGAGCACACAATCGAATCCTCCGGAGTACACCACCTTTCCTCTGAAGGGTTCGATTGTGTGTCTAAAGTTCACAGTTATTTTAGATCTTTATTTACGTAACAATAAGGCAGCATATTGGGTTGCTGCCCCTGCCAAATCGGTCAAAAATGCAGGGATCTTTATTCTATGTTCGATAAAGTTGCTTAATTGTCAGAGGTAAAATACCTGTGAAAGAATTAGTAGATACATAATTAAAGGTAAGAAAAACAATCCTTCTTAAGAGTAGACTCACCCATAGATGGCAGCTGCGCCGGCGATGGCCCCGCCGCACTGCGCAGCCACGTAGAGCGCGGCGCGCAACGGTGACACGCGCCTGCGCACGCACAGCGCCGCCGACACCGCCGGGTTCACGTGCGCACCTGTGCCGCATGCAATGTTCATTTATTTATTTATACGCATAATACATAAAAAAGTGGTACATAAAACAGGCTAGTATAAAATCAGGTTCTCCTGAACTAAGCGACAGATAGGAGTTGGGGAGTTTGTTCTGCCACATTGAGATTAAACACTATAGGAAATGGTGAAAGGCTGACGTTTTGGGAGACTGTCTTAGATAATTTTTAACCGACTTCAAAAAGGAGAAGGTTCTCAATTCGTCGGAACCTTTTTTTATGTATGTTCCCCGATTACTCGAAGATGGCTTTACCGAATAGGATTTTTTTTATATGAAAGGGTATACTTCCCAGGTGGTCCCATGATCATCAAGTCAGGATCTGATGATGGGATTCTGGAGAAATAGACAGAACTCTTCAAATTTTATAGGCATACTTGAAGCGATTTGGGTAGTTTTTCGAAGGTACTTTTTCGGAGTGGTCCCATTTCAATTTGCTGAAGATCTGATGAAGAACTTCGGAGATAAGCAACGGAACTCCTCAATAAGTGATAGCAAATGGACTGCGATTGCTGGAATATCATGTCTGTCTATTGTTTACACCAGTTCATACCATAACATCGCGCCTATATGCTCTGAGGGGGTACGCAGATGTGTACAGCACACCCAAATTTCGATAGGTATGATTCTAAGTTCCATTGTAATGGGGATAAGCCTTGCCTATTACCTACCATGACATGTATTGTTATCAATATAAAATAAATGCATGACAAATATTTGTTAAAGATATTACAACTAAAAATGGAAAAATAAAAAAAATTTTTTGCAAAAAAAAAACCGACTTAAAAACACAAAAAAGTGAAAAATAACTTTAGCTTCAGAAGTCGGTGGCAAAAACCGCATCAATAAAACAAAATTCACCGACTTCTGAAGCTAAAGTTATTTTTCACTTTTTTGTGTTTTTGAAGTCGGTTTTTTTTTTTTTTGTAAAAAATATTTTGACTTTCAAAAGTGCTGATTATGAGCCTTATTTAAAGAACAGTCCAGATAAAATGACATTCTATCAGCGACAATGATGTTAAAGTCAAAAATTAATTGGACTGACATCAGCTACCGAAAAGCCTATCCAATGCTTTTGAAAGTCGTTATAGAAATACAAAATGCTTTGAAAGTGACTACTCTTGTCTAAAATCTGATCAGACTATGATTAAGGGAAATGGGTGCTCAAATACCTTAGTTTTAAGATGTTGCAAAGCCTTGTTTTGGCAACATGAGTTAACCTAGTCATTGCTATTATTAAGTTCTTACAAGATTTTAAAAACATCGTTCCCATGGGCACCACACTATGTTCATACAAAGATGCTTTCATAGTATCGAAACACCTGCCGACATATCGAATGAGGTCATGGTAATATTCGTGGCAGACACGAGTTAGGTACCTACATAGGGCGAAACATAATCTGGATAAGTCCACTATCATCTTTCTGCCATTACCCAAAGTTACTTCTTGTAATTCTAATGTTTTTCTTTCATTCTCCCCTGTCAACTGTCACGCTATCATTTACTTTTTTTTCTTTCTTATAACAATCCTCATACAATCCATCTATTCGTTTGGTGTTTCACTCCCTTCCACTTTTATTTATAACTCATTTAGTCATACTTAGTTTGGGTTAGTCAAACCTACTTAAATTCAACAAGCGTGTTTTCTATTAACAAAATAATATATGAAAACTTCCAAGAGGATTGAATAAACAAGTAGTGGACGTAAACACAGTTGTTTGAAGTCTTCGGGGATCAACAAAATGATAAAGTTGAATTTGAAACCTTCGTGATCAGCATTGAAATCTAGGACAAATGCTCCAAACAGCAATAAGACCTTTTTGTTCAAACTGTACAAATTGTACAGAAAGGTAAGCTAAGCTTTACAAATGGCGATCCATTTATTTAGAAAAGTATTACTGAATCATATAATGAATGACCCTTTTACGCTCTGCACACGACCTCAAGCGATACTACTTGTGCCAAGCAACATGTGCGTGTGTCATTTGTTTTTTTTTTGTGTGAATACCGACGCGTCGCGGTGATTCTTGGCACGCCTTAAGCAACTTTCTTTGTTTTGTCAGCTGTTATGGCGCGTTTACCTACACTTGATCGCTAGCCCAAATTCGGTTGCCTATGGGAGTCGGACAAACGTCCAAGTGTAAAAGGGCGGGATCGAAGACGCCCGTCTTCGGGCAAACTTGCTCAGTTTTATGGCTCGACGTCATTCAAACTACTGGTAGTGTAATTAATAAATGTCGGCCTCGGCTACCCGAATTCGGGCTCATGACCAAGTGTAAACCCGCTATTACCATCGCAGCACGTGTATCGCATGAGCTTCAACAAATTGTATACATACAATGAATGACCCTCTACGCCCCTTTCACGACCTCAACAAATATGACTGTCACTCTTGTCATTGTCATTGGTTTCCTACGCGTGACCGCCCGCCGCCGCGTCTTCGTTGCGACTCGCAGAGCAACTTCTTTCATTTGTTTTCAGTCGCAACACGCCTGTCGCTTAATCGCGTAGCTGGTGGCCCAGCACTAACAAATGGCGACTTATTTTTTAGAACAGTAATACTGAGTCATTAAATGACCCTTTACAGGATTAGAATGCTGGAGGACATTTCACTTTGTCATTAAGTGAGACAAACAAATCAGGCGCACACGGCCGCTAGGTGACGCGTGGCTGTGATCCAAATAGAAGCTGCGATCGATCCCGTAGCTATGCGACCCTTAAATACCTCCGTCATTAAAATTAATCGGGCTTCTTTGACATTTTATGTTGAACATTATTTTCAACGTGTATTTATCGGTTCTTGATATTGTTGTGGTTCTTGATTAATAATAATAATATCGCTAGACATTACACACAGCGCCATCTAGTGCCACATTAAGCAACGAGGCTTGTGTCGTGGACACTAGATAGTTGATATACTACATAGATACTTTTTTGTTTGTAAATACATACTTATTATACATATAAACATCCATGACTCGGTAACAAATGTCCATGCTTAATCACACAAACACTTGCTCCTACCGGGATTCGAACCCGGAACCCTATGAACGTAAGGCAGCCTCACTACCGCTGCGCCATTCGGGTCGATTGTTATTTAATAATTTATGTCTTTCTACACAATGCATTTTGTTAGGAAATAGATTACTTATGATAATTATTATGATGTACTTAGCAGTTAGCTTCTAGTTCATTGATAGAAAAAATAAATATGAATTAATTACCAGTTTACTGAGCCCTATTTGCTACGGAATTAGGTATAGTTTCTCTTCTTTCTCTAAGCTTTACTTTTCTGACTTGACAATACAAACGTAAAAGTAAAATCAATTATTTAAGTTCGAATTGTACCATGCTTCAGATGATTACAAATCGGCTATTTGGATCTTTCGTAACCAAGCAGCAATCGTTATGAATTTATGATCGGCAAAACAGCCACGTGCCTCTGCTAACCTCCTACTCTCTACCTCCCAACCGACCACGCCTTCAACCCTTGTTTTTATAACCACAGACAATTTCCAAACCGACTTAATTTGGTGTTAAAGAAATTCTGGCCTTCGTTCGGCTTTTAAATAAAAAGAAGAGGGGCATTTAAGAGTTTTCAAAACAAAAAGCACCATACCTTCATCGAAATAAAACATATTATTGCAGATCTACAGTGCAATCAGCGTCAGTGTACGTAATGAATTCCGGCCCGCCAGCTGTTACGAAGCTGACTAAGTACTTTACGATTATTCCCTCCGACATAAATTGTTTACATAAAATCTGACTTATCTTCCAAGCGTACGTTTGGAATAACAAATTCTGCGACGAGATAAAATCATGTCACCTTAGTATTCGCGCCGAATATTCGTTGGTCCCATGTCGGGAGAAATCACCATAGTTGCTACGCGATAATGGCTGGCCGAATGTTTACCTGCGTTCGAGGTAATATAATAGCTAAGACACAAAAGATAGCCTTGAGGTGTGCGTGTGCCACCCCCGGGTATTGCAGAGAAATGCGATATCATAACGTTACCATAGTGTGCCGAGTACGTGATATGTCAATACGAATTCCAACCAAACAATGTGTGGGCCGGAACATTATTGTTTCATCTTTGGGTACGATCATACAGGTATCTGGCTAATCAATATTCAGAATCAATTTGCACGTTAAACAAACAAACCTGACGTACACAAAGTGGCATATTACCTATATACATATGTAGGTAACCTGCCTACGTACGGAGAGAGGAACGCAAAAAAATAAAATGGAACAGGTGGATTAACCGATGCGAGGCGACGCAGATATATCGAGTGCAAAGTCGAACTACTACGCCTATCGATTATTCAGATTGTGTTAGCTACCTTTCAGTGGGATAGAGAATATTACCAGCTGTTTATACAAGCCGCGAGCGAGATACGACCTACAAAAGGAACAAAGGTGTTGTTACATCTGATGTTTTACAAAAGTTACGACTCCTTACGCTACCATTTCTTATATATATTCAAGTTCTCTGAGACACGATATCTTTCACAAAGAACTTTTTTGACGTTCTCTCTCGAGATTCGAGATAGCAAGTCATTTCTCAGAAGAATCTGATTTAAAATACAGCTTTCCTCCTCCTATTACATCGCAATATAAGGCGAATTATTTATCGTTCTTTAAAAACTTCAGACAAGTTTTAAAGGAAGCTCCGTTGACAATACCACTTCGTGCAGTCTACTTCCTGAGTACGCATTGATAAATGAATACAGCATCGAGCGTTCAAAATAAAAATAAAACGCACAAAACAAGTATTATTCCAAGTTGTAAGAAGAACTTGAAAAGAAGTCTTGACAATAGTGCCTTACTTAAATGTGAGCGCTGACACTCAGTCGATGAAATGTTGTGTAGAGGATGAATCTAAATCCCATTATAATTTATGCATCGTTTAAAGCTTGATATAGTCCGCGCTCGAAACAGGGTTGTCAACTTGTCCGGCCATTAGTGAAAATTAGGGCGATCGCGGCCGGGGGTGTATTCTAAAAATTCACCACGGTAACATTGTAGATGCAAGAATTGCCGCCTGATTGTGAACGAGAGAGCTTTCTCCGGGTTATTGTTATGATATAATTTAAAATGTCATTGTCCCCACGTCATGTGATCGCCATTATAAAGTTGTGTCGAGGGGACAAAGGGTGAAGGGTGCACGTGTTAGCTTATAATAATCCCGCCTAACGTGCTTAAGTTGTGTCGGCTAGTTTTATGGGAAGTGACGTCGAACTTGTGCATCCGTGGTTAATTTTATAATTGTTTGGATTGTTAGTTTTACTTTAAATGATAAATGATGTTTATTTTGCAAATAGGTTTTTACAAACACTTTTTTTTACACGTCTTCTTTTTTAAAACTAGATGAGGCCGGTGTTTCGTATCTGACTACTCTGAGAAGAAACAACCGAAACAAACTCAGAGGTCAAAGTCTCTTTTAAGATCCAGACATAGTCTTGATAAACTCACATGGGGACTATGCAGATAAGTGTCTAAGATGGTCTTTTGAAGAAAGAACCACACAGATTTGAGTGGACCTGTCCAGCCAGTGCAAGCATTTGTCAGTTATCGTGTAGCTCGACTCATAACTCAAGGAGCTCAACGAAACGACGAACAATACCAAAGAAAGGACATTTGTGTAAGTCGCTTATAGTACCTACTCAAACTGCCAGACAATAGTAAAAACAAACAAAAAACATAAAAGTTACCCACATTGTCCTCACATTCACACTAATCAAATAAAATCGATAATAATTACAAAATAAATGTTCATAAAAATCATTAAATGTCACACATAATAAAAAAAAATAACAAAAAAAAATATGTTAGTACTTCATCATTCTCCTGCCTTTATCTCAATTAAAACATTTTTTTTATTGCTTTCTAGTGAATAGTATTTACCTACTGTTTGCAAATCCAAACAAGCCTAGACTTTTAAAACCACCGATACGGCAAAACATTTCTCAAAGAAACAAAAAAGCAACATTAAGAACCTACTTGACAAGAAAAAAACGTCAAGACTTTCGCCTCGCAGCCGCCCGATCCTTTTTGAAAAAAAAGCGGATAATTGTGAACATCTGCACGCTGTGGCCGCGCGGGTCGGCGTGGGTCGGTAACTCATCCGAACGACGCGACGGCCGCTATCAAAAGGCGTATAAATTACCGAACGGTACAGGGTTAATTGGACCCACAACATGGGCCATTTCGACCCCAACTATGAGCGTACAGCACTTCTGCTTATTTTCAAATAGATGGTAAATACTAATGATTATGCCAAAGATTACGCGATTATAGCAGGTGGTTGTTTAGTTTCTGCCTGGGAAAAAGTTGTGAGCTTCATATTCATGAATATGATTTTATTAAATTACGGCATCAACTACGGCAACACTGTCAAAATATAGATAAGTCATGGTTTGACCTGGTGCACTGCATTCGCACTGGGTGTCTGTGAACCCCGATTTCGGCAGATTATGCTTGCAGCAGCCTACTTGGGCTCACAGGCGATTGTAGGTAGGTGCTGTACTAAAAGTACAGAAATCATATCGATACTAAGAAGGCCTTTTACGTTTTTTCATACGCCATATTCCAAATTCACCCACAAACTGAATCGTAAAAGAAAACACACCCGCTGCTGTTACAGGTTCATATTAAATGTACGAAAAAGATTTATACACAAGCTTATGTAGGAATATATCAATACTAAGTCCTGGGTTACGCACTGAAATATTTTATGGCTCATAAGACCCACGTAAATGTGTGGGTAAGGTAGATACATATCCTAAAAACATATGTTTCGTGACTGTAATATTTTTAACAAATAAAGGATGAAAGATGTCGCAAAAGTACCACCTGCAGTAAAATTAACAAAGGGAGTTTTTACATCGCGGTTACCGTTGTAAACCTGAGTTGAACGTGAAATCACATTTACAAAAAAGAACAAATAAAAATGCAAATGAGGACAACCCTTTACGAGCTATCCCACGTTACATGGAACATTATAAGTTGAAATAACATTGAAGCACGTGGGCGTTTAGCTCTTTTTGTTGCCAATTACAGCTGCGCATTCCTCGTACTCGTTCCTAGCTAGAAATTTCAAGTTCTCACAGTATCGTAGGATTTTTTTTTCGTTTAACTGCTATTTTTACTACCTGGCCTGTCCTATTTTATTTGCGGCATCGAGCGGTCCTTGCTATCGACAAGAGTATCGAGAATCTAAGTGATACGCTCCACAATAGTTTTATGGCCACACCGTGAGCGATTTGGAAGAAGAATAGGTAGTGCTGTTTTGAAATTGCCCGTTCTACACGTTAGCAATGATGTCGAACTTTCATTCTCATCGAGAATACAAACGGATTTGCCAAAGATTTATCTAAAGATCTTGGTAGCGCTTTTTTAAAGCTCATGAACTAGCTCTTGGCTATCGCCTTTGTTCAAAGAGTTAAACCTATTATTGAGGAAAGAAAGGGATACCAAAACTGAAATTAAGTACTTGCCTACAACAAAGGCAGGCGTGGCAAACCTCAATGCGAAGCAACATAAGTTCTTGTAGTGTAGAACAAATAATTGATTTTCATCAGGAGAACTCCAAAAGTAGTTATTTTTGCCGAGTAGGTAAGCATAATAATCTTGTACAAGTTTGAAACCAATTTGGTAAATAAATTAAACTTATGTATACGTATATATTAAAGCGATACGTAGATCAAGTGACAGGTACGTTATCCTTCACGGAAACTGTATCTTACCAGATATGTTAGCAAAGCACAGAGTGAGGGTCGCGATGGCACAGCCGGAAGCGAGCGCGGTGGACAGCAGCACGGCTGAAGCCGAAGCACCCACGCCCGCTCCGCCAGCCGCTCCGCACACGATGAACACATACAGAAAGGAGGCCGCGCACTCCGCCACCACGGCCTTCCACAACGACAGCGTCCGCACTTCCACCCGCGCCGGAACTCGCCCTGACAAACCCCCATCACCCGAGTTCGCATCCTTTCGTAAACACTCCAATTTTTCAAATAAAGTAACTATATGCTGCTCTAAGTTCTCATCCGAAATATTAAAAGACTGTTCACCCATTTTGAAAAAGTAGAAAAAAACAAACACTTTATACTCTATGCATTTTTGAAATTTCGAATTCGCGCGCGATTTGTTTACGAACGCGTTCGAAATAAGGATCGGTTAGAGACGACGTGAACGGGTCGGCCGTCCGTCTCGCAATGCCGGTGAACCAGTGAATGAACAGCGAGTGAATGGGTGGCAAGCGGGGGCGCCGCACATGTCTCGGGCGCCGACACTTGTTACACCCCGCCCCCGAGACCTGCAGTTTCAGCGAGGGTGTAATCAAATCGCCAACTTGGCACCGAACTACCACAATAGCACTAATTAAATAAAAGTTTTTGTATTGAATTTTTTAACCCCCGAAGGGTGTTTTTGTTCCATTTTATTTAATGGGCCTGGGGTCATGTTATACGAAATAAAAAAAAAAATAAAAAAAAAAAAAATCTTTATTTATACAAAAACCTTCAACATTGCTCAAAGTCTAGGTCACATGAAATTCAATGAATTAAAGGTCGTACAGATAGAGTAACCCTGACTCCCAAACTAGGAGATCCTGTGACTTAGGAGTCAGTGTTCTGCTGTCACTATGATACAAAAACCTTATTCTAAAAGTGTGTTAACAAAAATCTTGGCAAAAAGAAACAGATTTGAAAGTAGGTACCTACACCAGAATTATTATAACAAAGATTAAACTAGGGGTGAAGGAATTTATTATACGGAGTTGTATTACGAGTGTGCATGTGTAGGCAATTGTATGTGTAGGTGTGTATGTGAAGGTGAGCGTGTGTATATGGGGGGGGGGGAGGGTAAGTGTGCGAAAGGGTGTGTGTGATTGAGATAGTATATATTTGTGTGTATATGTGATGTAGTGTTAGTATTTTTATGTATCTTGCTGAACTATGGGTAGAATAAAAATTGGATGGCTACTGCTAGAGGTGAAGTAGTTCTTCCGTCCGGACATAGTCCTGATCCTGAAGCCAACTTTGTACCTTAACCTTGACTTCATTGTGACTTAGCCCAGTTAATTGAGTGGTTTTAGCTATGTTCCTGTAAATGAAGGAGCTCACAACATAGAACTGGCGCCTGGCGAATGCGGTCTTGTGGCTTATAGTTGGGAATATCATTTTTGCTTTTCGCTTAGTGTTATCTGGTGGGGGAATTAGTCTATGCTTCCTAAGCGTGGCTCGGAGGACAAAGAGCTGTCTCACCGTAAGTAGTTTACAGTCCGCATATAGTTTTACAGTGGGAAATAGGAAGGTACTTTGTTCCTGAATACGAAAAATTAAATATTATTATTTTTCAACAGCGCGTTTCATGTTACCTAGTTTAAGCAGTTAATGAGAGCACTTTCCTGATTAACATCGATAGCTATTGTACCTAAGGTACCTAAGCCTAGGTAGATGCAATCTAAGGAAGACTTAAGCAAAAACATCTAGATAGACACCACATAAAGAGGGTGCATCTGCACTCTAAAGTTGGCAATGTCACAAATAGCTGGCAAATATTTCGCTGCTTTGGTTTATAATGAATGAAATGTAACATAGCGAAAACTTTAAGTAAGTAGGTTACCACTATATACCTACTCTATCCATCTCTTATCTCAAAATAGAAGGGTGTGACTACATAATGGGCCCTTCAGAGAAGTGCTTACATTACACTTCGGTTACTCCTAGTTAGCGTGAGAGCCTCGTCGTAAATACTCCACAACGCGAACGGAGCCAGCGTCGAGGGTGACTTGAACGATGTAATCCGCCGAGATCCTAATCCGCGCCTCTGTTAAGCTCTAAAGCTGCAAGATTCGAATAAGGACGGAAACAAGATTATATGCCTGAATCCAGTTAGGAGTTGGCGAAATTGAAAAATGGCGATAAAGATAAAGATTCATTTATTTGTATAAACATGTGTATACATGGATGGAAATGAGTTTCATAATGGTGTTTCAACATGTTTTGCCACATTCAGCGTACAAAATAGTATATAATAATTAATTATAAATCAGGAAATAGTTAAATTATAGTCAAACTTCAATCAATTCAAATACATAATTACAGTCCACACAAAAATATTCAAAAAATAATAATTAAAACAATAAAACTAAAATACATTATTAAATTATCTAGATTCAACTTCTTGCGACTTCAATACTTCTTTCGGTAACTCTTTCTATACTATACCTACATCGATTATTTCTTTGGCAAGCACGAATATTGAGTGTGACGTTTAGATTTTCAGGAAGCCTACAAAAAGTGACATTCTAAGCGATAATCACGAAGCTTAGCGATAACGCTGTGGGAATAGTCAAAAATGTATGGGACTGACAAAAATTATCGAAAAACATTGTGTCATTCCCGACAAAAATCATTGTAGGAGTACCAAACATATTGGGCAATGTGTTTTACGGTTTGTCCATGAGGAGTTTGCTCAGTTGCAGCCCGGAGTCGGGTTTTTTACGTGATTTATGACAATAACCTAGGCCTCTATCGCGGACTTAAGCATGCCCTTATACATACACTAATATTATAAATGTGAAAGTTTGGATGGATGGATTGATGTTTGTTACTCAATCAATACAAAAGGGCTGAACGGAGCTGGATGAAATTTGGCACAGAGATAGTCTATAGTCTGGAATAGCACCTAGGATACTTTTTTTTCTCACACATAAACATCAAAATTTCCACGCGAACGAAGTCGCAGGCAACAGCTAGTACCTACATACATATAGACTTATACATTGGCCCTATAACATTATAGGTAAGCAGTAGGTAGGCATGACCCCTATTACAGGTACATACCTAACTGGTGAAATTTAGATGTCCCGTAAACGCGATCCTGCCTTACCCTTACAGATATCCAAGCGAAACGATATATGTATTATTTCATTCTAAATACGGATGGTCACAAGTTTCCAGACAAAAGAGGTCAGTGTCCAATGAAGCGCAGGCAAGCCCTCGCATCACAATTTGATCAGTCCGTCCACCGCATCGGTCAGGGGCGCTCGTAAATTCATTAATCATTTAATTTGTACTAAATCTTACTAAAGTTTCGGACTGAGTCATTGGTGTTTTGTTTGACAAGACTAAAGATATAACTACGTACCTAGTTGTAGTTGTCGACATAACTCAGAGAATAGGTAAGCTGAAGTGGCAATGGGCCGGCCATATAAGCCGCAGAACCGATGACCGTTGAGGTAGCTGATTTCTTGAATAGAGAGGCTTGCCGATTGCAAGCGTTAGAAGGGAGACGCCCTTAGGCTCGCTGGATCGACGATCTTTGCAGGGTGGCTGGTAGCAAATGAATGAGAGTTAAAGAGAATCGAGTTGAGTAGCGTGCGATTGAAGAGGTCCATGTCAAGCAGTGGACTGCTATATCCTGATGATGATGATAACTTGGTACAGTTCTTTCATGATTATTTTACAAACCTTACCCAAATGAAGAAAGAATCACGTAAATCAGTCCCGTAATTGACGAAAACCTCCATAAACATACATGAAAAGAAAAATATAAAATAATACGAGCACAGAACCTCCCCCATCTTTGAAGTCGGTTAAAAAGGACAGTAATACTCGCATAGAGGAGACGAATTCTCCTGTAGCAGTAACGAACATGATTCCTTTCTTTACTGGAAGTCGTTTTACAAGCTACAATCGTGTGAAGAATGTCTTTAAGTAAATCAGCTGCAACACGATCATAAACGATTCTCGTTATCGTGGCCGTGTACTGTGTCGATATATAAAGACTAGTTTTTGCCCGCGACTTCGACTGTGTGGATTTCAAAATCGGATGCATTAACCGGTATAAATATCCTACGTGTTAATCCAGGTTATAAACCATCTGTGTGCCAAATTATAACCAAAACTACTCGGTGCTTTTTTGCGTGAATTAAGTAGTAACAGCCATAACATTTAAACTTGTACATTGACAGTATCAGTAGGATTTTGAAAGCGTACTAGATAGGCTATACACCAGGGGGGTAATGGCGGGGCGTAACACGTTAATAAGCGATCCTATTCATTTTGTCAATTCCACAATATTCGTTGCGTCATTTACGTTGTTGAGCAGACGATTTTTTTAAAATATGAATCAAAATCAACGTATTTATTTTCAAGTAGGCCAATTACGGGCACTTTTGAAAGAACAGTAAAAACGAAGCTACAGTCCCAGTCACAAGACATAATAACTGTGAAAGTACTGTAGTTGCCCGTTTCAAAACGTAGATCTCTATGGAGAAGAATGGGCAAGAAACTCCATGGACACTCTTTTAAATCATAATATTGTTACAAAAACCTTAGATACATCATTCTTGTTGAGATGGTACAGTATGAATCAATACATTTATGAATTTTGGATAGAAACATACCCACCCAATTGGAGTACAGGTCTTGAAAGTTATGTATTATTCATATTGTCAAGTAGGTAACCAACAGCTTTAACACAAGAATAACGATCGTATAAGTAACACAGAGCCAATTACAGAGAGATTATGTACCTTACCAATTGAGCGATTAGTTTCATAAATACATATCTACTTACTTACCTCTAGATAAGGTACGCAAAGAATCGGGAAGGGCGGCTGAAGAATGGGGAGGCCTACAACCAGCAGTGAGTGATTCCGGGCTGATATGATGATGATGATTATCTATACTTACTTAGACTTACTTGTACCTGTGTACCTAAGTAAGTATAAAGGCACAAAGCTCCTAAAGCTACCTGTAGAATACTCTACAGGTAGATTTGGGAGCTTTGCGCCTCTATATGAATCGTTTCGGTTTCAACATACTTGGGCATTGAGCCAAAAATGTAAAAGAAAACATAGGTAGGCAAATAGTAAGTAGGTGTTGTATGGATTCCGCCAAGACCAAAACGTGATCTGTCTGGCCGAGATTTATAAACGTTATAGAGTGTTTTAGGCAGGCGCTTTCCGTGTATTAGTATTGCAGTGCTATTTCCGTCGGTATACCGCCGTTTACCCGAATTTTATTTGCCCTAATATCATTTGCCATAATAGTCAACAGCCATAATATCATACGACATAATACTCATTAGCCCTACTCTCATTTGCCATATTAGTCACGTGCCAGAATCATTGTTTCCCATAAAGTCACTTACCATAACATCATTTGTCATAATCATTGTAAGCCCTAATTATCACATGCCCTAATTATCACATGCCATAATTATGATATGCCATAACATAATTTGCCATCGACATCGGGTGTGTAACGGTTGTTTATATAAAAAGAAATTGGATGCAATTGGGACTTTAGGGCACCCCGACTCGGACAGGTTAGGTTAGAAGGGGATGGCGGGGTCGTGTGAGCGAGCGAAGCGAGCGAATAGACTCCGCCATCCCCTTCGTGGTTATTTTTTTATAAACCACACAGAAGTAGGAGCCCCGCGAAGCGGGGCTCCGTCGACCTAGCCCACCATCAACCATGCACAGAAAAAAAAACCATGCACAGAATAAATAAGTTTATTCTTATTATACCAAACAATAAAATATTGCCAATAAAATATCGCTATTACGGTATAATAATAATACTTGTTATGCCATTTAAATATTATGTCTAATAATTATTATGGCACATAAAAATAAGGCAAACAATACTTATGGCATTCGTATCTTATGGTATCTAAAATTCGGGCAATTAAAAGTATGTCATATGTCTTTTAGGGCAAATGAAACATTCGGGCAAATGAAATTCGGGTAAATGAAATTCGGGAAAATGATGATTATGGCATATAATCTTCGGGAAAAATAGACAACCATTTCCGTCACTATCGCTTAAACTACTTACCAGGGTATGAGTTTATGCGACAGTGACGGAAATAACGCTAGATCAATATTCACTAAGTAACATTAATTTATTATAAATCTCAGCCAGTCTCTGGGGATTCTGCAGAAACTCTAGAGGCCGGCTTTAGCTTAAAACTGAAACTCAAAGCATTTATTTCAATTAGACTATTACAGGCAAAACACAAAAAAAAAACTAGGCTTCAGGCCCAGTCCCAAGGCATAAGTAATAACTTGTGAAAGTACTGTAGTTGCCCATTCGAAAGCGTAGATCTCTATGGAGAAGAATGGGCAAGAAACTCCATGGACACTCTTTTAAATCAATAAGTTGTTACAAAATCTTGGTTACAACATTCATGTCGAGATTATACATAAATATGTGAGAACGATGTAGAAAAACGTGCGAGTAAAAGCGTTCAGAGTAAAAAAAAATATAAAATCAACAATTCAAAAATACAATAATGCATGGCAGCTGCGAGATGACCAGTCCCTACTGACAGCGCCCATTCACGTTAGTCTTACATGTAGCTGAAAACCAGTAAGACCTAAGTACCTACCTACTCTTTAAATATAGGTAAGTACCTAGGCAGTAAATTAAAACCTAGCTCATCATGCGAACAATTAATCAACGCACCAATTATTCTTTTAAATTCTTCCTAATTCTATGTGATCTCTGGGTACATTTCAAAACCTTATTTTAACTCGGAATGTCTTAATAAACTTATTGTTTATTTTTTTATTAGCTGCTAATATCCCGCTTGTAATCGGTACCTACCTAGATTGTGCAGGTCAGATAGGCAGTCGCTCCATGGCAACCATGTAAAATACTGGTATTCAGCTGCAACCGGTCGGACTGGCTATCTGCAGGTATATCAAATATATATAAATACATAAGTATTCTAAATCTTTAGTATACGCAACTGATAAAAAATCGGATTGGATACAGGCTACAGCAGCTTTACAACTTACAAAAATGTCATGCTTTGAGCGTCATCTATTGCATTAATAAAGAACTTAGATTCTGTAAAATATGTTAAATTGCGCTAGATGTCGCTTTAGTGAGTTTTTTTTTATATTTTTTATTTATGATCATAGATACAAGTCTTTCAGTCGATTACCTTTAGTGTGTTCCCATTTTAGTGTTGCTAGTTTTAAAATGAGTTCGGCGTCAACAAAAAAATGGTCACCCCTGTTATTTATAAAGATTTATGATAGAACCTGCAAGTGAAACTAGACTTTGTATAACACTTTGTACAGGTCTTGAAGCCTTTTAGGCTTTGGGGTCACACCTAAAAATGTAGACCCACCGCAAATTTTAGAAAAAATCGAGAAAGAAAAACAAAAAATTGCACTCTCCACTTCTCTGAAAATGAACGCACCTTTTCTTTTTTTGACGTTGCGTGCAATTTTGACATTTGTGTTTACATGTGCGCCCCCTATCAATAAAATTGTAAAACTCATCCTAATGGTGGTGATTCTAGTAAACTACCGACTGATTGCTTCTATTTTTATTTGTATTTTCTAATTAATTAGCATTAATCGTAATATTTAGTGCTGTGGCTGCGGCCATATGATGCTTTCTTATGTCGGGCATAGCTAAAACGCCAGTTTTGGCCGAGGAGGGTGGAAACAATCAGAGTAGAAAACGATCTCTCCACACCAGCAGTGAACAGTGCAATATTAAAAGAACAAAATCTGACGAAATGAGTGCCAATGAGAAAAAATCAAACTTTTCTATGCTGACTCCCAACATCAATGGGACGATTAAGTTGACGTCGTCATCAATGAACAAGCCTGGTGCAACGACGAAGAAATTGGTTATAAAAAATTTTAAAAGTGTGTTTACGCTTTTATCATAGTCGTCATGATTATAACCTATGTGACATCTGCAGAAGTAATGGCTGGGTATTGTTTTTAGGTAAGCCGAACCTTCCAGAAAACTATCAGGAGACGACATGGAGCAAGTTACGCGAGGCGGTGATCGCCATCCAGACGTCGAAAGCGATTGCGTATTCGCTGGAGGAGCTGTACCAGGCGGTGGAAAACATGTGTAGTCACAAGGTGAAGTTTGAAAACACGCCGGAACCCCAACTAGTGAGACGATTGCTACCAATCCATCTGTGTGCATGCTAGATGAAATTTTATTATCATTTGGCAGTCAGCATTATTTTTGTTCAGTGGCATAACTTCAACATCATTGCAGAATAATCAAAACAACACTTAATCCACTTTAAACTCGGCTTCTTATTAGCAACACAATTTTGTTAACATATTGCACTCGCTCATATCAATATTTTATTTATTCCTGTGTATAAACATATTGAAAACCATCTACAATAGCCAGAGCCGTGTTTTCCATTGTCTACTCTGCACAAGTGCCCAAGGCCCCACAATAATAATTCATAGGGGCCCCTAGTTCCTGTAAGTGTTGTTTCTAGGAGTTGTCAAAAGAAATTCTATGTTATCCCAGGTTATAATTTTCGAGATTATTTGCTCACTCTTGCATCTTGAATAGGCTCCATTATCCTAAAATACTCCAGGCCCCCAATAGGTCAAAGATGTCCCAGACAATAGTATCAAATTCTTTGATGAATATTGGCACAAACAGGTAATGTATGCTGTAACAACATTTGCTCATCTAAAAAGTCAAATAAAATAATAAGATCACAAATTCTTGGATGTAGCAGAAAGGTAACAAATATGAACCAAAATTGAATCCCTCGAAGGTATTCTATCATGAGCCTCGGCCATCTTTAACATGCTCCAGCTACCATAAAGGCAATATCAGAGTGATCAGTAATTAAAAGGATAAACAAGCTTTCACACAAACCAGGCCACTTCATCCAAATATATATTAAAGCCACTGTACTCTGTAATGGCTATTAAGTAACCTGAACATGTAGAAATGGATAAAAGGACCATGCCTAGAGCATGGATGTGCAGTTGCATTCACATTCTTTTACACCTTATATCCATCCTAAAAACCCAAAGTACCAAATAATGTTATGTAAATGCAGGCACTTTGCCAATTGAATGAACCTAGCGACCAGTGATGTTACTATACACTAGATACAGTTGGTAATTTTATCCACCTGTGAATTCCCATTACTATGAAGATTTCAAAAAATCTGGCTTCATTCCTTGTCTCCATCATAGAATTTTACCTTTCTTGGCATATGGGTTTGAGCTGGACATTGATGAGTCAGGTCTTTTTATGAAAGTAGTAATAGCATTGTGCTGAGCATGAGGTCCGGGGTTTTGATTCCCAGGTCAGGCAAAATGTTATTGGGTTTTTCCATCAAGAATTTCTCAGTAGCAGCCGCAGAGTCTGGCTCGGTTGATGGCAATAGGCTCGCCCCCCTGTTAAATGGGACTTAAACATATCTGGCAAAATGTGAGTGTACTATTATGTAAGCCTCTGCCTAACTCTTCGGAGACTAGAGGCGTGATGTTTATGTTATGTAGTAATATAAAAATAACAGCTTTTCATCAAGTGGCGAGAGATTGCCTTGGGCTTTTAATTGAATTACTTAAACAAATCTATCCGGTTAGACTGGAAGTGGACCCGAACCAACATAGCTGGAAAACACTAGGCAGATGATGTTAATGATGACTTAAAAACTCCACACCATATTTCCAAGTGCATGTAACTTGATGCATCTCATTTATAAAACAATAAAGAGATTGGGAAATTCTTATCTTTTTATGAATCATATCAACACTTATTCCATTGTGAATTGTTTAAATGTCTCTTCTATAGACTATTATAAACCTGATGCCTGATCATTGCATTAGTACTAAGTACTTACCATAATTATCTTTGTTCCGGTATTACTGCATGATGTTGAAAAGTAGAGCTGCAGCAGCGTTAATAAACAAATCACAATTGCATTTATTATGATTGGTTGGTAGGCAATATTTTATCTCCAGTTTAACTTTTCTATAGTCTGGGTTTGTTTCTGGTTGATGACAATAGGCTTGCCCCCTATTTATTACATGGGACTTAGAACTGGCGAAATCTCGGTATATGATAAGGTCACCTATCCCTTCGAGAATCACAGGCATGATGTTGTTATGTTATTCCTTTTTTCTTTGAATATTTTAGCATGGTTACATTTTTATATACAATGTTTAAAATATATTTTGTTGTACAATGCATGCTTTAGAAAATATAATAGACTGAAACCATGCCAGGTTCCAAATTTCCGTCAGTTGCAATTTAATTACGTGGTGACTTGTCAAATATCGAGATTTCTATGCTATGTCTGAGTTCAACACTCATTACTTGTATTGCAATACATATAATTTTTTTGATTTAATAAGATTATTTAAATTGCTTTTATTGTAATTTAATTTTCTATTTCTGTTTTGTATTAGTGCATAGTTAAATTTTTAATGTTGACTAGTAAACTTAATTTTAAATAATATAATTATGTCACCTTTTTGCACCATAAAACTTGCCCAATTGTTACCTAAATGGAAGAAGTCACTGGCTCCTGAAATACAGGTATTCTAACCTAGCTCTGGAGCCAGGGTCTCAAATTTTTCTGCAACCTGTTTTTGTGGCAATAAAGAAATTTATTACTATATAATCTTTCTAAAATAAAATCTGAAAATCATGGAGGAACTGGAAACTGCATCAAAATTCATGTTGTAGCAAATCAGAGTGATCACTTAGACATGAATAGCGACTGCTTTACCGTTATAGACTTGCAGAACTCGACGGCGTCATCATGCTCTGTGTTTATTTATGAAACAATGGATTTAAAGGACATCGAAGCGCTAACTTCTTCCTCCAATTAGTTATTAAAAAACACAACCTTGTCCATCATGAAACATCTGATTGGTCAAGAGTTTTTTTTTAATAACCAACCAAAAGTTTTGTTGCTTGTGGTACTGACTAACTGAATTAATGGTACAAGTTTGCACATTGCTTCTCCAAATACATCCAGCATGTTTAAATGTTTAAAATTTTAAATCACAACAGTGTCAACCATCTCTAATATGAGAAAGGCTGTCCCTTTCCAGATGGCATCACAACTGTACGTAAACCTCACAAACTTGGTGGAGGCCCACGTGAAGGCCAACATCGAGCAGTTCCTGTCCGAGAGCATGGACCGGCAGGTGTTCCTCAAAAGGATGGACGACTGTTGGCGCGCGCACTGCCGTCAGATGATCATGATCCGCAGCATCTTTCTCTACCTCGACCGCACCTATGTACTGCAGAATCCTAGCATACATTCTATATGGTGAGACCTTTTTACTTTTATGTTCTTCTTCGTCAATCCCTCAATGCTGGACACTCCGTATATGCTGCTCTGTATAACTGGGTTACCATTACCAGACAAAATTAGTTTCTCTTTATTCTTCTTACTTATCCGCCATCTAGAACCTGTGGTGTCATTGCAATTGAACAGCTTTACTGCTGCAGCTAACCTTTTTGGAGTATTTAGCCGTGATGTTGTTATTCACTTTATACTCCTTTTTCCAGGGACATGGGTCTAGACCTATTCCGGCACCACATAGCAATGAACACTCTAGTCCAGACGCGCACAGTGGACGGCCTACTCACATTGATCGAGCGGGAACGAGGCGGCGACGCCGTCGACATCTCGCTGCTCAAGTCGCTGCTGCGGATGCTCTCCGATCTGCAGATCTATCAGGATGCTTTTGAACACAAGTTAGTATTTACTTAGTACTTTCACTGCACCAATATCTATGCACGCAACTTTTAAAATTGTTTTATGCTGTACCGGGTAAAACGGTTTGAATAGAGACGCTAGTTGAGAGTACTAGCGTCTCTACTCACAGTTATTTTTTCATAATCTCTATTTTATATAAGTACTTAATTATTTACAGGCCTTGTTGGTAACATAACTCGTTTAAATGCGTTTCTATTGACACCATATACGGTATTGATTGCAATGTTTATGTTGTTACGAACATAGCATTTCGAAACCCATATTTTAATGCGATAGTTATAAGTAGTAGTGATTTGTGCTAATGCACATGCATATTTATGTACATTTTTCCTATTTTTTTTTCGTGTGTCAACGTAGAGAACCTTTGTGATGGCTGAGCCTACAAGTAGTCTTACTACAAGCTACAGGCAAACATTCATAGGTGATTGTAAAGTCAGCCGAAAAGGGTAGTTTCATATTTTTAAGACAATTTCATTTCATTCGACATTTCTATTAGACACGTGCTAGTTTCAAACTACAGAGCCCTTATTCATGAGCCGATCACGCGGCTACGTCACGAGTCGCGTCGCCCACCCTCCGCGTGACCAGTGCTTCTTAGAAATAACTACCGTAAACGATCTTAAACTACGAACTTATGGGATGAAAGCTATTTGTTTACGTATATAAATGTAGCAATGCACAGTAAAAATATATTATTTAAACTGTGTATTTTAATTTTTGTTAATTGTATTGTTTTGTTGTTTTTTGTTTGTTGTATTTCAATGACACCACAGCTCACAGGTGGCAAATAAATGTTGTAACAGACCCGGGGTGTGTGTGGGATCAAGTGTAAGATCCTATGTAAGAAATCATACAAGAGCAAAAAAAGAATGTGTGTGTGTGTGTTCTCCTATTAAAAATTAAAAAAGATGTATGTGTAACAATAAAAGAATTTCGGGCGCCTTGGGAACGCACACTACATTTAAAAAATACTTGCCAGATAGGACAGTCCGGAGAGTCGGACCTCTAATCTTCCGGGGGTGACTAAACTAAGATAATAGAAACAATTGAAATACCTTTGTTAATACCCTGTTTAATATATCAGTAGCTTCCTTTTTACTTTAAATATTAAATTACTAATTTGAGGTTATCATTATTGTTGCATCTTTATATGAAGAAAGTAAATTAAGTTTGGGCCAGATGTCTGGCTAAAAAAATGTTAAATTAGACCTCAAGATTTCGGCGTCGAAGATGAGAGAATCCAGAATCCATGAAATGGAAAATTATAATCAGACGAGAGAAAAAGAAAAAGTAGAAGAAAAACGCCACAGCAGGGCTGTAACAAAATTTTAAAAGGTTAATACACAAGTCTATTAGAATTTCAACACGTGGGGAGCATGGCGTCCCAAGAAGGAACTTACCGTTTTTCCGTTAATAAATGACTTTTCCCGTGTGCACCGATAAATCCAAATTAGGTGAAAATCACACTAGAGCATCGTCCAATATTGAAATCCTGAAACATCAATTCGACTTAAAACACGAACCTAAAATGATGACCACATATTGGTCTGGTAGAAACAAATCTTACCGAAGAAATTAAGGATCCCTCCTTCTGAACACCTCGTCCTGGGTGTTTAAGGCAGCGATTATGGCATCGTTTGGCCTAAAAATATCCGTGATTATACCGGATTTTTAAAATTAAATTGGCGAGATAAATGCCTCGATGACGAAATCAGGTCGTAAAGTGAAACGTCAAAAAATGACAGTTGCCGAACTGAACCATAGACAATAAAAGACAGTATAAAAATCGTTCCGAAATCGACTAAAATATGAAAAGCATGTAACAGTTTAAAAAACACGTTACATTACATCCCTCCCCGAAAAAATAAAAGAAAGCAATTTCTTTTATGCTAAAAACAAACAAGGTAAAAAAACTTTTTTTAAAAAGACAGGAAATATAAATTCCAATAAAACGTTTCCAAAAAGATCCTGGAAAAGAAACAAAACAAAAAAACAATAAGTGCAGTCAAGCTACAAGCACAACCGACCTATAATACAAAAGAACCACATGAGTACAGTTAAGCACCTTCGCCACTGACTAACAAGTTAAATCCAAGAAATATTACAAGTACAGTTAAGCGTAGTAGTCGCTGAACAATATGTATAAGAATACAACAAAAATACCAATATGAGTTCGGTTAGGCACCATAGCCACCGACTAACAAGTATATAATAGGAAAAATATTAAATTAAAAGTACAGTTAGGCGCAATTGCCGCTGTCTAACAAGAATAATCCAAAAATGTCTATATGAGTACAGTTAGGCACCATCGCCACTGACTAGCAAGAACGAATTACAACTGTGAGATACAGTTTAAAATCTCCACATCTCTAAAGATGCAAAAAATAAAGAAGAATGTTGTGATCGGCACAACTCCACCAATCTTCCGAGCACAAACACCTTCGAAAATAAACGCATACTGTGATCGGCTCAACACTTCCAACTTCCCGAGCACAATAGCGGAAAAAGAAATGCATTCTGTGATCGGCATAACACCACCAATCTTCCGAGCACAGAAGCAAAAAAGATATGCATTCTGTGATCGGCATAACACCACCAATCTTCCGAGCACAGAAGCAGCAAAAAAGACATGCATTCTGTGATCGGCACAACACCACCAATCTTCCGAGCACAGAAGCAAAAAAAAAAACAACGAAATCAAGGAAAAAATTATACCGAAATCCGTAAAAAAAAGATAGGTAAACCTCTACAAGCGAGAACAGAGTGTACAAAAGTAGTAGGTACCAATGCAGAAATTGTATACAAGAATGTACAAAAAAAATTGCATACAAGACTGCATAAAAAATTATAATACTTAGAAATAATAATAAGATCTTTCGATATGAAAAATGTAGTCGTGTGGGTAGAACAGGTTATTAAAAGGTCCTAAGTTGTGTTTTAGAATGTTAAGGTCTCAAATTCAATAAATTTATAAGAAGTTACCTAACATACATCTTCATTTAAAGTGCTATTAACCTATCATCCATCCCATCGTACATCACACTAACAAAAGCGCGCTTCAAACAAAATCATCAAAATCAAGACTAACACTTGGAAACCAAATTAAAATTTTATTATGTCCTTAACATGATAACGACCAGCGGTACCCTTATTAAGGTCTTTCAGAATACACATTTTCAGAGTTCTTTTCAATAATTTTACATTTAATAAACTTAGGAGCAAGTTTTGCCGAAAAATAAGTAGGTGCAAGAGATTGAACAAAACTTCTTCTCCACACAACATTCCTCACATCAAAAGAAATGACTTTACGACCCTTATTATAATAGCGTGCATTACGCTGATAAGCTTTTAATAAATGAGTTTGAACTTTAACAAAAATATCACTAAGTGAGTTAAGAGAATCAGCATAGTGAGTTCTATTGGAAACTTCGAGTTCACTCAAGTTATAAAACGATGCAAAGAAGCATCAAAAATAAGTTCTCTACCAAACATCAAAAAATTAGAGGTGAAATCTGTAGCTAGATTAACACTACTATTCAAAGCTAATTGAACATTAGATAAATACTTGACTAAGTTCTATGATCTTCTTTAACAAAACAAGCTATGCAAGTTTCAACAGTTTTATTGTATCTCTCAACTGTATTGTTTTGAGGCGTGTATAAAGTATTATAAAATATTTTAGTGATATTAAAACCATACAAAAATTCTACAAAATGTTTAGAAGTAAATTGTGTCTAAAATATGTTCTATATGAATAACTATTTTCCAATTAAGATTACTATTAGGATCATACTTACTTTTACAAAATTTATAAATATAAAAGGTGTGTAAATAGGTAACATGTTATGTTTAATAATGTTAATCAAAACCGCATCAAACAATGGCAAAGAAAGACGACTAGCCATGTCCATTATTTCTGTAATGAAATCTGGAAGAGATTCAGAACTCTTCTGTTTCCTCGTACGAAGGTCATGTTCCAGAAAATAGTCAAAATCCGGCCTGTCAAAACGTTTAAGTAAAGCAAGTTTAAGCTCGTGCCAGGATGGAATACGAAAGCGAACTGTGCGAAACCATTTCAGAGCAATACCACTAAGCAAGTCCGTAAATGAACCAACCAACAAAATTTCATCAAAATTTTTGTATAAAAAATATTCTTCAACTTCAGTAATAAATTCTCTAACACAAGATTTCCCATCGAATTTAATTTTACTCTTTTTTAAATCGGGCAACTTAATTGCAGAAGGAAAATTCTTTTTAATATGTTCACTAACCAAAACATTCATTGAATTAAATGAAGGCAAAGCGTTCGTCGCAAAGGCTGAGGAAGAGTGTGCAATCCTGTCATTATGATCAAAAGAATGTGGTACATCTGTCAAATTAATCATGTCAGGAACAAAAGGTGCAACATTAGGAACTGTGCATGCACCATCAGTTTCTATGTTATCCTTAGCAAGAGGCAGAGAAGACTGAACTTCTTTATCCATTTTGAATAAACAATATGATAATAATTGATGAGCAAAGCAAAATGCAAGACTTCAAAAGTTATAAAATATTTGAGGTTAAGTTGAAATATTTTTAAAGTAACAAGTTGTTTTTTATGAAAATATCAAAGTGTTTAGCAATGAAAAGATGCAGCAATAATTTACAATATAAGTTCAAGTCACATAAAGTATGATTATTAAGTTAAACCAAAGTTCACTTAAAATTAAATATGAAATCAAATTACACCGCACTTAGTTTTACAATGTTGAGTTACTTATACAAAACAAAACTGTCTTACCATACAAATGTTGGTTTTGCAAGAGTAAATGGGTAATGCTGTAACCATAAAAGTTAAACATACACAATAGTACAATAATGTTACTAGGAAATATTGTTTACTTACAAGGAAACATCAAAAAAAATTCAAGTTGTGAATTACAACAATAAACAATAATGTTTTACAGAAACTATATAATGTGTTCTGTAAACAATACTACAAATTATAAGATGCAACAATAACTAACAAGATAAGGAAGCTACTTCAAGTCCCTGTTCGCAGAGCGACAAACTGTAACAGACCCGGGGTGTGTGTGGGATCAAGTGTAAGATCCTATGTAAGAAATCATACAAGAGCAAAAAAAGAATGTGTGTGTGTGTGTGTTCTCCTATTAAAAATTAAAAAAGATGTATGTGTAACAATAAAAGAATTTCGGGCGCCTTGGGAACGCACACTACATTTAAAAAATACTTGCCAGATAGGACAGTCCGGAGAGTCGGACCTCTAATCTTCCGGGGGTGACTAAACTAAGATAATAGAAACAATTGAAATACCTTTGTTAATACCCTGTTTAATATATCAGTAGCTTCCTTTTTACTTTAAATATTAAATTACTAATTTGAGGTTATCATTATTGTTGCATCTTTATATGAAGAAAGTAAATTAAGTTTGGGCCAGATGTCTGGCTAAAAAAATGTTAAATTAGACCTCAAGATTTCGGCGTCGAAGATGAGAGAATCCAGAATCCATGAAATGGAAAATTATAATCAGACGAGAGAAAAAGAAAAAGTAGAAGAAAAACGCCACAGCAGGGCTGTAACAAAATTTTAAAAGGTTAATACACAAGTCTATTAGAATTTCAACACGTGGGGAGCATGGCGTCCCAAGAAGGAACTTACCGTTTTTCCGTTAATAAATGACTTTTCCCGTGTGCACCGATAAATCCAAATTAGGTGAAAATCACACTAGAGCATCGTCCAATATTGAAATCCTGAAACATCAATTCGACTTAAAACACGAACCTAAAATGATGACCACATATTGGTCTGGTAGAAACAAATCTTACCGAAGAAATTAAGGATCCCTCCTTCTGAACACCTCGTCCTGGGTGTTTAAGGCAGCGATTATGGCATCGTTTGGCCTAAAAATATCCGTGATTATACCGGATTTTTAAAATTAAATTGGCGAGATAAATGCCTCGATGACGAAATCAGGTCGTAAAGTGAAACGTCAAAAAATGACAGTTGCCGAACTGAACCATAGACAATAAAAGACAGTATAAAAATCGTTCCGAAATCGACTAAAATATGAAAAGCATGTAACAGTTTAAAAAACACGTTACAATGTGTGTTATAATATATGAGAATATAAACTCATTTTGTCCGGCAATGGTAGCCCAGTTATAACATCCCTGACTAACAAATTGTAGGTCATGGGTTCGGTATCTACCAACCCACTCTGTCTCATAGAGAAGTGCAGCATACAGCAGTTGGAACATGATAGGCTGATTTGATTATGCTACGTCTATGTTTTGTGTTAAGACCAGTTCATTACCACACCATTTCGTCGTTAGGTTCCTCCAAGCGACGGAGCGTCTGTACGCGGCGGAGGGACAGCGGCTCATGCGCGAGCTGGCCGTGCCGCAGTACCTGGCGCACGTGGAGAAGAGGCTTAAAGAGGAGAACGAGAGATTGCTGCACTACCTAGACCCGTCTACTAAGTAAGTATTATTAACCGCGCGTGGAGTTCGTTATTTGTCCCACGGGATTGTACTACCAGGATTAAAAGTATCCTATGTGTTAATCCAGGTTATAAACTATCTGTTTGCCAAATTTCATCCTAAACGGTGCAGAAGTTTTTGCGTCAAAGTGTAAAAAAAAGCACCCATCCATCCTCACAAACTTTCGCATTTATAAATATTAGTCATCTTGACCGTTTACGGTCAAGGCGGCCCAACACAGAAACACTCTTTCTTCGATGGGACGGCATTCCGACACGCCCTGAGAGAGATCAGTCTTCGTAGGTAGAAGCCAGAAAGCCTGAAAATTAGTCTAAGGGGTATCGTGTTACCACTATCTCGGTTGGGGAGGTCAGATAGACAAATGCTCCATGTGAAATACATACATCTGGTAAGTTTAGAAGCAGCTCTCAACATAGTTAGGAAAAGGTTAAGCAGATGATGAGAGAACAAATAGAAAAATCTTGTGCTTGGTCGTGAATGTGACGCATATTTTCGTCAACTTGTTATATATTTTTTTTTATATGCCACACTTTCAGCAAATACATGATTTTTCTTTCTGTTTTTCGCATATTAATAGTTTATTCTCCGCCAGATGGCAGTTGATCCACACGATAGAGCGGCAGCTGCTGAGCGAGCACCTGGCGGGTATCCTGGGCAAGGGCCTGGAGGCGCTCATGGACGGGCCGCGCCTGGCCGACCTCACCACACTCTATACGCTCTTCAGCCGCGTCAAGGACGGGCTCACGGAACTTTGTAACCACTTCAATGCTTATATTAAGGTCAGTATTTGGCAATTTCTGGGAAGACGTGGTTCTTGTAGAGAAAATTAATTAGATTTTATATAGGCTGAAATTAAATTTACAAACGAAATTCTGCAGTTATTGATTTATGAACAAGATAAATAAAAAAAATCAGGTTAATGACCGCAGGTAGTGTCACGTCTGTGAAGTTTGCATAAAGAAGAACTGAACTGATTTATAAACTAATATTTCAAGTAACTGAAGTACCTGTGGTCACTGACCCAACAAAGTGCCCAATAACTTAGAACCCAAAAATTGGCGCCCCAACTATTTAGTACTTAATTTTTGCATTGTGAAACAGAAAATACTGTGGGTGAAAATAAAACTAGAGCTTCTTACGCGTCTGGATGTCAGTTGTCAGAGAATGTTTGTATACATACCCCCAGAAAATACAAGCGTAATATGTTTTTACAGAAAAAAGGACGTACGATAGTGATAGAGCCTGAGCGCGACAAGACGATGGTGGGCGAACTGCTGGAGTTCAAGGAGCAGCTGGACCACGTGGTCAACACCTGCTTCCAGAGGAACGACAAGTTCCTCTACTCCATGCGGGAAGCCTTCGAGTACTTCATCAACCAGAGACAGAACAAGCCGGCCGAACTTATTGGTGAGAAGATAACAGATTGACAGACTGCTTCTTTTTATACGCTCTAGAAAATGCCGCTCGGCTTATCTCGTCTTGTGTAAGAGTAGATGCCGATCAACACGAACCTAACAAAAGCCGAATAGCTGTAGTAATTGCCCCGGGTTGGCATTGTTGTTCAACAAAATACTGCCGAATCAAATTTCCCGACCCTAACAAGGGTGTAACAACATAATAATGTCCGTCTTATACTTAGAATTACACTTTTTTTTCAGCCAAATTCGTGGACGTGAAACTCCGCGCGGGCAACAAGGAGGCCACGGAGGAAGAGTTGGAACGTCTGCTGGACAAGATCATGGTGTTGTTCCGGTTTATACACGGCAAGGACGTGTTCGAGGCTTTCTACAAAAAGGTATGATGGTCTTCTTACTTACAAGATCCATTTGCACCCTGCAACGATACAACCCTGGACGGAAGCTCAGCGCGGAGATATTCTTTCGGATCTAAAGAAATAATATTCTTTAAATAGTGGCTTGAATTTTGTTATTATTCTCTACGCATTAAATTTTTAAATAATAGTTTTATAACAATATCATCCGGATAACAAAGTTCCACTGCCGTATAAAAGCTTTATATCTACCTTCCTTTTTCTAGGACCTCGCCAAAAGGCTGCTGGTCGGTAAATCAGCGTCCGTAGACGCCGAGAAGTCGATGTTAAGTAAACTGAAGCAGGAATGCGGCGGTGGCTTCACCTGCAAGCTAGAAGGCATGTTTAAGGACATGGAACTTTCCAAGGATATTAATATTACCTATAAGCAAGTATGTATGAACCACCACGTAAGTTGTGAGAGTTTATCTAATTAACTTTCCCAGTTTTTTTCAGAGATTTTCGGAGACAGGCAAATAGGATATCAGAATCACTTTTAAAAGTCATATAGAGGTAGTGTCGACGTTTCTTATCTGACTACCCTGAGAAGAAATAGCAAAACAAACTCAGGGGTCAAGGTCTATAAACTCCAGTCAATTTAAAAATATCATCGTGTAACAAAATGCAGCATCCAGAGAAAAGGAAAGACAGCCAGCAGACAGCACGGATGGACCAGAGTGCAGCGCCTTCGGATTACTGTCTCCCCATAACCGTGTAGTGTGTCCGACATAATAAATGTTTGTGTAGCACTTAGCGGCGTCGCAGGAGGGCGGCGGGCTGGAGCTGAGCGTGTACATCCTCACGATGGGCTTCTGGCCCACCTACCCGCCCGTCGACGTGCGCCTGCCGGCCGAGCTCACGCGCCACCAGGACCACTTCACCAAGTTCTACCTGGCCAAGCACTCCGGCCGCAAGCTGCAGTGGCAGGCCACGCTGGGCCACTGTGTACTGCGCGCGCACTTCACACAGGTATATTATTCTCCTTACGGATCTACAACTTTCTGACTAACTGAGGAACTCATTCAAAACCAAAATCATTTATTTCAAGTAGGCCAGTTACAGGCAATTTTGAACTGTCGAAACAAAGACAATAATAAAAATGAAGCTACAGTCCCAGTCACAAGACATAATAACTGTGAAAGTACTGTAGTTGCCCATTCCAAAGCGTAGATCACTATGGAGAAGAATGGGCAAGAAACTCCATGAACACTCTTTTAAATCAAATTGTTACAAAAACCTTGGATACATCATTCTTGTTGAGATGGTACATGTGAGAACGATGTAGCAAGACGTGCACGTTAAAAGCAGGGACCATATCGGTTACCCATTGAAAGGGTTTTCGTTAGGGTTTTTCGAAGCGGTTAATCAAAAACCCATACGATATATATACGCGCGAGGCGATCGCGGACGGCCGGCTTGAAGTATCGTGCTTGGATCACATCTGGGTGCGAGCGGGACGGAGCGAGCAGGACGCGTGCGCGTATGTGCTTGAGTCACGAATCGCCGATCATCATGGAGTCGGATTAATGCTGAACTTATGTGTGAGTGGAAGTGAAAATCAATGTGTGAGTGGCAATAGCACTAGCATGCGAGAAGTGTTAAGTGACAAAACTGTTAAGCAAAAGTTGGATGAATATGACTGGGCCCAATTAATAACAATAACGTGTCCGTTAACATTGTATCAGACGATGTGTAATATATTTGATCGCATTTACAAGGAAAGTACAGTTAGAATTAACACAGATAATAAGAAGTTAATAAGACAGCCATGGGTAGATAGATATTTACATACATTGTTATTGCGAAGGGATTATTTATTTAGAGTGTGGAAAGCGGATCCAAAGAATATGAATAAACGATTAGACTATACAAAATTTAGAAATAAAGTAAATAAACTAACAAATAGGGCAAAAAATAAATATAGACAGGAACAAATTGTAAAATGTAATGGAGATTTTAGGAAAATATGGACAAATATAAACTTGTGGTTGGGTCGAAACAAAACTAGCTTGGACGATGTTATTTTAAGGCATTTAGGAAAAACAGATTGTATAAAACAGATTTGTACAAACTTTTCTAAAACATTTACGGAGGAAATAAAGGGAATTAAACATGTATGTAATTTGAAGTTTTTAGATAGAAATAAATATGTAAAACCGAGCGAGGTCAGCTATAGATACAATAAGGTGACTTCGTCAGACATAGAAAAGGTCATAAGAACATTGTCCTGTGAGAAAGCACCCGGTTCAGATGGAATACGGGTGCAAGACATTATATATTTACGTAAGAAAATAAGTCCTGTTCTAGCTGCATTCGTGAATATGTCCTTATCTAACGGTATTTATCCTGACCAGCTAAAAAATGCAATTATACGTCCCATATACAAATCAGGAAGTCATTTAGAATATGGCAATTATAGGCCTATCGCAATATTATCTGTTATAGACAAAATAACCGAAAAAATTATTGTAGGACAGATTAGCGCGTTCTTAGAACAACACAACATATTATGTGACACTCAGCACGGTTTCCGGAAAGGGCGCAACACTGTCTCTGCCTTGTTAGGATTTTCCGACTATATAAATGACTGCTTAGATTCTGGCAAACAAATCATAGCACTTTTTATTGATTATAAAAAAGCGTTTGACACTTTAGACCATGAGATCTTATTACAGGCAATGGACGAATGTGGAATACGCGGTCCCACAAATAACTGGTTTAAAAACTACCTCACTAATAGAAAAATAAGCACAATGATCTCACGTGTGGTTGGGAAAGAGGCCGAGGTTGATTTGGGGGTGCCTACTGGATCGGTGTACGGCCCAGTGGGATATATAATGCATGTGAACAGTGTGTCAAATGTCGTACATAAATGTAAGGTGTTCATGTACGCTGATGATATGTGTCTTGTTTATGCATCCAAAGATATAGCTGAGATACAAAAGTGTATACAAGGTGATTTTGAAAACATTAGTAAATGGGCACACGACAACGGAATTATATTAAATCTTTCAAAAACTAAATGTATGCATATACACTCGCCATATAATCGAAATGCTAAAACTGTAAATAATGAATATCTCACAGTGATAGGACATACATACGAATGCTTGCATGGAAATAAATGTAATTGTAAATGTACAAAATTGGAGTATGTAGAGAAATTTAAATATTTAGGTCTAACAATAGATAAGAACTTTAACTGGAGATTACATGTAAATGACATCTGCAATAGGCTAAGGTCGGTGTTAAGTAAGTTGTACCACTTAAAAAATGTATTGAACAGACAGACGTTGAGAATAGTTTATTTCGCACTTGCCGACTCGCTAATGAGTTATGGACTCCTTGTGTACGGGCGAACCTTTGTTACATATTTAAGAGATATTAAAGACATACAAATAAGACTGATAAAGTTTCTAGTTAGTAAAAATGTTAAAGATAAGTGCAACAAAGAGTATGATAAGTTATTTCCTATTTGTAAAATTATACCCATAGATAAAAAAGTAGATTATTTGGTAGGCCTGGAATATTATTATAACGAAGAATATAAGGTTAATGTGAAAAACAAGTACAATACACGTAGGGTTAGAGAGAACAAACTGGTTCAACCACAGATAACAAATTATTATGGTAAGAGAACATCTAAGTATTTGGTACCGAAAGTGTTTAACAAAATAGATTTATTAAGAGAAAAAGTAAAAATTAGTACAGGATCACTTAAGACAAAATTAAAAAATGTTATACTGGATTGCAAACAGAATTAAATACATTGTATTAGATTAAACGAGAACCATTTATTAAGGATAAGTAAAAGATAATAGAATGTACTTTATTGCACACCAAAATTGTTACACAACTGTTTTATAATATTGCTATCTCTATGGTTACATTGGTGATTTCGTCGCTAATAGCGATGTCTTCCAGACAACCTTTGGATGGACTGTACAAACTTAAAATGAAAATGTGAAAGTAGTCAGTATATAAGAGCGCCTCTCGCCATCAAACGTAAAAGTTTGGCGAGTTTAGAATTAAGTAACACCTCTGTATAAATTTAATTAAATAAATAAATAAAAAAATAAAAAAATATGGGTAACCCTTTTGAACGGCTTAATAGACCATTTTGGTTACCTATTGAAAGGGTTTTTGATAGGGTTTTTCTAGCAGTCAATCAAAAACCCATACGATATGGGTACCCCTTTTGAACGGCTTAATAGACCATTTTGGTTACCCATTGAAAGGGTTTTTGATAGGGTTTTTCTAGCAGTCAATCAAAAACCCATACGATGTGGCTAACCCTTTTGAACGGCTTAATTGACCATTTTGGCTACCCATTGAAAGGGTTTTTGATAGGGTTTTTCTAGCAGTCAATCAAAAACCCTTACGATGTGGTGTGGGTCACCCTTTTGAACAGCTTAATTGATCGTTTTGGTTACCAGCTTAAGTTTTGGTATGGGTTTTTGATAGGGTTTTCTAAACAGTCACAAACCCATAATATTTGGATAACTCTTTTGAACGGCCTAAGCTAAGGGACCATTTTGGTTAACCAAATCGAATATGAATGACATCGCACCGTGCGTTCAAGGACAAGTATACAAAACAACAACAAAAAAATTCTCGAGTTGGCGGAACAGTTTCATTTGTGTGAGTGAGCTTTCACGCTGCAGTTTATGTGACATATAACATATTCAGTAAAACACCATCTTTTGCAAAGAGCTCTAAAGAAAATGATTAACAGATGGCTACTTCTATGGGATCGAATTGATCTAGAGCTTCATTTATCTTTTTTTGTAGAAATTACGTGATTTATGAGTAGACAAGGAAGTTTAGATTTTTACTAATCTCTTACTTCAGTCAAAATCTGCCATTTAACGTATTTTAGTGATTGTTTGTTTCATAATCGTTACCTATGCTGCAATCTATGATTTTCTTTACATGACTAATTATAATTTGTTCGAGTTTAGACCCCATGGTAATATGATCTCTCGCTGAAGGGCATAGGTTTCAAAACGGAATAGCATGCGTTGACGCGGCGGCGCCTTTGTGGCTACTTACCTAGCTGGTTGTAAACAGGGATCTATGAGCTTTATTGAATGTGACTTAGAGTTCATTTTAGCTTTGCTGGCCGGATACCGAAATTACTTAATATTATTATGTTTTTTTCATTTCTGTTCTTGTTTATTACTTTATTGCAAGTACCAAACAAATGCTGTCATTTTTGCTGTTTGATTTTTGAACATGGACGTCTTTTGCGGAGTTTTACTATATTATTATTTAGTCGGTGTGAAAACTTAGGGGTCTGCGAAATGATCAATCGTGATTGTAAATTATTACGTGTTTGTTGCACATAGCTCGTTTACGTACCAAGCGATTGATAATATTACTATACTACAATATAAATTGATGGCGATTGATCCTTTCGGGGTCGCATTACAATAGGTAGGTATGTAGATATAAAGTTACGTAATTTATCAATCTAAATTTTCAAAATAGCAATTGTATAGTTTATTGCAATGGGCAAGTAGGTAAATATGTAGGATTGTCCTACATACTTACCTACTTGCCAATTCACGCAACAATTTGCGCAACGATGTTATGTCCTAAAGGTCCGACGTACCACTTCATTGTTGATTGATTTGTGTCATGGATAGATTATTGGTCACTAAATGTACAAAATGGAGTACCTACTAGACTGCCCTGTTAGGCCGAAAAGCGCTAGGTAGGTATCTCAAAGTTTTGAAGAAAATCGCCGAAATCTCTTAGCAATTTCAAAGAGAGATGTTTGACAAGAACCAAACTTATTAGTTGTTTTATTTTTGTTTAAGTTAGATATCGCTATTTGGCTTATATCCATTACATGCGAAATTGTAAAAGCTATTAAATGTTATTAAAAAACAAAAGCAGGCCTCCTTCACTCGTTCGAAGTCATGCACTAACGTACATACCTACGGGGCTACGGCTCGCATTCACCCAAACGAATTACATTTAACCTTATTTATGTCATAGTCCTATACTTACAGTCGTCCAACGCAGACGTCTTTTAAAGGCGTTCTTATGCCTACGGAATAGAAGTCAAAATCGGTTGAACGGACTGTAAAAAGTTTTTATTAAATGTCTTATCTTATTTCAAACGACATTTATAATAAAATAAAGACAAAATTTCTACTTGCTCATTGCTCATTCAATTGATTACGATAACACGGGTATGTATTAGCGAGCGAGAAATTTTTTGCATTCCGCCTCGGATCGGTTGATTTCTTTATAGTTGTCCGAGATTTAGGGGTCGATTTAGATGTCAAAACCCCTCCCGGGTTTGAACTTCAAAACCAGACCTACGACCCGGCCCCTGAGATGAGTAAGAGTTTCAAGATGAAGAGAACGCAAGAGCGAGCGAAGCGAGCCGGACCTAAAGAGCCTAAGGGAGCTTTAAAATTCAAGCTATTGCATAAGCTATAACAGAAATAAATCAGGCGTAGAAACATCTGGATCGAATGTAGGTGACAAAGACATTCCTGCTGATGTTTTTGACAATTCGTCATGGATCTGATTGACGTGTTGAGATTCGTCATCAGAACTTTCTTCACTCTCTGATATACTTAGTAATATTTTCTACTACCAAATATAAAATGATAAGTATAATAAAATGTTACAAGGCATCCGGCCCCAACATTCGTTTTTATAATTTTGAAACCTAATACCTAAATAACAAACGACCAACAGAGAGTCTCTATGAAGTACTTACCTACCATCTTCTGCGCAACTTCGTGCGAGTTAGCAAAGAAATCTTAGCACTTGGATGGATTTTGAGCATAAACTACATATCTGCAAACATCACAAATAACGTCACGCCTGTATTCCCCAAAGAGGTGTACCTAATAGACTAATAGTACACCCACATTCGTCAGTTATGTTTTTAAATCTCATGTAACAGGGGGCGAGTGAGCCTATTTGTAGGCAATACAATTGCCTACAAACTATCTACAAAGAAAAACTCAAACTATCTACAAAGTACTTTAATATTCAAGAAAAAACTAACCTTATAAATGAATTAGCTTGAAACACGCAAACGCATCCCAATTGATAAAAAAATTCTACACGCTACTTTCGGCTCGGATAGATCAAAAGAATAATATAATATAAACACAAAAACTCAAAATACGCAACTATAGTTATTGGAGCTCTCGCTCGTACCTACTCTCGCTATTTGTATAATACCGTCTAGTGAATTATAGGCAATGAGCGCCAGGCCGCCATTCCCGTACCACCGACCTAGCACAAGTTTATTGAATAACCCGAACAAAACCCTTATAATATATGGGTTTTTATAACGCCCTTCATTATAATAACCCATATATTATAAGGGTTTTGGCCCTTTCACTGGGTTTCTAGTATAGAACCCATTCAATGGGTTTTCATGCAACCCTTTCACTGGGTTTCTAGTATAAAACCCATTCAATGGGTTATCATGAAACCCTTTCAAAGGGTTTCTAGTATAAAACCCATTCAATGGGTTATCATGTAACCCTTTCAAAGGGTTTCTAGTATAAAACCCATTCAATAGGTTATCATGTAACCCTTTCAAAGGGTTTCTGGTACAAAACCCATTCAAGGGGTTACCCAATGATAGAGGTAACCTCATAAACGGCTTACCCCTTCGAAAGGCTTAACTCTTAAGCGGGGTTGTACGGTCCCTGGTTAAAAGTGACCATAGTACAAACAATAAAAGACAATTCAAAAATAAAATAATAATTCAAATAAGCTGTGGCAACTAAGAGATGACCAGTTACAACTGACAGCGCCTGTTCACGAACATGACGCATGGATCAGCCATCATTCATTTTGAAGGGAACTAAATGACCCGACACACGCGCCACCATCAACCAGACATTTGAGTGAGCATGACATACTCTCAATCGCCAGGGCACATTCAAATCAAGATAATTTTGCAATAAATAAAACCGACTTCAAAAACACAAAAAAAGTGAAAAATAACTTTAGCTTCAGAAGTCTATGACTTTTGTTTTATTGATACAGTTTTTTGCCAAAGTTATTTTTCACTTTTTTGTGTTTTTGAAGTCGGTTTTATTTTTTGCAAAAAAACGTTTTCTCCATTTTTAGTCGCGAAATACTTCCATTTATTTTACATTTATAACAATACATGTCATGATAGGTAATAGGCAAGGCTTATCCCCATTACAATGCGACTTAGCATCCTGTCGAAATTTGGGTGTACTGTACACATCTGCGTACCCCCTCAGAGCATACAGGCGCGATGTTATGTTATGATATGGTGTAAACAATATACATCCAAGCGATTGTAGCTATCACGATAAATTTGCTGTAATTTTTTGAAGAGTTCCCTTATCTGTCTCCGAAACTCATCATCAGATCTATATGAAATTTAAATGGGGACCATTTCGGAATAAACCCCTTACGAACAAAAAAAAGATTTTTGCAAAAACGTCTATCGGAGTTATGCTCGAACATACAAAATATATATATACATATATTCAATAAACATCCGAATTGATAAACTCCTCCTTTTTGGAAGTCGATTAAAAATACGTAGGTTTCCAGTGAATGATAGCTTTCTAGTACACAGTACTCACACAATAATAGGCGATGCGACTATATAATACTAAAGAGATTGAATCTATACAATGCAAAGATATTTGTACAATCTTCAGCAGCCCCAACAATACTATATAATGCTATCAATTTATGCGCCCCTGTCCTTGTGGAGCAGGACCAGCATTGAGCCAAACATTATTATCAGCGATATAATCGCCCAACTTGTAATGTGCTTGCTTACACAGTGTGCGTTTAATGCGTGTTTTAAATTTCGTCTAATCAAGTTCATTGGTGCCTGTAAATGTTTTATTGAAATAAATGCTTTGAGTTTGAGTAACTAGTCCTTTCACAGTTGTTTTACCTCTTGACAGCAGCAAGCAAACGGCAACTTTACTGTAAAGGGGATATAGATCACTGTGATTTTGACTGCAACATCACCTGCCTAGCCTTTTCCCAACTATTTTGGGATCAGGTTTCAGTCTAACCGAATGCAGCTGAATACCAGGATTTTACCTGGAGTGAATGCCTATATGACCTCCACAGCCCAGTTGCTGTATAATACGATACCCCTTGGTGAGACTGATTGTCAGATTTTATGGGCCACTAACTACCTGTAACGACTGTCAAAGATCTACAATAGCTGCCGGGACCAACGGCTTAAGTGCTTTCCGAGGCCCGGAGGGAATTCGATATGTAGTGGATGGTCACCCCAAAGGTCACAGCTAATTCTCCCGTTGGCTTATCAGCAATAAAATAACAAATAACTTATAACATTTCAGGGTAACAAAGAGCTCCAGGTGTCGCTGTTTCAAGCGCTCTGTCTGCTGCTCTTCAACGACGGAGACAACCTCTCTTTCGAGGATATCAAGACTGCTACTAATATTGAGGTAAAAACAATAATGATCAATATTATCATAGAAATATATCGGTGGTACTGAAATGATGAACTTTTTAGCCTGAGACTCACTTTCAGCCAGACTTTGAAATTGAATTTCTAACAAGATACTGAAACTTTTAGAAATAATTATTGTGTGAAATTACTTCGATATTTGTGAAGTTGGAAATTGCGAGAAAATTTTCTCGACCATCGAGAGAAGTATTGTATAACCTGTTGATTTATTGCACTCACATGTTTTAGCATTGTTTACACTATTACATGTCCTATGTCACGTACATAGGTAACACTTAAATGAATGCCTAAAAAATAAAGCAAAGTCGCTTAGTTGACACTAAGAATGCGGCCGCATTCAGTTTAACCGAATTGATTCATCGTACGACACCGATTAATGTAAACCCATTCATACTAGTCGGTGACCGAATACGAGCTGCAACCGAATCGGTCAAATGACCTAACGTAAATGCCTTAATAGGCTGGAATTATTATTTACTTTATTTGGGAACTAGCTGTGCCCCGCGGTTTCACCGGCCGTCTCATGACCTTTTTTCTCTTTGCTCGGCTCCTAGGGTCGTAGCGTGACGTTAAATAGCCTATAACCTTCCTCAAGAATTGGGCTAACAAATACAAAGATAATTTGTCAAATCCGACTGGGAGATTAGCACGTTCAAACGATCAAAAAAAACTGTTCAGGTTTATTATATTAGTTGATGATGTATGCACATTTGGCGAGGCCAGGAGGGTGAGCTGCGGCGCACGCTGCAGTCGCTGGCGTGCGGCAAGGCGCGCGTGCTCACGAAGACGCCGCGCGGCCGCGAGGTGGACGACGCCGACCACTTCGCCTTCAACGGGGACTTCACCAACAAGCTGTTCCGCATCAAGATCAACCAGATACAGATGAAGGAGACGGTCAGTTTACATACTTATATACATATAATTCTTTGGTGAAACTTCACAGAGATGCATGATGATAATATATATATCAACAACAACACTATCATAATTATCTACCTGAAGTCATCATTCAATGTGCAGACAGAATCAAAAATTTTAGACAATAGTATCCTTTGATTTTCGTCTGAACCAGTAAGTTGATCGAATACTACTATGTTCATTCTGAAATACACCTTGCTCATAAAATTTAATTTGCGGATCAAATTTAATTTTCTTAGATCATTTTTAAAACTGCCAGTTAAGCTAACTGTTCCTGACTAAAGCAGGTTATTTAACAACCTAACTCAAAAAGATAAATACTCTGTGTTAACATTTCTATCACAATGATTACTATATTATTCAAAAAACGTACTATTGTGGTTAATATTACAGAGCGAGGAACAGAAGGCGACGGAAGAGCGCGTGTTCCAGGACAGACAGTACCAGATCGACGCCGCCATCGTGCGAGTGATGAAGATGCGGAAGGCGCTCTCACACAACCTGCTCATATCTGAACTGTACAACCAACTCAAGTTTCCCGTCAAGGTACCTAATATACAGTCATCATCATCTATGATAAGACGATATCAGGCTACAGCAGTCCAGTGCCTGTGTCTCAAAAGAAACAAGCATCTCCAATCGCACGCCAAACATCCCGACCTTCGGTAATTCTTATCCATCTGCTACTAGCCACCCTGCTTGTATCTGCGCTCCACTAACCCCCGTATCTATAAACAAGTCAAAGTGTTTACATGAGTAAATGTCATTTTTTAAGATACAATTTTTATAATATTGTTTAGTAATTGGTTGAAGTTAGAACTGTAAAAAGTTAGAATTTTTAGCTTTGCTTTCTTTGGCGGTTCTTACTTCTTTGAAATTCTTGTCTATTGCATAAAAAAGTTTGCTAAAGTAATTGCTTAAGTTAAAGTAATTACTTTAACTTGATTATAGATACGGGTGTTAGACTGAGGGCTTCCGACTTTACAATTGCAAATTCCCGGTCTACACCGAAGAAAACGGTTTTACTAACAGTTCTAGAGTGGCTGGCCTTTTGGCACTTCAGGTTATTCTAATATAGGCGTCGTAAATATGACACATCGAGCTTAAGAAAGGGTCAATCTCATCGAGGACGCTCTCTCTACACGTAGATGACGCTCTACATTTTTTTTTACCACAACCCGATTTCTCACATTAACAACAATTTCCTGGCCACAAGTGCAAACACAATGTGTATGTCTTGAGTGACATTATATCCCACCGTGACAAAATGTTATCGGGTTTGATTTCCATCAAGAATTTGTCAGTAGCAGCCAAGTTATTGACATTGGTCATCGTATCGCCGTATTCCAAAACTAGCGAAGAACACAAGCGTAATGCTATATTTGTTCTTTTTTCAGCCGGCAGACCTGAAGAAGCGCATCGAATCCCTCATCGACCGCGACTACATGGAGCGTGACAAAGACAACCCGAACCAGTACAATTACGTCGCGTAATATTAGCCCACTAGTGGCCATGCTGGCCCACTCGCGGCCACGCCGGCACACTCGTGGCCACGCCCGCCCGACCGCGTTCTCACTACGACACCAACTATGTTCACTAATAAATGTCTCATGATGATACGATGTTTGAACGATAGGCGAGCCTATCATGTGGACCTCGTGGTATATACGCTTACGTGATAGCTTACATCTAGGAAACAGGAGTTAAGGACAGGGTTCAATGGTCTAAGGGTCTGTGTCACCACCTTTGAGTAAATACCTATTAAAAGGCATAGAACCGCAGTGTTGTCACAGTAGTGACGTTTTTGATTTTTCTTTAAAGTTGCGGTTGCGAGATGAAACTGGTATTTATGGGCACAGGACATTTAAAGAAATAAAAAATAACCAGAGATATGGTGCCCTAGAGTGACGCGTTGCCGAGTTATTTAGAGGTGAAGTTCTTGAGACCTTTGTCTCCAAATAAATGGCGATGGTGTAGCTACGCCAGTTTCAATAGAAAAAATTAAATCGCATTACTTTGCATATAATTTCATACTTTCGTAACATTATTTATTTATTTGGAGGGTAGTGACTATTGGACATTATGAAACAGGCCTTAAGGGTAGGAACAGACAGTCTCTTTGTACAGTCGATATAGACCGTTTCCGGCAGCAAACGTGCATCACTACCCGAGCGGTCTTTGTAAGCCACTGGAACATTTTCTATGACAAATGTATTTGACGTTAAGTGGACTGCTGCAAGCATTCCGTCTATTCCTGTCCTATTGGTATGTCAGACACAGTTAGTAGTAACAGAAGGATCTAGCTTGGCTACAGGATACTAGCCTTCCAAGATAATTTGACAATTGGATGGGCTGCGAACCATTCTCCGTTGGGTATTCGTCTTAATACTGTTACAATCCGTAAAATATTTGCGATGGCTTAGAGTTAGTACATACTCGGGTGAACAGATTTGATAGTTTTTTTTTTAAACATCGCCGACCCATACTATCGGTTTTTATTTGGCTCGTGCCGATCGGCAAACTCCGTTTGTCATAAGGATCACGACACATTAGTTGACGGTATTCAACGCTTTGTCAATACAAAAGGAGCCCAAAGTATGGGACGCCGTACGCATCCTTTCGCTTCGACGACGTTGCGAACGCGCTTCAATGCTTTGTGCTCGTTTTGTATGTTCAAACCGTCGAACACCATCGATCAATGTGTCGTGACCCTAAGATTGCACCCCTGATAGTCGTATACCATCTAACTTGGTAAGCTAGTAGAACTGAGCTGGCGAACTAGTCATCAAGCATAGCCGTAGCATGCCGTGTCGTAGTGTCAATGCCCTCGCCGCACCGACCTTAGGCCTCTGTCCCACCGCCGAAGAAGAAGCGACTAGCTAACGACTATTTCCTATCCCAAGAAGACCTGTGTCAGTAAAGAGATGCATATATTAATAATTGATCGCTCACCGTTCACACTATTGAGAACTCTGTTTAACAAATAACGCGTTTTTAGTTGTACGCGCTTGTCGCTAATCGCCTGCTGTGGGACATGTGTCTTACCACTGTACAAAAGACAAACCGCCGGCAACGTACGTAGATCGAGCAGCTTACAGGAACACTGCGATAACAATTGATCCGCATAGATTACAGTATAAAGCGCAGGGTATTGAATAATACCGTAAAACTACTCGACAAATCAATACCTACACACGAGGTAAAGCATTAAAAAGTGAGCTTTATATCGTGTGACGTAGTGTCATTTCCGGTTATGATGTTATGTTTGATACTAGAGAATTTGTCATTCATCGCCCAAATATTCGAGTTACTTGTGTATTACAAAATAAACCGTATGTTCATTGATATGAAGTTGCCTTTGTACTAGTGAAACTATGCAAATGTTTAGATTCATCTTGATTCGTTGGTGTCGAGTTATTTAGGTGTGCGACGATCAATAGTATTTTAGCCCTTAACTTCGTTGACTTTAAATTGACCAGATACGGAATTCTTTGACTTGGGGTTTCATTTGACGATTATCAGGTAGAATAAAGCAAGTGATTTTTAAAACTTCATGATTTCTTATTATCTAGCAAGTAACATCAGTGATAGCCTAGTAGTGTGACCGTTGGACTGCCAAGTCATGATCTCGAGTTCGAACCCAGGACACGCACCTCCGGTTTTTCGGAATCATGTGCGTATTGTATAATTATCACTTGCTTCGGTGAAGGAAAACATCATGAGGAAACCAGCATACCTGAGAGATATTTCTCGACGTCATGTAAAGCTAAGTCAGAGCCCTATGGGCGGCATAAAAACTGACACCAGGTTAGGCACTAGCCACACGATAAAGAAGAAAACAGTAACCACACCTTAGGGGTCGCCCTTTAATCACGTGTGGTTTCAAAGGGCGGGGAAGGGTTAGAAAAAAACCAAGATAGGGCGGGGAACCCTATAATGTGACGATCATTTTTTCGTGGGACGAAAAATATGAATATAATGCGTAACTTGTAAAATATTTTTAACCAACAAAGAATTCAAAGACCCGAGCAAGGCTTTTTTTCTCTAGAATATCCGTTTTTTTTTTAATTTATTTTTTTGTTAAAACAGTTTCTCAAGCTATATGTGTTTTCAATAATAAAAAAATACACGTGATACTGGGAGCCCCGAGAAGGGTAGGCGTAAACCTCATGACGTACGTATCAGCAAGGGGGAGGGCCCCTTGGTGATATGTAGGGGCTATTAAAATTGCTTAAGGTGGAAGCGCCAGGGTAGCCCGCGAAATCCAATTATTCTTACGTTTTTTGCAATTTGCCGGTCATTGTCAGGCTGTATATTGACTCTTTCATGAAATAGTTATTCAATTACTTTTTCATGAATTAGTTATCCAATGGGGTTGTATGAAGTTTGAGGGTTGTATTGATGATTTTAATGATTATAATTCTGTAACTAAATACCTATTACAGCCGCGAATCATATTTTGTTCAATGTACAGCCTGACAATGACCGGCAAATTGCAAAAAACGTAAGAAAATTTGAATTTCGCGGGCTATCCTGGCGCTTCCACCCTAAAAAACCCGTGACACGTGATTAAAGGATGGCCCCTTATCGACGTGTAATTTGCTCGAACATTAGTATGTACACGCAATAAAGACGTCATTCACTTCATTTCGATTCGGTCAACGCGACTCGACTCTGCGCTACTAAATCAGAGACATGTTGTACGACGGCTCAAGCTTATTCCGGGTCCATCAGTTTGGTTACCCCCTTAACCTGCGCATCAAGTTGATCTTACAGAGTACTTCAAACAACGTGATTTATTGAAACAAAATAATGATAGATTCGTTAGTGGCGACTTCCACGAATGTGTTCCCGAATAGGACACGGTACTTTCAGATTTATTTCCAGACAGGCTGATAGTTTATTTCGTAGTTCGTAAGTAAACAAGCTGTCAATGATTGAGATTTTCTGCACTCAAAACGACTAAAAATTATAATTATTTTATAATAAATTACGGACATGAATGTAACAAAATCAGAAGACACCAAAGTAAACAAAATGTAATAAAACAATATTCTTTGAGAGTAGAAAGGCTTTTCTTTCCAAGCCGACGGTCGGAGGGCAACACGAGGTACCGCTCATACCCGACTCCTGCGCATATTTAAATATAAAAATAATTACACCTTAGAAATATAAAGTGTGATATTAGAGAATTGAGTACCCTCCACTTGAAACAGACGCGTGATTATTACACGAAATAACAATTTAAGTTGCATTATTTCAATAAGGTCAAGTTAAATTAGCTAGCAGAACTGCGCAAACGCGATGAGTTTCATTATGAAATATGATAAAAAAAATGCTGTGATGATGTATGGCTGATAATAAAACGGTATGATTTGACTTTTTATATCATTAATATTGCAGTGCTCTTTTATTATTATACTGATCATATAATCGTAACGATTTATTATTGTCAATTGAACGTGACATTGATATCGTTAAAGCTGGCTGGTCGGCAGCCTCTTAATTATTTCATTTCAATCTGAGATCACATGTCAGCTTCGCTGTACCGTGGCGCTTATATCCCGTATTAACTAACACCAAGCGATACCTAGCGATAAAAAACCTATACAGCGGTTTTATTAAGGCATCAAGAACGGTATTGCTCAGTGTTCGTGTAAACGGGGATTAGATTTACTTACATTTAATAATCATTCCTATAATACGTTAGGTGTATTTAGATTGGAACTTAATAGGATAAGGAAGTTAAGTGACTAGCAACATCATACGCACGACAAAGATTTTATCCTTGATGTATCACGCGCCGAAGCGAGACATGGCGTAACATTTTCAGGTCTCGTTACGGCCCTTGATAATCCTAAAAGATTTTGTCGAACTGCGCATATTATACCGCGTATTAATTGCAAACAGTTGCGCAACATCAAAGCTGGCAACAAGGAGTGTTTCTTTCGCTAATCATGAATACGGAAAATAACTAGTTTCGCCAGCAACACAGCAACATTCTGTATTGCTGGAGTTGTTGCGTTGCGCAACAGTTTCCCAATGAATACACGGCCTTAGCTTGACTATTGTCCCAGGTATAACGAAGTTGATAAACTCTTTCATCTCCATGTATCGTATCATTTTCATGACCTATCACAATTCCTGTTAGCCTTGTGTTTATCGTGATGTCCGGGTTGTGTTTTCTGTCAGTTTCAGGAGGGATCACTAATTAAACTATTTATAATTTTCCGTCATTGTTTTATTTGTCTTTCTCGTGTATGTACAGTGGGCAAGAATTATTAATTTATCAGTATGTATACATACTTACAGAATTTAAACTCTGAAGCAAAGTCTGCTTTTTTACCGTCACAATTTTCTTGTCATTTGTCTGAGAAAAGTTGAAATATCGTCACAGTTATAAATAAAAATTTCACCACATAATACTGAAGAGAAATTCCACCCAACGAAATAAACTAAAAATAATTTATTTTTACATTTAAATATGTACAATAATTACATTTGCAACACAAATAAGTCAAACAATTTCAATTACGAAGACATTGTACGATAACTAGTCCTCTTGACTTTGCCCTGCACTTAAAAAAGTACACTAATGCCCATTTTCACTAACACAAAGCAACACCCAAAAGAATTGCTAAATAAACGAGTTGGAATTTCAACTCTCAGCACTGAGCCGAGCATTGAAAATTCAACAGAACGATTTTGTGTCGCCTTATGTTAAAGATAACCGGCCTAAGGCTAATGCCCGCTTGCACCACAAATGACAAACTACATTTAGTTCTAAATGAATTTACTATAATCATCATTTTGAAGTTGACTGAGACAGAATCGATGTTCAGCGATCAGATAAAGGATTTGTAGTGCAGGCGGGTGGGCGTATTTAAAGTTGCCTACAATTATTGCAAAAATACAGATCAGATATCAGTCACTAGTTGATATTATAATGGAAGGATTTGATGACGTACTTAATAAATGCATCACAACTCTTCTAGTTCTCTAGCTCAAGCCACCTAATACCAAATTCAAGTATCCGGATGAAGGAATGACACACCGGGCTGGTTGGTTTAAAAAGAGACAATCACTGACAGAACAAAGCTATACAAAACCAAACTTTTCGAAAACACTAATAGCCATTTTCACAAAAACGAGGCGGCACCTTAATGTATACCAAAATAAAGTGCGCTGTTAGATTCTCAACGCTCGGTTAAGCGCGAAAAGTTGAAAATCCAAAATCACGCATTAATTGAGTGTGTTGGTAAAAACGGACATGATGTGCCAAATTTCCAGTCTCATTTCAAACAGTAGTTCAAGTTGGTGGCGTGCATACAGATCATTTTTGAACTATCTTGAACACGGTGTCCAGGTGATCCTTGTGGTGGTCCAACTCTTCAGCGAGAGCGTTCGCCAGCGTGGTCGGCGTCACCTCTTCTTGTAAGTAGTCGCGGAGGAGCATCTATGGAAAGAACGGGAAAATGATTAAGCAAACCTGTCTTAACTGGCGAAATGGCACTATTGTTACACCTCTGCCTGACCCTTTGAGGAATATATGCGTGATGTGTTGTTATAGTGTGAAACCAGTCTATAATATAATTACTTTTGTAGAAACCATTTTATTACTATGTAAAATAGGAGTAGTAATGTAAGAAAAAGTGTGCGATCGCAGAAGACCAAAAAAATATAAAAAGACGACATAACATCACGCTGTAATCCCTGAAGGATTAGGCAGAGGTGTACCTAATAGTACACTCACATTTCGTCACTTACGTTAAAATCCCATATAATATAGGGGGCGAGCCAATTCTCATCCATACCCCCATGGCTGCTACTGAGAAATTCCTGATCGAAAACCTCAAGAACACTGCCCGACCTGGGAATAGAACTCAGGATGCCCAGCAGTCGCGCTTGAGAGAATACTATAAAAATATGCGCACCTGTGGCGGCACAGCGCCCCCGTGCCGCAGCAGGCCCTGGCGCAGGCCCTCGCCGGCCGCGCGACACAGCGGCTGCTGCTGGAAGTACTTGTGCCACACCGACCACGCGATGCCGCGCGAGATCAGGTACGAGTAGTACTTCGCGCCGTAGCCGATCAGGTGACTGAAGCGATGCTGCCACGCCTGGTAAAGGAAACTATATGTTTAGCTCAGAGGAATGAAATACACTTACAGGATGGTTAAAAATGGTAGATTGATCCACATTGCCTCGCCAATTCATCCCACCTGTGGCACAAAGCGGGAAGTTTAAAATTTTGATGTTCACTTTGACTTACTAATCGATTTATTGTGTTTCGGCTGTTAGTGTGTGATTTAAGAGAAATCATAAAAAAATATAACGGCATGTTTAGATTAAAAAAATATCAATTTCTTTTTTGCAAAAAATTTTTGGACTGTGTAACAGAATTTTCTGAGTAGCAAATTGACATCAATGTCAAAAATGTAGATGAATTCATTGTTGTTTTTTTTTAACGGATTGAGACTAGAATTCTTATAAAAAAATACAATAATTGCTTATTAGAACAGTTACACTCACAGTATTCTCAACATAGGGCAGCCCGTAGTACTGTTTCTGCACTCGCTGCAGCACTTCTGTGGTGGAACCGCGCAGCGACGCGTCGGGCCCGTGGTAGTGCTGGTCCAGAGCCGAGTAGAACACCTGCCGGCGCCAGAATACCTTCACTAAACGATTGCTAATGGGGCAGGTCGGTCGAAGCTCATCGTGATGGCGTGTCCATAGCTAGGTCCTAATCTGACCAATGAGGGCAAACATTAACAGATTTTAAACTAATAACGATGTTTGGAACTAGGTATATCGGCAACATTACTTTTACAGAAACCTTCGCCATTAATTTAAAAAAAAACTTTAAAAATCGTCACACCTATTTCTTCACCAAACTAGATGATACATCCTATCCCAGTAAAACGATGAGGATCTCTTCATTAAACAACATTTACTGTTCAATACCCTATAGTCGGCGGTTATTCCTTTTTTTTTTCACAGCAAAGAGGCGCATGTTTTTAAGGCCTTCATATTTAATGGAAATTTAAATTGTATTTATGAACAGAATATCGTAAATAAACATTATTATTTATTAAATAATTAGCTTTTATCAACAAATAAACATTTATTTGTGTTCTAAATTAATAAGTATTTGAATTTTCAAATTTTCCCATTAGGCTGTTTAGCGGCTTCATACCTTTGCCTCTCCTTCCACCTGGCGAAATCAAAGCGTGGGAAAAAAGCTAATCATTTAATTTCCTAATAGTTCATGGCAAAAATACGTTTCGTTTTATTTATCATTATATTTCTTCGAAAGTGTATTGTAAACCGTCGTTTGATAATATGTACGTGGGCATTTGTTAATACTGCAGTTCTCGGCTCCATAACAAACTTTCCCCACTTATATCAAAATGCAGTATTTTCTTTGTATGATTGATTGCTCAATAGTAAGTTACACCATACTGATAACGTTGAACGGCCGACAGTGAAGTATACCTGTAGTTGCATCTCACTAGCTCCAAAAAGATGTTTAGACGCGCAGAGTCGGTGCAGCATATCATCAGGCATCGGCTCGCGCGTTTGGAAGTGACGGGCGAAGCGACGGATCACCTGCAAGTTAATTATTACTGTGATTAGTGCCTATGCCAGCCGCTCGGGGTCGATCTTCAAGGTTGTATCCAAGTGGGGTGAAGAAAATCTGATTGTTTTGAACGCCACCAAAACACAAGAGTGTCTGTTCACCGCCAAAAGGAGTCCATTCAATCTGGCTCCTACTCTCCGAGGTACATCTGTACCAGTTACCGACAGCCTCGAGCTTCTTGGCGCGAAGTTAAGTGCGAGTCTGAACTTCGGTGCCTACATTAGGGTCGGAAGCCCAAACTTCGGTGAGTATGCCCAAGAGCTCCACGGGCTCATTCCACCATCTCACTTCTTCCATCGGAAGTCCAGACGTACTGCTGGTTATCACCCATACCTCGTCGATGTTCCACACATTCGCACGAAGCGCTTTGCTACATCTTTTATTATGCGCATGCCTGAGTCGTCTGTCTGAGTTCATATTATGACCCCAATCTATTTAAGTCGCGAGTTAATAGGCTTCTTTTGGGTTATCTCGTTCCATCGTCGACTTTATCTCTGTTCTCAGGACAAGATTGAGGTCAAGAGTAAGCCCATCTAATATAAAAAAGTTGTCGAGGTCGGACTGCGGATGTCTTATTACATGCTAAGACCGCTCCGAACCTCGGAAGCACGCTGAGTCGTTGGTCTCGGCTGTGAGTTGTAGATCTTGGACAGTCATTACAGGTTTTCAGGAAATCTGACAACCAGTCTCTCCAAATGGTAACGTGTTACGATTGTGGAGGTCAGATAGGCAGTCCCTTCATATAAAATACAGGAATTGATACTCCAGTATGGAGTGAAACAGCTACCTGCGGGCTACTGGCGAAGTACTCCATCAGCACGGAGGGCACCTCGGCGAGGTCGGTGGCACAGCGGGTACCGGAGACATGTTGGTGCGTGGCGCGGCCCAGCATTGAATGCAGCGCGTGGCCCACCTCATGGAACAAGTTGTCGACGCCTCCCGCTGATAGCAACGCCGGCCCTGAGCGGTGCCCGCCGCTTAGTGATAGCATCACTACGACGATTGGATTCTGGTAACGGAGTGTTTTGTAAACGTAAAATTTGTAATAAAATGTTGTGAAATAGTAATAAATTTCTAAACCATTTGGACTATCCCTATAGTTTTAAGTACAACGGAAGGTTAAACCGTATCAACAAAACATGGCAAGAAATTTACCTTCTTATAAATTAAGCACATAAAATCCGGACATAACCCTGAAAGGGTTAGGCAAAGGTATACCTATTAATAGTACACCTACAATCAATCATAGATCAAGCTTCTTTATTAGCATATAATGGGCCTACTTAAACAACAACCAGCTAGATAATGTAACGATCTCACACCAAAGATAAGATACAAGAATACCAGTTAGGATAGAATTCCGCCAATGCGACTATATGCGATCATCAGGGCATCTATACCGCGTTCAGGAGCTCAGAAATTCGCCCTAAATCTCCACGCACCTGATAACTGCCATCAGGCAGCAGTTTCCCGCCCTGTATGGTGAAGTGACAGTCCTGATGCGGCTTGCCGGGCCTCTCGTACAGGTCGCAGTAGATGTAGCCCAGCAGACCTTCCGTCTCGTGCACCACGCCCAGCTTATACACGTCCGGGGACCACGACTCACCTGCGGCAACGGACACTCTAGGTTTATGGTCCGGGTAGAAATGAATGCTCCTCTGTGCTATATTTAATCACCAGTTATTTTGATTTATCGAAAATATAACTGTTTCGGTATGTTATTTACGGGGATTATGTTAAGAGTATGTACCTACGTATTAAAGTAGGAAATAAGATCTGCTAGGTTAGCTAGCGAAACTCCGCTTCTTGCTTACTTCTCGATACCACGTCTGTGGAATTTCGCTAGTCAATTAAATTTGACCACAACAAGAACAATTTTTGTGTACAATAAAGTTCAACCTATCTATCTTCTTTATTGTAAAACTTAGCTATCTTATCGTGTCCCTTTTCCGTGTGAACTGACTCTAAAGTTAAAACGCCAATTCGTTAATGAAGTCAGTACTAACTAATATTACATTTTATACAATAAGTTTTTTTTAGATAATGTTCTACCCAGTCGTGATCATAGATAGCTCTAATATAACACTGGACAGACCAATGTCGGCAAAACTATTCAGGAAGTAAAGAATAAAAGCCACAAAAAGTACAGAATTAAAATTAAAGGAAATACCTGGCAACATTTCTTCAGGCTTCAAACTGATTCCATACAGTTCCTCACATAGCATATTAAGGCCTTCCATACACCCGCCTAGCGAGAAGTACGGACTAAAGTCTGAGTTAGCAACATTGAGCAGTTGCGTCTTCGCCTTGTGAGTGAAGTAGGGCGTGTCCCAGCACATGAGACTGTCCTGGTAAGGGGTTTCTTGCTTCTTCATTTTGAGCATAGCATCAAAGTCCATTTTTGCTCGGTCGTATAGATTATCTGAGAGAATGTCGAGAAATTGTCGCACGTTTGCTGCTGTTTCCATTGTACTTGCTTTTATCGCTCTGTGGGGAAAAATTGTTATTACTTACAGATGTTGAATTTCTGTTGAATGTGAATGTGTGTTACTATTTTTGCTTTCCTGGGGTCATCATTGGGTAGTTCCATATTTGACTTCAAGCATAATTCAGGAAACTTTCATATTTATTTTTTAAACTCGGTCAATTGACATGTACAATTAATTGATTTTAGCATGCTTACACCAACAATGCCGTAAAGAAAGTTTTTGTATAAGAATGTGGATGAATAAAGAAGTAGAGGATCAAAGAAACGTTGGAAGGACTGTGTAAAATATCAAATATGATATAGCTAGAAAGGGGGTGATTACTCAGATGACGACGAAAAGAGAAGTATGCGACAAGAAGACATGCTGCACCGACCACAAGTAATTTGGGTAAAGGGCGCGAGATTGCCCAAACACCTTACACAGTCATTTAAATTTCCAATTTTTTTTACATTACCTATCTGCATAGCTCTGGAAGCCACATATGGAAGCCATCTCATGCCGTGCCTCGAGTGTGGTGGACAGTAGGTGGTGTTGTGACTTGTCGGGCGCGAGGTACAGTCGGTACGCTGCCTCGCGCGCCGCCGCCTCGCCGCACTCCGCGTATACTCCGCTCACTATTATATCGTCGCCGTCACTGCTGAAGCTGATGACCAAAGAATACGCATACGGTGTAAAAAGATCCACCACACAAATATGCACTGTCTAAGTAATGCTGAGCAAAAACCATTGCTGGGCTGCTTTCATCAATACACGTATATTCTTTGAGATTTAGGTACAAGTAAACCAGGAAGGGTTTGCACTTCGGCAATCTTCGTGTTCCCGTCGTAACAGACAAAGATTTGTACTGTCGCGCTTTTCAATCATTTATAGGTTAATTTTTAAAAAGCGCGGCATCATTGCGTGTTTGTAAAAAGTTTTCTCTTCGTCGGATTACCTACTCTGATCGCAAGTCGTCATCTATCACTACAAAGTTTTGAAATTACATCCAGGGGAATCTATAACTTCTTAACCATTTTTATGCAAATTAAGGAAATTTTTTTCATGGCCTTAACAAGCTTTTAGGCCGCTACAAGCTCTCTATATTAGATCTCACCATCACGCGTTCGGATTTCCGAAGAAAGACGATGATTGACGATGCGCATAGTTTTCCTGGGAGATCTACAACATTTCATATACTCACAATTGTCTGACGTTAGCAGGCACAGCGGACCGTGGTACCCTCCTGGGTTTCGCAGCCCCTGCCATGAACCTCTGTCCAGTCTGCAGGATGATGTCATTGAGAGCCACCACCCTTCTCCTGCGTTCCTCGGCCAACTGTATGCCGCTCTGTTCAAAATCAAACAGAAACAACTCTGCTAGATGCTGGTCTCCCGATGTGCCGCGCCTTACGGAGTCCCGTAGCGCTTCGTAAAGGCCCTTGTGTGTGTTTAATCTGGACAATAGAAAGTAAAGAATGAATTGACATATCTTGAAAAAAGGGTAGGAAGTGGGTAAAATGAGTATTATATTTATAATCACTCTGTGTGTGAATTTATTTGTGGAGTGATCACACTTATCCGTGGAAACATCTTGAGCGGATCACGTATCACCACATTTGTTGCATTTCATTGGGCGCGGCGACGAGTCGTGTCGTCCGAACCGAAACGAGGCGACTGACGTCTTTTTCGAGTTTATTGCACGAACGTAAAGCTCTTTCTGACGGCATAAGCCGTTTCCGAGTCACCAAGTGTGGTCACTCACTAAATTAGCTAAAGCATTGATATCACAAGAAATAAAAATGTTTTTGTCTCCCCTCCCTGCTGGGCAAAGACTGCCCCCAATTTTTTCCTGAAACTGTTTTCCTAAATCACCCTCTATTCAGGAGGTAAGCGTTCAAGTCGTCTTAGTCAAATAAAATTAATAAATCAATAACTTTTTTTTTTATTAATAAGTACTTACTTCTCAACAACACCGCTAACACTAATACAGGCATCTTCAGCAGCGCTCGCAAAGTGGGACTGTGGATGAGCAATCCTGACAAACTCCGCCAGGTCAGCCACCTTGCACAGCGTGTCCGACAACTCATCAAAGATCTCCACCATAGGCCGGGAGGGATTGGATGTAGCTTCCTCTATCAACTGGTCTGTAGCTGTGATTGCCTGCTCTTTTAAATTGGAGAATCCTTCGAAACTAATTAGTTCTGGTTTATTGAACAGTCCCTGGAAAGATGTCAATAGTTAGCACCAGCCGATCAAAACTCACTGCAAGAAAACTGGCATGACCTAGCACCAAAAATTCCGAGTTGTGACATCTGCCAACCCACACTGGGCTGTAAATAGTAGATTACGGACCACTCACTCCCACAGAGAAGAAGTCTGCCCCAGAAGTGGGAACATTACAGGTTCATTGTAAATGACAGCTTCCTGACACTGACTGCTGAGATCAGGATAACCTACATATTAATAAAAATCGTAAAAAAATAATTTACAGCATCGAAAATACTATCATTAACATACAAAACGTTATATTTACTATGTTTATTTTTTATTTAGAGGTCCGGAGGTTACTATTTATTTAGAGGCGCTGTTGCAAACACCATGATCACAGATAAACTGAAGTCATTGCGGGTGGGTGTTTATGAGCAGACAAAAAATAAGTGAAATATAGGGAACTCGAAATAAATAGTAAACATGGTAAATCTCTATGTTAATGATAGTGGTAGTGACCGTGTCAGTCTAAAAGCTTATATCGAAAATACTGTTTTAATTTACCTCTCTAAAACAGCCCTTGGCGTACATTCTTGCAATAGTGAATTTTAAACTGACCTAAAATTAAAATTACTAACTTAAAGCTATGTGGCATGCATCCTAACTAAAAGATCCCTTGGAATAAGTTTAGTTTGTTCACAAATCTTAGTTTAGTGTTTGAGCCACTCACTTTGGCCAGTTTGTTTGTGTGGTGCTGAGTGTATTAACTGGGAAATTACTTGGAAAATGTAACTGGGACTTATTTCTGTGTCAATTTCATAAAGCAACTAAAATATAGTATCACAGTCCTGATCAGTCTATGGTCTTTATTCTTGTTGCAAAAAGGTTGCTGCTGTTGCAGGGAAAATAACTGTGAAAAGGACTGTATTCTCATCTTCTTACAATAATAATGAAGGCCCATAGATGACTCAAACATGCAATAATAGCCAAGTGCAATTGGACAAAAAATACTCCAAAAGCGAAAAGAAGTTTATAGTGGTTGGATTTTCATGGGAATTTTATTTATTGAGTTCCTAGATGTTTGTGTAGAGAAGAAAGTAAGAAAAAATTTTGACTTCCACAACCTTTTTTTAGGAACTTCTAAATTTGTCGAATTTCATGATAATCAGAAAAAAAAAATAACATGAAAGTTATGAGCATTGATTTACTTTTAAACTACATTCTCCACACATGTAGGAACTGAACAAAAAAACACTATCACGAAAATCTGAACACTAAACATCATTCCCCTTTTTATTGCTAATTGCACTCAGCTATAAAATAAAGTATGAAATACTTACAGTCCTTTCTCTCATTGAGTCAAACATGGGTCTAGATGTTGGTCGTGTGTTGAAGGCAGTCGCAAGTGGAGACCATGTACTGACACTGCGGTGTGTTTTCTTCCTATGTTCATACCGTAAACGCCATGTTTGTCTTAGGAGCTTCATTTTAAATAAGTTTGTGGCTGAAAAGAAACATGTTTTTAATTACAATATTTAGTTGGAGAGTCATATAGGGGGATTAAGACTTGCCGCTTATGGAACGGGTTGTCAGATGGAGCATTAGTCACCTGTTATTGAAACACTCCACTGCAACCCTCTGAGCTAAGAGCCAGATCTGCTAGAAATTTGCATGGCTATCATGGAATTTTAACTAAAATAACATACCTCCCAGGTGATTCAATCACTGAAGAGTCTAGATTAATTTTATACAACATAGATACAAGAAGTCTACTGACCGAGTCAACATCCGATAGCCAGAGGGTATATTATTGACATGCATTGAGTGAGCAACTTTCACATGCATACATTGTAATGCGTACTCTTATGGGCTAAATTAGAAAGGCCAACAAAGTTAACGGTGCAACTTAATAATTTCTTCGTTATAGTACTATAGTTACATTATTTATAATTATAAAGGAATCAATGCAATAGCGGAAAATTCCAGTAAGGTCATAAATGTTTTACGATACTGATTTCTTTTCAATTAGCGTATTCAAAAACACATAGGTTGTATTTTATCATAACATACCAAATATGTAGAATAAATCCTTGCACAGATCAAATTTTGTAATATAATGTTTAAAATATAAACAACATATAAAAATAAACACCTTTCAACTCAAAATTAACATTTTATTCCTGAAATCACCTTTCGAATTTCTGTCTCAATTTTTCTTTTATTTGTTATCTGTGAAACTAGTTAGTAAAGTCACAGACTACAGACAAAGTTTAATTCAGAATAATAATTAGTCGATGTTACTGCCATAAAAACCTCTTGTCCTTAGGTTCCTCACGGGCACGGGCTTGCGATCAGCTAAGGAGTGAAAAAGTAAAAGACAAAATGAGTTACTTTCAGCTTTATTTGCGCGCGATTTTGTTTATTTTAACATGGAAGTACCATTAGTCGAATTCTTATTCAAATCGGTCTTAACCACGGTTAGATCAGCTGCCCAAATAAAACTGTGACATCTGTTGATCTGTGTGAACTGTCAAAGTCATATGCAAATTCAAGTCACACTGGCTGGCACCGCGATTTTTGGAGCACTGATTAACAATGTGCATTGTTTTGATTGCTACTTACTGCCACTAACAATGACCACGTAATTAGCGGCTACTTTCGGTGACTGTGAAATTTTTCGTGAACAATTACTTGTTTTATTGACATAATAATGGTGAGGTTAAAAACTTTTTCGTGTATATTTAGACTTGGCGCGCTATCGAGCGTGGAAGTTTGCTATATGATATTGGTGTGATATGTTTTAGTCGACCCCACCGCCGACGCTGCCGCATCGTTCGTCTGGAGAGAGTAAAAAAGTGACTCCGCCTGCTTCGAGTATTGTGACCAGAAATGGTGCTCGCAAGGCCAAGATACAGACTCGCGCAATGTCAGCTGGGGCTAAGGTAATAAATTAGCGTATATAGTGCGGCGCCGCCTACACCTAGGGCCGTGACATGACACATTTTATAGCATAACTACAGATAGTACTAAAGCCTACAGCTAAATGCCTTATTGATTGGTTTTAGGTTCTGCATGGCTATTCAATAGAGAATGATTTAGTGTGAAAAGTTGTGTTGTTTTGTAAGAATCTATCAGTAACTCAGCAGGCAAGTTACCTGGTTTTCTTCCTTTCAGTGGATTAAATTGTTTCTATTTAGATTGGAAGTTCTATTAAGAATGTTTAAAAGAGCTTCCATACATAAGATGACTGAATTATTCTTAATGTTAAAATAAAAATAAAACAAGTATTGAACCTGGAACTCTTAACTGCAGAACTATCAACCATTTGGAGAAGATCTATTATTTGTTTAGAAGATAATAATTATATATAAAACATTTATGTGATGATATCTACAGTTGTAAAGATACCACAGTGTTATCTTTATGGTGATATGAGAGTAAATTATCTTATAATTCTATTTATATCATTGTGTTGTGCACAGTCTTCTAACAATTACTGAAAATTAACGTAATATTCAGATTTTAATTGAAAACAGTTGAACTGAAATGTGAGTACCACCTGAGTAACATGGTTATTACATTATAAAACTATTATATTATATATTATGTAATAGTTATATATTATTAGGTATAATCACAATGCTTTTTACAATCTGAATAAATATAATATTTATATTAATTTGATGATTTATATTTGATGTGATATTGCTTGTGATGTACACATTCTTATCTGCCTAGTGAATAAGTACCTGCTCTGTAGTTTCTGCATACCTCTATGAGAAAAAGGCTTGAGTTTATGTATGTGTATGTAAATAGTACTATTTGTTTTGGAATTAGTATGAGAAGTGATTAAAAACACACAAACAAAATAATAAAGCAAAACAATACAAAGATCTTTTGTATTAAGATTTTCCATTTACATAAATTATTTTTAAATAATGACCCATGCAAATTGATGTGTCGCAACTTGTAGTAAATGAGTAACCGTTAGCTAGAGTAAAGAAATGTTTTTTTTTTTTAACCTTGTTGAGCCTCCAAAATAATTCAAACCTTTTTGGTATGTTTTGAGCTGGTTGATGAAAAGGTTTTTATATATTTTGTGTTTATGGTCTTCCTCTGAGTTTTTTAATTTGTTATTCTGTCAGTTTCTAAAGTGTTTATGAATGAACTTCAAAACATACTTATTTTTTATTTTATAATTTCTTTGAATCAAACTGAATTCTATTAAAACTTTTAACACCAAACTTGTTTTATGCCACATTGATCAATATAATTGGAAATACTGATAATTGATTGTTTTGTTTATTTGTATTTAGAATTTTGCAGTTGTATCATGTTTCAGTTAAATATATTTGTGTTGCAGCCATCTGCATTAGTGGTTGCTGCAAAGCGGAAAGCACAGCAGAAGAAGAAGCACGGCTTCCATATTGAACTGAGGGATCATTATCAAGTTGTAAGTATTATTTACTAGTAATAAACTTGTATTTCACTAAGGGCTGATTTTTCAATAGTCAGATATCTTTTATCTGAGGAATAAAAATGGCGGGTTGACAGCTTATCTATTGAAAATATGTCAAACCGTTATTTTAATTCCTCTGATAAAAGTTATCTGACTATTGAAAAATCAGCCCTAAGAACTATGTATGTTTTATGTATCGCCATTGGACACTTGTGAAACAGAAGAAACCCTGGGTCATGTTTCAATTCACATGCAATTTTGGTCTTATTTATTTAAAATTCATATTAAATACTAATATTACTATACTAATATTATAAAGCTGAAGAGTTTGTTTGTTTGTTTGGTTGGTTGCATGCGCTAATCTCAGGAATTACTGGTTCGATTTGAAAATTTATTTTAGTGTTGGAAAGCCCATTTACCGAGGAAGGCTATAGGCTATTGTGTCACGCTGCGACTAATAGGAGTGGAGCATCAATCAAAAATGTTACGCAGGCGAAGTTGCGTGGGTCATCTAGTAATAATATACATAAATGCGAAAGAATCTATGTCGGTCGATCTGTCCGTCTGTTACCTGTTTTAACGAATGAGCAGGTTTTAATAAGGATGAAATCAGATTTCCACGCAAGAATTCTTGCATATCTTTCTCCTTTGTCATTTAAAAGTGTCAGTTGCTGGGCCGAGAAGCCCGGTCGTAAGCAGCCGCATTCATTCGCATCGGAAGCCCATTTAACGTGCGGGACCTCTAACTCTAGTGAGTTACAGTTCTAAGAGACAGATAAAAAGAAAGATGAAAGAAAATGCTTGTCTAAGCGTACATGTGGTTTCACCCCAAAAAGGAACAGAGAAAGACCACAACCTGGTTTAAGATATAAGATGCTTTTTTCTTCCAGTAATATGTTCCCATGGGATAATTTCCGATATCATGTTTCTAAAGATGTAATAAGAAATCATTGCTTTGTTTTTGTCTTGTTTCTTATCATCAATTAAACTTAACTCTTGACTAGCAGTACATTATTACGTAACTAAAATAAAATTGTACCTATCATTAACCAAGACAATGTAGCTTACATGCGTCGTATTTTATGGCTCTAAAATATAATTATGATGAACGTGTTTATGACTGCTAGCTCCCGTCACTGTGTAATTTAGATTGTAATTTAATTACCTTTATTGTCTAAACATGCTAATTTTAAATTACTCAAAAAAACAGTTAAAGGTAGGCGTTTTGGAGGTTGTAACTTGTTTTCTCTGAAATAAGTGTCAATTTAAGTTAAGCGACAAAGCCGCCCAATCGCAGTGCCAGATCGCAGTTTAACTACTAGTTTCTTATGTGAAAACACACTGCACACACGGCATGGCACGGCAGTGACAGCAAGGTTAGCGCAGTGGCTGAGCGATCGACTGCTGCGTGTCACGGGTTTGATTCCCGCGCGGAACAAATATTTGTATCCACGGTACAGGAGAAATTCCTATAGCGGGGCAAAGTTTAAAAAAAAAAAACGCGCCGAATGCGATATTGCCGCCTATGGCTGCTCGCCATCGAGTTATATGAAAACGCATTCATTGCGATTAGGCTTTGCCGTTGCGGTTGCAGCCTTTGTAAATGTACCTTTAGTCTTATTATTTCAATTCACATCTAACTATCCCTGGTCCCGCTCACCTGGACTAATATACATACAGACGTAATTTTTGTATACGCTAAACCTCTTTTGGGGTCATTGTACTGATAATTTTGAACAACATTTTTTTTTTTCAATTTTCTAGTCCATGGATTCAACAACGAAGGTGAAAGGTGAAACAGGGCTGGTGACGGAGCCTCGCATGGCGGAGCACCGGTGTCTGTGGGACGACCAGTACCCCGAGTGTCCGGAGCGACTGACTAGCGTTATCGAGAGGTGAAAAACACATTTGTTTAAATTCTTAGTAAGGCTTGAGAAGGGATTTCTTTTCCGTGTCTCCCATAAGGTGGACCGGTGACCTGGCGAAGACTGTAGGAATCCCCTGGATGCAGGATACAAAACCAGTCGACATGGCTACACGGCTTTAGATAGTGGAAGAATGTATATGAGCAATACTACCTTCCTCGTTAAACAAGGAGAGTAGTAATTTAGGTTCGCTAAAATTATAGGAATTCATGCAAGGATGATTGACCAAGATGACGAATCTGAACCAAAAAGGTTGTCTTGAAAAGACCGCTTGTAGCGATAAGACCGGCCATGTGTAATGTTTTCTATTCTAAAAGCTGTAGTCATATTTCATTATTTACCTACTGCCGAGACTATATACCGCTTGATCAGTGCTTACAGAACTTACGCCTTAACACACGTATATGTATACCCATTCTAATTTATAACTTGTTTAATTTTAGGTGCCATGAATTAAACTTAATAGAGCAATGCAAACTGTACCCACCTAGAGCGGCGACTAAAGAGGAGTTGTGTGTTCTACACTGTCCGTCTGTCTACGACATGATGGAGACGACGCATCAGAACAACAACCTGGAGTACTTAGAGGAGATCTCTGCTAAGTACGACGCGGTCTACATACATCCAGTGAGTAGGAAATATTTATACTTTATTTTCTCATTCACGGACAAAACGCTTCGGATTTGGAACGAACCGGACAAAACCACCAACTAGTGGTCCACATTCGCCCTGTATCGAATAAACTGGAAGTCATGGGGAGTGGCCTTTGCCAACAGTGGGATGATACAGGCCTACAGCTATATTCTCATCAATATAACATGACGCCTGTATGGCCCTGGGTTAGGCAGAAGTGAACCGTGAGTAGGTACACCTACATTTCGCCAGTTATGTTTTAAGACCCATGTAATAGGGGAGGTTCTAATGCGTCTTTTCATAAAAAAAAAACCCACTAAGGGTGGTGATACTTAAATGGGTAGTATTTAAGTATCAGTGAGAGCACCTCACTGGGCAGTCAGTCCCAGTCCAGTCCATGGTTAATTCGTTTTCATGCCTTTTACGTCATAATTTTCACCTAAAATTTCTTTACCAGACGACCCACGAACTAGCCCTACTAGCAGCGGGCTCCACCATCGAGCTAGTGGACAGTATAGTGTCGGGACAGGTCCAGAACGGCGCGGCGCTGGTGCGGCCGCCCGGGCACCACGCCATGCCGGCGGAGCCCTGCGGCTACTGCTTCTACAACAACGTGGCGCTGGCCGCCAGGCATGCCATCGACCTGCGCGGGCTGGACAGGTGAGACACCTCTCCTACAGCTCAGGGTTTATGTTGCTGGGGAGTTTGTTCCACTTCTTCCCAGCTAAAGCACTAGGAAGTGGCGAAGGGCGGGCGTTTTGGGTGACTGTCTTTTGTAATTGACGTTCAAAAGGTGCTGATTTTCAGCATAATTTGAATAAATGATTTGATAGTGTTTGGGACAGTCAAGACCCGTTATCATAGCACAAGCAAACATACGGGTCTCAATAAAAGCTTCCCTCCCCGTTCCCCGCTCCCCCCTCCCCCCTCCCCGGTAAACCAGGTCAACTCTGTAAGGTGGTCCATTTAGGTGGTGGGGGGCAGGAACGCTGCGCTTCTCGAAACACGGAAATATTTTCAAATGTTATTACAACGTCGATTTTTATGTGTCACGGCAAATTTTTATTAGGTATTTATCCCGCGATGAAATCTGTAAATGTGATTTCTTTGCAGGATACTAATAGTGGACTGGGATGTGCATCACGGACAAGCCACACAACAGATGTTCTACAACGACCCTAGGTACGTAAGGCATGCTGGAACTTATATTCGGATCGTCCTCGATACTAAATATACATACTGTTTTGCTTCCCGGTCTGTGCTAAATCAAACGAAAAGCGACTTCAATAAACTTATCTGTTAAGGTGAAATCACACAAGAACACAGATCAGCATTCTGTTGCATCTTTTTCCCTTTCTGTCTCGTCTCACTAAAGTGAGAGATCTAATCGCACATAAGTGTTTCCGATGCGAATGAATGCGGATGCTTGCGACCGGACTTCTCGCTCCACCAAATAATGCCTTTACGTGGCAGAATGAGATAGAGATACTCGAAAACGGTGATCTGTGTATGCAAATGTTATTAAAACCCTTAAATTTAAGATTAAGACATTGTCCTTATTCCAGGGTAGTATACTTCTCAATCCACCGCTACGAGCATGGCGCGTTCTGGCCCAACCTGCGCCAGTCCAACTTCCAGTACGTGGGCGCCGGCCGTGGGAAGGGATACAACTGCAACGTGCCTCTCAACAAGACCGGCATGACGGACGGGGACTATCTGGCTATATGGCATCAGCTATTGTTGCCTATGGCTTTGGAAGTAAGTGCTTATGAACAAATTAATTAAAATAGCATTATTTTTTAGCAATAGTATTTTATGTATACGGTCAACAACAAAAGTCGAATAAATTGTAAGTTTTTAAGTCGTGAATGGAATAAATGTTAAATTTTTAGTGATAAAATTTTTTATCCAACACAAGAAATACTACTTACTAATTGAATTTACTAATTGATTGATTTTTGACAATTTTGATTATACAAAGTGTAGTTTTGTATCCTCGTCAAAATTCAGGTGATTGTCATAGAAGACGTAAATAATCAATATAAATTACTTTACCTGGTCAATAATAATAAACGTTGCTTTTTTGTTGTTGTTTTAATTTGACACTATTTCAGAATGAAGCCCTTCTCAAAAGAGGAGAATCGCCCGTTTATCGAATAAACGTCTGCGTTTGTTTGTGTGTGTGAATGCGCGGTTATAGGGCTAGTATTAGACGGGCCACGTTTTTATAGGGGTGGTTTACACTTACCGATTTCCGATATAATGAAAAAATTACCTACCCATTTTATTATTGATTTGGGTCGAAAATCATTAGCATAGTTACCTCCTTGAATTTGACGAGGATGCAAAACTACACCTTGTATATTTAAAAGTAATAGTAAGTCTACAACAATTTCGGTCCGACTCTAGATTGCCATTGAGTGGCTAATAAAAGAAAAAATAAATCTACTTTATTTGCTGACCAATCTGTATGTAGCCAAGGTTCACCGAGTTTTATAAATTCCGCCATATGAGTGACAGAGACGACGCTAAGGCGCAACGCTACGTTTTAGAAAGAGACAGTATGACTGGCTCTTTCTAAAACAAGTGTCTAATTTACAGCCTGATTCTGTCATTTGATATCACGATGTTAAATTATCTTTTCAGTCATACTAATATTTATCATCTTACTCTTTCTTTATTTATTTCTGGTTCTTTCTCCCTATTAAAATAATATCCCTTATAAAATGTTTCTGTTACAACAGTACCAACCGGAGCTCATCATAATATCAGCTGGCTACGACGCGGCGTACGGCTGTCCCGAGGTACATATACCCGTCCCTTTCTAACATTAGCGTTTTGTATCTCTCTGTCTCTTTCAGTTCGCCCCCGAACTCGTTCTCGTGTCGGCTGGGTTCGACTCGGCATTGGGAGACGAAAAGGTTGGACATTAACTAATCAGGACTGATGATTGTGTTGTCTGGTTTGGCAATGTGGAAGGCTGGAGAGGTTTTTTTCTGCCTCTGTGGCCTACAAGTTGCAAACACTACTGCTGAGCATGGGGGTATGGGTTGGTTTCACGGACTTCGTGTTATTGGGTTTTTACACTCGGAATGTCCAAGTAGCGGCCTGGAGTCTGGATTTGAGCCCCGTTAATGGCAATAGGCTCGCCCCTTATTACATGGGACTAACGTAAGGGGCCATCCATAAACTACGTCACATGTTTAGGGGGAGGGAGGGGTTCGACGATGTGTGACAAGGAGGGGGGGGTGGAGTCCTACATTTCGTGACGTCACATTTCAAAATCTATATATTTTAATCTAAGTGTTAGTAAAACACGAACTTTGAACTATTAACAAAAAACTCAAAACATTTGCAACTCTATCTGTAGAAACAAGGTTCAAATTGCTTTGTCGGCTATGCGCTCTACTAGTATTACGCGCTTACCGCCTAATTGCTCTTGGATAAATGCACCGTGCCTAGCGGTGATATTGTTTCTATTTCATTTGACAATTAACTTTCACGAATGAAACGTCGTCGTTTCCTTAGTTCCGTTATTTTGAGATTTTATTGTTATAGTAATTGTTAGAACGAAGTGGCTGCTATGCTAGTTATAAATAATATAAAGGAGTGGGTTCAAAGTCTATGGATTCAAGATGAAGTTTCATCTTTAATTAATATAATTAATCGTTTTTTGTTTTGTTTATTTCTTGCAATGTTTGATTTGATGTTAATTTTATTAAATCATTTAAATTGAAATAAAAAAAAATCAGAACTGCTGTTTTAATTCAATAATTATTTCTAGATGTAAAATTGAAAAATATGTGACGTCACACTAGGGAGGGGGGTCTCACAAATGTGACCAGCTGTGACAAGAACGGGGAGAGGAGGGGTCAAAAATCATGAATTTCGTGTGACGTAATTTATGGATGGTTACACCACCACATTTTTCTACAGTTAGGGGAACTGTAGAAAAATGTGGGTGTACTATAGGGTACAGCTCCTGCCTTACCCTTAGGAGTGTTTTATGTGTTGTTTTTTTTTTAATGTTTATATTCGTTAAGCATGGATACCTACACAATCAATATGTGGTTTTAAAAGCAGACTTCATAGCTTAAAGGGGCTTGTTTGTAATCCATAAAAAAAAAAAAAAAAATTGCAGTCAAAACGTGATGCCCTTGTATGGTAATAGCAATTTGTGACGTCACTAATTTGTTAACTCAATTCCTTTTCTATTGGTTTCGAAGCAACTAAAAATCTAATATTACAGTTAATTGAAAATTAGTCGAGTCTTCAGGCCTAGAATAAAGTGCTAACTCAGAGAAGTTGTATCTTGCAATAATTGGTTAATGGTGTCGTAAACTACCCAATTATGTATCAAGGTACAGCACATATGTACTTCTTCACTTTTTCATCTTAAAAGCCATCTATTACAGGGTGAGATGGAGCTAACCCCAGCAGTGTACGGTCACCTGACGCACTTGCTGATGTCCGTGTGCCCGCGCGTGTGCGCCGTGCTGGAGGGCGGCTACTGCCTCGCCTCGCTGGCCGAGGGCGCCGCCCTCACGCTGCGCACACTGCTAGGGACCCCGCCGCCCGCCCTAGAGGACGTGCCGGACCCTAGTGACGAGTTAGTATCACAGTTTTATGTAAAAAAAAAAACATTTGACTTCTGCTTGCACATGTCGATTGTTCCTGCTAAAAAATTGATCTTTACCTCGTTGCAAGCAAAAGCAAAAAAACTTTAATGTGATTGTATCTGTATGTAAAAATGTTTAATATGATTGTTACGATGTATTTGATGAAAAAACTTTTCAATAAATATAAAGCTCTAAAGTATATTCGTTAAGTAAAATTAACATAAATTGTAGACAAGAATGTGAATAGAACATAAGTTGGGGGCGGCTCTTCTCCTATAAATTTGAAACAGAAGCTTTACTCCAAAACTGAATCTTTTCCTCCACAGAATAAGAGACACAATCCTAAACTGCATATACGCACTGAAGCCGTTTTGGAACTGCTACAACTTTCAGCCAACGTACTCTACGTGCGGCCCGCCGAACGTGTGCGACGAACAGAAAGAGAAGCATACGGTCACAGTGAGGTGGGAGGGAGACGAGACGAGACCTGACACCTTCGCTACGAGGGACTGTTACCCGCTGCAAGATACTGAGACCAAAGTGAGGATCGCTGAGAGATTGGACCATCTTAGATTAGGTGAGTGGAAAAAAAAATGTTCTTAGATCATTACTCCTGGTATAAGAATGTATTCTGAGATCCCACCAAGTATCGACCTGCATCTATTTGATGAAAATTACTTTTTAACACGCTTTTATTAACAAAGTAGCTCTGTAAACCAATCTTAGAAGTTAAATTTGACCCACTTCCCGGTTTCCGATTGATCTGAAAATTTGCATACATGTTTAGTTTGAATGACAATGCATGGTTCGCTAAGTGACGTCATTCTAAATCCAATATGGCGGACTCCCAAAGATGGCGGACTAGTTATTTTTTATGCATGCAAGCGTTTTGTCCTAATTAATATTTTTCAAGCTCATAAATATATTGTTACAGTGACGGACTTGACATTACCGAAGCACGCTGTGGGATACATCTACGACCAAGCGATGTTGAAGCACAAAAATATATGCGAGCCGTAAGTATCAATACTATCAGTACGATACAACTGGTTAGAACAAAATGCAACCGTACATATTATGTCTTTAGCTTTAAAATTCCAATTACCACCTGTATAAGAATTGTATTTATCAACAAACAAGTTATTAAAACCTAATTCACTTACAATAGAGTACAATTTCGATTAAACACTATCGTAAACAAACACAATCGATTTGTGAAATTATAACTCAGAGTCATTGTTTACTCCTGCTATATAAATTGAACCTAACACACATAACATTAGAGCCCACATTGCAGCTGTCACGTGGAGTGCCCGGAGCGCATCCTGCGCATACACGAGCGACACCGCGACTTCGGTCTGCTGGACAGAGTACATCAGTTGAATACCAGAACTGCTACGGATCAAGAGATATTGGCAGTACATACTGAAAAGCATTTGAACAGGTTAGATTTTTTTCTCTAATAACGCCATTTAATTTTCGAAGGTTAACCTGTAGCTAATTTCACAGTTTTCTACCTTATTACTACCTACGAAAACTGTGAATTCCGCGTTGGTTACTTTCATTCAGGAACTTGAAATTCCTGGCTGAAAACGTGGCAAATTCGCCAAGTGAGCCATTAATGTATGATTGGTTAGTACTTCTACGTAATCCTGGGGAAAACAAACGGGATATTCAGCTCGACCTCGCATAGTCTGGCGGGCATAAACGTTCGGGAACCAGTCGCTCGGTCTAGCTCAAATTGTGCCTAGGTGGCCCGAACATGTCCATGGTAGATGCCGAACGAAGTTTACCGAACGACGCGAGCCGAATATGTGTAGTAATTGCTTCGAGTTGACTTTGTTGTTCAACAATGTATCGACCCTAACCAGTGATAGCCTAGTGGTGTGACCGTTGGACTTCCAAGTTAAAAGTGTCGAGTTCGAACCCAAGACACGCACCTCTGATTTTTCGGAATCATGTGCGTATTGTACAATTATCACTTGCTTCGGTGAAGGAAAACATCGTGAGAAAACTTATATACCTGAGAGATATTTCTCGATGGCATGTAAAGCCAAGTCAGAGGGCCTCTGATGGGCGGCATAAAAACTCTAACAACACGTGAGGCACTAACCACACTTTAAAGAAATAATGCATCGACTCAAATATTAGTTTTTTTTTTATCTATCGTTTAATTTCATTGTATTTCCTTCCTGCACAGGCTAAAAGAGCTGGCCTCGACGAATCTAAGAAGTCTGCACATACAGAAGAATGCGTATAACTCCGTGTACTTCCACCCTGACTCGCTAGAAAGCGCGGCTGTGGCTGCGGGATGTGTGTTGCAGGTAACGGCAAAAAATACAAATCTAGGGAACAAATTACAAAAAAGAAAACGATTTTTGAAAGGACCTTTTTCAAAATTTAAGCGCCTAGACCGTCTGTCTACACTTATGAGAAAACGGAATTAAATCAAACTTATGGTCCGGTACATTTAGGGATTATTGTGTCCAATTTATTAATACATTCTAAAACGAACCTTATACCCACAGATGGTAGACTCAGTTCTCTCAAACGAGGTCGGCAGCGGGGTCTGCGTGATCCGGCCGCCCGGCCACCACGCCGACGAACAGATCCCCAGCGGCTTCTGTCTGCTGAACAACGCTGCAGCGGCTGCGAAGTACGCCATACACAAACATGGGCTCACCAGGGTCCTCATACTCGACTGGGACGTACACCACGGCAACGGGACTCAGAGGATCACTTATGATGACGATAGAGTGAGTTCTAGCATACAGCGTGTATCAGAAAGATATGGTCATATTTAAGAAAAAAATATATCAGCTGTCTCATACAAAACTTCAATACTCACTCGACCTAAATGTATGGGGAAGCTGATTATTTTTTCGCTATCACGATGTTGGTCCTATGACTACACCTTTTCTGATACGTGATATACAACATGTAACTTTTACTATGGGACCAAACCTAAAATCGCGAAAAAAAAAAACAGCTGCTCCCTACATTTATGTTCGCATAATTCGTCAAAATGTATGGAACAGCTGATTTTTTTTGCGATTTCAGGTTTGGTCCCTAGTAAAAGTCGTTTATAATAATGAGTACAATGACCCCTTAAGAGGGTGTGCGTTAATTATGATACATGTTGTATATCTATAATATGTAATACTCTTAAAAAATAAACTTATTTTATTTCTCCTAAGTTTCCAGTGAACTGATGGTAAAAAAAATATGAAAAAAAAATTGCACCACATTGTTTATAGCAACATTTGAAAATAGAAAACAATTTGAATGGTTGACATGAAATACTGCAGTAGCGCTTGCTTCCTGCTAATGTTCCTTATTCATTGTAAACGAAATACAATTGGTATTTCGACATCAAAAATTGCGAGCATCAATAGCTCTATCTCTCTCTTACAATGACAGTGCAAAATTGACCTTTATTATGTTCTCTCTAAGATCCTGTACATGTCGATCCACCGCTACGACCACGGCCTGTTCTTCCCGAACTCGAAGGAAGCGGACCACACCGCGGTCGGCGCGGGGAAGGGGGAGGGGTACAACGTCAACGTGCCCTGGAACACGGTCTGTAGCAGCTGACGGTGTTCTCATTAATGACATTGAATTATAAACTTTATTATTACTGTGACTAAATGCTAAGTTGTGTGGGAACACGTTAAACAGTTGGTCCCGGCTGTCATTCCTAGATCTTTACGGTGGTGCGTAAGTCTGAAAATCTGACAACCGGCCTGATGTCGTGAGTCCCAGTACCTGGGTTGTGGAGTGCAGACAGGCAGTCGCTCTATGACAAATACTGGTTTTTAGCTGCACCTGGTTAGGAAACCAGCATTGTTGGGAAAAGGCTAGACGGATAGTGAGGATTTTATGTAAAATTGAGAAGTAAGGCATCGTCATCAGCCTTAAGATAATTGGCGACAGGCTAGACAGGTGATAACAGTGAATTACTTTTTAACCGACTTCAAAAAAAGGAGGAGGTTCTCAATTCGGTTGTATGTTTTTTTTTTTTTTGTGTATGTTACCTCATATCTCCGTCATTTATGAAACGATTTGAAAAATTCTTCTTTTATCTGAATGGATTTACTTCCCGATTGGTCCCATAGAAATTTCATCAAAATCGGTTCAGCAGTTTGGTTTTGAAATCAAAATAACTGGAAAAAATGTCATCCAAGTAAAAGAAATTGCGAAATTGATACTTGACAAGGATTTGTGTGTGATACGATAACAGACTAAAAAGGGTAAAATAAAAACTTTTTTGCAAAAAAAAACCCGACTTCCAAAAAAACACTCAAAAAGTGGAAAATAACTTTACTTTCGGAAGTCGGTGGCAAAAAAGTCAATGAAACAAACAGTAGTCACCGACTTCCGAAAGTAAAGTTATTTTCCACTTTTTGAGTGTTTTTTTGGAAGTCGGTTTTTTTTGCAAAAAAGTTTATCACATTTATTGAAGTCAAAAAAAAAATATCTCCCATATTTATTCTTATGTACAGTCACGAGCACTAATATGTATACACGAAGCAACTTTTAAAAGTGATTTTCTCCTGCTGTATTGAGTAACGCGTAATATTTTCACAAACATAGTATTTTGGAAGCCATACTATTGCGAAATAGGTTTCATCTCAAAGGAAAAACCGTTACCTCACGGGAAAATTGTTTTTGAATTTTGCTTATATAATATATATTAGTGCTCGTGACTGTACAATCAAATGTTATGTGACATACAGCGCGGCGTAGGCGACTCGGAGTATCTGACGGCATTCACGAAGGTGATCCTGCCGATAGCGTACGCGTACAACCCGCAGCTCGTCATCGTGTCCGCCGGGTTCGACGCCTGCGTCGGGGACCCGCTCGGAGGTAACATAACATAGCATCACGACTGTACTCCCAACTAATACACCATCAGCGTCTACCTAATACGGGGTGGAAGGGAACCGACGGTGAAACGGTTACAACATATGCCCCCCTACACAAAAATATTTTAAAAAAATCAGCTGTTTCCTACAAAAGTGCAATACCTACACGGTCAAAATGTATGGAACAGCTGTTATTTTTTTAAATTACCGATGAAAAGTTTCTTTGTGCGGTGGTTCATAGTGATGTACTGAGTACGTGGTAATCGTTTAACGTCGGTGTCCCTTCCACTCCGTATAGTAGCGGTATTTCATACAAGCTTGGCTTAATCTTATTACCTACTACTCTTCATGAGGTTAGGGTTTCTGAACAGTCTGCTTGCCGTATTATTGGCCCCTAAGATCGCCACTGATAGTAGATAGACCCACATATCGCCAGTTATGTTTAAGTCTTGTGTATTAGCGGCGAGTCTATTTCCATCAATTGAGCACCAACTTAGACTCCGTGGCAGCTATTGAAAAAAATATTTTAAATAATTAAATTCATTTAATTCTAGGTTGCAAAGTAACACCTGAATGCTACGGTAGGATGACTCACTTGCTGCGCGGCCTGGCCGGAGGTCGCGTGATCCTGTGCCTCGAGGGGGGCTACAACCTCACCAGCATCGCCTACTCCATGGCCATGTGCACTAAGGCACTGCTAGGAGACCCCTTATATTACCACTACGACCCCAAAGCCCCCTGCAAATGGTCCGCCTATGACTCCATACAAGACGTCATCAACACACACAAGAAATACTGGAAATGTCTCAAATTCCTTGTCGCTTTACCAACAGAAAACGTACTAGAACCTCCCCTACCGTCCAGAGGACTCATCATAGAACAGAATGATCTAGAAACATCCGCCTCTATCGAAGATACCGAATTACACTACGATTCCGCCAAATCAAGTGCGAGTAACCTAGAAACATCGCTTGAAGCGAGCATGGGAAACCTGAATATAGAAAACAAGTGTTCGGATGGCATTCATTGTGGCACAGATGACGAGAATGACGGAAAAGATGAAAAACCTAAAAGCTCTAAGAGCAACGAAGGTGTAGCTGGCAGCAGTAGTAACGAACCAACGAGTTCCAAAAAGGACGACCAAACTTGCGAACAAGCTATTAGTGCGGCGAAAAAGGCAACTTTAGTCGAGTTTTTGGCTGAGAATATGCAATCGATAGTCGATGGTGATATGTTCGCGGTGATACCTCTGCAGTGGTGTCCGCATTTGGATTCGCTGTTCACATTACCAGATCAAGTGAAGTTCGAGCAGGGTGTCAAGTGCGTAGACTGTGATTCTACTGAAGAGAACTGGGTGTGCTTGCATTGCTATGTGGTGAGTATTAATAGCCTAACAAAGACACTTGGTCAATACTAACCATAGTGTTACAAGAGCCTAATCGTCACGAAATATTATATAGGTTGGAGGTTGGCGTGGATGGGTGACCATTCATTACATTTCGAGGCCCCTCCGCACCTCAGAAAGCACGTTAAGCTATTCATCCCGGTGCGTGGTCGTCAGATTTGTTGACTGAAAATAAATTTTACCCACTATCCGAATTATGGAGTCAGATATTTAGTCGCGCCATGTAAAGTGCCGGTAATCACCTGTATGCACTTAGACTGGAAGCAGACCTATTTGACAGTTCCAAAACCGTTTTTTTTTTTCAGACTGCCTGCGCGCGAAGTGTTAACGGGCACATGCAAGCTCACTTCACAGCCACGGGCCACGCACTAGTGTTGTCCTTAGTCGATTTGTCGGTGTGGTGCAACGTCTGCGATGCTTACGTTGATAACTCACTACTCTACGACGCTAAGAATAACGCACACAGGTGCAAGTTCGGAGAAGACATGCCCTGGTGTTATAAGACTGATATACATATGCAATAATGATATTTACAGGATTACGAAAGTATAAAGATTTAGAAGGGTTAAAGGGATGTATGCCTTTTCTATTTTGCTGATGAATAATTTTGTCTTGGTTCCATAAATCTTCATAATATCGGTATCCGATATCCTAAAAAAGTCCTTATGTCCTCTTTTCTCATAAGAAAAAGCCATTGCATTAAAAATGGGCAGTTAATTTAGATTTTATTCACACTTACAATATTGTAAGAATTTTATACTTTAATAGTCTTATTTATTATAATCATCGTTAATGTATGTTATTAATTTTACTTTTGCTAGACCTAAAATTAGTAATAGTGTTGTTTTTAACATTCCACTCGACTAAAATTTTTTTTTTTTTTTTTTCACTTGGAATCAAGGGCTGGACATGAAAGCAGTATCAATGCATATCTCACCTACTTACCACAGCTTAGGGTGTAAACTCATCCCAGTAACACATAGGTTGTCAAAGCACTATGTGTGCAGCACCCTTGTATATTTATGTAAATAACTATTATTTATACTTCTATACATTTTATATATTATGTTTTAATAAAACCTGTATGTACCTTAGAATAATCGGCCAGTTTTTATTATACGTGACAAACGTATAATAGTTGCTAACATTCTCGTAGTGAAACCAGTGTTTTTAATGTCTGCATTACTAACTTGTATATTGACAATCAGACGGCATTTAATATTAATCAGCTGTTTTATGTGTGAATGGTTTTTAACTTTAATCCACAATTAATAACACTAATGGACACCAATAATGTTACAAATATAAATTTTACCATAAATAGTTCAATCATAAGCAAATATATAGCAAATAAATCTGTTCTAGGAGGAAAACAAAAGAAGTTTATAAGCTGTAAGATTTCTCCCAACTATTACACATAATAATAAAATATTAATCTTCGAATCTGACATTTAATCAATTACCAAAAGTACTAATCTATTAATTAAGTTTACGCCTTTGATTATATAATGTCTAGATGGAGCGTCAAGTGCGCGCAAACGTGTCAAAAAGTGTCAACCAACTATTGGTTCACAAGTGCTTGCCCGCCAATCAGTGCAGATCGTGTCCTACACCTAAAACTTATCTTATTTAATAAGTCTATTTTTTAATGTGATTTATGAGAGAATTGTAGTAGCTGGTACCATTATTTACGCACACAAAGACAGACGCATAGTGTAAAACGACGCCTGCACGCACACATACTTGAAAATGTTGACTCGTTTTTTTTTATACGATTGTAGGGCGACGCTCTATCTAGACATTATATAATCAAAGGTTTACGCATATAAAAATAAAATTGTTAGTCATAGACCTTTATTAATTTTGTCATTCTTAATTATTGGCAGTTTAGTGTGCCAAAAAGTTGATGTGGTACTTTCTGGCCGCGCCACAGTTGCATTTTGAATCGGGGTTAAAAGGAATAAATGTACATAATATGTTCATTATTGTACATAATAATTTAAAAAAAAAGTACTATAAAGATTCACGAGATATTTAACTAAATCAGTGACGCGGCCAGAAAACATGCTTCCTTGCTGCGCCACAGCGGATATTTATGTGCAAACTCAATGGTAAACAATTGTACGACTATTGTTTGTTCTATTGGTCATGAGAAATAGTCCAAAAGGTAAATGATAAATTTAATATCGAAACTAAAACTACTTCGACTACGGTAGAATTGTCAGACATTTGTGACATGAATTTTATTCGGAAGTTATATTCATTTCCGATTTTGAAGTTTCGATATTTATCATAATGGATAATGACTTTTTGCAGTAATTCTCATCATCAATAAAATAAACAAAAGACGTACAATTGTTTACAATTAAGTTTGTACATAAATATCCTATTTATTGCAGTGTACGCCGTAGCGCGGCTAGGAAGCATGCTTTCTGGCCGCGCCACCGATTTTTTAAATATCTCGTTAATCTAAAGAGTATTTTTTAAAATTATTATGTACAATAATGAACATATTATGTACATTTATTCTTATTAACCCCGATTCAAAATGCGACAGTAGCGCCGCCAGAAAGTTTCACACAAAAGTTGCTCATAACTAAAACCAACGATGTATTAACAAAACAATAATAAAATCATATCATATTGCTCGTATTTTCTTTTCCTTCCTTAACCAACAGTTCATAAATTCAGGCTATAGACGAAACTTTACAGAAGAAACCCAACTATTTGAATCGCAGCATTTTAGTTATTTTATCTCTGACAGACGAGACTGGAGATGAGTCGTATTTGTGGCAAGCCTAAGACGTGAGCGGCGTCAGCGTGCGGTGAGCGGCATCTGCCTTTCTTGTTAACCGCGGTAAGATGGGCATGAGTAGCCTATACACACACCTCTGCTCCGGTATAGCGAGTACGCAGCTCCGTACAGATACCCTAGCTTCTAAGCATCCCCTCCACTTCGCACGTCTCCGCTTTGATGAAGTCCGGGCTTAAAGATCACCGTGATTTTGAATGCTACAAAATAAGGGTAGGCACATTATAGAATGGCCTGGCTGGCGTGCCACGTATGAAACCCGGATCCAAAACTATACGAACATTTTATGAGTAGTTCATGCTTCATCGTTCGTGCGACTTCCATGTCAGACCCTAAAAATCGACAGATACCGATGCGCCTCGCACCCGTTACGGCCTAGCACAAGGGTCGGTTTAAAAAAAACGGAAAAATCGTCGCGGAGGCTAGAGTTTCCTGTGTTAATCCAGGTTATAAACCATTTGTGTGCCAAGTTTCACTCAAATTCGTTCAGCAGTTCTTGCGTGAAAAAGATTTTATAATAGAGTAGCATTTATGATATGAAGTAGGTACTTAGCTGACATTAAATCGCTGACCGATTCTGCATTTACTGCGTTATTTCCTTCAGTAGCAATATACACACTCGATAGCATTATTTACATGCATACCTATTGTTCGATCATATACTTGATGGTTGTATTGATGATTATAATTCTGTACTTAACTACACACGCACGTGACACTTGTTACGGTCGCGAATCTTATTTTGTTCAACATAAAACCTGACAGTGACCCGCAAATTACAAAAACTTTAAGAAGAATTTCGCGGGCTAAATTCTTATAAAAGCTACAAGGCTGTCGATAAAAATGTCTTTTTTCTGAATTAGTCGATTATTCAACTTGATTTTTCAAGTAAAATGCCAATTCCTTCTGACATCTGAAAAAAAAGTACCTGTCAGTGTCAAAAAGTACATCAACAGAAGGAAGAGAGGTGCCTGTCCGTCCCAAAAATGTTTTTTTACAATATTAAATTAACGACAAAGTATTTAACGAAGTAACTTATAATATATATCTGATTGAAGCAAGATTAACATGTTTTTAAAGACCGACATACTCAAAGCGATTTCATTTAGGAATCCAGTAAAATTACCTTTTTCGTACTGGGTGTTGGTATTTCTTAGATTTGCGCTCACGATCCTGCCGCAAAGCGGCTATATACACCCAGACGAGTTCTTTCAAAATGTTGAGGTCATTGCAGGTGAGTTATTCGTATTTATCTAACATTTTCTATATTTATTATTTTTTGTTATTGAAATTTAGTAATTTAAACATCTGCGAGGCAACTGCTTTTAACTGCTATTTTAATAATAAAGGTCAGATGGTCATCTTGGATAACTCAAGTAACACATTCACGTATGTATATTGAAAAAACTTTATTTTGTTAATTGCTATTTAAAATCGGTAGAATAAGCAAAAATAGGCCCCAAATATTTGATACACCATGCATAATTTGGAAGGGGTCTCAAATCGTCCTTATTGTGCGGTTAGTGTCTAACCTGGTGTCAGAGGTTTTTATGCCACCCATGGGCCTCTGACTTGGCTTTACATGCCTATGAGAAATATCTCTCAGGCATGCTGGTTTCCTCACAATGTTTTCCTTTGTGCCAATTCTTTAATGATGTTGTAAGTTCTTCATTATTATTGTTTCTTTATTTCGAGAAGATAACCCGCTAAGATGACCTTGTGATCAAGTAATATTATTCTTATGATAACTGTTGGCCTCATTCCAAAACCATCAAATTAACTACTCCTATGGAGTATGAGTATTTATGTCTACAATATGATAGATTAATTACTGTACTGTCTCATATTTATAAATATGCCTCTCAGTTATTCTGAATGTTTGATTGAACTGTAAACAATGATGCCCATAATACTGAGTAATCATTGTAATTGTATAAATAAATATCCTCCTTTATGTTCCACACAATAATTTAATTATTAGAGGCGTAAGTTAATTTTTTGTGTGTGTATGTGTGCAATCAAGACTGGTGACTGCCTTGTTGGTCTAGTGGTAAGGTGATAAGGTCATAAGGTCCTGGGTTTGATTCTCAAATCGGGTAAATGGTTGTTGGGATTTTCCAGCGGGAATTTCTCAGTAGCAGCTAAGTCAAGAATTATGCCTTGAACTTAAATAAAACTGGCAAAATATAGGTGTACTATACAGGGTGCAATGGACACCTCTACCTAAATTTTGGGGTTGAGCATGATGTTATGTTACAATAAACAGTAATCTATCATCTAAAGTGAGCCTCATGCATAAGTTAATGAATTCTAGAATCATTAATACACACGACATAACATACAAACGGAAGACATAATAATAAATTATGGTGATAGATCGATTGGAGCATCGCGCAATGATCGTTGATATAACGGTCCCGCATGACGAGAACCTTGTGAAAGCAGAGAAAGATAAGCAATTCAAGTATTTAGATCTTGCTCGTGAGGTTGTGGGACGTGAGTACAGCAGTCATTGTGCCGATAGTCGTGTCGGCCAATGGTTTAATAGCCAAGAGCTTCGACCAACATCGAAGGCTCTCGCTTGGCGGCTGGATCAAGGGCTTGATTCAGAAAGCAGTACTTATGGACACGGCTCGTATTGTTAGGAGGTTCCTCTCTCAAGAGCTCTGACCACCGGCACCGGTAGCTCGGACCCTGTTCTCGGTACCGGTGGGCTTCTATTTTTTATATTTTTAAATGTTTTTTTTTTTTTTTTAAACAATGAGAAGAAAAAATGAATAAAGGAATAATAAATTATGTCAATACATTATTGACTATAAAGTACACTTCAGCATGAAATGTTGTTAGATTTCCATTGTCTTGAAGTAATATACAAAAGTAACTAGCTTTAAAAGATAGTAACTTTTAGCATATATTATACTAGCTTTTGCCAATGACTCCTCTTGAAACATACTACTCTGGGATAAAATTATTCGAAATTCTAACTCGGATGACAGATTATCCGTATGCCAAATGAGATCCAAATATTATGTTAAGACGGTAATAGAGGGACAAATCGACAGACAGTTACTTTCGCATTTACGTTAGTATAGATTTCAAAACCTTACAAATGCTCTAAGACTGCTGAGCCCTATTGAGTAATGGTAAAATTGTATAGAAATTGTCACCCTCAACAAATTATTTTTATTTCTTCTTATTTCAGGTGACATTTTCGCGATCGACATCGCAAGAACATGGGAGTTCAACCCAAAATTTCCAATCAGGAACATCTTTGTACCCAAAATGATACTCGGTCCACCTCTCCACTTCATACGCCTTATCAATCCTTACACCAAATATTATCTTCATGTGGATCTCAGGACCCCATACTATCTACTAGTCATTCCGCGACTATTCATATGTTTTCTGTCGCTCATAAATGACTACTGTTTATACAGAATTTGCGTCCTATACGGACAAAACTTCAGAAACAGACTAACAATCTTCGCAAGCTCTTACGTAATTTTCGCGTACTGCTGCAGAAGCTTCTCGAACTCATTTGAAATGATCTTCTTCTCTATGATCCTGCTAATAGTTGCCGAATGCATGCTGAAATCAGATAAAGTGATTTATCACAAAGAATTTCTTAAAGAGAAATATGAGAAAGCAGAGTCTACTGTAGAAAAAGTGAAGATTTATAAACTAGCCACACATTTGCCTAGTCACACCTTGAACAAAGTTATTGTTTTGTCTACTATTGTAGTCGTTGGGATTTTTAATCGTCCTACGTTCGTAGGTTTTGCGTTTCCGCCTGTGTTCTTCTGGCTCCACAGAGGGTTGGGTTCTAAAGTTGTTGGTTTCAAGGATTTCCACTATCGCATATTTATGTTTATAATGTGCGGTGTTCCGACGGCGTTGCTGCTGATTTTGGTGGACTCTGGGTATTACGGGTACATCACGATGGCGGACATAGAGTCGCTGAAGATGTCGTGGGACAACTGGGTGGTGACGCCGCTGAACTTCCTGCGGTATAACTCCGATATGCGGAATCTGACGCAGCATGGGCTGCACCCGCGCTGGCTGCACCTCGCCGTCAATGTACCGCTGCTGTTCAACGTGTTGGGGGTCATCGCCATCATCACACTGGCTGTCAACACATACAGGTAAGATAAATAATTATGTGTGTTGTTAGGGAGTTTGTTCCGCCACTTCCCCAGCGAAAACACTAGGGTTAGGCGTTTTATAATTGACCGTACTAACTCTTGACGTTCGTTCGATAAGATATATTTACCAAATATACTGGATAAATAAATAAATTAGGTAAACTAGCTCTCTCCAAAACATGACAAAAACGTCGCTAGAACAATACTACATATTTTCATTTGTACGAGTTTCACAATAGTTATAACAACGGCTCCTTAAACAATACGTCATTATTTGCTTTTTCTTAAAACTAAAATTACTCTTCAGGTTACATTGTGTAAATAAATTTTAAACTAAACTCCCAGTGATATGTGTACTTGTGATATTTCCTTATTAGGATCCTAGTTCCTACTGTTCTCCTGTACCTACATATAAATAGTTATTTTATTGTTTCAGGTTTGTTCGCGGCCAGTATAGTAAGTTACCGCAAATCCAGAGCATCACAGGACTTATGCTATTCTCTCTGGTCATCCCGATCGCTGTGCTGTCACTGTTCCCACACCAAGAGGCGCGCTTCATCATCCCAGTTCTTGTCCCCCTGATATATCTGTTCGGAAACCATCTGCACGTCAACGAAAGCGATGGACCGAAATCAAGAAGATTCAAAACAACACTTCGTTATACTTGGTATGCGCTGAACGCTTTACTTACTTTATTCTTCGGGTTCATCCACCAAGGCGGCATATACCCTTTCGCCAATAGCCTCTATCATGAGATCAAAAACAACTACGGAGTCCATACGCACGTTATAACCACGCACAGTTACAGCATACCAACATTTTTGCTTCAATTAGAGAGCACCACCAAAGTGTACCGGGATAAGAAGACGGGGCATAAATATAGACTAGCTCCCACGACATTTTTACATAAATATGGATCAAAGCCAATGCAGAATTTATTTTTACAAGTCGATGACGTCTTGACAAACGCTGAGAAGTTACTGCATGCTTACAAAAAGAAGTACAGGTTTTATATTGCGTCCCCGTGCTCTCTGGAGCGAGATATTCGGTTGGCAGCTGCAAAGTATCCCTACTTTGAACTAATCGAAGAGTTTTCCTTCTACCCTCATTTTTGTACAGAAGCATTCCCAAACTTCCCGTCGCGCCATGACCAATATTGTCTCGAAAATACCTCGATAGTACGAACGAACGAATCTCGCGCTATAGATCTAAATATGTTACAAAGAATCTCATGCTTTTTAAAAAAGTTTTGTCTTAGAATTTATAGGGTCAAACCGGATATGAAATTTCGAATCTAAGTTATTTTAATCAATTTTACAATTTCTATAAGCAATATCTAAATAAGTATAACAAATTATGGTATGGATAAAAGTCGTGTACTTACCGCCTAATTATGATTATTTAATAACATAGTGCTCAATTAAGTTTATCATCAAAGACAATTCAAAATGAATGAATGAGTATACCCGCGTCATCTTTATACAAGGTGTATGATGCTTAAATCAGTTACTTAGGTACCTCGTAAAGGATATTATACATATCTGAATTTGATACTGACGAGCGAACATCCCACGAATCATTTAGTTAAAAAGCATTGTGTTAGATATTTCCAGTTTTATTACTTTATGGTTAAAAAAAAAGAAATTGAACCGCCTCATTCCGGCTGCTTATAATCATTCATAGTGTAGGTACCTGCGCTATGTTGCGATAAGAAAACCCAGCGATAATAATGTGCTACCGAGCTCCTTGACGGTAGACCACTTTTCAACCTTATCTGGCATAAGGGTGAAACTGAAAAGTGATCGACCGCCAGTTTTTTCGGTTGTACAAAAAATACTACGACATAAAATAAAACTTTGCTTTTAGAGGAATATCCGAAACTAAATTTCATTTTTGACAGTATTTTGGAGATGTTAGTCCAGTTCAAAAAGAAACTGAGTAACAGAGCCAAAGCACCTAACACCATTGAGGTTTTATGTATTACAGCATGTTCATCGTTACTTACAATCACATGCACTTATTACTAATACATTTATTTTTACATAGATTTATTTATTTAAGTTTTTGCTCAAATTAAATCATTCTACAAATTGCATTTATACGTCTGTCTATACAATGTTATTTTTATTTTTTACAATTTGTATAATAATACTTTACATGGCACTTTATTCATGAGTTTAGTCAATTCACTTACAAAAAAACACTTAATCACAAATACAAAAAAGTACTTACTTAATACTCATAACTTCTGTTCTGTTTTATTATGAACATAGTTGGCAGCTTAGGAAACCATGCATTGTCCTTTTGCATACAGTAATATGGATTCATCAAGTACTTAATGTTTTACTTGCGACCCTAGGTAATGGTAATAAGTTTAATATTGATTAATTATATGAATTATAACTTGTAAGATAATTTCTGTACATCTCGTTGTTATATACATCACAGGCACTGAATTGTATTTAAAAATGGCATTTGTGTTTTTGTGTTATGGTGGAAAGTGTGAAATTAACTAATTTTCAAGTATCTAATTACAACATCTTTTCACATGTGTTAATGAAAACAAGTTAATTAACGATGCATTTAGAGAATCTCCAACCACAATCTGTTTATAGTACTGCATGTTTTTTTTGGCGCGTGGTCGTAGTCGGAACTAACGGCGCCATTTTATTTTTTCAAAACAATTTTCACAGAAAATGTCACAAATGTTTACCAACAGCGCCCTCTTCAAAATGTCACTCAAGCGCCGAAAGTACCATGCAGCACTATTAAAGTAATATTTACATAAATGGACTGCTTATTGCTATGTAAAAATATAGGGTTTAGTGTGTTAGTGTTTACCTACCAATAAAGACATTTTTGTTAATATATGCTGTAATTGTTTTTTCCTTTCTTTGGGTAACGTAGTGAACGCACGCCAACTTTCCCAAAATGGATAAAAACGTTTAATAGGGGGCAAGCCCATTGCCATCAACAGTATCAACCGATCGGACACAAAAGACTCCGGGCTTTTATTTAAAAATCCCTGATGCAAAAACCCATAACACTTTGCTGGGCCTTGGCAATTGACCCCAGGACTTCATCAGCAGCGCTAACCACCATTAGACCAACAAGGCAATAAACAAAAACTAGTGAACTCATAAAAAAATAGGGTTAACAAAAGTCATTCCGAGTCACGTCAACTTCTCGGCAGAGAAAACACCTGAACTACGGAATTGGTCCTATCTTTCATGGACATAAGCCGCCACGGATGAGAATAATTCTCTAGAATCAATCTCAAGTTACATCTACTTAATTATGTTGGAGTCTGATGGCTGTGGAGCGGTATAATCAAAGAGAAGCAACATTTCTAGTGCCTGTTATGGGATGAACAAAGGTCAATTGTTGTTAATTAAGTTAGGGACTTCACTAATCACGATGCAGTGGTTCACTGAAGCCAGCTAAGAAAATTCGCTTAATTGTATTAGTACAATTGCATGGCGTTAAGAAATAAGGAATCATGCGACAGTGTTATAAAAATGGAAATTGAGCTTTAAAATTATGCGACTAGCATCCAAAACTCCATTTTAAGTTGTCCTCTTGATTCGTTGTTTCTTAACGCCGTACAATTCTTCTTACTGCCCTATTGGTCTCGTGGTCGCAAGCGCGACTGCTGAGCGTGGGGTCCTGGGTTCGATCCCGGGTCGGGCAAAAAGTGCTATTGGGTTTTTCCATTAGAAATTTCTGAGTAGTAGCCCGGAGTTTGGAAGTTGGCGGTATGATACCCTGTGCCTCGGAAAGCACGTTAAACTGTTGGGCCTGCGCCTCATCTCTCTCCGGTCGTGTCGGATTGCCGTCCCATCGGACTATGAGAGAGAGGGAACAGAAAGTGTACTTGTGTTTGCGCACACGCTTGTGCACTGTAATATCTCCCGCACCGATGGCTAATCTTCGCTAAAGATGACCGAAAACGGTCAGGAGCAATATAATATATACAATTCTTCTTAGATACTTTGCGGTGAGCAGGCTAACCTACTGAAAATATATTTCAGCAACGTGTCGCGAGTTATGAGCCAGTGGCGTAGCGTTGGGCCATGGCCCCGGACGGCTCAAATGCAGGGGCGGCAAGCACTACACTCGTCTAGCCTGTCGCTTTCTATACCTATATGTATAATTTGTAAAATCTCTTACATATTCCAAAGCTTTAATGCATAAATCGAAAAAGTACCTATGCTAGATATCATTTGTATGAATAAGTACTTATCTGAAGCGGAATGATAAAATTTTCAAGCTCGCTTTGCTCGGTCTTGCAACCTAATAACTTTGAAACTGAAGCTTTTGTACTTAAGTCGAAGTCGGGCTTGTTATTTTGTAATTGATTAATATTTATATTATATCGAAAGGACTATTCGAAAAGGCCTGTCACCCACAGATTACATTATACTATGCTGTCACCTGCTACTTTTGACACTTGCCACTTGCTTGATGGCTGTCATAACAAACTTTTCAAAAACGTGGGTTTGTTGTTGTTGAATATTTGCAATATAATAAAAATAATTTCTCATGGCTTCGCAAAAAGAATGTGTGAAATCTACTCTTGAGATGTCTCTAAAAGTTATACGAATGTACGACTGGCTGTTGGACTTGTTTGTTCTGGTAAAATTAATTTGAGAAAATAATGCCATTCAACTTTAACATTGATTTGGGCTTATGCATCCAACGTAAATTGCCAATCTATTATTTACATCATCTAAGTGCCCTATACTTTTTCTTTTTAGGACTTTTTCGTTGACGATCATTGGAATAAATTGCCGGATACGTGGCGACATACTTTCGAACATATGGATCCCCAGCATTTAGGAAACATTCTGTCCAACAGGCCATCAAATCAGTTGCTACCACTATCATTCTTAGCCTTAATAAAGGCTATACAGGCACTCACCTTACCAAGAGACAAGGACTATAAAAAAGTAAATAGTAAAAGCGAATCAACTAACTTAGACACATGTAAATATCACCCAAAACTAAAGAATTTGTTTTTAAAACATGTCAAGTTAAAGAAGAGACACGAGATAAGCCTGATGGCTGATGTGGTGGTGAATACTGCCTTTCAATGTGGTTGTAACTCTGTGATAGACTTTGGCTCAGGCCTGGGACATTTAGTGCGAGTCTTGGCTTACAGGGATGACATGTATGCTGCAGGAATTGAGTGCCAGGCACAGCTGACTGAGGAGGCTAGGTCTGTACCCTTGGTATGTATAAATAGAGATGGTATTTTGAGTGCAAATTGCAAGGACTTAATAATTTGACTACTATTTTATAAATATAACCTGTGTAAAAAGAAATCAATTTGTCTATAGTACAGTTTAAATTTTTCAGGAAACTTGACTTGCAATTGGAATACTCAGTCAAAAAGCATCTTTCCCCTGAGGCCATAGCCAAACAGAGGCGCCCTCTACACTTCAATGTGACCCTATCAAGCCACCAACAGCTTCTGTCACTGCCTCTACCTGACAATATGCGGAACTACGGTTTAATAGGCCTTCATCCTTGTGGAGACTTGGGACCGTTATTACTGAAACACTTTGTTGAATCTCCCAACATAAGGTTTATTTGTGTGGTTGGTTGCTGTTTCATGAAATTGAGCTGTGACGGTCCCAACCGAGGGTACCCAATGAGTAACCTCTTGAAGAGTTTGGATAGTAAGCTATCGTTCCCGAGTAGAGAAATATCTTGTCATGCTATTGAGGTGTACTGTGAGAGGCTTCGTAAAGGAAATTATGGAGATCTGAAGGTGAGAAAAACAAAATGTTTTAATTAAATTAATCAAGTTGTTGTCTGGAATGATGTTATTGGGTTTTTCCATCAGAAAGGATTTCAACCAAAATGGGCTAACCGTGAACAACTCTATTGGGAAAGAAGGAATTCATAAATAATTTAGTAATAATATTTACTGAACATTGGTCCCTATTCGGGAGTGTCAATATAAATAATATGAAAAACGAATAAAAAAGATTTTTAATTGATTTGTATTTGTATGGTGACAGTGGCGTTGAGTTAGGGTTGTCTAAAGAATAAAAACACAGAAAAAAATAATATCGATATTTTTGATGTTTCGATTCGAGAGCTTCGAAAAATTCAAATGTTTTCCTGGAAGACCAAGCTTTGCTCTGGCCGTTGGAGGGTTCATCACCAGCATCACCATCATCATCTTAACCTTACATGAATAAAAAGATATACTTTACGTAGAACAACATTTTTTTTTGAGATGGTAAAATCATCCATTTATTTCTCCCGCTCTAGGGTGGAGCGGAAGGGCGTGTCAGACTTTGACTGACTAACACTGTTCAAAGAGGAGACTTACCGCCATGATTATAGCATGCCCACGTAGAACAAACGTTGAAAGTCGTTTAGCCTATATCGGGGAAAAATAGTAAGAATCGTTCGTAATTGGTAATTCGTCTTCGTTCATTTGGGTTTTGTTCGTCGTGGTAGCGGGTATTATTAACACGTGCTTTTCTTGAAGATTCTTATTGGAATGCGGCATGGTCCATAACCAAAAGAATTACGCAAAACAAAACAGCACAACACGATGGAATCGATTTCAAATCGAGTGTTCGACTGACAGTGCAGAGAACTGGCAACACTGACCCAGACCCGATTGTCAAATTGTCAATGTCAAAATGTCATTCGCTTATCGCTTTGCGTTTGCGCTCTTTTTCGTATCGTATTATGAATATTATTTCGACTTTAGCTATTTTTGACGACTTGTGCTGTTCAAAATGGATTCTGATGATTTTCTAAACGACGACCCCGGCTCACTCTCGGACTCAGTACCCGCTTCAAACGTTAACCCTAGCATTTCTCCGAATAATGAACCCGCTTTACATGGACTTATTTATATTATTTAACCAATTTGATACAAAACTTCTTATATATTTTTTTTCTTCCTACTGTAAGCCACTCAATAAAATCAATAATAGTGCAATATATTTATGTTCATGTTCAAGCCCAATCGCCATACAAAGTGGTTGATGTCCTTTCTTAGTAGTAGCCTGAAGTTGGTCTAGTCAATGGAAATAGTCTCGCCTCCATTGCTTAAAGATAACTGGTGAAATGAAGGATCATGTACTATAGGTACTCCTCTGCCTAACCCCTTGGTAATTGCAGGTGTGATGTGATGTTAGTGTGTATTTCTCAATTACAGATACATGCATACAGAGCAGCCTTGGAGAGAATTTTAGTAGAACATGACCCTAAACTGCGGCATGCTCCAGTCAGGAGTATCAAACATTCAGATACCATGACATTCGAAAAGTAAGATATTCTAATAACTTCTATCAACAAACAGCGATTCTAACTTCAGTGCACTCCTGGTCACTCCTTTCATTCACAATAAAATATAATTTTAATTGATTACATATGTTCAAATTCAGGTACTGCTCCCAAGCCATAGAGCGCGTGCACCTTCCCCTACCAACATCATCCACTGTGTGGTCGCGTGGCTTGGCCGACCTGGCGCAATGGCGTCGTGTGGTCGTGGTGTACACACTGCGGCTGGCACTGGCGCCGCTCGTGGAGACTGTCGTGCTCCTAGATAGAGTGCTGTATGTCTTGGAGAGAGGTAAGTGTTGAAGGTATCTTCCCGACTTACCCTACTAACATGGCCCACTGTGTGGTTGCTGGCCTGGCGCAATGGCGGCGCGTGGTCGTGGACTACACATTTCACATTGATGATACCTGTTGAAAGAGTGCCAATGTTATGTTAGGCTAATGCCTGTTTTCACTGGTACTGCATGTAGATGACACCTAAATGGTGCCGTAAGAATCCAATGGAGCTCGTTCATACAGGTAGTAACATAATAAATGCAAGACCTCTCGTCTGGTGTCTCAGACCATGAAACAGAACAAGTTATGTTCTATAAAATTGCTCGATAGCGTAAACATTGGGAATGTATTACGCACTTACGCCGCAGAATTAAGGGTGACCGGTGATCGCATCTTAGCAACAGAATTGAAGTAAAACAAAAAGTTCCCTTAACTAAATTAATTTAATGGTGGAGACAAAAATACACTTATTTGACATTGAATTACTTTACAGTTTTACACATCATACAACTTGTATGTACAGACATCGCTTCTTAGGAATACATACACGAGTGAAAGAAAGCGACAAATCAGACTTAAGACTAGATTTTTCTTTGGCACTTTATAACTAGAAATATTTGTACAAGGATGTGCAAGAGGTATCGAATCACAGGATAACATGTTATTTGGAGTCAACTGCGCTATAGGAGCCACGGTCATAGGTTTCTTTTTTATTTTCGACTTTATTTCAAGAAATGCAATGTGGATATTTGTTGAAACCTTGTGAAAACTTCGCTGCGCAAGTACGCCAGTCATTATGGGAGATGCGTCTTGAAGATGCATAATGCAATTTTTCATTGAAGAGCTGAATTTCAACGAAATTGCGTTGTGCATCATTAACGCCTTAAATACAATTAATATGTTATGTCAATACAATTTAGTTAATTCAATTCTGATTTTCTCACAGATTTTATTTTCAGGACCGTGGTGTCCATTGTGCGTTTTTTTGAATTATGTAGGTATACGTTTAAGTTCCTATCATGAACAAGTATTTTGATAACATCATAGGTGTACCAATTATATTGGCAACTTAGCTGTAATGAGCGTACATTCTTAATTATAAATACTTAATTGTAATATTGTAAGTCAGGGAAATTAATATTGCTAAGCAAAGCAAGTTGACAGTGAATTACTGTCGACTTAAATATTCTGTCATACTCTGGCAATTGTATGAAACAGATAAAACACGTCAAATTGACGAAATGTGTGAATTTGCTTAAGAATTAATTTCACTGACTTAACTTAAAACTTAGGCCAACCTAGAAAATGATAGGGTGCCAGCCAATAGTGACGAAAAAAAGCGAAAAAGTGCAGAGCTAGAAAAAAATTGTATTCGTTAATGTTTGTACACTTTTCCGCTCCGCTCCAATGTATAGACAGTCATATAGGACATTGTTTAATTAAACTTAATCCTATCTTTAGACTATAAATATTTGATTATGTAAACCTTCAATTCCGTCCGTCAGTTTTTGAAAAAAAGACATACTGATAAAAGGTAATGCATGTGGGTGTACTATTGGGTACACCCCTGCCTAACCCTTTTGGGATTACAGGCGTCTTGTTATGGTATGGTAACGCACCCTATGTCAGTATTGCCTTTTTCGCAAATATACCTTTTTTTTCATCAAATTGGGTGCGGTAGTTTAGGCCAAAAACAAAAATGATGTTATATGACTAAACATATTGTGTTGTTACAGGTCTGTCGTGTGAGATCCGACCAGTTTTCGACCCAAAATTGTCGCCCAGGAATCATATTATAATAGCAAAAAGATTGTAGTGATTTTTTAAGTAGTTACACTTCAATATTTATATTGTAACTGTAAATTAGTGAATTTAATTTTAGTGAACAAATAAAGTTTGGTGCTTATGTGGTTGCAATGTTGTCTCAAATAAATATGGCTTAAGACCTACTTAATGAAAAGTGTTATTTTTTTAAACGTCGTATAGGTAATCACACATTCTTCCTAATAAGCTGAAAAATAATTATAAAGTATTTTGAATCATCAGAATAGGCCTGTCTGAAGAACCTTTTTCTTTTCTGTTCTGAAGACCTATTTATTTACGTTTATATTACCTACATTATACAATACCAAGAGTAACAATATTAATTTGTAAAATGCACACGTTCACAGTTTCAATAAATAATATTATATACATTGTTATAAGTACATGCCTATATAACATCCCGGTCTATCAAAATGCTACATCATTATTATTATACAAGGTCGTAATTTTTTTGTTTCATCATGTTTAGATATTTAAGATATCGATGCTTATCACGTCTGCGGAGTTTTTCTAGCTATTTTTATTAGACTCAGAATAATTAAAATAGTAAATAATTTCAAATGTCCTATACATTCACTCAAAGCTTGTATTTATTAGACTAGTGATAGTTGTACGACTGTGCTTAAACATTTTCTTTTTTAATTTAATTTTTAAATTTTACAAACGGACAAGTGTGAGCGAAATATTGTTTTCAAAATTAAATAATAATTGTGCAGGAACTGGAAGGATATCTGTCTAATAATGTGATGTTTATGCACGTCTATAATGCGTTCAAGAAACCATCATTTACTAAAAAGAAGAAAGTTGTAACTAAATTGAATAAGGCATTTTGCCGAAAAAAAATCGACAAATTTTGTGAAACAAGAAAAAAAGACTTGATACAGACTCAGACGTCCACAAACATTCTCTTTTATTACATAACGTGATTCAACGTGTCTTGGTTTATTGTTGCAACACCCGGTTTCTGAAATGCTAATCAACCCCCAAAACTCGCTGTGAAATCTCTCGACAGCTGTATGTAGCTATTCATATCTTTCGAATTGTGACTACAGATAATATTATCAGGATTTAAGAGTCCCAAATAGTCCAATGGTGGATCCACACAGCCCGGCGCGGCTGTGAATCGTATAAGTCATATTTCAGTAAGTATTTTATTTTATTTATTAGGGAAAACAAACAATTACACACTATAAATGGTTAACAAATAATTGGTACGAGACTGCGTCAGTGTGCAAATAACTACGTTATCCACATCTTATGAGTATTGTTATGCTTGCCGTGGTTGATGCGAATTGTAACTTTTTATACGTAGATATCTGTTGCCAAGGGCGTATATCTGATGGAGTGGAGTGGAGTTCTACGTAACACTAGTTTGACTACAAACATTAGAAGGAAGAAATACGTCAGTGCCCCTTTATTTCATCGGCGATGACGCATTCCCCATCAAAGAATACAAAACGACACCACTCTCATCGAAAGCCGTGATCGAACTGTTGCCGCCGCTGCCGGCGCCAGGCTGCGGCGGCCTCGCCGGCAAAATGACGCCGGCTTTGTTGCGAATGCCGCACAAAAAGCCGGCGGCGGTGCCGCCGGCCGCTGTACCGCCGGCCGCTGTGTGTATCCACTATTAGACAGAGTTGAACCACGTTTTGGAATAAAGACAATAATTACACGGTGCAATTTAATTGCCTGTTGAATAAAAACATTTGAAGCAACAATAGAAACTCCATCGTCTAAACAATGTTGAGATTGCCATTTAAATGAGGTGGTAATTGAGGTTGCTGCGTATGAATGTGATCGGTGATACGTGATCAGCTCAAGCCAACCAGCTTATAAGCTTTACGCCTGTAGGTGTAGTTGCTTCAATTTGATTGCATTCCACAAGTAAGAAACTTGTATCGTGTAAATGGGGCTTAGGGCCGATCTCACCATTGTAAGTAAACGCGATCAGCACATTAAACCGCGTTCAAAAACTGTCACTGTTTACATCATTGTTACGGGATACTGGCATTGACCGCTAACGAACGCAATTTAGGGCTTCCGCTAAAAAGGCCGCGGATGCGGGTGGGTACACGCTTGCGAGTTCTAACTGAAAAATAGTATGAGCAGCGCTAAAAGGCGCCGACGCGTGCGACTGATCTTCTATTGACATTATGATAGCGTTTAGTATTAGCGGACTCTCTGATATGCTGACCGCGTTCAGTTCTATTGGTGAAATTCGCCTGCAAGGGTCAGGTCCAACGTTCTTGCTTGGTTCAAAAATAGCATTGATTGTCGCGGCGCTCGCATGGGCATCATGCGTTAGCGGGGACGGTCTGCGGCAGCATGGGCGCCGGTTCCTCGTCGGAGTCATCGGAGTGGACGCGGGTGAAGCGGCGACGTTCTAGCAGACGACGCAGCTTGAACTCGCCGTGGCCGTACTCCCAGCGACGACGGGTCACGCCCTTGCGACCTAGTAATGTGTTAGTTGACTTACTGACTGACATAATTCAATAACTGGGTGAAATTCGACCATTTGGGCCCTTAGTGCACATTCTGGTTAAATTTTGATAAATTTGGCACATCCTGGGCTGTTTTTCTACAGATCAATGGTAAAATGGAAATTTTCACCACCCTCCTGATAATAAGGACTACCAGCTATTGATTGATTTTGATTTTGAAATTTCTTTATTTTTAACATAAACAACACAGATAAATGACATTCAGATCTTATTCTAAAAGCATTAAATATTAAGATTGGGTGTTTTGTGCAGACTATGGCGCCTATATAAAACATTTACGAATACATAGACAATGTAATGTATAAAACTTATTAGTTGTTATGAATCAGAAGTATCATATTACTTACGTAAATATATATCATACTGTACAGCGCGATGATTAGACACAAACACACTTTATCACACTTAATAAACTACATATTTTATAAAAGATTGTAACAAAAACATTGATAAAATTAAGTTTTTACTTTGACAGAATAATAATATGTATCTAAATTGCAAATGAGCTTCGTGTACTGAGTGTGATTCGTTGTAAATCTACCTTACATTCCGAGCGAACGTAAAAAGTTGTCCGATCATCGGGTAGTTTCGCTTTTGTTAGTCATATAGCAGTAAGTGATGTGGGAGACGGTATCGATGATATGTGTCGATATATTTTAAATTTGCAGGTCGGGTTCGGCCAATGGTGGAAATAAGAGGGTTATGATGTTTAGGGTTAGTGACCAGATAGAACTTTTTTGTGAGTTTTGTAATGAATTGTTTTAATGTTGGAAAATTTAATTGACTGTGTAATTTTTTAAGATTTGTTCGTAAGGGTGTATTGAATGAGGCTTTTATTGCTTTGTTTTGGACTACTTGTAGCTTGGAGTAATTACTGTCGCATGTGCTGCTCCAGACCGGTGCCGCATACGTAATGCAGGGTCTTACAAGGGTGGAGTAGATTTTTAGTTTGGTCTTTGAGCTGACTTTAGATCGCCGTTTTAAGATAGGGTGCAGGCAGTTTAGAGCTTTGATTCCTTTAACGCGGAAGTACTCGGTATTTTTGGTCCAGTTCATTTTATTGTCCAGCAATAGTCCAAGGTACTTGGTCGATGTACGCCATGGCAAAGTGTAATCATCTACTTTAATGCATTTTTTAGGGAGTGATCGCTTTCGTGTGAACATTATGACTTCAGTTTTTGTCGAATTTAATTTTAATTTCCATTGGGTAAAATATGAAACTAGAAGCTGTAATGATAACTGAAGCCTTTGAACTATCAAATCGGTGTCTTTACTTGAAGTAAATGAGGCTGTGTCATCAGCAAAGCACGCAAGATGAGTATGGGCCTGCTTGGGCATATCGTTTATAAACAGTATGAATAAATGCGGCCCGAGCAGGGAGCCCTGAGGCACACCCGCAGGAATAGATCTTGGTTTGGACACACTATCGCCAATATGAACACAGAACGACCTATCTGTCAAATACGCCTGGATGATTTTTACAAGTCCAATCGGTACATCACATTTAGATAGCTTGTGTAAAAGGCCTGCATGCCAGACGGCATCAAAAGCCTTTTCAACATCAAGCAACATCATGCCTGTAGATTCACCCATGTTTAAGTGGTGCGTAACATGCTCCGCGACCCTGGCCAGTTGCTGGGCGGTAGAATGAGTCTTTCTGAATCCGAACTGCTCAGGCAATAACAGGTGGTTTGTGGCTTTTGCTAAGCGTGCTGAAATTACTCCTTCGAGTAATTTACCCAAGGATGGTAGGAGACTTATAGGCCGATAGCTAGTTGGTGTACTTTCCGCTTTACCTGGTTTCTTGAACGTTATAATTTTAGCCCTTTTCCAAGCAGTGGGAAAGTAACCAATTGCAAGGCAACCATTAAAAATTTTGGTTATGAATACGATGCATTTACGTGATAGATTCCTTAATAAGCTGTTGTGTATACCATCGACGCCCGGAGACTTACGACTTTTGAGATTGCTTATTAATCTTGACACTTCTCTAGGACGCACGAGTTTAGGTGGATTGAAGTCATCAGTACTATTAAGTTTATTTATTGTGTCATTGACGGCAGTCACTGTAAGATTATCGCTAGTCCAGTTCATAGTCAAACCCATGTTGTCGTAAAAAGTATCAGCAAGAACTTCGCACTGTTCGGCAGGAGACGTAGTTAATTGGCCATTTTTACACTTCAACGGTGGAATTACTGCAGGCTTATAAGTCAGGGATTTAACAATCCTCCAGATATCGGTACTCGGATTATCAATTTTTACTAGTTTGTCGTTCCATATTTTGTCATTATAAATTTGAGTAAGGTGTTTAATTTTAGTTTTAAAGTTGTTTATATCTTTGTTTATGGCGCACTTAATTACAGGATTGATTTCTTTTAAAGCCATCTTCCTTAGCTGGTTTTTAGTAGAAATTAGGACTTTAATACGTCTCGGCAAGGTGTAACGCTTAACCGAGGAAGGGCCTGAAGGAACGTTTACTTCGCGACTCATATTGATGGCATTTTGAAGTTGGTCAACGACATTATCAATGCTACTTATAGAATTAAAAGTTGATGTTTCTAATGAAATATTCATATCCAAGTAAGACCTGTACTCAGACCAATTAGCGTCCGAGTATCGGTATTGTTTAAAGCTATGACGGATAAAATTACCACCTACTGAAAAAAAGACTGGAAAGTGATTGGATGATAAAGCTGGCAGAGTGTGAAGTTCTGACACGCGATTTATATTACGGCTGAGAAGTATATCTGGTGTAGAAGGAGTATGTGCGTTATTGTAATGTACCAATGTTGGAGATGTAGGCCCAAGGACTTGGTAATCATGGAGTACCATGTGATCAAACAATACCATTCCGCGAGAGTTGTTTTGATAACAATGCCAGTATTCATGTTTGGCATTGAAGTCACCCATAATTAATACTTTTGGCCCTAAATTAAATAAAATATCCAAATCATTAGAAGCTAACGGAAGATTTGGTGAATTATATGCGGATATGATAATTATATTGCTCTCAGATGATGTTAAGCGTATTCCTACACATTCAAGGTTATACGTAGGGGGAATAAAAACTGCTGTATGAGGAATATCGTTCTTAACCAAAATTGCGACTCCCTGACCAGTACCATTTGACCTCTTATCACATCGGTAACAGGTGTATCCAGGCGTATTTAACGTATAATTTTCACCTAATCTTGTTTCACACAGTGAGATAATGTCGACACAGTGTTCGCTAGTCAAATTTAAACATTCAAGTAGTTTAGAACGAATACCGTCAGCGTTCCAGTACAGAAAACGAAGCTCATTTGCTTTATTAGACATATTGACCAAGATGAGTAAGAATCAGAATTACTTTGTCCATCATGTTATCACAGACACTAAATTGGTCTTTTATTGATTTTATAGTTTTAAGGATACCCAGCATTTCTGAAGTAGTGTGATCAAGTGGAGCTTCATGCAAGGGTTGAGCATTATAATTCGTCTTGTCGGTTGTAGACGTGATTGCAGCCCAAGAGCGGCCGTCGACTTTGGAGTAAATTTTGGTACGACGCTGTTCTTGTGCTGCTTTGATGTTATCTTGACGAGTTTGTAAAAGTTGAAGATAGTTCTGACGCTCTTTGCAATGCCGGAAGTTTGCCGGGTGATCTTCGCCACAATTACAGCATTTGGCAGGCTCCGTGCGGTTACTCTTTGGGCATTCGGCGGTGAGATGGGCTTCGGGACACTTGACGCACCGCGGTGTTAAGTTGCAGTTTTTAGAAGAGTGGCCGAATGCTTGACATCGATAGCACTGTGTTCCATACATATTTTTATTCCGAAACTTGACGATGCGAACAGCACAATTGCTTAAATATTTTATAGCTTTGAACTTGGAGACGTTGGCTCCTGCCTGAAGTTGGACAAAATATGGCGGACATGATGCATCTCTACCCTCAGCAACTTTCATTTTGCGAACCTTAGTGTTCGGAAACCCAATAGATGACAGCTCTTCCGAAAGGTGTTCTTCAACAAAATCAGGCAGGCCAAAAATAACGGCCCTAGGCATCCTTTCATCTTTGCGAGAGAAAGTGTGATAAGGAATACTTTCTGAGCAGAGTCCCTCCTTTAGTGCTTGATGACCTTCTGATGTGTGAGGGTTTATAGAAATTTTATTATTACCCTTGTACTCAGGTGAAACCCTTTGGTGAAGCGGGAAATCACCGTCTTTATGTATGCATGGGTCCATTCAGGTTTCAGAGTAATAAAGATAGGAGGTATCTTACCTGATTTCATGGTTTTGGTTGTTGCACTACAGGTATGTATTTGCAGTGGTTCGGTCGAAGCTACAGGTTCAGTAGATAGGTTACTGAATCTGTTAGTGGTATTGACTGGTGCTTCAGGTTGGAGTCTTGTTGGGCGCGCAGGTCGTTTCGGTATATTCCATGAGCTGGGATCAGCTTCCTCACTTTCAATTGGCCGTTTTGCAGCGCAAGAGATGGATTTGAAAAACTTCTTGTTATAAATCTGTCCATATTGACATTAGGGCAGTCGATACTTTTTTATCGATAGTAAGTGCTCCCATCACTAGTGACAAAAATGACGTTAAAGAGGGAATAGCGTAGATGACGTGCGACGACAACAAGCGCGCGCGCCGAACTGAACCAGCTATTGATTAATAAACGTTTTACATGGCTGCTTTTTGAAAATGAAATAAAATAGCGTAAGTTAGGCTGGTAAAAAATTCAAACCCCTATTATTCTTGAGATAAAAAAATCCAAGTTACAATGAATGCTTAGGTTCTTGGAACTCTCATAGGAAATCACGTTTTGCTGCACAAATGACCGTGTTTTACCTGATCTGCCGGCCGTTGGTATCATCAAATCGAATGCTGACTTGAGGCGTAATTAGATATTTTGGGCAAAACGTGATTTTCAGTTTACAATGGACAGGTGTGTGCGTCACATTTTGCTGCTGCATTTTTACATGTTCGAAGTTTTGTTGGCGATCATGTTTCACGGTGGAGACGCAGTAAGTAGTATAAATTGGGCACTTATAGACGCGGAACCCCATGTGCTTTTTTGCCCTTTGCATGACTAATTACGAAAGCGATTTTAAAAGAAATCGTGCTTAATTTTATAATCAGGCCCCGTCCAGACATGGCAGTTTGCACGCGAAACCAAACGCGGACCACCCACCTTATTGACTAGTAAAGAAGACAAACAGAAGTGAAACAATGGATTCTCTTATACTTCCAAAAACTACATCAATGAACAAATTAGCATAGTGTGCTACTACTATGAAAAGTGACTATAATACTGAAAGCCGAACTAAAAAGGTGTAGCATGCATCGGTGCGTAAATAAAAATACAAGAAGCTGCTTCCAATAAATATATTTTAACAAAACCAACGATATAATTGCACATCACAACTCTTAATAATCACAATATTTGAAAGCGCAAAATAAAATAAAAGTGAGTTTGTGTAAAAGTAAATAACAGAACGGAATAGTGAGATAAATTGACTAGCTACAATGCTGCAAGGACGTTTTGGCGCTCGAATGATGTTGACAGGGAGACGCTGCTGGTCAACATTTGTGTTTTATTGTTGGTTCTGATTTCAGCCTTGAGCCGAAAGATCCTTGTAGCTATACTAGCTAGAGTAACGAGTAAAGCAGAGGCCGCACTAGTAAAATTACGATGCGTCAGAACGAAATAATTATGTATGTCGCCTGTACACGTACGTTTACAGGAATTAATTTAAACGTCGCATTCACTTTACCAGTGCAGCCGCTGCCTTATTCTTACCACCCGCCGCCAACCAAATAATTAGGCATCATAAAACACTAATCAATTACTTTCATTTTATTACGCAGTGGTAATGTCCATCGCTAAGATTTGTTTGTTGATAGATTTTTCATTTGGATAGCGGCGAAAAGTTACTACTAAGTAATGACCATAAGATGTGGTTTTGATGTAATATAGTTCATTTTAAATTATAATTAATAGAGTACACACTTTCAAAATAAAATAAGAAGCATTTGGCAAGTTTTAAGGAACTATTTTACACCAATTATTAAAGGAGAATGGGCGTCTCTTTATGGGCCTTAACTTGATACAACACTGGGGATAAGTCGCCCATTCTCTTTTGAAACTACATCATAATCTCTTGAAGGTAGCGAACTTAAAACTAATACAGAAATAAATAAAAATAACTATTATATTCGAGCTACGAGGAAAATAAATAACAATATTAGATCATTGTGATTACTTGATTAGAGATCACTAGGCACTGATAAAAATAATTAAATCATAAACACGTTTTTATTCTTAAAATTAATATTAAAAAAAGCATCAGATCGCCACCAAGAGATAGTTTCGCTATTTACTTCTTTATTACTGTTTATAATTATTTCCTTTAAGGATTTCTATAGCCAATAAATTATAAAATAATTGTAAAATATTCCACTCTAGCCTTGTATATTTTCGTTACATTAATCACAGAAAACAACCATTAAAATACTTGGTTATATGATATTTTTATCATGTATCAACTTATCTATTCAATATATTTTTTTATAATAATATTTCGTAATACTTGGTCCTTTTCCTATCGATTGGGGTTATTCACACTCAATAAAATTGTAAAAAAAATGTTTTTTTTTTTATCTTAAAATATAAAACTATGATAACTACGGTAAAAATATAAGTATGCCTATTTGTGATGTTTCTATCGGTGTTGCACCTAGATATATTCTATAATGTAATGGAATGTATAATTTGAGCAAATGTAAAAAAAATGGGTAAGTAATAAAAGAGTTTCATTAGAATTATTGGGGGATAATATAATAATGGTTAGCTTATACCCATAGCAAGCAGAATTTAAAGAATCTCAGCATCATAACAAACTACCCTTTGTAGCTTTTTTTGTGTTATGTAAAGAACAAAATAAAAACAAAACTGAAGTAAATTAGGTCCGATTTCAGTAGCGGCAGCGATATTAATTGAGGGGGCGTGTAGTACTCATGAAAATTAACTTTTGCTTGCATTTTTCGTATTACAGAGTGAGTCCCATAGTAAAAGTTGCTTATATTTATGAATACTTCACACCTTTAAAGTATTGCCTACGTATAACCAATCACCCTGTTTAATGTGTGTGATGTTCGTGTGTTGTGTCAATGCACGAGCGGCTCGGCCTCGTAGCCCTTACCGGTGTTGCGCGCGCGCAGCAGCGCCAGCGCCGCCAGCGCCAGCAGCGCGGCGGCGGCGGCGCCCCCCGCGCCCCCCAGCGCGCCGCTCCACCACTCCCACGCGCCCGCCCCGCCCGCCCCGCCCGTGCCCAGGGCGCCCACGTGCGCGCTGCCTACCACTTCTGGAATCAGGTTTTTGTTCTATGTGATCTGTTGTGTGGGATAGAGATGACGCTACAAGACATAGCTTCATCTCTTTCCACCTTTTCTTGCTGAAGTATGATTGAAATAATACTGCTTTAAGAGGTGGTGGTACAGTACCTGTCGGGAAATAATGATTATAAGGCGGTATTTATAAAGCCTATACCAACAGAAGTACACTGAGTAAGGATCAGTCAAATATGGACAGATAGCAGCCCGTCTGCGGATACCAGATACTTCAGCAAAACAGTAAACAATAGAATAATAAAGAAATGCTTAGGAACAAACAAATTATGACATACCTTCTAAGTATCAGATTATTTCCTATAAAATATACATTTACTATTATTATTGAGTAACATCATCATTTGAATCTAAACAGAACAACTTATTTATGATGCAATATAACAACAATAACATAAGCAGGAAAACGTAAAACATGACTACATAAATTGCAATTAATAAACATTACTGTCATGGTTGCTTTTGAACTAAGTATCAGAATAGAGCAAAGCACGCGACAAACAAAAAATAAAAACACGTTAAGCGATGTTCAAATAAATTTCTTGTTCGAACATGTTACCTCTTCGACCTATCTTTTGCATGACCAAAACATAGCAGTTAGTCTTTAGGAAAAGATAACAAGTCAAATTAATGTTTTCATTTCTCAACTACGCCTTATAATTGTTGCGGCAGGCAAATGGGGAGTTTGTTCCGCCTTCTCTTCTTCCCAATGTTTGTGCTGGCGGGCGTTTTGGGGGAGTAAGACCGTCAGCGTAACTTTGACGTTACAATACTGCTAATTGACAGGCAATTTAAAACTTTGATTTTAAAATCATGTGCATAAAAAAAAAAACAAAGCAAAACAAAACGAACAGACACAAACCTACTCACCGACAGTAGCGGTAGGCTTCACATGAGACGTCACATTCTTCTCCAACCGGCTTTCATTCCTCAGGGACTCATCAACAAATTTATACACTCTGAATGGGTTCAACTCAGCAACATAGACCTTGGACCCGTCAGCTGAGGTGACGATGTCGTGGGGGTTCTGTAGACCCTCGTCCGGAGCGAAGGTTTGGATCAGACGGCCGGTGGAGAAGTCGATCACGAAGCCTCGGACTGGTACGGGATTTGGTAAAGGACTGTCGGGTCCGTTTACTACGTAGAGACGGCCGCCTGTGAATTAGGTTAGTCTTGTTAGTGTTGGTAGCTAATCGCAAGCGCCACTGCTGAATATGAGGGGTTTCCTGGGTTCGATTCGCAGGTCGAGCAATGTCTTATTGAGTTCTTCCATTAACAATATCTCAGTAGCAGCCACGGATGATTTGTGCCCGGTTGATGGCATACGTTTGCCACATATTACATGGGACTTAAAGATAACTGGCGAAATATTATAAATAATAATTTTTTTTATTTCAAAAAGCCAAGTACAATTTGTCCATCTCAATCAAAACATAATAAACCGCCATTACATGAAGTACAACATATGCATTATTTGAGACAGAGTGAACGACTGTATCTGTGCTAGTATAAACTGTGTTACAGACACAGGCGCCTTCCTCTTACAGTTCATTGACAATTTACTGCACTTTTTAGGAGTTTTGTAAGCATAAAAAAAAAAACTTAGTTTGACATAATTTTATTAGCGGGGTAACGATACACCATATTGGTGTATCGTTACCCCGCTAAAAGCATGTGACTAAAAGAGGGATGAATATAAATGTTGATGGATGAAGACAGAGAGGAAGAGCAAAGAAAAATGGATGGTTTGTGTGAAGAATGATAATTATGAAAGAAATGAGTGAGAAAAGAAAGGAGTGGATAATAGGTTGGGGAAAATGGAAGTGAAAATTTAATGCGCATAGTCACAGACGTCAAACAATATGGAACAAGGGCATGAAGATGATGAGTTTTACGGGGAAGGAAGGCCGCCATAAGAAGTTATTCTGAAATGAAAAGCGGTCGACGTCTTAGAAGATTGAAAGTCGTTACCGCTGCTAATTGATAGGAACTTGCACACTATGATACTAAGGACGTACGCTACTAGCGCGGGTGCACGGAGAGATGTTTATCCCGAACGTCCTGTTAAATTGTCCATAGAAAACCCCCCGCACGCGCCCGCGCCCTTTAGCGTTGCTCATACTATTTTTCAATACAGACACGCGCGCGTGCACCCGCATCACGAGTTTTCGCGTACGCCCGGAGGGCCTACCTGATACTTTACACACTAAAATTCGTCATAGCCCAACCTGATTTCACTGGTAAATCGGCAATTTCACAGTTATTGATTCATCTTAGATAGCTAAATTTTTCTACATAGCTAGTGTTTTTTTTTTTGCAAAATATTTGATTTCTATTATAATATGTTAAGATAGTGGGGATTTCTGAAAGTTTCTGAAAGAAAGAAGCGCGCTATTGGATTTAAAATTTTTGGCTCTATACCTTTATGTAGCCGTCATGACTGTTATGGCGGCTTTTCTTCACTTTGACGATATTGTCAACCCAACGCGCTTTTGACCACCATTCGGTCAAAGCTTTGGTCCATCGGCCAACACCACATGTAGCCAAAAAGTCTAAGGATGCAGACTCACCATGCACAGGAGCATAAGCAACACTAAACAGCCTGCCGCCCATCAGCCAGCTGCTGAAGCTGCCCTCATAGGTGCCGTTGTCGTGTCGGAAGCAAGCCACGCGGCCTCGCTCCCGGTCCGCCACGCAGACCAGCCCGCGGTCCTCCGCTAGAGTGAGCGCGTGGGGCACGTTGAACGCGAACGGAGAGTTGCCATGACCTGTGGGATGGTGAATTGATATTGTATAGTCTGTCGCGAGTTGGTCAATCCAGTCAGAAAACAGGGAAATGTGGTGATCAGCTCGAAAATGCAAGGACACTTCACTCATTTCGTCGGAGTGTCTCTTTTCTATGGAGGATGAGGATTTGAGGTACATTCCACCCTGTTGCTCATACCTGGGAGATATAAATTTTACCGTCTGTTTGTTAAGCTATCGGCATTCTTCAGTAGTAATCCAAAAAGGTAAAATGATTTAAATAGAGCCGCTATTCAATGGTCAAATTCAAGTAAACTGGTGAATACAGAACTGACGGTCGGGTCGTGCCGATCCCAAGTTACGGGAAGTAGGTTGATGATAATAATATTATCAATTATGGTTATGTTTTTGGTTGGCTGTTTAAATAACATCTCCATACATTAAGTTCGAGGTCGCGCGAGAAAAGCGTTCGTGGAAAGAGGAAGCCTTTGCCCAGCAGTGGGACAGATTCGGATAAAAAAAATAATAATGCACCAGCTATACAAACTAAGTAAACAGATACTCACTGATACCCCATTGCAGTATAATTTTCCCGTCTGCAGAAAATTTGAGGATCCTGTGGTTGCAGTAGCCATCTGCCACGAAGAAGTCCCCGTTGGACAGGACAGCCACCGCGCTTGGCTTGCAGAAATGCTTATCATCATTGCCGGGTATAAACCTAGGAGAAAAGAGTTAAGGAACAATTAAGGAGTGACCCTACTTTTTGGATGCGGAATCGACTTATAAATTACCATATAAAATATCATTTTATGACATCACTGTGAATGTCTGAACACATTCACTAAAGTCTGTGTGGTTCTATCCTGAAAGGACCATGTCAGACACTAATTTACATGGTCCTCTAATGATCTGATCAAGATGTGAATGTAGCCTTTAAAGGAGGATGGGTAAAAATGCATGGATGCTGGTACCCGAAAACCAATGGCAACCTATAAAAATACAGTTCAGGCTAACATAAAAATGCAGTCGGCGGTATAAGTATGTATGTAGTTTCTTAACTGCTACAAAGTAACTTTACACTTATATTCAAAGCTTTAGTGCTCTGAAAAATGAATGTTAAAGGTTATATTATCTCTGAACGGACAGCGATCTGACATTTTCCCCCTTAACAACTATTTTTTACATAATTAGACCTTTAAAACTGGATATAAATTATATTTATATGTTATAAGTTTTCGGGTACCAAAACACCCATCTTCCTTTGCTTCGATATCACATAGAAAACACCAACCTCCAAAAATATGTAAATTTATGTGTCAACATGTTAAAACCATTATATTAACAAATATTGTTTATCATCAATTATAATTATTAATGAACGGATTCTTTTCACTTTACTAGTTGTCACTTGATTCAATAATAACAAAAACAATTGTGTTAACTACATTTGAGAAACAATAACATGTTCTTTTGTAATTATGATCCAAAGATAAATATGGTACACTTGTTTATCAAAATAATGAATGCTTTCATTCATTCAAATTGAACAATTAATAGTTTATGTTATGTTGTAATGTTGTAACATTGAGTTCAACTTTTGATGACAATCCATTCATCCAAAAAGAGAGGAGGCAATAATTAGAATTTCTATCCAATACCATTTCTTTTAACAGATTTACTTATGTTTTTTATTAGGTACTTAAAAATATTTTGTGCTTTGCCACTTCATGCATAGTGAATTTTTAATTGATTAATTAGTATTGGTCCATGATAAGAGCCCTGTGGTATCAGTGAACAAATAGTGTTCCTAAACAGATTTGTATTGAAGCAAAATGATCAACTAATATAGCTATAATATCAACAATTTAAAAACTTGAGAAAACAATTTCATACATGAATGTTGTGGAATACTCTGTCAAAAGCTTTATTGAATCAATTAATATATTTAGGTTGTAGATAGTTTTTAATTTTTTTACACTATATTAGACTCCAGTTTTATTTTATGAAACTGTTCTTATTTAAATGATACCCTAAATGCCTATTTGAATAAGATTCATATTTTCAATTAAAAGGTAAGGTAAGGTAAGAAGAACTTACTTCTCTCCCAAGGTGATGTTTGGCTTCAGTCTGTCATAAGGAGTAAACTTGAAGACCTGATGCATGGCCACGTCCGTCACCCAAACATTGCCTTCATAATCCACTGTAATACCGTGCGGGATGTAGAACCTACAGGAAATTGTTTCAATTTAACTATGTTATGTTCTATAGTACTTATACAGGTGATTGGTGAAACGTTTAAAGGAGCACTCATAAATATGAGCAACTTTTACTATCAGACTCTTAAATATGAAAAAGAAACAAGTGACCATAAATGTATGGAGCAATTGATATATTTACGATGTGATTTCATGGTTGGTCCCATAGCAAAAGTTGTTAATTTTCATGAGTACGACACACCCGTAATGTTGCCTATGTTTAACAAATCACCCAGTATAACATGAATAAACAAGGATTTTAATCTTTATTAGATCTCTATTGTGAAGAAAGAGATCTTTTACAAATAGATCTTAATTAACTCTACAGTATTTCATAGTGTTTTAGAAATTTTCAGTGGATCTAAAATCATGCAATGAGTCCTTGGTAAAACTTATGTCATGTGTCATGATGTTTCTCACATCAAGTATAGTTTCAAGAGTGATTGAATTATTATTAAATTCAGGACCACACTTATCAATATTATTATTAAATGCAGGACCACACTTATCAATATTATTATTAAATGCAGGACCACACTTATCAATATTATCAAGAAATGCAGGACCACACTTATCAATATTATCAAGAAATGCAGGACCACACTTATCGATAGTATCAAGAAATGCAGGATCACACTTATCAATATTATCAAGAAATGCAGGACCACACTTATCAATGGAATATTAAAATTACTCACAGTTTCTGCCCCCAACTATCAACCAGTTCCCCTGTGTCATTCAGCACTAATATAGTGGGTTCTGGTATAGGATCCTCCCCAATACCCTGGTATACATCTCTATTGTTAAATGTGGTTGCATCCCACACATTGTGCGAGCGGTGGAACACCAGCACTTGGCCAGAGTTGTCGATGGCCACACCTGATACCTGGCCCATTCTGATGGACGGGTCTGGCCAGTCATTTACCCATTGTGGGGCTGGAGAAAAAAAATAAGATTTGAATTTGAATCTTCAGATCTATGATTTTATTGTAGGTACAGATATGGAAAACTGTTGTAGGACCACTAGAATTAATTAAATAGATTTCTAATAAAAGATAGGTTCACAGCGTAACAGTATCAAAACTATTGTATAAAGTAAGAGTTCAAAATGAAATAATGTTAAAAGCAAATAGAAATAGTTTATTACAATCAATGGTTTTATTTGCTGTTGGGGAATACCCAAGGGAAATTACTTGCACCACAGTAGTAAGCTATTTTTGAGTTGTAATTTTCGTATATTTATTACTACTGTCTTCATACTTTAGAATAGCAACAGCTTATGTAGAAATCGTGTTAACAATAATGATACTATAATTAAGTTTAATCACTGCGCTGCATTCAATCAAAAATATACGTACCATGTTCTAATTTCGTGAGCGCAGTTTTTATTTTTTCGTACTGAGCTTGCTGGCTGTCGTAATATCCGGCTGGATAGTATCCTTCTTCACCAAACTGCACGCAATAAAAAACTCTTTTTAATTTCCATCAGTTTCCTTTAGATAGTAACATTTAAAAAATATTTCCGATTCCTTACCATTCGTCCGCAAATCGAATGTATGATGCATAATATGACAATTAACTGGAATTTTGGTAGAACACTAAACATATACGACTTCATTATCTAAGTATTTTGAGAGCACAAACTAAAAAGTTTTGTTTTGCTATTGATCAAAATGATTTTTATCAAATCAACAAGTACGAAGCTTATCAATTATCAAGAATGACGTACGGCCGCGATATAGTTTTGTTTGATGACGTAGACGTCTCCACTCTAGGGATGTTCCATATTATCTTTGAAACTTACTAATAACTCTGTTTAATAATATTTTTACTGAAAACGGTCGCGTATGTTTTAATCAAATCACAAATGTAATGCCGAGCCTGACTGAGTATGGTTTAGAATGAAAATCTTGGTTATTGTAGCGAAATGGCCTCGTACTGGGTCACATTGTAAGAGTCAATTGAGAATTCAATAGGTGCAAATGATGTTCCTACAATAAAACTTCCCGAAGTCAATTGGATAATCTGATGCATACAAGGGGATAGAAAATCTACATTAGATTCAGTAAAGGTCACTGCGTTTTAGATCTAGAAATGTTCTAAGTCAGATTGATCCATTAGAGTGGGACTAATTGGGGAAACATTACTAACGATTGTAATGAGAGCCCAATACAAGATATATTTTTCGTTTTAAAACGTGTTAAATTAATAGTACTAAACATATTAGTATCAGCCGACTGGGCTATAACTAGATTTAGCATGGTCAGTCTTCATTCGCTAAAAACTTAAATGTTAGGGTCAGTGGGTAGTCTTAGGGTCTGATTTCAGCCCTTAGACCTGGTTTAACTTGGTGTGGGGTAGCAGATATCTGACAAAGAGTTTTCACCTACCATTGGTTTGATAGGGTATGTAGAAAGTAAACAAAGGAATGCTTTACACTAAGAAGTTTAATAATTCACATGCACGATAAAGTGCCATTACACCAAACCGGCAAGTTAAGACGAACATAAAAGTGATCCCAGTCGGGGAGCACACGTAGTACATGCCGGCTCGTCTTATGCCGAGCACGCCTCTGATTGGCGCCAACATAAAATATTTATCTCCTAATTATATTTTATACATTAGACAAGAACAGCTGCACCTCCTTTTGCAGCTTTTTGACCTTCTTCACGTTCTTTGAAGACATTTTCTCCTTTATGTATAGTGAGGCGATGAAGTTGTGCAGTCTCCTTACGAGGTGGCTGCGCGTCTTCTTGAGCACGGGCCCGTCGGGACGCGTCCTCATCAGGCGCCGGTGGTAGAACGCGAGCTTCTGCAGCATTTGCGGGTTGCTGCACGGACCCGTTTGTTCGTCCCTTTTCTCGTTGATACCGTTTTGTATTGGTTGTGTTGGAATGCTGTTTGCTTTTACCTTCAATCTGTTTATTTTAGGATTGAGTTTCAACGCCTTCTTCTTCTTCCTCCTCATCACAGTCGACTGTTTCGACACGTGGTACATTTTCAGTAGATCTAAGTAGTCGTTCCGGGGAAGCGCGGTAAATATAAGCGCGTAATGCTGTGCGATCTCCTTTCGTAGGTTATTAGATATAGTTTTCTGTCTAGAATTCATAAGTTTCTCTTGAAACGAGTACAGTTCAGTGAGGTGTGCGGTGCCGTCAGCGAGGCCAGCCTGGCCGATGAGTACCATGTTCAGCTTCTTAAGCATTGCGTTAATGTTGCCGCGGTTGTTGTCCAACTGTTGAGGGCTGATGACATTTTGTTTCAGAAGTTTAATGTGACGGTTCTGTAGATAGGTCAACTCCTTGTATAGCGCGTTAGGGTCGCCGTAGTCCTCTTTTAAAGCGTTGAGCGCGTTGCTGAGCTGCCGCAACAGGTTGTTTCTGTTCTTGGGTAAGCTGTGCCATGCATTTTGCTCGTGTTGTGTATCGCCCTCACTGCTCGGTTTGGGCCTACCGTCGTGCGCGTTGGGCTTGAACCAGTCGCGAAGCTCCGCTTGGAAAGCGTCTTGGTCCTCAATCCTGCCCTTAATACTTAAAAAATAATTTATTTCCGCCTTCTCCAATTCTATGCAGTGTTTATCCGTGGTGGCCTTCAACCAGGCCTTGCCTTCTTCAGTTTTGAGCTTATCAATAATTTCGTTGGTGATGTAAATCCTGGCGGAAGTGAGAACTTCATTGGAGTCTGAAGATATTTCATTGTCTTGAATAATGTTACCTTTCTTGTCATGGTTAGTGGAGGAGATTGGAATGAAGTCGGGTGTTTTTTCTGCGGCACCCTGACTCTTATCATTCTGGTCATTTCTCTTAGCTTCCTTTGTTTTGTTGGTGTCCTCCACAGCATCTTTGCTGAGGGAGGTCTTCCGCGGCGCGGGGCTTTTAGTGTTGCGTCGTTCATGTTCGTCACCCGCTGAGAGGTTTCTCTTCTTGTTGACGTGCGTCTCGTGCGTGGTGGGGGACTTGGACTGGCGCTTGTTGCGAGGAGCGGGGGGCGCGGGCGTAGGGGCGGGGAGGGCGGCGGGGAGGTGCAGGGGGCGGTACAGACACACGTAGGGCGAGTTGATGGGCAGGCCGGAGAAGGGTAGCGTGACGCGGCACGTGTGCACGAGGTGGCCCTTCCGGGTGCAGCCGCTGCAGTACAGCTGGTACTGCTTCTTGTTTTGGTTGCAGCGCTCCAAGGGAGAATGGTAATCAATCTGTAAGATAAATTATGGTTTTGTTAGAATGTTATCAATTTGAGATCGCCTTTTCCATGGAGACAGAATAGCTCTTTTCCTTACCTGGGGGTCAACCCCAGGACTATGACCACAGATGCATCGTTTTGTTACCATTGACGTAAAGTTGCCGAATTGGTTGCCGCGATTCACACACGGAATAAAAGCAATGTCCGAAGTGTATAGAGCATTGGTCGTTTTTGATTTCGGCGGTAATGCTCAAAAATCAATCCAAACTGAGTTAAATCTGTTAATATAAGGTGTTTTTAACGGTAGCTCATCAGAGCTAATATGGACTGGAACCATGACCTTTATTTTGGAGTAAAATATAAGTTCATTTTTAATTTTTAGACAAAGTATCTGACGACTGAGGCAGGATCGGTGTTTGACGAAGCTGCTTGGTGCGGACGGGGGTTGCGATGGGGGTGATGTGACGACGTCTCAATGACTGCTCAAAGTGTTGTAGAGACTTGCAAGTACTCACAGTATTATGGTACCGGCGCCAGGTGTCGGGGCAGTGGCTGGCGGGGTGGCCGCTCTGGCCGCACTCGGCGCAGCGCAGCGCGGCCCAGTTGCAGCAGTTGCGGCACATGTTCGAGTACATCTGGTTCGGGGAGCCGCACTGTGGATAGAACAAATGCAGGTGTTATAATAACATACATTACAACTGTGGAATTATTCTTAGAGGGTCAACCATAGTCCCTATTCCAGGATCGCTACTGCGATTATATGATATTTTGATATGCTATATTTTGATATGTAATATTTTTAAATAGGTATCTGGGAAAAGATTATGAAATATCTTTAGAGATAAAAAAGGGTTGCTATTTATTGCGTAATTTGTAGGAAGAAGTAATAATAACTGTGGTCACATGTCGCACTGCTTTGTAGTAACTTAAATAAAAAAGAAAGTGTTACATTAATATGGAAGCGTGTGTTGTTTATAATAGCGGATTCTTAAGCAAAATAGATTTGTGTGAAACAAGTATTTTCAATTTTAAAATTGTCCGATTTACGTTCCTTGACGTGTACTCTGCGCGTTTTTACTGTTGTTGATGGCAAACTAAACCAACAGGTATTATAAAGAAGTAAAGCTAAGTTTAGATAAAGCGGGTAATCTTCGGAACTACTGATCCGATTCCGAAAATGACTTCATTAATTTACATTCATTATCCCCGAGTGTCATAGGCTAAACTATTTAAAAGTCACGAAGACGCAGGCAAAATCTAGTAACTATTATATTAGAAGGCAAAACAAAGTACTCACATTAACACAGATCTTCCTAGGACACCTGGGTTCGAAGTGTCCCGTAGAGCCGCACATGTAACACACAGGCGGCTTCAGGCGACACGTGTCGTCTCGGTGGCCCGGGCGGTTGCAGTAGTTGCAGCTGTAATGTAACATCTAACATGTTAAAACATGCAAATGTCCCACAGTTAACAACAAGAATAGTATCAGAAGAGACTGATGAACGAAGACTTGCTAATGTTTATTTGCATATAAAAAATATTGAATACTAAATTCGCATGAAATCTTTAGAAATGTAATAATAATTTTTTTTTTCATGAATTTCGTGTTTTTTTGCTGAATGTGCGATGAATTATGTGCAGAGTGCAGTTATTTTATCTATACTAATATTATAAAGCTAAAGAGTTTGTTTGGTTGAACGGGCTAATGTCAAGAACTACTGGTTCGAATTGAAAAATTCTTTTAGGGTTGGCTAGCCCATTTATCGAGGAAGGTATAAAAAATCACGCTGCGGCTAATAGGAACGGACCATTAATCAAAAATGTTACGCAGACCAAGTTGCGCCAGTCAGCTAGTCTAGAACGATAGTTTGTGTACTTACGTGACTTTCCTTTTAGCCAGTGAAGGTACCCTGTCCTTAGGATCAATCACCCACAAACTCTTATCACCTAAAAAGTAAAAATTAAGTAATTAAAATCAATTAATATAATTATCTCACTCATTAATTGTTGTGTTTATGAGTAATGTTATTCTCATTTTAATGTGTTTTAAGATTGGGTTATAAATATCCTCAATTAATAGACTATTATTATGAGAGATGCTTTTAGTGTGAACAATATTATAATATTATACTAGTTAAGTAATTACGACAGGAGCTGTTTGGTTTTCTGTAACTTGGAATAAGCTGTAATCCCTTAAAACATATTTAATGTAATTCTCTCTCTCTCTTTCATCTCTTTTGCCTCCTAGCACAGGTATCTTTTACTTTAAAAGAACTTCCCTATGTAAGATTTACTGTGAAAGTTGTACAAGTTTCTGCAATTTTTTTTTTTTGTTCGTTTGATTACTTCCTAACCTGGTGTCAGAGTTTTTATGCCACTCATGGACCTCTGCCTTGGATTTACATGCCGTTGAGAAATCTCTCAGGCATGCCGGTTTACTCCTGATGTTTTCCTTCACTTCGAAGCAAGAGGTACGTATACAATATGCACATGAATCCGAAAAATCAGAGGTGCGTGTCTTGGGTTTGAACTCATGATGGGACTTGGCAGTCCGACGGTCACACTACTAGGCTATCACAGCTATCGATGTAATTAAAATTATGTTATTTGAATAAGAAATGATTTAAAATAGTGAGAATCTACAGGTAACACTTACGTGACATGCTTTTCTGTATCTCCCTGTGGTTGAAATTCTCTCCGCCCCAGCTCTCATTATAGAATTTCTCCATTTCAGCACGAAGAGTTGTCAGAGAGTATCTTCGTCTTTTGCAAACCTTGCCTTTGCCTTTCAAATTGTCAAAATCGAGGTTCTCATTCAAAATCGAAGGTATTTTTGTCGAGCCAAATTTGGAAATGTCATCAGACAGGCTAACATCTCCGTAGTCTTCATATTCTGTGAATCCAGATACGTTTCCCATAACAATGCTTTCTTGGATATCTGAGTTGACAAGATCAACAAAACTTTCATTGCCTGTCAAATCAATTGAAATCGTATCCATATCCAGTGTATCGTTAGAGACACTGGATTCATTCTTTTTTGATGTTTTTGAGGGTTGATCACTTGTTTTATTCACAGACGTGCTTACATCTGAATTCTTAACATTTTTCTGTACTTCCTTTGGAGTCTCTTTAGCAGATTCAGACAGGTTAGAATCAGATTCATACACATCAGTGCTGGGTAGACTTTTCTCTGTTACTATGTATGAGTTCATGTTTTTATTTGTGTCCAAAGACTGGTTGCTATCAGAATCATACACATCGGCACTCGGAATACTTTTTTCCGTCACAGCATACAATTTGGTTTTCTGCCTTTTATTCTTGGCTTTACTTTTTGGTGTGGCAAAACATTCATCATTAGGGGTGGCCTTACTTGGTGTCACTGCAACAACTGGAGTAGATGTCACAGGTTCCTTAGTTTTCTTCTTTTTCTTTTTTTTTGATGGAGTACATTGTCCAAGTAGATCTGACCCATGGAGGCTGAAATCAAAGCTGGGATTGTCCTGATGGCGGGAGGAGATGTTCAATGCTATACAATCACCACGGATGAATTCATCAGACACTGACGATACAGCTGAGGGAGCAGGACTTGCTGAAACGTCTCTTTCTCCACTTGTAGTTGACTTTTCCACATTAACTTGTGTTTTTGATGGGGAGATTGGATTTATGATGGTGAGTTCATCTTCATCTGAGCTTTCAATAGTAATGGTAGGCTTGGGAGGTAATGCCACTTCAATGACCTCATCTTCATCACTAGACTCAAGCACTACACGTTCATCATCCTGTTCAATAATTTCAATGGTTCTCTTAATGTTGTGTGGTACAGGAGACTGGAATAAAGACAGATCGGCAGCGGGAGGTTTGGGGGTTGACTCACGTTTTTCTTCTTTGGGCTTTGGTGTTTGGTTAGTTTGGTTCACATCAGCTTGTTTGTTGTTGTTTGATGGTGTAGCGGGGTCTTTCTGGACGTTCACCTTTTGATACGGAGTAGTGGGCTCACTCGTGCGCCAGTATCGGCGTACCGTGCTCCTGGGCGCGCTGTCCACTATGTTCAACCCATTGGTGTGGTTCGATACTAAGTTACCCTCTGTCTCGTCCACATGATGTAGCATAGCATACAGCCGTTCCTCCAAATCATGCTCGTTAAGTTCCTAAAAAACCAATAATTATTGCAAAATAACCACACAATAAATTCGCTGTATTGTGACACAACAAAAATATGGTAGCATTGGTAACCTAACAACTCACCTCTTCCATGTTTCAGCAGCGAATTTGAAATAAACAAAACTCCACACGAACTTAACATAATCGTAAATGGTATTTGGAATAACTGTTAAAGTGGTGACAGCATTACAAGTAAATAAAAAGGATTTTTTTGTTATTACGGACACGTCCAACACTCCATTGCGAAAGGTGACAGACTCCTGCAGGGTTGCCACAAATAATAATGAAAAAAGAAGCATGGTAGATTTACATTTTCAGGTTGGTAACTTTTAAAATAGAGCTGTCCAAGTTACTAATAAGAAAATCGACTTACACGCTATCTGAATTCCAATTGCAAGAATCTAATAAAAAACCGACCAGTGCGAGTCGGAATCCCACAAACACGGTCTCGTAGCACCAAAAAATATATCTCAATCTCACTCAATCATATGTAAAACACTCGACAGCAAAACTAAACTTGTCCTTCATAGTATGTTAATCAAAAACAAATTACTACTACAGTTTGGAGAAAAAGTGAAGAAAGGAAGGGTTTTTTGATGCCCTTTTATAGTTTATGGTTGTTTTATTTTAGTAATTTTAATTATTACAATTTACATAGTTAATGTAAATAAAGTTCTATCATTTTTTACATTCCACAATCTTAATTTTTTTTGGAACCTCCATAGCTATTCACAACCAATCCAATCGCATTCGAATCGATCATAGACTCTTGTTCGATTATCTGAATTTCTAATCGAATGACTGGTAAAACAATATTCACAGATCCGATCGGCATGGCAGAAAATGAATTAATGAACATACGTGGTAAAAAAATTAATGGTGTATATAAATTATCTTTATATAGTATTTCTATAAGTTTTACTGTAGATCATACAGAATATCCGTCAAATAACTATAAATATATTTAAAAAAACTATTAACAATGATATTATTAATAAATGGATCCGTAATGAGTCTTTTTTATGGTATAACACTAGATAGCATCGTGGTTCCAACGAGTAATATCTACGGAGTAGTATTTGTTGAAGAGACAATTTTTCCTTCTTCTGTTGATATGCTGTCCCTGGATGGCAGAGCCGGTACCCCATCTACCCAAATAATTTAAATCAAGGACTTGTTCTAATGTAAGGGTTACATAAACCACTAAAAACCGTGTTAATATTTATGCAGCGGTCAAAACAAAAGTAAAGGTTTACATGCAATACGTATACTTACTTCAGACAAAGCCTAAATGAGTAAACAGCACTTTTATTTTTGGTTCGATTTCACTTCCGACAGCAAATAGCTGTAGACAGGATTGATGTCTTCATATGGAATCACAATCGAATCAAATACTTGGTTTCGATTTTGTGAATAGCGATTATAGGAGTTTTTTGATAGAACTGTTGATCGATTGGATATGACAGCCAATCGAGTGGTTTGTGAATAGTTATGCTGGATATCATTTTTTACCCTTACAGCTACATACATTGATTTTTTTTCAACCCTCAGTTACATGTATGGAGGACCACCCCTATTTTTATTTTTTTTTCATAATTTATTTATCACTTTTGTGTAGCTGTTTATAGAAGACATCTACTCTCCAAACAATTGCGTGGTACCAATAGTCTCGGAGTAAAATACTGCTGTTTTTACGATTTGGCAATGGAACCCTAAAATTGTTATACTGTGTGCCTCACGGCTGCTCCAAATATTATCAGTTCAGCACAGAAGACATCTTACTCTCCAAAATATACCATTATAATGTATATTGCCCAGAACCTTAATATACATTTTGTTTATTGATTAGATTAGGAATAGATTTTTTCGACTTCAATGAAACAGTAGTCGTAAGTACTACAATACATAATTTATTTAATTTACAAAATACATTTGATTCACATCCAAACTTACAATAAAGCTTTACAAAGAGTTCATTTCATTCATCGTACAAGGTGGAGAGGTAGAAGTATCACGAAACTATTTTCAGCCACGTGCACAGGCATGTCCCCATTCGATGAGCGACGTTTCTGTAATAGGATTGAATATTGTTATTATTAATAAACTAAATCGTATGTTGAAGTAAGATTTACATTATATAGCTTCACGCGAATCTTTAGGCGCGTGGCCATATTTGGAACAACTATTTCACAAGCGTTCACCAGCACCGGCCCTCTTTCAACGTAATTAGAACGCCAAGAGATGCTTGTATCACACTTTATGTAGGTATACAGTGCACAGATTTTCAGTTTCACCAAATGCTGACAGTTACAATGTCTTCAATCCCAGCATTTCGCCTGACAATTTATTATTCTAACTCGAAGCGAGTTGGAATATGATCTTATTCAATTCGATCAATTTGATACTAACTCGAATAAAATCTGAACATATCAGAAATAAACCCGCATGTCATGTATATGTATGGTTAAAGTATGAAATTGCCGATTTTTACTGCAAAATTAAAACTCGTTTTTTTCAAGATGTAACATATTTATTTAATCAAAACATTAACCCTCATTATCTATACATTCCTACCATCTAATCGGAAGTTCATTTATGCCTTTGCGATAGAACTCTGGGCATCTAGATTCGACAAACTGATATTCCTTGACCAGACTTGAGAAAGCTATAGTGAATAACACCATGAAGAGACCACTAAACAGTTACCAATAACTTTTTATTGGTAAGCTTTGCTTTAGGGCACTGTTGCGGCGTTTGACCTGGGGTCAACCATTGCATTTTTTGCTTACGGTTATCGTAAAGAATCCACTTTTCGTCACATGTCACAATTCTATCCAATATTCCTTCATTTCTGTACCGATTCAACAAGGCAGCGCAAGTTTCAACACGCGTTTCTTTCTGCACATCAGTCGAATCATGAGGCACCCATTTTTCATATTTTTGATCTTATTGATTTAATGCAAATGGGTCGATATTGTAGGTAAGGTAACGTTAAACCATGCTGCTAATTTCTGGGTAGTTTGACTTGGATCGGTTTCCATCATCTCCTTCAGTCCAGCGTTATTCGCGTGGAAGACCGCCCGGTCTTCCACGTGGTTCGTTCTTCAAGTTGAAGTTTCCATTGCGAAAGCGGTTAAACCAAAAACGCACGGTGCGTTCAATAACAGTCTCCTCTCCAAACGCATTGATATTGCGAGCTGTTTCTGCCGCGTTAGTTCCGCGTCGGAACTCGTATTCAAAAATTACTCGGATTTTCGAAGTATCCATCTTTTCCGTCTACACTGAATAAAAAAACAATTGAAATTCGAAAATCGAATGTTACATATTTTTAAAAAGAAAAATATCATAGGTATAATGTTAAAAAAGTTTCACTCGAATATCTCACACCATGAAGGTTTAATGTCAATTCAAAGTATCTGTTAATAAAAAACGGCAATTTCATACTTTAACCACTATTTTTTAATACCTATTTAGTTACAAGGATCTTTTGACGTGTGGCGAAGATAGAAACTAACAATTTCACATATCGGTGAAAACTCATGAAATTGTAAACAGCACCCTTAGTCAGCCTCATTCGAGCGTCAAATATCCTAACAACATTGTACATACAAGGGCCAGTGCTTATTTGCTGTCAGTTTGAAACTTCAAATTAAATAGGATGTTAAAATGTAACGGTTTGTTCACCTGACAGAAAACCTAGAAGTTAGTGGCGCGTCCTCATTAGTGAGTAGGGCGGCGACCAGACGCTCAGCCGCTTGCTCCGCTCCTTCACACCGACCTACCCAGATAGGTTCACAGTGAGAACTGAAACATACAACACATACAAATTAGATATAAAAGAGTAAGTTCAGACTGCTTCAGGCAAAAGGTGACAATGCATTGATCGTGTCGTGATGTCGAGTTCCAGCACTATTCGAATATTTAAAACCTCCAGTAGTCTACTTACAACAATATTCATTGCGTTATTTAAAAATCGTCGAGCAGATGTTTTTTTTCAATAAACGAAGCAATGGATATGAATTTTTCTCAAAATTATTGGCACCTCAATTGTCTAACACACTATTAGGGTATATTGACTGTAGATTATCTGCTAGTTCAGAGGAATGATGGCTGCTAGTGGTACACCTCTAGCTTCTTTAGGGGTTTTGACCATAGAGGTACTCTCACTCTATCAGTTTAGTCCATAGACATTTGTTTGTTTTTTTAGTAACAATGGAGCGTCTTACGGGGATAACGTGCGTTCTGTGTGAAACAGTTTTACAAAACAACTGTCCTTACACTACACGATTGATCGGGACATGTATCGAGAACAGTACATAATAACCGAGTCAAAATAATGTCCAACTGTAAATATGATTAATTGGGTCAAAAACTTTGAGGAGACCGGTTCAACCCTAAATTTGAGAACTAAACTTAAAACTTATAAACTTGTTTGACTGACAGTTGCATTCTTTTTACGAGCAAGAAGACTGGAAAGACTGTTGCAGGGTAGCAACAGAAAAAAGTTTCGGTGTGCAATATGAAAAGTTACGAACATCACTGAAAACTAGCTGAACAAGTACCAACTTAGATGAAGCCTGATTCTCATTCATGACTAGTGTCTTCTGTAATATAATTGCTGACAATCTGACTATATAGGTATGTGTTGTGCGCAGGTAATCGACTATGTTTCTGTTTTGATGCCATGATTGAATAAACATTTACTATCTTCAAATTAGTATTTTATTTTATTCAAAACCATTTGCGATGTTTTACGAGGGCCGTGATGTTTGACTAACACCGACAGATTGACTATCCACTTTATCAACTCGACTACCTTAGCACTTTCCTTTTCCCTTAGATAAACTTAGGCCGCGTCCTTCTCAAAACGAACGAACACGTAACTGTTGCATTCATTTAGAACACGCTAGCGGGCGCGCAGGCGTACCGACAGAGAGCGCTTTCAGTTTTTCGAACAAAATTAATGCTTTGACCAATCGCTTTGATTAGGAACCGCTCGTAAATATTATTTTGTATATCTTTGATTAGGAGTGTCGGATGCGTGGTTAAAGAGTAATAATTCCAAAAGGCATAGTTACATTTTAGCGACATATTGCAGACTGGCCCGCAGTACGGTGTCGAAGGCTGCGCCGGCGTCGCTGAAGGCCCCCCCTCCCGCGTCACCCGCGCACGCCCACGCGATGCTCCCTCCGGGACGGACACGGGACGATAACGATTCAAGGAGCTAAAACAGAAATTGTGATTGAAACGATTTGTGTCTGAAACTATTGCGTTCAACAGAACTGGAGCAGGTTCTTATTGGTGGAGACATGAAATAGTTAAACTCTTGAACATTTATTGTATACAGGTTAGACCGAAACTAAAAAAAGAAAAGTCGTAAGTGCGCAATGCCCTAATGATCTATTATTTGGTGTGTGACTGAGTTAGTTGGGCGGCCTACGTAGTTGGGCTGAAACTTCAATTTCGACACTCTTATAAACTGTATGTGTCCAATTTTATAGTTTTGTACATCCACTGTCTCTACATAAGTGGTTGTTTATTTTACTTGTTTACCTAACGAATAACCAATTATGCAGGTAGGTACTTAAACACGCTCATTAATTATTTGACCCCAATTAAACTACATAGGTATAAGACAATTTAACTAACTAACATGCAAAACATTCCTTCACCCTTTATAATCTCCGAAACTATCCATGATCAGTAAGTATACATAATTATTAAGCAATAATTACAATAGTTTTATTGCTTTGATTACGTTTTAAATACCTTTAAATTATCGTAAACATCTTCAGTGACGAGGGTGGCCATGCCGTCTAGGCCATCTGCCTTGGATTCTGCACCTACGATTACAATCGCGTCGACTTCAGCTACGATCGCTCTGCTCTCTCCGTTGGACACTCCTCTTACCGCCTCGTTGTTCGCTCCGCTTACCGCTACGTTGCTCGCTCGGCTCGCACCTTGGTTTATTGTATCAACCCCACAGCCGCGCTCCTCCAGTCGCTTCTTCAGTTCTCTTCCTAATAAGTTAGTCGTGTTTGTTACCTGTAATGATCTTTGCTAATAATAAACTGCCTACCGGATGAGACTAACCATAATGACTATTTAATGACGAAATTCTGCTGCATCTCAGAGACATAACATTATTTAAAAAAAATGGCAAACGCAAAATAATTAAGTATCATTTCTGTTTGTGAAAATACTGTGCAGTAGTTTCAAACAATGAAGTCGATGAGTGAATTATTTAGTCTTCATTTGTTTTCGTTCACCATGGAATCATTTACAAGAATTTGTTATTATGACAAATTCACAACAGTGTTTAAAGCGAAATAATTATCTACTTCTGAGAAACCTGCGTTTTCTAATAATACGTTAGTTTTTCTTCAAAATAGTCATTGCACTTTGGTATCGAAAGTCTTCAATAGCTGATTCGAGTTATTTAAATGAGGTTAAGGTGATGGGATCATGGTTTAATTAAAGTTAGATATAAATAAGGCCCGGTTTTCACCAAAAGGCGAGTGGAGCAGAGAGGAGACGACCAGACCTTTGCTCGAATCTTGCACTTCTCCGCAAAGCTCCGCATTGGGGCAACCGCATCCGGGCCTAAGGTTGATCCGTAGGACCTACAAGCTTACGGCTTTGTTATCTCGTAGGTACTAAGGTTCAAGTTTCCATACACATCTGATTACCAACGAGACCATTCTGCACCAATGACTGTATTTACCAAAACGCGTCGTATATGCTTGCCCGTCCGCTGCGGTCTAGCGATCTTCTTTCTCACGGTGTAAGCCAGGAGCGCAGAGATGGCGATGAGCAACGAGCCTCCTTCGAGCGTCGCGAGCAACCGCCAAGCTATAGCCGCGCCACCTTCCACCGCCTCCGACATACCCTCTGAAACATTTCGAAATACAAATTAATTTATTATCTCTTTACAAACATGGCTTATAATGTTTATATAGAGCTTAAAATTATGGTACCTAGATAAGTTTGTGAGAAAATGGTGTCTGCACTAGGAAAACATGTAGGTATAGCAGATCATTAGGGTCCCACCACACGGCATATAAATTACTTAATATATTTAAAATATGAAGGTAAAGTGCACAAACATGACAAAAATACAATATAAAAACAATGAAAAAATAAACAAAATAGGCCAAATTAAAATAAAATAAAAACAATACGTGAACAATTGGGCGGAATTATTTGGGTTGGGAAAGTAATTCCTCTGTTGAATTATAATCTAATTTAAAGAGCCATTCGACTACAACACTCTTACAAGCTTTCTTTGGCAGGTGATAGATCGTGGTGCACTCATTGATCTTGTTATACAGATGAGAACCAGAAATGTGTAAAATCTTTGAGAGAAGCTCGTTCTCAAACCCTTAGCTGTAGTACAAACAGCATATTTTCTACGTTTACCTGACATCGAAATGGGATCAAAAAATATAGAAGAGTGCTTCTTAAGAACAATATAATTATAGAATAAAGAGTGGTCTCACTGTCAGAACTTTGAATTGTTTGTACAAGTCTACAGTAGGATATAGGTATGGCAGAAAGCAGGTCACCTTAAATACCACCCTCTGGGTTCTTTCCAATGTCAAAATGTTTGATTTCGGAGCGCACCCCCCCACGATGTAATACAGTAGGTATGTCAGAAGGGATTGACCCATCGCATAATATACCCACCTGATGACCTCAGTGTCAGCTACATGACGAAAATTTTTGAAGAGAAAAATTAAATTACGAATTCTCGACGTTACAGCCCGTTCACACGAGGACGATTCGTTTTTCTTATCGTCTTTTTTCACGATCCGTCAATTTTTTTGACGGCGGCAATGCTCTTTGAATGCCCGTGTTCACACGCATCACGTATCGTGAAAAATGACGGAATGGTCTTAAATCACAATCTTTAAAAAATCACGAACGTCAAAAGAACATGAATCGTGAATTTTTTGTGACGGATTCGCTGATGCTCTCGTTCCCGAAAAATCACGAAACTAATGTGCACAACAATTCGTTTTTTTGCCGGATCGTGATAAAACACGATTCTGTATGCAATGTGAACGTCCATCTGTCATGACGTAGCGTGTTAAAATGACGAATCGTCAATGACGGAAGCCGTGTGAATGAGTCCTTAAGCTGTCTATATGTGGTTAAAAGCTTAAGTTTTTATGTATTAGGATTCCTAAATACTTTATTGAATTAGTCTTTTGGAGGGCCAATGGGATAACAAATCGTTGCGTTTGTTAGTCAGAGGACTAACAAACGCAACGACAAAACTAAGTATATACCGTTCTCTCTAGAACGGTATATACTTAGTTTTGTCAACATTCAGGGTAAGGATATTACTTTTTAACCAGGACAATACCACATCAAAGCCTTTCTGTGCGTGATGATCAACAGCGGCCCACGAGTCCGATGTAAACAGAAGGGCTGTGTCATCGGCAAACGATATAATTTTACAATGAGGTAGCTGTAGGTTGCAGAGATCATTTATAAATTCACAATTCCCTGTGGTACCCCAAAAGTGACTGGTAGATCATAACCTATGAAATTTTCAATTTGAAACCGATCAGATAAGTGGTCCCGGAAGAGCTTTAGTGGAAGACAACAGATACCCATGTTTTCAAGCTTGTGTAGGAGGTAGGGTACAGAGACTGTGTCAAGGAATATGGCAAGCGCTTTCTTTTTTCTATCGAGACCGTTAACAAGATGATCAGTCTTTCTTAGAGGCGGCCTGTGACCAAGCACTCCCAGCAGGACGAATGAAACAGACCCACAAGCATCGCCGTAACAACCGGGTTGTGCTTGGCCTGTTATTTCAACACAGCTGGCATGAAGGTACCTTCTTACATTAGTCCTTGCTTGTAATGCAGAACGAAATTAAATTATTTCATTGAGGTGACGGAACTATCGGGTCCCTGTCATTGGTTACAGAAAATGTATTTTGAGCAATGAAAAAAGACTAGAACGTGAATAGCCTTAGTTCGTGTTTCTAATTGAAAAAAACCGGCCAACTGCGAGTCGGACTCGCGCACCGAGGGTTCCGTACAAACCTGTAGGTATATAAGCAAAAGTTCACCCATCACGACAATCAACTAAAAATTTACGGTTTTCGCAATTTTTCCTTTATCTGTGCTATGAGACGTTGCTTCGTACCAATTTTCAAGATTCTGAGTTCACGGGAAGTACCAGGAAGTACCCTGTAGGTTTTGATTCCCTTGCGAGTGTCGAAAATTTCCGGAAATTTGCGGCATAAACGGCAGTATCTTTTGATTGCGTTGGCTTAGAAGTTTTTTCACAGCTCCAAGGCACAGTAGACCTGAGTATTTCATATAAATTCCAGCTTGATATCTCCACGCGTTCCAGAGAAAAAGGGTCTTGACAGACAGACGGACGGACAACAAAGTGATCCTATAAGGGTTCCGGTTTTTCCTTTCGAGGTACAGAACCCTTGAAATAAGGATGTAGTCTAAACAAACTTATAAGAGTTATTAGGACTTTTAAAAAAGAGGCTTTTAATTAAGCAAATACGTTGGTACATCTTCTTCTATATATATAAAACAAAGTCGGGTTTGTTACAACACTTATAACTCTAGATCTGCTGGACCAATTTTCATGGTTATTGATTTGTTGTATTTGTCTCTGCCTAGAATAGCAGAATAAATCTTAAAAACAATGAAAAATCGACGAATAAAAAATTACGAAAGATAAATCATTTTCCCAAAATGTTCCTTGGTTTCGTACCTGTCAAACATTTGATGTCCATCCTGTCAAATACTATCAGTAGTGACAAATGATTGACATATTTATTGATTGTCAAATATTTATGCGTGCGTTCAGAAATTTATTTTATTTTGATCTAATAGAAAGGTTAATAAACTAATGTCTAATAGGTGGTAGGTAGGTGGTAGGTAGGTGGTAGGTAGGTGGTAGGTAGGTGGTAGGTAGGTGGTAGGTAGGTGGTAGGTAGGTGGTAGGTAGGTGGTAGGTAGGTGGTAGGTAGGTGGTAGGTAGGTGGTAGGTAGGTGGTAGGTAGGTGGTAGGTAGGTGGTAGGTAGGTGGTAGGTAGGTGGTAGGTAGGTGGTAGGTAGGTGGTAGGTAGGTGGTAGGTAGGTGGTAGGTAGGTGGTAGGTAGGTGGTAGGTAGGTGGTAGGTAGGTGGTAGGTAGGTGGTAGGTAGGTGGTAGGTACTAGGAGAGTAGGCTATGTGGGTAGAGTAGGTAGGGTAGGTGGGGTAGGATTCATTGACTGTTAGGCGGTACGAAGTTCGCCGGGACAGCTAGTATTTAATAAATTAAAATTCACAACACAAACGATAACCACATATTCAGTACATTTTTTATTTTGAGTTTTTGACAGTGACTTTTGTAGGAAATAGCAGTTTCTTTTTTACTCAGAATGATGTGCAGTATACGTGGCAACCGTTTGTGCGTCCATGTCCCTTTCACCCTTTATACATATAACTTATAATATGAACGTGGATGAAGCAAGCGGCAATTTCTGCTTACTCCTATGGAAAAATGGCGTGAGTTTATGTACGTATTCACTATTTTATGATTAGTCTATGTAAGTATAGTGACGAAGCACGTTGTATTACATTTTTATCTGACAATGCCGTTGAATTGCCAATAAATTTTTATCCATTAATAATATGAAAGAGTAGAGAGTGAATCAAACCTGTTAGGTGTCTAATAATTAACACTTTCGGAGCTAAGCACCCAGCATATGGGTCGAAAATTGATTCGTTCGCGTGCCCACAACCCACAACCCGCCTCCCGAGTCGTCGTTATACATAGTTATCATGACTTGTGCATGCAAGTAAAAATTAATTATAATTATTCGAACTTAGCAGCGAGTGTGTTAAGCATCAGAACAGAGAATAGCAAGTTTTGATATCTGCTTCTTAAGTACATCATTTAAAACTACAATAATCGTAAATCACTATAATCGTAACAATTAAGTTAAACATAACGGTAATTAAGTTCCACAACAGTTTATACTAAAATAACAGTCTATTAATAGTCATAAGAAAATAAACCTGAGTCTCGAGAGACCTTAATCTCCGATCTCCAAGTCAATAAACGCAACGTCAAGTTCAATATTACAATGTGACCCTGAGCTAACCGCGGCCAAGTTTTTTTGTTACGTAACAGACGATTTGTTACTTTGTTTCTTGTTTACTTACTGATGTACTCGTACTTCCTTGTGACTGTGTGAATCCGGTAATAAGCAAGTATGATAACAATGGGGCTGGGACCTTGTTAGTTTCTCACAATGAGATGATAAATAGTTTCTTATGAAAAGGTTCTGGTGTGAGTTGGTCAGCTTTTCTGTTGGAGAAATCCTGCTTTTGCCAACTTTACTTGGTTGGTACCCCAAGAATAGAAGAGTGGTTATTAAGGTTTATAGAATATCTTATTTGAGTCACAGATATAAAGTACGGTTTGAGTTGATACCTACTTTCTAGAATAAATTTCTTAATGTAAGTGCGCCTGTAAGAATCGTAATAGGTGGCGTTCTGCCTACCCGGCAGATATAATTGCAAGTTGCCATGAAATGTTTATGTATGTATAAATGAAATCTGTTTGACTAGTAATAAACATAGAAGCTAGAATGCTCGCAGCCAATAAACATGTAGAAACACCAACAGCGCTAAATTAATTCAATGTAAATTGTATAGTACACAATTTACTACACAATACAATTTACTTGTACGGGTACTGGAAACTCGATCGATATTGCATTGATGACATAACACTTCAAAGCTGTCCGTATGACAGTCTATAAATCAGTGAGCCAGTAGAATGATTTATGGGCCACACCAACCTTGGGCAATCATCTACAATGCTGAAATGTTCGCTCAACTCGTATCAAAAAACATATCTTCAACCTTCGGCCCAGCGCCGAAAATTGAACACCCACCAGAACGCACAATCATCCTTTGCGGCATATCAAATTCCAGTCGTCGCATAGATGACCAATGCGAACAAGGAAAAACCCAGAATAGTCGTTTTCTGTCCGCAAATGAGTATTAAATAATTAGTTTGGAACATGGACCGTGCCTATTACCCGCGCAGATGGAGTCTTCTAAATGTTTTGGTCGGCTGGGACACAGGCCTCCTCGTTTTGAGAAGGAATGGAATCCACCACGCAGTCCTAGCGCGCGTTGGTAAATGTCATGACTACGAATTTTTTGGTTGAATATCGGTATCTTTACGATGATTTCCTTCGCCGATTTGAGAGCAGTGCTGATGAAATAAATTCCACTAAGTAATTCGCCTGCCTGGATTCGAACTTTGGTGCCACTGGGTCAGGCCTGTTCCTCCTGCATACAAGACCAGACTGCCTAAATTCAACGTGTTCTGAGATTTTTGGAGAAGCTTAACTTTCAACAAGGTGTCGATAAAGGTTTTAAATGTCAATTGAATTCAATCTTAAAAGGCTAGGACTAAGTGCAGTTTAGTTAAGTTGTGTTCACGTGATAATTTGTTTGGGCAACAAAAATAACCCTTTCACTCCGTAGTAATTATGTCAGAAGAAGAAACTTCAATGTTCTATCGATCCCAATCGACCGACCCTGTTATATGCCACATAGTAATTTGACTTTCCTATGCCAAGTCAGCCACAGTTTAAACAAAATGCCGAAAATAATTTCTTCAAAAACATTAAAAGTAGCTTTAAATAGAAGGATCAAAACATAGAAGGACTTCTATGTTTTGATGGCAATCTGTCCGCCGACTCTGTTAAACATAATATGTCATTTGATACTTTGACTTTCTTATTTTATGTCAGTCAAAATTAGGACAACACAAAAATGCTGGAAATAATTTATTTAGATAAGTAGGTTCCTAAATGCATTTAGTTGTGTTTTGAAATATCTTTATACCTACTCACTAAGATATTGCTTGAGTATTATAATAATAATGCTCACACGTGATCTTTAGATAGTAATTTTCATAATTATATACCTAGTAATCTTAACATCTGACAACACTATTCACTATACCTAAATATGTGTCAGCTTTATATACCTACTTATGTTAACTTAAGCATGAAAAATTACACAGTTTTGAAATTATTCAAATATAAATACTATTATGGTAACAATAAAGTTTCAAAACACAAATCGATGCATACTTATAAATACCTATTGCGAATGTTTAGATTCAAGATTTAAGTATCATGAAACCTTTTATCCTGTCGTAGAACCTAGAACCTTAGAGCCTCTCGATACTTAGATTTTAATCGGTTAACTGTTGGTAATTATACCTTCGTGCGTCCTTATCCTAACTACAGCAGTTAATGAGGAGTAAAATTGCTCTATCGTTAACTTTAATACTTGGTTTTCCCTCTTTATATTTTAATTTACGTTTCATTAGCCTGGCATTGTCTTTATTTTGTACGATTTTATATAGTAAATTCTGTACAGTAATTAGTAACTAGTGTAAGTAACCAAACGTTCGGAATGTACTAATTTGCTTATGGTTTGGGCATAACCATGCTAGGGTACATTAACTTGCACAGACGCATCATAATTTTGGTTTTGATAATTTGTCAAAACATCAAACAAGATATCTTTACTTACACTATCACTTACGAGATATCTTCCGCGATTAATGTTTATATTGAGCTCCCGATATTTCGACGCTGTTGCAAGCGCCAAGATCACAAGATGACTGGAGAATGCGGATGGTTGGTAAAAGCTTGTTAGAAGCAGATAAATCTGTCTACCCTCTTTCTTTGTCTTTTGCTACGCGCACTACTAGAACTCTGCAAAACACACTCACAATATTGCTAGGTTGTGTGGAGTCCTGATTCCGACGCCGATTGTTACTTTTGAGCATACTCAACACTGGATTCCATGTACTTGACAATTAATCAAACAAACACAATTAATTAAACATTAATCGCGGAAGATATCCCGTAAGTGATAGTATATAAGTTCAGTTATAAACCGTGAAAGCTTAAAACAGTGTTAAAATATAAGTTTATAAATCTCAAAAAAAAAAATGTGAAAACCGCTTCTAAATCCATTGCGCGGTTTAGATGCACACAGAGAGATACGGATACGCAAATTCTGTTAAATACATAGAACACCTTAATTTAAAATGTCTATTTGTTTTAATAATTAATTAAATTCCATTGAACCCAAAGACAATTTAGCGCGCGTTGATGTCTTTTTAACTATTTATAGCAAAAAAATATTATAATTCAGTAGTTTGCATAATTTCTAGGTCAAATAATGTATAATGTAAAATTAAAAGGATATTGAACTATGGCCTTGTAACACTTCGCGGCCTTATATTTTAAAAGGCTTTTTTTATGTATTTATTCAAACTCACATGAGTTAATCGCGAATGAGTGGAACGCTCAATATTTACTATGGAAGGATATTTGCTCATCTTGCAATGTTTATATGCTTAATGCTTTTTGGCATTGAGTACTTATGGTAGTTTAACCCCGAAATATTTTATAGTTGTGTACTTTTTAATGCATATAATGGTACCTTTGTATGTTAAATGGAATAATATCTTTCAGGCTTGGTAAAATCAGCGCTGAAAATTGTGGACGAAGATCCACGTCTGACAAATATTTACTTACTGAAATATCTTAGTGTTGTTCTTTTTCGTCCGGTGCACAGATGGGTATTAGACCCTAAAAGTGGCCAAAACTATTTAACAATATTTTTTGAATATTTCGGTGCTAATTTAGCCTAATTTATTGAAAAGTCATGATTCAAAACCTAGTTGATGGCAAAATATCAATTGGAAAGGAATCTAGGTGTTTGGAAAAGGTAATTTTAGGAAAAGGTAAATAAAAAATATGTCAAACTCTTACATTTTTGTTTTATTAAAGATTAGAAAACGACTATAAACAGTATGTTAAGTACTCCAAATTTTTATTTTTTTTTTTCCTTGTCCGAGTCACCACTATCGTGAAATGACAGTAACATTTCTTTTGCCGAAGAAGTCAAAGGTTTAGAACTTTTCTTAGGTCTAGGCCTAATTGAACTAAGATAGGGGTCTGATGTGAGCAGCAGCCTACACAGAATATCCCTATTACAATCTTCACGGGAAAACTTTCGCGAATGATTTTCCCTATAATCTCGAAAATGTTTGTTCCTAACTTCTGCTGCTTCTTCTGACAAAGTTCCGATTGGGATCAGAGCGTTTTTCATAATGAGTGGCCCGTGCATCAGCACTTTGTGTACAGTGGGTGTCGTCGGATGCCAGCTGTATAAGCCAACATAAAGTTCTGCTGTACTGTCACAATATTAAGAAAACTTTTCAATATTTATGTCATATCCACTCAAAATAACTTCCTAAACCGTTGCGAACCTTTTTATCAATTCCTCAATGGTGCCAGTTATAGCGAGGGCGTCTTCAGATCATTAAAAAATTCACGAAGATTCTCGGTTTTCTGCGTTTGCTTCGTTCAGACAAATCATTAATATTTTTTTCTGGGTATACCCTGTAGGTATTACCGATAGTAAGTCTTTTCCGAGGTATTTCAAGAGTGCCTTGAAGCTAATGTTTATTGTTTTTTTTTAATGATGTATAATCCTGTCTGCTGTTTGCCATCTTGACTTAAAATCATGCTTGAATGTCGCAAATTTACGACGAAAACCTTCTTTTTTTAACCGACTTCAAAAAAAGGAAGAGGTTCTCAATTCAGTTGTAGGTTTTTTTTTTGTGTTTGTTACCTCATATCTCCGTCATTTCTGAACCGATTTGAAAAATTCTTCTTTTATCTGAATGGATCTACTTCTCGATTGGTCCCATAGAAATTTCATCAAAATCGGTTCCGCAGTTTGGTTTTGAAATCAAAATAACTGGAAAAAATGTCATCCAAGTAAAAGAAATTGCGAAATTGATACTTGACAAGGATTTGTGTGTGATACGATAACTAAAAACGGTAAAATAAAAACTTTTTTGCAAAAAAAAACGACTTCCAAAAAAAACACTAAAAAAGTGGAAAATAACTTTACTTTCGGAAGTCGGTGGCAGAAAAGTCAATGAAACAAACAATAGTCACCGAATTCCGAAAGTAAAGTTATTTTCCACTTTTTTAGTGATTTTTTTGGAAGTCGGTTTTTTTTTCTTGTAAGAAGAGTCATTTACTAACTCAGCTTCAACTTCATCAAGTTTTTTTAGTCGTAAATCCATCAGAAGAATTATGGATCATGTCAAGAATTATGAACAACCGCAAAACAAAGTTGTTTTATGGAGATCTTAAAACATAAAAATAAAGGAAATCCATATAACGGGCAGAAAGTGGCAATTTTTCATTCTATATAAGTATCACAAATATAATTATGTCCTACCAAACAATAAACTAGATAAAATCCGATTATCTTACTTCTAGTCTTTTCTAAATTTGATTATTAGAATGATTAGTGAAAAATAATGCAGTTATACAAAAACACTATAACTAAATAAAAGCAAATTATTTTAGAAATAACAATTTGTTTGAATAATACATACCTGCTACTGCAATATCTATGTTGAAAATCTTCGGTGGAAACTTCATTTATCAATATTATCAATTAATGAAAACTTTGCAAACAGGCACTACAAAAAAACGTGCAACCAACAGCGCAGTCGAAACCCGTCTGATTACGTGTGTTCTTATAAGAATAGGTAAAAAAATCACACATTGTTCCTTAATCCCTTAGGTATCGGTAGGTAAGGCTAATTTTTAGGCAGTGGGACCTTTTTAAAACTGACTTTTGTCCACGTTTTAGGCTCTAATATCTGTCTGTGCGGTGTCAGCAAAAAGTCCGCAATTTGTTCGTACCCGTTTAGCCGTACATCGATAGGAATTATCCTAATTGTAATTACATTATCCAAGAAATAAATGATATGGTAACCAGTGACCACCACAAATAAGCGTATCAGGCTGTGACTAATTATTGAAATAAATATAATGCATTTGATATAGTTATTTTTAAGTAACCAGTGTTACACATTGTTGTGGAAAATTACTTAAAATGAATGAATAATAAAACAAATAATATTACGAAAATAATCTGGGGCAGGGTTACTAAAGTAAACAGTCGAAACAAAACAAATGCCGGTTACCGTAATACATATTGACTAACGCATGCAGTTTTTTGATAAAATGTGTGCATTTATTTATTTTGAGAGCGGCTGAGTTGACTGGTTTTCAAGTAGATCAAGGTTTAATGAGTAAGGTAAATAGTATTAGTTAGTACCGGTTGGGCAGTAACTGGCTAACAAGGATTGCCTTCAAGGATGTCTGAGACCGCATAAATACCCCAGCCTTCACTTTAGGTGACCTGTCGCCCGTCGGTGAAACCATTTCATTCGCATCTTTATTTAAGGTTCTATCAAACCGGTACGGACCAATTAATTACGGACGATAACGGACTCTGACAGAAAATACATATGTCGAAGGATCTGTTAGTGTCCGGTGTACCGATTTGACTTAACCTTTTCAGTACTTTAGACAAAAATACACACAATATAAAACAAAAATAATACAAAAAAACTTAAATCTAAACAAAAACTGTAACGCTTTTTGCCTCCCGGGCTGCGCCAAATCAGCAATCCCAGTTCAACTAGTGCCCGATGCTGGTTTTCAACTGGACTGACTGGTACTTATTTTAATCATTTATAAGTCCTTAAAGCATAATGACTACCATTGACTCAAATGGAAGGAACCGTGTACAAGAAAACCCATAGTAGTTTTGATAATTGAATGGTTAGGAAATATTTCTACCATGAGTACGAACAATGAGCGCAGGGCCTAGTCTTGTGTTTGCTCACCCTTTTAGTAAATAGAGCATGGAAATACATAATTTATAAAGTTAAATGTAAGGCCATATTAATATTCATAATATGCTATTAAATTATGTTTACGAAAAGCAGAATGTAAACTTAAATAATGAAAAGATTACTTCGGAAAACAACGATGATTTTATACCAATAAGTAGAGCATATGGCTGTGTAAACGATCAGTGTACAAATAAAGTATAATTACTATCTATCTATGCTGCTGCTGGTCGAATGTGTAACAGTAACTGCGATACAATTCTATTAGTAATTCTATTACATATTGTATTTACAGAAAGTGCCATTCACTTGGGCATAATAGTCCTATTACGTCAGAACACTATGAGCGATATCTTAAGGGCAATAAAATGGGACATGTCCAAACTAAATTAAGTGCAGTGGCCACTTTACTTTACCATCACGTGTTATTATGCCACATTTCTGCCAGATAATGTGTAAAAGATAAAAAAGACGTGTAGAGGCAACAGTGTTACTTTTATTGGGCCTGTTGTGTTTTGTAACAAAGTTTCAAGAGGTACGTTGTCCATCAGGTTTGAGTAACATAGGTATTGCTAAGTAATTAATCAAATGAAGAGAAGCTTCTGACTATAGTCTATTTGATATAGATCTTACAACGTTTTTGCTCAGTCACTAACTCTACCGATCGACTGATTTGGTTGATACGTCTTCCTCTTGTTTTATCCCGAAATATTCGAGAAAGCAATACATTCCAACGATCACAAACACAGAAATGAACCAATGAAATGAAAGTGAGAGGTTGAATATTATCAAATCATTCAGCAATCATGAAAACTGTCATGGATTACAATTTCCCCAGCCTCTCATTATTTTATCTATAGGTAATATAAGTTTGACGTCCCACAAAAAAGTAACACAAAAGATTGAATGGCAATAAACAGCACCTTTGTCGAGTGATTGCGACCGTTGCCTCACAACAATATAGTTACAACAGGTTGTTTTGGAACTAAAATAAAATTAAAACAATCCCTTAAACTAGATTTCATCGCGAATGCAAAAAGATTGCGTCATTAGTTACCAATAGTTAGGTACAGTCATGAGCACCAATATGTGTTCACCTCATTATGGGTTCACCTGGATGTTTATGTAAATACACATAGTTTTTATAATTATACCCTGGCAGATGGCGCTGTTGTCGGTATACGAGTCGGAGACCTAGTAAGAAATAAAATTTATAGCTGCATTATCTAATTATGTATTTAATTTACGGACTTAGGGTTTCATGGAAACAAACTAGAAAAACAAATCGCTTTTTATTAACCTTCCTACTTCATTCAAATACTTAATTCATATTAAACTACGATGAACAAGCTGAAGCAATTTTTGTCATTTTTAAATAAAAACTCATTGAATAGACACTCCTGGTAATTCTCAACAATTGTTTTCATGAGCGCGACATTATCATGACAGTTTCCCATGGCAAACGACATTTTCATATTGTTCTACGATTATTTGAATTCAAGGAAACGTGTATAAATACAGGTTACATGTGTGGGGACAATGCTTGTCAGTTACGCTCTTTTTCCTCTGGATTGACCAACTTTGTGTACTTGTGTAGGTAACCATATCCGTAACTATTTTTATTACGGTGAGAATACTGTGACACGAATAAAACACTTTGTACTTGGTTCAATAAAACTGACGTTGTATGTTTGAAACTATATTTTTAACAGACTTCTAAAAAAGGAGGCGGTTATATTATATTCGACCACGATCTTTTATTGTTATGTATGTTCACCGATTTACGTGATTTTTTTCATTTAATAGAAGAAGCTCGCGCGGTGGACCCCTTAAAATTTTATTAACTTTAGCTTTGGTACTTTATGATTATGATTTATGCATTTTTCTTCTACGTCTATGTGGATGGTGATGTGTGCTAATTACTTCTAGTTATAACGTAAAATTGATATTTGATTAGAATTTGTGTGAGATACCACCACTAAAAAGGATAAAATAAAAACTTTTTTGCAACAAAAAAAAAAACCGGCTTTCAAAAAAACAAGTGGAAAGTAACTTTACTTTTTTTTGCAAAAAAGTTTTTTTGGTACTTCGGTAGGTACTAAAACGGCATGGTTCTTGTTTACTCATATATCCAATTGAACTTTGAATTTTTATAAAAAAATCTCACAGACATCTGCTAAAACCGGGCCCAAAATAGCAAATCCGTATGACACGAATATGTATTGACCACTACCACTATATAATTATTATGTTGCTTTTTCACACCTGTGTGATGCCATTTTCATAAACAGCTTGCGATACCTTGAATGCCTAAATGAAAGCGGGTTTATTACTAGTATGTTAAAGTAAATAATATGAAAAACACAACCAAAATGATTTCCCCTGGGTCCTTATTTATAGGACTATCTTCATGTTCGTTCAGATATACATACCACTCCCGCCGATCTAAAAAACCATAACACAAACATATTTCCTATTTAGTAACTTGCGGCATTACCCACTTTAGTAGAGACAAAAAGAACTTTCTACAATAACAAAAACATTATCTTTTTGTCTTGTTTCAACATTGTACAAGTTTCACCACTGCATCTGTCTCGGGGTCATCGTGTTTTCATTTCTTTATCTCAATAAACTGTAAATTGTGAAATATAAGTACATTTTTGTCCAGTCAACAGTGTCGACTTGGTCGCCTGTGTCCAAGGCTGCTTTTTATTATGTGTTAGTTTCTCTCATTTTCTAAAGTGTTGCGTCTGTTTGTCCAGCTTTAGGCTCAGACTCCATGAGAGCGGAGACGAGCGGAGCGGATAGGAGATATGGTTATAACAAAAAAAAAAAAACAATTATTATAAATTTTGTCTGTCTATTTGTTCCGGCTAATCTCCGGATGGGATTTTTACTGACAGATAGCTGATATTATAGCGAGTAACTTACACTACTTTTATTTTATAAAAAGGACTAGGGTTCCGTGAAATTGTTAACAAAATCCGATTCAAATAAGAAAGCAATATTTTTCAATAATTTCACACGGACGAAGCTCGCGGGCAACAGCTAGTTCCAAAGACAATACACACGTTCACGTTTTTTTTCCACCGTATCTCGGAGAACACATTAAACTTTTTGCCCGGGTATCATTCATAGATCTTATGCAGTCGTTACGGGTAGTACGAAGCCAGAAACTCTGATAACCAGTCTTCCCAAGAGTATTGTGTTGCCCAATAACCGTTGTGGAGCTCAGATAGGCAATCACTTCATGTAAAATACTGGTATTCAGTTCAGCTGCACCTGATAAGACTGGAAGACGACCACAACATAGTTGGGACAAGGCTAGGCAGATGATGATCACTGACATTCATATTTTTTTCCCAAAAATCACACGGATTTTCTTACAAGAAGACTAACCAAATGTTTTGAATCTTTAAAAATGGTTTGTTGGGGTTCCGTGCAAAAAATAAAACCGTTGAAATCTATATATTATTTTGATTCAAAAAGGGAAGTAATATTTTTATAATAATTTCACGCGGACGAAGGTGGCGTGCAACAGTTACTAATATAATAATTAAGTACCTAAGTTATTAAATTAGGACCTTGACACCAGATACAAATCAAACTTTAAACAAACAAAGACCTGCATAATAATAAGTAGGTACCTACTGTCATTTCGTTCTTACTTAGCCTTTTATTTTGCTATATATTAACCTTTATTCTCATTGAAATAAGGTTTATTTCAAAGGTAAAACTTTGAAAGGATTGTAGATCATGAGATAAAGTTCCACGACTGGACGTGAAGGTTGAATTAGCTTTTTTCATTAACAAGTCGATAGTGCAAACTGTTTGTGCAAACCGTAGGTACATTAGAGGTTTTGCTACATCACGTAATCCTATGAAACTTTTTGTTACCGTCTTAACTAAACTTCCTCATCAATTATATAATGTTATTTTGCTAAGTAATTCTTCCAAAAAAGACTTTAAATTGCGTGGGAATCATCATCTGCTTAGCCGACCCCAACATAGGTTGGAAAACAACCTATGTTGGGGTCGGCTTCCATTCTATATACAATTAAAATATAAGGAATAAATACAGTTTTAAAGTGTATGCAAGAATTTGTCGCATGTTATAGCGTGCTCGTGATTGAATTTAGGTATCAAGTTGAACTTTGATTTTCAATAATAAAACATCCGCATAAAACGGCCTAAAATTCCAATTCCGCAGGACCTTTGGAAACCTACCCAGTTGAATTCTATTAAACTGTTCAAGTTTTTGTAGTTTAAATTTGAACTTTGATTAAAAACTTTAAAACCGAGTTAAAAAAACCAAATTCGTAAATTACCATTAGAAACATCGACCAGTACATACTAATATTATAAATGTGAAACTGTTTATGCCTTAACAGCTGAACCGATTCGGAGGAGATTAGTACATAAAACTTGGCCTATTGTTAGGACATAAAATAGGACACTTATTTAAAAGAGTAATCATGGGGTTTGCCGGTTCTTCTCCACAGGAAACAACCAACTAACAACTGCCTATATATGTGAAATAAACTATTTTGATTTCGATTTTTTATTTAATTACACAGTGTGTACGTTCCCGAACGATAATCTCCGAGCACCGACAAAGTTCCGGGCAAAACCCAATGATTTATGATGATTCCGTACACCTGCCTTAGTCTACCCACTTATTTTAGCTACAAGTCTGTGATGATAAGTATCAGAAAGGCCACCTTGCAACGTAGGGCTTTAATTCTTAGTATAAAGGTTCCTATTATGCTATGCTCAGTAGTATATTAGGTAATGGCCGATCTAATCGATAAATGTGCTGGCTTGGTATGGCATTAAATACTCGACTAGACATTATAGCTATTGCCTTTGCTATGAAAGTGCGAAAACAAGCTCTACTTTATGTTTTATTTATGGATTTTTCACTAAGACTCAACGACACCTAAATTAGAATTTTATTAAGAGTACATAATCAGGAACTGATTAATAGCAAATTAATTAACTGGAATAAAAGAGACAGAAAGGACCGAGCGCGGACCAATATTTTTTTTTTCTAGCATATTTTTTACGTAAAATAATGAACTCTGTTTGTGAACCGGTTATTATAAGCTGTTTAACCCTATTATACGTGCGGGTTAACCATTACTCTAGGGTTGTTCACCTAACCCTAAAAATAACCCGACTAGGACCCCTATACAAGTATCCTTTTCTGTCTCTGCCTAATACAAGGATATTATTATACCTATACAAGGAATTGCTCAAAAAAAGCTAGATGAACAGATTGCTGCAGTATCTATACAAAAGAATACACATAAAAAAAGTATGACACACTGTGAATTCCCAGAGGGTTTTTTGCTAACACCTGCCGCAGTTGTTGTTTACGTCTTATTTGTTTACAATATTGTGGCGCTAGAATTTTCCACTAGCTAATTTTTTCTTTAGTTCCAAGGACATTGCAATAGCCAGTAGCTTCCTTTTTAATTCATATTACGTTGATGTCTGTATGTAGTTGTGTACATAAAATGTAATCGTTTCTTATAATTATGCCGTAGTTTCCTTAGTTCTGTAAAGACGGTGAATCGTTTGGTCAGTAGTTAGATAAATAATAATTTAATGTAAATCAATTTTATGAGGAATTCTTTTCGGTAGTTTACACGGAGTTTAATAATACAATAAAAATGAAAACAAAATCTATTTACCCAAAGTTTTTGTTCAGTGACTGGGCAACTAAGGGTATTAGGAAAAGTAGGGAGCGATTGTTTGAGCTGTACGGCCTCAAGCCTTACATTAATTCAGAAACTTTTAATAAATATGTTGCAACATACTCAAAAATTTTTAAAAACACTTGCAAGGTTGCTAAAGCCTTATTCATTAGCAACAAGATTAAATCCGCAGATAATAAAATAAAGACGGTTTGGAAAATTATCAATAGTGAAACTAATAGAAATAAAAAATCCAATAGTGATATCACATTAGAAACCTCACGTGGTGTTCTAAGCTCTAAAAATGAAGTTGCTCAAGAATTTGTAGATTTCTTTACCAGTGTCCCACTTAAAACTACCGAAACCTTAAATTCCTCACCCTTGCTTTCTATTGATTTATTTAGAGCAAATGTTTCAGCCTGTCCGGTTGAGTTTCAATTTAAACATATAAACCCCATAGCTGTCATTAAAGCCTTTAAGGAAATCAAAATCAAATTAACAGAAGATCTATGGGGAATGTCTATTAAAGTTTGCCAAGCTATTATTGAGACTATAGCACCGTACTTGGCTTTAATATTTAATTTGTGTGTGGACCAAAGCGTCTTCCCGGACCTTATGAAATACAGCAAGGTAATACCACTTTTCAAATCCGGGGACAGTAAAGACACCAATAACTATAGACTCGTATCCGTATTGCCAGTTTTTAGCAAGGTGTTTGAGAAGGTAATGCTTAATCAGATGCTTAACCACTTTAACAACAATAAGATCTTACATGAGAAACAATATGGTTTCACCAAAGGACGTTGTACAACTGACGCCGGTGTCACCTTATTAAAACACATATTCACTGCGTGGGAGGAGGCACAAGATGCCATAGGAATCTTCTGTGATCTCTCGAAAGCATTTGATTGCGTGAGCCACGAAACCCTACTCCTTAAACTTGAGCATTACGGTTTGGGAAAACTTGCGCTCAGTTTAGTGAAGTCGTATTTAAACGATAGACATCAGCAAGTACAAATAAATGGTGTCAATTCAATGGGTTTAAAAGTAAGGATGGGTGTACCACAAGGCTCGATATTAGGTCCTTTCCTCTTTTTAGTCTATATTAATGATCTACCCCATTTATTTAAAAACCAACCACAAATGGTGTTGTTTGCTGACGATACTTCTTTAATATTTAAGATCAACAGACATGCCTCAAATCTTGACGACGTAAATAGCGCCCTACTGCAGGTCCATAATTGGTTTACCGCGAATAATTTAGTATTAAATGGGAAAAAAACCAAGTGCATAAAATTTACTCTACCAAATGTCAAAAGTAGTGATTGTGACATAGTATTGGATCAAGAGAAACTAAAATTCGTCGATGAAACTGTTTTCTTAGGGATCACGCTCGACTCAAGGCTACAATGGGGTCCTCATTTAACATCTCTTGCAGGACGGCTGAGTTCAGCAGCATATGCTGTTAGAAAAATCCGTCAATTTACTGATGTAGATACCGCGAGGCTAGTCTATTTTAGTTATTTTCATAGTATTATGTCATACGGTATTTTATTATGGGGACGGGCTGCAGACATCGAGTCTATATTTATTCTGCAGAAAAGAGCCATCAGAGCCATATATTATCTACGTAGGCGCGATTCTCTAAGAGAACTGTTTAAGGAAATTAACATTATGACAGTACCTTGCCAATACATCTATGAAAACATAATGTACGTTAGAAAAAATCTGCATTTATTTAGTAAAAGAGGCGACAGACACCACTATAATACTAGAACCAGGGACCAACTAGCCAGGTTTCAGGCTAGCTAAAGTAGACTCATCTTTCATGGGGTACTGTTTAAAATGTTACAATAAAATACCTCCCCGCATTCTACAACTGAATGAGACGAAGTTCAAATCTTGTATAAAACGTACACTATGTAGGCAAGCATACTATAAGTTGGGAGATTACATTGATGATAAAAATGCTTGGCTCAATGCTGGTCCTGCTCCACAACCATAGGGGCAAACTAATTGATTACTTTGTGAAGTTATTGTGGAAGCTGCAGAAGATTGTAAACATATCTTTGCATTGTATAGATTCAGTCTCTTAGTATTATATAATTGCATAGCACATGTGTGAGTTCTATGTACGATAAAGCTACCATTTACATCTTTTACTGACTCGAATTTGCCCTGGCGGTTGAGAGAATGTCATGCTCACTCAAATGTCTCGCTGATGGTGGCGCGTGTGTCGGGTCGTTTAGTTCCCTCCAAAATGGTTGAGTTGAATGATGGCTGATCCATGCGTCATGTTCGTGAACGGGCGCTGTCAGTTGTGACTGGTCATCTCGCAGCTGCCATGGATTATTGTATTTTTGAATTGTTAATTTTATTTTTATTCTGGACGCTCTTACTCGCACGTCTTTCTACATCGTTCTCACATATATGTTTAATCTCGACATGAATGATGTAACCGAGTCTTTGTAACAACATAATGATTTAAAAGAGTGTCCATGGAGTTTCTTGCCCATTCTTCTCCATAGAGATCTACGCTTTCGAATGGGCAACTACAGTACTTTCACAAGTTATTATGCCCTGTGACTGGGACTGTAGCTTAGTTTATTTTTTGTGTTTTGACATTCAAAAGTGCCTGTAATGGTTTAATTGAAATAAATGCTTTGAGTTTGAGTTTGAATAGATAGGTAAATAATATGTGGGTCTCGTCACGAATTGACGAAGTGGTGATTTAGTACGGTTAAGTAATTAAGTGATTGCGGTTGTTATTTTAATGAGTAATAAAATTTCCAAAAAATTTGCACCAAGTCTTTTACGAAAAGAGCAATGAAAACTCCTCCGATTATTTAATGGACCTGCGGGTTACCATGATCTGTTAGAGCAGAAATGTTTTAGGACTATTTCGAGAGTGAGAAAGTGACAGAGCTAGACAGCTATTTAGCGCCATCTCTTACCCACTCTCGGAATAATACATAGATCATGTTAACCCACCTGGTTTTTAATTTGTCTGTTTCCAAGATATTTCAAACGTTGGTCTATGGCATCTAATGAAAAGTTAAGTTTTGTAATCGTCTTTCTACCACTATTCACGATGTAATTGTCTACTATTTTAAAGTGTTATATCATAGCAATTCTCAAGCAGGTAGCGATCATTTTGACTGGAACAGCACGCAAATACCACGTTATAACCTTGAACCTTGTCTCTTTGTATGATGCACGATCGAAACGTCACTTTAACTTAATGATACGCTATAAAATTGCTTCTAGATTGTACGTACCTACGTAATGGAGGCAACACACGATGGTGTATTTTTCGAGATATAGTGGAAAAAAGGCTTTTATTTCTTTTACCGGTACCTGAGTAGGTAACTGATTCACATTAGCCAGAAAAATCAAACAAGAACATGAAATTAGATGATCTATTATTATTTCACCTCGCTTATCGCGATGTGTTTATTATGTACATAGACCTTCCAGAGTAAATATTCTTAATTAATTAGGTACGTACCTACAGAGAAAATCACACTAAAATCCGTTGTGTATTTAGAAGAACAACGCGGTCAGATTTTAATCATAGATTTTTACATTTTGATTTTAGTATAGAGTGCGCGACTATACACGGTATTTTTGTTTAATTTAGTTTTTTTTTTAAGCAAATGTGCTAAATAAATTGTCGTTTACTATACAAAGTTCCAAACCATGTATAAATGCAACCATACTAAGTACATAGGTTAGGATAAACACCTAGATATCATTACTAATAAGACAAATCTTCACCAATTTCAAATTTTGTCCAAGGAGTTGTTTGATACTCTTTATTAGTTTGTTGTTAGTTATTTCAGATTATTGAATCGTTTTAATTGTTATATTGTATGCATGTAGTTACTTTATTTGCAATATAAAATAATATTTCAAATTCATGAACAAACAAAGTAATCACTACAATCACAAACAAAACCAATATGTAAGTAGCATGTTTAATTAAAGTTTAATATCTATCGAGTTCGCACGGTGAACGAACTCTTTGCCTTGAAAAGTGAGAGTCAAATGCACGTGCACCTAATAAGGTCGCCGGTTATGCACATAAATTCGCTATTTGCCGATGTTAATTGGATTTTTCCTGTTATTTCCGGAAATGTTGTTTTCTTCCAAATTGTTGTACCTATCAAAGAATTTAGTGCAACCATAGACAGAGCATTTTTAAAGATTCAAAACATTTGGTTAGTCTCCTTGTAAGAAAATCCGTGGGATTTTTGGGAAAAAAATATGAATGTCAGTGAACATCATCTGCCTAGCCTTGTCCCAACTATGTTGTGATTGTCTTCTAGTCTTATCAGATGCAGCTGAACTGAATACCAGTATTTTACATGAAGTGATTGCCTATTGATTTGAGCTCCACAACGGTTACTGGGCAACACAATAGTCTTGGGAAGACTGGTTATAAGAGTTTCCGGCTTCGTACTACCCGTAACGACTGCATAAGATCTATGAATGATAGCCGGGCAAAAAGTTTAATGTGTTCTCCGAGATACGGTGGAAAAAAAAGTGAACGTGTGTATTGTCTTTGGAACTAGCTGTTGCCCGCGAGCTTCGTCCGCGTGAAATTATTATAAAATATTGCTTTCTTATTTGAATCGGATTTTGTTAACAATTTCACGGAACCCTAGTCCTTTTTATAAAATAAAAGTAGTGTAAGTTACTCGCTATAACATCAGCTATCTGTCAGTAAAAGTCCCGTCAAAATCGGTACAGCAGTTTCGGAGATAAGCCGGAACACACAGAAAAAAAAAATTAAAAAATCTTTTTGTTATAAGTACCGTATATACTTTTATATGCATTCGGTAAAACGTTGGTCCGAAATCACAAACTGACACTTCATTTTTATTTATTTTGTATTGATAGGAACCTAAACAAAGAGGCTTCACAGTACGCTCTACGGGTAATTTTCCAACCATTATAAAGGACGTTATTAAAATTTTGTCATACTTATAACTATACTATAAATCTTCTCTCCTTTATGAATAAGTACGATCAGCAACAGAGTTCAGATATAGGACAAGCACCAGATTTGTGCCCCTTTGCGCACATTTAGTGTTAACTTAATTATTTATACGAAAAAGTAGTATTACTAGCGATCAAATTGTAATAATATTTAGATTTTAAGTATTATTAATTGATCTTCACGTCAACAGAGACATTTGTCGCGCTATCGGTACCTAGTAAACCCAATTTAATTATAAGTTCTAGAAGCGGAAGGCCGAGTACAGACAGGTGACAAATCCAAAGGGATAATAATTATGATTTATTTCTAATGTAGGAAGTTGCATTGAAACTTTCCACTTATCATCTACATGTTATAGTTGTCGACCTTAAATGCAGCTTGTAATAATTTGCAGTTGCAATATGCATAGTACCTAGTTCATAATAATAAAGTACATGTGCCAATTAGGTTACCTGCGCCACTGTACTACCGTACACTGTAATAAATGTATTACAGTGTCAAACAAAATGTTGTTTGAGGTGCTATTACACAAGGAAACAAAATTGAACTTTTTTTATGTTGCATGGAATTTTATGCCTGTTGCTTACTAATTTGAGGTCGCTGATTTCAAATCTACCCTCATTTTTTCTCTAGCAGCTCTAGTTTTTGAGATACAGCTATCGGACATATTTATGTACTAATTACATTTAAACAAAAAATCAACAGTGCTGGTTTTTTAAAAAGTTTTTGTTTTAACAATGTCTACGTCGAGAAAGATCTGTAAAAACGATCCCAACTATTTTTGTAATATCTGTGGTGAATATACATTCAAAATTGTAGACTAAGTGTGTCGGAATTCATAAAACAGGTGTATTTTGATTACTTTGGATTCGCTTTGGACACACGTGACAAGTACTGGGTCCCTCATATGGTTTGTAAAACATGTGTGGAGTCTTTGAAATTATGGACGAATAAGAAAATACCTCATTTTAAGTATCAAACACCAATGATGTGGCGAGAACCTTCCAATCATCAAGATGATTGTTATTTTTGTGTGGTTGATATAAACGGGATTAATAAAAGAAACCGGTCGAAATGGGTTTACCATAACTTGTTATCTGTTACTCGACCAGTCCTGTACTCCGACGATGCGCCAGTACCTCAAACTTCATCATCTACACAAAATGATCACGAGTTAGAAGAAAAAAACTCTTCTTCAAGTGATGAAAGTGGGACAACTGATTTTAACCCAGATATTTCTTCTGAGCCCCAGCCCTTTAACCAGGAAGACCTCAGTGCATTAGTCAGAGACCTTGGTCTTTCTAAAAAAGCATCGGAGATTCTAGTTTCTCGTTTAAAGCAAAGAAATCTTTTAACCCCAGAAACAAGAATTTCATACTATCGTAACCGAGAAGCAGAATTGCTTTCATGCTAGAAAAGATTGGCCTTCCAGGGAAGCTATGGTTCCGTTAAAACTGAATGTGATAAATGAACCCCTTGTGCCCAGGGATCGCATAATACTGCCACCTTTACATATCAAACTATGAAACAATTAGTCAAAGCTCTGAACAAAGATGGTGATTGTTTTAAATACATCTCTAAAAAGTTCCATAATTTGAGCACAGAGAAACTCAAAGTCGGAATTTTTGATGGCCCACAAATAAGAAGGTTGATAAATGATGAAAACTTTAATAGTTATATGACTGATATTGAAAAAAAAATGCCTGGAATGAATTCGTTTGGATTGTACAAAAATTTCTGGGAAATAAAATGGATGAAAACTTTGCGGAGCATATTGAACTGATGTTGTCACACTTTCAGCAGCTTGGCTGTAATATGAGCATCAAGGTACACTTACTCCACAGCCATTTGGACCGTTTCCCTGAAAATCTTGGTGATCTGAGTGAAGAACAAGGGGAACGGTTCCATCAAGACATTCGAACTGTGGAGGAACGTTACCAGGGTCACTGGAATGCTCACATGATGGCGGATTATTGTTTGAGCATTAAAAACAGCCCTCGAGAACCAAGTCAAGCAAGAAAATCTTATGAAAGATTTTTTTTTGAAAAGTAGTCGTTGTTTTTCTTATGGTTTTCTTAATAAAAAATATATTTTTCTTTAAAAAGCATTTTTATTATGTCTCAAAAACTAAAGCTGATACAAAAAATCTGATTTCAGATTTGAAATCAGCACCCCGAGAAAATATAGATATGAGTCATAAATTCCATGCAACAGAAATGCTGTTCCCTTGTGTTATTAATCTAGATTTTAGAATCGTTATTGCTAAATTTACTTTCTATCTACTACCTAAACTTCATAGTAATACCGTTAAGAATAAGTAGTCCTGGGGAAATACTGATTTTCCATTTACATAGTTTCATCATAAGTTTTCTGCTGCGATCGCTAACTGATGAGATAACAAAATCAGGCCTGTTTTTCATCGAAGGGTTTTATGGCAGAGGTCTACTCAGGAAGTAAACGAGAAAATACAATTTTCTTGTTTGGGAAAGAACTGACGATTTAGTAATAGCCTACTTTAATTATATTATCATTGTGGGGAAATGTCTTCCAAAAAAAAAATGTTGGGCCTAAAGCCTGTGTCAAGGAGATACTTCCTTACAAAAACATACGTTTTCCTTGGAATTATTATAACAATGTATAATTTTTCTACTATTGTGTAAGTAAGCAAACCATCAGCGGGTATTACAATGTCGCAAAAATAAATATGAATATTTTGTGGTCATGTAAGCTTTTAAGATAATATTTACTGTGCGTCATATTTATGTAGGTATCTTACTTTAGTTACTTTGCAGATTCTACGAAAGACCACAGACATGCCTTGTTCGATAGAGGAAGTAGGAATATGTCGAGTGCCAAACATCCGATATCTGTGTACGGGGTATGTACAAGGTAAGCAACTTTTATGATCAACTGCCCTTATACGTCAGTAAGATACAGTTATTTGACTATCCTTAGATTTTATCCACGACAGCTGCGACAGTAAATTGAAATGACTAAAAGATGAAGTTTGTGGAGGTCGAATTAGCAGATCAGGAAAACGAGACCATGTAAATATAAAAACTTTTTTGCAAAAAAAAACCGACTTCCAAAAAAAACACTAAAAAAGTGGGAAATAACTTTACTTTCGGAAGTCGGTGACTTTGTTTGTTTCATTGACTTTTTTGCCACCGACTTCCGAAAGTAAAGTTATTTCCCACTTTTTTAGTGTTTTTTTTGGAAGTCGGTTTTTTTTTGCAAAAAAGTTTTTATTTTACCCTTTTTAGTTCAAATTCCATCACACACAAATCCTTGTCAAGTATCAATTTCGCAATTTCTTTTACTTGGATGACATATTGTTTCCAGCTATTTTGATTTCAAAACCAAACTACTGAACCGATTTCGATGAAATTTCTATGGGACCAATCGGGAAGTAGATCCATTCAGATAAAAGAAGAATTTTTCAAATCGGTTCATAAATGACGAAGATATGAGGTAACAAACACAAAAATTTCCAGCTATTTTGATTTCAAAACCAAACTGCTGAACCGATTTTGATGAAATTTCTATGGGACCAATCGGGAAGTAGATCCATTCAGATAAAACAAGAATTTTTCAAATCGGTTCATAAATGACGGAGATATGAGGTAACAAACACAAAAAAAAAAAAAAAAAAAAACATACAACCGAATTGAGAACCTCCTCCTTTTTTAGAAGTCGGTTAAAAATACAAAATGATTCAAATAAAGTAAAAAATATAGGTACCTAATTATTCTAGAGAATCCATTGTGTATGGCTAATGATACCTTTGACTTTGACGTGACGTAATCAGCATAGTGAATTATCACCTGCAGAAAAAACTGCTGGAATATTCTTACTTTAAGTATCGAGGAAAAATCAAATAATACAGGGTAAAAAGTAAAATCTATTTGGGCTTTCGATAAAAATATAAAACACGTCATTCAGGATTCTCAATACTTCGGTCCCCAAAGCAGTAAAATAGGTAAAAGGACGGTCCTTATGTACAAAGCGACATGCCTAAACACAACAAAGATTCAAACGATTCTAAAATGGATTTAAGAATTAATGTTATATTTTTATTAATGCCATTTAGTATTCGAAATAGAGGAGCTCGTGGCTAAATAATAACAGCCGCTCGGGACGATCGTCAGGTTAAGCCGCGCTTGCCTGGGTTAGTCCGTGGATGGGTGACCACCCATACATACCGAGTTTCCTCCGTGCCTCGGAAAGCACGTTAAGCCGTTGGTCCCGGCTGTCAATTGTAGATCTTTGACCGTCGTTACAGCTAGTCAGTGACCCGAAAGTCTGACAACTAGTCTTACCAAGGGGTATCGTATTACCCAGTACTAACTGGGTTGTGGAGGTCAGATAAGCAGTCGCTCCATGTAAAATACTGATATTCAGCTGCATCTGGTTAGACTGGAAGCCGACCCTAACATAGTTGGGAAAAGGCTAGGCAGATGAGTATTCGAAATAGAGAGTATTTAATGGCGCGAGTTTTTAATAAAAAGCGTCATATGAATCATCACTACATAGTATAAAACAAAGTCGCTTCCCGCTGTCTGTCCCTATGTATGCTTAGATCTTTAAAACTCCGCAACGGATTTTGATGCGGTTTAATTTTTTAATAGATAGAGTGATTCAAGAGGAAGATTTATATGTATAATACGTGCATATTATAGTAGAGAAAACATAAACTTCTACATTGCACCCGTGCGAAGCCGGGGCGGGTCGCTAGATAAAAAGCGTTACGGGCATAAAACGCTCTCCTGTAAACCATCTGTTTTGACATGTTGCTTTGTACACAGGGACCGTCGAAAAGTTTATATAGGAAAATCCGTGACGAAGTACTTATCTACTTCAATATTCTTTTGTTCAAGCAGATTTATTAATAACACAACACCGAAATGATGATGATGTTTTTACCGTTTGACGTAGGACACGCTAGGCTCGTCTTAGCTTTGAGGATTATGTACATATGTTGTACCTAACGGCTTCTTTTAAAAAGCAAGATGGAAAAACCCAAATGGACGAATTAAATGGTGGGTTCTTTTTTAGATTTTTATTAAAATCTTTATGGAGCTTTTTTGTGTCTGATTTGATAAGTTTATTATTAGTTTCTATTAATTTTATTCTAAGTTAAATTACCTATGAAGGGTACAGTCATAATTCAAAAGCGAATTTCTCGTGAAACAACAATTATGAAATTAGTTCTACCAAATGCTATTTGTAAACATAACACAGAAATCAATACATTAGGAATAAACTTCAATTTTATTTATTTGTATAGTAAAGAATATTACATATTCACCTTTACCGTTTACTAAATTCGTAGTTAGGTGTGTAAAAAAGTTAGGTACCTACCGGATCAATCAAACAACCATAGTTCCTGTCATTTCTGAAATGGTAGACATTAAGATCTCTTTGTGTCTCAAAATGCGATTTGGTTTTCACCGTCACATCTGATAACCGGACAAACTTGCTGTTCCACACTGGCCTCCTAACATAGATAAAAATAGACCGATCTTAGAACTTCCAACAAAATTGTTTTATTCTCCTCTACGGATCCCATTAATGGTAAGATGCAAGGAGTTTCAATGTAGTACATTTACGTCGCCTAGTTAGGAACATATTTGTGCACGGACAAAATCGTAAAGTGCATTTGCTATTACTGTTTAAGATAATGGTATACTAATTAATATTCAGCGAAATCACGAATATTAAAGTTTTTTTGTGAACAGTTCGGAAAAACTTGATACCTGCAGCTGATGAAAGACGGATTTTGAATCTGAATTAGCCATTTAGATTACTGGCTATACTATACCTTGCAGAGTTTTCCTGCATGAAAGCTTCAATACTAGGAACTTTATAGATCTTTGGTGGCTTGCAACCTTATGCCTTCTTTAGAAAAGAAAATAATCATTTATTTTTTTAAGTTTAATTGTCAGAATGAAAAATTTTACATTTTTTATTGGCATCTGACAGTTTACAGAGTCACTGTGATGAGTCAATATTAGAATTTTATGGTGAAATAACCATTTTTCTATTCAACATGAATTAGATATTATTGAACACATTCGTCTGTCATGGTTTTTCCGGCAAATGTCGTGGTGATGAAGTAATAAATTTATTTGAATGCAATAATGGTCTAATCTGTTTCCAGTAAGGAATATTTGGTACGTATAGATGTATTGTGAATTTTCTTTTGCTACAGCAATATTAATGTTGCTCTTGTCATTTTTTCCCCTAATAACGAAAGAGTGATCTTTGTCTCTGGTCTGAAACCGTGTTTCTATTTGTCTTATGTTGAAGATTAAGTCACACAGAGCCAAGCTTTTTTTTTTGGTTCCAACTATTACTTTTATACTGATTGCTATCAGTACTTTATTACTTTAAAGAACATCCACGTCATAAATCTAAAGAGTGTTCCACAAGCCTGTCTGGACCGATTTTAAAAGCGGAGAGCTTAAGAGAGCACACGGAGCGAGTTCAGGACAGGGAGGATTTGCCAGTTTTCTTTTTTAAGTATTATGTTAGCTATATTTAGTTTCTTTTACAACTTACCTACATTTAAAAATACGAATGATTCCGTTTAAATGTGTATTTTATGCAACTAATAATGGGTGCCATATAAATGTATCCAGTCTGAAAGAAACCTCTTTAGCCAAATAAGATACTTAATAACTTTAAAAAGTACTTTCAGTGATGTTTCTTTCAGAATATAATTGAAATAACTATACCTAAGTCTTATAATCAAAGACCTAAGTACAAGGAGTTCGAGAAAACTGTAGAATAAAGACTTTTTGTCGTTATCATAATAATCTAGGAAATAACATGAAAACTTTAGGAAAACATTTAATTTAGACGATGTCCTGAACGAACATCCTGTTTCAGTTAGTTTTGAAATCTATCAACAGAAAATAAACACAAAAATAACAAACCTTCAATCCTGATTTCCTTTCCGAACCACATCACACACTTACTAAAATAATTTGTACAATTTTACTGTAAATCGTCATCTTTATATAACAACAAATTTTCCCGCCACTAATTTTCACAGATAAAAAAACACGGTTTCGAAATTCAAACCTTTTATTTTTTTATGCCGGCCGGTGCGTTCCGTTTCGCGTTCGATTAACGTATGCAGCCAACATTTTCCTTTGGCGAAGGCGCGCGTCTAACAGCCACTCACCTTGATTTTCCTGAACGCAGATTTATTAAGGACATAAGGTGTAATTTAACTTATCAAATTGCAGCTTATAGCAGGTTTCGTGTTACCTTTGCGCAATGTAGTGTCAGTGCAAAGTGGTACAAAGTAAAAGACAGGAATATGATATGACTTACGAGATTCTCATGTAGCTAGGTCAGAAAATTGTGTGCAGAAATAATAAAATAAAAGAAAATTTATTCGTTTCTCTGTTTAATCTTTCTAGGTTGATCTCTGATTTAGCTCATGATGAAACATAAACATTTAAAACAAAAAATGCATTTTGATAATATCTTACGCAAAATAATGCTATTACAAGTTTCCGTGTTTATTTTATTTATTTTTATAACAGATTGAAACGCGTTACGAGGTCGTTATGTACTACATCTTTTTATGTTACAGTTTCTGTTTCAGTAAAATAAATATTTTGCTTGACTGTTTCCGGATTACCTACCTACCTATCCCATATATAGGTGGTAAAGTTGATCGAAGGATAAGCTATGCCGAGGTCGGTCCATGCATTTCCAGACCACTGACTATCCAGACTCCTCAGTGCTTCAGAAAGCACTTTAAGCCTTTGGTCCCGGCTATGATTTGTAGATCTTTAAGATGTGTCGCAGGTGGTCAGAAACCCGAAAGTTTGACAGCCGGTGATACCAAGGGGTATGGACACCAAGTAATTGGATTGTGGAGGTTGGAGTTGCTTCATGTAAAATACTGGTATTCAGCTGCAAGACGACGAACCGTACTCAATATAGTTTAAAAAGTTAAAGGGACAATGATGCTTCACTATAAAACCTCCTTTGAAACGCATCCTGTAAACGAACTATCTAGAAGGTTTCTACCAAAGAGTTTCTATGATACTTACGGTGAAAATGAAACCCGGCGTTCAACTATGTAATAATCAGTTTTATCTCCTAGTTACTTGTTCATTTCCACACGACGACGCGACGTTACGCTAGGCTGTCGTAAAATACCTAGGTATGCACTAAAACGGGGCCGGTAGCTTAGCTATGTATTACGTGTTCCTAATCGAAGCAGGAATTGCTATTACACGGCTTACGTAAGTATCCCTGCTACCTACAGGGTGTTGAGAAAGCGTAATTGTATAATAAGTGAGTATTTATCTGTTTCTTACACATAAATAAACTAGTTTTGTACTTGAGATTTCTATTTTATGATACTTCTACCTGCTGTCTACGACTTCATCTGAATACCAAACCAGTGGTGCAAACACGAAATCGTTTTAGTTAAATCGAGGGATTTAACGACAAATATGACGTAGATAAAATAACTTTCCCTCAATGCTTTTGATTATGGCTTGGAAGTTGGAAAAATATTGTACTGCAACTTCTTATTTCAACTCTCTGTTCAGCTCTTTTCTTTGCTATTCCGTTCGGTTCAAAGGATGTGTGATATAATATTTACAGAGTAAAAACTGCATCATGTGTTTTTTATGTGTAGGTATGGCTTCTTGCAGGTCAACAGACAATACTGTGTGGTGCCTTGCGAGTAAGGCCTCCAGCCAGGACGAAATACTTAATATAAACTAATGGACTACAAGTCAAGGGCCCCCCCTCTGGGGTATGAACCTTCGCATAGGGCATCGCTGGTGAAGGACAGCGAGACATAGGCTGGATCGGATCTAGATTATGTAGAGAGGAATATGAAGCTATACTGGCTCAGCAGCGCGGGCTGGCACGAGCAAGGGTCAAGGTGGGCTTGTAATGGAACTTCGGGACGGCCCCCGGTGCTGAGGACGCAGGTCGCAAGGACGGTGGTGTGAGCCTGTAAGGCCAGTATGCTTTTAGGCTGCCTGTCCATTGAAGCGGAGCGAGGCTGCGGAGCGAAGCAACGGAGAAATATTAACCAATTGGATTGCATATAATCTTCGCTCCGCTCCCCTATTGGTTAATATTTCTCTGTCTCCGCTCCGCAGCCTCGCTCTGCTTCAAAGGACAGGCAGCCTTAAACTGTACTAGTAACGCTTCTTCTCTCCTGGAGGAAGTTTATAGCGTCATCGGGAGTGTAGAGTATGCCTTGATCTGCGAATATAGCTCAAGCGAGAAGGTTTATTCGAACCCTCTCGACTCGATAAACGCTTTAAAAGACATTACATAAACTGTGGGATGGTACTGTATTTTGAGATCTAATAAGTGTAGATTCAAATATTCGAATATAGAAGGTGACCTTTTATAACCGACTTCAAAAAAAGGAGGAGGTTCTCAATTCGGTTGTATGTTTTTTTTTTTGTTTGTTACCTCATATCTCCGTCATTTATGAACCGATTTGAAAAATTCTTCTTTTATCTGATTGGATCTACTTCCCGATTGGTCCCATAGAAATTTCATCAAAATCGGTACAGCACTTTGGTTTTGAAATCAAAATAGCTGGAAAAAATGTCATCCAAGTAAAGGAAATTGCGAAATTGATACTTGACAAGGATTTGTGTGTGACACGATAACTAAAAAGGGTAAAATAAAAACTTTTTTGCAAGAAAAACCGGCTTCCAAAAAAACACTAAAAAAAGTGGAAAATAACTTTACTTTCGGAAGTCGGTGGCAAAAAAGTCAACAAACAATAGTCACCGACTTCCGAAAGTAAAGTTATTTTCCACTTTTTTAGTGTGTTTTTTGCAAGTCGGTTTTTTTTTGCAAAAAAGTTTTTTAATCAACATTCTTCATCCAATGTGTTCAAATCTCACAGACAGATCTTCTGGGAACGGTCATGTACAAATATTATATTTACGGGACATTAACTTACTTATCAAGATTTTAATCATAACCATTTATTTTTCTTCTGCACGTTTCTAACGCATACGCTAAATTAATAACCATGGAACGAAATACTTTAAAATACTAAGCAATCGTTATAAATACCTATAATCATTTACTGCTCTGATATAAATGCATGTAATCCAATCTTTCATTACATACCGTGTCATTCATAAAGATTCAGTAAATTCTATCTACTAATAAGTATTACAAAATGTGAAAGTTTGTACCTATATCTGTATCTCAACCCCGCAAAAACGGCTGAACGGTTTTGGATAAAATTCGGCACACACATATTTAATAACCTGGGTATCAACTTGGATACTGTTTATCCCAGTAAATGACTGTTTTCAATCTATGTTTTTAGCCGATATTTTTTTATTACTCACATGTTTTTTAACTCTGTCTAGAAATCAGTCCACCTTTTCTAACATCCAGGCAGACGAAGTCACGCGCAGAAGCTAGCATTGTATAATATCTGTATCAATATGTATTTTGTACATACATACGTCTGTTAAGAAAGCGGTGCGGGTTGCGTTTCGATCAGTTACAAAACGCAACGTTGCACAAATAGGCGGAAATTCTTACAATTAACTTACTTTGCCTTAGAATTATGCGTTTCCTATGCAAACTTACATTGTAAATAATTGTATCTGTTGTAATGCATGTTGTTAACAGTGCTAGCGTGCAGAAGGAAACAAATTATAACATCTAATTATCCGATTAACCGTCGCACTATGATTCGACTAGAACATGCTAGCTAGCTAGACAAAATACATTATCGAAAAAGCCGAAAATTCTTTCTTATTATTATAGACAACACCCACGAACCTCAAATTCCATGAATTTTAATGCACCTGGAGTTGCGCTCATTAAGGGTCGGAGGTAAGTATATAAGAAAAGGGGTGGTAAATAAACTGATAATCATTAGCAATTTTGCATTTGATGCGAATACTTACGAAAGTGATTTTGGTTTAATTTAGTGATGGATATTGAAGTTATAGGTATGTACTATCTTATTTTACAAAACAAGTTGGCAAGTTACATCTATATTTTTTATTATTTAGCATCAAATTATAATTTTACCATTTTTCACCTATTTTCTTATCTATTTTGGATCCGGAAAGCATTGCCAGCGCGTGTCCCAGACCTAAAACTTACATATATGGTAGCTAGAACCCTCTTCTTTCAAATAATAATAAATCTAGCCTGTGGCCGGCTGTGGAACTAATGTTTTTTTTCTCTTTACAATCTCAAGATTAGAACTTTTCGAGGAGTGGCTTAATCAAAGCAAAGGAAATCGGAATAAGTAGCGGACTGTTAGGACTACTATCTTGAAAATATGTCCTATCCGGTATTACCGAAGATTATTCTAGGGCTCTGTAGAAGTCAATCAGCACATTTAACGCGACTTTAGAAAAAAAAATGGTACACTCACAAAAAGAGCCGCGATGTTTTTTTGGCAAACAGTGAAGAATGAACGTCAAAAGACTTCATGTTTAAGGTGCCCTTTTGCCAGGCAATGCCACAGCAAAGAGTTTGAACAGTCCAGTGATAAAACGAAAAGGAGAAGAGTTGACGATCTGCTAATAAAACGCGATACAAATCAGTTAGTGGCTGCAGCAGAATTCTCAGCGCGATTGTCTGGAGTGTCTGGACACCGGACCTTGGATTCTGTCATAAGGGACGCAAACGAAAGTCCCGAAAAGTGGAAACCATGAAAAGTTAGTGACAGTGAAAGCAGCAGTCAAAGGTTTTTAACGAAGGAAGAGGCTTTGGCATATTATGTTGACTCAAAATCAACAAGCCACTCCTACAAGCAGATGCGTAAATGGAGTATGAAAGCTGGGCATAAGGTATTTCCGTCAATTTATAGTCTTAGGAAAGCTAAGACAGAATGTTTCCCGCCCGAGGAAGATTTATTTGTGGATGTGCTAAGTGTACAAAACTTAGTCAATTAGATATAATTAGTAAATATAAGTATAATTTTATATTCACTGATTATATCTGATTAACTAAGTGTACAAAACTTATTTAATTAGATATAATTAGTAAAACAAGAATAATTTTATATTTACTGATTATATCTAACTAAGTGTTGCACACTTAAGAGTTATCGCGAATTTATACCTGCTAGACCTTTTTTGTGACTACCTGCTAAGTGCCTGACTAATAGCTTTGATCTGTAAACGTGCTAATTGCTAATAGTTGTTTGTTTATGCACATGTCATCCAGTGTTTGTCACGCTACTACTGGATGGTTACAGGAGGGACAACAGTGGCTGCGAAAGGCTGGATGCGGAAGAGTGAAGACCAGGTCTTGCGCAGCTTGAAAGAGGCCTAAGTATAGCTGAGGACTACAGTAGTCTGAGCTGAATGAGGGATGGAAAAGAACGAATGCTTTTCCAAAAAAACACTCTTGTTTATTGCAGTCGATGTATTTTGCCGTAGAAACAAATGGTCTGTTCAAGGGGCAGTCGCTTTGAAAAACAGGATTGAAACAAAGTTTTCAGTACCTACTTTGTGTCATAGACATACATATTTATTTAATAAGCTTTTATTTAACTTGCCTTGTTAGTTGGTATGTATTGGTCAAATTTTGCAACTGAATTTCAAATTAGTTCCCCCAACTGGTTGAGCTGAAACTTTGATCCTGCAGTCAGGGTCGCCTCCTGACGAGACAACTCTTCCACGTTTAATAGGACGGACGCGAAACTTTGTATACGCGTTCAATGTTGATCGATAGATCTGATTTTCTTCTTTTTATTTGACTATAAGCTTGTTGATTTGATTGAAGTTTATTTTTGTTTTTCCGTCATCGATTATTGACGATCCTGAAAGTGTTACATGTAACTTCAGTAGGTACAGTGTCTGCATTCTTAATCTCGAATTTAGGTAACTATGTCAAGTTTACACCTATTGGTTTTGTCCAGTGCCGTGAGTCCAGCCGCAGGCTCAAAGTTCATTAAACCATAAAAACGTGTTTAAAAAAAATACCGGAACTAGTTTCCGTGCACGTTCTAGGAAAATATTTGCATTGAAGGGACACCGGCGCGGCGCTAAAACGGTAACCACGTATGAATTTTCGTCGGTTATTAAAAAAACAACTGTTCCATACATTTTGACCGTGTAGGTATTGCAGTTTTGTAGGAATCAGTTGATTTTTATTTCAGAATGAGGTACTGAATACTTGGTTACCGTTTTAGGGTCGGTGTCCCTTCCACCCCGTATAGCTTCTTGCAACGTTTATGATTTATACCTACCTACATATATGTTTTTCGTTTTGACGTGACAACGTCTTATAATTCGATGGAGCCGGCTGCACGCACGAAAAAATGCGGCGTTACCTCGCTCTGAGGCGTTCCATTTAAGGCTTGAAGTGCAAGCGAGAGCGCGGAACGAGCGACAAAGAGGCACAATCGGTGACGTTGTCACGTTCAACTATCGTCAGTAAACCGACTTTACAGACAACCGATTTTTTTTTTTTCATCAGAATTTATCAGTAGTAGCCCGCAGTCTGGATTTGTGCCCGGTTGATGGCTATAGGCTAGCCCCTATTACATGGTACGCACTTAAACAGATCAGATCAAACGTGGGTCTACTACGCATTTGCCCAACCTTTTGGAGAAACCCAGCGTGATGTTATGTTCTGTATGTGTCTAAATAAAAATATGATATGATGATATCATGTAACTTATTAATAGCTTTAAAAAAACCTTTAATCGTCATCAAAATAATATAATTATGTATCTAAGGACAGATTTTAACTGTGTTTAAGTCCAACCTAGCATTAAAATGGGTAATAAAAAATAGGTTGGTAAACCAACCCATTTTTTTCCTCGACCATTGAATCTCCAAGTTACCTAGGTTTCTAATGTCAGAACTGATGATGTCTTTGTTGATGTTGTTCCTCGTGTTGCTCAGTTTTGGCGCAGCACATTTCCTTTTAACCGACTTCTAAGAAGGAGGAGGTTCTCATTATTTTTTCTTGCCGCCGACTTCCAGAAGTGAAGTTATTTTCCACTTTTTTGTGTTTTTTGTTTGGAAGTCGGTTATTTTTTTTGCAAAACAGTTTTTCTTGCTCACTTGTCAACCTTCACGCAGTGCAGCGTTCATCATTTTTCATGACCTTAGTCTCTATCTCATTAATGGTCTGTGGTGGTAAGTCATCACTATTTATTTTTGATGAAAATAACTAGAATTACGAGAATAAAGATCTACTACAGAGTTGGGTGCTACTGTGCTAGGCCTATCGACATCGCCGATGCGGTGTGCGGCGCGCGGCGTAGCGTGCACAACTGCCTGTGCAGTCATGCAAGACTTGATAGCTGCGTTTCTCAACTAATAAATAAACTAATTAGAAACTATAATTTACTCTGTCTTTATCAATCACTCTTACTGAATAGTTGTGCATCTTTTCGAGTTCTCGTCCCTCTCAAATAGGGTTACCATCCGTACGGTTTTTAAGCCCTTGTCTGGAGTTTGTCCAGCCATGTTATTTTCTTTTCCATTTATTGGACTTTTCACACATCATCATCATCATCACTTCACCTTGGCAAATAAATTTATACACTAGCGCAGCACCCCACATACAGACATGCACACCCTACTACGACAACATTGTTGCTAATATATTATAATTAAATATTTTAACTACGTGCATTTCCCGCTAGAAGTGTTTCGTGGTGTTGTATTGTGTACCGCGTCAATTAAAAGGTGCATCCGCCATTGCTCGATGCTCGTCGCTAATTTGTGCGTCATTATCGTTTCACAGTCGCTGCGTTTACGTGTTTCATACCTACCAAACTACCAGTTTCTGGTATGAGTAATGCTCGTTAAAAGCTAATTGTAGATGGTGCGACCATAGCTAGGTTTAAATTTGACCAATGAGATCAAGCTATTTCGAAATATAAAATGACATTACCAGATTTTCGGCCAATGACGGTGCTTTGAACTAGCTATGCTAGCGCCATTAGTTTCACAGTTGCCATTCCCATTGCCTAAGTTACTAATCTAACTCTACATAAGGTGATTCCTTCAAAAATACATGAATTAATCCTAAACTTTAAATAGTAATAAAACTGGCAATAGGTACGTGTTTCTCCATGAATGCAGTAATAGCTGTACATGTGTCCATTGGCGCGTGGCCAGAATCAGAACTAAGGCAGCCACATTATATAATTTTTTGAGTAAAAATGTACATTCACCGATACATTTTACCTGCCCCAAGTCTGATATACGGGTGCATGTAAGGCCTGCCAGTGCTGCATAAAAGGCCCGTCCAACCTGTTGGCAACAACGGCAAGAAGACTTCTGCTGCTGCCCCGCACTCTATTCGCTATCGAGGTCGCTCTCTTGCGCATGCTAGTATAAAAACAGTCAATGCGGACGCTCGCGAACATTCCCGATGCACTGCAGAAGCGAGGCAGCCGCAGCAGCGCCCTTAGCGCGTTATTATCTGTCAGAATCCAGCGAATCATTAATTATGATGGAAACCGCATCAACATCTGTTGCATAGTTTACAAGATCGCAAGCGCACAGATAGACAAGAAATGCAACTTTCGTTATCTTCTATACAAATAAATAAAATTGAAGTGTCTGTCTCTCTGTTTGTTCCGGTTAATCTCCAAAACGGTAGTACTTTACTGGCAGATAGCTGATGTTATAAGTAGTAACTTAGGCTATTTTGATTTTAGAAAAAAAATAACCGACTTCCAAAAAAACACTAAAAAAGTGCCAAAAAAGTCAATGAAACAAACAATAATCACCGACTTCCGAAAGTAAAGTTATTTTCCACTTTTTTTTGTGTTTTTTTTTGGAAGTCTGTTATTTTTTTGCAAAAACGTTTTTATTTTACCCTTTTTAGCTATCGCATCACACACAACTCCTTGTCAAGTATCAATTTCGCAATTTCTTTTACTTGGATGACATATTTTTTCCAGCTATTTTGATTTTAAAACCAAAGTGACCAATCGGGAAGTATATCCATTCAGATAAAAGAAGAATTTTTCAAATCGGTTCATAAATGACGAAGATATGAGGTAACAAACACAGAAAAAAAATGCAACCGAGTTGAGAACCTCCTCTTTTTTGTAATTCGTTTAAAAATCCGATTCAATAGGTCATGGGTATCAGCTAGTTAATAATAATGTTACGAGCTGGATATGGGATAAAGGGGTTTGGGTAATTTTGTATGGACCAGGAGTCGCTAGATGGCGCTGATAACGTAAACATCCGAAGTGTAGTTCTCTGATCTATTATTGACTTTAAAATTATAAAACAGACTAAATCGTACATTAAATTGTGTTAAATAAGTCCGTTATAATGTGAATCATGTGCACAAACGTTATCTAAATAAACTATGTGCTATTTTTTCGACTAAGTGAAGACAAATATGTGAAGTGACGAACAGAGTATAACGTTAATAAACAGTAAATAGTACCCTGATAAACAATTGCTTACGTGAAATACGCCACAAACTAAGTGTTAAGTGCAAATTAATCGGAAAAAAACTTATGTAGAAAGTTGAAATTGAACTTGGTGGTGTGTGGAAAAAATATTCAAGTGATGAACCATTTTTAACGACTTATTAACTATTTGAATTATATTTTCAAAACCAGTTGCAAATTTCAACTAGTCAAGCAATGTTCAAATGGCCGAAGTAAGTTATGGATGGAATGCTGTGACACTGAGTGCCGGTTCAAATCTCACGATCTGTGGAACTTTTTGTGTTTCATATAATTTCAAAAAATCAACATGAACTTCTTTGGCAACATCACACAACGTCGTAATCGAAGAGTCTCCGAAACAAAAAGTGAAGATTTAAATTTAACAAATAGTGAACTAGATGGCACCACTAGTAACAGTCTACCGAACATATCAGACGACGAGGACTGCGAAGAAATTATTCAACTAAAAAACAAAGTAAAAGAATTGACGCTGCAACTAGAAGGTGCACACCGCGAAATTGAATCTCTAAATGTGGACAACACAAATCTCAAACAAACCATCGAAAGCTTAACAAAAAAGCAAAACATTTACAAACAACTTACAACGGAAATTGTCAAAAATACTCCAAAAAAGAAAAAATCATCTCAAACAGTTGCTACAATAGATCTCAGCATTACTCCCAAGTCGACGAAAAAGGTCATGAAGCTTACTCCCAAAATAGCTGATAAATCAACACCGGTGGCTATACCCCAGATGGTTAATAAGACAACTCAATGTGACACCTATGAATTAAAACACCAAATGCGTGAGGATTTAATCGACAAACGACACCTGACCCAAGAAACAGTAAAAGGTAAACTAAGTATAATAAGCGCTAACAACAGAAATGGACTTTGCAGCATTATCGAAGATTCTTTTGCAACTAATTATGACTTCTGCCACTACTCGTATCCAAATGGTAGCATTGAACAACTCCTACTAGGCATAGACAATAAGATTAAACATTATAATAAAACCGACTATTGTGTCATATTAATAGGAGAAAGAGACTTTTTAAGCACTAAAAACTATCACGATTTAATCTACCATATTAAAGATACCATCGAAAAACTAAGTAATACCAATATTATTATATGTCTCCCAACCTATAGACAATGTGGTGATTACACGACAATATACAACTCACGGATTGAAATGTTTAATAACCTTTTGTATCTGCATAACACAACATATGAATATGCTTATTTACTGGACTCAAACGCTGACTTAAGCTATGATAACACAATGTTTTCGGGTCGTCAAGGTCTCCTAAACGACACAGGCATGAAAAATGTTTTTATGAATCTCAAAAAGACTATTTCTGAAATCCAAATGGAAAATAGTAGTAATACTGGTACTGGTACGAAGAACACACTTGAAGACACAACAAACCATTTTTTTCTATAATTACCTGTCAATAATGCATCAAAACATCGCAGGATTAATAAATAAGGCAGACCAATTAATCTTGCACCTACTTGAACTTCAACACCGCATAGACGTTATCTGTGTGACCGAACACTTCATGGAAACTGGATATGAAGACTTTCTCACTATACCAAATTATAAATTAGCAGCGTGCTACTCCAGAGATACAAAACGAGGAGGAGCGTGCATAATAATAAAAAACGACCATCAATATAGAGAGCTTGAAGATATCAAGAAACTTTCAGTACAAGGAGTTTTCGAGTGCTGCGCAATCGAATTAACACAGCATAACATTATCGTTGTATGTATTTACAGAATACCTAAATCAAATAATCTTGATACTTTTTACTCAAAGTTAAATATTCTCTTACCCAAGGTCTGTTACAAAGCGCGCAGGAATGTTATTATATGTGGTGACTTTAACATTAATATATTGAAAAAAAATAGAACTTCCCATGAGTTTACCAACTACCTCTTAAGTTATAATCTAAAATTGCAAATTGACCAGCCCACTAGGTTACAAAGCAACACATGTATAGATAATTTTGCGCACAATTTTACGCAAAAGTGTGTACACCATATAATTGACCTTAACATGTCAGATCACACAGCCCAAATCCTAAAGATCCCCGTAAAAAAGACTTGTACATTAGACAGTTGGAATATTACAGCGCGTGATTACAGTTACGATAATCTTAGGAAATTTAAATCGTGTTTGCGTCCTTTATCGTTTTTTGATGTTTATCAAGCTGATGATCCTAATGTAGCGTACGAAGGTTTTATGGAAGTATTCCAGCTACTTTATGGTTTATGTTTTCCCTTGGTCAACAAAAAAATTAAGTTGAATAGGAATCCGAAATGGTTAACACCCGGTATAAGACGCTGTAGCAAAACTAAAAGACAACTGCTTTGGGAGCTACGAGCAAAACCTAACAGCAATAACTTAACTAAACTTAAAAATTACTCGCAAAGACTTAAAAAAATAATAAAACTAACACAAAAGGCAAAAAATAACCATAAGATAATGACATCAACAAATAAATCAAAAGATACATGGAAAATTATAAATGAAAATAAATACTGCCCTCCCTATGAACATATAACAGAAATACAAAATAATGGTGTTACACTAACAAACCCCAGTGACATAGCAAACGCATTTAACGATCACTATGTAGATCAAGCAGAATTACTTGCGAAGGCCATAGGATCTACGAGCTATGAGACCCCGAATACATGTTGTGAATCAATTTTCTTGGCCCCGACTACGCCTAATGAAGTAAATCGAATAATACAGGATTTAAAAAATAAAGTTAGCGTAGGGTATGATGATATCTCAACAAGAGTGTTAAAATTTGTTTCCGATGTGATATCTGGTCCCATTTGCCACATCATTAATGTAAGTATCTGCTCTGGAATTTATCCTGACAAACTAAAACCAACCATAATTAAACCCTTATTTAAAAAACATGATAAAACTGATATTAATAATTACAGACCCATTGCCCTAATACCAGTAATATCAAAAATATTTGAGAAGGCAATTTATCACCGTTTGCATTCCTTTTTCACGAAACACAACGTCTTGGTAAAGGAACAGAAGGGTTTCAGGAAAAACAAGTCCATAAATATGGCTATCTATGATTTTCTTAATATAATAATGACAGATATTAATGAAAGAATTCCCATTAGCGCTATATTTATGGACATGACGAAAGCTTTCGATCTAGTTGATCATAATGTACTACTACAGAAACTTAATGCGTATGGAATAAGGGGCAATGCACTTTCTCTTATAAAATCTTATTTAGGCAATAGAACGCAGTGTACGGAAATTAGACGAATCTCTAAACGGGATAAAAAGGAACTTAAATATATCTCATCAAAACGTAAAATCACTTTCGGCGTACCACAGGGCAGCGTATTGGGTCCGCCGTTATTTTTAACTTACATAAATGACTTCCCAAAACACGTCGCTTTTCCTATGGTTCTTTTTGCTGATGACAGCACGATAATTGTAAGGCATAATAAAAATAGAACCTATGAATGTGACATCAAAGACGCATTGCAACAATCAATTAACTGGCTTGAACATAATAATTTAAAATTAAACTTAAACAAAACCAAAATTATGCAGTTTCGACAAAGAGTGACCACTCCTGACATAAATATAACTTTTGACGATAACAGAATTGAAGAAGTAGAGCATATAAAATTTCTAGGCTTGACAATTGACTCTAAACTGACTTGGAAAGAACATGCATATATTCTTATAAAAAAATTAAGTAGGTTCGCCTTTGCTCTATATAAACTTAGGAAAATAGTTAATCAGGCAGCTGTTGTAGCTGCGTATTACGGCTACGTAGATTCTATATTACGTTACGGAGTAATTTTTTGGGCAAATTCCTGCGAGAAAAATAACATTTTTAAAGCACAGAAGAGGTGCATTAGATCGATGTGTGATCTTAGGCCAACAGAAAGTTGTAAACCGCATTTTCAATCTCTTAAAATATTAACATTACCTTGCCTTTATATATACGAGACCGCATTGTTCGTCAAGAAAAATAGTGAACTGTTTAAAAAAGCTTCAGAGCAACGCTGTAGGTCGACTAGACCAGAATATCGACACGAATTATGTCTAAGAGCCTCAAAGACTGCCCTTATGCACAAAAGCATTCTCTGTATGGCTCCGAAAATATTAAATAAAATACCAAATGACATTAAAGATTTAAAATTGACACAATTTAAACGGAAACTTAATAATTTTTTAGTTGAAAAATGCTACTATACTATTGACGAATTTCTTCTTGACAAAATGTAATAAATTAAGCTGATAATTATGTATTTATGCCTGAAAATTCGAATTAATTGTAATATTTATTATAATAATTAATTATATTCTAAATGTTTATTATAGAAAATGATTGTATTCTTAATAATTTGTTTGTTATTTTTAATATTTGTTGTTTGTGATTTTGAATTCTAATTTGTTAAATAGTGTATGCCCTAATGGGTAGTTTTTTGAGTTACCATAACCTAACTATAAGACCTACTGTATCACCAAAAATCACACTAATAAATACTTTGACTTTGACTTTGACTTTGACCAGTGGCATGATTTTTTAAGTCTGCGGCCACTGATGAAAATTATTTCATTAGAAAGAACACAATAAAAAATTCATTTTTTTCTATGAACATTTTTTTCTAAAATGCGTCGGAGTGGAGATATTTAAAGAAAAAAATAAATAAATCATGTCATCATTTATTATAATTGTGCCTATTTATTGAATATATTCATTTGTTCACTGCTATTTCTGTCTATAACTCGCACTCAGTCGTTAGGAGAAGCTCGTGGCTTAATAATCCAGCCGAACAGGTTTATCTGCAATGTTAAGCCGCGCTTGCCTAGGTCCTTCTGTGGATGGGTGACCATCATAACATACCGGGTTTCCTCCGTGCCTCGGAAAGCACGTTAAGCCGGTGGTTCCGGCTGTTATTTGTAGATCTTTCACAGTCGTTACAGGTATTCAGTGGCCCGGAAGTCTGACAACCAGTCTTTGTAAGTAGTACCGTATTACCCAGTACTAACTGGGCTGTGGAGGTCATATAAGCAGTCGCTCCATGTAAAATACTGGTATGCAGCTGCATCCGTTTAGACTGGAAGCTGACCCCAACATAGTCGGGAAAAGGCTAGGCAGATGATGAACTCGCAATAAGTGGTATACAAACTAGAGGTGCAAGGGCTGCAGGCAAAAAAGACTGCTCCAGGAACCGATACCATTCAAGGCCGTGCTTGGGTTCTGGCCATAAGGGCACTCAGGCCCCGGTTAGTAAGACTCTTAAGCGCATGTTTGGGGCAGGGTCAGTTTCCACGTCGGTGGAAGACTGGAAAGTCTTGTTAAAGAAGCAAGAGAGCCCTGCAGGCTCCCCATCTGCATACCATCCTATCGTGACGCTTGATTAGGTGGGCAAACTTTTTGAGACGAAAATTACAGATATCCTAGTCCAGCACCAGGCCAGGGAGGGGCCTGATTTGGCGGACCCACTTAGATGCCGCTGCTTCCTAAGGCAACTGTTTGATAGACTCCTCTACTCTCCCTGGGGTGGAATATTTCCACCTCGAGAAAAAAATATGGGAGGCTTTCCTACCGTGCCACACCTAGGCCGTACATACCTTTGCCGCATAATCGGGGTCTTTCTGGCGGATAGAGATATCATCTACCTGGGTCGAGGAAGACGGGATCGGCGAGAGATGTCGTGTGGTGTTCCACAGGTATCGGTTCTGGGGCCGCTCATAGGGAACATCGGGTACGACTGGATGCTTCGCGGTTCGCTTTTTCATCTGTTATGCTGACGACACGTTGGTGACCATCTTGGCGACAGCTGGGGACGCGTCTCTATCCGCCAGAAAGGCCCCGATTATGCGGCAGAGGTAGGTACGGCCTAGGTGTGGCATGGCGGGAGTGCCTCCCATTTTTTTTTCTCGAGGTGGAAATATTCCACCCCGGGGAGAGTAGAGGAGTCTGTCTATCTGTACAGTTGCTTTGGAAAGCAGCGGCATCTAACTGGGTCCGCCAAATTAGGCCCCTCACCGGCCAGGTGCTGGATTAGGTGGTCTGTAATTTTCCTCTCAAAAAGTTTGTCCACCTAATCCAGCATCACAATAGGATGGTATGCAGATGGGGAGCCTGCAGAGCTCTCTTGCTTCTTCAACAAGAACAGCTTTCCAGTCTTCCACCGACGTGGAAACTGACCCAGCTCCAAACATGCGCTTAAGAGTCCTACTAACCGGGGCCTGAGAGCCCTTACGGCCAGAACCCATGCACGGCCTGGAATGTCATCGGTTCCTGGAGCAGTCTTTTTGGCCTGCAGCCCTTGCACCGCTAGTTTTTATACCACTTATTGCGAGTTCATCATCTGCCTAGCCTTTTCCCGACTATGTAGGGGTCGGCTTCCAATCTAACCGGATGCAGCTGCATACCAGTAATTTACATGGAGCGACTGCTTATATGACCTCCACAGCCCAGTTAGTACTGGGTAATACGGTATTTCTTACAAAGACTGGTTGTCAGTCTTTCGGGCCACTGACTACTTGTAACGACTGTGAAAGATCTACAAATGACAGCCGGGACCAACGGCGTAAAGTGCTTTCCGAGGCACGGAGGAAACCCGGTATGTTATGATGGTCTCCCATCCACAGACCGACCTAGGCAAGCGTGGCTTAACCTTGAAGATCGATCTATGCGGCTGGATTATTAAGCCACGAGCTCCTCCTAACCAACCACTAATTGCGAGTTATATACAGAAATAGCAGTGAACAAATGAATAAATTCAATAAATAGGCACAATTATAATAAATGATGACATGATTTAATTTTTTTCTTTAAATATCTCGGCTCCGACGTATTTTAGAAAAAAATGTTAATAGAAGAAAATGAATGTTTTATTGTGTTCTTTCTAATGAAATACTTTTCATCAGTGTCCGCACTTTTACCCAAACCCCTTTAAACACTACCAATTAAACACCAAATATCTTTATTTAACACAAAACACTTATTTCACAATCACAACTTCACCACTGATCACTTAGATATCGCACTTATACTTCACTTCAATTCGCTTCCATGTGTAGCCAAAATCTATCTATATTTATACTCCTCCGGCGAACCCGACGGGTATTTATATGCCGACTCATCCTTCGAGAAAGTTCACAACTTTCTTGTACCTTCATATGGCCGACCCATCCTTCCAGAAAGTTCTACAACTTTCTAGAACGTCCATATGACGAACCTAGTCTTCGAGAAACTTCCACAGCTTTCTGGAACCTTCCAGAAAATTCCACAACTTTCTGGAAGTTTCCAGAAAGTTCCATAGTGGAACATGTAGGATTATTCTCGAGTCTTCTAGATAGTTCCATGGTGGAACATTCTAGACTCGAGCGTAATCTCGAATGTTCTCGTAAAGCAGCCGACGTAACAATATAAAGCTAAAACATAATAGTTCCCGAATAATCGCCGCGAGCTAACATGTTCACGGTCTCATAATCATTGCAGAACACATGTACTGTTTTGAAAAAATATTCGAATCTAATTAAGTCAGCTGAACAGTTCTATTTTAGAAGAGAAAAAAAACAACCCACCGAGGCCTTTTCTAGAGGTCGGATTTTAATCTCAATATAGTAAGCCGGTACCGTCTAGTATTACATTTGATTTCAGTCGATATGCTGTAATTATTATGATGTTTTGTCTGTTCAAGTTTAACTCGACAACTTTCAGTTAATTTTCAAATTCACCCGTATGTTTATTTAATCTTCATGTACAAGAGTGGTACATAAGCGGACTTAATGCCACAAAGCATTCTCTACCAGTCAACAAAACAGCATTGTGATAGAATACAAAAAAATAAATAAGAAAAAAATACCATTTTGTTAACATAAATTGATAATCTCCTTATCTTCGTTTGAACGCCGTAAGTAAGTACGGAAGCTAATTTAATTTTCATACCAGCTTTAATAAATAGTTAGAACTAACAAGGTAAAAAAAACTATTTATAGGTTTTCATACCATTTATTCATTTTGTACAATTATTGGAACTAAATGTAAACAAAAATCAACCTCAATAATTACATCATCATCATCATGACTACAATTAGTTTACTGTACTGATTAATAAATAACATTATTATTAAATGTACTTAACTGATTCCGAGACATTTCCGAGTTTCAGAAAAAAATAATCGGAAAAAAAAATTGTCGTAAGGAAGTCCCCACTTTTCGTTTCTGTTTCTTGAAATTTAGGTACATTAGCACTACCTATTCCGATCACTGGTAATGATCGGAACTGGTGATGAGACGCAATTATCAAGGTTGAGCATAAAGTTGCAGGTCATCAGCGTACAAACGTAACAGCACTTGAGGATAGTAGTAATGGAGTTTATAAATAACGAAAATAAGAGAGGAGAGAGTATACCGCCTTGTGGAACACCAGTTACCAGGTCACACCGTACAGTAAACCTGATCAGCACGCACCGCCTGCTGGCGACCATGAAGATATGATGAAAACCGATCACGTGACAATGAAGAGACCCCAATTTGAGACAATATGACCAGGAGAATATCGTGGTCAACGGTGTAAAAAGCGTTGGAAAAGCGTATTAAAACCAACACCGTAACCTTCGAATCCTCCAAGCCAAAGCCATCCCTAATGTATTCTGTAACCTTAAGCAAGGCTGTGACTGTGCTATAGCTAGACCGAAAACCAGATTGGAATTTGGACAACAGGTCATTCTTAAGGACGTAGGAAGCTATTTGTCTAAGAGCAGCGGCTTCAAGGATTTTAGAAAGGAAAGAGATCGGTCTGAAGTGATTTGGCAAACTGGGTCTAGAAATTTTTTCGCGATTACACAGGTGGTCTCATGAAGAAAGTTGGTCAGTTTGATGGTCTGAATCACGCCCTGGAATATGGTCACACCTTTCTGGTACACGCTGTATACCACCTTATTTCGTGACGATTTGTACCAATCCCTGTTGATTTATCCGGAAGCATTTTTAATATCAAATAATTACCTACGACATTAGTTGCCATGACAACGCCTAGACAAGTAGCTACCGCTTTCAAAACGTTTCATATTCCTACAATGAATTTCAAAAGGCGACTGCTTGGGTTCGATTACTGGGTTTTTCCGCCAGGAATTTCTCAGTACAAGTCACGGAGTTTTGATTTCTGACCGGTTGATGGCAATAGGTTCGTCCCCAATTACATGGGACTTAAAATAGTAGTACTAAAGAAAAAAATTAAGTGGATGCCAATATATATCTGCTAGTAAAGTTATTTATCGCCAACAGCGCGTATTTAAATGTTTTCCGAACGAAAAACTGAACATCTGTAGGTATAGGGCCATTACTTGACTTAGTCTTCCATAAAGCAAGGTCCTCATGATGTCAGATGTCGTGAGCGCTTCATCAGAGAAGTAAACTACTTAGCTATGATTTGAGGTTAAACTGCGGTTAGTTTATCACTGGAATAAACCATTACCTACATAGCTAGATGAAGCTACATTTAGTTTTGTTTGGTAAACAGATAGATATTACACACCATGTAATAGACACCACTGTAGAATGTATAAAATGACAGCTTTACCTCAAGTTAATAAGTTTTGCGGTTAGCCTTGGTTTCGAACAAAGGATTCCAATGTTTACATGAGACAATTTGGCCATTGGGTAAGTTATACCAAAAAAGATGAAAATTACTTATTGTTGTAAGACTAGGAAAAGGAAATAAGTAAAGGGTCGGATATACCTGTACGGACAAAACGGGAGAACAATTTTTTTTCCAGAAGCCGAAGATGAACCCCCCCCCGGGTTCATCTTCGGCTTCTGGAAAAAAAATTGTACTCCACACCACGGTTTGTGTTAGGTGTTCGTTTGTCATCAAGGTGTATTTTTGCGACTGTGAAAGAATGCTGAATGCAGAATGTCAGAGCGAGCTCGAAAATTTTAGCACTACATAGCACGGGTAGGTAACATTTTATTTTTACCATTCCTACTGGATTTATGTAGGTACTTAGACTTCTAATGCAGAAAAGTTGAGATGCAAGGGAATGCAAAAGCGAGTGAAGCGAACTCGAAAATTTTTGCATCTCTGTTTGGATAAATTAAGTTATTTTTGAGTTATGTAGAAACGAGAATAAGAACTCTGTCAACTTTTGCGAAATTTGAAAATTAGAGAATGGATACGATGTATCAGCAAGCGCAGCGAGATATCCAGCCTCGGATTAGTTGACTTCTTTATAGTTGTCCGAGATTTTCTCTTCGCTTCGCTCTTGGTCCTAATAGATTGAAAGCGCGAGAGAAGAGAGCTTCATAATTTGAGTAGCGTGCCTCTTCCCTGGATATTAGGTTGTTTCTTAATTCATACAGAGATGAGAATAAAATTTAATCCTTCAACTTACACAGAACCAAAAAAGGGTAAAATGCATTGAAAATTTTAGCATTATGCCTCGAAAAGATTAGTTCCTCTTGTTTAATCACTAAGCAGGAAGTTAATCATTTCTACATGTTCTGAAAAATAGCTATTGTGTCAATGATTACGACCTGTGAACCGCCTCCACTAAATATCTCGGTATTAATAATACCGCCTCCACTAAATATCTTGGTGTTGTGGTTGATCAGCATCTAAACTGGAAAGAAAAAGCCAAAAGACTAAGTGCTCGTATACGAAAGCTAACATACATCTTTAAAATACTCAGAAGTACTTGTACAATGCAATTACGCATTACTGTATATTACTCACTTTGCCAGTCTATTATACAGCTACTGTCTAACCATCTGGGGTGGTACATCGAAAACTACTTTACTGATGGTAGAAAGAGCTGAATGTGCGCTACTCAAGGTAATGTGTTTTAAAAACTACAGGTATCCTACAGATCTACTATACAAGGAAACTAATGTGTTTTCTGTAAGGAAACTATTCATCCGGCTTTTAATTATTGCACTACACAAAATGAAACATGACTTCGGTTTAGGTGTAGGTGGGATATAGTTTATAATACTCCCAAATGTAAGACTAACTTTGCTCAGAACTTTCCACATTAACTTAGGCCCAGCATATTTATTAAAATAAGCAAAAAACAAAAAATATGACATCTAAGCTGTCGCGAATGTAAAAAGTCTGTTGAAAAATTTCTTAGAGAACTAGATTACTATCAAGTGTAAAATATTTTGAGATGATTTATGTCGTGACACACACACACGCACACATTCACATACACAGACACGCACACATACACACAAACACACACTCACATTTTGTACAAGAAAACACAAAAATGACATGTCAAAGTAAAAGAAAGAAAAATATTATTGTTAATTAATTTTTACCTATTTTTTAGTTCACTTAATATCAAATTTTAAATCTGCCTTTTTTGACTTACGTGGGACACTCAGAAAGTTTTGCGACACTAAAAAAAAATGTTCTACAGGTACATATATTTTTATTAAATCTTTTCAAAATACTCTCCACCAGCCTCTATACAAAGATTCATGCGTCTGAACCAGTTTTCAAAACACTTTTACCAGTCCGCCGCAGACACCTCGTTTACAGCCTGCTCGAACGCAGCCAGCGTATCTTCCGGCGACGAAAATTGTATCCCCTTGAGCTGATTTTTTATTTTTGGAAATAAAAAGAAGTCACACGGTGCTAGATCAGGGCTGTAAGGAGGGTGACCCAGGAGTTTGACTGGTGTACTGTCCAGGAAGTCCCTCGTTTTGAGCGCGGTGTGTGCAGGCGCATTGTCGTGGTGGAGCAGTAGTCCGCGGAGCCCTGTGTTTGGTCGCTTGTTGCTCACAACAGAAAAAACTTCTGGTAAACATTTGGTAGTATACCATTCGGCGCGACTTCCAAAAAAAAAAACACAAAAAAGTGGAAAATAACTTTACTTTCGGAAGTCGGTGATTATTGTTTGTTTCATTGACTTTTTTGGCACTTTTTTAGTGTTTTTTTGGAAGTCGGTTATTTTTTTTCTAAAATCAAAATAGCCTAAGTTACTACTTATAACATCAGCTATCTGCCAGTAAAGTACTACCGTTTTGGAGATTAACCGGAACAAACAGAGAGACAGACACTTCAATTTTATTTATTTGTATAGAAGATAACGAAAGTTGCATTTCTTGTCTATCTGTGCGCCTGCGATCTTGTAAACTATGCAACAGATGTTGATGCGGTTTCCATCATAATTAATGATTCACTGGATTCTGACAGATAATAACGCGCTAAGGGCGCTGCTGCGGCTGCCTCGCTTCTGCAGTGCATCGAGAATGTTCGCGAGCGTCCGCATTGACTGTTTTTATACTAGCATGCGCAAGAGAGCGACCTCGATAGCGAATAGAGTGCGGGGCAGCAGCAAAAGTCTTCTTGCCGTTGTTGCTAACAGGTTGGACAGGCCTTTTATGCAGCACTGGCAGGCCTTACATGCACCCGTATATCAGACTTGGGGCAGGTAAAATGTATCGGTGAATGTACATTTTTACTCAAAAAATTATATAATGTGGCTGCCTTAGTTCTGATTCTGGCCACGCGCCAATGGACACATGTACAGCTATTACTGCATTCATGGAGAAACACGTACCTATTGCCGGTTTTATTACTATTTAAAGTTTAGGATTAATTTATGTATTTTTGAAGGAATCACCTTATGTAGAGTTAGATTAGTAATTTAGTCAATAAGTATGGCAACTGTGAAACTAATGGCGCTAGCATAGCTAGTTCAAAACACCGTCATTGGCTGAAAATCTGGTAATGTCATTTTATATTTCAAAATAGCTTGATCTCATTGGTCAAATTTACACCTAGCTATGGTCGCACCATCTACAATTAGCTTTTAACGAGCATTACTCATACCAGAAACTGGTAGTTTGGTAGGTATGAAACACGTAAACGCAGCGACTGTGAAACGATAATGACGCACAAATTAGCGACGAGCATCGAGCAATGGCGGATGCACCTTTTAATTGACGCGGTACACAATACAACACCACGAAACACTTCTAGCGGGAAAAATATTATTGTTAATTAATTTTTACCTATTTTTTAGTTCACTTAATATCAAATTTTAAATCTGCCTTTTTTGACTTACGTGGGACACTCAGAAAGTTTTGCGACACTAAAAAAAATTGTTCTACAGGTACATATATTTTTATTAAATCTTTTCAAAGTACTCTCCACCAGCCTCTATACAAAGATTCATGCGTCTGAACCAGTTTTCAAAACACTTTTACCAGTCCGCCGCAGACACCTCGTTTACAGCCTGCTCGAACGCAGCCAGCGCATCTTCCGGCGACGAAAATTGTATCCCGTTGAGCTGATTTTTTATTTTTGGAAATAAAAAGAAGTCACACGGTGCTAGATCAGGGCTGTAAGGAGGGTGACCCAGGAGTTTGACTGGTGTACTGTCCAGGAAGTCCCTCGTTTTGAGCGCGGTGTGTGCAGGCGCATTGTCGTGGTGGAGCAGTAGTCCGCGGAGCCCTGTGTTTGGTCGCTTGTTGCTCACAACAGAAAAAACTTCTGGTAAACATTTGGCGTTGATGCTTCTTTGAACTCGTAAGGGAATTGAGGCCAAGTGGCCAGTCAAATTAAAAAAGCTGGCGATCAAAATCTTCCCCCCGCTTCGAGATCGCTTCACTTTGGTAGGCGTTGGTTCATTTTGAAACACCCAAACTGTCGACTGGCGCTTGGTTTCTGGATCGTATTGATAAATCCAGGACTCATCACCTGTTACGATGTCGTAAACACGCCGAGACGAGCCTGCTTCAAATTTGTTCAGCATATCACGGCACCATTCCACCCTGGCCTGCTTCTGAGCGTCGGTGAGGTAGTGACTAGTGCGGCACCCAGCGCGATACTATCCTCCTCACGCCAAGATGCCCGTGTAGAATCTCGTGAACGCTTCCCGATCCAATCTTTAATGTGTGCTGAATCTCCTGATATGTAATTCGCCTATTATCTTGGATTAAATTTTTCACTGCTAGCACGTTTTCTTCCGTAATAGCCGTCAAAGGGCGACCGCTTCTTTCTTCATCCCCCAAGGTTGGTCGACCGCGTCTAAATTCGTTATACCAACGATACACGGTTGCCTTTAAGGGGCCTTCATCCATAAATGCCATTTGAAGTCTATCGAACGATTCATCCGGTTTCAGGCGACACTTGAAATCGTAAAAAAATCATAGCTCTAAAATGTTCCCGGCGCAGATCCATTTTTCAGTAAGACACGATACTTTGAATTGGCCCGCAAAAAATGTGGAGGGAAATTTTGAAAATGGAACACATATTTTTACTTACAAGTAATCATATTTTCGAAAAAGATTCTAACTGGCCAGTCTCCCATATATAAAAACTATTTATCGCAATACTTTCTGAGTGGCCTGATATATAAAGTAACAAGAAAACAATTCAAATATTTGTAAACAAACTTAGCTTCTGGAAATTTTACACATAATACTATGTGAATTTTCACTACTACCTACAAAGTAAAAAGTCAACGGAACAACAATTAGAATGTTTGATACTTTTACCCGCAGTTTTGCTTTGTATCATTTAATTTTAAAAGTTCGATAATCTAACTTATTTCTTTCTAATCGGCTTATTTTTTTTTTTTGTTTGTTAATTGAGAACGAGGAAAACTGGCCCACCGTAATACAGTTTATAACTAGTACGGGGGTCAGCGTGAATCGATTCGTAACAACCAGAAATTATTTATTATTGTGTACTGAGACTACTGAGTTACTAATTGGGTATGTAATCTTTTGCATGCATTATAGAAAATAAGTTTAGTATTAGTGTTCATATATTTTTTTGTTTGGTTGTTATTCTTATGGCAAATAAAGATTATGATAATAATCTGACTTCCACAACTCAGTCAATACCGGGTAATACGATACCCCTTAGTAAGACTGATTGTCTTGTCAGATTTTCAGGCCACTGACTACCTGTAACGACTGTCAAAGTTCTAAAAATGACCGATGAGCCGTGACCAACGTCGGAAAAACTATTATTATCTAGCCACGAGCTCCTCTCCTTCAGATGCCTACTAAAGCTACTGAAATATCTACTGTAGGCATATTTCAGTACCTCTACTTCTTTTATTTTAATATCTTCAGTAAGTAGTACTTCTTATCTCTCGCCTTAAATGTGAAAGATTGTGAGGATCGATGGATGGATGAAGGATGTTTGTTAATCTTTCACGCAAAAACTACTGAAACGATATGAATGAAATTTGGGACACAGATTAACAGGATTAACACAGAGGATTCTTTTTTATTCCGGTAGTACGATCACGTGGGATAATTACCGAAGTCCAAGCGGGCGCAGCCGCGGGCATATATAATGTAGGTATTGTATAAATATTAAAATTTTGTCATTTCTCAGTTGACATTAGTGAGACGAAATAATGATGAAAGAATATACCTATTTATAAACGTTTGCACCGCGCACACACCGTATTTCATAAGAAAGGCTTATTATAATATCTATACATACACCTTATTTAAGCGAGCCTACATGACTTTTTCTAAATCGCTTATCTTTTTAAATAAATTATTTATGTCATAAGTGCAAACATGGCCCCAATTAGTACATAAGAGCAAATATAATGGAAATACGAGGCGCAGTAGTTTATTTTAACACTTTGCACAGTTCTTCTTTAAATGTATAGCTAGTATTTTTTTAATCATTTCACGCGTAGGAAGGTCGCGGGCAATAACTAAATAAAACCTAATAAAACTTGCACAAGACTAACGAGGAAGTCCTTAAATGTTTAAATAATTTAAAAAAAAGTATAATTTGTTTGTGAAAATTAATATTCGTTAATGGATTTTAGTGCGTCATGATTGCTGCACCTTGCACGACGACTGCACGTGCAACGATGCAATGCCAAGACGTCAAATACAATCTCAATATGCATCAATGCAAGTAGGTAGGTTGTTTATTGATATACTTACAGCATGTGTCAGAAAGGTGATGTGGTATTGACATCATTCTGATCAACTTTCTTTACAGGACTCAGATTAGTAAAAATTTATAATCAATACTTTGATGATATTGATTAAGTTTATTTGCCTAACCACCCAATGTGTTCTTGTGGAAATACGAAACACTTTCATAGAAATTGCCAATTGTGTGAAATTGCCAATAGTTATAGTATCACACACAAATCCTTGTCAAGTATCAATTTCGCAATTTCTTTTACTTGAATGAATTTTTTCCAGCTATTTTGATTTCAAAACCAAACTACTGAACCGATTTTGATGAAATTTCTATGGGACTAATCGGGAAGTAGATCCATTCAGATAAAAGAAGAATTTTTCAAATCGGTTCATAAATGACGGAGATATGAGGTAACAAACACAAAAAAAAACATACAACCGAATTGAGAACCTCCTCCTTTTTTAGAAGTCGGTTAAAAAGGGTAAAATAAAAACTTTTTTACAAAAAAAAACCGACTTCCAAAAAAAACACAAAAAAAGTGGAAAATAACATTACTTTCGGAAGTCGGTGCCAAAAAAGTCAATGAAACAAACCATAGTCACCGACTTCCGAAAGTAATGTTATTTTCCACTTTTTTAGTGTTTTTTTTTTAATAATAAATGTAGTGATGAAGTCATTTATGTATGAGTATGTTCACAGCAGTCTGTAAAATGTCCTTCTACAGCGACACCGACGTGATTTTTATCACAAAGAATAATGTATCATACTAAAATTTTTGCAATTTACCTCGAGCACAAATTTTTCGAAATAAGTGAACGAAAAAAGGTTTCGTAAGCAGCAATGCACCTCTAGAGTAAACACTTCAAGTTGTGTAAACTTTTTGGAATTTAAATCTTAAAATATTAATGCAGACTAAGGCAAATAATTGGGTAGACAGGGTAAACACTTCAAGTTGTGTAAACTTTTTGGAATTTAAATCTTGAAATATTAATGCAGACTAAGGCAAATAATGCAAATAATATGGGTAGACAGGATGTGGAAAGGCTTGATAACTAGAATAGTCAAAGCCTAGTAAAAATTTACGAAAAAGCTGTTTGCGGATGCCTGATTTCTAATCTATTGTCTGTTGAATCTATTATCCCATTGTTTCAAGTTAATCATTAAACGGAAAAAATGCGGTTTCTATTTATACAGGGTGGAAGGAAAAAAAAACAGCTGTTCCATACATTTTGACAGTATTTTTTATTTTTTTTTGTAACGGCCACTCGCAGTTTTCCAACTCTCTACGGCTGGTTAACTACATAACCGGACTATCCTGTGGTGACCTCAAATGAATTTAAGGCCCCCAGCCAGGCTTACTAGCTAATTTACACTATTACATTTTGACAGTGTAGGTATTGCACTTTTGTCGAAAACAGCAGATTTTTTTAAATAACCGACGAATAATCTATGTGGGGGTTTCAGAATGATGTACTGAGTATGTGGTTTCTGTTTTCGCGTCGGTGTCCCTTCCACCACGTATAAAGATGCTAGATTGTGGTCTCCATATTAAGAAGACTGGTTGGTACCTTAGTTTCAAACATAGCTTTAGTTTTGACCCTGATAACTTGGGGTCCAAATTGGAGAATGGTTTGAAGTTTATCGAACTGTCTATTGTATTGTATTGTATATAGCGGGCCGGTTTCCGCAACTCCACGACCAACGCACCCCAAAAAAGATCGAACTGTCTAACGTTTATGTTTTTTTCGCCTTACGACCAGACACAGGTAATTATTGTCAATAATTATCACGTCTACTTTAACCCTTAACCACCTGACCCCTATATCAGTTACGTAACAACCTGCGCGCGGTCACAGTGACCGCATCGGATACACATGAGTTTTCTTAGGATGTTAAGGTTTTATTATAAGAATAAATTAATAATAGTCTTTAATATATATAAAATTATTTATTTAAGTGAAAAAAGAAACAATAACAAAACATGTTCTTCTCATAAATGTGAACAATTAAATTGCTGGCACATTTCAACTAAAAATATAATTATGCTTACATTATGAGATCTATCAACATAGGAACAAAATATTATATCAAATTTGGTATTTCTTTAAAAAATCTAATAATATTCTAATGACATAAAAAAATAAAGTATTAAAAAAATCAAAACTTCGAGAAAATTGCAGGGGGTAAAGTATTACAATTTTTCACGACAATTTTTGCACATTTTGTTAGAACATTCCACACAGATTGGTTTTTTACAAATAAAACACAGATGAAATGTTTTTCGTTTCTTCTTGGGATCGCAAGTTGAACACGTTTTGCGTGTTTCAAGATGATCAGTGTTCATCAGAAGACGACACTTGCAGGCAGTCATCAGATTCACAGTCTTCTAAAATCACAGGAACTTCCAAATCTTCAGGTTCTACATCACTGCAACTCTCATCAAGGGTATCCTCCACATCCGAGAGTTCCTCCTCTAACCATCTCACAACATTGTCGTTGTTTACCTCCATTTTTACGCTAAAACAATAAACACGTATGTAATACACAATAATCACATAACTACCTGCACGCGGTCACCATGACCGCTAACAAAATATTTTTACTCACCCAAGCCAAACGCGCGCACGTGTATCCTTGCCGAGCGCACACGCGACATTAAATCGCCAACAGAAAAGGTACACAGACGCACACTAACACACGATAACGGATTTCGACGAAATTCAAATTCAAAAAGTCGTTGCGGTCACCATGACCGCTGGCAGGTGGTTAAGGGTTAAACTGAATTATTGTTATCAAAACACCTGTAATACAATGCAATAGTTTATTAGTTTGTTTGTTATGTTTCATCATTTTCCAAGCTAATGGAAACAAGCAAAAACAAACATGTCACACATTTTATATCCTTGACAAAATTAACTGTCAAACAATTTTTATTAACACTGGCAAAGTAACGAACTGCGAAGTGTACAATCATATTTGTGTTTGGCTTTATACGTAATCCGTAGTGCATTATAGCGGGATGATTGATGATACTTCTAGTCAACCGCAGGATCTTAGTACTCAGACCGCCTTGCGCAGATCATAGAAATGATGGGACACGGCATGTGGGGGAAACACGGAGTAAATACAAAGAGGAGATGGTCTATTTAGATTTCCTTAGGAAACAACGCGTGACACTTTGCGGGGTGAGGGGGAAAGAAGTGGGCGGGATCTAGGAAGATCCCGCCCACTTCTCTATTTTCCATCTACCGGTCAATAGCAAAACTATTCGCTCGTTCTGTCGATTTTGTTTTGTAGTTACGTAACTATCTCACACTAGATGTCACTAAGTGCAGGATGCAACAGGGTCGTACTCAGAATTTTCGTACCAGTACTGTTTTATTTTAAATTAATTTTGCGAACCATCTTGATGCGTATTTTTTTAATTTAAATTGTGATTTTATTGTGAAAAAAAAAAGGTTTCTGATGAATGACGAATGAAGATTATTAGATTTTCTCTTATACAACATTTTTTTTTTTACACTAAACCCGAAAAGGGGTCATTGTAGTCATCATTTTGAACAACTTTTTATAAGGGACCAACCTTGAAATCGCGAAAAAAAAATCAACTGTTCCCTACATTTTGACGAGTTATGCGAACATAAATGTAGGGAACAGCTGATTTTTTTTTTCGAGAAAAAGATGAGTACAATGACCCCTTTTCAGGTTTAGTGTAAATCAAGAATAATGTTGTATATTTAAATGACTTATTTTGTTAAAAAGACTTATCAAGATGGTTTACAAAGCCAGTATGTTTGTAATCCATTGCTGTCTTAGATTATCTTCGGATGGAAATCTAAAACCTATATCATTTAAAATTTAACTAACTTAATTTTAATTTCAGTAAAATAATTGATTTCTAATTACGGCCCTGTCTTTTTGTTGTTTATGTTTGTCATAGTTGACGATAGATGGCGGCCTGTTTACAAAATGATATGAAAACTACAACAATAACAGTAAAGGGTCTTTAGGAATGAATGTTGAACAAATTTCAGCATTAATGTTATTAAAATATGTTAGTTCTGAGGTCTACATACTTAAATATTTTTAGTTTCCATGACACCAAGTGTCGCCATCTAGTGTCGGGTAGAATTATGTTTGTAAACGCCGACGCTAGGAGATTTTTCTAGAACTATTTTAATAAATTACGCATAAAATTACTTACAAATGAAATGTGATGCCATCCATAGCATCAGAACGTCTATCCGAGTAATTTTTACAAGACAAAACACAACACTTCATTCTTTTTTTCGTCTAGCGCGAACAATGCTGTAAAATGGGAACGTTCACAAAGTTGTGCACAGGACGAACGCCAACAATACACTGACTAAGGCCACGCCCACATGATAACGTCAGGGCCTAGTTGAGAATCACAGTGCACAGTTGCTTAGGCCATCTCCTCTTTGTATTTACTCCGTGGGGGGAAACAACTAAGCGAATAGAAAGAGAAGCCTTTATTTTTGGGTTTACCCATAGCTGTATGGTATTATGGTGTTAAAAAGGTAAACGCAAAGATTCAACATGCTAAGTGAAGAATAGTTATTTTCACTTCAATAGCTCAAACATGTAGGTTTTGCTGCCTGAAATCAGTGAGCAAAATGCGATTTTGCTAAAAGACATAAATTAATTATCTTTTTGCAAAATTTCTTTAGTTAGTACGAAATTCCGAACGTGTTTGTCTTTGAGGTCGAATTCAAAATCGGAACTTCGAAAGGGCTGGTGTTTGTCTCTCTCTCTTATTAATGGCGGGAAGATATTCGTTGCTTTCTGAAAACAAAAATTAAAAGTTACTTTGTCTCACTCAGTGAGCAAAATCGCATTTTGCTCACTGATTTCAGGCAGCAAAACCTACATGTTTGAGCTACTGAAGTGAAAAATATTTTGAAAGATTTAACTAAACTAGATTTAACTAAAGATATGTAGGGACCATTCAGTCCCTGCATATCTTTTAGGTCAGGCGAGATATCGCGATCGAAAGTCCCACTCCTACTGGAATTAGCTATATGCACCTTTTGGGCATGCTGTGAAGGTGAGCATCGAGAGCCCCTGGAACATCAACCTCTTTCTTGTAGGCTGTACACACTTGTGAATTAGATTTTGCGGTTAAATCCTCCATGTAATGAGATTCTGCGTGCATGTGGCATTAATGAAATTGGGTTTATTTGTGCAACGTAGGCGTTCGTATTACTTAATTATAAACATATTTTATGAAATATAATCCTTTCAACATCTAATTATTGAATTTTGTTAAGTAAATGATTACTTAGTTACATATTTGCTTAAAAAAATAAGTACCAATAACCAATAAATTAGGTACACGCCCATTTTCATAATGATAATTTAGAAACGATGGATGGACTGCGTGAAGGATGTTAGTGCAACAAAGGCGGTGTCTGATGAGGTACAAATAATATAGAAGTATGGAAGAAAAAGACATGCTGCGCCGACCCCTAATAAATTGGGATAGGGGTAGGAGAATGATGATTTTCGTGACTTACCGGGCTTTAAAGAAGAGCCCATGAAGTCCACCAGCCTGTTTGAGGAGCCACACCTATCTAGATTTACCACGAGATGAGGGGAAGAAGATTACTTTAATTACATCAGTTGACATGACATGTGATGGAACTGCTGATATCACTTTTCCAAGAAAAAACAACTGAGTAACAAACAATCCCCGGCAATCATTTAAAAGCACCGTCCCCATAATTATTGCTTATAGAACCACATCAGAGTTGCAGTGCCGTGACAAATTACACTGGTAGGTCCCACATGCCGATTCACGCGTATAATGCGTAATTTACATGGCTTTGCAAGGTTACAAATGCGTGATGTGATGATGCCTTTCGGCATTAACGAATAAAAATGAATAGATTCCCATCCCATCCCTATTAGCATATGGCTTTTCATGAGATGAGAGGGAGTTGGCTGTAATCCAACACGCTCAGTGAGTGTGTGCTGGTAGATGTCATGTTTTCAATTTTTATGGTTCTAGCAATTTGTCAGTTGCTTCACGATGTTTTCCTTTACCAAATTACCGATAGATTCGGCCAAATCCTAATAATGTTATTGATGATGTCAAACTCATTAGCTGTATTAAGTCTTCTATAGATAAGATAATCAACTTGGCACAACGACACAGTGCACTCGTAACCTTGTGTAGATATTACCCGATTATGATTTAAGTAGTTGAGTATTATCTGTTAAATCCATAGTTAAAAAACAGTAGCTATGTGGAAGGTGTGTGTGCTATTTTTGTGTTTTTCAATTGTTTTGGCTGATGAAGAATGGCGGGAAGTAAAAACCCCGCAAGGCCCGGTGCGTGGGCGCAAGCATCCGGACGGAGATGTCTATGTGTTCTACAATATACCCTACGCCACACCGCCTTTGGGCGAAAATAAATTCAAGGTTAGTTTTCAGTCCTTTTCCAACTACATATTGAGTTGAGGTAGGCTTCCAGTCTAACCGGATTCAGCTACCTTTTAACCTAGAGCTACTTCCTGACTGGCACGGATCTTGAGGGCTCAGCGACAGAGTGGGGTTCGTTTTGCGCATCGTACACTTTTGGCAAACCACCAAAGAGACCCAATTCTGCGCAGGTTTAGTTCAGCTCTCATGATCCGTGCCGATTATTGTTTAAGAACCATGAGAGCTTACGAAATGACACCTGAGTTCCCGTAACAGTAAAATTTCTTTACATAATTTAAATGATTACTTTTCAGGCACCTCTACCGCCACCAAAGTGGTCAGATCCGTATGAAGCCGTCAACGAGTATGTCATATGTCCACAATTCAAGATGGACATGGGTGACATAATCTCCAAACATCTGGTGCAGCACGAACAATGCCTCATCGCCAACGTCTACGTGCCCAACACTGACAAGAAGAATCTCTCAGTCCTGGTGTACGTTCACGGGGGCGGATTTATAATAGGGTTTGGTGAAATGATGAGAGCACTGCACTTAATGGAGAATAAAGACCTGATCGTTGTCTCCTTCAATTACCGGCTTAGTATTCACGGGTTCCTTTGTCTTGGCACCGAGGACGTACCCGGTAATGCTGGCATGAAGGACCAGGTAGCGCTGCTGCGCTGGGTAAAAGAGAACATCGCTGGCTACGGCGGTAACCCTGATGATGTCACTTTGGCAGGCGGTAGTGCAGGTTCTGCAGCAGTCGACCTCATAATGCTCTCTAAGTCAGCCGAAGGCCTGTTCCACCGAGTTATACCAGAAAGCGGCGGAAACCTTGCCGCATTCGCAGTTCAGAGAGATCCTTTAGAGATTGCTAAAGCTCATGCCCGAAAACTGAATTTCACGAATGTCGACGATATTTATGCTTTAGAAAAGTTCTACAAGACAGCTCCAATGAAGTTGTTGACTGCATATCCATTTCTTGATCAAACTGATGCCACTTTCATGTTTTCACCATGTGTGGAACGTGACACAGGAGACGGAGCCTTCCTGACAGAATCTCCTCTGAGTATACTAAAGAATGGAAACTACATAAAGCTGCCAATGTTGTACGGTTTCGCAAATATGGAAGGACAGATGCGTCTTGATCTCTTTGAATTTTGGAAGCAAAAGATGAATGAAAAGTTTTCTGATTTCTTGCCAGCTGACTTAACGTTTGAATCTGATGAAGAAAGAGAAGAAGTAGCCAAGAAGGTTAAGGAATTTTATTTCGGCGACAAACCTATTGGCAATGACAATATTTTGGGATACGTGGACTTCTTTTCAGATGTTCTATTTACTTATCCTATGCTTTGGGCAGCAAAGTTACACGCGGAGGCTGGCAACGATCAAGTATACTTGTACGAATTTTCGTTTGTGGATGATGACGCTTCAGTAGTGCCACACACTAACACGAAAGGTGCCAACCACTGCGCCCAAACGACGGCAGTGATGGATGGTAATTTTATAGAAAGAGATGAAGGCAAGATGTCAGATAAAAGCCAAAATATTAAGAAAACTGTCCGTCAACTTTGGCACAATTTCATCAAAACTGGGTAAGTATGTTTCTGTTAGCGTCCCTACTACTAACTGTCTTCCAATCATAAATCGAAGCAATAACAGGGCGTCACGTCTGGTTCTTTCTTGTCGCAGTACCTTATGTATGCTGTAAGCAATTTCTTCCATTTATTTTTTTGGTTGTCGCTGTCGCAACACTCGTGTAGCTCGAAGCCAAGCGGTCAGCGATAATAATCTAGACGACACGTGCTAATTAATAATTTTTTTGTTTATTTTGGCTATTTCAGGAAGCCAGTGCCTGAAGGGTCGTCGTTCCCTGCGTGGCCGGCAGTACGCGCGGACAGGTCCCCACACATGTCCATCGATGAGAAACTGGAACTGCGAGGGGTACTCTTGGAAGAACGCACTCGCTTCTGGGACGGCATCTACCAGAGATATTACCGGGATTCCGTGCCACCCCCAGTGCCGTCGTCGCCAAAACGCGTGGAATTGTAAACTTTATTGCTATTTTATTTAACAAATCTAGATTTTAATAAAAATTGACGAGATTTTCTAGTTTCAATTTGTCATTATACTTTTGCTTTCTTTGTATAAAATTTACATATTTAAATAGTTCTCCTTGAGACATGACAGATACCTATTGATGGGCAGCTGAATTCATCAGTTACGTATGAGGCGTTATTTACTTACGCACGCAACAAAAGATGTTGCCCGCGACTTGCGTCTGCGTGAAATTAATATTATAAAGATTAAAAAATCAGCTGTTCCATAAATTTTGAACCGTGTAGTTGCACTTTTGTAGGAAACAACAGATTTTTTTTAATAACCGACGAAATATTTCCATTTGCGGGGGTTCAGAATGATGTCCAGAGCATGTGGTTTCCGTTTTCGCGTCGGTGTCCCTTCCACACCGTATATTATTATGATTCCTCTCAAGGTAGTGTACCTACATGATCAATTTTCACGCGATCTCTTGTATACTCGAAAATTAATTGACAGATGAAATAGATGCCGCTGTTGATTTTTGTAGTTGTCTTATCTCTACCTACCTACTTTTCTTGTAGTAACACAGAATACATAATAGTACAAGATTTATGTTAATTTTTACAATTACGTTGTCCAACATCCTAGCTATTTTTCACTATACATACTTCCTAATTATTTAAGCTGTTCCGCGACAAACTGTAGGTATGTTTTAAGTACATATGTAAGTACCTACCTAAAGCCTGAATGAAGTCCTAAACGATGCATTTATAAAATTAAGCACAAACAAAATATAAAGGGTGTAAAAAGAACCTTAACGAAGCCGAAAGATCCATATATGTTCTGCCCGTCATTGCGATTTTTTTTGTTCTAGACCGCTCCTAGGAAGTTCCGACTTGTTCAAACGTTTTTTTTAATAGATGTTTTAAACGTTATAGTTAAGTTTACAACTTTATTTTAGACACCTCCATGACTCCCGTAATATCAAACGCATCCGTCAGGACAATATTGAGTGCACTGCAATATTGAGTGCATAATCGTTGACGGCTTCGTGAAGGGTCCGTTTACACCTTGTATACCTAGAAGAAGATCTGCACATAGGATTTTCCGATACTACCTCGTAATTGAATATTCATTTACGTAGAGAATGCTTACGTAATACATTTACGCCTATCACCTACGAAAACGGGCAAATACGCATAAAACATGAGACCGCTAAAAATTTCAAATTTTGTTGCAGAAATCTAGATTTAGGTCTCAGTAACAAATTAACTGCTTAAAACTTAACTTGAAGTTAAATAAAATTTAACAAATCACGTGACTGTGATTGCGTCATGGCCATTCCGCTAATACAATCAACAATTACCTACTTAAATGCAATTATTTCAGCAAGTTTTATATTATAAACAGCTGTATTTAGTGAAATATGAAACAGAAATACCTACGGATGGAAGAATATATTATGCTGAGCTGACCAGGACCCCAAATAAATTGAGATAAGAGCAGCTACCGAGACCCTCCGTAGCTCATCGCTTAACGACCCATCGCTTAACGTGCTTTCCACGTCGTTAAGCGATGGGCCACGGCTGTCATTCGTAGGTAGATCTTTGACAGTCAATACGGGTAGAAGCCGTAAAGTCTGACAACCATTCTTGCCCAGGGTAAGCGTTAGCCAGGGTCAGTTATGGCGCCGCTGCATCAGCTGCGCGTAAAATACTAGTTTTTAGCTGACCCCAACATGGTTGGGAAAAGGCTAGGCAAAATAGTATTTTGAGTCACTATTTAAACTTTAAACCGCCTATACAATAAGTCAATGAATTAAAAACAAAGCATGCTTCTTCGTTTCCTCTACTGCATGTATTATGAAAAAAAAAACCTTTAAAACAATTAGATTGTAACTGGCGGAAATGCGTTTGATTCACCGGATGTGGTATTGAGGCTGTCAGTGTAAATGTGTTAGCGTCATTGCTCCTATTATGAAATCGTGCGCATACTCGTATGTGTACATATTTAAGCACGAAGTGACAACTGACAAACGGACCTTTGCCTTGATCTCAGATGTGACAATTTGGAGGTCGCATGCAGTATACAACGCAGCCATGATTAAATCTTTATTGGTCAAATAAAGTGGAACACCCGTAGTAGTTTCTAAACCTTGAATAGGTATCCCAGGCTTAGAAACTACATATTGACACCAGTAACCTAAGCCTAGAATATGGCCTGAGTAAGTGGGTTTAGGTACCTACACACTGAACGGTAGGTTGTACCTTTTTCTAAAATCAATCATTAAGAAGTTCGAATTATTGAAAATTAAGTAACTACTACTACAATATTATTAATTTATTATTACGTAGGTACTTTACTTACTTATTTAATATTTTGAAGTAGGTACCTCGAATAACATCCAGAGCTTAGAACTGGCTCGTTATAACCGGTAATCGACGTATTACAAACTGTCTGAATGTGGATAGAGCACGGAAATACGTAAGTAGCGGATCAAAGATTCGGAATTTGCAGATTGAATTCTGCCATTTCTGCCTCCCCCGTAAAGAATAAGCCGGCCGTGACTACTTGTGCTGCCATCTCTTGGAAATCAAGTACAACTCGTATCATCGTACAAGCACCTTCTGTGATGGTATGGCAAGCACAAGCAAGTGTCAAGGTACACCGCTAGAGGTCGCTATAACTTATTAAAAGTTTTTCTTTATGGATTAAGTCTTGTGGAGATAAAATACTTTATTTTAAAAAAATGAGAATTTTGAAACATTTAATAAACAAGTGTCCAGTTTATTAAATTTGATACAATAAATTAAACTGCTATTTACTACTGAAGAAACAACGTTTGGCACAAAAAGTATGAACACAACATTGAGAGCTTATTATAAATTACACATTTATTGATGATTTCTGTTTCAGATAAAATCATGCTGGTCTACTAATAACAATATTATTTTGCAAAAATATATGTTGATACAAGCAATAAGTCAAATGTCCATTTTGATTAAGAATTCTTAAGTATTTTCAGTGCAAACTTTTGTATATACTTGTTTTTATTCCCCATTATAGGTTTTCAAAGCATTTGTTTAAGATATTGATCAACATTTCATATCCATGTGCTCAGTAATACAAAGAAGTGAACTATCTGCCTACAAACAATTTAATTAATTAATTCTACCTCATACACATTGACATAAAAACTTCAGCTGAAGTACACAGTACTTAGGAATCTTTGATCATTTTCATTTAACGCCTTATAGGCCTGCTCTTGACCTCAATCTCGCCAAAAGGGAACCGATGGATGAGGTCTATGATGGAAGAAAGACGGACCATAAATATGTACTATTCGACTCTCTCTCTATCTCTTCAACCTTTGGCCACACAATGCTGAGTGTAGGTCTCTTCCATATCTCACACTCCATTGTCCACTTTTGGCGTTTTGTGTCATGGTTACCCATTATATGGGTCTTGAAATAGGCAATAATTCAGTAATCCTGTACACAAATCGAGATGGAATTAAATGAGTTGAACAGAAGAACCATTAATTGAATAATTTGTGTACGGGCAGTCGAGAGTAAAATGAAAGTAATCATACTTAAAATATCCTACAGATAACACAGCTACACTTTATGTTTCTTGTACATTATTATCAGAGCTTTCTTCACTACTTTCCTCTTCACTTGATTCTTCCGATGTATCATCAGATTTGCTACTCTTTGCTGCCTTTTTGGCCATCATTTCTTTATACTGCCTCACAGTTATCTTCCTGGGCATGATCTCCCGTAGGAAGTCTAACGTATCATCCGCTTGGACGACTTGCGCGATGTGTTTATATTCCAAAAAAGAGTTTTTGCTGTTTTTGATTGCTCTTTTGGCTAAATCTGTGACAAATAACTCCTGCAACGTATGAAAAGTAAAGTTTTTATTATGACCAAGTTCGATTATGGTCTTATTTCATGAGAATAAGTCTGTTTTCACCAGTAGTTATAGCAAAAAACGCTATTGTTTGGAGACAATAGGTTATAAAAGCGGCAAAACATTTACTCACGGTAACTTTCGTGACTAAGTACAGAGGTTCAGCGCCAACTGCTTCCACGTCCGGCGAACTTTTCATTATAGTTTTCACTCTAGATAATGGTAAATGCAAGTCCTTCTCGCTTTTTGGAGTAGCCATTAGTTTAATGTTTATTTTGTCGGAAACAAATTAAATCCAAACTAGTTGAAGTTTTTTAACTGACATTAATTAATGACTTTTATGGAACAGTCTTGCCATTGGGGTATATAATTTTACCATATTTCTGGACAGAATTTTATTAGTATTTGGCCTATTTTCCTTGTGATTCGTCATAAATTATGAAAGATTAATTAATCTCAAAGAAGCATTACTTTATTACTGCTATTGGGATACTTTAGTGCTATGTTGTTCAATGATCTAGCGTACCGTAAGCTAGTATTGCATGAATTAGGCAAATTTCGGAGTATTTACTGGCGACATTTACCATTGTTTATTTGTGAGGTATTATTTATTTATTGTGGTTATTGCAATACTTCTGTATAATTAAGCTAAAACAGTGTGTTTTATGTATGTAATAGGTAGGGACTAGGGATAGAAAGAATAGACGATAATGGTCTTAACGCTAGCTGTCTTTATTTTCCATTTCCTTATAGAAAATACTTTTACGAAAAACAGTATATAGGGCCGCTTGCGTGGCCGGCCACACTCGCGGGGCGCTGACTAGTGCCGTCTGCCGGCCCAACCAATCCGACATCCAATCAATTCTTACGTGAAAACGATAAATAATACAAAAAATACTGATAACGCGAGATCGTTAACCGATTTACAGGGACTTCTCAATCTTGATCAGTTCAGCGATGCCATCGTACATCTCCTTGACGGCGTCGTACTCGGTGAGTCCCATGCGCCTCTTGTTGGAAATGTCGTAGACGCCGCCCTCGGCCTCGGTGTGCTCGCCACGGGTGCCGCGCACCTGGAGGTGGTACTTGGACGCGATTTCCTCCAGCTTCGCCTTGTCGGCCGCCAGCTTGGGCAGCTTGATGTGCACAGACGCGCGCACGGTCGTGCCCAGGTTGGTGGGGCAGAAAGTCAGGAAACCGAGCCTGTCATCGTGGGAGAAGGGAACGCGCTTCTCAATATCGTTGACAGCGTTCACCAGCCTCTTGTATACCTGCTTCAGGTCACCGCCCATCTGCATGGAGATGAGACGGAGGTGGTCCTCCTCATTGCACCACACCAAGAAGGTCTTGTTCTCATTGTGGTAGATACCACGACCAGAGGGCCAGAAGCGGCAAGCGTTGGCAGCCTGCAGGAAGCGGTCACCCTCCTTGAACAGGAAGTGGTCATCAATGAGCTGCTGCTGGGTCTCCTTGGACATGCCAGTCAAGGGGTAGAAGGTACCCTTGAGTTCACCTTCGAGTCCAGAGAGGGTGGTGGAGACCTTCTCTTCCATCTCCTTGTATTGGGCCTCGGTCAGGCAGGGGTTGAAGGGGTAGCCCTCCAAGGAGCGACCGCAGCGCACGCGGGTTGACACGACGAACTCGCCGGCGGGGTCCAGGTTGCCGAGGGTCTCGACATCGCCCCAGTTCTTGGCCGGGTGCTTGTCGGTCTTCTTGAAACCATTGTGGTAGTCCTCGATGATGGGGTCGAACAGGTCGGCGAACACTGTGTACGCCTCAGCGTCGGGGGCGTAGATTCCGACACCAGAGTCCAAGTTCTCAAAACCTGAAAAAGATTACATAACATTAGCTTCATGTTCCGGCTTTCGTAAAAATATTACGTACCTACTTATCGAAATACCTAAATGACATCGAAAGGTTATTCAGTAGGTAACTGGGTAAGTACCTATAATTGTTGGTATTAGCAATATTGCAGGTGTTTAATCTGATATTTGTTTCTAAGTTATCTATTGACGCCGGTGCCTACGTGCCTATCAAATACAAAGTACCTTTATGTAAGATTATAGATAGGAACAACCGTATCAAAGTACTCACCAGACTGGATGACATCCAGGAGAGTTGAGCCGAAGGAGGTCTTCTTGTTCTTGAGAGCGTCGAACACCTCCTTGGTAAGGTACTTCTTCAGCAGTGACTTGGAGTCAGAGGCCTGGAGCTTGCTGAAACCAGCCTCCAACTTCTCGATTGTTGCGGCGTCCACCATTGCTGCGGCTTTTCTGTAACGACACACAATCATGTTATTAAATTTCACTTTTCTTATAACTGAAAACAAGGGTATAAATAAGATTCTAACGCTTTCAACGCAGCACATGTCGCCCTAGTGCACATTTTTAATAATTTCAATGAAAACACAAAGAAAATTTAATAGAAATCCTTGCAACGCAATCGTAACCAACTCTTATTAACCGCTTTATTTTTAAAAGAGAAAATAAATAGTGACGTACCCATCGACTCTGGAATCGAGCGGTAGAAGAGTAAACCTAAGTCAACATCCAAAAAGTTTTAAATCGAGATTTTATTATTAGTCCCATTTCACTGGTAAAATAATTTTACTATAGAAAATTAATGAAACGAAATATATAAAAAAGAAACAACGAAATGTTATTTTTACAAATATTACGAACCGCCTGATGAGGTAATACGCGAGCACGGCGCCACCGCAAACCACCACAGGGATTGTGACTTTCAGCTTGTAATTCATACTGATGGAATTAACTAAAGCCACTAGTTTTGGATAGAAATCTGGTTGCAAGAACTACTGGTACTGGAGATGTTACGCGGACTGGAGCGGGTTTGGAATTGTTTTTCACCGAACACACCCAAGGAAACACTCAGTTTTGTGGTGGAATTACGTAATTTAGCTAGAGGTCGCCTTGACCGACACGCGCAAGTCGAACGGATGTGTCAGCTCACTGCGCACCGGTGCTTCTTCGTCGTGCGCAGCCGTACCTCCCACTCGCGACCAACGAACGAACGTGTTATCGCGAGTTTCTTGTTACTTTGCATTCATTTCTATTCGAGAAGGTATTGCAGTAATTAAACATCGTCAGATTACGGAATCCACTTATCGTTCCATGAATTATGCCAATCGTGATATTGGATATGAGTTGATATGATATTGAATGCATGTAGGTAGATACCTATTTGTGAAAAGGACACTGGGTGACTTGCACGTCACATAGGTAAATCAAGTTTAACACAAATATCCACATTAAACTCGGGGAAATATCGTTATTTTCCTTATGAGGATTTTGCATACCTACTCAATTATTACAATTTGAATTTCGACAACACAAAATCAAAGCACAAATGCCTTCATGTCAATTTACATATTATAATAGAATTAAAGTGTAAAAGTAGACAGTACGACACAACTTTAGTCGGTAGGAGTTTACGATCATTAGACGGCCGGTCAATCCGGAAACGCCATAATTTCTACATCCCGTTTAGGTTCAATGTCCGTCAGTAACATTGCAAAAATGAATCAAGTTTAGGGACATATTTACGACATCGGTACCAATATTGAATTAGGGGGACTATTAAAATATCAATTTACAGCAAAGTAACAGTGAATTGAGCACAAAACCACGAATTAACACTACGAAATTTGGTTGCGGGCACCGGAGATAAATGCCGGCCGGAGTAATACGCACCCGTCGGCATCGCCAGCCGGTTTGTTTTCCTTGTTTTCTTTCGTTGCACAGCCACCCATTTTCACAAATACTATATAATCTAGCGGCTAAAACATGCACTAAATCACTAAAACTACTGCAAATAAATAAAAGAAACGGAGGATTCTAAATGCAATGATGGAATGATATTTTGTCCAAATGAATGTATCGGAGCCGGGAGTGGCGAGGGCGAGGGGTGGCCCGATCGATGCGCGGCACGCAGCACGCACGCGGCCTCACGCTTCCCGCCCTTCGGGAACCGCTTCAAAACTTTTTGGAGGGAAAGTTTCCCCCGATTTGCGCCACCGGTTACCTTCGCGGGTTAGATTTGAATGCAATTCCGACTTCTTCAAACAAGTGCGATACTTAGTCATCTTATCGGCGAAATAGAACACTTAACGTTATCGAAGCACATCTTGAATAGGGATTTGGTTATCACACAATAAGCTAGGAACATTATTCGAGTTTAGGAGTGGCGGTGGTGTACTGGTGGGGCGCGATCTAGGCGAAACTTTACGTCGGTAGATTAATAAGTGACCACCGCTTACCTTGCGCTTGTACAACCGTCAGAGTCGACTGCGAGGTGCAGAATGGTCCGTGCGGGTTCGAGCGGAGCGTTAAGCCCGCGGCAGCGTCCCGCGCCCCCCCTTCCCTGTCAACCTTGGCCTTGGTGATGCTTGCCTGGCCGGCAGATCGCGAGCCAGTTTAGCTTCAAGTCGTGATTTGGACTATTATCATTACAGCAGTTATATAATCTCATCCCAATCCAAGGATAATTGCCTATCATCTATTGAACTCGGAGACAGGTAAAAGTAACGACAATGAATAAAAGAACATAAATAATGTTGTATTTGTTATAATTACAGTTGTCTGGCTTTTAGAGTCATTTTAGTGTAAAGTAAAGTATTTTGAAATAACTCGCAAATCGATGTCTTGATTCATTCGAAATTTTAGACCCTGGAATGCTTTCTACTTACCTAGCTACTTTCTCAAACAATGCTAAATGCGTGGCTTCAGGAAATGCTTAGACATCATTATCGTAAAAATACAGTAGAGTTATACCTTTAATAACGTAAGGAATTCAAATCGTCCTCGAATTACTGTCACAAACACAAGTCGCAAGTAGGTACCTACAAGAAGAAATTTTAATTTTGTTCCCAAATATTCTTAATAGATTTCTTATAGTCTTGTAAATAAACAAACTGCTAATGTGCACTAAAAATAAATTAACCATTAAAGTCATTTAATCATAATCGATCGATTGTGATTTTGTGCACCTCGCGTCACGCACTATTAGTTATCAACGATTAGGTGGGAAATTTAAAATTAGAACGTTGCCAGTTCTTTTTCGTGCCTGGATCGTGTCCAACACTTCTTCAACGTTAGCGATCTCAACGATGCCAAAGTCAAGTTTATTATTTTTTTCACTTTCATTGCATAATTTTGGTATCAAGAGCCACTGCTCTATTTATTTATTAAAATTATAATTGATTGCAAGAACTCCTTGATAAAATATGTAAGTATTTCAATCTATGGCATGGCGGCATAGTAAATTAACCTAAAGTTCGAATTTGATCAGTGTGTTTCCCAAAACAGCAAGTCGGGAGTTGTTTCGTTAATCGACCTTCGCCGTGTCTTTAGTCCTTGACCCAGAGATAAGAATCGAGTAGGGACTAACGGTCGATTCGTTCACCTACATTCAAGGAAACCATAAAATTCCCCTGGCTCAAGGTAAACTTATTATTGTCAAGTACAACGAACTGTTTGATCGATGGCCATAGCCAGTCGGTAGGTAGGTATCAAAATGTTTAATTGAGATTTATTTTATTTTCATCGGCGGATTACATTGTTTCGTTTTTCTCTGTTCGTGTTTATCTTTACGGAGCTTATTTAAATTTAATTTTTGACTAAGAAAACCTAAATAACCCTAGCGTGTTATATTAGATAAGTACATACCTATTTAAATTGATTTCGAAGTTATTGTAAGTATTTACCAAAATTGTATTCGGTTTTCGAAGAGTGTCAAATATTGAGTGTGTTACAAAATTTGATATTTCTTTTCAAACATTGTACAGTTTAGTGTAGGTATCCTCCTGTTTATTTATAGGGTAAAAACATGGACTTATAGGTAGGTTGCATGCATTTTGAACGAAGGAAAAATTTCTGTGTTACAGGAGGAAGGAAGGAAGGAATTTTAATTAAGTATAGAATAATAGTGTGTCTGCTCTCTGAAAACTCATTGATTTGTACATTCCAGGAAAATAAATAGGTAAATAATTCATTTACATACCTACATTTTTCAAGGCAGGTGAAACCATAAAATTAGAAAAAAACTTAGCTCTTCACAATGACAATTAGTATTATTTTAATTACATAGTATTTTCATTGATATTTACTTCCGATTAAATACACTTCAGAGATTCAGTTATGACTGACCATGTAGGCTGACGATTGGCTTGGTACCTACTTAGATACAGTTCATACAGTTATCTACGTTTAGGGGCTAGGTAGTTAGTTAGGTACCTAAATAATGTAGTGAATTAAAAATAGGGAATTAAATCCATCCTTCCCGTTCATTGTTTATGTCTTATATTTCTACAGATAAGCAATAAGTAGGTACCTATGTACTTATTGTTATTTTATGCCCTTGTGAGAAGAACGGTAATAATTTATTATGTTGATTATTTTATCAGAACAAGAGTCAACATTACCATTTTCTTTATTTATTAGCTTTCTCATTGATAAGAAATAATGAAAGTAATAATGTACCTACTTAGCACTTATTCCAATTAATTTAAGAGCGTGTTAGCATTTTACAAACGTAAATCGCGATCTTGGGAGATTTTGAAGTGATTTTAGTCACATAATTTATTGTTTTAGCTTCTTTTGACTTCAAACATCGTAATTATCATAGATTTTTGTTTAAATTCTATTAACAAAAACTCGTTCAAATTGGATTATTGACTATGAAAATAGCGGATTTCGAAGGTGCGATTTCCAGATGACGCGCGAGGGCACAACTTTGAAGTAATCTTACACCAAATATTATTACTAAGTAAGAAGGTAAAAAGGTATTCATTCGAAGAGGCATACCCTGAAATTTAAAATGCATTGAGAAAAAATCGATTTTTAATTCATGAACTTGTAGTTTTATCACGTCAAAAAAAATAAAAAATCGAGAAATCGACCACAAAAAAACACGTCATATCTCATAATCTAAAAGTCATTTGGCAACATAAATAATTTTATATGTAAGAAGAAACATTGCACCATAAATGTGTAAAAAAGAAAAAATATATGTCTTCAATCATTTATGAAAATAATTTTTCAAAGTAAGTATAAAATCGGTGGCATCTTACGGCCTAAATCAGTCGCGCTCTGGCGCTCGTCGACGTAGGACCTATGTCGGTTTACCTCCCGCCGCTGCGCAAGCGCCACGCGTGATATATACGTAAATTATAGTGCGACCAAATATTTTTGATCCGTAAGTATTATTTATTTTATTTGTGAATCTGAATGAGGTTCTTCATTTAAGTAATATTTTAATAATTAGGTAAAGTGGAACTATGTACTTAAAACTATTTTCTCTACAAACTTGTTATTATTTTACTTACAGAGCATGGGTAGAATAAACAAAACATATTATTTTGGATCAAAGAAATCTGTTAAGGCACGAAAAAGTAAAATGATTAATAATTTGCAGAAGGCAAGAGCATCTGCGTAAGTACTTATTTAATTTTTTAACAGGGGGTCAATACATTTGTGTAAATTATTGTTTTTCTACCAACACAACACTCGTATTCAGGTAAATGGCAAATCCACTAGCGGTGACCCTTCAACCGTAACCGTTTCTTTTGAACACACTTATATGTATAACCTTCACTTCTAACTATGAAAGCAAATCTTAGAAGTAAAATTTGACCCACTTACCGGTTTTCTATTTGAAATGTTGCGTACTTACATGTAAGAATTAAAGTGTGATTTTAGTTTTTTAAACTATACAAAATTATTTAAAATGTATGACTATTACTGATTAAATTACTTACTAATAGTTAAATTAAATTACTTATTAATAACTAACTTAATAATTTTCTATGTTTTTCTTTCAGATCAAAATTAAGAGCATCTTTGGTAAATAATATAATCCCCGATGCATCCTCAACTGTAACTTCTGTCTCCCTTCCTACTGTATAACCAGTAAATTTAACTTCTGGCTCATCCAAAAATGTAGCTTCCGACTCGCTCCCAACTTTTGACTCATCCACGGATATAAGAGAAGAACCTGATATCACTTATCATCAAATATCGTAAGTTGAAACTAGTTGTTTTTATTCTAGTAGATGAACTTTTGTTTTGTTTTATTTTCTTTAATATCAGCAATTTTATTTGTAGGACTGAAAACATGGACCTTGGTTTAATTGAAGGACGAAACCCAAACGTGACTTTTGATTTACCCAGAAAAACACCTAATTTATTTGTTTATTTGTATAAGTACCTACTTAATTGAAGTTTTTAAAACTATTTGTCTAATGGGCATCGCTCGACTTTTCCTTGGATCTATAATTGCTAGGAGAACACAATCAAAATAAAATGTTGTTAATCGCGGAGCCATCTTTTGTCCCCAGAAATTATCATCTCTGAAAACTTTGAAGACTTTTATGTTAAATTGACAGCCACACAGCAAACAAACACACTGAAATTGAGATTGAAACTATTTTATTGAGGTTATTGGTACTAGTACCAATAACCTCAATAATTAAACATCGTTAGTAGAAAATTGTTATTATTATTTCAGTACAGATATTTCAGTGTGTTTGTTTGCTGTGTGGCTGTCAATTTAACATAAAAGTCTTCAAAGTTTTCAGAGATGATAATTTCTGGGGACAAAAGATGGCTCCACGATTAACAACATTTTATTTTGATTGTGTTCTCCTAGCAATTATAGATCCAAGGAAAAGTCGAGCGATGCCCATTAGACAAATAGTTTTAAAAACTTCAATTAAGTAGGTACTTATACAAATAAACAAATAAAATGAGTTTATTTGTATTATGAGTAGCTACATAATGTTATTTTCTTCATCCATATTTGTATTAATTTAATTAAAATACACTAATAATCTATTGTGGACAGTCTTTTTATTTTCTCCGAAAACTTTTAGCTTTTTACTTCAATAAAATATAGGTACGCGGTACGCCATAGCTACAGATCAAGACCGTTTAGTCGTCGCAGCGTCGCAACTGTGTGCCGTACATGAGGAAAAACGCACACTAAGCGGCGTCGAGCGATAAAAACCTAAAACCCGAGCGCGTAGATTTGGAACAACGCTCTTAATAAGCTCCACCCACACTCTCCACAATCAGCTGACTGATAGATTGCTCAACTAAACAGTCGTTTCCGTATTAATAAATAAATAATTGAGCTTTTACAAGCTTACGAATCAAGTTCAAGGCAGTTTTTAATTCCGTCAATCGTCAAACAACTATTAAAAAAAAATTGCGAACTTTCCAGAAAACCTTGGCAATGACTGCGGAGTGTGGCCTTGTCTTTGGTTCAAGCGTATTTAAATAGGTACGACTAGGACTGCGTAACGACGCAGACGCAGTATCGCGATCTTTGGTAATGATCATTATGCGATAATGAAATATGCCTGCCTACCTAACTAGCTAGCCTGTTGCTTTTTATAGTCTGCTATGTTTACAATTTGTTTATCGATATGGGTTGATTGCCATCGTAAATAAATCTCGCTTCGCATAAAATCAACAGTACCTATTGTAAAAATCTACTTACGAAAATAGTCAAAGGCTTTTTATGCGTAAAGTTAAGCCAATTTTTATAATAGACCTACACTCGCATTGCAACGGCGAACAATCAAACATCCCGTTATTTCAAACCCCAGACCGCTACCCCTGACCTACTTTTTTCATAAGTGTAAAGAACCTAGGTAGACTAGCAGCTGAAGCTCTCACTATCGCGAGAAGGGCCAATTAGCTCAAGGTTCTCTTTGGAACCTTTGGATGTGTTTCGCCTTGAGCTCACTGAGGGGAGGGCTGAAAGCTCTAGGGAGCTACTTACAATATTAGGTTAGTTTTTTATCTCTGTGTTGGGAACTTTGAAAGCTTTTGTGCTAAGGTTCCAATAAGAATTTAAATGATGAATTTAGTTTACAGGTCGCCCATTATTGCATGGAATCATGTCAAATTTTTAGATTTTATTTATTCAAGTCGACTTTAATCTATAAATTCTCAGTCATTTAGTTTCTTCACTGATTTTCTGGTTTTGATCCGTATTTTAATTCCATTTAGTTGAATACAGTAGTTGGATAACACTGCATTTAACACAATGAAACATCATGAAACTTCTCCATTCCTCCGGGAAGAACAGTCGTTATACTCGTTATGTTAATAGTATGTTACTTAAGTTAAACGTAGTTTAATACGGCTATAAAAGAGAGCAGAGGTGTTTTCAAAGCTGTCTGTGAAATATTGGACCATTTGCGGGCCGTGCATTTAGTGCGCTGCCTGCTGCAATAGGTACCTAAGTATATATACTTTATTCAATGCAAACTTGCGGTTTCCTTTAGCTAGCAACACAGTCTCACAGTATTTCTATTTTTAGCACATGTTCAATATTGATCTGTAGGTAGCTACACGTATCACCTGATGAGGTGTCATAAGCTTTCCACAATATGCCTATTGTTTTCTTCTTATCAGATTAGATAATTGTAAATTACTTGAACACATTAATCTTTACCTATTCCTGATTGATGTCAAGTGCACTCTACATTGCGCAATAACATTGATATTCTATACGGAACAGTAGCATGTATTGAACTAACTGAAAATTTTCTTTCGACAAAAGTAGATGAATAGATGGTCGGCCTTGTCGCGCAATAATACGTAGCTGATAGTTTTATGATCCGATTTGTTTAGAGTAGACACGTGCTGTCGATCGTAACATCATAATTGATCATAGTTGTGAACATATGACTATAATAAGTCTTGATTTCATCGATAACTCTCTATTGAGGAGCTCGTGACAGCATAGACCGGTAAATGCCTATTGACTAGACGGGGAAGTTATGTGATAGATTTGCAAGAGATGAAAAAACGAAAAAGTAGAAGATTTGGGGGCTTAAAACAAAATTAAAGAACAATTAATCGTGTTTTTCTATACATACCACAGAACAGCAGCAGGTCATTAAAAATAAACTACCTACGTAGCTGTAGGTGTAACAAAATTCGATGAAAACAAAAGCAGGGGTGAAATGTTTATGATCCCCTACTGTTGTCATCCCACGTATCGCTTATAATTAAAATACTTTTCAATTTTGTCGTGAAGCGAAGCGGAAAAATCCCACCCAAAATTCCGGCATCGGAAAAGCATTGACCCGACCTTCAAGCATATTATTATACTCGCCTCCGCACGCAAATTGAACGATACCTAGCTTCAATAATCATAACATTCCTCGGTTCCTACAAAATTCCATATCTTTCGGATCCTCATACCGTCATTACGTAACGATTGAAAAGCTTGGCCTTGCCCTATTTCCGTCATGGTCGGCCAATGTCAGTGTCGAACCCGGGTCGAACCTTGGCGAGGACCGTTTAGTTCGTGTTTTGAAGGTCTGACGTCAGAGCATCAGATGTTGTGTTTACACGCTAATTCCAGATGTTTAGAGGTGGTAACAGATTTTTGGTGAGACGTGATATAACTTCACATTACTATGAACCTAGTTAGCTAGGTACTTAATTTTTTTTTTTTTATAAATCTGAATGCGTTCGGTTTCATTGGTGAAACGTGCATTAGTTTCAGTAACCATAGTGCCAGTAAGTATTCCTAAATATGCTTACTGCTTGCCCAAAAATCGTTTTATTGTGGACCTCCTGACGTTCAGAAAATAAAAGTAACACCTTTTTGGAGACTATTGTTGGATCAAAATTCATCTTCACGCTATTTCACGGTACACATTTTTGCTATCGTATCAAAGTTTACGGTGTTTACGTTTCTCGCTTTTATATCTATTGTGGTCATGGACGCTGTAAAAAGCTTGAGTAGATGACGGAAACAAAAACATACTAGGCATTTATTATCTCGAAGTAAATCAACTTTTACAGTTATACGAGAAAACACTTTCTATATAAATAGTTCCTACAAGTTTAGTGATGGCCCAGAGGCTAAGGCTTCGCCTCTCATGCTTGAGGTTGTGAGCTCAAATGTGACTTTCAATGTGACTGTTTCAATTCATATGTACTTTCTAAGTTTATCTTGGACATCACAGACATCGGTGAAAGAAAACATCGTGAGGAAACCTGGACTTATAATTAATATAAGTCTGAAATCACCAGACACCAACCCGTCAGTGATCGGAATAGGTAGAGCTAACGTACCTAAAGTTCAAGGAACAGAAACGAAAAGTGGGGACTTCCTTACGACAAAAATTTTTTTTCCTAATATTTTTTCCTGAAATTCGGAAATGTCTCGGCATCAGTTAATTACATTTAATAATAATGTATAATAATGTTTTTTTTTTTTTTAATTAATTTATTTGTTTTTTATAATTTCCGAGTTTCAGAAAAAAATATTCGGATTTTTTTTTGTCGTAAGGATGTCCCCACTTTTCGTTTCTGTTCCTTGAACTTTAGGTACATTAGCTCTAACTATTCCGATCACTGGTAAATGGTAATCGTTAACTTCCTTTTCATTCATATAATTCCTCACAAGACATCGCATCTATTCATCGACCTTCCACTTCCTGTCCAACCGTCAACGTTTTATTTACTCTTTTAGACCCATGCGTTTCATCTAAAAATCATGGAAGGGGCTTCAGGTTAGCACTTGCACCTCAAGCCTTAGAAGGCTTATAAAATATCTGGCCTCCACAAGCACGTTGGAATAATCGCCTGACTCAATACAAACAGCTGATTATGAGTAAGCCTGTAAGCAATAAACAATTATGCAAATGAAGGATCGTAAAGTCGTTCGCTGTTGACTGGCTTTTACTCGACATAGTAAATCGATTATGTGCGACCTAATTCTTTTATCGTTATTTATAGCAGGGTTGTGTGCACTCGTACATGCAACTTGTTTGCACTTGTGACGCTGCCTCTTTGTTACCAACTCTTATCTGAAAAGTAGGGTTGTTGTAGGATAGTTATGTAAGATTTTGCCATTTATGGCTTATCATCATCATCTTTCATACACCTATGAAATCTCCTTCCTAGCCTTAGGATCTTTCTTACTAACTAACAACCCCACATTTCATCTTTAATAATCACACACAGATACTCGTAATTTACTTTCTTGTCCCTCGTCTCATCCCTAGTGACTTATTGGTAGGCACGAGAAATTAAAATTAGGTAGATATCTAATAAAACAAAACTTGAAAAATATTCCATTAAGTACATCAAATCGTAATTTAGCATCGGGAAGTCGATCATATGATGACTAAATCCATAGCCTTATCACCGGTATTAGGTAATCTATATCGACTTGACAACACCGACGTAAAACAAAATATCTATTTTATACTGCAGGCAACATTGTCGATACTCAAAGATAACTTGTAAAAATAATCCTGCGCATGAATTGTTTTCGCAACAAATGCGGGTATTTTTGAATTTTAGAATAGATTATATAGTTATCTACCTACTTTAACTTTCTAGAATAATATAGAATTGCTAAGATAAGTTTGAGTGATAGCCAATTTCAGAACAACTTTCTTGGCAGAGAAAGTAAGTAAGTACAGAAATAAACATAATACCATTGTTGAGCAACTGCATTTCTTTATCTAAAGGTATTGTGATTTTTTTCACATAGATTACTATTGTAGGTTTACATGTACGTCAGCTGGCACGTCAAGTTATAAAAATCAAATCAAATATTTATTTACCTGCCCACATTATTTTCTTGTGCATTTTTTTACGTCTACGACTATCGCGTCGTTTGTGGCGTCGTCGTGACAAATACAGCTACAGCGTGAAACTCGAACCATTATCAAAAAGAAGGTCAATAACTGTAACTTTTCCAGTTCCCAGACCTTTCTTATTAATTCAACGTTGACTCACCTGACATCTGTCTGACGAAGAATCAAGAAGATTAAGAAAACCAAGTTCAAAATGAAGAATATTCTGAACCATTTTCTGGGGACAGCTTGTAACCGTGATGATATCATTGTAGAACTTTCGCGAACGATAAGTAATCGGTCAGTTCGACGTGGTACCCGACTGATTATCGCCGACAATTTTTCTTTATCAGGTGGAATGGTGGATTATGATATTATCAAAGTGTGTTTTTGTAGCGTGGTCGATTGAGTTGCCTTACTTTTAGTTTACATAGGTGTGTTCAGCTCAAAAATGTTATTAATCTTTGTAATATTTTGTCAATAATTTTTAAATGGAATGTCCTGTGAGATAGATTGACTTTCGGGAGTCTTTTTACTAACGGAAATCCGATTATCATGACCAAAATTATATTTGTTGGTACTTTCCCAACATTTTACTTGTCAGCTAACTGTAATTCGACCAGAAACAAGTCCAGTATTCAATAACCATGAATAACAATGAAGCAGTCACGCGATTTCATGAAAATACCCTCCATTCGCAACTCGACTTTTGATCTCAAGTACTTACGGCTCAAACGAAGATCTCAAAATCATAGACAGGTGATCGAAAACACCTAATCTTATCAATAGCTAATCTTTTGCCAGAATGCCGCATGGCGCATGTTCCGCAGTCCGCAAGTGTGATGTTAAGACATGCGAAGATTGTGAAATACCTGCTACCATACTGGTCTAGTATCATTTTCTTGATAAAAATCTTTATGATATCGATGACACACATATCGGGTAGGTAGATACATGTAATACGGTAGTATTGCTATGTCGTCCTAAATAATTAAGTCCAGCTCAGACGAGGGTCATCCTGCCTATCTATATGACCATTAAAGCACACGACGGACTAAAAGCCATCATCATATTATTATCATCAGCTTGTAGCAGTCCTCTGCTGGTGATATGATAATTATGACATTGCCCTATCTCCGGCCACCATCAAGGGCTGGCTACCAGCGAACTTGCGATGATTGTCTTTTCATATAGCCTCAGGTCGTTCTTACGTTAATGTTAAATGTTGAGTGGCCAGTACTACTACGTCTGCAGCGGGCTTTATAAATCAATCGTAGTACCTACTTCAAGAGAAAGTGCGCCAGTGTCCGCAGTTTTTGCGCAGACCACGCTGGGCACGAAATTGATTCCAATGATTTGGTCGATTTGTAAACGTGACGGCAGTGTTGGGTATCATTTGCATAGCAATAATATTTTACATTCTAACTTGACCGACAAATTGCAATTGATCATATTTTACATCTTTTGCTCTATGCGTCCTTAGACCCGTTTTCTTACTAAGATGAACCGGCCTAGTTTTTTTTCTATGATTATAAAAAAGGCGATTTAGTTTAGAATCTAGCCAGTTGGCATGAAACTTCTTGTAAACAATTTAAATCAACTTTATAGCCTTAGGAATCAACATCGGCGTTATCTAATTGAACTATGGAATTGCTAGACATAATATCATTAGGACAATGTCTAATTAATAAAGTACTAAATAAACTAGCTTTCAATAGGAAATCAATAACTTACAGTCACGTTACAGTGTGTTTTTAACAATATGGGTAATTTTTTGCTCAAGATGTCCTGACAAGGCCAGACCCGCTGCATCCTGCCTATAGATATTGTCCTTTGATCTAGATAACAAACAACATCTGGATGTTTACAGCGTTATAAACCAGATCCTGTAAAATTGTACTATTTCAAAATGTTTGCTTTAGCCAATTTCAAAGGTAACTTAACAGAAAATACATCAGTGTCGTAACAACCGTCCTTCGCTTAACAAAAACAGCAATTTTCCCTTCCATCCTGCATGCATTGTGCTCTGATAACTGCGCACTGCAATTCTTGTTATCATTGTAGTGTGTAACTGGACGTCAGAGGGCGCAGTCGCCATTGAAGATGAATACGAGCAATATCCGGCCTCGCCCGTTTGTGATGAGGAATGTGATGGCGGACGTTTATACGAATTTCCTGAATTTGTGCAAATTGAATGTTCTGCAGGTTGGTTGCCAAAATGGATGCTTTTATACTGCTACTTAATATTAATAGAGGGTATGGAGGGAGTGACTACCGAGGTGGCGACTAATAGGGAGGTATGGAAGAAGAAGAAATGCTGTGCCGAACTCAAATAATTTGGGATCAGGGCAGGAGATGAATGATGGTGACTGCCACTTAATCATATTCAATTCGACATACCTAGTTTATCTTAATAATTCTAATACTTCATTTTCATATCTGTGTCAATTTGAAAAAACAAGTGTAAGAGTGGATTTTGTTTTCCAACAGAATTTTATTGAACCCTTTTCGCTTGCCACTACGGCAACGGCTGACTTTAAGATAACTCATAGTACGGAAAACATGCAGCCATGGTGAAGGGACCATTAGCGGACCTACAACGAAATAAGTGAATGACCTACCGAAGATTTCTGAAGACCACCAGACAAACAAGAAGACCAGACCCACACAGACCAGGGAAGCATTGCAGAAAAGGGAGCAGGTCTAGGTAGACTGAGCAGTGTGCGGAAAAAGCATGAGCGCAGGGGGGAATGAGCGAAGTCAGCTGCTTTGTCGCTTCTGAAGCTAATTCCGATTAAAGATTATCGAAACATTCACAGGCTAATTAAGACTGTCGGTCCCATAGATATAAGAGTTTTTTTTTTACATTTCCTTGGTTGCTTCCCAATTATCATGATTAAAAGGTAGGTTGGCCTACTGGGATAAGTGTGGATAACTTTATAGTTACCTGAGGCTTGCTCATACATGCTTGCTCAATGTTATTGCTTTGCTATGGAAAACTTTGCATAAGTTACACATAGGCGCGCGTGACTGCGTGAGCCAAATGAGTCATTATAACATTGATTCACACAAGTGAATGCCAGTCAGCCACATTATATGCGGAACCATAGTTATTTCGAGACTCAGTGATGAAATATTATGGGTTTTTGAAGTTGGAGGAAAAATACTAGATTATATTTATGTTTTATTATTTGCATGTCCATGCGACGCGGTAGAATTTGGAGGGCATTATCATATAAGAAAACATCTATGTACCAATTACCCATGTTTGGAAAGAAATAAATGATTTGATTTGCTAGATAAGATTAAGATATAATGAAATGATTTAACTTAAATGATTGTGAAGACAGCTAGTGTATTAATTCACTAGCGTCACAAAAATAAATAAGTATTTCCTAATAATGCAGTAGATTGTATTGATGTAAATTTATTATGCAGTGTTTAATTATGTTTTTTTAAAGCCTAATCTTTATGCGCAGGCACAGCACCTTCGTAGCAATTAAAATTGTAATCTATAACTAAACATTAGTACTTGATAGATGAAAAGCTTTTTCCAGTTTGAATGTCGAGTCTCACGAGACGAGTCCCGCGGCAATAAATGGAACTACATACATACGTACAAATAAGTGAAGCATCTAATCGTATGACGGGATGCACTAAGATGTAATCTCCGGAATTTTTCTTGCGATATCAGAAACTCCCTGACAGGGAAAGCTTTCATTATTACCGAGTGCCATAGGATGTTTCCTCGACGCGGACGAAGTCGCAGGCACAAGCTAGTTTCGAATAAAATAATACAGATTGTTACTTTCAAAGATTTATTTTCATCATTTCATTCATTGTACATTGTTGGTATAAAACTGTTACTGTATACTTTAAGATAAATTAAATAATGTGTTCGTTTGTTAAACAATCTTTATTTCGTATAAGTAAAGGCCACTTGTTTTGGCTATCCCTGGAAATAAAATACAGAGTTTTTATGTAAGATAGAGTAACTGGTAATTAATGTTTTATGTGGAATGATTATTTTCCATGTAATATTATGGTAGGTATGTATGTGAATCTGAATGTGAATACCATTTATTTTGTTAAGCTTTATCCGAGTCGAAACGAAAAACAGTCAACTCGTATACTAGCAATTTAATAAGTTTATATTTCATTTAATCAAAGAAAATAATCATACACTTTTTTCTTTGAACGTGTGAAACGCGGGAGGCGAGCATTTGTCAGTACACTCTAGGATCGAGCTGTCAGACTCGAGTGTGATGACAAGCTTAGCTCACTTGTAGCATAATGTGGTACAATCTAACACAGTTATTATAAGTATTACCTGGACGATTTCGTAATCAAGCTTAACGGGGAGCGAGTGGTGACAGAACGGGGTGGCGGGAGGCGCGGTCGACTCCCGCGCAGACGTGCGACTCTCCAACCTTATTGTACATATCGATTAGTGAGATCGAAACGGCATTGTACTTTTAAGCTTTTTTTTGCGAGTCACCTGGCCAGCAATTTAAAAAAAACGAAAAGCATGTGTAGGGTTCCGCACTAAGGTAAAAAACACAAGCGGAAAAATAACAAAAATATCATAAGTGTACCTTTGTGAAAAAGTTTCGGAACTTGGTGTATGTAGCTTGATCGGTTCACTTTTTTTTGCCAACAACTTTGTTTTTAAAAATCACAAATTTTTGTTATGTAGTTGTTTATTTTACCCTTTTTAGCTGTGGTACTTAAAAAGGGTAAATAAAGCAAGATCATCTAGTATAACAAGAGTCCTGACTACCTACCAGGCATGCTAATAAGTTCTTCCCTCTCTTTATTTTTTTGGAGTCGCTAAAAAAAAGGAACCCTCTTAACGACTTAAAATTTAAAAAGTAATGTTGAAACAATTTAAAACATTATTTAATAATATTGTTTTTTTTTTTGCAAACAATACGACACTAAATTAAATGCGTATAGGTAAGTCATGATGTTCCCAGTCTGCATACATAAACAATCTTTTGAATATATCCAGTAGTTTAGTCACAGTGGTCACAGGAAATTTTTGTTCATTTTCAGCATTTTCTACATGATGTACATAGATTCGGCTAGCACCGACAGGTTACTGAGAACGACCCGCTTATCGGAATAAACACTAAACACAATACATGTTGCCAACTCGATCGATACTTCAAAAACCTTTTTTATTTCGATGTTAGGAGTTATTTGCTAGTTTAAAAAAATCCTATTAACTAGTACCTATTACCAGTGCTTTCATTTACTGTCGTATTGTCGGCGCCACCTTGTATAACATAACCCGAAATGGGGGTATTAAATTAATTAATTAAATAGGTAAATAAAAAAAATATGTGATCCACCGGTAGGGTGTCAGGAGCCAACCGGAGTTACCGGTGGTTAGGTCTCCAGAGCAAAGGACCTCCTAACAATGCGAGCCTTGTCGATGATTACCACCTGAATTAGGCCCTTGATCCAACAGCCTAACGAAAGCCTGGACAGATGTTGGTCGAGGCTTTTTATTATTATGTGCCTCTTGTGTCTCACTGCAGAAAAAAGCCTCCTTTCCTCAACATCTTTTTATTTTCTCTCCTTACTCCTCTCCTTTGCGTAGGAGTTTTACTCATGACGCCATCTTCTTTTTCCCTCGAAGTTTGCAAAGCCAAAAATCTGAAACAAATTGTATTAATGTAGCTTTACTTGAGTAAATATAAGGTACATGAAAAATAAAGCAACAACTCAACTTCTTCAACTTGCACAGGTATTTCTGAAAATCCCTTACGAAACAAAGTCAGTACCGGTTTCCGAAATGAGATTTTCGAGGTATTCCTCGTAGCGCTCCCGTTTTGAAACGCTCCCATCTAAGCGCTCCCGTTTTGTTCCACCAAGCACTCTCAAAAAGAGCGCTTCGAGGAACGATTAAAAATATTAAAATTTATTTCCTCGAAGCGCTCCCATGATTAACTTTCGGATAGAGATGGGACTATACTAACTGAAATTATCGATAATAAGTAGAACACATTGTTATAATATACAACTAGCGGCCCGTCCCGGCTTCGCACGGGTTTGGTAATAATTTTTTTTTGTTTTATTGTAAATCCTTTGGTCCACCAAATAGATGAATATAATCTACCGACATATGTACCTATTCATATTTTTTTATTATTTAGAAAGCTTATGATTTCTCTCCATTATGTTTCCCATTACTACCCCCTTCCCCGCACACCTCAATGTTTTTTTTCGGAAGTTTTTCGTAGAAATAAGGCAATGAGGTGTCACAGTCACAGTACCGTGGCGTGGATCTAGTCGCCAGGGGTTATTCCCATTCGTCCACACCCCGTCGCCAGTGGTACACAACTACACACAAAGTACTAATGTAATTATTATGTAGGTCTACTGCAATGTGATTATTATACGTATATAATTTATATTAAGTATATCTATGCGTTTTATTATAACATCCTCTTTGAATACCTACACAATAACATTGGTCCTTGTATACACATAAGAGTGCCGAAAGCAAAAAGATATTATTCTCTCAATTTCGTAATTTGGTTAAGCAACTTCGATGTCGATGATGCACACATAAGTTTTTAAAAATTATCGATATAATTCATTACTTCATGCTTTTCCCTATTTTTAAACGTGGGAGCGCTTCGAGGAAATAAATTTTAATATTTTTAATCGTTCCTCGAAGCGCTCCTTTTGGGAGCGCTTGGAGGAATACCTCAGATTTTCAAGTTCCTGGTCTATAAGTTAAACTCTACTTAAGTTTAACATTTTGAATTTCGAGTGTCACCTACATCCTACACACATCAAAAGAATCACCTTTGCCTAGTTCACTAATCAAATCAGAAACTGGCAGCTAGATTAGCAATCCTAAATATTAAAAGTTGGGACTTAGAAAATATGTAAATTATTTATTTTTCTTTATTCCTTTCAAGGTTATAGAACCTTCGGTAGGCCAGTCCGACTCGCTCTTTGCCGGTTTTTGAGAACAGTGTCAGTTGGAAACTAAAGTTTTGTGAAGAGGTAAATGGAGTAGGTATATAATGTAGGTATGTTTGGTACCTAATAGATCCGTACAATTGTACCTACAAACTGCAATAGCAGACCTGCACAAACACCATCATCACAACTACAGAAACAACAAAGGAATAGATTGATCTGTAGCCCATCTTTATAAGAGAGCAATTTGAATAATTCCGCTTTGATTGTTTGTCTGACAATCACTTCCCACATTAGCATAGCTGGTTGTTCGTCGGGACGCGGTCACGTGACCGTTGCATCGTAATAGGCGCGCGAGTGACTCAGCCGCCAGGCGCGCGGTCGTTGACCCCGCTGCACTCACGCGCACCCGACTACCAAGACTAACCAAGTGTCCAATGCACGCCCGAAAATATAGTACGGTTTAAATTTTCGATACTGGAACTTTTATACTTACAAGGAGTTTCATCACTAAAAATTTGTTGACCGTCTCAAAACACAAATCTCCATAGGGAGAAGAACGGGCAAGAAACTCCGTTTACAAGTTAACTTGTGAGTTACAGTAAGGCAATAATTACAAAATCCTGGGTTTAGCGGGGTCTGACCTAAATAAAATAGGTACCTAGATCAAAATCAAAGCTTTTATTTCAAGTGGGCCAATTACAGGCACTTTTGAATTGTCGAAACAAAGACAGCAATAAAATAATAGCTGTGAAAGTACAAAACACAACAAATAAACTAAGCTACAGTCCCACTCACAGGGCATAATAACTTGTGAACGTACTGTAGTTGCCCATTCCAAAGCGTAGATCTCTATGGAGAAGAATGGGCAAGAGACTCAATCGACCCTCTTTTAAATCATAATGTTGTTACAAAAACCTTGGATACATCATTCTTGTTGAGATGGTACATAATGTGTGAACGATGTAGCAAGACGTGCAGGTTAAAAGTGTCCATAGTACAAACAAAAAAAGACAATTCAAAAACAAAATAATTCGTTCAAATAAACCGTGGCAACTAAGAGATGACCAGTCACAACTGACAGCGCCCGTTCACGAACATGACGCATGGATCAGCCATCATTCAACTCAACCATTTTGAAGGGAACTAAATGACCCGACACACACGCCACCATCAGCGAGACATTTGAGTGAGCATGACATACTCTCAACCGCCAGGGCAAATTCAAGTCAAGAAAAGACGTAGGTTTCCAGTGAATGATAGCTTTCTAGTACATAGTACTCACACAATATAGGCAATGCGACTATATAATACTAAAAAGATTGAATTTATACAATGCAAAGACAGTTGAACAATCTTCAGCAGTTGAACAATACTATTTAATGCTATTAATTTATGTTTGTGCTTGTGGAGCAGGACCAGCATTGAGCCAAACATTATTATCAGCGATATAATCGCCCAACTTGTAATATGCTTGCTTACACAGTGTGCGTTTAATGCATGTTTTTTTCGACTCATTAACTTCAAGAATACTTTGTGGAATTTTATTATAACAGCATCTCAAACAGTACCCCATGAAAGATGAGTCTACTTTATCTATCAGCATATAAAAGCTACAGGACTGTAGATACTAAAAAAAATAGTTGTAGCAAACAAGCTTCGGGTTTTATGCCACTACAGAGTGAAGCCAACAAGGAGAACACAAAAAAAGAAAATTTTACTCAATCCAAGAAGCAAGGGTAAGATACAGATTCAATCATGGCGTGAACTTACTCCCCGAACTGTTTAATAAGTGCATTTGATGTGATCTTGAGAGATCGAAGCGTTGGTTTAAGTACTCTGAAGTTTGGTCTCTTATACTCGGTATATATGGTAATGGAAGATGCTCTCAGACCGACTCAGATGATAAGATCACAATCTCGATAAAGTAATACAGCCTCTAAAGGACAACTCAATGATTAGAAAAATTCCACGATCGATAAACGGTCCATAGTGACAAGTTGTCCACTTATCACTTATCATTGGGCACAACAAGGTGTACCCAAGCCAAGTACCTAAAGGGGCTTGGTTGAGAGATAACAAATAAATGCTGGATGATAACCGTGAATTATTTTCATTACATAATATAACATGTCATGTGCAATTTATGCTCGAAGTTTTTCGGCCAAACTTGGATATGCTAGACACTAGAGAGTAACGTACCTATCCATATATCCCGGCCTTATATAATGGTCTTCCAAGAAATACCCTTCGATTTCCACAATGAGTTACTAAAATGCTCTAGGATTTCAAAATACCGTATTCTTCTTCTTTGTGTCGCTGGTACGACATTGTTTATATTTTCTTAGACCAAAACTTCGCCACTTCCGCGGCCAGTGGCAGCGTAGATATTATATCATACCATATTAGTACCAAAATATTTGGACACCTCGTATAATATTCCTAGATCCCTCCAGAGATAATATTCTTATAAATACCGTTAGCACAACTGTCTCACGATTTCAGTTCCTATTCAAGAGCAACGGAGCTGCGCACACGCCGCCCAAACCGCATTCTGTTCGCCGCCATTGCTGTCAGTGAAAGTTCAAGCCTTTCACGAGTCGCCACATTTTTCGAACGATTTCTATTATAGTCACGGAAAATCTTTGTGCTCTATCAACGGTGACTAAATTATCTAGATTCAAGATAGCAATCAATTTCGTTGAGTCGATGATTCTTTTATGGAGCTGTGACCAGAAATGTGCCTCGTCGACAGCGTTAGCTGTGACTTCAGGCTAGGCCAGGCCCCTTGAAGTACAGCTGGTGGATAACATACAGGATGGAAGAGACACGGACGCGCAAGCGCTTACGACGTATAGATACAGTGCATCATTTTGAACGGGGTTTCCACATTGAAATTTTTGCAATATATTTTGAGAACAGTATGTATAATCCTGCAGACCGAATATCGGCCATGACGGGAGTGTCAGAGCAGACTAGCCGCGGGAGATATTATAGTGCAGTGCAATCTCACTTCCCTTACTCCCATAGTCCGGACGGCACCGACCTGAAAGACACCACGCGGAAGCAAGACCAATGGCTTAACGTGCTTTCGGCGACACGGGGGTATGGCAACACTATTTTCTAAAATCCGGCCTACTACTGAGAAATTACAAATTCTTTCTTCTTTATCGTGTGGTTAGTGCCTAACCTGGTGTCAAAGTTTTTATGCCGCCCATGGGCCTCTGACTTGGCATTACATACCGTCGAGAAATATCTCTCAGTTAAGCTGGTTTCCTCACGATGTTTTCCTTCACCGAAGCAAGTGATAATTATTCAAACAAAAAATAATAATTATTATTAATGTGATAATTATTCAATTACAAATTGAAAAACCCAATAACACTGCCCGACCGGGGAAACGAATCCAGGAGCTACGCTCAGTAGTAGCTTTTGTGACCACCAGTCCAACGAGACACTTTAGCGCAGTGTTTCGAGAATATTATAACAGTAGTGAATGTCTGCCTTGTTGGCAGTGGTGGCAAGCGGGACTGCTGATCATGAGGCCCTGGATTCGATTCCCGGGTCGGGCAAATTGTTTATGGGTTTTTCCATCAGAAATTTCTCAGTAGCAGCCACGGCGGTCCGAATTTGTGCCCGGTTGATGGCAATAGACTCGTCCCCTAATACATGGTACTTAAACATAACTGGCGAAATGTGGGTGCACACACAGTACACCTACCTATGCCTAACCCTTGGGGGATTACCAGCGTGATGTTATGTATAACAATTGTGAAGTCAATCATCGGAACTGTTGACGTTTGACGTATCGAGCCGTGCCCCTATTGGCTGTGGGCCGGAGCGCTTGCGTCACTGGCTACCCAAGGACCGATGGGATGCGCGCGCGCCTCTCAACAACACAATGTTGTTTACTGCCGAATTAGCTTCGCATGGCTGGCTTGGCACTCTGTTTATGGATACTAGGTTTTGCCCGCGGCTTCGCCAGTGTGAAGATCGAAAATCAAAAATGATTCGACAATTCTTAAATCATTCATTCAATCATTCACCGCAATATTTAGTATTTAGTTACGGACGGCCTGCCACTTTTCACCCTTATACATAGAAAATTGATCGACCGTCAGTGAAGACATGTATTTTTCTTTGTCTTCTTCCCATGGGAAGTTAATAATCAAATCCTAGTCAAAGTCGTCTACCTATGTGCATACTTGGTAGGGTTACAGACAGAGTTTCTTTTGCATTTATAATTATTATGAGTATATTTTTTTCTATTTAAGCCGCCAAAAATTGAATTTGTAAATGGTGTCCATAGCATTTATCTATTTTAAAAAAATCTACCTGTTCTCTTTTGGTGTGAATAATTCTTTTAATAGCGAAAAGGATTGACCGAATTGAAGCACGACCAAATAGATAATTTATTTTTAGAAAGTAAACATTGTATCTACATAAATGTATGTGCTAAGTAATGGATATACATAGATCTCGGCCTGAGTTATTACGATTTACTTACATATGTTCGGGTAAAACCTACATCAATGTCAAATAATTTCCAGAAACAAAAATACTCACTTCTCTACAGGAAGAATAATAATTTAATACATAGTAGTACATAGTATTTGTTTTCAATTTTAACCTATAACGCGAGACGTCTGTGAGACGCTGTAGAGATCACGTACGCCATCGCCATAATAATAAATTCGAAAAAAAATATAGTAGAAATTAACTTGGTAATTTAAAGCAGAAATAACTTTATTGGTTTCCGTTTGAGTCGATAGAGAAATTCCGAACGGAAATCCCAATAACATGTGCTCCATGATCTATCTGGTAATAGAAGCTAGGAAATAGAATGGTGCATTTACGAAGCAGTCTTATAAATACGTAGGTATGTACTTTGCAAAAGGACAAAAAATAAAAACGCCTTAAGACGCCTATGAGATAAGTGGGGATTTTCCAAATTATAAAAAAGTGATATTAAACCGAAATCAGACGTTTTATTTTTAATTATTCGGTATCTAAACGTCTGAGCACAAAATGAACCAATAGTGAGAAATAAAAATAAATGTCTTATCTCACAAAAGAAATTTAAACAAAAATGAACAGCTACCTTAATTAACGGTTCACTCGAGTGAAGTGTCTGATTTCGGAATTATTAATTAAAGTTGCGTTGGCCCTAAACGCTCCTACGTCCTAAAAAGCATACATAAGGCCCAGTTGAAAACCAGCGTCAGGCACGAGTTGTCTGGCGTAAATGCTGCATTGGGCGTATTTGGCGCAGCCTTGAGGCATACAACTGTAATGGTGGCAGTACACTCTCGCCCGAGAGCTCACACTATGATGTCCGAGACGTCTCGCATAAAACTTACACTGGTCAGGGACAGGGAGCAAGCCAGGAACATTGCGACTGGACTAGCTTTATCTTTAAATATACGGGGTGGAAGGGACACCGTACCGAAAACGAAAACCACATACCTACTCAGTACATCATTCTGAAACCCCACATAGACATTTTTTGTCAGTTATTAAAAAACATCTGCTGTTTCCTACAAAAGTGCAATACCTACAGGATCCAAATGTATGGAACAGCTGCTTTTTTTTTTAAATTACCGATAAAAAATTTCCATGTTGGAGGAGGGGGGGGTGGTCGTTCAGAATGATGTACTGAGTACGTGGTGACCGTTTTCGCGTCGGTGTCCCTTCCACCCTGTGTATATTATAGCCTTGAATCGCAATGTCTCGGCGAGAGCCACGATTACATTGAAAGTAAGTTTTGTTTCTGTTTTCACTGTGTGCTGTGACCCGGGTCAATTAAGTGTGAAGCGCCCGGGTTGCCCGGGAAATTCAAATTTTCTGTGGTTTTTTGCAATATGCAGGACAGTGTCAGGCTGTATGTCGAACAAAATATGTTTTGCGACCGTAACAAGTATGTAGTTACAGAATATCATATTTTAATCAACATACAACCCCCACACTGACCTGCAAAATGCAAAAAAAAACCCTGGCGGTTTCACCTTAAAAAAAAACTTTTTTTCATACTTACGAATACTAACGGGTTGCAGGCAGCGGTTCGTGTGGCATTGGTTTGGCAACCACTGGTGGTTCCTTCCCCGGCTCCGGCGGCAGCTCAGCAAGTGGCAAGTAGCCCCTACCACACGTACAAAACAAAAATCAAAATAAAATATTACCAAAATAAACATGTTTCTTGGGAAAATACGCAACCCCTCTGGCTGAATGTAGACATTGTTACTTTTGATAGAACCTGCCGAGCCTGGTACCATGACGTCTTAAAGCAGGAATGTTTTAGTATTATTCCATTGTGGGAAAGAGATGGCGCTAGACATCCTGTATAGCTCTGTCTCTTTCCCACACTGGAATGACGTTAAAACATTCCTGCTTTAAGACGTCATGGTAACCCCACTGCTCCTTCTATACACGTTTTCTCGAACACTAATGCAAGATTTATACAGTGCCATTTAATTGCCAGTTGTATGCGATAACTTGAAGCAACAATGCAAGTTGCAGCGTCTAAATATTGTTGAGAGATGATGCGAGTCTTTTGTTGCCACAATTTGCTGAATGGGCTTTGGTGAAGACGGACGTAGGATTTCATCGCCCTGCGTTCGTTAACAATTTGAGCAATCTTAACAGCAGGATTGGACTTCATAAGCCTCTGGAATTTGGATAAACGACCAAGTGTACAAGAAGGGGGTCGAGTACGTCTGTATTTAGACAATCTTATTCGGTTTTAAGGTTCGTCTCTATTCAAGCTACTCGTAGTGCAATAAATACATCGGGTGGACACCCGAACTAGAGTGAGGTCTTTCGAGCACCCGCAGACGGGGTAACTATTTAATGAAATTGTGCCATAGCTCGAGTTGCTGCCCACCGTCTCGTGATAAAACTTTAGTGACTTTCTACGGCATCCAATGAAAAAGGCTTTATCATACTCACGAAGTGCATGAGCGCTTTAATAACATTGTTTATACTATTGGTACATATTTGAGAATTGTCTCTAGAAATCGTATTAAAAAAACAAGATGGCTGCGTCAGTTCCGACTAAGGCCACGTGCCAAAACAATAACATAATAATAATAAATTTTAATTTCTATAAATATCGCACATAGCTTGTAACTTTTCCTTGGAAAGTGCAATAAATAAATATTTGTTTGGCTGTCTTGCACCGACTGTGTTAGCACTAAGCATACCTAGGTACTGTTTACTTGTGTGGTTAGCAGCTAGACTGTATCTTTCGAGTCTTCACTTGAAAACCTAAAGTTGTAGTGAAGTGTTACTAATATAGTTTCAAGTTTCTATTTACTAACACAAATTGTATTTTAGCATATGTATGTTACTCTGTAAGGTAATCTATGGGCCAAAGTTACCTGAAAATAAATAAATGTTATGTTATGTTATGTCATGTAAGCCAGTGAGCTAGCAGATCAGTTCCTCAATGCGTATCATGGGTACAGTCAGCCTCAAAAAGATTTCTCATTTCATGGTCCACAATCTTTGTGCAGCAACATTGTAACAATTTTTAGTTCCAAAACATATTACACATATGTGGTTAGTTGTAGATATATATTGATACAATAATAAGGAACACAAATTGTAGACACACAAATAAATTCTTGTCGGTGTTTTGATCTTTGGAGGCTGACTGTACTATTTTACTTAAAGTCTTTCCACAGTTATTTAACCTCAAACTTCATATCACTGCGACCTTTCTACTCATAGCAATATATCTTTACAAAATATATTGATCTATATTTTACGTGACAATAAGGTTGCCTATGGACTGCAACTGTAAGGTGTAAAATAACAGCGAATAATATACTATACTCACAGAGACAGAAGTCTACATACAATGATACGACCAAACCACATCATGTCAAGTTATTTGTTATTCATTAATATTTTCCGCATTAATTTGTTTCTCATCATCAATGCAGGTAAATCATGAAATACGAGTACAACTAAATGTAAGTAGGTTTCGGACAGTGAAATTGGCGTAGATTTGTCCCGTACGTACATATAAGGAAATGCCACAAAAATACTCTGATTTTTAGTCTGTCTTGTTAGTCGAGTCGTCGCAAGTCCGGGAAAAGTGTTATTGGGTTTTTCCATCACGAGTTTCTCAGAAGCAGCCACGGAGTCTGGATATATGCCCGATTGATGGCTCACCCACTATTGACATGGAACTTAAAACATAACTGGCGAAATGTGGGTGTACTATTAGGAACACCTCTGCCTAACACTTCGGGGATTACAGGCGTAATGTTATGTTTCTGTTTGTCCAAATATATGCAGTGGTGACTACAGTTTCAGCAAATCCCGAATTCAATATCATGAATAGTAAATCGTTTTGTTATCTATGTAATACAAACGAATATCGTATTAAAAATGCAACATGCATCATAGTAGACGTGTGACTGATAACATAATATTTCGTTATGTGATATTTGACTTTGAACTTGACTTTGACCGTCAGACAAGCGGACAGTGTTTGTCTTTTTGATTATTTAACTCATCCATCAGAGCAATGTATGAAGTGGCGTGTTTTTCAGTACCTAGGTATAATATTGCATGAATGTATGAATGTACGTGTTGCTAGTATTATTCCATCTTTTTGAATGACTTTTTTAGGGTTCCGTAGCCAAATGACAAAAAACGGAACCCACCGCAGATAGACCAAAAACACAATCTCGTAATAATAAAAACCTACTTATGTAAGAGTATCCCAAAATAAAGCCTAAAATAGGCCAAATTTTTAATCTTGTTGAAATAATTGTAGTAATTTTTGTAAAATTGGGTGTAAAAGTGTTAAATCATTTTATCTATACTTAACATTATGAAGAGGTATTTGTTTGTAAGTTTGTATGTAAGGGGTAATCTTCGGAAGTGCTGATCCGATTCCGAAAATTCTTTCACTAACGGGAAGGTACAATATCTCTGAGTGTTCTATAACACTCAGGGATATTGTACCTTCCCGTTACATTTAAAACGTTCCCGTGGGTACTTACATTCCGTACATAACGAGAGCGAAGCCGCGAGCAAAAGCCAGTTCAACTATACTTATGAAAGTGGTGAATCTGCAATTTATTCCGCTACACTACCCACTCTAAGCAAATGAAGCTGTACTAACCAGCATAGCGTCAATAATTTCACTAATAAGCGGTTCGCTAGTAACTGAATTAACACCTGGACAGTCCGTGCTAACATACGAACAGACAAGATACGCTAAATACGAAATATTGTTAGTAAGTATGCTGAAATGATCCAGTCGTGTAAAATGAAACTTTAAAAACTAAGAAATGAACTCTCAGTTCAATTGTAACAATAGATTTTTCAATCAACTGCTGTTGTAGAAGAAGGTCCTATTAGTTGTACTTTTAAAGTAAAATTGATATCAGCAGTAGTGTTGCAACAGAACTCTGCTTCCGCTTCCGCTTCTGCAGAAGTTCCGCAAGCTTTTTCACTTCTGTTTCCGTTTCTGGTTCCGCAACTTTATTAACAGAACTCTAAACGGAGAATACAGCGAGGAGCGCGGGGGTGGGGGCGCGTGAACGACTGGACATGCATGACGGAATCGGCGCGTGCGGGGGGTTGGCGGGGGCGGTACACAAACACGTCGCAACGACTTTGTTTATCATTCTATTTTCTGTTTCATTCTGCGCATCACCGCGCCTCGTGACGTTTAACGTAAGCTCGTAAATCTTCTGTTGATTTTTTCTTATTTTTGTTACTTGTTACTTAGGTACCTATTAGTTTTGTGTCGAGTGCAATTATGAAACCAAAAACCAGTCCCATTTGGAACTATTTTGTTGAGATTAATGACTCAAGTGCCCGATGCAAACTCTGTGAAAAAGTGTATTCGCAAAAAGGTCGCACGACTACAGCGGAGCTGGTTTAATATAATTATGAAGAACACCGAAACAGACTCAAAGGTGTAAAAGCGGCCAAATTACTTTTTATTAAATATAACTTACCTCTGTTTAACTTCGAGTACTAAAAGTACAAAATACAAATGAAATATTCTATTAAACAAATCTGAAAAAAATAAAAATGTGTTTTTTCTTCATAGTATTAACACTTCCGCTTCCGCATCCGCATCCGCTAAGATTTACTTTTGACATCTGTTTCCGTTTCTGCTTCCGTTAAGATACTTCCGTTACATCACTAATCAGCAGTAGCAATAACAGAGTTCGAATCCAGTAATCGAGATCAGAGGAATATGTTTATGCTTCCAAAGCCAAAACAACGCGATACGACATTGAGTTTCATAAGGTTGTTGTCAGGGAAACTGCAACTACTGTGAAAACTGAACGGCATGATGTAGGTCAGAAATAAAACGACGTAAACGTAGCAACAATTGTAGATAACCATGTACAATTTAATATCCATAACAACCCTACTTAATAACTGCTAATAAGAACTGTAAAATACTTTATAAAAAAAGCGTAGGCTCCTCTAAAAATATACACTTGGTTCATAAAAACGGCCAGCCATAATATCGCAATAGTTTTATGAAAAAGTTAATTAGTAGGTATATAAAAATGGTATCTGATCTAAAGTTACCATTCGGTTCTTGGCGGTCCCAAATATTCTGAAAGGTACCTTATGCTATTTAAATAACAATCACTATTGCAGTCTTGGTTCTAGGCATCTAAATCTTCATCCTCAGGAAGAACACCTTCGTCATCTTCATTGACTTCTACTACGGGAGGAGGGCCTTTATCATCCGGTTCTTTCCCTATAAGCAGTTCTACCTCATCAGGCAGATTTACCTTTTCAGACGGTTTTGTCTCTATGGTCATGTCAGCAATATTAAAAGTCCGGAGGTCGCAAGAGTTAGACTTGGAAGAAGAACATTTTATCTTCCTTTTTTCAAATCGCCTGTAAATTAGATCCCTGTGAATGTAAAGTTAAGTTAAAATTTTGCTGTAAGTTTGGAAGCAAAAGTGTGGTAGAAAAAAAAATCAGCAAGGTTTGGAATAAAAACAAAAATACACACCTTTAAAAAAATATGCTGTATGAAGTTTGTAAAAAGTATTCATAAGTATTGATGGTTGATAATAAAAGAAAAAAATAAAAATAAAAATAACCAAGGTTTAGATAAAAAAATAAACATACCTTTAAAAACATGATGGAGAAAACAAAAAAAAAAAATGCCACTGTTTATTCGTTTATTGATAGAATAGCATTGAGAAAGATAGAAATATAACATTGTTTACTTCGCACAGTGGTGGTACGAGTTTAAATGCCAAACGGAATTATTATTGGCATTGTAGAGGTAATAATGTTACCGCGGTTAGGCTAGCAACAATCAGCTGATTTAAATGTCCTAATAATAAGAATAACTTTGGAGTGCATCCAAAATTTTCATGAAATTATTTCCACGGTACCACTGATATTATAAAACGGTACTTGGAATAAAACGCGGGAAAATTTCCGCTTCCGCGAATAAACTTTGTCAACAACAGCTGTTGAGGAATTTATAAAAAATAAATGAAGCTGTGTAAATATTGGTTTAAAATAATTGATTCAAATATTTCAAGGACTTTCTAGAAACATTTCAAATTATCGCACTATTCGTCGAACTTTAAATATTGACTGTCATTATGTAGAGCTATGACGTCACACAAGCCGCTGCAAAATGTAAGTTTTTTTTTTAACACTTTCGCTGCTAAGTTCAAATAATTATTTTTTTACTAGAATTCGCGTCATCTACACACTGACAGCTGCAGTCTAAGAGCGACCTTATTTTCAACATAATTAAGATCACTATAATTAGCTACGTATAGAGAGGACTCGGGAGGCGGGTTGTGTGGCGGGTGGTGTTAAGCACCAAAAGTGTTAATTGACTGTTTAGATTAAGATACTATACGATTTTTTAAGTCTTGTTATCCAATACTCACGAATCCACAAGAAAGCTTATAACAATCGCCGTGAGAAATCGAATACTTAGCAGTTAGTAGTCAGGTACAGATTGCCATTTTAACTGGCCATACCATACAGATACTTTATGGCATATAAATGATAATACCAGAAACGCTGGCCACCCCCCACCACAGCATAGCACAGCTGCGATCTAGATTTGTAGCTCTTACAATGTCCGGACTTTATTATTGTGTACAAAGTTAAGATTTTAGCTATTGCACCGATAATTCTTGTACTGGTGCCAGCGTAGGTAGGTACTGTTCCCGTCGTATGTACAGATTTTCGTAATAACGATATATTTAAATCTAATGCTCCGTTGGTATCCACTTATCCAGAAGGAGAAATAACCGCTTGGATAGTCTTACTAACTACTTTTCACAAATTAGCTTCAGACTTGCAACAGCCCAGTAATCCATTAAAGGAGATTTGAATTAGAAAGCGAACTGGCTGATTTGTCTCGATTTGCTTACTTACGATAACAGTTCTTTTGGAAATTATCATCATCCGCAGCCTGAATTCACCTACTGCTGGGTATACCTACAAGACACACACAACAAACCTCTAAGGTCCTGTGCCAGCCTCATCCAGGTTTTCCCCCCGATGGCAACTATGTCGTCTGCCCATGTTGCCGCCGGACGACCCACATTTCTTTTTCCAGTGCTTGGACGCCATTCGGTGACAGCCTTAGTCCACCTATCATCACCTTAGCCTTGATAGATGTCCTGCCCAACTCCATTTGAGTACCGTAACGCGATTTCCGATATCAAAAACCTTTTGGAAATACTTGTTTGAAACGTTAGATGTTGATACACATATTCAACAAAACGTTAATCTGGAAGCTATCAGTGAATGAATACGGTAGCAGTCACATGCGCAATTTAAAACGATTAATAGATTTATGCGTTATATCGCAACGTGCGCAGGAGTGGCTGAAGTCGCGGGCCCATTCGTACGGCACCGGACGTGCGCCAGCAATTCATTACGTTTCGTGACGTACCGTGCCATTTGTTACAATATAGGAGTGCGGATGCATTAAATGCTTGATAACATCGCAGCGGTCCAAGGCGAAGATGGCGAGACGAGCTTGACTACTAACGAACGGACTAGCAAAAGACCGAAGTGTGTGGAGAAGGATGGCGAAGGAGGCTAGTAAGGTAAAGAGTACAGAGGCGTATTCCAAATCCGCAGTAGTCTTCGGGAAGAAGCGAAAGATATTGCGCCTGTTTCGCTAACAAGATTCAATCTCATTTACTGTTTCTTATTGTAAGTTGACAACTAAGTAACTAAAGCCATATAATATGAGTTTTATGAATGATTTAATACCGAACAACTTCGAAGTGATCAAAGGGAAAACCTCAAAAATAAGAGCAGAAAACCAGCAACTACAAAAGATATTATTTTAAATAGACAGGAAAAGCTTGCAAAACAATATTCAACAAGTGAAATTCTTACTGGGTAGCACGAAAATTTTACAAATGCATCTACAACGATCTTGAAGATGATTTGATTTAACGTCTTACCGACAAAAAAGTTTCCTAGCGTGTTTTTATTAGAGCCCTTCTCCCATTACGATACACGCAGACGAATAGTATCCCACGGGAGTCTCTGAGACTAGTCGCCGCGGAGTATCTCACATATGTATATTTAAATGGAGAATCGCACACTTCGCTACCAGTATCCAACGCGTCCGCGACTAGTCTCGCAATACCCGCCGTGCGGTCGCCGGCGTGTCGCGTCTCCTACGAATCCTGTCAAAATGACAGCAGAACATGAAATAAAAATATTCAATTAGTTCAAGTAATCGAAAAAAAATCGTGTTTAACTTAAAATTGCTTGATTACATGAAAAACATACGACTGTCAGGGCTTGTGAAGAAATTGGAAACAAAAACGTCCTTCATTCGTCAGAAGTGCGTGCTGCAAATGATCAAATGACTTTATTTTCAGTAGCTGAATAATTATGCGAACCATGAGTCGCGAGCATTTATTCAACTGGTATTCGACTCAAGTATCGTATCTTACGAGTATCGCAATGGGGGAAGGGCTTAACAGTCGTCAGTCAGCTCAATCGTCGCCGCGTCGTCCAAAAAATCTACGCAATAAAAATTGGAAGAGGCAAAGACAATAAACCCAGTATTTCTCTGCCCGTCTTGGCTATAGGCCAGTTAACCACCATAGCATCTTTGATGTCAGATCTATATTCAAATCGTAACTCTAAAAACAATTGGTATATTTTCACCCAGTTTATTGGCTTTTGTTACAGTTACCTAGACTAGAGAAATAGTTTTATTTATTTGAATGGGTAACAATCTTGCGTCAGCTGATTAGGTTTGAATTTCGAACGGCACAAAGAGGTGTTACTTGAGTATACTTTTTTGATGTGTCGTTTTTAGTAAGTGCTGTCTGTTAGTGGCCGGTGTTTTATTCAAAATACTTTGATTGAACCCTTTTTGTGCTAATAAACGTAAACATAATAAAATATTATAATAACGGGTTAAACGATCCCGGTCATACTAAATATGTTTGCAGTGTCGAATACCTGTCGATGTCACATCATTTTTGGACTATCTATTGTGTCCAAAAAATAGGTACGCAATCGAAAATCTGTATGACCTAGAGCTAGCCATTTTTACTGAAAAAGGAAACAAACTTTACCACAGTGTCACAAAGACGAAATAAGGAGAATAGATATTCTCTTTAAAAAAAGACTACAAATTCTATTCGGAAAACACGTATGTAGCTCCAGGATATAGAAGCTTATTGGACAGTAAGAACCAAAGGAACGGTAAATTGGCAAAGGAAACCTAATAATGTCAGGCAGCTCTAAACCTAATAATCAAAGATTAGGTTTCTGTGCGGATATTTTTTGTTGTTTATTTTTTGTTTTTGTATTTTGGTTGGCAGTATCAATCGGTATCACTAGTTTCATTTACACTGCAGTCGTTGTTATTGAATTACACTCTGAAAATCAAAAAACTGCGTATGGATCCAAAAAAAAAAAAACCTGAATAGTAAAGTTCTACGAAGTTAAAACTGTATTATCAGGCACCTTTTGAAGATCATAGGTTATACTGGATATGAAAGGCGGAGGACAGGGCTGTTGTACTGCGAAAATAAAATATCAACAAACCCAGCCTGATTGATATTTTGAAAAAAAAAAATTGATTCTGTTCCTACATGCATAATGATATTATGCAAACAAGCGATAATACTCTACATATATGGAATTTAATAACTCGCATAATGTAATTCAATCTTGATTCCACATTTCCTGCTCTTATCCTGCGCAGACGCATTTAACTACAAGTACCTTTTTACTAACAGATTACAGTCTAGTTAGTAACTCGGTAATCTGAGATGATGATGAGAATGGTCGCGAGGGCGACTCTTGAGTATGAAGCCCTGGGTTCGACTCCTGGTTCGGGCAAAGTGCTATTGGGTTTTCCATCAGGATTTCCTCAGTAGCAGCCGCGGAGTCTGGATTTGTGCCCGGTTGGTTGAAATTGGCTCGCCCCCTATTACATGGGACTTGAACATAACTGATGAAATGTGGGTGTTCTACTATGTTCACCTCTGCCAGACCCTACGGGGTTTACAGGCGTGATGTTATGTTATTTTGATTCTGAAATCTTAGTCTATCGAAAACCAATTTCGGAAGCTCGGCACTGGGTGAGGAACAGCACCTCTCTTTAGAACCATGAACAGTTGAGAGTCTAGATATGTGTCCAGTTGATGATAATAGGCCATTTAGATTTTTGCCCGTTGATAGGCCCGAGCCTATTGTGTGGTAAATGTGGGTGTATTATGGGTCACCTCTGCCTTACCCTTCGTGGATTATAGGCGTAATGTTATGATTAGATGTGTAGGAGAGGGTGCTTCTGAATTTCACCAAGTCGCAAATCTTCTACCTGACCATAATATAGTACCAGTCACTAAAGTACAGTTTCATATTGAGCCAGATGACATGAAGCGACCAAGAGCCTACTAGAACAAAATTATGGAAAAGACCATCACATGTAGACGCTCGTACTAAGGATCCAGGAAGAGACAACACCGACAGATTTATTTAGCGTATAGCAGACACTAAACTTGTCTCCCCGACGGCGACGCGAAGTGTCATGGCGTATGTGCATCTATTCCGCTTGTCGCTTGTCTATTTGCGTGTGCGTCGACCGACGCGATCGGCGCGCAAGTGCAACAACCCCGGGTAAAGTCGCCAGGTTTCAGATGGTTAGCAGGATTTAGAATTATTATATTATTATTATTTTTGATAGATTGAGGGTTTCTTTTAATGCTAAACGTAATTTAAACGAGATTGAAATTCTGCCATCTATATACGATTGACGGAATATGATCTAAATAATCGTTAAACGTGTAATGCTCACTTGCATCAAAATTTACATAAAATTTTGATGCAAGTGAGCATTAGAAGTAGACTCATATTAAATAGGAACAGGCCCCAACCAAATGCAGAAGGAATTTTAACACGTTTTTGAGATCAGGAACTTTTATAAAAACAGTCAGTTTGCTATCAGTATCTTAGTCATTTGCGTGGAGAGTGGTATTTCATTATGAGTTGGATCGGTTGAGGATCTGAAGGACCAAAAGAATAAAGCTGACAGCTGGTTGGCTGGGTAGTTTAGCAAACGAAACGTTTTCTTAAACATCACACATGTTAAAAAGAAAGTAGGTAATTAATCATTAATCTGACTAATGGTACTCGTAACATTAAAAGTGTTAGACTTCAATGTAAAACACAAAATAATGTTTTTATCGATCCTATCGAACCCGGTCATATTGTAGCTTTTAGTAGATTACAATCTATTTTAGTTGTTAGTCGAAGATAAGTATGTATTATTAAAACACGAGCGGTAACTGCGCTCAAAACACGGCTATTTTTAAAAGAATTAATGCGTCGTAAAACAAATCGTAAGGTATGCCTCAAAACAAACAATTACAAGAAGACTGAATAACTAACTACTCGTACGAATATAATATAATAATATACTCATAAGATTTAAATGAAACTTAGAACGGTTTAAAGCAATAAAACAGGTTATTAATTTTAATTCCGTCATAATATGCACCCATACAATGGCGGAATGCCCATTGAGAACCACTATATTATTAGGCCGACATAAAATGACAAGACATGTCGATCGATATAATAAAAAAAAGAAGAAGAATGAAGATATACATTTGGTGGAATGTCGTTTTGACAAGCATGAAACCAAATTAATAACTGAACGCGAAACTAGCTTACTCTTTGATGCCGCGTAGTTACTTACTACTTGTAAATCTTATGAAAATAAATATAGCTGACCTGTTAACTCAATAAAAGTGGATGTTTGAAAAAAGGTTTTAACAAGATGCAAGATAGAAAATTCTCAATCGACAACCTAAGCTTCGCTTTGAGAGATCAGAGACTTATTGATATAATTATAGTATGCACAACAAGTTCGCTACCATTTGGTAGAAGTCCCACAAAGTTGCAAATATTTGGCTGCACTGCCAGCATCCGACATGCAACACATTTACTACAAGTGCTCCGGCACTAACCTATCCCACTGCGCATATGTCGACGTCTGGATCATTAATAGTCTGGCGGTTTATCATCTCGCCAATATTACCGAGGGAATTAGGAATTAGTGTAGGTTATTCTTTCGACAGTTTCCATGTAATACGTGTCTCATCATCTGCATCCTTTTAACAACTTGGTTGGAGGCGACTTTCAGTTTAACCAGATGCAGCTGAATATCAGTATTTTACATGGAGACTACATCATAACCCAGTCAGATCCAGGGTACCACGATAGGTACACCTTTTTGGCGTGCGGAAAGCCTAAGGGTACTATCAGATTTACTGACTTAATCCATACGGTGTTCTTCATTTGCTGTTGCTCGGGGTTTTAGAATACTTGCGCAGTCCGTAACGCTCCCCCTTGCAGGTATTGGCCCACCATGACTTTCATGCGAAACCCGTCGGCCATTAAAATGATAACAATGGTTGGTTGCCTGTAAGTTTGATTTGGGCTATAATTGTAATGGAAAAATCGATTGTTTGCCAGACGATGTAACATGTAACAATCGGACTCGTGACTACGAATAGACCGCGATAGACAATCATAGACCAACGAGCTATGCAGTTCATGTTTATCTCGTAACATATACATACATCATATCCTTGGCGATGACAATGACGTCATTATCAGTGTTAGTCATCTTCCACTGCAATGAGTCCTAATGGATTTTAATTACATATGAATTAAAATATGGGCCAGTGCGTCGTTCGTGCAAAACAAGTATAAACAATCTTCCATTGTCGATTAATGTGTAAATGTTTGAATAAAGTAACTCGAATTTGAGTATGGATATGGATGGATTTACAAAATTAGGGGAACGCATAAGAAATTATGAATGGACTGTATGAAATATGACATACCTATATTACTAGAGAGGAGAAGACTATTGACTTGACGACTAACAGAGTATTATAATAGAAGAAGACATGCTATGCTACGCTGATCTGACCAAGTAAATTGAGATGAGCTCAGAAGAATGATGTGTTAGTAGAATGAATGGTGCATCTGTAATTTTATTATAAACCTTGAAAACCATAAATAAGGCCAAGACAGGATAGCACATGAATGAAATTTTAAAGATCTCCTATGTGAGCGAAATTGAAGTGAATTTTCAATGGAAATATAAGAAAGAATACGTAGGCGATTATGTTCAAACTATAAAGTGAAAATACGGTAAGCATCAAGAAAAGTACTTACTCCCACATTCGAACAACATCCAACAAGGCACAATTTATATTCCGAGACGCAAAGCAACCCTGAATGCTCTCACAAATGACAAATCCGATATAAAATCCCGGCTAACACAAAGCGCAATTATCGTAAAGCGAAAGAAGGTTTATCATGCAACATACATCAGTGATTAGGATCAAAGCTGCGCCTGCGCCTACTGGAATTCGCGATGTACTCCGTGTACTGAGGAATAATAGGCAGTGAACGAAAAGCCGATATCGGCGCGCCCACGGCTTTGCGTTTTGTAAATCTGTATAACTGCCAATGGAAGTGCTTCCAGAAGATCAACACGCAAAATATGTTCGGCAAACTAAAGCTTTGAATGAAAATGAACAAATAAAATCATCTAATCTTATATGCAATTTTATGAGACAGTGAACAATTTTATCAGATCCTAATGTGCTCTCTCGGCGTCCAAGTCAAAGTTACCATATCAAGCAAATCAATAGATCTACAAGATTATATAATGCACCAGGGAGTGCACCTGTACCTATTTGCGAGCACACTTCTTGTGCACTATAATATAATATTTTCTGCATCGATTGTTAGTCTTCGCTGAGATTGGTCGCCATGGCCGAAATTCTATGTGTCGAAAGTCTTTGAATAATATAGTGTATTACGGAGTGAATTGCCTCGTCGGTCGAGTGATCGCAAGCCCGGCTGCTGAGCATAAGGTCCTGGGTGCTACTGGGTTTTTCCATCAGGAATTTCTCAGTCTTCTTTCTTTATCGAGTGGTTAGTGCCTAACCTGGTGTCAGGGTTTTTATGCCGCCCATGGGTCTCTGACTTGGCTTTACATACCGTCGAGAAATATCTCTCAGGTATGCTGGTTTCCTCACGAAGTTTTCCTTCACCGAAGCAAGTGATAATTATTCAATACGCACATGATTCCAAAAAATTAGAGGTGCGTGTCTTGGGTTCGAAATCGAGACCTATGACTTAGCAGTCTAACGGTCACACCACTAGGCTATCCCTGCTTAATTAATGCTAATTTCTCAGTAGCAGCCACGGAGTCTAGATTTGTGCCTGGTCAATGGCAATATGCTCGCCCTCGGGACTTACAACATAACTGGCGAAATGTAGGTGTACTATTAGGTACACCCCTTTCTAATACTTCCGGTATTACAGGCGTCATGTCACGTAGTGGAACTTCTGTCCACTTCCCGGTGTGATTGTATTTTGTAGTAAATCAGCAACGGACGGGCCTAACGAGTACATTATGCGCATTTGTAACGATATCCGCCCACAGTCCGCAGACAACGGGACGGATGCATTCTGCAACCATTGTGGGATCACTTGAAAAGCTCCCGATTTAATGACTCCGGTTTCAAAGGGTATGGTTGTTATTAATGGTGGTTAACTGGTTAGTGGAAAATTGGGTAAATTTTTTCAGAGATTAAGTATCAAAGCCTGTGTCTGTCAGTGGGGGACTGACTGCCACAGACTTTGGTAATTATACAAATCTCTAATTATAATAATTATAATTTTTCACACTGAAGTTGTTAAATTAATTGTGACTTAGTGTTATTGTGCTGTATTGGACCCACTATGCATTTCACGGATAACCCGATATACCACATAATTCATCACATTTCTTACAAATCTTTTGTAATTAGCTCAAAATTTTGAAAAAGCCTGGCGTCTGATGTATAGACCGACTAAACTATTACTTTGCTAAAGCAGAACAGTCTTGGAGAAAGCATACTTTTAGCAAAATCTTCTAAAACACAAGAATAGCCCAGGGTTATTGTATTTGCAAGAATAATGAAGGAGGCGGGAAGCAGCGATTTGTCGCGGCGCGCTGCGGGGTAGTCGCGTCTTCCACATGATATACATTCGCTGTACCCACACGTACGCCCTCGCCAGCCAAGATAATTGGATCCTGACTCCACTCGGCTTAGTGGGAGTCCTGACTAGGCCCCTAATTATTATTAGACAGAAGATTAACCTTAGTGTGGTAGGTGAAACAGGCAGAAGGAATGATTAATAGGTCTGACATTATACCAAATCAATACTGTGCTAAGCCTATTTGAAGGAATCGAACATACTTAAGATAGATAGAAAATATTGTATGAGTATGAACAATAATGTGTAGCTAAGCTTACTTTATAACAATATTCATAAAGCAAATTTAATATACTACAGAGAGGCATTTCTATTTTCAAAACTATTCTGAACAGATTATTTTTAAAATGTATTTGAAAATGAAGACCCACTGTAAACACAGAAAATCGAATGGGAATTGTTAACGTCAAACGTGACAGCTTTGAAGCAAAACAAGAAGTAGTAGTGGGCGTTCTGGGGACTGGTAGCTAAGGGCACACTCATAATAACACATTATTTAGAGATATAACAATAGTATGCATATAATAACAGAAAACGGATAGGTTCCAAGCCCAACGAATAGAATTTTGAGAAAAAACCTTCTAGAAATCCAAAGGCGGTGAAATTTTACGGTGAAAAGTTTGGATCACACGTAAGCATGCCACCCGTTCATACGGTTAATAACAAAAGTACGACACTACCATGTGATCTTAAAAATAATACCGTAGTGAGAAAGAAGCGAAACGATCACGACATAAATCTGAATTCTGGACACTCAATTTTCATGATTATGTTTTGATCAATGTCGTACTAAAATCTCATTTCACGAAGATTAAGACCAAATCTGAACGCAATATTCAGTAGACTGTCAGATTCAAGCTAATCTGGCCACAGCTTTAGCTGTCTCCGACTTAATTCCAATGTAGAGGAAATTGTATAACGTAGGGCCGGGGTTGCCAGCCATCAGCGTTAATGTTATCTGCAGTTGTCCGCATGATTGGAACATCGCAGGAAATCGACTTCATTTGGAATGAAGACAAGCGTTTATCCAGTTAACACGTCGGCTGAGAGAAGTTTTAAATCTGTTCTTGGAATGTTGTATAAGGAAAACAAGGACTTGAACATAACTGGCGAAGTGTGGGTTTCCACTTTTTTGTGTTTTTTTTGGAAGTCGGTTATTTTTTTTTGCAAAAACGTTTTTATTTCACCCTTTTTAGTTATCGCATCACACACAAATTCTTGTCATGTATCAATTTCGCAATTTCTTTTACTTGGATGACATATTTTTTCCAGCTATTTTGATTTAAAAACCAAACTGCTGAACCGATTTTGATGAAATTTCAATGGGACCAATCGAGAAGCAGATCCTTTCAGATAAAAGAAGAATTTTCCAAATCGGTTCATAAATGACGAAGATATGACCTATGATTGGTAACAAACACAAAAAAAATACAACCGAATTGAGAACCTCCTCCTTTTTTTGAAGTCTGTTAAAAATTTAACATGATTAGTGCGTCTAAACCACGTCAAGAGACACTGTCATAATTGCTGTGGAAAATTGACATAATATCTTGAATATTGATGTGTTGATGCTGATGTGAAATCCATCCTTAATACTTCCTCCCCGTGGAAACGAATGGAAAAGTTACTTACAATAAACTCTGTTTCCATATTATCTAGGAAACATTAATTCTCGTGACAGGACAATGAAAGAATCGATCCACGGTGTTACTATACAAACAAAATAATCGATGTAATCGGTGTCATGAGTCTACGAGGTGGTACGACCGTCCACCGCTTCACAACCAGTGCTTGCATGTTTAGTGTTTAGTAAATAATTTATAATAATTTATTGTTTAGTAAATAATTCTTTATGAATTTTTGCCTACGGAAAATTTTATCGGATTCCAGTTGAAATAACGGAACAAACTGCCTAATTTATTTTTGCGTTTTGCCCGCAGCTTCGCTCGCGTTAAGTTTCGTAAACTATCCCACGGGAACATACTGCTGGGATAAAAAATATCCAGTATCCGGATCAAGGCCATGGTCTACCTATGTGCCAAGTTTCATCCGGATCCGTTCTTCCGCTAGGACGTGAATACGTTACAGACAGAGTTACTTTCGCATTTATAATATTAGCGGGTCCAAAGGTCTACAAACAATCCAATTAGGCTGATTGACGTAAGAAAATATTTTCGACTTCGAAACACGAGGCAGTTAAAAAAGAATTGTTGAAAATATGAAACATTTGGCGCTTGCAGTGAAGTGTGACACTGACAGACAGCCTGACGAATGGATGTTCACTGGAATCAGTGGCTTTTACTGACGTTCAATGACGTCATGTGTCACGAGACGACTCCACAGGTCGTTAGCAGCGTCACGGAACGAATTAGCTGATAATATTTGTGTTTCACTTACAATGGTTCAACAATATTTGTTGCAAAATGTGCGGTTGCGTTAGTTTCTGGCAATACAATGTGTAAGAATATGTGTAGTCTTTCTTATCTTTATCCTTTTTATTAAGGAACTAATTAAAAAGGAATTCTTGAGAGGTACGCTAATGCTATTTGTTATGGCAGTTTGTCACTGATGTGGCTTATGAGCATAATAAATCGATTCTTTGCTTAATTTTCTGTTACAACTCGGACACGGTAAACATCTCTTGGTAGAATATCTTACTAGCGGTAAGGTAACTAAATGAGCACCTGAACTTGTGATACTTAATAGTAAAATTTGGGGATCTACTGATCACCTTGAAATCGGTGAGAAATCCTGTGAAATCACATTAAAATCAGGAAATCCAGTCAAAGCAGCTTGCAACAACAATATAGGAAGTACCTGACCCAATCAATACAGAGATGACTTACACAATAGATCATAATGAAACTTCAAAGCCACCGAATCTGGCCATACTCACAAAGAGACACAAAAAGACATGGGAGATTAAAGCAACGATATTCCAAAATAGTTAAGTTCATCATACCCGAGAACTGCTAGGCAAGCGTCCCGTTACCGAGCAATGTTAAAATTACCAGGCCCTGGGTGGAGACAAAGAGATCTGAGTCTATATCGGGTGTGGCCATGTATGGACTCGGTGGGGAAGCGTACTGTCCCAGAATAGGTGGCGCATCCTGACAGGGCTTGCAACTAGGGAAGAGGATAATGAATGAGGAAGATGGCAACATGATGGGAACGTAAGCATTGGCGAAAATAATGCGTATGTATGTGAAAATTGAAGAAAAATTCAGGTCAGCATTTTATTTAGCTGTTCATGGTAAGGTTTGGTTAAGATGGAAAGGAAACACAAGCTAAAATATAAATTAATAGTAAGCCCGATGATATGGTAGATGGTGATGATGAGACCAAGGTGAAATAAGATGTATCTTTAGAAGAAGAAGATTGTGAAGAAGATGAATTCTAGGTTTGTGGTAAGACTAGACAAATAATAGGTAAGTATAAACGAGTCATGAAACCAACGATAAGAGAAGTGTTTGCAACTTATTCTCTGGTCGAAAAATATCAGAGAATAACAAGCACCATCCCGTTTCAGTAATAAAAGTCTATTGAGTGTTGTTATGGTGTTCCTAGGCAATGAATCGGCGACAAGAATGGCCGTCGTAAAAGTAATGACAGGTACTTGCGCGATATTGATCTGAAAATTCCGTGCTTTATCATCAGTAGTATTATTACACATGATTTCCGTAAGCTGTAAAACTCAATGGAGGGTATGGCGATCATGGGCGATGAATCGAATGAGTAGAATGATGATCAAGGTTGTATAACTCCACCAGTTTTAGATTTATTTATATGGGATTGATCCGATTTGTCAAACTTACAGGCAAGCACATTGCTCACAAAAAAGTTGGCCGATGGGGTCGAAAAATTCTGGAATTTTGACCTACCGGAAAACCCAGCGTTGGAAGGCTTCCCTGTGAAGGTCGTGAGTATCCACTGAATGTGAGAAGTATAGGTCATGCTTTGGGGAGGCCTACTTCCAGTAGTGGACGTCTTACAGCTGAAATAATGATGATCATCGGAATGCCTTGATAGAAAGAGATGGAGGGACTTAACGATCAACAAGACTCTGACGTAGTACATTCATTGATTCCATTACGCGTATGATCGATTGGATTGAACTAAATTGACGTTATGGCAATAGCAATCATTTAACATGCCTGCCGGCCAAATAAAACGCATAGATACTGTTAAATACTACCTGAGCAACTATATGAAAAAACAACAGAAATATTCTTGATGTACAAAATCTATGCTAGTCAGTAGATTATATTTTTTCCCACGCAGCAGCCCTGATGCACCATGTCCAATGCAAATAAAGTTAAACATGGCGGACGCGGGCGCTGCGTGCGTGCATTTAGAACGCGCCGTCTCAAAATTAACTACAAAAAGTTTGCTGTTGCCATGCGCGTGTCAACGCTTAATATGCCCATTAGTTCGAATAAAATAGCTTTCGCTATCTCTTCGCTCGGGAGAAACAAAAATATTTTATTTTTGGTAGATCTAAATGAAAGTATATAGGGATTTATCGGTGCTATTCAAGCGTATTGAAGACCCTGAATATAGAATCTCTTGCATGAGTGGTCTCCTTGGAAGGTAGCCGCCAAGGTCTTGTCGGGGTGTAACGAATTGTGTTGTTTGATGAAATTACAAAAACACTTCAGTTGATAAAAAAAAACCTGGTTGAGAGTGGCTCAGGAACTTGAATAATAGCTCAAGTTGGTGAATTCAGGCTATGGATGATGATGTTAGTTCTCAATAATTTCATTCAGTTAAATCTTTCTTGGAACAGTTTTCCTACAATAACCAATTATTTTACCAAGGACAATCGATCTTCCAACAAACAAAGAAGTTTATGCACAGATGGTGCGATCCCATACGATCCTGACATGTTGTGGACACCGATTAGCCTATACTCCGTACAATGACGCACTGCAGATCTATTACTTGCAAGGTTAACTGATGGCTACACAATGCATTCGAGGAACCAACTCACCGAGTTTAATATCGATTTTTCTTTAATTTGATATGAATTTTTCAAGCATGACTTTTTAAAAGAATACGCTCTTAAGGGAGCGCAATCAATTTATTTTAGTAAGTTAAAACAATGTTGAATCCCAAAAGCTCCAAAATAAAGTCCGGCTGCCTTAACGAGCGAGACAAAATTATAGCTCTAACCTTTATAAAGGTTTTATAAGGTTGGTGTATAACATGGTGCTTAGACATAACTGGCGAAATGCGTGTGTACTATGTAGTACACTGCTCCTTCAGAGAAAAGAGGCATCTTGTTGCATGATATCAATTTGTAACACCATACCGTGTAAGGTCCTGAAGAATCAATCCTCGTCAAAGACCCAACTACACACAACGTGACACGACACGATCAATTTCCCCAGGCTTCAACTAACAAGCATGATTGATGTGATAGAGCGGCGTACAAAGGTCCCTCCGTCACGGTGCATGATCTTTCCCACGTTATCAAGGACGCTAGACTGAGGGATGTCATTTTATGTGAATTGACATTTTATAAGTTCTAGGACTTTACATTTGTCTTCTGAAAGTATTTCAGAATGTTTAGCTGGATGCAACTTTCCCAGGAGCTTTGGCATTGGCACGAGCACAGAAAGGCGTGTGCCTTGTAGTGGGTTAAGTAGGGTTGTAGGTGATGATGATGTTTGTGAATATTCGCTACTAGCTCGTCCACGAGCTTGCCCGCGCTGAGCTCGGAAATTATTCCCCAAGAACGTACAACCGGGATCAACAGTATCTTACGTCTTGTCCCGGGTCATGGTCGACCTGTGTGCTTTTTTTTTTTGGGAAGTCTGTTATTCGCATTTAGGCGGAAAAAAAGACAGACAGAGTTACCTTCGCATTAACAGTGTTAATGGGTAATAATAAGAGTAGAACCTGATTGAGACTGGCGCAGGGAAGCGGGGTTATCGGCAAAAACAGAGAAAGAAGGCAAGCTTTGGGTGATGAAGACAATGATGAATCGGTTAGTAAGACGGATGAAGAAGAAATTATTATTCATTCATTCAGATACAGATAATTTCAGAGAGGTATAATAGCAAAAGAATTAGAATAATAGATCGTATAGATAAGATGGAATGACCTTCAAGCAGACTGCAATCTGATACTATTGGTATTGGACGGAAATAAACGTTTAATGATCAAGATGCAATTTATCAATGTTAGCATCAATTGGAATTGACATCTATAATTAAATAGGGTTTGTAAACAACGCGACGGAGCGTCTGAAAGAAACTATATATATCTATACATATAATAAATCTGTAGACGTGGCGTTTCTGTACATTGAAAATATTTAGAAAAAAAATCGCGTTATCCTTTAACACCCCTTGGTGTTAAAGGATAACGCACAGAACCCATTTATACTATTTTTAGAATTTTTGTCTGTTTGTCTGCAGTCTGTGAGTCTTCGGCTATGTTTGTTTGTTTAAGTATCACGTGAAAGTTACAAAACCAATGTGGTTAGTTTTAACTAGTTTTAACTAGCAAAAGTATTGTGCGTAAGTTAGAAAATTTATTAGTTTTTTTTTTATTGCAATCCGTGCTCTTAATCAAAAGAAATATGAACGTTAAGTGTTCAAGAAGCAATCATCATCATTAGTCATACATGCAACGACATCTATTGAACCAAAATGGTACTAATGAATAAATGTGCTCACAAGATCACTTTTAAATCGACTGCCCGAGTTTTTCAAAACAAAAAGTTATGATAGCAAAAGGTACTCTACATGGCGCTGTTTTGAAAATCTACATAATATAGAGTGATTGTTCGATCGCCTTTCATGCATTATATTTTAGCAGTTTAACTCCTTGCTCGATAGATGGCGTTGTGCATTTGACGCCAGTTTCTGAATCGCGGTGTTAAGATTTTCCGTGAAAGAACTACGCTCGCGACAGTATGTGGTCGTAAATTTTGATTGATTAATCTCCTAAATCTATATATAAACAATACCAAATAATATAAATTCAAAACGATGTTCCGAACTTCCGAAATAAGTACTGCATGTGTGCTACTGTTCAAATTTTGCACAGATATTCTTTTCTTAAAACTTTATTTTTACAAATATTCCGCTATTTATATGTATATTATCACGCTATGTACATTCATAAACGGAGGTTCATTATGCCCGTATTCTTCAATTCTTTGTCATTTCAGTCATAACAAGCAGGAGAACGGCTATTCATATTAGGTCTTTACCTATGAAATTGGAGATTTGTATGATAATTTTAAAATATAAAAAATTTGGTAATTTTTTTATTTCAGCTAATCAAAGTACTGGTCCAAATTATCTATACAATTTTGCCATTTTGATGGCAGTTTGTTTATCCCTTTACTGTAGAAGTCTGCCGGACGGGAGGCGATGAAGTCAGCGAAAGCGTTTTGTACTGCATCACGGGTGTTGAATTTTTTCCCACTTAAAAATTGTCTAAATTTTGAAAAAAGTAGAAATCTGTTGGGGCAAGGTCCGGTGAGTACGGTGGGTGACGGAGAGCTTCCAGCTGTAACTCTTGTAGCTTTGCGATGGTCTGTTGTGAAGTGTGAGCTCACGCGTTGTCGTGGAGAAGCAATGGGGAAGAGCGATTGACTAGTCTTGGTTGTTGAATTGCGAGCTTCTCCATCATTGTTTGCAATTCTTGGCAATAGACATCTGCCGTCACTGTTGTGCCATTCGGTAAGAAGCTGTGATGTACAAGTCTGGACTGGTCCACCAGTCAGATCCGCTTCCACTATCGCCTTCAATTCGTCGTTGTCAACAATAGTTACCGGCCGACCGCGAGGCTCGTTCTTCAACTCAAAATTTCCAGATTTAAAACGATTGAACCAATAATGGACTGTGTTTATGCAAGCAGTGTTATGCCCGTACACGTAGTTAATGTTTCGTGTTGTTTGCGCAGCGGTATTTCCACGTAGGAACTCATATTCGAAAATTGTACGAATTTTCAGTTTATCCATAGCCCCAAAAACTACCACAATGTCTCAAAAACAAAAAACTATCTAAAAACAAATGACTGAAATTGAAATTAAATTAACACGTCTTTCGAATAAAATTTATTTGAATTTCGAATTGCGCGCCAATCCACAGATAATTAATTCTGAAAATGATGGAATGGATAGAATCTCCAATTACATAGGTAAAGACCTATTATATTATATCAACGGAATAAACGGCCTAGCGGTTTCATGACCGCTCTGTAAATTACGTGGTTGCAAGTACGAGCCCAATATTAATTTCACTTTGTGTGAATTGTTTGAATATTTATTTGACAGTACTGATGGAATAGACGATAACTCATAAAAAGATTCGACGTTTTAAGGAGTTAAATCAATAGAAAACTTGGCAAAAACATAAAAAAGAGTAGGTAAACTACTAGAAGCAACTGTAGCGACAAATCAATGATGGCCTAGTGTTACTGGCGCTGATTTACGTGGCGTAAGTCGTGTGTATAAAACCCGACAAACTGAAAGGATGGGACGAAACCACCCGGACTTAGAACTGAAAAAATCGAGGATATGTGACATTCACCAAGCCGAGCTGGGCCCGCGTGGTGGATTAGGTACGTCCCAGTCCATCTTAAAGACTCACAGAGAGAAGCTCATTATCCTAGCACTAGGAGGAACATTATATATTGATTATGTGATTGGTATATTTATCGATTAAAAACCCTGTATATCCACAAACCAATATTTCAAATTCACCGATCACCAGCCCTAAATATATAACAACAATACAAGCCAAACACTTTGATACATAGAACGCTTGCCAATGAACTTGTTACCTAATGAAGGACAATACGCGATAAACTTGCTATTGCTACATAACAGAGTATTTACTATTCAAGGGCACAATAATATCTTGCGTTTGATACGATATGGACTTGTGCGAACGATATAATGTATTGTATATAATAAATGATGGAAAGGACATCGTATTAGTTTTAGGATGAATAACATACAAGCTTTAAATACTGAAGACGTCAACCAAGCATTCTGTACTTACATCAAACTAAGTAACACGGCGCAAAAATTATTGCAGGGTAAAGCCTTTTTTGGGTGAAAAATAACAGTTTACGTGACGGAGAGAACATGTGCCATTCAGCTTCCTTGAGGGTCTTTTTACACCCACTATATGTAGTAAAAAATAGTTCGTCGCTTTAAAAAAACAGCTTAGTAAGAATAGCACTTTTGACCGGAACTGATTTTTCTTTCAGATAGGTTCCCATCCAGGTTGGCAGTAACTGCAGAACGCTACCTGCTACGATTCTTACGGCCTTCCCTTGCTCTGCCCACGCTCATGCACATCACATGTGGTCCAAGTCATTATTTCTACAATAAAAACGTTACATTATTGACTGCAACAGAATTCCTCCCGCATATCACTCAAATAACCCATTAAATTGAAGAACAGTGCGCCCGTATACGTTTAATTGGCCGGCCCGAACCAGTCGGCCATCGCTTCATCGTCCTGTTAATCAAATAATTCAATTGTGACGGTATTAGTGAGTTTGCACGTATTAATTTAATTACCAAACGGATCGGTTCGGTCTAGGTCAGGCAACGAGTGCCAATTTGGCCAGTCTTCACTGGATTTAATGAAGTCTTACTATTTGCGAGGCAATTGGCAGAATAACGTTGTTTCTGTTGTATGTGCTTCGGATTCGGTTTTTCATACTGATTATTTCGTTAACATAGGTAGTCCATGTGGTTAATCTAGAAGCATGATCTCTTGATAGGAATTTTAGTATCAGCAATGCCGGTCTTGTCAATGCAGAAAGTAACATTTTTCATAGTATCTACTTTTTTTTAAACCTTTTGAGTGTCCCCTACTCGGCAAAGCTCTCTATCCTCTGCGATATCTGGCCATTTTCGCCCCGCAAACAGGATCAGATTGTCACACCACCTTCGCCGCGGTTTACCTCGACGGCGATTTCCTCCGACAGGCTTCCAGTGAATGACGATCCTTGCCCATCGCTCCGAGCGCATTCGTGCTACGTGGTCACCCCACTCTCACTGCAGCTTGGCTGTTTTTTCTCCAACATCTGCAACTTGAGTAACGGAGCGCAGGGTAGTGTTTCTTACGCGATCTGTACTCTTAACACCTATTATGCTGCGGTCCATTGCTCGCTGGCAAATCTTGAGTTTGGACTTCTGATGTTCATTAAGCGACCAACTTTGTGCACCGTAGGTTAGAACGGGCAGAATGCACATGTCGATGAGTTTTCGTTCCAGTGTTATTGGAAGGCTTCCCTTCATGTGTTATTTTAGGGCCCAGAAGGTCTTCCAAGCATTTTGGACTCTTCCTTCGACTTCTTTGTCCTGCTTCATCATCATTATTTTCCTGCTCTTGTTCCATACTACTTGGGGACAGCGCAGTAAAAAATCCATACAAAAAAAGAACTAAAATAAAACATGCAACAAAAAGACGATCTCAAAGACAATTAATGTTGACTTTTAATTAATTGCCTTTTGAGATCCGCTTTTTTAGAAAGATCAAAGAAGCATTACTGATTGAACCACAAAAAAAATGAGAATCCAATGATATAACAACGAAACTAAATATGCATATCCCTATGGGTAAATTAGACTGATTGTTTCCAAACTCAAGGAAACCAGTAGCCTATTACTATATGTAGTACAAATGTACCTACAATTAGATCCAGCAGCCGCATGTATGACGAACGACCAAAACTACAGAGCACAATGATTGTTGTTGAGATGACAATGACTCTCATAAATCATAGCTCGGTTCAAGGCTACGCTGGGGAAAAAACTCAGTTAGGTTGCAGATGCGAAATATCTAAATATTGTGTTGCATTATTTGAATATACTTTTGGTGACATAAGGTTTTGATATTGAATAGATTTAGGAAGAAAGGCAACGTCTGATGTACAGCTACATGGAATTGAAATTACACTAGCAATCGAATCGTTTCCTAACACATAGTTCTATCAAATGATGGCTGATGCTTGTGATGTTCTATGTCAATATTTATCCACTCACCAAAAGCTATCGTGGTGTGTGGTCATTTTGGATAGCAAGCCAAGTAGTGTTTAATCCTGTATTGGTAATGAGGCTTACTTACCCCTAATAAGAAATTAAGAGTGCCAAAAAATGAAGACAATAAAGTGATAAAAGAGATATAAAATAAGCGAAAAGATTTTTGAAATTAAACGGCTCAATTGCTACAAGGTCTCCCTGTGAAATACGATCGCTCTACCTCACTTGAACAAAGTAAGAACCGATGTAATAGCAATTGCCACATTTAAGCCTTACATGGCTTCAGGGATTACCTAGAGTCTATTTAAAGCGCCCACGAGGGTGAAAAGGTCAAAGCCACATATAAACCTACAGACTTAGAAACTATTTAAATTCGCACGAATGGATAATTAAATAGACAGCCCTGCTCTTCAAATGGGGTTGGCTTTAAATGAGTATCCTTCCCAACCCGACAGTTAAGGGACGTTGAGGGGCTTTTAATCAGCTGCCTGGTCACATTCTAACCAGAATGATAAAAAATATGTGATTTGAATGCTCTTCACAGGATTTTCCCGAGTTTATCAACTCAGATAGCATCTGATAGAATCCATCCAAACTGAATAGTATAGTATACAAGATTAACGAATCCAAGTACGTGCTGATCCCATTTTAGGCACCACTTAACATTTTATTGCCGGCTACTGACAAATTAGATGAAGCCCTATACAAATAGTACAAGGACGACGATCGTTACACACGAAATTACATACGAAATTAAAACTTCAGGAAACGAGACCTCTACTGATGTTAATCGTACAGGATTGATAAAAGCAAGATTTAACATCCAGACAGACACACCCACTTATAGTAGACAAAAGTCACAGCACACACACACACACCTTATCCCAATTTATTTGAGGACAGCACAGCACGTCTTCTTCTTCCATACTCATCTATTACTCGTCACCTCCTTTCTAGCCATAACATCCTTCACACAGTCCATCCATCGTTTTTTGGTCATAAATATCACACAGTATTTTGATCCTAAAATTATTTTTAAAATTGTAAAAATTAATTGCATCACATCAACTCCAAAGGTCAATGTAAGTTTTTAATCTGACATGGTCCCTAACACTTTGGTTAACACATAAAATGGAATATTTACCATGCTTACAATCCATTTCCATTCATTCATTGTCCATACGTCAATTTCACCATATGATCATCCTTTGGTTAAATTCTATACCTAACCATTTTATTCTAAATCCAACATTCTTGTACCCTACGGTCTCATAAGTAATGCAGTTCAGTCCAGTTGTCCGTCTGTCTGTCTGTCTCGATTGGTTCACCGCGCATCCGGTGCCCTGACTCATGTCCTGTCTTGCTTCCTGTCTTAGGGGTCACCGAGTGATGCGAGGCAGACATTGCAAATCTGATTAAGATTTCTTGTTGTCAAAAGATCTATAGTATTAGGGACTGTCCCTTGCAATAAATAATGTATACAGTACTGTTGAGGAGTAATCTCATTTAGATCATATAATTAATAATCGTCGTTTTTTGTACCTACATAGTGTACTGTCACATTAGTCGAAAAAACCCAGTTATGTGTGATAGTCATAAAATTGGTAATTATATACGCCGAGACTTTTTCCAACTATGTTGGAGTCGGCTTCCAGTTTTACCGTGCAGCTCAATAAGTACCAGTATTTTACATGGAGGGGCTACCGCGACATCCTTTGGTAAGACTCGCCAGACTTACAGGTTTCTGAACACTCTTGCTTTTAGCCGACTATATTGGGCATTAATGAATATGTGAGGAACCTTTATTTAATTGACTGTAGTTTCAAAGCTAATAAATCCAACTCAATTTTACTGATAAGCAGGAAAAAACACAATTTTCTTGAACATTACGTAGCCAACGACCTAGCTCAAACTTAACTTGTTTGGCGTAAAATATTAGAACCCACTGAAGTGTGAACAGACTGTTATAATTTATAGAGAAAAGCCCTCATCAGATTATGAGTCACAACAGCTATTGAAAAAGATCAAAAAATATAAGTAGAAATTAGGGAATCAACGAATTTTTAAAAGACAGTTGAAATAGTCAAACTGCTGAAATGAACATTAATAGAATACTTGATAATTATAAAACAGCAAAAGAAGGAGGCCTTTACCCAGCATTGGGGCTGTATCGGCTAATAGAGAAAAATAAATCTTAGTGAGGCATGAAGCTTAGAAATGATTTGAAAAGAAACACAGGATAATAATAAGCTCGTGAAGTATTTTGCCTAGCCACAGATTAGTAGCCAGCTCTACACATACTTGAAATTGCCACCTGCATAACAGTTATTTTGGAACTGCCAAAAATAGATGATAGATTTTGGAGCCATATCTCAGGAACTCAAAGACTGCTTCCTTCATTTTGCATTGCTTTTGGATCCACGCCCAACCAGACATCTTAAACTAAATATAAAGCTATTCATCTATGCAAACACTAATCATCAGTGTCAGTTCCCAGCCTAACCGGATGCAACTGAATACCATTATTAATTTACAAAAATGTACTTCTTAACTGACCTTCGAAACCAACGTACTGGGTTACACGAAAGTCTTTGCATTGGTTGTCAGACTTTCGAGCCTCTGACTGTCAAAGATCTACAAATGACAGCTGGGACCAATCGGGACTGCGTAAGGAGCTTTCCGAGCCACGGAGGGGTCTCGGACTCTGGGTGATCTATCTATCGAAACCCAGCATTGCGAAAAAGACGGCTAAAATTCCAAAGAGTCAATTTGGTTGGCTTGGAATGCATCTCCTAATGGGTGGATACACCCATTAGGAGATGCTTTAGTTTCTCGCATCGCTCTGCCCTGAGTCACAGCTATGTGAATAACTACTGTTATCTGAGTGTCGGCCTGTCTAGATATTATCTTGGTTTGAAGGGTTTATCAGCGGGCTCGCAGACAGTCGATAACTGCCTCAAAGCAAATGATCGGAATTATTAATAGCTCCGTCGCAGTGTGATTCGATTTTTTTTTGTGGAATTTACCTAATTTCAATTCTTATGGAAAAAGATTATTACAAACTCGTAATTTAATAATTGAATTTATTGAAAAGTGCATAGTTCTTGATTTTTTGAGGTCGCATTTGAATGCTGCTGCCAATTTAGAAATGATTGTTGTACCGTTTCAAACTGAACCCAGGGAATGTGATAGATATATTGTATTTCTAAAATATAGTAAAAACATTTTGATTTCATCCATATCTACGTCGATAACACCTCGAAGACTACGAGTATTATCTATCCCCTTTACAGCTCAGATCAACGTGTTTACGCCAATAAATAAATTAGAGTTAACGTACATAAATATTGTGATGTTTTACCGCTGAAGCAATGTAACGTTCTGGGCCTCCAGCAAATATTTACATAAGAAAGATCGAATGGAAATGATGATTGAAATACATAAAGTACTTAATATATTTTTCCTGTGTGATCCGCACCAATATAACTTCCGAGACGTCAATAGTTCCATGCACAACACAAACGGAATTTTCATCGTAAGGAGATCAGGTATCAACGGAACGAGAAAAATACGTGAGGGAATTTTTGAGTATAAATGTGGATGGCTACTCTTATAGAAACGATAGATAGAGTGAAAAATATAGTTAGAAAGAGAGTGAATGTTGCGATGACGAAAATAGAGAAGTCTGAAAGAAGACGACTGCAAATAAAATAGGATCAGGAAACGAAAATGATGAAATGCTATTCGATTTCTCAAATCCAATCAATTGGAGGAAAGTTATATTTTCATTAACCTAACATCATTATTGATAACCTGTGTTAGGTTTGAAATCCACGTTATCAACTGGTTCACCTGAATAGGTCAATGGTGCAGGATCAAACTCGTAAATCTAAGTCCAGTCTGCTAATTAGTAGAGAATTCATTACATTAATTTGCTGATAGACGGTGACTCACTACCCATGGTGTATGCTACACGGAGCATGTTAACAAAACGTGGACACTGTTAGTCGGGTTGGGCACAAATTTAATGTCGCAAAGCGCGCTGTGAAGCTGGCTATGCTCAGAGCTTCTTTTAAGATCCGAAAAGAATATATTTGGAAAAATAAGGTGGCCGAGATAGACTGGATGAGGCTACAGAGGACAGGATGCTGTGGCGCGGCATTGTACTGCAATATGCGGAGTTGGTTGATTAATGTTAACGCAATTTCAAGCATTTTCGCAAGTGCTGAAGTGGAGACCACGAACGGGACGGAGGAATGTGGGAAGACAACCGACTAGCTGGTCAGCAGATCTCATTAAAGTGGCCGGAAGAAACTGGAGAACCATTACACAAAACCCCAAAAAGTGGAGAGATTTGGAAGAGACTCTACTAGTAACTGAGTAGCTACTCAGCTCAGTTGAAGAAGAGAACGCAATTTCTATTGTGGTAAGACTTTGGTCAGACATCCATGTCATATGAAATATGAGTCTCTTGAGCTGAGCTGTCTAATACAACGAAGCGTGAGCTATATTTTTGTGTAGGTCTGTGTTACATGAAGTCGGGGTCGGATATAAATCTGTGTTGAGTGGACGGCATACCGTCCAAACTTCTAACATTGTAAACAGCGGGGTATGGCGTCCATTGCGCTGTCAGTCACGATAATTCTACCGGATATTATAAATTAGAACACTTAAAAATAATTAATATTGCTTGAAAGGGAACTGCTAAGATATTGACAGATGGTTTCTATTCAGAAGATTTTTGTATCAAGACAGGCCTGCCTAATTTCCGCCATTTTATTTTATTTTCAACATAGCAGCCACGTATAAAACACATATAAATCAATAACTGGCACGAATACAAACAAATATTGTATGAGACAAAATATTCTAAAGCGTCACGTTTTTGAGAAATAAGCTATCAAATTCACACTAAGGACGCCATTACGTACAACTTTGATTTTATTGGCAACTGTTGATAAATTTGATTTAATGACGAAGATTGTAACTTTGATGAGATTAACTTTGATTTTGAGAGCTTACATCTCAGAAACTTGACACTTCAGAAGATTTTGACACGTTTGATACATCATGTCTATTGAATAGTACTTACTGGTTTTATTCGTCGCTGCTAAAATAAAATAAAATGGCGGTAGTTAGCCAGCCAAAGCAAAAAATGGGCAATTTAAAAAAAACTTTGATGCCAATCGATTCTTACCCCCGTATCTATGAACAAGTCAAAGTGTTTACTTGAGTAAATGTAATTTTTTAAGATACGATTTTTATTATGTAGTTTAGTAATTGGTTGAAGTTAGAACTGTAAAAAGTTAGAATTCTTAGTTTTGCTTTCTTTGACGGTTCTTACTTCATTTAAATTCTCGTCAATTGCATAAAAATTTTTGCAAGTAATTGCTTAAGCTAAAGTAATTACTTTAACTTGACTATAGATACGGGTGTTAGACAAGGCCAAAGTAGCCAAAGTCGGTTCGAGGACGGGTGAGCACCAATTCAGACTTTCGTTCGTGCCTCGGAAAGCACGTTATGCCGCTGGTCCCATGGTTCCCCGCTATCATTCGTGGATCTTTGAGAGTCGTTACAGGTAGTCAGTGCGGCGAAAGTCTGACAACCAGTCTTTACATGGGGTATCGTTTATCCCGACTGGGTTGTTGAGGTCAGACAGGCAGTTGCTCTATGTAAAATACTGGTATTTAGCTTCATCCGGATAAGCTGGAAGCCGACCCCAACATACTTTGGAAAAGGCTGGCAGATGATGTTGACGTTGCTGGTAGCAGAACAGCTAAAATTAAAAAAATGACGTCCAACATTGGATACGAGTTCCTCGATAAAACAAATATCCGTTCGTTTTGGCACCAGCTGGTGTTGTCTTTATAATTCTGTTATTATTATAAAGGCCACTGGGTTTTTAGGGAGACACAGTTGGAGAGAGAGCGTATCTATGATAACAAAATGTTATATTTAAAAAATAAAATGGAATGGTGATACCATATGATTGCAAACCATAGGCACCCAGCTCTAAATGAGCGATGAAGAACATACGGTGTGGAAGGGTCACCGACGCGGAAACTTTAACCATATACTCCGTACATCATTCTGAACCATAGAACACATAGAAAAAAATCTGCTGTTTCCTACAAAAGTGCAATACCTACACGGTCAAAATGTAGGGAACACTCCGTCCTTAGTATGCCCGGGATAATATGAGCTGTACGTGTAGCATGACCACCGCAGAAATGGGGTTTGTCGACGGAAGAATAGACAAAATGACAGATTGTAGAAAGATTTCTATAATCAATCTGTCAATTTGTCTATTCTTCCGTCGACAAACCCCGTTTCTACGTTGCTCATGCTACGCGTGCTGCTGGATACTAGTGCATAATTCATGGTTAACTATGTCACCGCATACCATGCTCGGTATACAACTGATAGCTCAAGTTCCAAATGTCGAAATTCGAAAACTTACAAAGGATATCTACTATATTGAAAATCGCGTTATGGAACTCAAACGGATTTGGGCAGTACATCTAACATGACGCGGTGATTGCAGGCCGAGTGAAGCTGTGACCAAGCGGAGTTCAAGGGCTAGAAAAAAATTGTGCTGCTCGTTCGGTGGTGAGAGGGGCACAGGAGCGCGGAGATCGGCACAAGCAAAGCAAAGAGAGGCCTACACGCAGCAGTGGGTAAATTTGGGCTGTGAGTGATGATAAACTATAGTACCGCGTTTGAACTGTAGCGCACTTTCGGACTATGTAATCTTTATCCCTACTTATCCGAGACGAGAAAAAACGTACTATTTGTCACCCCTCAGATAAGTAGGTATTTGACCACGAAAACCACCTTCACAGTCCACGGCAACTAATCAATTAGCAAAAACAATAGTATGATTGGCAAAAACACGAACAAAACCACCATTATCTAACAATTAACTATTCAACGCAGCGTGTCGTACAAGGACGTCTGTTTTTATGCAAATCGCTCGTGTTATGAGTTGTTATAGGGTTTACTGTGTGCATTATGAGCATTCATTCCAGTTGAAAAGATGCCTGAAAGAATGAAAATCGAAAATGTTCAGCGAATATCACTGGACTTCTACATAAAAAATGATCAAAAGATGAAGAACGAAATGGAATCAAACTGAATCCACCTGACACTTTGAATTATGAGTTTTGATTAGAAAGTAAAGTAACTTAACTATAACCAATAACATAATAGAAGATAAAAAAGAGAGAGATGTAGATAAAGACAAACGGCACACAGACGGCTACAGGCGACCATAGTGCTACCATAGAAGTTGAAGAGTTGGAAAATAGAACAATATTATGATTAATACCACCGACAAGTACTAAACCATGTAATAACGAATGACTAAGTGCAAAAGTCTCATAGAATAAAAACAATTCTTAAACAGGTTAATCTAGTGTAATAGCATCCCATACTGGCACCTACACTGATGAGAACTATCATGACAAAATAGACTCGAAGCCAGACAGTGCGAACTCCTTGGCATTCAATCGCCAATCGAGATACAAAATAGATGTAACAGAAAATCCACTACGCATTGCATATTTTCATCATCAGCCTATAAACATCGACAAAGCACGTCTAGCCGTTGATTTTATGCCTGTTTTCTCCTAGTCGTGTCGAATTGCCGTCCCGTTGGACTATAAGAGTGAGGGAAGAGAGCGCACCTGTGTCCGCACTTATATTTCCTGCGTTGATAACTAGACCCTGCTGAGATTAGGGGTCCCCCTAACCTTATTATAGCATGGACAGATCTCTGAGTGCACGCCGTTTAGCTTGGTACCTTGGCTACTCTCATCTAGCTGCTACCAACCATCCTGCGAAGTCATCGCTTCTTAGGTTACTAGGATTTGCTTTCCATATTGCTCTATTGATATTTTCTGATGTGATTCCATCCACCACACCATCCATCACTGTTCACCATTACATTGTATAAAGAGTGGTCCTTTTGTACATGCATCTCTATTTTGTGACAGCATTGTTTGAAATATATTTATAGTGGAGACACGCAATTATGTCTCGAATGTTATTCATTTTCAGACGAGATTTGTTTATAGTATCTACACTCTCGATTTCCTTACCATGTACTGATGACAAATAGCAAACGAACAAAATTTTCCGACACATAATGCCAGAAAGCATAGTGGAATCAAACGCTTAAAAAATCGTGAATTTACAGTAGAATTGGGAGTGAATCTTGCACTTTGCTTGCTGAACTTTCTTCAATGGATTGTATTTTCATAGTAATTCAGCCATGTCTGACATTTTTATATAGAACTTCGATATCTTGAGTGTTAGTTCATGGTTTAGAATGGATTCTGGACTATTCCTACATCAAATCATCAATCTACGTAATACAGTACACGAGTACACCCAAGTATTAAAAATCTAGTGTCAGAGAAACCTGTCAAGATAATCCTACAATGTCTAACTACTCGCCACCATTTTCGATTTCTAGAAAAACATCAATGTAATGGCAGTTTTTAAATTGACTTTCACGTTATCTGAGGTCAAGAGATTCAAGTGCTGTGTAGATGTGAAACCCGCATGTTTTATGTCCAATTTAAATGACTCCCACTCAGTTTAGTGTAGCAAACAATTACTGGCGTCACTCGATGGAGCCCAAGACTGTATACCAAGTTTATAGGAAATGGCGGTTTTAAGGAACATACATAGTTAGCTGAACCAGGAAAAGATTGCCTTAGGTGTTATTTTATATACAAATCAATAAAACTGAAGTGTCTGTTTGTCACTTAAATGTACAGTATTTGATTTCTTGTTTCGGCAGGACCAATTTTGACGGGACTTTCACTGGCAGATAGCTGATGTTACAAGGAGTAGGTTATGGTAGAAAAAGGGTTAGGGTTTCGTGACAAATAATTAAAACCCATGAAATTGTTAATAAAATCCGATTCAAACAGGGAAGTAATATTTTTATAATAAGTTCACGCAGACGAAGGTCGCGAGCAGCAGCTAGTAACTACTAAGAAATGTGCCTGATCTTCCTCCAGATCAGTCCAGAGTATTTGCCAACCAAGGCAAATGTGTGACAATATTAACATTATTATTTCCTTTATTTATTTTTCTTTCTTATTTTTACATTTTTAAATATTCCCATATAAAAAAAATATAAAAAATATTGTAGCCCACCGGTATCGGGAACAGGGTCCAAGCTACCGGCGGTCAGGGCTCCAGAGAGAGGAACCTCCTAACAATACAAGCCGTGTCCAGGAGTAACGCTTTCTGAATCAAGTCCTTGATCCGGAACGAGAGCCTCCTCAGGTATTGGTCGACGCTCTTGGCAATTAAGCTATTGGCTGAAACGACTATCGGCACAATGATCGCCGAGTCCACATTATTATTATTAATTTATTTATTTTCAGATAACAATGATCCATAGTACTTATACACAAAATATTAACATTATGAAACGTGAAGGGCACCCATCTGGTTGTTTCTTTCGACTTCTACGTGTAAGTGATCTATCTCCAATTAAGTAAAAAAATTGCCGAAAACATTCAATGAAAAAATTTGATAAGGGACTTTCGACCGTTCCGTTTTCCTGAAAATGTTTGGCCAAATCTTATTTAGCGAGATGAGTTTGCTAAACTATCCCTAGTCAGTGCTAGCACTCTGCCAAGCTTGATCCATCTATTTGAAGAAGTCCTTATATCTTGATGTCTTGTAAAAAATTCAATATTCAGATAATCAAAATATCACCGCTTCCTCTCACAACTTGTACCACACACAATCGCCAATAATTCTAGTAAGTACGAACGCATTCTAGAGCTAACTGTTAGCCGTTATCGTAAACACTGGCAGGCACGCCGTTCTGGTAGTGCTTGTTTTGTAGTCTGCACCTAGCATCGCTCCTGCGCGGTTTGTCTGCATTGTGATGACAGATAAGAATAGGAATGATTTTCGAAATCAGTTGCAGCATTTGCTGGTAGCGGTTTCTTCAATTGTATCGCTTATTGTTGCGTGTCTTCATAGTATTTGTAGTTTTTAATATTATATAATGAACTTCGTACGACCGTCAGAGAAATTTTAATGTGCATTTAAGACGAGACTAGCCCTGGTAGTGGTTGTTTTGTAGTCTGTTTCTGGCATAGCTGTTTGTAGTCTTTACGGTCTAATTTGTCTGCATTGTGATGACCGATAAACCGTTTTTTTTTTTAATCTACCCATTGTATTGTACATTCGGATAGTGTCAGCAAATCCACGCCTGAAGCGCGTATTTTTAGTGCGGAAAAATCCGACTTTCCGTATCAGTAGTCGTGTTACTGAATTATAATAGACAGAGAGCGATCTCTTAGTAACGTGTCTTCATTATTTGTGGATGTATCAATGGCTTTGCACCATTCCCGATGTGCAAAGCAATTGATACACTAAAATAATATAAATATTAGCCTACTCAAAAATAACTCCGAATGCCATCTGTGCAAATCAAGTTTTTGAGGTTCGCATTTTCACTATGCGTGGAAATCTACTATCCAGAAAGAATAAACTGAATAATAATAAAAACGAGTGCCTACGTCACAATCCGCCGTTGTTTATCAGGCACATTTCCAAGATAGTCTCAAGATCGACACATCTCATGATCATTTTGTAAACATGACTTCAAGGCCTTGATAGAAACCAAAATAATCCAAAGGTAGAAAATCTAAGATGCTGAACCATAGTAGCAAGATGACAGATGCCATAACCTCTGCTGAACCCTGGAGACGTGACCACAAATGAGCAGTCATAAAAAGCAGAAAATACTCCACAAAGTCATGGTACCTTAGTCTCATTATTCTACACTTAGTACTTGTATATTTGGCCCAGATTCGTGCGTGGAACGCGCAGGCGCGGGTTGCATAACTCGTAACGACCCAGGAAACAAGTTCAGTCCACATCTAGGTTCGTACAGGCTGGAGAAGGTCGCTATCGATCCCGCTTGCGTAACCCAGCGGTTGGGGCCGATAGCAGTTCTACGTACTCGGTATTGGCCCCATACATAGGATGGAAGTAGGTACCTATATTTATGAATACTTCGGCTTACAGAAAACTTAGGCAGGAATCAAAGATAAGTCGACCTTTGAACATGTTAGCGACAGTGCTAGGTATGATGACGAGGTTTTCAAAGGTGGGTCCATGAAAGTCTACATTGATCTATATAGATCATCCTTATATGTAGAGATTTGGAAAATTCATGGGAGATTGAAGAACATGCTGTTGGCCACTGAACACCTTAAAACTATTCCATACGTGGCTTTGTTGTTGGCAAAGCAGCCGTTACTTGGTTATCAATATTCTAAGGCATGTATGTTACATCCTCCAACCCTCACTGGACCCAATTGGGGGCTAATTACAATCCACTCCCTCCCCAGAGAGGCCTTCTACCCAGCAGTGGGAACATTGTACGCTAGTTATGCTTGGTAATCCACCTGCAACTTTAATAACATAAAGGAATGTTCAAGAGAACTCAAACCTTTTATACTGCTGATGACATGAACAACTCCCTACCCTTCGAAAAACGGTCTAAAATGTCAGGGTTGAAAGCATTACGTAAAAGAGGGTGGTTGGATGATGCTACGCCGCAAAACGTTGTAGTGCGAATACGAAATACTAGTGACAGATACACTGAAGTACAAAACAATCATAATTCAGAATAAACTCCCATAGTTTTTCATTATCAATGGAATTCAAAGACTTTCTTCGTTATTACGAAATGCTTTAGATTCGAGCGGTAATAAATTTTGTTACAGTTTATTGGCTTTCTATAAATTATCGTCAGTCAGGACTAAAGAATGGTTTACATGAACGAATCGGAACGACGTAAAGAACGAGTGTAAACTGGTAGGTACATACAATGGTGCGTTCAATGTTTTACTGAATGAGTAGGTATAAATAAACAACATGGTACCTATTGTAGTTGGTTGATCTCGGTAAACTAACATAAGTGCATATAAATTATGTTATTTTTATTGAACAATGAGTACCTACAGGCCGAGTATAGTGTGAAATGATGAGGGTTCAAAGATAACTTGGTTATCCTTCAACTTGTGAGATATGCAGTTTTCATTGAACAGTGGTACCCTTTGAATTTTTGATAAAATATCAATATATGTAGATGCTTATAGATAATAACAGTAGAATATGGTTGTTTGAAGATAAAAGGTACGGTGTCACTGGGGGATTGCATTCTCAAAGTTTTAGACAATTCATAATTTAATTCAGTAATACCGTTGCCAAATGGCAAAAACGGAACCTGTCCGTCTGTCTGTCCGTCCGTATGTCACAGCCATTTTACTCCGAGACTATTGAATATTTTGTATTAAACATACAAGCGGCTCACTTGATCAGCTGATACGCAAAATAAAAGAACGACTTACCTAAGTACATACTAATGGTAAATCGATGAGAAAATAAATCTAATGCCATGGCCTTGGAACACATTGGGTATCATAAAAAGTGGTATTTCAGTAAGGTTAGCCCATTTCGGGGAATAGCCGTGTACACACTTTGTTAGCATAAATGATGCAGTTGGTTGATTTTTCGGTTGTTTTCCTGTGTAGACTGTAATTTTATAAATGGGAAAGTAACCAACATTTTCACACTTGAACGGCAGATCGGATTTCGATGGAATTCGGTAAACAGTAGACCATGACCTGAGTTAGGACATATTATTATTTCAATAGGTTCCGGCGGGATGATTTCTGACATACAAGCGGGCGAAACCGCGGTTTAAAGCTGGTATAAAATCATTTTAGCACTCATTGTTTCTTACAATATTATGAAAGAAACTATGCAGGTGTAAAACATAATAGTTATACCTACAGACTAGCACCAATAGGTACGATAAAAATCAATATCTTCAAAGTCACAAAAGTTAAAGGCGTGGGAATATCTGCTTAATTAATGTATCTTTAATGCCGATCTCGATGCAGTTAGAAAACGATTAACTGGCCCGTACTTCCTTCACCAACCTATATCTAGGAAATCTATAACATGTATCTACTTACCTACTAACGCTCAATGTGGCAAAGAGAGAACATAATGCATACCCACCTTTTGTGAACCAACATGACAATTTAATAGGTTATAGTTCTGTAGGATCTGCCAAATCCCCCGGGAAGAAGACGCGGGTTTATTCGTAGACACCTACTTATTTCTAGCACCAAATATACCTGCACTAACACAATAGACCACAATCCAAAAACCTACAAGTAGGTATTTCTGCCCACGTTGATACATCGACACAAATGCCTATCTAATTGAAGCGCAAAAATACAGGATAACTTCAGAAACACTGAAATATTACTAACCATCTGATATTCTGAAATAATTTTCAAAGCTTATCGGCATTAAAATTATTTGGACCAAACCGCAAAAGGCACAGGTATGATGTGCCTGATTAATTTAAAAGTTACCACGTAATAGGTACTCAAATTTTCATCCGTTGGGGGCTTAAAACCCGCAGTGCTGAAAGGTCCGGTCCCCAAGCCCCCAACCCCGACGGGTGGGTGGGGGTTGTTACATAACATGACCTACATGGACTGAACCGCTGAGAATGAAGTTGGAAAGTACTTGTATTTCTGTAGAAGTTATGTTTGTAAAATTATTGAATGTTTAACTAGGTCAATTTTTTTTTTGGATAAGTTAACACTTGTTTCTGGAAGCAAGATTAAAATGAGATCCTAATGGCCTATTTCAGTTACTAAAATGAACAAGATGGCAGGACGACCTATGTTCCGATCTAGATGTTGAGAATTGGGAAGAGTTTTAAAGCGTGGAATCGTGACCGATGGAAGGTATGGAAGCTGGTATGGAGAGAGGCGTGTTCCCTTTGGGACAGAACGGGATATAGGTATATTCTTCTGAGCGTGTCGATGGCAATCTAAATTATAATGAACCTAATAAACAACGTCTTTCGAAGCGTGGAGCGTCTTTCGAGGTGAGGTCATATTACAGAGTGTGATTCAGACCAACTGTGATTCTGAACAACTTTCTTTATGGGACAAGCAGCGCAATCGAAAAAAAAACTGTGGTCCAGTACAAACTCGACACAAATGTATGGAACAGCTGATTTTTTTCGCGATTTATTTTCGATGTCGGTCCAGTGTAGAGAAAGTGGTTCAGTTTGATGGTCTGAATCACACCCTGAAATATGACCACACCTTGGTACACGCTGTATAAGTTTACCAAACTATGTACGAGTATCGGTTAGTCCCGCTATGGTATGGTCCCGGTATGGCACCCTCTTAAAATACCTATCAAAAAGTCCCGCTATGGTACCCTTCAGTTTTTGGTACTGTTGTAAAGAAAAGTTATACAATGCGTTAAGAAAAAAATAGTATTAATAAAAAATATCTTTTCTTAACCATTATAGTTAAGCAAGATAATATTTATTAATACTATTTTTTAAACAAATCACGCTCGGTAATTGTCGTTTCACTTCAGGTAGTTACCTGACCAACCGGTTTTTTCGTAAAACAATAGAGACGAGCCCTTCCTCGAATTCGTATCTAGCTCTTCCCTTTTGTTTTTATGAAAATAGAGAGAGACAGTATTATTCCGGGTTTAGTTTGCTATTTGCAGCTGTACTTTTGCGATATGAGTAATTAGGATAGCTTGTTAGTTTATCTATTGCAATGTCTGGGTCAAGTAGTTCACGTGGTGTAAATTTAATAATTATTGACAGTCGACGCGGTGGAAAAACTTTATTACGTGCCGGACATAAATATATTAAACGCAGAGAAAATAAAAATTCAAGTACTTGGCATTGTGTAAATAGGAGAAATAGTATTAAATGTAGTGGATATATAACTATTGAGAATACCAATAATACAATAATTAAAGATTATAAACACAGTGATCAGTGCGTGCCACATTTTGAAGACAATGAAGTTCAAATGGCTATAAGTGAGTGCAAAAAAGAAGTAAATTCAAATTACGGATCAGTACAGAAAATTTTCGAAAAACACATGGGTAACTTAAAAGACAAAGGGTTACACCTTACAGGAAATGTTCCTGACTATAAAAAATTAAAAACAGTATTATACAGACACCGAAATAAGTCGTTGAACGTACCAAAAACACAATTTAAGAATGTGGAAGAAATTATAATACCAGAAGAATTTAATAAGTATGTATTGGCTGATTATTGTAATGAAGACTGTAATCGAATAATTATATTTTCCTCGACAGAAGTAAAGGAATATATAAAATGTGTAACGCATTACTTCGGTGATGGCACTTTCGACGGCTGCCCAAACCCATTCGAACAAGTTTATGTCATTCATGGAGACATGGGAAGCACTGAGTTATCCACGAATGTAGCACCATTATTTTATATTCTGTTAAAAAACAAAGAAGGGAAAACTTATGAAAAAGTTTTCGAATTGATTAAACAAACTTTGCCTGAATGGCGTCCATCGAAATTTACCTTCGATTATGAAATAGGAGTAATAAATGCAGCAGCGAAGATTTTTCCTGATATCAAAATAAATGGATGTAACGTACATTTTCAAAAGAACGTTATCAAAAAAGCGAAATCTTTAAATCTCATGGAACACGAAGAGTCCTCGAACCATGTTAAGCAATGCATAGGCTTGGCGTTTTTGCCAAAACAAGATATTGAAGACGGCTGGCTGCATATAATGGAAAATAGGTATAATATCTTGGTTACTTTCCAAAATGATGTTTGAGTACTTAACTCTAATTATATGGCAAAAAAGTAAAGAACAACAATATCAGTAAGGACCTGTTAATTTCATTGCTTTACAAGTACGAACGTTTAATAAGTATTTTTTTTAGTTTCGACGATGAAGCTATGACCAAATTCAATGACTATTTTGTCACTCAGTGGCTTGAATATCCAGACCTCATTTGGTGTTGCCATAATGAACGCCATAGAACAACTAACTTGGCGGAATCATGGAATGGCAGATTCAACAAAATTATTGGAAAAAATCCCAGTTTATTATTGTTTCTGCAAACAATTGGCAACGACACATGTCACTTTGATATAAAACAAGCCAAGTAAGTTGTATTTTTTAGACAATATTTTTAAGCAGATATAATATTTTTAAAAGCAGATATATATTTTTTTACATAATACGAGTACATAGAAGAATTTGAAAATGGATTTGATTTTATTTATTTTGGTAGATATTATTGGTTGTCGCCTTCTATTACAGACGGTTACTGAAAAAAATATTGCTTAACTTAAATAACTGATGATTTTTGTTATAGCTTTCGACTAAAAAGATCACCTATAAATTCAAGAAAAAGAACAAGTATAGAAATCGACCGCCAGATTCAAAAGCTAACAAAAAGTTACGAAAATAAAGCTATCTCCATTGGTGATTTTCTGATTAACATATCAAAGTCAATATTTCGATCAGAACATTTAAAAAAATAGTTTATTTTAATTTTGTTTTTAGCCTATTAAAATGTTTAATACTTTTTCTCGATGTTGATTATTTTTTGTAGTTTATGTTTACAATTTGCGCCTTTTTCTCCATGTTGATTATTTGTAATTAATATATTTGTCTAGTTGGTTGTTGATTATTTTTGTAGTTTATATAAATTTACAATTACTGCCTTTTCTCAATGTTGATTATTTGTAACTAATATTTATGTCTGGATGTTGTTTTTATTTGTAGTTTATAATATTTACAGTAATACTTTTCTGAGATGTGGATTTTTTATATTTTTTTATTGTTGATTATTGGGTAATTCGGTTAATATTGTTGATTATTTTAAAAATTACATTGCAATTAATATTTCGTTTTACTGTTTGATATTTTTTTATAAATATTTTGAATTAATAAAAGACTGATTTAATATCGCAAACAGACGTTTTATTGATACACTCCTAAAAGTATTTATTTATAGATACACTTTTCTTTTCAGTTGTACCTTCTATTGTCTAACGTAGATCTAAAAGATGGGTACCATAGCGGGACTTTTTGATAGGTATTTTAAGAGGGTGCCATACCGGGACCATACCATAGCGGGACTAACCCACGAGTATTACAGACCATTTAGTACAAAACTATTGACCAGTTAAAACCCGAGTCACGATTCTAAGCAGTAGGTAAGAGAGCGATTGAGAAGAACGTCAGTACTTACAAAATATTTCCACAACACGCTGAGCCAATGAACCACAAGTCTTACAAAATTAACATCTAAGTAAGTATACATATAGCCAGTCAACGACAGACTCCTACGAGACGGTTAGAGCTAAAAATAATCAAGGAGCACACACATGATGTCAAGATGATGCTAATAGGTAAGTACCACAACATATCAAGCCATACGTTACCATTATGAGCTGACCTCGCATTGTATATTGGCTTTCGGTATAATGAGAGATCATCTTGTACTGGAATGTATATTCGAGATGTCGTCAAGCTTACCTACATGATACCATATGGAAAGTGAAACCGATTAGCGACCGAGTATTTAAGTGTAATAATGAGTTTAATTATTAAGTTAAAGTTTTTATGATGGTTCTTGGTGGTTTACTTGTTTCAGATCTTAAATATCTTTGGTGCGTATAAACGAAGGCATTTAGGCACTTACAGTATCTCTATTTTAAGTATAAATATTATTGTTATAAATTTATATGAACTTACTAAAAAAAAATGGGCATAAATTGTAAGTATAACGGTTGTAACTGGCAAAATGGTTGGCCGATCGTATAAAGCGTCAGACAGACACAGAATCGTGATAAAATAAACCAAATACACTAAAAATTAAAAATATTATCTACCTACCTATAATCTAGATACCAGACAGTTAACAATTAGGTAGTAGCTACTTAACGATATAAAATAAAAACATGCACTCACATTATATAGTTGTAGGCGATAAAGATGTACCACAACGAGAACACGACAATGCCCTGCGCACCTCCCTCGCCGCCGACGTCGGACATGCTGTCAGCTTACGAATTAACCCTCCAGAGTATATGCTATTGTCCACAGATCCCAGCGGCAATGCTTCTGGCAACAGTAACAGTGCCACCTCAGATGCCTTGGGTAACAGTGATACCACTTGCGATTCCACAAGAAATAACGTCAATGTCACCAACAGTGCCACCACTAACAATACTTTTGCTACCAGCGATGCTAAATATGGAGAAGCTACTGATGCCAGAAACTACACTGCTAATATCACCTGCTATATCGCCAGCAATATTGACGATGCTACTAAAGATACCTACCACAAGCTACCACAAGCAAGTGCCTAGCTTTCCAGGGCCGCCACAAGCGAAGCTGTTAAAGCTACCAGATTTGCTAGTGAGAATCTGTTAGTGCAAGTAGTTGTCACCGATGAAACTGCTAGTGTCACCTCTTTGGTGAACCTCGGAAACGCTACTGATGAAACCGCTAGTCTTCAAAGATGCTACTGGTGAAATCGCTAGTGCTAAAGCCTGGAGGCTTTATATTATACTGCTAATAACACTGCTTATGTTGCCAGATTTGACACTAAACCGCTGCTAGTATGGTTCCAAACTTTGAGTCAGAGCTGTTTTCAAAGTAGTTGCTAGGGCTTCCAATAAAGTCACTTCTTGTAGTAGGTTCTGGTATCAGTATAGGTTGTTATATTGGATCTTGGAATGGTAAATGTTTTTTTTTTCTACTTCGGCGTCTCGCTGGGAAGGCACGTCTGTAACATGGTTTTAAATTAGTAAGACATTTAGTTACACTCTAACCCCTTATTAATAAACGTGGAGAAAAGTAACAACCAGAACTTCTATCCTGCAGATTCTTCCACCTTTATCGAGTAGGGATATTGTTTATGAACCGTAATGAATTAAGTATGGAAAGTAGTTACAACTGTTATACATATCTACTCGTATATCTATATGATACTCTGAAAATAATCGGTAATATTCCCAAATGTGTCTTAAGTCACAACAATTACGCAGTGGCAAAGCCCAATCACAAAGATAGACCGTTGAGACATGACTGGTTTGTTTGTAACTCTACGAAAACGACAACAGGCGGAAACGGAGCTGATTTTTTTCTTTATCTATTTATTACCTGGACAAAGTACGATATCGTTAAAATCGCGGGAAACATCTGGATGAGGGGCTCACAGAACCCGGAAGTGTGGCAGAAGAAAGGGGAGGTCTCTACCCAGCAGTGGGTGATTTCGGGCTCATATGATGATGGTTATGATGGCAAAGTCCGGCTAAAATATTGCACCGAGAGTTGCTACGTCTGAGATCATATCTTCAACTCGTAGGCAGGAGTATCGTGCCTTTCAAAAAATAAGTTATACCTGCTTAAGTGCTTACCTATACTCTACTAGATTTCTCTACTAAGGTCCGGAACTGGTTTGATATTCATTCTTGCTTTTACTTCGAAGCTTAAATGTTCTAAAAAAATTTAGATAAACATCTTAAATTTGATATTGAAAATGTTGTTGATATTTTTGTCATGGCTTTTTAATTTATGTTGAAAAGTATTGTATTTATAAAATTGACAATATGGCACGTAGACAGTGTCTGTGGAGTTTTATGCTATTCAATGAGTCTTTATTAAAGTGTAAAAGTCTGGTTAAGTTTAAAAAAAAAAAACATTAAGACGAATTGATAACCTCCTCCTTTTCGAAGTCGGTTAATAAAACAGCCATGTTGTTGTGTCTACTGCTGATAGAGATAAGTCCCGCTGTGCCCTGACCCGCCGCACGCAGGGGAGTCCTCAGGGACGGAACCCATATCCTCCACACCTGATGCCTAACAGAGGAAGTGCAACCCACCACGGCCGTGGCGTGGACCCTGGCACCCTTCCTGCCACACATTTCAGCTATTAAATGACGTTCCTATCCCTCCCATTTGGGCTAAAAGTTAGGTAAGTGGCGACATCTATACCGTCAGAGACTAACTAAATTAACATATCTTACAACCCGGTACTAAAGTTTTCCGTGTGATTTACATTACGCAGAAACTCAACCACAACCGTCTGATCGGCGGATCCTCCCTTTTCACTGGATGATGAGGAACTTTCTACCTACCTAAGGTACGCCCATGGTGTCTTGTGAGTACCTAGGTCCTCACGTATTAATTCCTGCTAAATATTACGAGCATAGTTCTATACTTCCAATGACTTACCTACCACGCAACGTTGCCTGCCCGACTGTCCGTTTTAGCCGTTCATTCTAGCGGCAATGCGGCACTAACAATTAAGAATAAAGGAATTAACACAAAAATTGTGACTTACTTATTGCACCGATGAATTTTAATAATACGCTCGTATATGACATAACTTTAATTGAAGAGAAATCTATTTGGCTATGTATGTAGTTGTATGCGGATATATAAATGTTGTACTAGCTTTTCATTCACGGCTTCGCTCGCGTTATAGTCGAAAATTATCGGGAAAAATTTTGCTTCCCATTAGTGAGAAAATTTTCCAAGTTTCAGTATTACCTACCGAAGAATAAGTATCCATACATAGTTCACCATGCTGCTAAATATCGATACTATAAGCCACATGTACATGTAGGTTGGTTCTAACGTTGTTATAAACTATGACCTTTTGGTTTTTGCTTGGATCTTTACTGGTTAATAGTACCGATATTTAGCATCAGTTTGGGGCCAGTCATTTTTGGCCATGTTGTGAATTTGATTCTTATCGCTTAACTACGTTCAACCGTCTGGTAGAAGTCCACCAGGCACAACACCCGTCTGGTCGGAGCATCCATCCTTTTCCATGGGGGATGAAGAAGTTTACACCCTGTTCCTCATACCATTATATACCTATCGTCTGAGCCCAGTAAGTGGGCACGTTGATTGTGCGATCAGTGGAACTGGCATTCTTTGTCATCAAAGCTAAAAATAAAACGGCACTTGGACACACTCCTCCAGATGTGATTTGGTCTAAGGAATATAATTGTTTTCCTTATCTAATCCTATAATTAAGTACCGATGACAATGTTTACCATGTTAAAATTTTTAATCATGTTGAATATGTTACCTATGTGATGTGAGTATTCTTAATAAATAAATAAACAATGTGTGGTTATTGTTTAGTCCGAGACCAGAAAAATACACACTCTTTTAACAATATTTTATTATAACATAAGTAGATGTATATAAAATCTATTACTATATACAATCATTATATAGAGTATATTAGGGTGTTGATCACTTTTATATAATTAATAAAATTACATTTAAACATAACAAGCTTTAACTTTTGCACTTGCCGCAAGTTTTCATTATGCTTGTTTGAGCAAAGTTTGATTTTTTTCAAGTGTGTTCAGTTTTATTCAAATTAATATATAATAAGCTACCATCATTGCAAAGAGAAAATGAATAATATGTATGTACATACTTTAAACAATATAAGGACTACTGACAGGCTCGCTGTAGAATATTCGAGTTTCACAAATGGAAGGTTTTATGAAAACAGTTTTGTTTGATGTTGCTACTTTTAAAATAAAATAATGGCGACATACACTTGCAAAATTGTATAAAATTAACATTGGTGGTGTCAAAAATTCCACTGATAGTGGGTATTTTATCTTTACGTTATATTGAACGCACATTTGCATTAGATTGGAATTTTAATAATATCACATTACTGGTACGGCCTACAGTAAAATTTGTAAAGTTTACAGTTTTATCTCATTACGGTAAAGAAGATATGGCGGGAATCGGCTTGTATATCAGATTCATTGAACAGAAAACAAATGGAGTGCTAATATAATTGTTGGTTTGACTAGTGCATTCTGTAAAAGTAGGTTAGCTTTCTGTGAGAAATCTTTCGGTATTTGAGTGACCAGGACAGGACCAGACACAATTTCTCAAATATTTACCAACTTATTTGTGGTTATTTGCGAAACCATTTAGTTAAACTTCGGTAGTTCTGTGTTTTTTCAGATATTGCCACGCGTCATTGTCCTTATTATGTAACTCTAGCAGTAGATTTAAAAAATAACGTTTTGGATTACCAGAATGGCTCACAGAAGGACTGTTTCAGAACTTCACGTAGCTTTACGAACTATATTAAAACAAAACAGGATCTCTTATCTAGCCCAGACATTATTCACTCTCCATTTGCTGTCTATTCCGTGTTTAACATCTAACAAGCAGTGACAGTGAAACCTTTCTCCAGTTTCTCCACGTATTGCTTGCGAGCGTCCATGTTGTCGGCCGGACGGTTGTGCGGCAGCCACACCGGCTCGCCGATGAAGAAGCGTTTCGCTTTTATGTAGTTCTGGAATTGAAAAGAATGAGATTCACATAACATTTATAGACCAGCAGTTTTATAGACATACAATTTCGATATAGCAATTGTGTGGAGGTACCAGACAATTAGTGTATGTTTTATGAGGTTACTAAATTTTAGCTGCAGCTTCAACCACGTATGTAATGATGTCGGAAATTATCCAGCGACCTCGTACTATCGAGATAAAGAGTTTCCTATGTTTTAACCCAGGCCCCTGGTTTACAGATATGCCGTTACTTTCGCATTTACACATGGAAAATCACTGCGACGTGAGAGCTTCCCTCGCCTTCCACCTTTCCACGTTTGCCTTGGGCTAAATCACTCTCTGCCTGGCTGGCAAACGCTGCACGCATCGTATGGGGTCCACAGGAATCATTCCTTTAAAAGTTTGGAAACTGTGTTATTTCACAGATAGATTTGTTACATATCATCAAAGTGTACACTGCAAGCTCTAATGCGTCGGTGAATTGTTTTCAATTTTCTTTCTCTGATGCAGTCGGATCGGATCAGATGATTATTTCAATAAGATACAAATGTTCAACACAACAAGAAATACTATTTTTTTTTGTGTGTATAGCTTTTAGTATGGCGCTGAAACGTGGTGCATTAAAAGTCGTGAAAGCAGTTAGATCGATGCTTTCACGATGTGGTGTTGGCGGAAGTTGCTACGTATGAAATGAGTCCACCCTGGAGGAGCTCAACATAACCTAATGGCTTTCCACAATCTACTTTGAGCGTGCCCTCAGCTTTATCGGACATAAAAGGCTAATGAAACTGGGCCGGGTAGAAGGTAAGCACGCGCAAGGCTCAGATATGGTCAGACGCGATCAATAATGCTGTCGGAAGCAGCTTGTTCCGAGCGGTCCACACTGCGGGTACTGCATGGCTTGGAGACGTGTCATATGTGGTCGCGATCCTCAGCAGTGAGGGAACGACGAAGAAGTTGTCAAAAAATACTGCGAGGATGAGGACTCCATGCGTTTACTTCTCAATGTTTTTAGTAACCTATGTGTGTACGTTCAAGACTTCAAGCGATGCTACTTTCGATAAGAAACATGCGCGTGCGTCTCTAGTGCCCTTTAGGCTTTACGTGATTGCCGACACGTCGTAAGTCGCGTTGTGGAGACACATGGCGTACTCAAAGAAAATCCTTTCATTTGTATTCTGAACTTAACATTTCAGAATACAAATGAAAGGTAATTCTAACCCGATAGGGTGGTAAATAGGCTGAAGAGGAGCCACCTTCTATAAGTGGGAGGCGCAGCACTGGCTGCTCCATCACAATGCCATGTAAACTGGTACAAATTCGCTTCTGGTCTGACGACCGATTGCAAATGGAAGAGGAAAATAGAAAAAAAAAACTATGTAGAAAACATTATTTTTTCGCAACACGCGTATTGCATATACGACGTACGCGTGCCTCGTGGCCAAGTAGTAAAAGCGAAGGGCCATTATACTAACATTAGTGTCAAGCGTGAACCGGTGGTAGATACCGCTGGGGATGACGATCATGTCCCCACCGCTGACAGCGATGCGGATCCACTGGTCGTCGCCGTCGCGCACGTCGAAATAACCAGAACCGTCCAGTATGAACCTGGAACATTTAGTAAATATTATAGAACTTTTTGCACTTTAAATATTCCTTTAAAAAAATTAGGTATGCAAAATATAGACATTACTGGAAAGGCTATTGTTGGAGCCATGGGTTTCATTTCCAAATCAAACAGTTACTAAAAACATTCAGTTTGGAATTCCAGGTGTTCAGTTGTATTTAGTTGGATTGGACGCCAACCCCAACCAACATAGTTGAGAAACGGTTATGTTGATGATGAATTTCTATTTTATTGGACTTTAACATGTCAAATGTTTAAACACCTCTACCACAACCTCTGATTTAAAAAGTTGGTAGGTACACCTTTTGAAAATATGTAAAGCTGTTGCCTGATCTCTCCCGTGGTGTTGGTATGCTATCCTATTTGATTATGAGAGTAAAGGAACAGAGAGTGCAACTGTTTTAACACACACTTGTGCAACTGGACGAGGGACGCACAGAACTAGAAAATGTGGCAGAAGAAAAGGCTGGCCTATACCCAGCCTTGGGTAATTCTAGGCTGACATGATGATGATATCATATATGTTTATTTATTAGGCTAATCCAAGTTAGAGGCCTATGGGAGGTATAAAAACTAACCAATTGTAAAAGAAGAAGAATTCGGCTAATCTCTGTAGAAATTGTCTGAAATTCAGTCAGGAGGATATTATTCCACTTTCAGAAATTAAGGAGTGATAGTATACCTTATCTCCTCGTCAGTGTGCAGATGTTCAGTGAAGAATGACTTCAATTTCTCCTCATAGTTGGGTAGGCAATCTTTGGAGCAGGTCATCTCATCCTCATACGTGTATCCACGCTCCTTCTTCAGCTTGTCCAGTACTCCGTCTGTTGTATAAGTGTCTACGTTTAGCTGTAATTATAGTTATTTATCAGTTTTAGTATTTATTTAAGAAATTAGTGAAAGTATGGTTCATAATGAGGTTGATTAATCAAACATAAAAAATCGTGTTTTTTCCACAAAAACTGTGTATTGAAATGTCCAATGTTGTGGGCCCTATAAGCTGTAACATTTCTTTTAAATGTTACAACACCAAGTTTTGCTTATGTTTACTTTTTATATAATTTTGTTTTACATTTATTTAAAAATTTAAGTACACACTAAATACAGAATTCAAGAAAAGAACAGAAAAGAGTAAAAAGGTTATGCTTATTTCTAATGAAATCTCTTCCTGCATATCTGCGAAAGGAGATACTAAAAAAAGAGATGTAGAAAAAGTGTTTAAAAGAAGAGGAGAAAATGGAATACATAAAACATAAAGCAGATGATTTTACTGTTAATTTTATTCATTTTGTTTTGTCCGGTGCGAGACAAATAAATACCTTTTCTTTCAATGTTTTAAAAGTCATTGTTTTAAAATTTAACAATCAAGTGTTTGTTACTCAGTATCAAATATTGACACAACGCTATTTCATGGTAATCAACAGAAGTCCGAAGTCTGACATACAGTTTTTACCACAGGGTATTATCTAATATCTGGATTATGGAGCACAGATAGGCAGTCACTCCATGTAAAATACTGACTTGTAGCTGAATCTCGTTAGACTGAAAGCCAAGTTGAAAGGCAGATAATTTTGTTTTAAGGGGGAAACGCTATGGTAGCCAGCAAAAATATCAAACATAGCAATGTTTATAAAACCTGCTGCGTAACGTAATACAATTGAAGTAGGTATGTAACTAATACCTACCAAGATATTACTTTGAAAACCAATATGATTTGTTATTTTTAGCACATTATCATCGGCCACTTTTAGTAAATAAGACAGATAATAATCGTGATCCACGAGTTGTTTTCAAATAAAAAAAAATATGTTGATAACAAAGCTATTAAAGTTGTAGAACTACGTAAAAAACTTATACTCACTTTGAAATATTCAACGCCAGTTTTCTTAAACAAATCTTCGAGAGAAATATATTGTGGTGGATTCCTATGGTGCTCCAAACGCTGGTCAGTTTTCTCTTCATCCATAAACCACGCTTGAACCATGTTTGATTGTTATTTTGTTTGTTTATTGATAAAAAATATCGCAGCAGGTAGAGTTCCACTCGTCTCGGTCGCTGTTGATCAAGTGTCAGTGTCAAGTCAACACTCAACTCGGTGTCAAAGTCAAATAGTTTTCACACAGCAAAACACCTTGTTAGTTACGTTCCGTTTGACACTAGGTGATCATCAGTATCGCTATCGCACCTCTTTCCGGCTAGAAACCGAATTCGAGCCATTGGTTCAAGCGAATCGCTCCTGCTTCGCATGACTTATCGGGTCCAAAACTATCCCTTCTTTCAAACTGTACCCAAACATTTTCGAAATTTCATTAAAATTAGTTTGGTTCCGCGACTCGGCGGCCGTACCTAGTAAATCCTAGTCGTGAACAAAAACCTTAAAACTTATACTTGGAACTAATAAAGGGTGTAAAAACACCCCTAACGAAGCCCAGAGTCGCTTGTTCTTCCCTTCATCACTATAATTTGTTTGTTCCGAACCATACCTGGGAACCTTCTATTTATGCAGATATTGAAGTTCCAACTTTTTCTCAAGTTTCTTTTTTAAATGCTCGATTTAAATGGTATAACTTTACTTTAAACACCTCCATGACCCCTGTACTCTTCAATGCAGCCATTAGCACAATGTTTTGAGTGCGTTACATAGAGCGCTACCGTAAACTGTGATTTTTCACCCCAAAAAAAGTCGTTTCCTATTATAACATTTTTTTTTAGTAGAGTTACTTAGTTTGTTGTACAGAATACTTGCTTGACTCAATTTTGTGTATAATATTTAAAGGTATGTACGAAAAAATTGAAGCTTTGACTTCCAATATCCGTACCTAGAAAGTTCGCAAGTATGATCCGGAATAAAAAACTAATCACAATGACGGGGAGAACCTGTGCCTTTCGAACCTTCGGGGAGAACTTTTTACTACAGGACATGCAATGATTTCCTACGAAATGTATGAGAAAAGTTTTTTGCGATTTCTTACTTTTTTAGTACTCCAGCCTGGGTTGGTCCCATAGAACTTTTTGATCAGTATTAGAAACAAGATCGATTGGCATCAATAAATGTTTATGTGTAAAATGGCCATTTTCTTGCTAACAGTTTTTATTTAAACCTGTAAAAATTTCATGAAAAATTTTGGATAGTCTCCTCAGACCATTTTTGTGTAGCTGCAACGGTTAAGGTAGTTCCCCTTTTTACCCCACTGACAGTTACCACCCTGTATACAAATATTGATAATTTAATAGTAGGTATAGGATAGGATAAACTATTTGTGAAACTTAAATCAAAATCAAGTAAAAAAAAAAAGTCAAATTAGACTGTTAATCAGCACTTTTCGAACGTCCAGTTTACAAGAGGCAGTCCCCCAAAACGCCCGCCCTTAGTTCAATATTTCCTTACATTTGTTTAAGCAGATAGTCTCTATGAATAAAAAAAAACAGTCATCATCGTCATGGTTCTCCTACCCTTTTCCAAATTTATTTGGGGTCAGCGCAGCATTATAAAAAAAAAACAGTGTTCCAAGTAAAAATATATTTAATGATTCTAAAGTATTACTATATTTTGGCTTAGGTATAAACCAATTACACATTACTGTGACCTACATAAATTGGGGGTTCTTACGTTTCATTCTACTGACATAAAAATCTCCTAGCACCTTGTACTGGGAACTTTTAACACTTGAGGGTTAGCGCAGGCCGAAAAGATTGCAGATCAGATACTTTTTTGATCAAATTAAATAATTAACTTAATAATAGTTACAAAACGTTGAAAATCGATGCAATCAACTCAATATACGTGCTTTTAATTAAGCGCGCTCGTGCGGTCTTCTGTGTCTCATATGACACTAATAATAAAGTTGATTGTAAAATGAAATAAATTTTTAAATGTAATCGGGAAATGCTCTGCACTGCGTAACTTTCGGACTGCGCTGATCCTTATCTTTCAATTAAAAAACAAATCATTTATCTATGGCATCTATTATAAGTACAGGTTTCTATGGGTAGTTTCAAAAACTATTAAAAATATGTATCTCACAACACATCAGTATCATTTCAAAATTAAAGTTCATTCATATTTTTTCTTACAAGGAAAATTATTCTGGTAGTTCCAATACCAGTATTGCTACATTATTATATAAGCTTTCAATCTAGTATTTTTTTTCACTATTGCAGACATTACCACCTGCTTCCAATAGGTAGGTACATGATTCTAGGTATTTAGTACAACAATTACATTCGCGTAGTCTATCAATCAATTTTCTTTTTAAATTCTTAGCGATCGGAATTACCAGACTAAATAATGTTAAATAAATGATATTAAGACCTCTTGAATATTTCACATAACATTTATTACACACATATCGGAAATATTTATTTACAGACAATATTATTTGATATGACTGACGATGAAAAATTAATAAGTCGCTAATTTGTGGAATTGTACGCGATCAGCAACTGTAACTGCGTTTCAGAGCTGTCAGTGTCGTCATTGTTATAGAACATTTGACATTAAATTAGACAACTCTTGAACGCGGTTTAGATGTGCTAATTGCGTACAGTTTCAGTGGTGTAATGCGACCATAGTGTTTTATAAGTACAATATTTCTGAAATTCTGATTACTTCATGGGTGTTTAAAACATAGCCAATAATAAAAATGTATAAACAAACAAATCTCAATCAATGGACGGATACAGAATCACAATAATTAAAACATTCATAAATAATAATAAAAAAAAAACAGAGAATGAAGAGTTTATTACATTTCAACGTAATGCATTCAATTAAATTACATATATTTGGAATAACATGTTAAAATGACAACAATAGATAAAAAGGTTTTTAAAATATCCACGGAATATTAAAATGAAGAATGCTTTTGCTTATAATCATACAGTATAATAGTTGTATTGAAAGGGAACTAGTTCAAAAATACATACGCAGTCCGTATACTTGAAATGTATGCCTAGAGTTCATAAATGTGAAAGTAAAATGGAAACTTTAAAGCTATCACACACATAGACATACCACGCTTATTTAAAAATGATATATTGAGATCACATCCTTATTTCTAAAGCCACCCCTATTCACGATAAGACGAATCCTACATAATGTCTCATGATATTTTTCATAAAATACCTATGCATAATTACATTTGCTTTAGACTGTCATAACGTGAATGGGGCTCATGAACTATGTTACATGAATATTGATTGTGGAATTTTATTTGGAAAAATGTTAAAGAATAGTAATCTTCAATCTTAGAATCTACAAGTTTAGTACAAACCACTGTATGGAACTTAGAAAATGTCCACAATACCCAAAAGATTAACTAACTAAATAATTTTAGAGTTTATGTTTAAGGTTATCACTTAGTTTTTCATAAATATTTAATACAGTGTTCTGTTTAAACTTCACACAAAGGGAATATTACAAAAATATCAAATTTACACATAGGTACATGTATAATATACTGGGACAAGGTGTTCGGGCATTGCGATGAAAATGTCGCAATAAGAATAGTACAATATTTTCTGTAACATTTTTGTCGCAACGCCTACACTTTTGTTTATGCAGTCATTTTTAGCATTTTCTCTTTGAAATTTACCTTACTTTTTAGGGCAAGAACTTGATTTTGAATTATCATAAAATCATATATGTTAAGTAGATCCAGTAGGAACATACATTATGGTATCTCCATACTGTATAATATGTTTTAAAACTTTAAAGGTTACCATATTCTGAGCTAATGCTAAAAAAACTGCATTTTATCTAAAAACAAAGTTCTAACGAAAATTATCACAACAATTATTATGTATTTACAATTTTATGACAAAAACATAGATTAAAATCTAATATAAATTAAAAACTACAAGTAGGTATGTATTTATTAAAAATATTAATTATTTTATCTTACTTTAAGATTGCATCGTATGTTACTAGTTAAAATTTACACTCAATCAAAATGTAGAAAAGTCGTTTTCTTGTCATTTCTCAGTTTAGTACATTTTGTATCTACACTTTGTCATTTCGCTTCTTTACTCATCAACAGTTTATAAACGTTTTATTCAAAACACTGACAAAGAAATATACACAAATAAAAACAATTGAATAATTTAAAAATAAGAAGTAAGACTACTAGCGCCACCTGTGTGTCAGAAGATTGATTATTGCTTTAGAAACATAACAGGCAGCACTTAAATCTACTTCTAAATAAACTCCACGAAATGAGTTTTCATTTAGAACGAGGAATTAAAAATAATAAAGCAAAATCTATCTGTCCCTTGAAATAAATTCGTTATAAACTGCCGATAAAAATTGTCCCTCTTTTGAAGTCACAGCTAGTCTTTTAACAATCATAGGATTAAGTTAATGTTTAAACATAGCTAATCACTTCTCAAAAGGTCAGAGTAAAATCAATATTAATTTGTCATTCTCAAGTCGGGGTTATCATTCAAGTCCTATTTTCTTCCATCCTAGGCCTTTTTGTTTGTTTTCACTAAATCTGTCATTTCTATTTTAGTCTTTCTTTGATCGAAGTAATTTCACCACTGAAGTATGTATAATTTTGTCATGTTTTTATTTTAGAATTTCGTCTTCCATATTAAATTTTCATCAAATTAGGCAAATATTTTTAAAACAAAAAATCTATAACATTTCATAACAATCACAGTACAAACTTAATTGATCAAACAAAATGTCATGTCGCATCTTTTCAATAATTTAAATGAAATCAATCGGATTAGATCAGACGGTATCATCGTCTACACAAATAATCATCTTTATCTAATCTAAACCTCTGATGTTAGACATTTCATAGTTTATAGATTTATTATTAGTCATGTCAATTCCTTGCTATCTTTGACAGTACACGTCAATTTCAGACGTAATCCTTGATGACGTTACTAGTCATGTTACAGCTCAACATTATGAATTCAGAATTAGTTTCTTTACTATGGAAGGCCTGTTAAAGCTCATTGTAGATGGCGCGGCGATAGCTAGATCCCAATATGACCAATGAGGTCAAACTATTTTGAAATATAAAATTACAGATTCTGAATCAGTTACTTTGCATGGAACTAGCTACACTAGCGCCACCAGTGTCACAGTTGTCATACCCATTCTAGTCGTTTTGACAATAGGTAAAGGTACATTAGGTTCAGTTCGGTCGTCATCTCGTGGGTAAATGACGTTTAATGTCACGTGATCACAGTTTGGTGTGCTTGACGGTATCCGTCCAGTAGTTCTGAATGGTCATCGCCTCCAGAGAGTTCAGGAACGAATCGTTGTCCAAGCTGTACATCTCTTCGGAGTTGTCCTGGAATTGAAATAAAGAAAATGTTAGACGAATTCGGAAAAGTAGGACACAATTTCAACTTATTGTGGCTACACCTAGTAGTGAATGGGGTACTGGGGCTGCTGCTACTGAGGTATACATTTGGGTATTTGTATCTACATGGCTGTTCTTCTGCGGTTTATTTATTTATCACAATCACTGCTATCATTGCAGGAAAATATTAAATCGGTAGGTAGCGTGGTCTTTCGATCAGTGAGATAAAACAAATGATGACGGAGAGCATGGTTATGATACAATCCAACTGAAAGTACCTGTCTGGGTCCAAAAAATAAAATATAAGAAGTAATACTCACTCTTATAGTACTGTCATCAAGATATCCGCTCGAATCAGGATTCGAGCATTTGTCATTGAGAGTCTGTGGTTTGTTCAGGTACCTCCGCCGATACAGCACGAACGCCGTGCTACCAGCCAAGGCCGCGAGCACCAGCGCAGCAAACGATATGCCAGCTATCGCTCCAGTATCCATCCCTCCATCCCCCTGGTCTATCACTCTTCTAGAAGACTCCACGTTCGGTGGTATTCGCGTCTGCAGGAAAGTCGTCTCTAATGACAAGGGTTTCTCTGTCACTATCCTGCTTTCTGCCGCGTTTCCACCGCCATCTTTTACGAAGTCTGGTCTAGTCAGATTCCGTTTTTTAGGCACAGACGTCGTGTTTTGCGTTTCCGTCAGGTTCGTGAACGGAGCAACTGTTACGTTTGCGTTTGGGGTTTGAGTTGTGTTTGTCATGTCTGTGATGTTGACGACCGTCCACTGTATCGACGGGTGTACTTCTTCTGTCTGATTAGTTTCTGTTGTGTTTGTTACTAGGATTGTTTCTGGTGGTCTGTCTGTTTGGTTTTCTGTCGTATTGGAGGTCTGTGTGGTGACCTGTGTCTTCGTGTAGTACATGGCTCGGCCCTGCCGCTCTGAAAGTCGTCGGTCCAGCTCAGTATCGGAGTTGATGTGCTGAAGTTCTTCTGACTGGGGCGCCGCGAAGCTTCGCCCGCTGCTCGCTGAAAAAGATAACAAGTCATTGAGTCAAGTGCTTCAATTATTGCGAGTCAAGATTAGATTTGTTGACGATAATAAAATCAATAGATAATACAATGTGTCCGTGTTTGTAAATCATCTGATTGTGTTACGTGAATCACGAAAGGTATTAGTAATTATAAAAGTGATGAAACAGGCGTAATTATTTGATCATAAATATACCTAATTGCTGCAGGAAACTATATTTAAGTATGAGTAGTCTATTACGTAGAATAATCCTCTTGTATTTTGTTAGTTTAGGCAAGCATTTGTTCTAGACTCTCGCCTTTCAACAGAACACCAGAAAACGCCAAAGACAAATGGTCGTTAGCGTAAAAAAGGAATGTTTTAGCAGAAGCGGCTGAAATGAATGAAGGTGGCTATTTACATAAACGTAGGCACTGTAGTCGCCGGCTAAGTACACAGTGCTGAACAAACACAAATGTTTCACACACAGAATTTTAACAAGGCTGCTTGGTAATTGGATAGACCGTATAATGACGGTGTGAAAAATTTAAAACTTTTATACTCGTGGCCTTTGTAGCCTTATATTACGTTATATGGCAGCATCCGATCCTGTGCTTTGGTATTCAGTCTAGTGATGCTTTAATAAGATTGGTTGATCTTGACATGCACAGAAGTTCTAATCTTACTGGTTAGAACTAGTAAGATTCGTCAATTGACCTTATTATCAACCGGTGATTGGTGATAAGGAGTCCAAGACTTTGAATATAAAGATCTAGACTTCCTTGTGGAGGCTTTAAAAGCAGATAGGTAATGCCTCTCTGCTACTTTCGGTACCTGCAAATAAAATTTAGGTACACGAGAGTTTCAAGAAAATCACCTTAAAAGCATTTGAACTACTCGTGTATCGTTCTATTGTAGTCAGAATGCTTTTACCGAATATGTTTTAGTCGGCTAAAAGATGAGAGGACGAAATATGAAGATTTCTAGAGCATTCTCAAATGTTAGCTATTATGATGTGGCTGTAAAATGAGCGATAAATAAATAGATAGATATTTCTTCAAAATTTTAATTGGTACAATACCTACAACATAAGGGCAACATTAGAAATAATGTAGGGACCTTTAACAAAATTAACAATATTGACTTATTAAAAGTATACCTAGCTGTAGGGGACGAGACTTAAGTGGTACCTGATGGTATTCGCTACGTAGCTAAGTTAAACACTCAATCAACTTATAAGGGCTTATTGCTGAGAATGATGGAAATTAAGGCACCCGGTTGCTGTCCGTTATGCACTGAGCTCGCGGTGCAGTTAGTGCGGCCGTATTGTATCGCTAGGTCAGCAAAACGTGGTCGCTTGCAATTATTGCACCGAACACTAGCCATGAAGACCAAAGAAACGATGGATGTAGTGTGTGAAAGACGATATGACTAAACCTATTTATCTAAAAAGAATCACCTCGTTGAATTGTCGCCGAATTCTTGATCTAATCAAACCCCTGTAACCTTCAATTCCCAAAAAGGTTCAAAGGCATCGTTGATTTCACATTGTGTTTGGATATCGATATTCAGCGTCGCTACTGTCGTATATTTTATAGCCAAGCTCGAAGCTCGGTACAAAGTGAGTGCCGGATTCGATTACGATTCATCTGCCGAATGCCGCTTTTGTTGATACAAGTTGATAGGTAAGGTAGGCAGGTCGGTACCGACTGGCGGAAATGAAAAGTTAACGACTTTGTAACTAAATAAAATCAAAACGGAGATGATTCATTTTATTGGGGGATGTTTAGAGTTGAACAGACTGTTTCTTTTTGTTCACAAATCTTCTATAGATAGAAGATGCATAAAATTCTATTCAACTTAGTCATTTGAACTTCAGAGTTATCTTTTATGAAAGTGAACTGGGTCGGTCACGTCTACCGCAACTACAATGTGGGTACCGAAAAACGTCAAACAAGAACAAGATAAGGAAGGAAGATTGTAGGACGAGCTTGACGCCTACAGACAGGATTGGTTCGCACTTACTCAAGATACAGAAGACTTGAAAGAAGTAAGAAAGCCCTTTGCCCTTCAGAGGGACGACACAGACTGAAAATATATCAATTAGAACTTATCAATTGTTCACGAACAAAACTAGCTAGCAATAACAATTGCTGCAGTAAAATCCCATGAAAGCAAATAAGCATACATCATAAGAACGATGTAACTTATCGCCCTTTAGAGAAACCTCACATTCACAATAGTAACTATTCCAACATTTGTGAAATTGAAATTGTGACATTTCGAAATTCAGGTTAGCACACGACCCTAGCCAAACGAGTTGCAAATAGGTTATTAGTATAATATGTGAGAAAGAGACAAAATATTAATACCATGATGTTAGAAGAGGACGCAAGACCTAGTCTTTGCATGGAGTTTGGAGTTTGCCATTTATTTGGCCTGAAATGCCAAGTATTTGTAAGTCAGCCTCCGACTGACCTCTTTACCTCTTCCGTGTGAAGCCAGCTCACGACTAGACTGTTCTGTTGTGTCAATAAAGGTGAATGGCATTTTTGCAGTTGAGCCATAAATGCCACTACTACTGTCGACTGAACATGGTACAATGGTGACCCTTAAAATAGCTGAAGTATTTGTCTACACTCCTGCACAAGAAACTTAATGCTTTCTCTTTGACTATCATCCAAAGAATTTATGCCGTATAAATCTATTGGTTTATTTTCTTCTACACCCTTTTTAATGGTATACGAAGGTAAAAACTAGAGGTATGAATAAAATTGATTATTATTTTGATTTGATCAACGTCAGGCGATGCGATTTGTGTCCAGTGACACTTGCTTCCTTCGCGTGAGTATCGGACGCGTCGCGGTATGCTATAAGTAATTTCTTCCATTTGTTATCTCCGCAGTCGCTGTATCAACGCGAGTTGCTTGAGATTAAGTCATGTCTCTCACAAAAATGTATTGTCACCAGAACCAAAGGTGTGTGCAATCTCTTGGTGGAATTGGTTTGAAATGCAGGCGCAAGATCTGACCAATATCTACATACTAACTAACTGATTAACCAACTCACAAGACACATAAAAAGCTGCAGAAAATAAAGACAACTCTTTTTTAAAGCTCTGGAACAAAACCTTCATCAATTCCGATACTGAAGTTCGTTAAACTATACTATCGCCGAATGAGGGAGAGGCCTTGTGCCTTTATTTCAAGCGAGGTTGGGTCACAGCAGGTCGAGGACAAAGTTCTATCGAAAATGTGCAAAAAACGTCCATTCGATACTGATCAATTTATTCAGCTTGTTCTTTTTATATGGTAAAAGAGTAATGAGAGACAGTTTATTCGTCGATAAAGAAGATTTCGGAACATTATTTCGATCCCAAAGGGTCGTTCGTCTGATAAGTTGCTTAGGGTACGATATTAGGGACTTAGGTAGGAGAGGTCGAAGGTTCTGCAAATTGTGTGTTATGTTTGTTGCTTAGGGTTTTCATGTTCGAGTATTGCTCTACATAGTTTCTGGGGATGGAGAGCGAGTAACTTGTTCAGAATTTGGTACATATTTGGCGAGTTCTACCTACTGACTAACGAATACTTTAAATCATTCAGCTTCAGCTTTTGCTTTAGTAAAGCATATATTTTATAGGAGAAAAAAAGAAACAATGAGATGGAAGTTTTTCGTAAGGTATCTACCAAGTTTTTTTTTCGTACTGTGCCAGCCCTATTGTAGCCAATAGTTAATGTTTTCTTTCGTGATTTGTTAGGATCCTTTGATATACACAACAAAACTTCTAATCTAATAAAGATACTGAAAGGTTTGTATGGGCGAGTTTGGGAATTATTTGTTTTATTACTACGAAGTATTGCTTTTTCTTTTTTCCCGAGTTAGGCTAGATACAAAAAAAAAGCCTTTGTACGTAATTTATAACAATACAATAGATAGAGCCTTTATTCTACTTATATCAATAAACATTTCATGGACGGACCGTTTATTTTCTTTTTATGTTCTGCTTTTATAAAAGGTCCTTATTTAATAAATCTATCTGTGTTATTTCACATAACAAGTTGATTTTTTGGAATTGTATAGGCATTTTCTTTTTGACAAATTTTATTATTTTATCTTGGCGCGTAGGCTCAAATGCTCAAATACAGGCTCTCGGGTACGATTATATTGTGAATTAATCTCAGCAAGGTATTTAATTCAACTTGTATAGGTAGTTTGAATATTGTGAACAGTTAATACATAATTGATTAAATAAATAAAAATGTTTGTTTGAAACAATTTAAGTTTAACAATTTTGCAATAGAAACGACGATAGCTACAAAAGTAAAATACTGCGGTGTAGCTATCAACGCCCGACCCCACACAAAATATTATAAATAGTTTTAGTAATTAGCATGTTAGAATTAATTAAATAAAAAAATTGATCAGTTTTTCTTTAGATCCCTCAACCGCTGCGCCACCCGTGCCCACAAGACGAAGACTAGGTACTTGATAGACATGTACTGCTGCAAGGATCTTTTGGCGTTTGAATGACATCATCAGGAGAGCGCTGTTAGTTAACATTTGTGGAATTGTCTGCAGAAATATGAGGTCCTGGGTTCGATTCCCGGGTCGGGAAAGTGATATTGTGTTTTACCATCAGGAATTTCTCAGTAGCAGCCACGGAGTCTGGATTTGTGCCCGGTTGATGGCAATAGGCTCGCCTCCTATTACATGGGACTTAAACATAACTGGCCAAATGTGGGTGTACTATTAAGTACACCTCTGCCTAACCCTTCGGGGATTACAGGCGTGATGCTATGTTATGTTAAATTGTATTGTATTGAAAAAACAAGATGGCGGCGTTAGTTGCGATTATGGTCAGGGGCCAAAACAACAAAACCTACAGCTTAGGTACTTATGTCACTACTTTCATTTTTCCAGGAAGCAATTGAATTAGACAAACATTTATCAATACACACAAACGTGTAGCTGCAATAAATGAATACATATTTACAACACAGCTCCAGCCCGCCGGTGTTTGCCCGGCAGGGTCTCCCACAAATTGCTGCGGACGCAATTATAACTAAGTTTAAACAAAAGCCAGGGCTCTGTGGGCGCGTTTAATTATTTTAGAGAACATCACTTTACTGTGAGATGGTCTGAATGAAACTTTTGGGTATGATAAGGAGCTAGTTAAGGATCACAATGGCACCTGCCTACAAATACTTGTACAAGTATCAGACGGTCTCCGTGTCCACAATCTGTTTGTACCTTCTTCTTCTTTTTGATATTTGGAGAAAACAGTAACAGTCTATAAGGCCATGGATGGACGTGGGTGTGGTTGAATGTCCTTGGTTTGTTTTCGTGATGGAGTAAAATGGAAAGTTTCGTTTTTAGGGTTGTGAGATCTTTATGGGACGCATCTCTTTGGTCGAACAAATTTAGGGAAAGGCTGAAGTAGGTACTAAGGTTATGAGAAACGCCGACTTTTGTTTTGGACATTATAAGTAAATAACAACAAGAACTGGAAGGAGAGGCCTTCTGGGATGACTCAGGCTAACAGTACCTGCAGTATAAGTATAAGTAAACCCTTGTACTCTACTACAGTACGTTTATACCGTGGAAAAAAAAATTGGCAAAAAAATTACCGACTTCCAAAAAAACACAAAAAAAGTGGCAAATAACTTTACTTTTGGAAGTCGGTGACTATTGTTCGTTTCATTGACTTTTTTTATTTTACCCTTTTTAGTTATCGTATCACACACAAATCCTTGTCAAGTATCAATGTCACAATTCCTTTTGAATGAATGAATGAATGAAAATATTTATTTCAGACTAGCACACATGAAATAATACAAGTCCATATTATGTTAGTAGGTAGATACTTACAGCTATGTTAGTAGAATTTAAAATTATTATTATTTTGGACATGCATGAGCGACCAGTGCCTCAGGATATGGCTGTCCACTCTGTCCGACACCACGCTCAGAAGCGTGTTGGTGCTGCCCTTAACCCGAGACCGCAGGGAGGCCGTTCTTTTGCGAAGCACCGCCTGGAAGCCGTCCGTGCTGTGGTCGGCGAACATGCCGGAGGCACTGCACCTCCATGGGAGCCCCAACAAACCCCTGAACGCGTTGTTATACTGGGCGCGCTTTTACTTGGATGGCATATTTTTTTTCCGGCTAGTTTGATTTAAAAACCAAACTGCTGAACCGATTTTGATTAAATTTCTATGGGACCAATCGAGAAGTGTATCCTTTCAGATAAAAGAAGAATTTTTCAAGTCGGTTCATAAATGACGAAGATAGGAGGTAACAAACACAAAAAAATACAACCTAATTGAGAACCTCCTCCTTTTTTGAAGTCGGTTAAAAAGAGTCGCCTTTAGTAACTTTACGTAATAATGTAACGTAACCCATTTCTTTTCATAGAATGTGCTTTGGTAACCTCATTTCAAAATGTTACAACAGCATTAAAATAAACTAGTATTTACAGTCTATTTTTACAGTGTACGCTTCGAATTCAACAAAAAGCCGTGGTATTTAAAAAGTGCCCTAGAAAACCTAATCCACTTGAGTGCATGTGTGAAAATATACGGAGGAGGAATACGAACGGTAACGCTTGTCTAAGGTGAAATAAAAACAATGTCTTTTGCCACACGTGCTGCACGAAATTACTTCCAAGCCTAAATCCTAAAAGAGCTAAATGATGTTCCAAACTGTACTACCTATGGCAGTTTGATACAAATTTTCAGTGATCGACGGTAAGGAGTTAATTTATACTGTAGTATCAAAATTTCGAAATTTTCAAATCAATAATACTACGTTTAAAAAAAATAGGCCGTGTATTGAATAGGTACAGCTAATAAATAAATAAAGCTGAAGGCGTGTCAGTGTGGGCTGAGTGAAGGCATATGCAACAAACGTCACGCTTGACGTAACCTAATAGACTCAGCTATGAAGTAACGAGATTAATTACATACCCATAGTTATGTATATTTTGTAGCCAGGGATATGCGCATAATGTGAATGTAATGTAACATAAGCCTATCATTACACACGCTGATTAAATATGCTGTAAACCTCTTATTATGATATAATTTTAATTATATAGGTAGTGTTGTGTTCTCATGATATATTAGACAATAACAACGCATCTTGTTTACCCACGATGCTGCCTCTTATGGTACCCTTCTCTTAAAAGCGGTTTAGTATTTTGATTTATTATGGTCAATGGGTTTCCAAGTGTCACTGTCATTATGATTCAGATAAACAAATTCATGAGGAAATGAGTTTTCGCTTAGTCGCTGTACTAGTCATGAAAGGTTCGTTTTTCCAAGGTGTAAAAATGACGAAGTTTTTGTTCCTACTTTCAAAATGATGGCGTTCCCGTTCATATTTGTGTTTTGCGTATATTTCCACGTAACTCTAACAAGAACTGGATCACTAACAAGATTAAAATGTGTGTGAACACAAAAATAGATTGCTTCGTTTCTTTAACTGTAAGGGTTCCTCTTCATCTGGGAACGCATCGATCGCATGTTTTCCCGCACCGCACGTGTAGGATCAAAGTTATTATTTTGCAAATAATAATAATATGGGCAAAATGACCATACACCAACAATAGAAGCATACCCACGCTAGGTTTGGTAAAAACTGAATCTTGTATTGTCAATTCTCATAAGTATGCGAACGAATGCGTGATTTTCATTTGCAAAACGCAAGATTACGCGAACGTTACGTGTTTCATGTAATCTCAAGTAATTTAATGTAAGATGAGTCGTTAATCTTGTAATTTGTCCATTTATATGTCGAATTGCAACACAAAGAAGGTAAACAAGCTAATAAAACATGACGTCATATTGTCACTTTCACTTGTAATTGCAAATTAGTGATATGTGAAAAAAAGGATTGCTCGAGTTTTATTGATTTGGATTGTAAATCATTCTCGTCATACAATTCCATTGCTTAGCAAAAGCTCTCACCTTTGTTTCAATACCTTTCAGTCTTAAGTCAGACCAATAAGTATTGTGTGGACTTCGTAATGGCTTAGGCCTACATTTCCTACGCTCTGTAAGGTGAAATAAAGGGGTTTATTTAGAAAACGTTTCAAGTTAAGAAAAGTTTGAAATTACAAAAATCTATGACTAAGCAGACGTTAATCATTTAACTTAACTTTACGCAACGTTTATGATTAAACGCAAAGATGTGTGTTTTCAGTAAAAGTGACGAAAATATGTTTTGGCATTTGCGGAAACACGCTGAATGACGAGGGCGAGAGAAAACGTCTGTTAACATCATATTACTGATCGTATTTGACGTTTAAAGCCGTGCATGACTGAAGGTTTATCAAAATGCCTTGTGTATTTTTTGAAAAAGGAGGAGGTTCACGAGTCGACGCTTATTTTTTTTACGAGGAAAAACACAACAGCATGACAGCTACTTTATCTATGTATTTCCCAAAAGCCCGTATTTTTTTGTGTTCTTGCTGACGAAAGTTACGAAATGAATGAAAAAAAACAAACTGCAGTTGTTTGTTTAACCGTTTATCGGTCGTTAAATTGGAGCTACTGTCACTATCACTTGGTATGTCGCAATATGTTTTGTATAAACACTACTGTTAGCTAGGCCCCTATAGCTTCAAGTACTTTTATTTCAGTATTGAAATCGAATGTTTAACCCAGTTAATTGATGTTACACGAGGCGTTGGTTACGATAAAGTTACTACCTTATTACCTATGTTGGGCAATACTTGTTTTTTTACCCAAATAACACCTACTAGCATATTAAGCTGTCAGACCAAACCATATTTTCTTTGTTTAGTACCATGTACTAAAAATTGAATTTCGTAATAGATACCAGCTTTCAGTCAGGATGTGTTCCCGGTTGATGGCAATAGGCCTGCTCTTTATTTCATTGGACCACGAGTACTATAGGCGTTATGTGTAGTATGTGGCTTGTTAAAAAAGCCATGGTGCTGCTAGCAATTCTAACAGAAGCATGAGCTATGTATTTGTAAAGCTCATGTCACACGAGAGAACAGTGTCTATCTTCAAGTGGACGTTTCCATCTGTGCCTTACACACTCAACCAGCAAAGCAAATTACTGACATTCGATTAAGACTGCTCACTCCTAGGAAATAAGCTTGATGATACATCACTTTACATGGAAATGGGTGAAAAACATTGTAAGGCATTAATATTCATCGTAAATGTCTCTTCCTTGATTATGGATGTTCCATTTACATGGTACATGATAGGGAGTGGAAAATGTGCTTAAATAAACATGAGAGCTGCTAAATAAATTGAATAAACATCATCAAAATATGATACGAAATTGAATTTTCATGTGGAAAGAGGGCATCGCTACGTAACATGTCATGAAAGATGAAACCGCACATTTGGTTTGGCGGATTGATCAAATATATTATTATGAGGCCATACCAGGATGTAAAGTGCGGAGGAATGAGAAAATGTAGTGAGGAAAATAGTTGAGTATGAATGTAGATGGGTATAAACCCATCTACATTCATACTCAAATCATATATATTCATATTCATATCTATTTTCCTCCCTTCCTTTCCTTTTCCTTTTTTTCCTTTATTTTCTTTGGTCTTCATCTACTCTTATGAGTAGATGAAGACCAAAGAAACGATGGATGGACTGTGTGAAGGATGATAATGGCTAGAAAGGAGGCGACTGCTGCGATGACGAGTAACAGAGAAGTATGGAAGAAGAAGAAATGTTGCAGGGCAGGAGAATGATGCCCAGGATGTTCGAGATAACCCAGGTTTTCAAAACGATAACGTTAGATTATAAATTGCGGTACAACAAAATGAGAATATAAGAATCACATCCTAGTGTGGCATCCTGGTGTGAAAGAAAGATGGAGGATTATTATAAATAAAAAACCTAACTTTTTAGCACAGGCACAGGCACTAACTATAAAGCCGTAGAAACAGACTAATCAACGACAAACCCCGCTCGATTGTACCTCAATTTACCTGTCTTTCAGCAAACATCATTAAGTCCCCCAATATACCTATTAGGCAAAGGTAAACTCGTTTAAACCTTAATGGCCACGGACGCTCGGTCGACCATTACACCTATCACTGCAGAGGTGATTGGCCTAATCACTGAGCCTAACCAACAATCAAGGGGGTTACGAAAGTCCTGGGAGGAAAATGGTTATATTTTGTGCTTCTTATATAGTTTTTGGCAACATACCATTAAATGTGTGTTTAATGAAACTATTTTTATAATATAAAATAGTTTTACTGCAGGTAGCTGATAGATAAGCCACGTCCTCACTCGTGGTGGAAAGTTTGAACTATCGGAGCGTTTAAGTGTTTTTTGAAGTCACAAGACAATTCCATGACACGTGATCTCCGCCACCCCGCACTCAGAGATGAGGTCTGTATCCTTGCCGTTTAAACGTTATAGGTACGTGATTACGTATCACTTTCCAATCCAAAATCCAACCTGATTTGAAGCTGGATCAGTCAGATTTACTGAGAGAAGTCTTCATTACGTTTTCATTATGCCAGGATACTACAGCAGAGTTGGGCGTGGGAGTCTTGTTACATACAGATTAAAATATTCGTCAATTTTAATTTGTCAAAGGTTTATGTTGGGAAAATGACAGTGTTTTTCATTAAGCCGTTAATTGCTTTTGCTGGTTCAATGGGTAACTGCGCAGCAAAGTCAATGCTTTTTACGACGGAAAGGCTTCTCATTTAAAAATAAAATACATTTTTAAACCAATGTCAAAATTCGTATGCGTCAAAGTCGAATGCCTTTGTGTTAATTACTACTAAAACCGTTTGTGAATATTACAATTGCTTTTGAACCCTTCCAAGGTCTTTCTTACATTAACAGTGTGTAGCACGCTGTAAAATTTACCAGCTTTTGCCCGCATAGAAGTCGGAAATAATACGTCAGGAAATAACTACCGGGATATGCGTATCCTGTCCTTATCCAGGTCATATGGTTTCCCTGTGTGGTCTTCGAAATCCGTTCAGTCGTAAAAGCATGACAACGTATAACACAGAGTTACTTTCGCATGCATAATATTAGTATAGATATGACGACAAAAACATGATCACCTCACAGACTCATAAATCTGTCGATGACGCGAAATCTAAGCCCATTGAAAGTTAGTAATCACTGATAGATGAGCCGATACCGCTCCACTCCAAGTTATTGTCATGGTGATACTTTGCATTGACGTCAATGCAGGCTTATAACGGGTGCAAACTGTAAAGCCCTTTCACATAGATAGATGCAAATACGCAGCGATTTGTATTAAAATTAGCAGCAGTGGGATCAGCGAATATTTTTGTCTCTGAGTATATGACTGTAAACTAATAAAAAAAACACATTGTTGCCTTAGGAAGTTTTACCTTCTGGTTCGGTTTGAGTTTACTTTAACCTTTAATTTAGTCGTAATACTACCTTTCATAACTCTCTCCCTGCACCTCATAATGGCATTACCAAGCATTTTTATTTCGTCTCACATCATCCGGATAAAAAATCTGTTAGAAACATCCGATATTAAACTACTATCTACTATTATTACCATCTACACCGACCGAAGGGACACCGACGCGAAAACGGAAACCACATACTCAGTACATGATCCTGAAGCCCTTATTAAAAAAAAAAACAGCTGCTTCCTACAAAAGTGCAATACCTACACGGCCAACATGTATGGAACAGCTGTTTTGTTTTTTTAATAACCGACGAAAAGTTTCTATGGTTACCGTTTTCGCGTCGATGTCATTCCACCCCGTATATTCCCACAATCTCGACAAGATAATCATTAGTCTTGATCAGTATCGTGTCATAACAAATTGCCTACATACAATTGCTGTCAACTGCTTATTGAATTGCTGACAATTGCTCTTTGTATTGCATTGTCGTAACATGCGAGGATGAAACATGAGGGGTGCTACACAGTTATAGATTTGTATGAGTCGATTTTTGTGGAACAACAAAGCGGAATTGAAGTATTACTGATATTCGATTCGACTCGGGCTGATCGGTAAACTCCATTCGGTATCTACCATCAATTTAATTGGGTTTGGGAATTTTATTCGGGTTGGCTTGACACAACTCTAGCTAGAGCGGATTGTTTCCCGAAAGCATCATTATCTGCCTAGCCTTTTTCTCAAGCAAGTTCGAGTCGGCTTCCAGTCTAACTGGATGCAGCTGAATACCAGTACTTTACTTGGATCGCCTGCCTTTCAGACCTCCAGAACCCAATCTGTACCTCGCCATTATGTATAACACGGTACTTCCTGGTAAGACTGATAGTTTTACCCGAAAGCATATCTACATTATCATTCCGACCCGAACATGTTCATTAGCAACCCTGACGCGTCAGCCGACACGCCTCAATGGCTACAAAAGCAACGATCTCCACAGATTGATCAACTCTTAGCCTATGTTACTGATTGATTCGTTGATATATTGCGTGTAGAGATACTGTAGAAACGACTGTTGTCTTAAGAGAAATTGACGCCTGAATATCACCGTCATGGATTAAGTCAAAGAGATGGGACATGGGAAAAAAAAGTCGTAGGAATATGCCCAGAATAGGCATAGTACGGGAATCTTCTGGATTCGGGCAGTGCAGTACTAATTGTGGTAGCGATGCTTCGGGAGGCCTAAGCACAGCGGACGGGATTCGACAAACGACGTTGATGATTCATAAATAAGGTAAAGTAAAGTTTTAGTAGTATGTGAGCTGACCAAAATACCAATATCAATGACAGTCAACGATACGGTTATCCTTAATCCTGAACCTGACCGCAAAGTTGAGCTTTCCATATCAAATTCCTAATTCATATCAGACCACAAGTAGTGCAATCGCATCGAGTTAAGACCTCTACTTAAGAAAAGGCATCACGCACGCCAGAGTTTTTGGAAAGTTTTGACAACGGTGTATCAATAGTATTCGCCAGTTATATTTAAGTGCCATAAAATAGGGGCAGAGCCTATTGGCAGCAACCGGGCAAAAATCCGGATTGCGAGCTGTTACTGAGACATTCTTACTACGCAGTTATAAAGTGTTTTTAGCAACTTATCTTTGTTAATTTAACAATGTCATATCTCACTTAATTCTCGGCTCTAAGTGGACAATGCATAAGTCTAGTAGTTTATAAATAAACATTAAACAAGTGACTTAGAGCGGGCATGAGCGAGCAATGAGCGGAGCATTGACCTACACGACAGACTGCACAAAATTATCTGAGTTCTTAGCAGTAACTAAGCACCGAGTTAATGGACACCCACTGAATGGAATAAAGAGATAAAACGGCGGAAATGTGACAAAAAAGCTGCATTTTGTTTTGGTTGAAATCTTTTATGTTTTTGTGTTTATTCATGTAGACTTGAGTTTAGTGATAATGCTAAGAACGTTTTCAGTGACTCACAGTTCAAGTCACATTGAAAAACGACATCCAAATGCAGGATGCATTAGATTATTACAGGATAAACAGACAACCGCAAAATTGCAACCGGCGTGCGTATATGACCGTGTTTGGATGCATGACATTGCATGAACGTCGATGAAGCGAGGAGTGCATTAGAACCGTGGCAGGTTAATTTCTTCCTACCATATGGAAAAAGGCGTGTGTTCGTGCATCTATGTATGTTTAAACAGAAACAGAATAGATAAAGGAGAATAAGTATAGAACAGTAATGCCTTCTAGTTTTAAAGGCCCCCAGGTCTTGAGGTCGTGGTTTGTAGAGCTTGAAGTGAGACCGACGTATGCGCATTGTTTACGCCACAATTCATTCTAGAGCATGGACTTGGTGATTTACTTAGTTTCAAAGAGGTGAGTTAATACAAAGTATCAAGAATTGGTGTTATTTAAATATACATCCACCGCATCCCAAATTTCCAACGCTTCGTTTTGTTCTTGCTGACGCGCTTATATCTTTACCAAGTTTTTAATATTCATAATAAATCGAACTATACTTATCAAGTGAGGATAACTAAGTCAAAAGATATACAAACTCGAGCTGGATATTGAATACAACACTATCTAAGCAAAGACTATTTATTTATTTATTCGCAAAATCCACAGCTCTAAGAAATTTTATCTTAATATAGATACTCTTACAGCCAATTACGTATTTACAATTAATTAATTAAACAATACATGCAGCAGATACTACCATAACATTACCACACATAACATCATATAACTATCATATAAATAGTTATATCGTATTATCTCCCACACGTGTTACTGTTATATAAATGATAAAAAAAACTTTTCACGTGACTAAAATAATCGCAGCATAATATTACCCGTGTGAAGTGCCCTTAGCAATTGACGTACGCGCGAAGCCTTTCTCACTAATCTATCATTACGCTGACTCACACGTTTTGTATAGACAGGTGACTCCTGGCGTGCCAAGGTTGGGTCATATAGTGTGACAGTTTATTGCATTATAATATTAACGTTACCGTATTAACATCGATTGTTATGTCTTGGTAGGAATTATTGGTATATTGGCATTCCAGTTGGAAATGTTTCATGTGCCTTACTCCAGCCTTGCCAGGCTCTCTTTCGCTGTATTTTACTGGATCATCTATCTAGATAGCTTCTTCTTCTTAGCATGTCGATGACAATTTAAATTGAGTCAGCCCAATATTTGGCGACGAGTTTGGCACTTTCAGTAGCGTCCATCAGCTCCTGTGATGTGCAAACAACAGGACAGGCAGGACACGATATCAAGTGTCCCATCGTTTGTGGGGCAACACCACATTTAGACTCCAGGGCAGAGTCATCTATGAATCTCCACCTGAACAGATTTTCCTTGCTTCGGCCAACCTCTGTTCGGAGTCTATTTAGAGACTTCCAGATCTAGATAGATAGTATACTCTTTATTATGTTCACCATATGATCTTACATAACATCAGTGAGGTATGTGTATACATCAGCAGATCAGCAGCTTTATAGGTTTATTACACAATTAGGTTGTCGTCAGAATCCAGTGAAATCAAAAGTGACAGATCACAATTTCTTAACTAAGGTATGTTACAAACAATATTCTAGTTTACCCGATAAGTTAACCTGATAGAGCGAGACGATATTTGGTAACATTATCGATACATTAACTGACGTAAAACAAAAGTGAAACCTTTCACAGCAATATCATTTCACAGCAATATCATTTCACCGCGCCACGTGCCTTTCCAGGCCAGCGGTGCCAAGGTCAAAGCTGTTAGCTAAAATATAGGGTAAAGCTAATTTATTGCTTGTTCCTTTTATTTATACAGGTATCAGTTTACTGCGAGTGGTAATAGGTATCGATTTGTGTGTGGGTGTGGATTTCGTCTCGTCCACGACCTTAGCTGATGAGACTTGTGTCAAGTTCGTAGTAGTAATAGTGTCCCTGACTAAAAAGTTGTATGGTAATCGGTTTTCATTGTATGGGCATGTGCTGTGGAAGACTGAGGAAAATTTCGTGAGGAAAGTCTATAATGAAGTAACAATGTAATGTATGTCTTTAAGAGTAGAACAACGAAACGATGGATAGATTTTGCTCTTCACAGTCGCTGTAGCAACACGCGTGTCACTTCAGTTGTAGCTTGTGGCCAAGCGGTTATGTTACTGTTTAAACGCGCGGTCATTGTGGACGTTGATTTGTTTGGGTTGTAGAGGTTGATTCTATAATTGGATTTATTTTGGTAGAAAAGGATTTTTGTTTCACGACCTTGATTTTGCTTGTGACTACGTAATAGCTGCTAGATAACAAACCTATCAATTATTCATATGTAATACTGACAGCACTTTTGGCACTGACGTCCTTGAAGAGGTTTCAAAACCCTTTGAATCATTGGAGTGTACAACGTTATTGGTAACATGAATCACTCGTGCTTCGCAAGCCGTTCCCACATAAATGTCAATGCATGACCGCTCAGCAATGTCTTGCTATGATACTGTAATTGGATCAGCTTCTATGATTTATTTTCCTTTCATAATCAAAGCTCAAAGTACTGTGAAGCATTTAAGTTGTTACAAAAACAAGAGTAACAGAGTTTTTAAGATCTTTTGTATGTACGGTTGCATTAAAATATTTACATTGATATGCGAATAGTTTTCTATCAGAATCAGTAGACTTAGGGCTAGAAACTGTTCTAGAGAGAAGCCGAATCAAAACTTTCGAGCTACAATGTTTTTTTTTATGCAAGCTCTCATACACTACATAAAGAACCTCATACATACGTATGGAACCTTACAAATACATAAAGTACCTCTTCAAACATAGTCACGACACACGATTAATGTGTAAGTGAAGATCTAAGCTTTACATAGTTGCAACATGTAGTCTTAACAAACTTATTACAATATGTGAGGGCCTAGGGATCAAGAAGCTTAAATACTCATTAGTACTTGAAATACAAATACACTACATTCACTACAGTACCCAATTAATTCCACGCTTGGGACGCACGATTGGCTCATAGAATACAGGCTGGCTACATGCAGCATTTAAAAAAAGAAATCTAAAAAAAAATAGAATCGAAAAATTAAAAATCGAATCAATGTTGGAACAATATGGAACGTAGAAGAAAACAACATGGCGTCGTCGCGTATCCTGCAAGGATGCACGTCATTGAAATTGTGGTGGGCTATATTCCCTATTACGCTGGGATTTTCACAATGGCATATATCATCTTCTTCATACAAGGATTTTCCTTCATTTGATGACTGACTTTTAGTTTAAATCCATAGCTTTAAGGAAAGTATGTTCATAAATTAACAACGAACACTTCTGCGAATGTAACACAACCTCTTATTACAGTATTATTTTAGACTTCAGTATAACTCTGTTTCTTTCCTACCTCATGATTCTATATTAATATGTGTGTTGCATTTCACGTATACATGAACAAGTATAATATGTTTCCCTAGATGCAGTACCCAGAGACACTAGTGTGTTTGACGACTCAACTTAGCACTTAGGCTGTCGCACGACAGCAACGGTGTTGGGAAGTTTAATTTCATTAGACTGTGGGTTTAGGATAAGTTTGCACATTGAGGTCTCGTTTACATTAATAGGGTTGGATAGTAAGTAAGAACGAAGAGCTGTGCCGGTGGCTAAATACTGGTCGGGAATTATTTGATACCATCGACATGCAAGAAGAAGTAAAAAGTACTCGTACGGGTGGGAAAGTACCTTCTGGTATCAACACTAATGATTTGTTCGGTAAAGAACCTTCTTTTATTAACACTTAATCATTTTCAAAGTGACACAGCGATAACGGTGATGGAAATGCCAAAAAAATATTGGATTGACTAATGCTACCGAAAAACGCATGTTAAAAGTCACTGAGAAATACGAAACGGTTTATAAGCGATTGCGACTTGGGTAGGGCTTCATCTGTTTCTTTGTGCGTTTTTTTTTACCTACCTTTCAACTTTACTTCTTGAAGGTCTATAATAATATCCTCCATGTAATTTGTGATTTAGATTTAAGGATTTGTGTTCATTGACACTTACTCAGTCAATCACAAAAAGACTATAAGATGATAAAAGATTTTATCCATCCAAAATCTTGAGAGCAATTTTATTTACAGTGACATAAACCAAAGACGTGTTTTTTAATCTCCTCGCAAAAGGAAATTAAAAGCGATAAAATTTCCAAGAAGAAAATGTGTGTTGTTTTTGTTTTCAACGAGAATTTAATTAACAAGACCGACATTTTATTATTCAACAGTAAAGGGCATTTTTCAGATAGCGTTGGACGCGCCAGTGAAAGACATTGGAGTACGGCTTTTAACGTAAGTACTGGAGGGACAGAGGGTGTCAGAAGGGCTAATGGTTCTTTGTATATGGATGCGAGGTTGCTAAGCTGTTGAGTGGTGTATATGTTTGGCATATACATACAATACAGTTACAACCTAAGTGGTGAAATGTAGGTGTAGGTACACCTATGCATAATCCTTCAGGGATAACAGGTATGGTTTTTTGTTATGATATATATACATACTTATAGTGAGAGATTTGTTTGTACATATGTATGTGACAAAATTTGCCAAATTGGAAAGTATTTAAACCATTATTCATGGGTTTCTTCAAGAGGAGGTTCTTGGTATCCGGTAAAAGCTTTTTAATTATCCGCCTATAAAGTTCTTACTGCTGTGAAAGGTATTTTTCCCTCTCTCAATGAGGTAGCGAGCCGTAACCCACCGCACGGGTGAACCGCGGGTTGGGATTTGAATAGTAAGATTACTTGAAACAGTTACATTTTTCAAAGAAGACATCACGAATGCTCTCTTTAGCATAATCTGAGTGGGTGTTTCAAAAGATCCTCACTACAAATTGCGTTGGTGTTCTCTCTCTCTCAAAGTACAGTAGTTATGGATAAAAAGAAAGCGTGTTCTTATTACTTTAACATTTTCACAAAGAAAAGAATATCCTTTTGAAAGAAACACAGTTATTGATTGTTGCCAGAAAAAAAAATACACAAATCTCTGAAGACTTTTATACAAAAAACATTTAGCGTTGGGTGAAAGAAAACTAGTCGGAAAGCAAACGAGTGATTGTTATATCAAAACTGTTCTACGGTTACAAAGGAAACTTCAGGAAAACTTATAATTGAGTTGTAGCGAGTGAAAAATAAGTTCGGAACGAAAAGTAGGACGTAACTATTTGTAAAGCTTTACGTCCTAAATTGATGCGTAGGTAGTATATCTAAGAGTAGCGAATTATTGGAAAGAGTGTTAAGAATTTGTTTAGTTTGTTGAGAAAACCAAAAAGTACTAAAGAGCTAACTAAAAGTATTACAGCGCCATCTATGACTCAAAAGAATAACTAACATTAAACTTCTAAATTGCGCTATTAAACTTATCCGCTACTTAAGAATATATAGAAAAACCCGTCAACAACTGTCTGGCAGTGGCCCACCGATTAGAGGATCCTCCCCTTTCTATGGAGTATTCACGAACTTTACACTCTGTTCTTCACATGGAACTTGTAATACCTAATGAGAGGTATGAAGAACAGGATAAAGGTGTGTGGTGGCGAGGCAAGATGTATCATAAAGAGCTAGTGCAATTACCAAAATATCCCTGAATACAGTACTATTAATCTTATATCATCCACAAACACTGAAGACGAGCCAAAACCAACACCATACAACGCCGAAGATCTATCCACAGATAAAGGTCAAACACTTAGAGATGAGTTAAACAATACTCCTCTGTTGGCATTCACAGCCATCTAAAATTGCATGTTCAAACTAGTAATGTTTGAAGTTTCCTTATTGTTCACGAACGTATAATGAATAATTTGCGTATTATTGGCATCAGCGAGCCTTGACCCAATTGCTTAGAAACGGCTTGTCTTTGTGAGCAGTTTAGTTGAAGCCTTTGGTAATGTTTGGCATATGGTTGTTCAAATTGAAAAGTTGTATGGGGTTTTGATATCATAGTTGGCTCCCTCCCCTTAATTCCTTAATAGTTCAGTAGTATGTCAATTGTCTAATTTTGACATATTTTGCAAGCTAAATCTGTCCAAACGCATAATCAAGAAATAACTGACCCTTTCGAAATTAGTAGACCCTGGTTTCCTGATTATTTTGTGATATTTCTACAAAAAAGAAGCCCGCTCCATATTATTTCCTAACATAACATAATATGTTATGTTTTAAAAGGTCATGTTCTGCTTTCCAAGTTTTAAAACTTATGCGAGACGGGAAAAGCTCGTGCCAACTTTTCTTTATAATTCAAGCTTGCAAAGTTAATTCTCTTGTTGTGAGAATCTACTTTCACTGACACGCGGTTTCAAATGGCAGAAGTTCTTTTTGTATCTTGAAGTATACTCGAAAGCTGCCCATTTAAAAGTCCTATTATTTTTTATACAGTAACCCGTTCCTGCAATAATATGTAGTTCCGTGACGCTGAGGCAGAAGGAGCTTTGATCCTTATAGCATTACTTCAAAAAACTCCCCTTGGACCCATTTACCTTTACGATATGTAAATTCTTGCCACATCCCACAGGCATTCAAAGTTTTATAACTACTTTCATAAGTCCCTTTATCTATAAAAAAGTTGGAAAGTTCTACCTGTCGCCATCTTCTGGCAATTTGCCACGATCGAATTCTTCCCTGATTCGACAAATTAAATGAAATGGCTCCAGTGACTTGGCGATATTGCCAATAGATACTTGTAAGTGAATGTTAGTGGAGCCTTGAACTATTACAGACATCAATCCTTTAGCCAGACAGCTTTAGCACTTATGTTGATGAGTTTAAGTTATATGGAAAGTGTGTTATGTTTTAAAAATAGACAAGCGATGTTTGGACGCCAACATGCCTACTAGACTTGGTGTATCTCTAATAGGATAGACTGAGGAGCTTTAAAACGTAGCTGGGACAAATAGACGCAGTTTGGGAGAGACCTATGTACAACAGTGGACTGTATTAGACCGAGTTGATGAACACTAGATGATTGGAGACCTTTCACCACGAATTGTATGATATTAAAAATAAGTAACTCGGTATATTCGTAACAATGTCACATACATTTTCACCATAATATTCAAATTCTTTAAAAAGAGTTTCCTTATCTGTACAAAATGATATCGCAAGGAAGCAATAATGCATTCATGAAAGTTCAAAGTTATGGCAAGAAAGGCTGGCTCTTTATTAAACATTTTGTTCCAGAATGGCAACGAAAGTATAAAGGAAACAACAAGCAGTAAGCGGAAGTTTTATCGTCACAAGTATATTGTAGCTGAGAAAACAAGTCGATATTAATTTCTGTATTCAAATTGTGTTCTGTGTTCAAATTGAAACAGTTTAAGAGAAATACAAAAGCGAGGAGGAGGACTGATGAAGTAGATATTTCGATTGCAGCAGCCACGGTATTTGTTTTAACTGAATATAATTCTAATTGAAATTATATCCCTCTTGATGGAAACTCTATAGACTCTATAGACATACATACTTTAGCATGATTGCAACCGAAAAATAAATATTTGCGGATATTCGCTTCAACGGCCATCAATGCGATAACAAAGCTTCCTTTAATTTTTCAAAAAATCCAGCAGCTTCACAAACTTTTTAAAAACATCAGCAGTTTCTTCAATATTTATAATAACGATAGACACTTTCTGTTCATCGAAAAACTTGACCTCTTAGTTATCTAAGGGCTCAACGCTGATCCAAGACTAAGGGCTTGGGATGATGACTCTGTTGTAACTGAAGAGCTTGAGTGGAAGCATGCGAACCTTGACCTTTGGGTAGAATTCAATTATGAAGTACCCTTCATCGGTTCAGCTGATTGAAGAGGCTTTAGAAAGAGCTTAGCCAAGTAATGTAATGAAAGAAAATTTTCTGTGGAGGTAAGTACTTTTACATTAGCTAGTTTTTTTTCTAGATGTTTTAAAGAATTTAAAATTCATAGTGGCTTAATTAGGAACTTCAAAACGTGTTCAAAGGAATTTAATTACTACTCCTAGATGAACAGCAAGCAGTTCCCACAGGCAAGAATGCTTTTGCGAATTTCTGTGGAAACATAATTGGTTTGGTTCAAAGTATCTATAGAGGATTTTCTTACCGTGTATGGTGAGCAGCGTCGTCACCCAGAACCAGTGCATCCACCAGTGTAATGTCATGACGACAGTTTGATACGATGTTCTGACTTTTTCGACCTGCAAAAAAGACAATAGACATATTAATATTGTAATCAAAGTAAGAGTCGGGTGTTACTCTCTAAGTTATTATATATTATGGCTTAAAAATACATATATTATAAACGTAATAATGACAAAGTGGTTTCTAAGTATGGGGATTGTAAATTGATAATTTATTACTAACAGTAAACAACCATTTAAAGTCACCTCACATTTCCAAAACGGTAGTATTTGTATCTGCCTAAAATACCGAAAATCCAATTTTCCTTCCTCCAATCACCCAAATATACATTTTAAATCAATTTAAAAATACATCAACGCCATACGTTGCGCAGTTAACCGTCACAAAAAATAACCGAATACAAAATTCATATTACTTCCACATTTGGTGTTTGCAACTGAAACCTGTAAATGGATTTCAGTGAAGCGTTCGCAGAACAGACTGTTATATACAAAATGTATATTATGTATATAGGTATGGTAAGTATATGCGGATGGCATCTATAACAAAGGGTATTAACCATCCGAGCACATCCCCGCGTTTCCGCGAATTCTGGCTCATTAATGAAAGCAATGTGTTAAGTTGTGAGCGGTGGAGTTTTGACGTTTAGGCCTTCATTTTAGAACAATGATTTTAATGTAGGTGTTGCTCCTATGGGAAAACTAGAATTTCTTCATGAAGAAGTAACATATTAAGCCTATGATAATGTCTCCAAAGCTGGGACAAAGGCCAGCTCTCTGTCTCTCTGAGGGAGGGGGCTGTAAATCTAACCGCGGGCCCAGCGTGTTTGGTTCTAAAACAAGCCGGATATCTCCTTTATTTTTTCAAGAGCAGTGGCGATGACATTAATTACACAAAGTAACGTGCATGCCTGGGTTCGAAGCCACAAATAAAAAGTATTGCGGGAAGATCTCTTAGTGTTATGAGTAAAAAGGCAAAATAGCACCAAGCAAATAGCGAATAAAACAAACATTTTGACGTGTCTTTGCAAGGTTTCAAACAAACAACATCCATAGTTTCACCAGTTTTTGCAACAATTGTATAAGTCATTATCTTAGCAAAGATTACAAATTGCTTCATGTTCAACAAAAAACGTCTCCTTAATCTAGTGAATTTATTGCAACCTTGAGAACAACAAAAAGATCGTTACGATGCAGAAACGTATTTAGCTACTGTTTTGAAACTAAACGAATGCTGGGTACGGTTTGGTGAAACGTAACACGAAATGGCCTCCGCTCTTTTACCCGCCACACTGTTCCCAAATCACTGCAACTCCTGAAAGCCAGAATCACAGTGGCGATCACCAGAAAAGCGATGAGATAATGAAGCTCGGCGAAGTCCCAGAGAAACGATTTAAGTGTCGTAGATCCCGTAACGAAATTAATCAGAAAAGCGAAAAGCAAAATAGCGGAGGAGTAGGAAAAAATAATTTCCACTTCCCTCCATATCAGCAGGAGACAGCCTCTCTGTTATAGGGAATGGGCTATAATCCACCAGGCCCAGTGCGGGTTGGTAGATGTCACATGTCTTCCAATTTTTGGTTTTAGGACATGCTTGTTTCCTCACGATGTTTTCCTTCACAGTTTTGCGAGTTGTTGTTACATTTTATGTTGCTTTGCATAAGTCTGTCGACCTGCTTTATTATACATTTCATGTTACGTTTCATCAACGTGTACCCGGCTGTATGTTTAATACCCCGTCGCTTGTACCCGTAACTTACAGAAAGGGATTTGCACAGAACTGAGCAATTCATATTACCTGAGTTTCTGCTCGTAAATTTTCGTTCATTAGAGGGAGAGACACGGCATTGCCACGGCAACTTTCTAGGGATTTAATTAAAATTATAGCAAAGTTATTGTTTGACAGAACTTTTTATGAAATGGATTTAATCCCTCTGTGGAAGTTTGAAAACTGTATACGTTATCCGCTTCTTTGTATTTTTATGAAATTAATTATTTCTTTTCTCGGAGGAATGCTACAATACTTTTAACTTGCCGACTTTAAATTTCCCTCTACTCTGCTTTATCAAAGTTTTGTCGTTATTCCATTACTTCATAAACCTACATTTTCCTGTTTTTAACCTTTCTTTCATACATTATACAAATGCTTTTTATAAACTTCACCATGGCGACTACATACACTTTCCTCCATCATGCGCATATCGTGACAAATGATCGTTAGCGCAGCATATTGCTGGAGCAATAGCAAGCTTCGTTACCCCTCATTTGCAGCAACAGCTCGTGAATACTCCCTCTGAAGGTAATTTGAGGGAAGACGGCGGAAAATTACTGTCTTTAGAGTCGGTAGGTGATGGTAGCATGGTGCACTTCGACGCTTCAGTACTGAGACTTGTTTTGTTAGGGGACTGGTGCGGTGACCTTCGGTAGGAGGTCTTTTTTTAATAATTGAGTCTTTATAAATATGACAGAAGTAAAAAAATCGTATACGTGCGGGATCAAAGAAGGCAACAGAACAAGTCCTGCTTTGTGCAAAAAAATAAGGGTGTCCTTCGATATGGAAATATGGTTTTTGTTAGTTTTTATTCTATGAGCATTACAAACTTACAAATATGATTTTTACCTTCCGTAAAGGAAAAATGTTTTGTTTTCTTTTTCATTTCATAGTAATTACAAAATGTATTATTAACCAAGACGCGTATTATGTAGTGTTGAAGGGAAAAACCAGGAAAGTGTTTTTGACATCGTAGGCAACGTGCACTTAGAAGCCTTTATACGAAGATTAGGCTTGTCAGAGAAAAGGTAGGGGCGACCATAGATACGGGGGAATGTTTCGTGTTTTCCTTCCGTTATGTACCTACGCTAGTCAGTATTATTTACAATTATGTTTCGGTATTAAATAAAGTTACGAATATTAAAGGCAAGAATGCTATCAAACTTGTTTATTTTGAATACCTATGATTACTTTTATAAAGTTATCAGAATCATCTTTGTAGTCCCAGAAAATCAATTATTTCGGAAATAAACTAAACAGAGGTTAGACTGCAGTTTCGTATTAAATAAGTTAATATACCACCTAGCTATGTACTATACCTATCACATTAAGTAGGCTCCTAAGGAACCATAAAAATGTTCCACGATAAATAAAAAGCCATCGTACTTTTGACACACTTTCCAACAGCGAAAAACAAAGTATTAACTTTAAAGACGGCTACCGACAGTTTTTTGTTTCAATAAAGTTTTTTTACCCCGTTGTTAAAAGTTGTGGGGAAACTGCTATCGACTGGGGAGGTTTTATTTGAAGAACACAGTTTTACGAAACTAAATATAGAGATACGAGGGCAAAAAGACGAAAATGAGAGTTGATATCATCATTATTCAGTCAAAGGACAACGACTCCTTGGCAGAGGTCCTAGTCTTAAAACAACACCAAATATACCGGTTTTGTGCCATACGAGTTCTAATATATATGTAAAAAAACCTGGCTAAACTCTTATAACGCTGATCCACACTGCGTTATTTTTCAAAGGTTATGAAAAACTAGATTATCTAGCTAAAATTGCCACAGCATCCACAATTTATCCTCAGATAACTTTTACGACATTCCCAAAAAGATAACTTTCGATTTATTATGTCGTTATCATCTATAACTATTCCTTTAATGGGATTAACTTCTTGCCAATCCAACGCCCAATTTATACTTACCACAAATCCTACGTTATGCCAGATATAATCAAAGCCGTGAGAAATCCCTACAAAAGTTTTACATCAAAGATCTTTCAGAAGACCTAGACACCAAGATTCAAAATATATGTAAGTATCCCCTTTCCATTACCTTAAGTGTACGTTAAGTATCAAAGCGTAGGCGACCTAAGTGAGCTGATAGCAAACAAGGGAGAATACAGCTTCAGCGTCAGGGAGAATAAATTATGTTTATTCTGTAAATTGATTTTTACAAACACTTTTATACGTCAGCATTTTTTTTTTAATGTTGATGGATGGAGAGGGAGAGGAAGGCCAAAGAAAAGATGGATAGATTGTGTGAGGAATGACATGAAAGAGAAAGGAGTAAATGATGCAGTGATGGTTGACTGGGGAGAATGGAAGAAGAAAACGTGTTGCCCCGACCCCAAGTAGAATGGGACAAGGGCAGGAAGATGATGACGTCAGCATTTTCTTAAATTTGTTCTTGTTCCCTAACCGGCTGCTCTAAGAAGAAACACGGGAACAAACTCAGAGGTATTTAAAAGTCTTGACATAATCTTCTTCAAGTCATATGACGGCCATGCAGATTTGCTTCTGAGATGGCCGTTTTGAGTAAATAACAACACAGATTTGAGCCACTACGTGCAAGCATTCCGCACAGTAATCGTCTATCACAACTCAGAATTCAAGAAGCTCAACGACTTGAGATACCAAAGCAAGAACATGGTATTGTAAATTCAGGTGTGCACCTATTCACGATCCATCCCGTTTGGCTGACTGAAAGCACATCATTAAATGAAACGAAAAATAAAACACAAGAATGATTAAATCTCTGGCCTTTGAAGATTTTAATTAGTTCTTTTACACGTGGTACAGCTTAGAAGACTATTTTTAGATTGGGTGATTTGCTGCGTTTATAAATCATACATAAATAAACACTGAATAACGTTTACAGTACAGAGATCATGAAGTACTTGTTATTATAAAGTATTTTTCATTGATACTCAGAACATCAGTTAACCAGGACTTATGCAGTATGAAAAGTAGGCGCTAAACATTTTATAACTATTGACTATGGATAGAGAGATTTGGTAAGGTATCTATGGAAGGTGAAAGGGAAGGCTTTTGGCCAGCAGTGGGTCTCGATATAGTAAAAATAATGATTATGGAGTATGGAGTCCCATCGTAAGTAACACCGTATTAGATCAAGGCGAAGAAGACGAACTTAGCAGTGAATAGAAGTATAATAGGGAGCAAAAAGCCGCTAGCCTTGTGGAACAAATCAAGTTATATCAGTGGCGAGGACTGAATTTTCGTAAGAGGGAAGCGGAAGGTAAAAAAGTTCAGTTCTATAAGTAACATCAATAACTTGCATGTCAAAAAAAGTAATATTACTTTTACCTTACTAATAGATTGGCAATAGGCATAGAACCATCGACCAAATAGTTCTCAAAGCTTTGCATCAACACCGAGACATTTAAAAAGGTGGTTATCACGAAGACAAGTATCTTTAAAAGCAATCAACGTGCTCCCACGCCGCTCCTTAAATAATAGATAAACATAGAGTGCTGTGCCGTAAGCTTCTTATCGCCTCTCTACACGTGCAAGTGGCAACTAAGCTGTAGCGGTTAGCTCGGCAACACTTTTATTTTGTCCTTGTGGAAATTGTATCAGAAAATAAATAGATAGATGACTCACAAAGAACGTAAACGTATTTGTGCATTTAGATTGGGTTTTAAAACTGACGACAATATAATGTACTAATGCCCGTGTTCACTAACGTTTGTTATTGAAAACGGGAGAAAGCGGCTGGAGCTGAATGAGGCTAAGCTTGTGTATCGGCTTAGCATCAAATCCTTCCAATATTTTACACATGTAGAATAAGTAGATAGGACAATGTGCACAAAATCAGAATCTACTCGCAAGAGGCAACTGGATGCTGTCAGTAAAAATGTACGTGTTAAACTTGCCAACTGTGTCATGTTGCATTAAGCACCTCAGACATGGGATCTATGTATTATTTTCTATAACGTTTCTTCTGATAGGCCCTTACGCTATAGTATCTTATATCTTTCTGATAAGAAGTTAAAAATGTTACTGGTTACAGAATTTGCATAATATGTATTAACCGTTCCTTGGGTGTTTGTACTCGTGAGATTTCTGTCTAAAAACATTCGCACTACTGATAAATCTTATTGCATCGTTACAATGAGGTTTACAAAGGCGGAATAATATAATCTTCTTTTGTTCTTTGATAGCGCTTCTCCCAAGAGAGACTGCTAGAGACGCTAATATCTCGGCCACGAGCTACTTGGTCAAGCGCCACGCGTCTTCCAACGACGACTACGGACTAAAACTAAACAAATTACAGAATTTGTACAGAGCATACCTCGAGTTACCGCGACGTGGCGCTACTCACGCAAAGGAAACAGTGACACGCGCGGGTCGCTTGACGCAATCGCATCAACCGAAGCCGTGGACGGGCTTAAAATATAATACCGATAGAAGTATCTACAACCAGAATTTAAGGATTATTCACGGCAGTTCGCACGTAACCGGATACCGTCCGTCCGGTAATTTTTTCACGAGAATAAATACGAGCCTTGTGGTACCGTGAACGAGTATAAAAGGCTCCTGGAAAATTTACGTGGCGGATTCGGCAAGGATGAACGTGAATCACCCTTTACACGCGGTTGGGTTTAGAGTGGGCACAAATGTGTTGTGTATGGGATTTCGTGGATAAAGGTGCGTTTTTGTGACGTCAGCGTGGGTGGCTGAGTCAGCATGCGTTGTTAATTCTTTCGTAAGGATTTAATGCGTGTTTGATTTAGTAATTAATCAACATTAGAAAATTAATACAGCGCTTCTTTGGGATTTTGTTTTCTTTTTTTTTAAATTCAGTGTAAGTAGTTCAAAGTCACACAATACTGCTACAAGGATCTTTTGGCGCTTCAATGACGCTGATAGAGGCATTGCAAGCAAACATTTGCGAAATTTAACTAAAAAATCTGATGGTTGCATTAGTTCCAATTTTCGCCACGCACCAGTAAAATATGTTGTGCTGATCTCATCGGTGCTAAAAGTCAACAGAATGGAAAAGGCAACCACCTACAACTCAAGGAACGAAAGGAATATGTTGAGAGGTATACGGGGTGGAAGGGACACCAACGGTCAAAATGTATGGAACAGCTGATTTTTCTTTTTTAATAACCGACGAAAAATTTCCATGTGGTGTTTCAGAATGATTTAATGAGTATGTGGTTTCCGTTTTCGCGTCGGTGTCCCTCCCATCCCGTGTAAAGTCCCGATTTGAATCAATATGCTGTCCGTGTTGCCCATAGAAACATTAATTGTCCTGCTGTGAATTAAACACTGACTCCTGAGCCCAGCAGGTGTCTTAACAAGCTACAGCGCAGTACCACTGCCATTTATTTTCTATTTTATACTATAAACATTGAAATAACATCACGCCTGTATGTTATTGCCAGTTACATTAAAGTTCCATGTAATTGGGTGCTAGCTTATCGCTATCAACCGGGCACAAATCCAGAGTTCAGGGGAAAACCCAATAAAACTTAAACAACTTTACTACCAATACAAAAACAACTATCAGCATTAAAATAAGACTTTCTATTCATTATGTTTTCATACTCCCCAATGATTTCATTGGGGCGAAATTGTATGAGCCACAGTGAATAGCACGCTTCATTCTTGCTCTTTTAACTTTAAACTTCAGACCATTTTCTATTCAAGGCACTTTATAACACATTTTTTATAAAACGTTGGTCTTTAGAGCTGAGGTAATTGAAAGTCTAACCTTTTAGTATAATACCTGTTGGGTAGACAATGGAGAAATTATCTTAAAAGCTCTTTTGATGTTGGGAAATTAACTGAGACAGTTACAAACTGTGAAGTTAATGAAGATTTCGTGTTCGCGGCTGAAAATTAAACGCTTAATAACATGTTAGATCGTGTTTAATGTAAGTATGGTGAATGCTATCTATTTGCCGCAAACAAAAGGTCGCTAGAATACATTCGCGCCCTAATTCCATCTTACAAAGTACAACATAACAGATGGTACCTACAACTACTTGCAATATTACTACAAGGTCAAAAAAAGGATCCAAATAACTCGAAAAAAATGCCTCGTTTCCACTAGTACCATTAACAGGTCCATAGGCTCAAACACAATAAGACACACACCAAAATTCAAAACTGACAAAGCTTTCAGCCGAAAAAAGGCATGATCACTTTAATGAGGGATGATGATCAACTCTAACATAAATAAGATCAAAGCGTAAATAGCTTCTATTACTATAATGCACACACTGTATACAATAAGACACCAATCGAGTTCACAATTACAGTGCGTTTGTCTGAGGGTATAGACCGTGAAGTGATTATCTTTTTGGGTGTACCTACTCTTACGACATGGCTCGATACGCATGACCTGGCTCGAGAGATGCCTAACCTAACAGCAGGCTAGATTGTAGATGCCAATTGCCTTGGCAGAAAAAAAAACAAATGCCCCTTATTACATGGGACTTAAACATAACTGGCGTGCGATAAGTACCCTCGGAGATTACGCAGGCACGATGTTATGTGTGAAAGATATGAAGGATAATAAATACAAGATGGTATTGCTCAGGAATGAGGCAACCCTGAGATGACGGCTAATAGAGATGTATGAAGAAAATCATAAATTGCGTCGACCCAAATAAAATAGGATAAGGGAGGACAGAATATACACAAGATTATGATGAGCATTGATTTTGCCAAATAACTGTTTTCTTTTTTATCAAGCTAACTCTCATTTGGCTTTGGCTATATTTGCCACGACCTAATCACTGCCTTGCAAAACCGCATAGATCCATAGACCCCAACTATCTGCTAAAATAACGTAAGGAATGGCTTTGATTTTCTCAAATAAGCTTGTACCAAATAATGACCTTCATCGTTCTAAACTGTATCCACATGTTACATGTAATTCAATCTCTGTCTTAGATATCCCATTTTGCTTTAGCTATGCCTCGATACGCACGACCTGGTCTAAGAGAACCGGCCTAACTAGCTGCCAGTCTAGACGCCAATTATCTAGCAAAAAAGTTAGAATAGACTTGTTTGGAGAATGGATTGATTTCGCCCAAAAAGGTGCTGTATTTCTCTTCGAATTATTCGCCTTTACTGTAAGTTCTCGGTCAATTTAGATCTATCCACTATTAGTATCATTCAACATCTATAGAAATAGTTTTGAAATGTGGTAAATGTAACCAAAATTGTACCCGACAATAGTGTTCGAACCACGTTCTAAATTTATGGTTCTTACTAATATGCTCTAATTCGGCCCGTAGCTATAAGTTACCAGCAATAATTGCTCTCAGCTTAATACTACACCGTGCCCAGAATTACAAGCAGTGGGATGCTATTGTAATTATCATAAATCCTATCTCTAATGTTCCCAAATTAAACCACCAGGCTCTAAAATAATGGCAGTGGAATCTCGCGCGGGTCGAAGTCAACTAGAGGATTTTCGTACGTAAAAAAAACCTTCGTAAACAATATTGGGGTTTTGTGTTGGGGTTGGTACAATCGAGAATCGAGATACGTTCGGGAAAAATCCTTTTAGCTTGGCTCGAGCTATGCAGAGACGACCAGAACATGATTCAGCGACAATAGTTACCAGATGCTGAACGGAGTTTCCGGACACATTTCTGGGACAGCTTTGCTTTTCAACAAATACTGTCGAAACGAAAGTGTCAGCCTGAAGAAGGTTAGCAAAGCTCGACATGTTTGTAGACATTGTCTGTCCGTGAGAAGAAACTCCACCACTATACCGTAGACTCATCAAAAGTAAGAGCTACAGAAATAGGTGCACTCCACCAGACCGTGAGGCTAGCAAATACAGTGGGAGCGAGGCCCTCAATCTTGTCTTTGAAGCCATGCGGGTGTATACGACTCTATATAGAAGTTTTCTTACTACGAGGAAAAAAATTCTTTAGTTTTTGGCCTGTGTAATTGATAACTGTGTTAATAGACACACTTTTATTTAACAATCAGTTCTGCTTATTGCAGGATCAACTTCGGTATATTTGCCATCTCTTTAGTTGCACAAATCAAATCTTGGAAAACCAACTACTGCAAATCATTATGCACTGGTGCAAATCAGACTGTGTAACGAAAAAGAAGAATGCATTCATACACAACCTTGGTTTTGCAACAGTCTCTGTCTCCTCACTCAGTAATTTGCAAAAATCTGAACAAAGGATAGGTATTGCCAACAGAGATTCAGTACATTTTGACAGCCTTTGCAAAACCTTTACCTTCATTAACAGCATCATGAACATTGGCAGACTTGTTTCAGCTGTTCCTGAGTAAGGCGTCCTAAATTGCGAGCTACGCTTCTCGGATCTGTGAGTTTAATTCGGATGTAAATAAACTTTTTTGAAATGGACAAATTCTTATATTATTCTTAAACTTTGTGTAAAGGCGTCCACAAAGCACAAGGCGTTATCAACCTTTGGTAATTTTTTTCTTCAGTTCAACTCGTCCTAGTGAGTTCGTCCAACGTTAAGGGACGTCTTTTGTTTGTACAAGTAGTTTCTGCGGCTGTCGTCGCGCTATGATAACGCCCGGAGCTTGAAGATGTGCCGAATATAGGTTCACGAGAGCGTATTGTTATGTGCCGTCTTTCTTTATACAGGTGGCTCGGAAGCGAAGTATTCTTCAGGCCGTCATGTACTTTTGCTGGCTTTGTTGAATATGTTTTAGGAAATGAAATAAAAGAATCGACACTTGGCTCTGGTATTGTAAAAATATAATGAAGCAGGATAGCATAGATAAAAGCAGGTGAACGAAAAACCAAAGCTGTCCTATTTTATTTATTTGGGAAAACAAACGGTTACATAATACACAGAATTACAGCTAGAGTTTGAGTTAATGCATAACCAACGACTTTCCATTTTCCACATATTATAAAAACAATTAGTTATAAAAACAATGCGATGTGCGCTTACAATTCAATGCGTACCATAAAATTACATTAAATGTGTTATTCGTTAAAGAGGCATGCAAATTAAAATGAAATAAAAAAGAAAGACAAAAAAATCACAGTCTCCAATCCTAAATGGTTTTACGAACAAGGCCTTTAAATTTTCCGATTGGTACAGCATAAATGACAATATTATGAAAGAGATTGTTATATTGACCAGTTATGCGATGTAGGGGTGCTCGTGAGCCCGCGTTCGTGCGTTTAGAAGATACAGCAAATACGGGTCGTGCGCGCACCCCACGGCTTATAGTTGTTCTAGGAACTACGTAACTAATTTTATTCGTGATATCCATACAATCACATGCGTTATTACGTAAGTCATATACAAACATTGTCTCCAAAATAATACGTCTGGCTTTAAGATAATGTAGATTATGTAGCTTATACTTATTAATAGGATCACTAGAAGAATCATAAATACGAAAACAACGGAAATGCATGGCTTTTAAAAGCTTGCTTTTTCGATCGCGTCTGAGTACTTCGTATAGAAGGGACTCCATACCGCAACAGCGTACTCTAACCGGGACCTGATTTACGATTTGTAAAGGTACAAATATGTATATGGACGGACAAATTCAGTGGCTGATCTCATAACAAACCCGTACATACGGAAAGCGTTATTCACGATTTTACTTATATGAACGTCAAGGTGTAGTTTTTCGTCCAATATAACTCCAAGGTCGCGCACTAATGTTTCTCTGGTTAAAATTATGTACGTTATTTAAGGAGTTTGGGTGCATGGTAGTATTTTTGTTTTTGGTAAAACTATTATTACAGCAGCATTTCGATATATTAAGCTAGTTTATTGTTTGAACAATATGCAGTGAATCTGCCTAGGTCCTCCTGTAGTAGAAAATCTTGCAAATTCCTAACAGGCCTAATAACTTTGAGATCGTCTGCATAATTATAGTAATATTTTAGAATTGAAATAAACATTTGTTAATGTCATTAATAAATATGACGAATAAAAGAGGTCTTAAAATGGAACCTTGAGGCACTCCAGAAGTAACACTCAGACTGCTGGAAATGAAACCATTTATCACGACTCTTTGAGTCCTATTAGACACATAAGAAGAGGACCATCTCAGAAGGTCCGTATACCATTGAATGAAATCTTAGTCATTAGCAGCTGATGGTCCACCTTGTCAAAATCCTTTCGGAAATCAGTGTATATAGTGTCAACTTGAATATGGGAGTCCACGTTCTTGAACAAATAGTCCAGAAAAGTCACCAGGTTGGTTGTAGTTGACCTTCTTTTGACGAATCCATGTTGTTGTTGAATATATTTATCATGAACTAATCTCTCGAAATCTTTGACAAGGCTGATAGTATTGATATAGGACGGTAATTCTGCACATCATCCTTAGTTCACGATTTATAAACAGGGGTTATATCTGCAAGATTCCACGCTTGAGGAAAGCATCCTTGAGAGATAGAAAGATTAGCAGTATGTTTTATGAAAATTACTGGCTGACCGTTCGACCTATGTAGGCCCTTTAGCAGGATCTAATGCTTTCGCACTAAGTACCTCATCAGTAGTAAACTGAATATCACTTAGCAGAGTGCAACTTTCGGAACAGTCGTCATACGTGGGTTGAATTTTAAAAAGTCTGAAAAAAGATTACAAATTTTGTCAGGCTCGCTAGTTGACTGGTTGTTATAATTCATAGTAGATGGAATTCCATCTGCAGATTTTTTATTATTAGAAATGAACGTCCAGAAATGCTTGATATTGTTCCGAATACCATCCTCAACAGAATTGATGTATTTATTATAACAGTTCGTGCGTTCATCTTGAAATCTAGATCCGTAAAGTGCAAATTGCTCGTTATGCGAAACGTTATGGTACATTTTCCATTTAACCCAGGCCCCCTTATTTTTCTGTTTGTTGTGTCTTGTTACGTATTCCTCGACAAAGTGACATTATATCAGCAATAACGAATTAAACCGATTAGATTGACATATTGATAGCTTATGACAATTCTGCTGCAAGGCGTTACAACAATACAGGACTTGTTAATAGCGATTGCTACAAGTCTAGACTCTTAGAGTTTCGATTTGCTTGCTGCATAGTCCAAAATGCCGCTGATCGAATGTTCAGTGGGAATATATTCTTATTCCTCGCTTATTTGGTCCTTAGCCCCAACTCCTTCGAGTGTTAGGTCCACAATCTAAACTTAAGTTCCACTTATCCAAACGGTGAAAAGGGTCGTCGAAATGAGAAAAGGGATTGCATCCTAATCCGTAAAGCGGCCAGAAAATATATTTACTCTATTACTAAAGTCAGGATTACATCACCGCAATTATAAGAAGCTTGAGGGTAGATCGATAATCCTCTAAGCTCTTATGTCATTGGCGCGTCCGTCAAATGAGGACAGTCCCGGTGGAGTTCTGTCGCAATTAATCCCGGTATTTTCCATCGCTCTAGTTACTACTAAAGGCTAGTAATTAGTTTGCTACGGTCTGCTAAAGCTTTTGGGTAGATTAAGTTCTCATGTTATTAGTCCCTTTTCGAGACTAATCCTAGAATGCCAATGAATACTGGCTTGCGACATAAGACTCCGTTCAGGGCTTCGGGCGATACGACTTCTCGTGAGTATCGTCGGTCCGTGAGGTGTCTAGCCAAGAGGTACAGTTGCATTAAACTTGGATATATGTATTAGTTTCTTCTGTTATATTATTATCTGATATTGGAGTAGGTAGAATGTATATGCCTAAACTTCCAGGAAGTAAATAACATGTGAATAATAACGCCGTATAAAATCCCGGAATCATTTTTAAGTTTCAAAATAAAGCTGTTAAATTAGAGGGTGATATTATCTACATGTTACTTATTTCCTTAAAGTTTAGGCAAATATACTCTACCTATTCCGATCTCTGATTATCATTGATCCCTTCTAGATCGATGTCTAAATCACTTTTGGCGCGCTTCTTCTAAATCATCATTCTAATACTTCCTACGATCTACATCTTCTCAATATATTTCTGAGAACCGTTTATCATTGGGAATTAAAGGCGTGTCCGTAACATGTTAATCCCTAACCGATCCGAATTAAATCACATTTTCTGGAACATGTCCAAGAGTGCAATGGCAACGAACTGCTATGGGATTATATGAAAGCTTTTAGAACATGCATGTACAGTTGGCCTGCACTCCTTGGAGGACCTTGAGCTGGCCGAGTGTAGTATTGACTTCCGTCGACTGCACGTCGTCGATACTAAAAATGTATAAGAAAAGATTTTTCGAATTTACGAGCAGTTATTTGGAATATCAAATACTAGTATACACAGATTTTAAATATGTTTAGTGAATTGGGTACGAAATAATGTAGTAGATATTTACAGCGTCTGTCTAGAAGTTGAAATGTATTCATCTCGGGAGTCCTTTATCATTTTGGACCTAAACCTGTCATCGGCGGAGCGTGAGTGTTAGGTTGTAATATTTTCATCTGTGTACATATATTTTATGTCTGAACTACTTGCTGGCATTGTGTATATCTAGTTGAATAAGATATGAAGAGATGACGTGTTGAGTGTTTTAGTTATAGTTACAGTTTTCTGACAGCGTTCTTGAGTTTTGAGCTGTTGCAATCAAACATTTTCTAATATCTTATTAAAACTTCTTTTGAAGACATCAATAATAATTTATTCTGCCTTCCGCATCCAGTCTGACCCAGACTCATTTTAAACGTCGTCAGTCTTTCAAGTTGAAGGGTGTCCCACAGTTCGCTTGCACCACGCGGTCTCCACTTCAGGACTCGTATGCTTTCCTTTGTTTGTTAGGGGGAGGACAGACTGTCATGAGGCAACTTGGAGGACGCTTACATCTAGCAGTGGTCTGTGATAAGCACAGTTGATTGATGGAATCATAAAGCTATTCTCTTTTGTCAGACATTGATTAATTCTAGGAAAAGCAATAAACAAAATACTCCTCAATCAAGAAGATACAAAAGTACTCACCGACTACGATCGGCCGAGCCCCTCACCGCACTATCATGCAGCTGTATCGGAGATGTTCACACCTAGAACAAAGAGAACAGCTCATTAATATGTAAAGTGGACTTTAAGGTCTGGCCGTTGCGTGATGAGAAGGTGGACGTGCTTCACGCGATGTTTTGAGTTGTTTGTTAGGTTTATTTTTGCGTGACGTAGTATAAAAATTTAATGGAGTTTTAATAGCATTATCTGTCTCGGCTCAGGCCTGACGAGACTTTTTTTTTTTTAAATAATAACTGCCGAAGGTAGGACCTCCTCGAGCACTGATGCTAGAGTAGGTAGGTCTGTCTGTGTGTGTGGGTAGGTCTTCGGTTGTTATTATTTGTCATGTAAGTAGTAACGTTAACATGATTCTAAACGATTTCATGATCTTAATCCATATCTTCAATATAAAAATTGTTCATGCAAAAATAACTCTGTCTGTCTATCTGTCCGTTACATTTTAATGCCTTAATAGCTGAACGGATTTCATTATGGCACACACCACAGGTAGAATATGACCTGGGTTTGGATACGAATACTTCTATCGCGGTAGTTCGTAGCCGTGGGACAGTTTCTACCCTCCACGCGAGCGAACCCGCGGATTAAAGCTTACGAGTATTATGTATAGATAGAATACTCTTTAGGTATTTTATCCATATTTTCTCGTGTATGATAAGGTTGCCAGTTTATCCTATCAAGCATTACTTTGTGCCTAAGCAAGTTCTTAATTACCTGCCGTAATTAAACAACATTCGTACAAGACATCCCAAAGGACCTAATTTTATTCCGTAGTATACGTACGTAACGTGGTACGAATACGTTCTATGTCCTAGCATTCCCTTACGTAAAGTATAACATATGTACATACTAGGTATAGGTATCTAATTTACCGTTTCGTTGAAGTACAAACGAGTTACAAACAAACAAAGTAACTTGTGTTTGAATTAAGTAGTTTGTTTATGAGGCAAGACTGACTGACGTACTTGTTTGTATAGCCAGCAACATAAGTTGCTAAACATAAATTTAATGAATGAAAAAACAAACAAAATACAGTAAGGATTTTTGTGTATTAAAATAATATAAAACATAATCTTATAACTTATGGGAAGTCTTATACATAGACGAGTTTTTTCGTCAAGATTATGCCAAGCATTTTTATTTGCCGACGGTCTTCTTAATAGGTCAACGACTCAACAACAACCTTGTGTAGGTGTTAAATAAATAAATAATAATGTGTTTACTTCTAATATTAATTTCATGAATAACTTAATCAACGGTTATGTGAATAAATATGTGAAGGTTTAACGTGAGTTCGTGACTGCTATCGCTATGTGGAGGGTGGCAAATCTTTATGATGTACAGTAGACCGCACTCCAAACTTCATGCCTTTATTTCACCCAAGGTTTAGGGAGAGGTGTAGACAAAGCACACCCACGTATCGCCAGTTATGTTTAAGTGACATGGAACAGGGGGTGTGCCTATTGCCATTGAGCAAACACAAACATATATTTTGGACTGCTACTGAAAAAATCTTGATGGGTATGCCTTCAATCATATTTGGCCCGAACTGCAAATCGGGCCCAGGACGTCTTGCTCAGCAATAAAGCTTGCGACCATTTAACCGACGAGACAGTCATGGCACGACATTGGTAACAAAACCAGTACAAGCTGGCGTCTTATTCATATTGAAACTGCGTACTACGCCAGGCCGGCTCAATGTCAAAGTGTTTCGTATCGCAGACGCCGGACGTGCGATCGACTGTACTTGTAATGAAATGTTGAACGAAACGACCCATTAATCATAAATGTTTGACATTATTGAAAAGACTTTATGGTTGCAAATTATCGTTAAACTGTTATGGGTGTTGAGGCAGGTCATGTCATTGCTAAATCTATTGTTAGGATTCATTGCGACGCTGAGATATTGATAGGTTTTAAGAATTGAATAACATCAATGCTTAAAGAATATATAAGTTACTAATCCTATAAAATTCATGCAGTAGGTCGTGTATAGCAAATAGAGCGGGTCTAAGAATATTATAAAATAAGTACTAGTTTCTACCCCCTATTTCGTCCGCGTGAAGTTTCTTGTAAAAATGAACATCAATAATATTTTTTCGCGATTACGATGATGGTCCCATGGAGAAAGTTTTCGTTGTTCAGTTTGACGGTCTGTCTGTACCACACCCACAATTTTATAATACTTTTCACATACACCTATCAGTCAATGAATTAGATTAGTACCAGCCAGTGGCCGTTTCAATAAAAAAAAAAAAACAAAAAGCAGATTTACCTACTATCAACTTGTTTAACTTTTATAAGACGTCAAGGACCAGAGAAAAATTACAAAGCATTCCAATAATGCTGTGTTTACAAAATTTCACAAGTTGGTAAGTGACAAGCGTGGCTCCACATGATTGGTCATCGATGTCCCGTCCTTGATCGAGACGCCTCAATTCAATTATAAATTATTATTGTTGTGACAGTAACAGACAAAATGAAACAATAAATAATTGGGTTTAGCAACTGCTAACTAAATTAGTTGTGGTTGTGGCAGATTTGAAAATCTTGCTGTTACTAAATGGATTTCAATTTGAGGTTTTCGTTTTGTTGTATTGTCATTGGTTACGGTTGGTTAGTAGAAAGTGTTACAATTGTACGGGCATTGAAAAATCTTTGTAAATTCAGAGAAGAACCTAGTCTCATATATCTGCCTAGCATTTACCAACTTTATTGGGGTCGGCTTCCTGTCTAACCGGATGCAGCTGAATACCAGTATTTTACATGAAGCGACTGCCTGACCCCCATAACTCAGTTAGTACTGGGTAATATGCTACCCCTTGGTAAGACTGGTTTGAGAAGAACCTAGGCTATTCCAGTCCAATACTTACTTGAAGTAAGACAACCTTTATTTGTACCTCTAGTATAATCATCTGTCACTTAAAACTGCTGGGGCATAGTATCTCGTGTCTGAGAAGCCACATACCATAATTTATTCATCCAAAGACTTGTCGGTTTCCCCACAATATTATCATTTGCCGTTTTGAGAGCAGTGGTGATGATATGTTAACTTTATGTAAACAATATTATAGTCAACTAGCATAAGCCCGCGACTTCGCCCGCGTGGAGTTCGGTAATTGTCCCACGGGATCGTACTACCGGGATAATAAGTATCCTATGTGTTAATCCACGTTATGAACTATCTGTATGCCAAATTTCATCCAAATCCGTTCAGTCGTTTTTGCGTGAAAGAGTAACAAACACACATACAAACTTTCGCGTTAATAATAATAATGGATTAGCTTAAGCGAAGTTTTAAAATTGGCATTTTTTCAAAGAACTATGTTAAATAGCGGTGAAGTACATATAATATGCTAAAGTCAAAATCCCGTTCATAACACAAAGAGAGAGGTAATATTTTACGCGGCACAAACAAAAAGTGACCACCAAATTAATATATTTTCGTGGCCCTTTTACAAACAAAATAGTCATGTTTTTAGACGTCAGTGTAGCGAATAACAAACTCATTTATTAGTAACTGAAGAATAAATAGGTACTTCTGAAATAAAGGCTCGCCTCCTATTACATGGGACTTAAAACATAACTGGCGAAATATGGGTGTATTATTAGGTATACCTCTGCCTAACCCTTCGGGGATTACAGGCGTGATGTTATATTATGTATGTATGAAATATCGACTATCGACGGCACGGTTGGCGCAGTGGCTGAGCTGAGCGATTGACTGCTGCGCTGCGTGTCGCGGGTTCGATCCCCGCACGGAACAAATATTTGTATGGCGTACAGATAGTTGTTCCGGGTATGGTTGTTTGTGTATGTCAGTTTAAATGTTTGTAAACACACCCACGATACAGGACAAATTCCTAGTGTGGGGCAACGTTTAAAATATATATATATATTACATATAAGGAAAAGTTATAAGTCATACTGCGGTCTTTTGTCATTGAAATTATATTTAGAGTTTTAAATACTTAATTAATAATTTTATACTAAATATTTATCAAAAGAAATAACGAAAAATAAATTGGTAAAAACATACAATTTATATATGTATAATTTTATTTCTATTGAAACGTTTATGGCCAGATGTTTGAATGTGGATAAAGCAAATGAATTATGTAAGGATAGTAGATGGTGTTCTGTTTCTGCCTCCCCCCCCCACGGGAAAAAGCTTGAGTTTATGTATGTATGTTATTTATGTAGTATTTCAACAAGTTAATATAGAACACAGATTTGTCTCCATAAATAACAACAATGACGCAGTAACAAAAGTTTATACCCAGACAAAAAATCAGACAAAACAAAAACGGTGTTAACGACATAGTCCAGATTATTCCCTAAGGCTTTGCGGTCGATCTACAAACACAATGCCCAACACACACTGAACAACGGATAACTTGTATGTATAATGGCTAGGATATTAACCGTCAAAGGAGTTTCAGAAGGTTCACTGAAAAATAGTTTGGATAAGTTACAATTAATAAATGTTCAAGGTTGGATAAGAAACCTTGTTTAACTATCATAGTTAAAAAAAAAATTAAATTATTAAATTATTGTCAAAATACGTTAAATTATTGTCAAAAGACGTTAAATTATTGTCGTGTATTGGTGAAATTATTGTCAAAATACTATTTTGACAATAATTTTATTACTAGCAATTATATTTTATCTTTCAACAAGAAATCATCTCTTATACAACTTTTAAATTGGAGAGGCCAAAAAGCCTGCATTCAAATGCACCATGCATTTATTCTTAAAAATCGAATAAGCGGCATTTCGCCAGTTGCCGCAGGATGGCAGAATGTATTCTTGCGTTTTTCTATACAGTGAACCAACAAAGAAACACAAGGAGGACTCTTCAAACACCGCTGTTTGACCGCCAGGCGGGAAAGGCAATCCACACACAGGTTTCGGTTCGAACCCTGGGCAACCGCCAAATGTTTACTTACAGTATAGTCACGAATACGTTCAATTTCCTTGAATACACTTGATTACTGTCCTTTGGGACTGTAAGGATTCTTTTTCTTTGTTGTTTCAATCATTCTTATCATCCACTTTCTTGCTCTTCATCTGTGTTACATTGGATCGGCTCCACACGATTTTTGCGTCGATTCTTAAACTCAAGTTAAATGAAGTTGGACTACAACTCTGCCACATTGACATCTTTAGAATGGAGGATTAGTGGGAGATTGGAAGTAGCGTTAGACTGGAAATTTATAGCACCGTGCTAAGATGAATTGCAAAGCTTAATAGCTAGATTTATGCAAAGCTCCTCGATTAGTTGGATGGTTATATCTGTCTCTCTTTCCTCATCAATAGTTTGATCCATTTTCTGTGACTATCATCAAGATGGATAGTATAATATTCTTGTGCTACTTTTATTTCGCGCTTACATTACACCTTGCACAATCATTTATAGATTCTGTGTGATTCACTGATGTGGTCACTGTGATCTCATATTAGAAAAAACTCACGATCTAACATGTCATAACCATTTAAGGTCTTATCCTACTTACTGTATGTACAGTATATCTTATATATGACTATCCCAACTGTTAACTATGTCTCGAAGTCATGAAAAAACTGATCATGGTGTATCTAAGCATCCATTTTGGTGAGACATTTGCCACTTAACGTGGTGTTTTCATCTAAGGCAATTGCATTCCCGTTCTTCTCCAAAGGAACCTACTATGATTTGAAATAGGCAACTAGCTTTATCTTTTGACGATCTGACTCCTTGTCTAGCTGTAAATGGGTTTTTTGAAGTAGATGCTTCAAGTTTGAGTATGTAGGCTTCCGTTTCATAGAGGATGTTTCTAGTTCGACGGCTAATAATAAACCCCTGGAACAGTTAAACAGACAGCTGCATATCAACTGTTTATTAAATTGCTGGACTAAGGTCGTCACAATAAAGCTCTCGAGTGTGTGCTGCAGTGCAATTACGTCATTGCGTAGGCAATGTGTCTAAAGTAAACATTTGAAGTACAGCGCGCAATTCTCGTACAATATATCAGTATTTGTTCTATGTACATACGGACCTAATTACCTGTCGGGTTAAGGTCGTGTTAGTTTATTAGGTGTGCTATATTGTTTTTACTGAATAACTATTTGTTTAGTTACGAATGGTTGAGTGTTATTTATTAAGGAACAATATTAATTTGATAAAGACAATTTAGTTGAAGGTACCAATGTTTGCTGGGTTAAAAACTCGAGATAGAAAACTAGGACCATCAATTTAACATAAAGCCTAGAAACTTAAGTATTAACCCAAATAAATTAAAGTAATAAACCTCTGAAGCTCTAAAATACGTCCCGCTATAACATAATAACTTTCCTTCTATTGTTTCCATGGCTACAAAGTCTACATTGTAAGGCTGATTGAAAAAGCAACGAACTAAGAGAAATACTGGTCGAGGACGCCTTACAAAATAAACACTAAACATATTGGTTGGTGAAATCCTTCAAAAAGTCAGGTGTGGACACCGTGAAGTACGTACTTGTATTCGTCACGCAAGTGTGTAGTGAAATGAGGATCGTACAAAAGGTAAAGGTCGAGCTATGTAGCATTCCGTTTTGTACGATTTTGAATAACGCGGCCAAATGAGGTTTGAATGCAAAAAAGCGAAGATACAAAAATTTCAATCGGCATTGTAAACAACGTGCCGTCAGCTCATGCTGTTATCATTTTATCTCTAACAATAAAAGTAAACATTACAATTCAATCAAATTAATTCTAATTAATTTCGATATAATTAGCTGAGTAGTCGAAAGTAGTGAAATAAACCCGAGCCTTTTCTCATAGATATAACTACAGAACACCAAGTCCGTTCTATCCTCCACACTGCGTTTCCTTTGTTCATACACCCTTCGCTACTTCGATCTCTTACAGTTCCTCGTACGCATGAATAAACACATTGAGTATTCATTACACAGCTGTTTTCAAACTTTAAAAGATAATGTTATGTTATAATAAATGACGTAAGCCAACACTGGACTTCTTTGCGAAATTAATCTTCTCCGAGAGCAGTGATTCAGCTACAATGAGTCACCCGGATTCGATTTCATGAATCAGGGATTACCTACCATGTGTATCATTCAAGTATCTTATTGCCCAAGAAAGACAAATAAAAAAAAATAACCGACTTCCAAAAAAACACAAAAAAAAATATGGAAAATAACATTACTTTCGGAAGTCGGTGACTATGGTTTGTTTTATTGACTTTTTTGCCACCGACTCCCGAAAGTAATGTTATTTTCCACTTTTTAACCGACTTCAAAAAAAAGGAGGAGGTTCTCAATTCGGTTGTATATTTTTTTTAGTGTTTTATTGGAAGTCGGTTATTTTTTTAGCAAAAACATTTTCATTTTACCCTTTTTAGTTATCGCATCACACACAAATCCTTGTCATGTATCAATTTCGCAATTTCTTTTACTTGGATGACATATTTTTTCCAGCTATTTTGATTTAAAAACCAAACTGCTGAACCGATTTTGATGAAATTTCTATGGGACCAATCGGGAAGTAGATCCTTTCAGATAAAAGAAGAATTTTTCAAATCGGTTCATAAATGACGAAGTTATGAGGTAACAAACACAAAAAAAAAATACAACCGAATTGAGAACCTCCTCCTTTTTTTGAAGTCGGTTAAAAAAGAATGATGAATGGGGTTGAAAGTTTCTCATCCTTCTTTGAAAAGAGAGGATGCTCCTACCAGACGGGTTTTGTGTCTGGAGGGCAAGTGACCGACGCTTGGTGACGGGCTTGAATCAATCGATTACGATGATTACAACATTCATCCTTATGTCACGGATAACACTTGCGAGATACGGGATTTTTGCGTGGCGTCCTGGCATTTTAGATGCTGCTACAGAAAAATAGGCACTGAACTTTAAAACAAGCTGCTTGTGCCAAATTGTAGAATCAGAACAAAAGAACCAAAACGTAGATTTGGCGGGTTAGTCCCTGAGTACCCCAATCCCCGAGGCACCCGTACCGGAGTACCCCGATTTATTTTTATCTTGAGAAAGTCAATCAAAAGTCAGTTTAGCTTTAAAGTACCGTCAGCAGATGAAATGTTAAATAAAATTTTATTACGTCTTACTTGGTCAAGGTAAATATTATAATTAGAGAATACAATATAGAGTCTTGTAGAGCAATCACAGGTTTTAATTATTATCACGATAGTTGCATTTTCAATACCGAAAATCAAAATGACTACCCTACATGGAACATTGACATGTTCCAATATTAACATAATTTAAAAAATACGCAAAAACAGAAGTGCCGCACTATAGGTCCCACTATAGGTGCCCGACCCAATTCTTGAAAATGACAATTTAACACTGTACTGGGATCAATCCATCATCACTGACAGGACTATTGTAGCTAATAAGCCTGATATAGTGGTGATGGATTGATCAGAGCCGCGCAGTGGCTGTTGACATAACAGTCCCGCATGATGAGAACCTCGTGAAAGCCAAGATAGATAAGCAATAATTAAATATCTTGTTTTGGCTCGCGAGGTTGTCGACATGGGTGGGATGTGAACTCAGTGATCCTTGCCAATGGCTTAATTGCCAAGAGCCTCGACCAATACCTGAGAAGGCTCTCGTTAGACAGCTGGATCAAGGGCTTGATTAAGAAAGCGGTACTCCTGGACACGGCTCGTATTTTTAGGAGGTTCCTCTCTCCAAAAAAAAAACGTTACGTTCATACTTTACATTTTTAATAACAGCAGGTAATAATTCATTTAATAACATGATTATTTAGTAACATGGAACACGTTACGAATCGAAAAAGAGGCTGACTTAGAATCAAAGAACTCTTGGGCTTCCAAAGATAGGAGGAGTCTTACCGCAAATGGCTTAGATTTGATGGGACGTCACTATTTTTACGTTTTGATGTTGCAAATGACTTCGTTTAGATGTTCAACTTAAGCAAAATATTTGTTTTTTCTTTTTTTAATTTGTGCAGCTTATTAAAAAAAAGATATTATATGGAAAGAAAAGCCCCGTGATTGCTTCATATAATGTACATACTTTCATTGAAGAACGCTTTTGAAATTAAAAGTGCCCCGAAAATTCCAATCTTCTTTCCAATAAATTACTTTCTTCTTATGTATTTCAAACACATACATTGAAGCACTTTTTATGTCGACCGTACAAGTTGAAAACAATAGAAAAAACAAAAGAAAGAAATGTAATAATATTTATCAAATTCGGGGTCCTCCAGTACGGGTGCCTCAGGGACCGGGGTACTCAGGGACTAACCCGATTTTTTGGCTTAGGTTGGAGGAGAAAGTTATAGGTTAAAATGCCAGTTTGCGTTTGAATGTTGCCAAAAACAGTCAAAAATGTATCCCGTATACTGTCGCATAATTGGCCGTTTTCGAGCGAGAGCTAAACGGTAGCCAGATGATATGAAACATGCGTACCTTAGAAATTAAACGTTTCGCGTATCCAACTTAACTGTAAATGTTCTTCTCGCCGATGAAGAATAAGTCTCTTACTGTGTCTTCCCACGGGAGAAACTCACGTAAAAACATATTGCCTGATGAGATAAATTATTTCAACTAAGAGAAGAGACAGAGAAATAGAGATTTCAACATGTTTCATCAGCAGGACGGCACGGTCAGACGCGTTGGATGGACAAGACATTAACAAGATAGGCAATTTGGTTGGGGGGGGTGGGGCGTAAACAATAAAGAAGAATAAGATGTGTTGGATCCCCAAAAATGTCAATTTTACTGCTTATATCATGGCTACCATCACTATAATAAGTAACGAAGCAAAGGACCTCGTCTAGCCCACCTTAAGCAAGACAAACGTGCCGAGACAGCCTCGGTATTTGATCAAGAGATTACTTGTGTACATTTAAAGGTAAACTGCCCGGGGCTAGTCGAGTCGGCGAGAAACTTAATTATTTACTATCCCACGGGAATCTTACGAGCTTTTGTTGCAGGAAAAGAAAAGAATACGAAACGAAGCCTAATTAGCTAAATGTACGAGAAGTTAAAATTGAGTTTTAGGAGGTAATTAACTAATACCACGTTGGTCTAGTTTTGAATCGAGTTTGGGTTTTTGATTCCCCGGACGAGCAAAGCCGATTGTTTATATATTTTTCTCAGTATCAGTTCGGAGTCTAGATTTGTTGTCAGGTTGATGGAAAAGGACTAGCTTATTTTCACATCGAACTTCAACATAACTGGCGTATTGTGGTGGGTGTTCTATAGGAACATGCCTCACCTTTTGGGGATTGCAGGCACGAAGTTATGAGTTAACCAATGTAAATATCTAAGCGTGTCTTTCTATATAAAATACGAGAACTGACACCAAGATTGGTGGAGGCGCCGCAATAAATCTGAATGAATATGCATCCGGCTTTGAAGCGGATGTTTTGTGAGGCAATTCTTTCGTATCTCTCTTTGCTCGTGACATTATATAGCTAACTGATAATATTCTGTCACACATTTACAGTTTTGAGTATATTTTAAGCTACGATCATATATATATAATAGCTAAGTTTCATTATTTTCTAATCCTGCATGGAAACCGTGCTGAATTGTCGGATTAAGTTTTTTGTTAGTCCAGTTCTAAATTATCCTAATTGATTTACAAAACAGAGAGGCTCAACTAGTCCTCTTTTTTATATCCCAAGATCCTCTGATGGAGAATACTAATGGCCTTTTTGTCGACAAAAATTCCGGATCATGCCTAGAAAAAACATTTCTTAATGTGCAAGAAAATGTGAAAGAAGATAACACTTAAAACATTTTAACACTGAAGACTTGTAAGGGAATGCCGTAGCAGAGTAAGACCAATTACTTCTTGAAGAGCCGTGGTACGACTTTCTGTGTTAGAACTTTAACAACCTTTCTGTTTTCTCATCGGCCATAAAAATAGCTGGTCTACCTATAGCCTATTAACTATTATAGATTATAAATGACTATGAGTAATACACATTAGATGACCACCTCGTTTGCAATAATGCATTTTCAAGAGGGACTTTTTGAAATCTCTAAAAAGCGTAATAATGCTGAAATATTTCCACTCATAAAATCTAATGTAAATTATCTCTCATTATTCACAATTATACCGATGTTAATGTAATTATCTCGTTACAAGGTCGAAAAACATTCTAGGTATGGAGATCTGTCATCCATTTACAACATCAAAGGCAGAATTTTGTTAATTTTCTATTTCTGAAGCTTGGCAAGAATGTATTTGGTAAATTTTATAAAACAAGGATTGGGTTTGGATATTTGGGCTTCTAATTAAAAAATACCACTGCTTTATTCGATCACACATCAATGAAAGGCGTATCCCTACCTTGTGTTAAAGTTCATACCTATAGCCAGTTTCACCAGCTCTGGCTAATTTTCCTTTAAATTGTGTAGCAGACAATTTCATACGGAATACGTGACGGACTCGTAACTAAAATAAAATCAGTGAAAACCATTCGTGCTTTGGACTTGGCAGTCGTTGTTAATTTTTTGACAGTCGTTAATTTGGCAAAAGTCTGAAGTCTGGCAACCAGTCTTACCAAGGGGTATAATTTTATGTAGTGGGTTCAGGTCAGGTCAGATCGTTCCACGTAAAATTATAGTTTACAGCTGCATCGGGTTAGACTGGAAGCCGACCACAAAATAGTTGGGAAAAAGCTAGACGGATTGATTGACATTAATTTCTATGGTGTTTGGTGTGGCCCAATGATCTTTTTTGACATTTTTTTTTTGTCCAAAATGATATGTACACACAGCTCCATTAAGTGGTTACCCCCAAAAGCTATGTGCGAATCCGTGATAGGCCCAAGCTGGTTTTTGTATTTCGCAAAAACATTTTTATAATAATTAATGTATTGTTTTAGTGAATAAATAAGTTTAAGTTAGTATTTTCTTGTTAAGTTTGTTTTTAATATTGTTTTATTTTTAATAAAGCGTTAATTCTTTTATAATTGTGTATTACGACCAGCAATAATACTTAGGGTTAATATTTATAAATAATGTTATGGTTTATTTTTGTTAAAGAAAACGTAAGTAAGTAAAATTAATGGATACCCTCAAATTATAATATCTATCGGTTAGACAAAGACATAAAGATAAAGTGACTCGGACGATAGTAGATAACAATATCATCGCAATTTTATATGGGCTCGCTGCCTAGTTTGTCAAACTATGACGTATGAATATGACGACGTCGGTGATGCGATGGTTTGAATCCAAGTCAAAACAATGATGAACTCTTTTTGAAGTATCCTTTAGATTATTCGTAACGAATTCAATGTTGTAGTAGTGTAACATTTTAAAACTTGAGGGGTTAGCACATACTGACGCTGTGTGTACGAGCCATGATTCACGAAAACGTGCAACAGAATCACAACATGGAGTTTCCACGCAACGTCAGCAAAACAGGAGTGAGAACAATTGTTAGTTCAGAATTCAGGCACGCAATGTACACAGATTTCATAGAAATGCTTACGGAAATTCTTTGGTCACGATACAATGGACGTCATGATCGATTCTTAGAAAATTATGGTGGTGGCTATACAAATGTTATAGCTGTCCCTTCGTGTTAGTAAATTCAATGGTTGGACTGATACTTGTGGATGAATGAGCGCCACCCAACATTTAGTCCAACCAATTGAAGATGAAATAAGAGGTTGGTGTAACCCAGAAAAGAAGAGTTTTAAAGTTTATTTAATTAAAATTAATTTGAGAATTACTAGTACCATAGAAAAACCTCATAAAAATTAAGTTATAATATAACGCGACCTGAACTTTATGAGGATTGAAAAGTAATATTTCCAAAAACCATGTGATAACAAATATTTGTTTACATGTTCGGAAACTAAATTGCAAACGCAAGATATATTTGAGACAAGTTTATGGACCTTAATCCTCTCGGATCCAGTATCAATGGACCGTAAAACTGAAAGTATCGGCCTTCGAGCAATTTGTAAGTTATTGCTACCGGGCACATTCGACGGCAGGCTATATTTGAACAGAGTTATTGCTTACAAGGCAGGGCTATGATTAAACGTATTTTGTTTCAAGCCATATCTGGTAACACTCAAAATTAATAGGTACTTTAATTTCCTGCAAAATTGCTTTGAAATACCAAAGGGGCTTGCAATTAGTCTGCTAGAAAGTAAGGTGAATAAATTGCATTGATATTGTGAGTAATTATGAAAAGATTATTTAATTAGGTGTCAATTAGGTTGTACTTTGCGTGACGATAATTTTAAAGTAATAATGATCGCTTTCGTTCATAAATATTTAAAAGCAGACATGGTAATAAGTTTGGTTTATGGATGGTAACAGGTAACTACCACAAGTAGTACTTTCACAAGTTATTATGCCCTGTGGCTGGGACTGTAGCTTAGTTTATTTTTTTTTGTATTTTGACATTGAAAAGTGCCTGTAATGGAATGCCTAAATGAAATAAATGCTTTGAGTTTGAGTTTTTGTACACGACTTTTCATGTATAAGACCGATAACCGAGACACTAATATTTCACAAAAAAAAATACTAACAGAGAAAAGGGGAATATTTTCCGAAAAGATTACATAAATATTGGAACTTACAAAGCCTCATCGCCTTTCATGAGAGCAACGAGCCCTAAAAACATATTTGAATTTTATATGAACGCCTTCGAGGATTACTTCCAAGTTTTTCACAGATACCTAAATCATTTGCAGCGTAGGTGTTCTCACACTGAAGCACATAGTTCCGGATCCATAAATTACCATAAAACAGACAGAAAGAACAGTCGGATTGTCTTTACGGGTGCAGAAGATATCAGGAACAGCTCAAGTCGATAATTGAGAAAATATAAGATTAATAGATTACAAAATGAATGCTTGAAAGCGAAACCAGGTAAAAAGTTTGTAAAAATTAAACCAGCTATCTTTCGCTGGATTGAAGAAATAAAATATCCAAACGAAAACGTCTGCCTTACTAGCTCACGTTTCTTTATCAATAAATTGGAAACAATATAATGATGACCAGGGAACGGCAAAACAATTTATAAGTTAGACAAATGATTGCGTAAATGCGGCTCTCGAGAAATTTTCGCTTGCCGCTGTTAAACAGGACCTAAAACATAACTGGCGAAACGTGACTGTATTTTTAGGTACACCTCTGCATTACCATTTGGGGATAACAGGCGTGATATGTTCAAATAGATTTAAAAAAATACAGAATCTAGATAATCCTGACAGGATACGGATACAAGTCGCCAGGAAACAAGTCGTAGGCAGGATGTTTGCCGACATTCAGGTTTGTACTGCGGAGGTTGAAAAACATAATTTATCTGCAACGGCTTAAGCTTTGGCTGGTTTAGAATATTTATAAGGCGACAGTATACCGATACAATCTACATCCATACTAAATGCAAAAGACACCCTGTCTGTGTGTTACTTTATCACGTCTGAATTTCGAACCGTGTTATTCGGGTAGTATTTATTTATTTCATTCTTTAAACACACATAATTTACAGAGACGGACTTAACGCCAATGGCATTATCTACCAGACAACCTATAGTACGTTCCCGTAGGATAATTTCGGAAATCCACGCAGGCGTAGACGCGGGCATAAGCTAGTAAATAATATGTTAAGCATACGTTATTATAATTTTCAATTAATTTCGGTATGAGAGAAAGTGAGGCTTCTGCGATCCAATTATCTTCCTCATAATAGCCAATTCAGTTTTAATATCAAACGATGCTAACCTACATCCAAAATTGGTACTTATTATAAAATCAAATGAGCCTTTAATATAGTTTACCCGATATTTTGAAGTCAATGGCTTTGCTCTTTGCAAGAGAATTCTTTTCTTATTTTTACAAAGAGCTCCTAACTGCGTAATGGTGTTCCGACTTCTACAATAGAAAGATTTGACGTAATCGCATTTTCGATAAATGTTTCCGTGCCTTTGCAAGCTTAGGTATTCGCTTCGTGTCAAAATTGTTGTGTCATTTTGGCACCATTGTCAAAGGGCACAATATTTAAGTCTGCCTAAAACTAGGTTGTAATATCTAGTCTAAGTCGAGTTTCCTGGAATTAACGTGCGTTTGAATCATTTGCTGGAGATGATTTCACATCATTATTATGAAGTCATAATTTACTTTCTCTCAGAGACCGCTTCATACGAAGAAAGTGAAGTTATGCGTTTAATAACAGATCTCCATGTTTCTCAATAAACTGTTCTACTGCCTTTCCGTCGTATGCCTTCGACTCGGTGACCTTGATCTAAAACTCGAGCGTTTTGTTTAAAATTACACAGCGATTGCATTGTTACAGTTAGTTTTGACTCCACAATGTGTGGTTATAAATGCTCCTATTGCAACCAGATATCGCATGGCAGCACAACTACGATAACTGGCTTGACGAGACCAACCAACTCTTCACTTCACTCTCAAACAACTAGCCATGGAATTTTCAACTTTATTCTGTTTCAAACAAGGTTGGGTAAGATTAATTTTGTGTGCAAACGTAAGTTGGCGAGGGAAGTTCCTCCGGAGCTATTGAGGGAGCGGTGTCTATGACAGTTTCAAGAACATCCATTGTGTTAAACATAATAACGGTAGTTTGGTTTTGACATGATCATTAATGTGTATAGGTTGACGTAAACAGTGTAATTGGGTATAACATACGGTGTGGAAGGGACACCGACGCGAAAACTACATACTCAGTACATCATTCTGAACGCCCCCATATAGAAATTTTTCGTCGGTTACAAAAAAAAAATCAGCTGTTCCATACATTTTGACAGTGTAGGTGTTGCGTATACCTCGTCGGGTGTAATTTGGCATGTAGCGAAACAAAAACATTTGTTAGTAGAAGTGGGTTTGGAATTTGCAAACATTGTTTATTTGGTATAGCAAGATTATGTGGAACCGTTCTGGTCATGTTTGATTTCCAAAACTATTTGTGAATTAACAAATTTTCTGGTACAATTATTACGGTACGTATAACTTGTTAAAACAATAGATCTATTGTCATAAAAGTACTGTTATTATGCTTTTCAATTTTGTGAATTCGAATCAAAACCCTGTTGTGCCTTTGTTTTCGGGAGCATGATTGACATACATTTTGCTGCCACAGAATGGTTCATTGTATTTGATTCAGTTAGTATGCTAATTTGAAAAGCGTCAGTTACGTACAGTTGCACTAGGTAACGGAATATCATTTGTATATCTACTTCCAAATCCTTTCCATCAGTTATTTTTTTTAATGATGAGCAGTATTTCCCTCTACGTCTTTCTCCCTCTCTCTGTGAGTCTTTTCTCTTCTCAAGTTACTTGTAAACTGTGCTATGGTGAATGGTGACTTAATGTTCAACTTTACCATATTCAATTCTTTCTTCTACTCCTTTATTACGTCTACATAAAAAGAAGCTAAAATAAGCCTTATTTGTTTACACAAACGCCCACGGGTGTGTGACACACAATGATGCAACTTGCCCGATTGGCGGTCACGTCACTAACTTTACTGTTAGGACTAAATTACGTTTTTATACCGGCGAACTTTTTGCGTAAAACTTCGCATTCAAGTCGTTTTTGATCGTGACTGGTGATACAATGTGTTCTGTTCTTTTCTTGTGCTTGTGAGTCATTGTGAAGTAGCTAGATTTAGTTCTGCATGGGGTGGTGTTCTAAGAATACATGAAGCTGTGTCACCGTCGTTGTAGTCAGTGGCTCCTAACAAAGCATTGGCTTAAGGAAATTAATTAGGGTTTTATTCAAGGATTTGTATGAGTCAAAGGATCCGATGTAGAGGAGGCATATTTTGGTAGAATCGTTGCACAGGTGATAGTGCTTTCATGTGGTACCGATACTGAACTCTGTTCTGCGGTTGACGAAACTGAGAATTCTAAAGACTTCTCTACCAATAATGTATACCATGGCCATTGGCCATTAAAGATTTCGCCAAACCGTTGGCAAACTTTAATTGCTTTTTCTCAATTGAAAGCCACATTAACACCTTGCTTTCGGTACTTCAACACGAAACACATTACCCTCCTTTTACGTCAACGTGGAATAAAAACAAACGATAGTAAGATAAGAGAGTTTGCGTGCTCACTGACAATTGATACGAATCGCGTGCCGAGAAATAAAAAGTAATATGGAGACAACCGTATGTGCTATCGACCCTGATCGTACGGGAGAGCGTAGTAAGTGCGTCATTTATACTACGACATCCAGTCACCCCTTTAGCTATGAAGCCCGAACGAATTAAGGTGTATTTAAGGTAGCTGTGATTTATTACCTTAGTTGTGCCGTCCAGTTGGTCCGTGGGGAAGCAGTCGATTTATTTAGCGGAAGGCCGGACACAAGGTCTAGAAGCATGAATTGACAGACAATGTTATGCTTCTAGACCCAGTAGTTTAAGATAATGCGTTGTCTGTCAGTAAACTTAGGATTTTTATTAAGTAGAAGATTGCTAACTGCAAATAAACTAGTTTATGCTATTACCGAAGTCGATTTTAAATTGTAGTACTGAGTAGGCGTCGAGTCTGTGTGCATTTCCGTTCCACGGAGATAGTTTCTACATCCTTGTGTAAATGAAAGTTGAGTGTATTTTTGCCTCCACGAATGTCGTATACAGAACAAGAGATAAGCATTGATATCTTCATTAATTTAATATCGAAAGCAGTAAATGCTGCGAGATCATTAAATTGAAGGAGAAAGCATCAGGCACGTTTTGAGACAAGGGCCTTTTATTTTTCTTCAATTTTATGAGCCCCCATTTGAATTATTAAGAAATATTATCTGAATAGCCTCATTAATATCGTTTAAAAGGCGAACTTAATATTTCAAATCCATCATTTTCCTCCTCCTTATTTTCAGGGAGCGAAGTAATTAAGGCACCATTTTTTTAGCTCATATTAATAAAGCTGTGTCAACGAGCGAAGTTCTTTAAGCTAGTGCAAAGCACTTGGGTTACCCTCTTATTAAATGTTTGACCTAGATTTGACTGTTCTTCAAAGGCGCACATTTGAATCCAGGTAAGTGTGAATGAAGGTGCTCTTGAACCAAAAGCAATTAAAATTGAAGCGAAGGCGGTTTCGTCCGGAGTTTTGCTCAAGTCCCATAAGCTTGGTTGGTGTAAATATTGAATCGGCGCGCGGCGTCTTAACTTTAATCAGTGTTTCCTTTAAATGTTGCTCAAGGCAAATACAGAGTGGAAGGCATTGACGTATAAACGGCTTCCACGTTTTCAGTTGGTACATCATAACCGATCCCCTCCACATAGAAGTTTTTCAACGGTAATAAAAAAAAACAGCTTTGTCATACATTTTGACTGTGTAGGTATTGTAATTTTGTAGGAACAGCAGATTAAAAAAAAATGGTGGAAAAATTTATATATGGGGGTTCGGTATGACGATGACGTACTGAACACGTGGTTAACATTTGTACGTCGATGTCACTTCTACCCTGTATATAATAATATAGAATAGAATAGAATTTATTGTACACCAAAATTTAAACAGAACGGTTTTACAATTTTGTTAATTTTATATATACATTTATATATTAACTGTATATATTATCCTGTATATTTATCACATGCTACTTCATCGTCTGACATTAAGTTCGATCTCATTTTTCGGGATTTGATTCGTTGGACTACTGAAACTGTAGCTTTGTAGTTAAACTTTGTTTTTTTTTTGTGGCCCAGGTCTACATTCTCGTACCCTCAATCCTGGAGAATGCAAAGCAATTAACGCGCCATTTTTTCAGGTCCACCTAATGGTGGACCTGAAAAAATTAAACTTGTAATTAATATTAAACTTGCTATTCTTTGCCAAGCCGCGTGCAAATTGCTTTACATTTACTCTCACATGCTGACCTACATCCGTCAAATATTTTCTATAGACCTTGACTTAGCGTCAAAGGTTTCATTTTGAAGTGTGTTTGACAGAAATCCTTATAAGGGAGGATGAAGTCTGAGAAGCGGAAACATTAGATTAGACCTTCTTGTAAATATATTTTGGTATCTGGAGCTGGTAAGGACGCGCCTACTTTAGTCACCTTATTGTTTAGACATTGGTAGATTTGTTAAAATGTTATGTCAAGCAAAAATCACATTAGCTGTTATCATTGCTTGTCTCTTTTATTAGTCCGTACCAAACCACACTCAAAGGCCTTTGACGAATCCAGAACACAATTTTCGAAGAAATAAATAAAAAATACAATCAAATCCAACATAAAAACAAATTACACAGAAACTCTCACACAAAAACTATAATAACGTGTAATCTTTTGTAATAACTAGTTCTACTAAACGCAATCTTAAATCAAAATGAATCATCGCATGTTTCTTGACTTGTTCAACTTCAAGAATAATAGAAGTAATATTTCTGCACTGTCAAACACTCATTTGATTGATCACCTGCTAACCTAACGCTGTGTTAATGAAGAAAATGTCGTAAAGATCTTTCAGGTGTTCTTAACATGGAATAGAGGGCTGTGTGAATTAAATTTATGTTCTGGTAAAGTGAGTTAATATGAGGTTTTGATAACACCGAAAATAATTGGTACGTATTTCATTCGTTGAGGTTCTTATCAAGTCGCTTTAAATAAAGACACGAGTACCCGTAAGTGACTAAAAGAGTGATGAATATGGATGGAGACAGAGATGAAGACCTGGGATTAGATAGATGGAGTGGCTGAGGAGTATTATGAAAGGGAGTGAATGGAAGAGAGAGGAGAATAGCAGAACAGAATGGATTGCGTTGGCCCCAAGTAACATGAAACAAGGGAAGGACGATAATATTAATTAATTGTAGCTGTCGAAACATTAGTATCTCAATCTGCTATATTTATGTCTACAGTGGAAAGAACCAACAACGATTCCATCTTCTTGTTTACCAATCTAACTCAGTATTAAGTTTACTTGTTTGCTATTCCAGCTCATTCATTTACGAAAACAGCTGTATTAGAGCTAATAGCGCCTAAAATACTCGTTGATTTGTTATGTCGATAACGTTCAAGGTCAAGTCAATGTGTTCTCGTATCTAAAAATAAATAATTCATCGGGGATTAGTCCTGACCTCAGTCAAGATTTCTACGCGTTGATACTTCAAAGTTTACATTGTTAAAGGTTAGCCTGTTTAGACAAAGGCGTTTATCAAGTCATTCAAGTTTTTGATAATCTACGTATTAGCAACATCATCACATCAGGCATATCGTTAAAGAACTACGTCTTTACAAGTATTTTGTTTAACCGTTCTGTCCTTTTTGTCATTCTAAACATTGGTAGGAGGTTTATCTTTCCCAAAATCTTGGTCACGTTTTTCAACGTCAACATGCTCCAGACGAGGAATTCGACCTTCCTTTCATCTAAGAGTTAAAAACCGAATACCACTGTTTAAAAAAAAAATGTTCCAGAATGAATGATCGACACTAATGTCAAATTATTGATGCACGAGAAAGAACACTGTCGGAATAACCAATCACGACACGACAACTGTATTAATATTTCATAAGTTCACATGTGAATCTTTCCGTATCCGTATTATTGCTTGTTAACACCAACAAATAACAGGACTGAATGAATAAAATATAACAACCATGTACAGTACACATTGCTTGTTTCCTATCGTGATGACTTGTCTCCCTTGGGTCTCCGTGGAATCTGCTCGGGTTGATGCTTCGTGTTCTACGTCAATGCAATCCATACTAATATTATAAAAGCGAAAGTAACTCTGTCTGTTTGTTTGTTACCTTTTCATGACTAAACGGCTAATCGGATCGTAATGAAATTTGACAAGGAGATAGATTCAATTTTAGGGAAGGACATAGGCTATCTTTTTTTTTCTCACACACACATCGACATTTTCACGCGAACGAAGTCGCGGACAGCAGCTAGTCTTTAATATATACATTATCTGTTGTTTCTCATGTTGGGATTTTACAAAGAAATGAGGTGTTTATAATTTTGTGTAAGGAGGAATTTTTATAAGACTCAAAAGCACCACCTTATCTTTCTCGTAAGGCGCCCACGTTATGAGCCGCCACTTTAACTAAGTGGCGCTTTTCCGAACCTCAGAGAACGGGGTAAAGCTGTATAAAAATAATCAGTTTCATAGGCCTTCAAATTTGAAATCTGTAAGAGACACATTTATAGTTTTATCTATGCTTTTTAAGTTTTCCCCAAATAATCGAATTACTGCAGTTAGTTCTGTATTTGGAGGCTTCACACTATGCAGTTACTGTACCCAAGTCTAGAAGACCAAGAGAGTGTGAAACGTCATCTGATTGGTAACAGTATGTTGGTTATGTCTAGTATTGCTTTTACACAATACCCTAAGCCATTTTTCGCGTGCTGCCTTACAATGATATTGTGCGACACTGGCCAATGTAACCTTATATCAAACGCACTTCTTACACGCAATGTTGTCGGTATTGTCAGTTACGAAACGCTCATGTGAAAGAAAGAAAGAAAGAAAAAACGTTTATTGGCACACGCCACAAGTACACAATACAAAATATAAAAAAGCAAATATAAAATAAAATTTTAAAATAACCAAGAAATATTGTGTGCCTCACGGCTGCGCCAAATAGGCCCAGTTCAGCAAAATGCCGGACAACTAGTGCCCGACGCTGGTTTTCAACTGAACCTATATGGTGAGTGTGCGGATGTCAATGGGTTTCAATAAATAAATACTGTGAAAGATATGATAATAACAAATAAAAATAAAATAAAATGATGGTAACGGCGGAATAACAACACACCACAGCTTTGATAGCTAAATAAATATTGACGTTTGGCACAAACCAAATTGTTTACGTTAAAGTTTGGAGTTTAGTTATAATTTTACCAGTCATAACATAATTCGAATTGTTAAGTTTTTGTTATGCTTTCGTAGACGTTATTGTTTTGGCTGAATATTTAGTGAATACAAACTTTGTTGTTACCCAAGAATTGTACAATGAAACCTTCGCATTTCTTCAATCATTTGTTTGAACATCGACACAGCAGAACTGTTTTAAACAAATATATACACACAGTTGTACCAACATAGCGAACGGAGGTGCTGAGTTAATATTTAACGTTCAATAAAAACTCGTGAACTATCGTTTAAAGTTAATTTTCAATGCTAATCCTCGGGGCACGTCGTTAAGAAGACGTAGTGTGGCGATAAGTGTATCGATGCATCTTCGTCGGTTAGTTTTAATTAAGATCGCGATACTGGTGAGAATATGCCCGAGGAGAGAATTTTAAACTAAGGGCAAGCGATTTAAATTAAAACGATAATGATTCACTAAAAGCTTTTTCGAAACTAGATGGAGGAAAACATGAAATTCAGATTCAAACATAACTGGCGAAATGTGGGTGTGTACTATAATAAACAAGTTTTTTATACTTCTATGGTACTATGATAGGAATACCTCTGCCTAACCTAATTGGGAATTATAATGTCGAACAGGAAAGAAGGAAAAATTACTAGTATATTAGGTATAACCTTTCTAAAAAAAATGGCAGCCATGTTAAAAGGGCCATAACAAAATATAAGATAAATAACATAACAACACACCTGTAATCCCTAAAGGATTAGACAAAGGTTTGCTTAATAGTACACCCACATTTCACCAGTCCCATGTCATAGGAGGCGAGCCTATTGCCATCAACTGGGCACAAATCCCAACTATTTGGCTGCTACTGAGGAATTCCTGATGGAAAAACCCAATAACACTGTGCCCGACCCGGGATCGATTCCCGGGTCGGGCACCCAGGACCTCAGGCTCAGACCAACAAGGCAGTTAAATGCAATTTTACTTTACAAAAATCAATGTTGCTAGCATAGCTACCAAAAACGAGCAAAACAAACCAAGGATCCTGTTTCGACCCATACCCAAGCCAGATTTCTACACCGCACAATTTATTTGACCGCGGGATCAATGCTATCCAAAGGTCACAGGGGACATAGCAACCAGAAGTTTTATAACCAAAACATTGGAAAGCGAATCAAAAGACGGACTCCGAACGGCTTGTCTTGAATGTAACGCAGTTACAAGAGTCCCTGAGGAACGATTGAAGCGAAAATATTTTACACGAGCTTCTTCTTTAAAACTTTCTCGAAGACTTCTTGTTTGAATAGCATGGGAATTTCGCTCTTATTGTGATGTAAAGCTGTTTGTTGTGGAGGCTATTTCGTTTGAATGCTAGCTTTGAAAAGGGCAATCGAATTGGAAACTGTGTGCTTTAAATTTTAATGATGGTACGTAACTATACGTTGGAAATAGAATAGATCTGATAGGAAATTTAACGCGTGTGTTCGTAATTAAATAGTTAGTAGATAGTTTGATAATACTAGCAAAAATTTTAATAATAGAGTATCTTATCTATACATCTATCTAACCTATGATTATATTCATCGCACTATGCCACGTAATTTGATCTACTGAATTTTCGAACACCACTTACCTAACACAATTAGAGGAATGAATATAATGGCTGGTGATTATAGCAATACGTACCTATGCGTATGTTTGGTGCAAAGATACTTGAATTAAGGCTGTTTATGCAGTCTTAAAAATATTTTTTTCATAAACAACAAACAAATGCATTCAAAACTGGGTTTGTGAATTGTAATAAAACATTAGTCATTAACTTCATGCACGGTATAAGATGATTCCTCCCGGCGTAAAAATAAAAAAGGACCAAAAATTTCCAAGCTGGGAAGTCTAGAATCATGTATCGTATCCATGGTAACAGTGTTTACATCGATGTCGATATACCGTGTATTAAAACGGACAAATAACAGGAAAGCAACGGAGTAAGACAAGGGGAGGGTGACAGCTCCAGAAGGTACCGGTTGATTGGGGACTATGGTGTCTTGGGATATAAACGACGATAAAGAGAAATTAAGGGAATCACATAAGCGAAGTAGCAAAAAGTAATGAAACAGAACGAAAGATCCAAGAAGCTTCAATGATACCATTCATTTTAATCATAATTGAAGATCTCTCTAATACACAGATTAGAAACTTACGGGTACCTTAATTACTTACCCAAGTTTAAGTGATAACACAAAATACTACCAAAAGCACAACACGGACCGGCATTTGAGCTCCGTCCCAAAATACACGACGAGTTACACAAAGCGTAGGCGCACTAATACGTAAACTTTAATCCATAAATACTGTTTGACGGTGGAAACAGTCACAACTTTAGGGTTTGATATGCATTAATTAGGACCAGGGACTGGCAGGCATTCGTATATACGGTATTTACCCTGAAGTAGGTAACGTACAGTAACGTAAAGGTCAGGGTCGTTGTTTTAGCCCGGTGGGCAGTGGGCAGCTATACATACTGTAGTAGTGTAGATCGCTGACAGTTTAAAGCTTTATCTGTGGTCCGACGGCACGAAACGCTATATTTTGCTACGACGAAGGTTTTTATACTTGCGTCTGTTTTGTTTTAACCTATCAGGCCTTTACTACCACAGCTTATAGAAAGAGATGGAAGTATACGTCTAGCTCATAACTCTATCTCTTTCCCTCACGCAAGTAACATTAAAGTTATCTTCCTACCGTTGTCCCATATTACTGCCCAACACGTTTTTTTCTTAAATTTTCACCGTCAGCCGTCACATCATCGTGTACTTCTTTTCCTGTGTATCTATCCTCACACTATCCATCCTTCAACATTCTTATTCACTTATCACTTTTCAAAGTAATACTGTTCTTAGAGGTAGTGGTAGGCCTCTTGGATTGTGACTTACCTATCGATGGTAAAGTAGCACTGAAGCTTTTTATTATAGGTACTTATTACAAAAATACTAATGGTAAACGTGAACTGTGAAGGGTCACATAGAGGTCAGCAATACATCATAATAAAGCTTTACTATTCGTTGTCTGTGAAACTGTCGGACCTTAATGACTGAGTGCTGAGCTAATATTTTTGATACTTTTATTTCTTTTGGTTGCAGCAGTATCCGGTGTCACAATTGTGTCACTATATAAACGAAAGTCATTTATGATTAATAAAGCGAAAACATAACTTGTGAAACGATCGACACCCACGACCAAAACGTCAGATATGGTAATATGTTTAGTGTAGGAACCAAACATTCGTACGGTGACTAATACACAACTAACCACAGCCAAAGGACATCAGTACGACGACGCACAAAAAACAAACAAGAAGGTTTAACCAAAAAATGCAAACAAGAACAAGGTAAGTAAACTTTTACCTGGCCAGATAACAATAGGTTGACATTGAGCAAGTAACAACAGACGTTATCGAAGGAAATCGTTAGTCCCACCCTTGAATTTTAAGGTATTATTCGCCAAAACAATTGTGTAATATGTGTCGGACGGCTGGTGTTATTTAATCTGTGTGTCAGCTGGCCTTAGTTCTAAAACCCAGTTTCCATTGCAAGCGGAGCGGGTTCCGTACGGACTCCGTTCGACTAGCAATAAATAATATAAAGGGTGTAAATAGACTCTTAACGAAGCCAAAAGCCAAAGGCACTTGTTCTCCCCGCCATTGCGATAATTTTTTGTTCTGAATCACCCAAAAAAAAAAACGTTTTCCAGCAATAATTTTTGCGTAGGGTTACTTAGTTTGATGTACGGAATGCTTGGTCGACGGATTCGTGAAGGGTCCATTAGGTACACCAAAGTAATTTGAGGTAAACACAACAGACAAAACGAGTAACGATAGGCAAAATCAGCGCGAAAGAAAATTATAAAAATGATCACTAAATAAATTTACCTTCAACTGAAAAAGACTATTCTATTTGAATAGTCTTTTTCAGTTGAAGGTAAATTTATTTTAGCTGACTTCGTTTTGTACGGTAATTTCCCTTTTGCAGTGGAAACAGGACTTAAGCCCACTAAAGAGGAGATGTGCAAGATTCAACCAATCACATGAAGGTAGACACGAAGTGGGGTTTAACCAACGTGATTGGTCGCCGCGCCGGCTCTTCTTTCTACCAGAGCGGAGGTGAGCTCACTCCGCTCGTTTGGTGTAGACCAGGCCTAAGAATAAGAAGTTGTGTGTGACCTAGTTGGTAAAGGATAATGTTATACTGTAGTCACTGAAGCGAGCATTGCCACTGTGTCTAATGTTTCTATACTCATTGATCTAGTTGCCAAGTCTGAATACTTTAAGCACTAAATAGTCTAGTCTTCTGCGAATCGGGAGCGGATACTATCATCAAAGATCACAAACCCAAGGTTAGGATAAACCCAAGAGACGTGCTTTAGTCAAACGCAGATGTGACGACAACCGAAATATGCCGCAAAACTTACATACAAAACAATTTTAAAATGATCCTCAAAAGAAAAGAGACACTCAACATTAACATAACAATTTAATAACAGAAACCGTTTAAACCTAATGGAGCATCCAATTTGACATTCTTTGGTACGTTTATTTCCGCACGTTTCCAAATGAGAAGATTTGCACAATATCGTCGTTTTTGGACGACTTATTCAGTGAGCGCTATTAATGTCATTGACACGGCGAAATGAATGAGCAGTGCGTTGAACTGGGTGCGTAGGAGTTCGAAATTAACGTGTGCTCGGGTTTGTTAGCAAAATTAGTTCCCTATTTAAATTAGTACGATTATGTCAATGCTTGTTTGTTCATAGAAGGAAGTGTTGACAGTTTAATAGTCGATGCGGGCAATGTTCCACTTCTACGTAGTACTTTGCACTATTTACACGATTAGGTTAGTTGCCATGCAAAACACGTTGGTGAAACCTGTTTTGAGAAAGAATACAAATGTTAACATACTAACATGGTGATTGTTGATACTGCGCATGTTATTGTAGTATCGAATGCGTCATTTTGCGGTAAAGGTAAGGTCTCTTGGAGAATGTCAAATTAAAATGGAAGAAAAAATATAAAATTAACAATGCAATGAGTAATCAACTGGAGGTCATCGGCATCTCAGTAATTCTTTATTTCCATGTATATGCAGTAGCAACTACTGAGGCTTCTTTGTTTTGAAGATATAGAAGAAAGAAGAAGACGAAAAGGGAATGGTAAGCTTACGACAGGGGAGAATATAAAAGAAAAAATATTGCGCAAATCGTAAAAAAAAAACAATACATAATCCAACAAAATTAAGAACCACAATCAACCAAGCATGTAATAGACTCAGTGCGCAGTTACTCTCAATCGACGCAAAGACATTTACGTCACTAATACGCTTTCAGCGAATTACCGATAAAACTAACTACAAAAGTGAAGCGCTTTACAGCGATAAGCTTTGCAGAATTGTCTATAACATAATCGGTAAAATAAACGAGCCATTGTTCGAAGCTAACGTATAATTAAGTTGATAAAGGCAGTTAATCAATTTAATCTTTGTATTGTTAACAATGATATCGTCGTTGCGACTTTAAGAACTCTTATGTGTAAAATTCAACTTTACGAGAAAATCGATATAAACCGTCTACTGAAAAAAATATAATGAAACCAACTACAACAAAAAATATAGGTATCAGCCATATAATTTCCTCCTTTTTATTTTGCTATTGTTAGTTGAAATTATAAGTAGTTTAATAGTTAAAAAAAAAAAACAGTTTCAGTTCACACATAAGAGATTTTAGTTGCGATTTACGTATCACATCAGAGCTTTTGAATAAAAATGCCTATGAAAAATTAAAATAAAAAAACTATTAGTTTTAATGAAAAAAATATATATTTCTTTCTCAGAAAAAAAAAATTAGGTTATGATAACAGTAGAATCAAAAAATAGAACAAAATGAAAGTTACAAATCAAAGTACCATAATTTTACGTTTATTTTACTGGATATAATTATACATTAAGTACCCGGATCAAATTTTAATGCATTGTAAAACGGATGATAATCCTGATCTATTACCATTTTCAGTTCCTGTAAATGTTTAAACTTGCTCTCAGTAATTTTTAGCGGAGATCTGTAGAATCGGTTCGGAGATACCAGAACGTTTCTTTGGTTATTTCTTCCCTTGGGAAGTACGGTCCACTCATCGACATGTCTTAACCTATAAAATACGGATCCGTCAGATAAATATTTAAGACCTCTAATGTCCACCACGACGGGATCTCCCTTCTTTTTGCCAGGCCGTATGGATTTTAGGTTCGATTCCATCTCTTCGAAATTCAGAAAGAAATCATGGTGAATGGATTTGACATCATAGGGCTTTTGTGGTCGAGCTTGTCTTATCCGGGTGATGTAATCACTGGGAGCGAATATTGGTGGTTTTATGTATTGCTCAATTGTGGAGTGAACACTATCCACTTCCATCAAAGTGTGCCCCTTTTCCAGGTAAAGTTGTTCGATACAAATTTTCCTTCTTTGAGCCAAATCGCTTAGGGCACTTGACAAAATTCGGTTCCGGTTTTCGTGTCCGCATCCTCAGAAGTGATAATAACGCACTCTGTGGAAAGTAGCAGGTTTCGACAGTAGTCTATTAAACAAGATGTGAATTCATTAGCAGTCACATTACCATCTGCTTCGTTCCAAAAGTAAATTGTTACGTCTTTAGATAGAACGTTATAAACCGTGTAGTACGTTGTAGTACAATGCACTAGACAATAGCTTTGGGGCAAGCAAAACACTTTGAACATCCACTGTTATAGCCACAACTTTTTCGTTTGCACTAGCTACGGCATTCTTTTTGGCTTCACGAGCTTCAATTTTCTTTACAATATGGCTATCATATTCTTCTTTGGAAATGTTACCAGTTTTATAACTACAGCACGTGTCGCACTGGTCTTTGCGAGGATGGTGAATGCTGATATTTTCTTTAGTCAATACATTCGAAAATGTCTTTCTAGAGGCAGCTCTGTAGTGGTTTTCTATACACCACTCCTTAAAAACCTGATGCATGTGGAGTTCAGATCGAAAAGTCGATTCAACATAATTGTTTTTCCAGCTAGAACGACAGTAATGGCTCGGCACTTTTGGGAAAATATCCAGCCATGTCTTAACAGTTCTTGTCAACTCAACGTTCCTTCCTGGCCTAGCAATAATATTTGAACTTGATACAATTTTTTTTGCAGTCTGTTCCTCAATATTTTCTTCCAAAGTATCAACCTCTCTAGTCCGGCGGTGAAAACTGTCTTCTCCAATGCAACGTGGTTTCAAAATTCTTTCAGGCTTCTCAACGCACGTTGTCCATTTGTCAGCTAACTTTTTATACCCAAGGTACGATTTACCAGCAACGCGGGCTTCTTTGTTCTCTTTAACGGTGCATGATGTGGTCTTTGTACAGATACAGAGATATTACCATCAATATGGTCAAGCAATGATACCCTAGTAACATTGTCATCACTATCACTATCTTCATCATCCAGAGAAGGCAAGATCCTTCGTGTTTTTAAAAATAAATTCCTGTTTCTCTTCAAATCTTGCACAGACAACCTGGCCCCGCAATGGATAAAAACTCCGCCTCCGCCGCGAAATCACTGGAACCCAATCTGGATTGTCATCACTGTTATCACTCAAATTTTCAAAGATAAATATTGGTGATAGCACTTGCTTTGATTCTGATGCAAAACTCAGGTCTTCAGTGGCATGGAGTTTGCTGATGCTATGATCAGATGAAGCATTCGTAACGTAATCTTCAGACGCAATACCCTGGTCTTCAGCGACATGGAGCATGCTGATGCTTTGATCAAATAAATCTTCAGTAACATCATTTTGATTATTTAATCCTGAAGATATTAAGCCCAAATGTTCTGGCGTAATAAGGGAACCGCTAGAACAGCTTTCCACCCTTGGAGGTTCCCCAAAATCATAAAAAGTACTTGATTCAGAATCACCTGTATTTTGCTGATTAACTAATAACTCAATCTCACTTGGACAGAGCGGTTTACTCATTTTTTTGAAACAAGTAACGACTCCAATGAGCGACATCTATCATCTACGATTGGAGAATAATCATACGATTTATCTGCCTCGCTCGTCCCCGTGATATTATTGACCTAAAGTGACATAGGCATGTAATTTTAAAATACCCGCTTTTCTCGTCCTGATGCACATAAGATATTTTGATCTAATAATTGCCGAAAGGCCCCGAGTATGAAATAGAACTAAAAACTCCTATGTGTACACTGACACATAAGGTATTTTAAGCACCAACATTTTATTAGGAAGCACATTGTAGATTTTGAAATTAGTAAACAAATGACGATTAAATCGTCGTATACACATGAGAGTTTTTGCATTCGATAGAGCTTCAAAATGTGAAAAAGGCTGGCGTAAAAAAGTGATTTTGCCAAAAGTGACACATAAGAGGTCTTAAAGTCGCAACGACGATATATGGGATGAAAATTGGTAAGCTTGCCTAGAATTTAAAGGATATTTTCAGTTACAATGGTTTAATTTAAACTACTTGAGCCAGAGGGATCAAGAGATAGAATAATCAGCATATATTATGTGCATGTGTTTATGACAATTCAAATTCGTGTATTTGTTTGCACCCCAAAAGCACCACAACCCAAATAAGAGATTTACTTAGGTCTAAGATTTTAAAATTTCCAAAAAAAAAATCCTTCCTCTTCTCTCATAATTTTCACAAGTAAAGAGCGATTCTTGAATAGATCTGCAGACTCACTCACTTCGATACATAAATCATCATCTATGTATGTAGAATCTGGGCGTGCAGACGTTGACTTACAAGCAATAATTTCTATTACATATACGTTACGACACATTTTTATTCATTCATAGGTACATCGGCTGCCTGCACTCTAATCTGCATATTTTTTCAGTTTCTTAATTAAAAAAGGTACATTAAGTATGCATAAACTTAACCATGTCAATATTCAACACAAACAAAACTTCTATATTCCATTGCGCAGTTTTCTTAGCATTGAAACTGCGCATTATGAAGGTCAAAGAAAACGTAGATCTATTACATAAATTCCATTGAATCTACGATAAAAATTAATGACATGCCACTATTAAGTTTGAAAAGAAACAATCATTCAATATCATTAATGCACTATAGACTATGACAAAGAACAGAATACGACAGAATGAAAAGAATGTGTATGTTCAGGCAGAATGTGCACGGGTCAATATATATATTTTTACCAACTTTTTTGTAAAATACCTACATTCTATGCGAATAAATGATTTGATTTTGATTTGATTTGACTGAAAAAGCAATCAATTTGTTACAAACTGTCATCTATAACATAACAAACAGTTAGGAACGAAACCAAACAAAATCTTACACATAATCCTCTTTTGCCGAACATATTTCTGTATCATCCAGTTCAGACATAACAAGATTAAAAATGTATAAGGGCTCTGACCAATAAATCAAACAACAAACAAAGATAATAATAGAAAATAAAAGCAATTTTGCCGAACAAGGGCTATAATTATTGAATAAATCAATTCAGGCCATCCCATTGATCACAGTGTCACAATACATTTTAATTATGAATCCCCAATACAAACTCCAACACTGATTATGACTATAATAAAGTAAATTGAATCAAAGCAAGTCAAATTAAAGAAGACCGGACTGAATTTATACATCTATTCGCCTTTCTCGATCTCTTAAATGTACTCATAAACCATAATATGAACAGTTTCATCTTCATTAATATAACGACTCTCGAATCAATTTCTTAATGAGGACCAACTACCGGGATTCTCTTTAAATTTTTACTCGCAAAACTTGAACAGCAAAGATTTTTCAATAACCAGCCTCGCTTGGACATGGAAGCTCTTTAGATAAGTAATTTTAAAACTCTCAAGATCCGCACCTAACGAACTTCATTAAACTACTTTTAAGTAGCGAGTTACAGGAGTTAACAAACTTCTTGGAAATACTTTTAAAGTAGCATCAGTGAGTTGGTGGTTTAGCAGCCGCATTTACATTGTAAGAAGGACTGTCGGTGCTGAGGTTTTAAAAAACTCTGAAGTGACTGTGCTAGATGAAGCAGTTCACATAATATCTTGACTCCGAGTTGCGTGGGAGTAGATACAACTGCAGTTAAGTGCTGTTAGATATAGAATTTCTTTGAATGAAAAGGTAAGGACGCTGACCCAGACTAAGCCATAGCTGAAGACGTTAAGGATAGGTACTAAGGATAGAAAAAGAGTGGTAGAAACTAAAACTGAGATGGACAATATCTTACATGAATTAGAAAAAGATTGAAAAACTAATATTAAACAAACTCATAGTTCACTCGTATGTTCGGCTTTCCAACTGCTGCGTTCGTGAATACTACAAATTCCTACTATTGCGACAAAAACATCAAGCACGTCGTGTACATAAATGTATGTATGTCTGTCTGTATTGTTGGCAATGACACAGTCTGAATACTAGGCTAACACGACATGAACGATTGTCGCCGCTTTTTCTTTTACATTATAGAGGTCGCGGGAGACGTGATGTGTTGTCGGGAATCAATTATCTTGTAAGGTCAATGCTCCGAGACGTTTCTGAACTCCTGATTCATATAATTGCAGGTTTGTTCGTGTTTTTTCCTTAGTATTCCGTCATTTATGAGAAAAGGGTTTCGTCTTGTAGATGCGACTAAGTTCAGGCCAGTTGAGTAATTCTTCAATATTTTAAAATACTAGGTTTCTTTACCTAGATTTGGTCATGCTTGGGCATACTGGTTCAATGGTGTAGATATAAGGAAAAGTAACGGACGTGTAACACACAGACGGACGGATGAAGCCATATACTGAGCTACTTACTCGGCAAATATTGCGATAATGCATGGTAGGCAGGAAGCTATAATTTCAAGTATCGATTCCATACCGATTTCTTATCTTTACACTCGATTTCCAATCTTCATATAAAGTCTGAGGTTGCAATTGTACAATCTCCATGAACTTGTCATTATGGCTGGTATAATTTTACGTTACTTTTTGTGTCTACGTACGTAACAATGACACAGTAAGTTAATAAGAAATAAAACGCCATAGAGCCTAGACCTAGACTAAGGCTGAGGCTACAGTAGGCAGCGATTTGCGATGCGACTGAAAGAGCGAAACGAGATAAACATGGTGTGGCTACATTATAAGCGAAAATCCGGCGTATATTAGGCGATGACGTGGCTACAGTTCACATGCTACACAACGAATTAGCAAGAGCGATTCATTGGCTTCAATTTCGCTGATACGTTGATGTAGCCGATGCCATGATTACAGTAATGTTGATCCTATCGCATAAATAAATCAAAGATCGCTAGTAATATTTGATGCACGGTGTAGCCATATACGTATGCATTCATTTATTTGTTTTAATCGCTCATGTGTCGCAGGTCGCGTCGCGGCCTAATGTAGCCTCAGCCTAAGAGACAGACTATTAGCGATAACGATAATGAAGTAAAAATTTGTTGAATTGAAATAAGCTGAGTATTGAAAAGCTAGTGTCTATCCCGTTAAAATTTGTTGTAGAAATACAAAACTCTTTGAAAGCGAATGACGCTCGTCTAGGTCCACAGATGATGACGATAATAAAGTACAGCAAAGGAATTGAGTCGATTTCACATCCAATTTGTATCGGTTATCCTAGTTTACATTAAGACAAAGGCGCCAATAATTCTATATAGACGGGAACGTGTATCGAATCGATTGCCGAAAGCTATTCTGCGATTGTGAACCAAATCACCGTTTCCCGCCTACGACTAGTCCTGACGCCTACGATTCTCTACAAAGGTTCTATATTTGGGTAATTGGCAATTCCGCTCCAAATACTGTTACGTCTTACATCCCCAAATACTCATTTCCATGGTAATTTGAAGGACACCTTTTTTAACGAAATGAGATGTTCCGAAATTGCCATCCTCTCGATCGAGGCAATTTTTCACCGCAGCAACAAAATAATTTTAAAAACCATTAGGACATCCCTTAATAAGCAAGCAGATTAAATGGAGAAGTGCCGTTTATTTAGACAGGATCCCCGAAAATACCGCTACGTTTTTGGTTTTAATTTAAGGTTTTCGGGCAACACCCACGTAATATCACACTCTGTGGTTTCCCGAATTTTAGATCGTATTTCTTCCGTACAAAAGCGATTTTCTTTTGATGAGGTTATTCATTAATCTTGGAAACGGTATCAGAGGCATAAAAAATGTCCTTTCGTGAGAGCCGAAGAACCATCAAGAACTGGCGGTGTATAACTAACTCCGTTTCTTATACATATAACATTTTGAACGCCTTATACAGTAAATGAACGGTACCTATGAATTAATTTCCGAGTATTTTCCGTCTCTATGAGGAAAACCTCATGTCACTAATTAATTCAAAACGTGCGTTGTACCCTGTCAAGTAGTAGCTTAGTTTCTGCCACGTGTTTGTGAAGATAATCCTCTTCACACAGTTATTGTAGCTTATGACATAATTCATTAGTAAAAGCCGGCAAATAACTATCACGAAGTACAGAAGATCAGTTTTCTATCATCAATCATAACGAAGATGCTGAAGGCAATAGAATAACAAACCACAAGTAATGTAGAATTTTTAGACCAAAGACATTATTAGTTATATTTGACATTTCAAAGATCGGAAAATGTTTGAACAGCTAGACTAGAAGCACTAGTTGAACTAGCTCAAATTGCGTCTCAAGGTTGTACCAAACAGGTGTCCAGTTAATACCTAGATCAGGTATTAAACGTCCATTTGTTGATTATCTAGACCATAGGTTACCAACCTTTTATGGACTAACGGACCCTTTACAAGAAAAAAAATTCCAACGCCCCCTTAAAAAATAGTTACAGGATAAACATTTTAGGCGGCTAGATAAAATGTTTTTTCATGAAAATACAGGTATTTCATAACGCCCCCCATTTGCCTTTGGACCCGCTACCTCCCCCATGAAAAGCTCCAGCGCCCACTAGGGGGAGGTAACGTCCCCGTTGGGAACCTATGGTCTAGACTCTAGAACTAGAACCCGTGATGATTTTAGAAATGACAATGGTACGAATGTGGATACCTTCATTTGCCTGTGTGAAGATGGATAGTGCTTTAATGAGGGTAGGGTTTCCTTTCGGAATTCTGAGTGCCAAAAAAGCTAGAAAACGGATAAAAAGGCTCTTTTCAAAAACACCTGTTTTATTACTGCGGTCTCTGGAAAAGGAAAATCACAAAGCAAACGCGGTTACATAAAACCAAGGTCTGTTTTCAAAGGTCTGAGAAAAATACATTAAAACAAAGAGTACAATTCTGTAAGTGATATTGAAGTTAAAAGAATACGAAAAGATGTTGTGTGTTTGTTTCATTTACATTTTTATATTTACGTAGTGGTGACCTTTGGATTTGAGAAATCTGTATCGATGAGAATGTAAGTGAACGGAGAGATACACAAAAAGAAATTCTAATGAGAGAAAAAACTAAACCTTCATTCAACAATTTAGAGCATTATTTTATTTGCTGGAAAAACTTTTTTCAATGCGGATCTCGGGATTACAGAATACGGTTGACTTGAGATAAGTATGGACCGTCGTGGAAGAAACAACAGGTCGTGACTCGTGTCGCAGATAAAGGATGAGCACATATACATTAAGCAAAAGCCCGAGAAATCAGTGATTCATTCGGAAATACTCATGCAAATTACCTTGGGGAACTCCAATTAAATGTACTTAACTTTAAAATTAAAGACAAACTTAAACAAAATAATACTATCGGCTAATTAGATACAACCTACAACTACAAAGCCATCGAAATTACTGTACGTGGTAATATGACATAATACACAAACAAATTACGCCTAATCTACGTGCTCAATGAATTATGACAACCTTCCCACAATATATTACAAATTCTTGCGCTATAACTTCCGACTTAGAAAATCATAAAGACAGGTAACTAAAGGGACTTAAGTTCACATTTGCCACGGCAAGGTAGCGTGCCCTTAGCTAGAGAAGGGTTCGACTTGAATGCTAAGAAGTTATTAAAGTTTTTTCTCTCCCTTCCAATGTGCCCACGTTTCTCGGAACATCCCTTTCGGTAAAGTCGACGAACGAATAGTCTCACGTTTCTTTGTTCATGTTTTAATATCTCCCGAGGCCGAAATAGAGGAATAATAAAAACAGGAATTTAATATAAGAAAATACCTAGACGATTTGGATGTTGGCCTTCAAGAATTTGATGTGGGTTTCGCGGATATGGCTTTCGGTATTTAGTCCTTTTTTTTGGATGCCAGCCATAAGTATCGTACGAATAAATTCTAGTGGCATTGTGTAAAATATATATATAAAACCAAGTCTTGTTATTAGTTTTTAATTACAAAATCACGATTAGTTCTACCTCAAAAGTAGCCGCTACTACAAAAAATAAAGCAATAATAATTACCTTTCAACTTTTACGTGAAAAGACAATTATGTCGACACGCGATTCAGTCAAATCCAATTCACAAATATTGTAATCATTCACAAAACACAAAACTCAATCCATATTTCCTTTATACCGCGTAGCGATGTGAAATACAGCGGCAGTAATCACACGTCCGTTCGGTTTGCGCGCCAAACCGCGACTGGAAGGCTGTGCTCCCAGCAGGCCCGTCGGCGACAAGCCGTCACCAATGAACCGCGTCTATTTACCATAGATTATGATAATCCGCATGCATTGCTTATTTATTACATGCAGCAACTCCAATGCGCTTTACGGAAACGGTAATGTATTATGCATACAATTAAATCGTTAATTTATTCAACGCACAGAACAAAAATTTAATAGGTCTGCCGATTGGTTAACACTCGAATGACAATGAGGAAGAACTTTCACGGGGACTTTAAATTATCGTTTTATCTAGATGACATAATAGTTTCCATAGAACAATGGGGCAAGCCCGTAATGACTTCTATCTTAGAAAATCTTTTAACAATAGTGTATTAAAGCTTAGATCTCGGCACGAATGAATAGTTAAGAAAAAATAATTAGTAAGGATTTCCCATAACAAGAATCTCGTTGAATACGGAAACTGGGTATGAGTTCGACAATATTTTGCACAAATTCAACTAAAACGAAATTGGACGGTCATTAGAAACTTGAAACTCTGCAATAGAAATAAACTATCACATTGCGTGGTTGTCTGTATTTCTGTAAGAACCGTATCGTGTCCGAACACTAGAGTAAAAGTGTTTTGGCGTTAACTCTATGCGGTGTCCCTGACCCGGTTGTAGAGCCTTCGTGTTTTGCGCCTAGTACTTGACTATGCGGACTGAACCTGAATGATATTATGAACAAGGCATACCGCATGGGGATAGTCATTATTATGAGAAATGGGTACAATATGTAATTTAATGTAATAATATTTTTTAATGGTAAGAAGGCAATAATTTTGGCTGTCCATAAAGATATACCCGCAATGATTAAAACAGACAGTAACCAATAATTTAGACAAAGAGTACAGTAATTTGGTCTGAGGAGGAATAAATAATATTGTACATGTCTCTCAATCATATTTTTTTTGTATATCAAAGTTTGATTGATTTTGGCAGATTATTCCGTGGGAGATTTTCTCATCCACGACGAACCACAAATATTTGCCATAATTCATGTAATGGATGAAAATAGGTTAACCGACTATGTAACGTTACCTATAGATTTGAGTATGACGTCAAAGGCACCTAATCCGTTCGCCCACTGTCAAGTTCTAAAGCCGGGGCTGTAAACACAAGCGAAGCGATAATTGAATCGCTGACACTGAGAGAACTGTGTTATATAACCTGATGACAACCTTCGTGGATTTGCTTCATGAATGAACGTTTGTGGCAATGCTATGTCATCGTCTGGCTTTAACTTCAGACACAATGCGACAGGTGTACGGGTCAGGGTGAACTCTAGAGGACGATGACTGGCAGTAAGCCTATACCGCAACGTTGCGGTGGAGCTTGTCCAGTGGTCACTTACCCGCTCATCCAATGCTGTGGCTACGGGCTTTGCCTGTAGGTACACTTTTGTTTACGGACGGTGTGTGTTCCATATTAGAACTGAAGGCAAAAGAAATGGACATGAAGGCTCCTATCTCCTGTAAAAGCTTTGATGGTAAAGCGTTTTATTCGTTATTTACATGTTTATTCATAATGGTAGTCGAATGTTAATTAATTCCACAAATCTATTCTAAATATATATTGGACTCTGCGGTTTTCCTTGAGGACAACCTGTATTCTGGAGGTATATATTTATACCCAACAATTTTCATAGGAATTGCTTTCCAGTATAAATAGGGGCTGTATTTTATCAAGTAGTTAATCCATTTCTCGTAACCTCTAGGTAGACTAAACACCTGATTCTCGGTAAGTGCTTTTATCAATTTGAGCACATATAGTTTATTACGTACACGAAAACGACATTCAGGTGGTTTCGAGTTGGTAACTTCATCAGTGTAATTCAAATAGGGAAAAGTTTTAGTCCTCACGTCTGCTTCATCTCTCAAATGACAAAGCTCTTGTAATTTTATGCGAGCTTAGTACTTACTCAAATGTTCAGTAGGGAATATTTAATTTATTATAGTTACTTTGCAATTTTGTTTTGAAACAGAATTTTACCAGTATTAGGTTGAAATACACACATATGAAATGACCATTATCTCTGATGGTGTTGGCCTCTACAAATTCAAAAATATAATTAATCTTTCTCTGCTATAATTAGAACTTCAAATAAAAGTCAAAGCAATCTATACAATGTAACCATTGTTTATATCTTCGTTCCGCTCAAGTGGTCCTCATAGATCGGTGGCTTTCGGCGACGCTCGAACGGACTCCTGAAACCGTTTGTTTATCGGAGCGGGCGAAAGTTATGCCTGTCTTGTTTTTATACCTTCCTGGTACCAGCGGCCGTGTGGATGCTTGTGAGTTAACAGCACCCTCAATCATACTTCCGAAGATATTTATGCTATTTCTAATAACAATTCTTTAACTCGTAAGTAGGTACTTAGAAAACTTTTTTCAGAAGCTGTTCCAATTACTTAGTAATTACCAACAAACACTATAAAAGTAATAAACCAATCGGTATTTCGGAAATCCCGTAGTGACCAGGATATGATTACATGATACAGGAAAATAAATATTTAGTCCAACGTTCCCTGATCGGAAGGCAGTCCTTATTGTATCGATGATGTTTCCTTTAAACCTTGTTAGAAACTTTTACGAAATTATTACTTACCCTTAAGAAAAGACGAGGTAGAAGCGACAAAAGAGCGGAAAGATTTATCTTTCCGCACTCTCAGATCATTCCGTCAACTTAGCCTATCGTAATCCGCTGCTGGATAAAGGCCTGCCTCAATCTGCGTGATAACACCCTGTCTTTCAGTCCGTTCCATTTACTTTTTAAGTTTGTCGGTCCGTTTATTAACATGGCCAGCTCACTGCAACCCCAGGTTTAAAAGACTAAGAATGGCAGAAGATTAGAGAGTGATGTGAGAAGTTACCCACTGAGCAGATGAATTCTGCCAAATGCAAATCTGCTCCTCTCAAAACTATCACTGGACAATAGGAGGACTCCTACTGCAATTAAAAACGTAACAAAACTACTCCTCGAGCATATAAGACGACCTTGATACTATTTCAAACAACTAAAATTTTAGTCTCCATCTAAAACCGGTACCGTCTGCGATGCATAAATACAACCGTGCGTGATGATCAAACGTTTTGCATACATGAATTTTTTGTCAGTCCGGTGAAAACCGCTCGTTACCTCCTAAAAATGAAACTAACATTTTACTTGAAAAATTCAGCTGAATTTTATGGCGGGATGTTTATTTTGGAATTTATTTTTGCTGCAGCATTTGTTTTTATATACAAATCAGTGAAATGTTATTTCATTTAGGAAATCAGTTTTGTTAATGTTGTAATCAGAGTTGACTAAAACATCCTCTACTTTGGCAGGCATATGGCAAGATGATTGATGAAAGACCATGTTTGTTTACAAAAACATCCAGAGGTTCTCGTCAAGGCATTGTGACCGTTCACACGTTCCGACCTTCGCACCTTCCATGATATGAACGAGACAATTAAAAGTGCTGTCCAGGTAGCTTATACTAAGTGGCCGGTCAACACATAAACATAAACTCACGCTTTATTCCCATGGGGGCAAGCAGAAACTACAGAACAAATAAAAAACAGACAATTCGATCACAGGTTTGTACAAAAAACCCTAAATCGACCACATGTCGCAGCACTTCCTCCCCTACTTGGTAAACGTGACAATTGACAGCAGTTAATTTCTATTAGCCACCTATCTAAATTATTCAGACCCCAGTCCCCCGCGACTGGAACCCTGACACAGTTGGTACTGCGACATTGCGGAAACGACCCAGTTCTCACTATCATCCACGTGTTTCATTTCTAGAATATTCTTTCCGAATGTGCTGCTTTGAGGATATTGCTTGATGTATATTTTATTTTTATGACGACTTTTCCAGCTTGCTGGGTTTAAACTGCGCTGGAGCATTGGAGTATACATGACTAGATGTGCTTTCAGTGTCGTTTATGTAAATATAATTAAGGCAGAGAAAAATTTCATGAATTAAAAACTATGTAAAATTGATGGTACTCGAGTTCTCAGTGTTTTAATGGGCAGTCGGAGAGAGATGTTCTGTTTTATATGCGTACAAACGTAGGGATGACAATGTGTGCACTTTTATGAAGGAAAATAAAACAAAAAGCAGTGGCTGGTGGTCTTTGTCTATAAACATCATCTTTACAAACTAGTTTCTATCAGCTGTCGCTCTTAATAGTATTAATATTGCACCTGTGGTTTTGTATTGAAAATAACGAGAAACAATTAACGAAGTATGCTTGCGTTACTACGAATTACGGCACTTCATCTACACGTGCCCGCACTTTAGAGAGAGGTCTTACTTGTTACGGGGTGTATAAAAACCAGCAGCTGTCATTTTGTGCTGATCTGCTATACAGGTTTTCCTAGTGCAGACACCAGTCTCTCACAAACTTATCTATGTACCGTAATTTATAAGCTCATGTTTGTCATAAGTCATGTGTGTGAAGAGGTAATATATTATTTTGAATTTTACTTAACACACATACTGCGCAATAACGAAAATTTAAACGCGACTTTGACAAAAAGCTTATAATATCCATTATATTGTTTTGGGCGCTCACTACAACAATACCACACTACTAACACAATTTTTATTTTATTTTATTCTATATGATTTTATTTTAATTGGTGTAATTTTATTTTAATTTTATTTCTGTACAATTTAATTTGAAATTAAAGTTAATAGTTTGTGTATACTATGGATTATTATTATCATCTGATATTAATAAATGAATTGATATGAATTATATGTATAGGGAAAAGAACTTGGTAAAATATAAAAAAAAACTGCAAGAGAAAGATGCGCCCGTGAACCGTTTTGTTGCACGCAAATGTAAAAGCATGAAATCGATTAGATGCGAGCATTTCACGTTGCTTCAACGCGAGCGAAGATATCGATCAGACGTATCGAATACTGATACAACCTGGAATCACGCGTTTTTTGGATTTAGTAAAAGAGTAGGCCCGTGCAGACTCATGCTAGAGGAACTGGTTGACAGTTTTATTGATGACTAGCGACCCGCCCCGGCTTCGCACGGGTGCAATGCTGATACTAAATACACATATAAACCTTCCTCTTGAATCACTCTATCTATTAAAAAAACCGCATCAAAATCCGTTGCGTATTTTTAAAGATCTACGCATACTCTCTGTCCCTATGGACAGACAGACAGCGGGAAGCGACTTTGTTTTATACTATCCTATATTGAGGTATTAGCGGTAATGACTTTTCATTTGATTGGTGTGTTAGTTTACTTATTTTCGAGGATTTTTAAAGGGAGATCCTTAAAATGGACGCGAATTGGGCGATGGACGCGAACAGGCGAAATGACCCTAGTGACTAGCGTTGCCCTCGACTTTGTATGCGATTTAGTATAAAACAAGCCTATGTTCTTAGAAGGACATTAGACGGATAAGTATCATTGTGTTTGGTGGAACCTTTTGTACTTACATGAAGTTTAAAATGTTTGAAAACTTAAATATCTAAATATTTTTGTTTCATAAGACAGTTTAAAAGTTTGAAAACGATCTCAGATTTAAATTTTCGATTTTCATAAGTTCATAATTCCATAATGTTTGAAAATACAAATTCTAACAAAAATTCGAAAAAAAACTTGTACATGATTCATTGGCAGTCTGCCTACGCAAAACACCGTCAAAAATCGGACAGCGTAGGTATATCAAAATAGTTCAGTTAATAAAATATCGATCACCTGGCTATGTGCCAAGAATTGAAGTTAAGAATCTATAATATATCATCGTAATCAATCTACTACTGACAGGCAGTTTTCAATCAAACTTGGCAGCTGCAGATATTTTAAATAGAACTGATATTTAACAAATAATCAAGAACTTGAGTCATCACACTTTTATAAGTACTTCAAAGAGATAAACAGACTTGTATCTGTAAACTTTAATACACCTCTCGTATGTATGCGTGTAGGGCCTGCTCCCACATTTCACTGTAGTTTTGTTAGAGTGTATTAGGAATGTGCCTATGTTATTCCTTCTTAGTTTCCTATAGTTACTATCCCACACCTGGAAAATGGCTCATTTTCCGCGCCATCTCGAAACAGACCTCGTGTCTCCTTCCGTTGCGTCGATCGTTTCCCGTTATCGTATGCCATTAACCGGGCACAATTTTAGACTCTGATAATAATCTACCGAGAATTTCATAATGGAAAACCCAAATATACTTCAATAGCTGCAAAAATAGGTAAGCTAGCGGACATTAATCATATAAATAGTTCATAATACTTCGTTTACTCAAAAAGGCAACTCCTTCATACACGGTCGAGTCCACTAAACGTACGTAGTAAGTAGTGGCTATCAATCGTAACTATCGACCACTGACATCGATAATTACGTGTCTAGCTCTAATGCACAACGCGGTAATGTTAGCTCATTTGCTCGATCTTATATGTGTTGCATTGTGTGCAATGCGAGTAAGAACTCCAGTAAAAAATCCGGACAAGTGCGAGTCGAACTGGCACACGAACGGTTTTATACCATCGTAAAATATTTAACGATATATTTTTACACATACATTACATTTATTTTTTTGTACATACTCGAGAGATAATTTAATATGTCTACCTATTACAGTGCAAAATATATAGCTTCGAAGCAGATTGTCGGACCGACAGTGGAACCTTAGCAATAGGGTCCCGTTGGTACCATTTTTGTACGGAACTCTAAAATATACCGATAAGCAATCGATTAAAGCAGCAGGTTATAACATTCACTGTGTTGTTGGCGTTGCAACTTTTTTCACAAATCAATTCTCATAGCTGTTCCCGTGTAACTAATGGCTCTAATTAAAGTAGTGTAAGTTCCAAACGATTACAAAGAGATAAAAGTAATTAGTAATTTGTTTTTCTGTGAAATATTTACTGAGGAAATGTTATATGCACTGCTGGAATTATTTCTGGAAATGAATTGTGAACTAGTGGATTTTATATTGCCATCATAGTAAAAGTATTAGTCAGTCAGCGTGTTCCACAAACGATGGGGGTACTTAATATCGTTTCCTGAATGTCCAGGGGGCCTAAAGTGGCCGCTTCAGCAGAATCATATCAAAGCAGCCATTTTAGGCCACCTATTGTTTGCTCATTACAGGAACTGATGGAAACTCTGAAGGCGAAAAAACTGGTAGCCAAGTTCTGGGCCCACTCGATTTAATTTGCCATCGACACGCTAACAAGGAGAAGCTAGTAAACTAATAAATAGGCATTATAGCTGTTTGATCTACCTATCTGTTAATGCCCATTCCGCAAATACTGGCCACTGGGTACACGCTACAAGAACCATCAGTTTCCCTTTTCGGCGTACTTTCCTCAGTAAATTCAGGCGTTAAGCGCATTCAACGGCACGGTAGAAAATAAAACGCACATAAAAGTGAAAGAGCAGTGTTATTTGTAGAACGAAACAATCAGAGCAGAGTTTGTAAACTTTGTTAAATGTATGTGGTTACCGTAAACGGTAAACGCATACGGAATTATAGTAGATTGTTTTCTTTTAAAGAATTTTTAGGTCGTAAATAAGTTTCAGGAATAATAAGATACAGGTCCGGGCCAACATAATGAGTAAGGTAAGCACACATATACCACGTTCAGGAGCTGCTGTCAGTGACATTAAAGTTGTGGAATATTGTAGGGGGCATTCTTTAAAATAAATAAACTAAAACTAAGGATCTTTAATACCACTAAGCCACATCACCATCATCTTCCTGCACTTGTTCCATGTTACTTGGGGTCGGCGCAACACGTTTTTACTTCCATTCGCCTCTGTGACGGTTGACAGAGGAGAATGGAAGAAAAAAAACGCTATCACTTAGCCACTTACGGAACTTATACCCATAAAATCTACATTTTTCTTTAAAGAGCTGTTTATATCTTACGTGTATAAGCTTCCTTAGTCAAGTGCAAAAGAAGACCCTAAAAAGTAGCCTTTTCTTATTAAAACTGTGTGCTTTCTTGTACTGTAACATTACACATGCGACTATAATTAGATGCATATTATATAATTTATATTATAAAACGTAATATGTATGTGAGTATGTTTGAGTCGCCTACATCCAAGAGCTAAATGTTTGATTACGCGTTAATTTCAACCGCCTGCAGGGCTATTAACTGTTTCTATTGTTGCAGTTTAATTACTATATTGCGATAAGCATTGGTTACGTTGTAATGTTAATTTTCGACTTATGTGTGTTACTTTTTATTCTAGAGGCTTGGTAATAGTATTACCATGTATTAATGGAATGACGACCGTTTTTGGAGGTCACTGCTAACTAACATGAGGGCTGAAAAAGATTTGGCACTTTTCCAAAATTCTAATGTATGTATTTACCTGGTAGATGTCAAAGTATGCAAATGATTGCGTCAAAACAAGGCCTGCAAAGGTCAGAGGTACTTGGGTTTTGCGTGCTCAGAAAATTTTTCCACATGCCTGATTGTGGTCAGTCCCGTATTCACAAACGCTTTGATTCGATTTCGATTCGGAAAGTTGTATGACTATCTCGCTCGGTTTCGTAATGCCAAAAAAAGATAGACATACGCCTTGTCGAAGAATAATTCAAGGAAAAAAGGCTAAGATAACACAACAAACACCTACTTACGACCTACGTATGTACTACATACATGATCAAACATTGAATGTCAAACAAAGGTCTTCCATCATCACGTACTTAACACAATCATTCAAATTACCTTAAATTAGTTGCTGAATACTAATGTAACCTCTAAACATAACATTCAGTTACAGTTAGTCTCTTGAGAGCCATTTAGTTGTAGTTGTAAATAGGTGTAGTTAGTCACAAACCACTAAGGACCAATAGGACTTGCCAGATTTATATGCTGACAGTTCTAGCAACTGTGTATATCTGACATCAGGGCGAGGGTTTGATGCGACTTCGATGCACCCTTCAGCCGTAGAAAAAGGTGTCGCAGTCAATCGAGGATCATCAGTTTGTGTCTAGAGTTTTTTCTTTTTCTAGCCCTGTTCCAAAATACAGTCAGCAGTTGCATAACCTGTCCATACGGTCTACAATTCCCGATCTGGTCATTCATCATCTGCCTAGGCTTTTCCTAACTATACTGGCGTCGGCTTACAGTTTAACCGAATGTAGCTAAATGTCAGTATTTTACCTGAAATGACGAGCTTACATGATAACCATTGAAAAGGCTGTAAGGAAATCGTTCGATATTCCACCTTCAGCCACACCCTTCCCGGGCTTTAGGCGTGACGGCTATGTATGCCATGTTACCGGTTCGACACCTGACGTGTCAACTTCTGTCTGTAACAGTTACCAAGTGTGGTGTTACGTTACTGAAACAATATGTGAAGATATGTTGCAATGTGTTATTACCGTGTTAGTGGACACCGTGTTGCAAATAACTGGTTATGGTATGCGAATGGTGTTAAACTGGAATGATGTATGGATGTTTTATTCATTTTTGGGGCAGTGACAGTGAGTGATAAAGCCTATAAATGGGGTAGCAAATGATATTCAAACTCATTTATTTCAGGTACCACATAACCCATATTAGAAAACATCTTAAATTATTCAATAATAAATACAAAATCACACACAAATAAATACAACGGAATTAATCAAATTTAAATACACCAAACAATCAAATTAGATAAATCAAAATTAAAAAACAAATTAAAATCATTTCAATTTCAATTATCTATTCATGTCCAATCAAAATCAATCCATTTTTATTACAGTAGTCTCTTACATGCGACACTACACGTAACTTGTCTGCCTTGTCTTGTGTGCTTGTCTGATATGCCAGCCAGATATACGAAAGAGGAAGACATTCTGCGGCACCAGTAAAAAAATCTATTTTCAGAAGCAGACATCATTACTGAAAAGTTTTTTATCTCCCAATCGATATAGTATAAAGGCCCCGAAGCAAATCCGTTCAGAATGATGGATGACATTAATAGAATATTGTTTCATGTGGAAATAGAGTCAAATGTGGGTTAACGATTTCCATTAATAGAAGGAACTATATTTTATCAGCATTCACCCAATTTCGTATTGTCTTTAGGTAGGCAAGCACTTTATTTAACCACCACCGCTATTAAGACGGTCTTTCTTTATCGTGCGGTTAGTGATTAACTTGGTGTCAGAGTTTTTATGCCGCCCATGGGCCTCTGACTTGGCTTTACATGCCATCGAGAAATATCTCTTAGGCATGCTGGTTTCCTCACGATGTTTTACTTCACCGAAGCAAGTGATAATTATACAATACACATATGATTCCGAAAAATCAGAGGTGGTGTGTCATGGGTTCGAACTCGAGACCTATGACTTGGCAGTCCAACGGTCACACCACTACGCTATCACTGCTTCCACAGCATGGTGAATTTGAATTGTTATAGGCTAATACGCCCAACTCTTGTACAAACTGAAATAGCTGTAAGTTTGTGTAAAACACACATCACTGACGCAATATCTCGTATCGTATCAAATCGCGTAATTATGCTTTTTTGTGTTAGGTTAGCAAACTGTTTACATTTCCGTTTTGCATAATATTAGCTGTATTCGATACTGTTGGTAATAACTGTCACATTTTAGCTATTTCGGTAGAGCGTTTAATAACAATGGCGTTCGATTAATCTAGTTTGGTAACCGTTGTTATGGGGAAAGTTGTTTATGTTATTCTCGTTCAAGGACATTTATACGATAATAGACCATATCAATGTTCATATTTTACCTATTGTAATTTGCAATGTGAAGCAATGATTTTCTAGTCCTGTAAAACATACAGTGCAGCCTCGTGTCTTGTGACAATATCAATTAATTAAACATGATGAACATGAGGAGTTCTTATTTTAATTTTAGTCTAAAATTGTCAAATTTTAGTATAATTTACCTACATTTTTAGCATATTCTTGACATTGTCATTAGTAGTATCCGAGATGAGATTGCGACTACATTTTGAACGTTTTTAAATACGGGAATGACCTTCAGGTTTTAACACCCTGGGTACTTGAACGTCTAATCTCGTTGAAGGTACACTTCAATAAATTACACTCCCACTTTCAGTAAAACTCCTGAGAGCAATTTCACTAAGTACTAAATTCTGACGTTTCACTCCAAGCTTCATCATAACAGCTTTCTGAACCAAAGATTTAATTCCATGAATGACATTAGAATATTATTGTCTCACTTCGTTCTATCGTATTTCTCACTAGCTAGGTTGTAGAAGTCAGCTAGGCAGTCGCTTCATGTTAAATACTGATATTCAGGTGCAACCGGTTAGACTGGAAGCCGATCCCAACATAGTTGGGAAGAGGATATGCAGAAGATAACTCAGTCATACTGAATTTCGTATCTATCGCTCCATGTGGGATGTGCGAGTTCTCATTGTAAATCATTTTCCGCGCAAACTAAGTATGGTGAGTCATACTCGTATCTAACGATTCAAATCTTTGTTCTGTACCAAATTAAATAGCCCGTGCCTTCAATTTGGGTTAATTACTACAACGAGCCAAGTAAAAGTAAATCACATGTAGATACTTTATCACTTTCATCAAACACGCATGCGTACCATACATTTCTCCTTCTAATGCATTATTAATTGATGTCGCCTAAATAAACGATGAAATGGAAAGCCGCGTCGGTGTGAATTGGGTCGTCTTTGTAATATTGTGTCGTGTTTATGTTATGGGTGAAGGTGACGTAAGCCTATTGTGATTGTGTACGGGATGGGTGGAGATGTGAACAAAAGAGGTGAATGCCATGGACTGGGTAGGTTGGATCGAATATACTCGTAGGAGCGGTTCTGTAAAAATACATACGTGGCTCTGTGGTTTACTTATTTGAATTTGTTTAATTACAGGAAAGAATTGTCTCACTTTACGTTTGCTCCATGTAAAATACTGACTTACCAGTATCTTACATGGAACGAATGCATATCCGACTACCTGCTCCAAAACCCAGTTACTGGATAACATGACACCCTCTGGTTGACTACCCGTAACGAAGATCTATAAACGACAATCTAGAGTCTAGACCAATGTTAGCGTGCTTTCCGAGGTAGGAAGGGGTCTCGGTATCTTATGGATGGTCAGTATCTACAGACCGACTTAGGTTAACATTCCCTGTGTAGCTGTTATTATTTAGCCACGAGCCACTTTAGCAATTGTCTTATTATAACTATACACACAATAAATTATTTTTATATAATAGTAGACATAGCTTAAACAATGCTATGACAAACTTTTGGTTCATTTTGAAGTTCTTCCGGATCAAATTCCTTGATTTTATGGAAAAAATACGACAATACGTGATTCTGGTTGCAGGGAAAAGGGGGGGCCCCCGTGACAAAGGGGCTTTATCGTTCCTTCAGAGACGAGAAGACTTATTGTGACCTTTTCTCATTCATGCTTAATGCTTCACAGTCAACCATATCCCCCTTCACCGGCTTACAAAAGCATCTACTACTGATCTAGTTACTAGCACAATAGAACAAAAGTACCTACTTACCGTCTATTATGCTAAGTGATTGTTCCTCCTGTAAAAAGAAAAACATCTTTAGACAGAGATGCAATAATAATCGAGCAAAATATAGATACAACGGTGGGAATATATGGATTCCGCTGATGAGATGTGCAGGGCTCTCGTTTAGGTTTTGCAGCATTAAAAATCTAGATATAGACTCGCACAATAAGGGGCTGCGTATAATCAGCAATGAGTAGTACAAGGCTGCATATGATGTTGAAGAATTTTCTGCTAGAGAATTCAATGCATCATCATTAACAGTTTCGTTATATTCTGTAGACTAGCCACGCGACTCGGCTTCGCACAGGTGCAATGCTTATACTAAATACACACATAAACCTTCCTTTTGAATCACTCTATCTATAAAAAAAACTGCATCAAAATCCGTTGCGTAGTTTTAAAGATCTAAGTTTTAGAGGGACAGACAGACAGCGGGAAGCGACTTTGTTTTATACGATGTAGTGATAGTGATACGTTCCAAACTTTGCTATACTGATCTTAGTAATGTTATTATTTCAAGGGTTGTTGTTTTCAGTAGGTCAATCAAGAAGAAAGAAGTGCAAAGCCTGAAGTGCCTCCTTGATTCTGACAATTGTCTGTGAACAATTCTTCTCTTCGTTAACTACAGTATGACCACTTTAAGTTTGCAGTTCAAGATGGCGCTGCTCGTCAAGGAAAAATGCATCGATATGTCTGCACAAATAAGTTGGTTCAGTGTACTAACCTACTTTTAAAAGTATGTTGATTGATATTGATTACAATCACAATGCTATGTAACATCCGTTGCATAATACACACATCAAAAGTATCTAGGGATCAATATATATTTTTGCAATAACTTTTCTCCTGATTGATATTAATTAAAATTTTCTTTAAGGATTCATCAAATAAAGTGTTTTCGTTTGTCACAGTAACGATAAACCAAGTCACCTTTGCATTAATAAAGAAATTTGCCATTTTCCTAATAAAGGGATTTTTGACATTTGAACCACTAACATTAAAGTTCGAAAAAAAAGACTGAAATAACAGTTTTCTTTAAAATTTTATTGGGTAACTTAAACAATTAATAATCCGTGTTTCTACCGCGAACACTAACAACACAAGAACATCGGTTTGGCATACTCAAAATGAGTTCATCCAAATCACGCTGTGGAATGGCCGCCCATGTTCGTTGCAACAACAAAAAAGGTCTTCTTGCGACTGGATACCCTCCATATTCGGCAGAGCTCTTCTCTGTAGCATATCCCATGCATGCTCAATCGGGTTCAAGTCTGGCGACTGAGCAGGCCAGGGCAGGACATTGATGTTAGCTGCGGCGAGAGTCTGTCTTACAACTCTTGCGGTGTGCGGTCGTGCATTATCATGCATTAACTGAAATAAGGGACCGATTTGCACTTGTAGAGGAACGATGACGTCTGATACAATCGTCTCAGCATAAATTTGAGCGTTGAGGTTGCCTCTGATCCAAATCAACTCAGTTCTTCCGCCGATCCAAATACCCGCCCATACCATGATGGTTCCACCACTATAAGGATGGACTTCCTGGCAGGATTTTAATCGCTGTTGGCGTCCAGGGGTTCTCCAGTGTCGTATACGTCTTGTATCCGGTCTCATACCAAAACGAGACTCATCAGAAAAGCACACGAAACGCCATTGTTCTTCTGCCCAATTTCTGTGTTCAAGAGCCCATTGATATCGAATCCTACGATTGTGCATTGCTATAGGTGGTACCCGTAGCGGTCTTCGGGAATGAAGGTTCACTTCATGCAAGCGGTTTCTGACTGTTTGGTCGCTAATTAAGTTCCCTGAAGAGTGATGAAGCCTCACGGCTAACATCATGGCGGTTATTGTTGGAGCTCTTCGAGTTAAGATTTGAATGTATCGGTCTTGTCTCCGTGTGGTGCAGCGATACCGTCCTCCATGGCGCTCAGCCACGGTACCAGTGCTTCGGTAACGTGTCCAAAGTCGACTGATAACACTCTGACTTGTATTCAGAGCTAAAGCCACAGTACGTTGCCGGGAACCAGCTTCTATCATTCCCACGGCTCTGAGCATTTCTTCCCTGCTTAAATGACGTCGCCGCTCCATAATAACGTGGGTTTTAATCAGTAGTAGGGAAACAGTAGCACTAATAATGTCTTCAATGCGTTGTATGTTTTTATAGGGAAAATATTGAAAGCTTATTTTCATCTTTTACTCGAATTTGATTGAGAGTTCCTGATTCAAATTATGAAATGCACCAAAAAGGATCCATATAAATTTATAAAATCATAAATAATTTATTACAAAGCCACATCTCAATCTCAAGAAATCCGCATAAAAATGCTTGATCCCTAGACACTTTTGATGTGTGTATGTACTGACAAAAGCAGTCACAAATTCTTCATTGGATACAAGAAGTGTCTAACATTCACTTACAACGCTGCTTAGTTTTTTTTTGTGTAAATTAGCGTATCGATGCTAACTTAGGTCCATGGAATTTTATTATGCATTTTTTATGTAATATAGCTGTAAAATTCGCGAACTTGAATAACTGGTTTCAAGATTTGAATTCGAACATTCACCTTTTATTTGTAGATATTATTATAATACTGTCGAGATTTTTAATGACAAATATCAAAAATATTCAAATAAAAAAATGATTAATAGCTTAGGTATTCACGGAAAAGTTTAAAGGTCAACTCACAGTTATAAGCAGTGCATTAATTTGATCCCGATACGAGGGATGTTCATTGCTCTTAGTTTTTTGAAATTGAAGTTGACTGGAGTTGAAGCGGCGCCGGTCCCGTGCAGTGCTTTATAACTGTGCATTGTAGTAGCTAAGCATTATATTAATAGTGTAGAAATCATGAAATGTCTGCGGGTAAATCCAATGATAGAAAGTCCAGATATACATACATCATGTATTCATAAGCATTTACAATAAATACTCAAACTCTTCATAATTATTATTATAATTAGATCAAATTGATTGTTTAAATACAAGGTGTAGTTGTGCATCCTCGTCAAAATTCAGGAGGTTGTCATAGAAGACGTAAATAATCAATATTAATTACGGTACCTGGTCAATAATAATATTCGCTGCTTTTTTAGTTGTTTTAATTTGACACTATTTCAGAATAAAGCCCTTTTCAAAAGAGGAAAATCATCCGTTTGTCGAATAAACGTCTGCGTTTGTTTGTGTGTGTGAAAGCGCAGTTATAGGGCTAGTATTAGACGGGCCGCGTTTTAATACGGGTGGTGTACACTTATCGATTTCCGATATTAAGAAAAAATATCAAAAATTACCTACCCATTTTATTATTGATTCGGATTGAGAATCATTAGCATAGTTACCTCCTTCAATTTGACGAGGATGCAAAGCAACACCTTGTATAAATAAAACTTTATAGTATACCTACAGAAAGTCGAGAGATTAATATTATCAGTAGATCAGTTAAATATTATACGGTCCCGTGGGTACGGTAATGACCGGAGATGTAGAAACTAGATCTACACTGCGAAGCGAAGTATCCTTTGTTACGAAATGGTACTAAGCCAAAGAGGAAACATAATAAATTATATCTGGTTTGTCGCCGTTTCAGAACAAAACGATTAATTGGACTGAGTAAACTAAATGATTATTGGAAATTTACAAGACATGGTTGTATAGAATTTGACTGAAAGGTTTATTACTTAATTTTGATATGACGACACGAAAGGTTCGCCCAAAATGTGTACGGACAAATAGCGGACGCGGCCCCGGACACTGACTGGATAATGGACATCGAAAAAATAATATAATTCCACCCAGACCGAACCTTATCAAATGCAGTCTACTTCGGAAGCGCCTTCTTGACCACGGTAAGCCCGTTTTTTTTTTAATTAAGCGGTGAAAAGTGCCTTACGCATACCGCACCATCCGTGGAGACGCTTTGATTATATGGGTTTGCACCCACAAAAACATTTTAATTCGAGTAGGTATCACTGACTCATAATAGAAATAATACACTCATACAGTCACATTACATACACAACATTACTAATTCAATTCAATCCAATTCATACCAATTTAATTTACTCAATTCAATTGCAATAAGTCTCTGAAATTCTTACTACCAACGTCGCCAAATATTGGCCTGACTCAATTTGAATTGTCATCGACACGCTAAGAAGATAAGACTACTAAAATGGTTCTTAAGTACTTACTACTAACAGATATGGACTTGACTTTTTTTATTTGTTAACCATAGGAAATAAATGAAAATAATAAATGAGGTTTATTAGTCGCATCAGCCTGCCACATGTCGCTTACTGGTGAGAGATGATGGAGCAATCAAGCCTTTCCGCGAGCGCGGCCAGCATGCTGTTAGCGCTCCCCCGCGCTCGCTGCACGAGCGACGTGCCTCTCATGCGCATAGTGGCGTGGAAGCAATCCACGCGCGCTTCCGCAAACATAGTCGATGCGCTGCAATAGCGCGGGGGCGCCAACATCATCCTGAACGCGTTGTTGAACTGGACACGAAGGGTGCTGTACCACTTTTGCGTATAGTCGGTCCGCAAGCTGCACGTGTACAGTGTAGTGCAGTAGGCTCTAAAAAGAGTTATTTTAACATATTTAGAGCGCCGTGCAAACCTACGGATAACCATGTTCGCTCTGACCGACAGCGCCGTTCGCGCCCGCTCAATGTCCTCATCATCTTTCAAGATGGGAGTCCCGAAATATCCTAAGTACTTTAAAATGTCCAACCTCTCCAAGTGTGAGCTATTCAGCTTAATGGGTGGCATTTCTAGTACCTTCCTAGACCCACCTTGAAAAACCGTACACTGACTCTTCTTAACATTATAACGCAGCCCGTGATCAGCTGCTAAGTCATCTGCCGCCGAGGTTTTCTAATATTAGCATTTATATTTTTGGGCACGTTTCAACTGTGTATTAACATAGATACGGAGGATTAATTACTAAGCATGTAACGTTAAGGGATTTAGTTAAGCTGGCATCCCTTTCAAATTCAATTTGCGGGCAGCGGGCAAAGCGGACGGAAGTGGAAGTCTCAAGAGGGACTTAGAAATTAATTTATGAACTAGAGTGGGGTTCGACCTTTCTTTAAATTGTCTTCATTAACTTACCCGCTAGAGAATTTAGCAGAACAACATTTCTAGCTTTGTTTTGCAGCAAAAAGCTAAGATTGAAATCAAACCGTCAGATTGGAAGCCAAGGGCAACAATAGTTCCTCCAAAATCAGCTTTTGTTCAACAGTATACAATTTTGGGGCAAGTGGCACCTAAAAATATTGCGAACTTTTCCCAGATTTTAATATGAACAAACTCGGAAAACCAATGCAGACTTAAAAATATAAACAAAGGCGAAAAACCAATGCGAACTCAAAATAAAACGACGACAATATTACGAAACTATCTTTTATTAAATAAAGATAAATAACAGAGATTAATGTCAAAAGAGTAACATCACGCTTTCGCGAAACATGCAGCCAAATCACGATTTCACGATGTTCGAATGACGCCCGCATTGCACTGTGGATCATGATCGACAGTTTTATAAAGTTCCAGAAACTTAACTACTGACATACTCAATACCAATGCTGTTTATAATACTATTTCAGAGTTCTACAATATTATATTCCATTGGGTATTGCGTTATTTATTATGCTTTCGAGCAGGAAAACATTGCTACGATATAAGAACCAATGAATTAAGAATTCCTTTCAAAATCTTTTGTATTGATATTGTTTCAGGCAATTGCGGTGCAGGTTCAATTTGTGTTGAAGTTGTAGCATCGACTGCTACACTATGCGACGATACAGACCGACAGAGAAACTTCCTGGTTGACGAGAGGTAAGTTATGTTGGAAACCATTAAAGATGTTGATAGGATTAGTTAGACAGAAACAAACGATACGGTCATTTATGCGGTGACCGGCGTCGCCTCTGTGACTCACTGGTACCCTTGTGATCGTAGAAAAGGTACTGATGAAGGTACGGTCTTCATCTTCATTAGTGTAACATCATGAGAAAAAGAAGAAATAAATCCCTATACTAATGTTGTTTATGAAATTCTTGTAAACTTAGGCGCTTAGGTCTCACTTAGCAATTTGTTGAAGTCGTAAATAAAAACTTTTACCGTAGCAGCTCAAGTATTTATTCCAAACGATGTTAGATAGGAAAAGTTGGCATAGTGTTTGAAGTGTACTGAATGGTTTGGACTTTCTTCGGAATAAATTCCAATATTAATAGTTCTTTATGATCTGTTTTAGAATATGAGTTGAGACTGATTGCAACAGTACTTAGTCTCTTTATTATGTTAACAAGTTAAATAAACTGTCCGATATACCTATGTATCTTGTTATCAGTAATATAATAAAGTAACGAGGATTTTTGTTTCACAGGACTTGGGAGTATGTAAGGATCGTAGCAGGTGGTGTTATGTAGTTGCTGCCTAGCCCCAAGGGAAAAACGCGTGAGTTTTTGTAGCCTAATTTGATATGTGAAACTGGCTGCTACCCATACAAAAATGCTGACTACAACAAAAACACCTCACACGTGCAAACTCCAACAATATCGAATGAACCAATCGCGAAACCCTTTGTCGATACACGACACCATACACACAGATAAAGAGAAGACAACAAAGTGGAGGATCAAACGGATATTACATTTTTAGTCATTCAACACGACGTCGAAGCCAGTCCACAAGGCCTTTATGAACAACACGATGTTAATAAAAGGGTGGCTCCAGTTAAACTGGTGGAGTAAGCCAATGTCAAGGCAACGGTCGCAAAGCTTCTAATATCACATTTCTGCTTTTAGAGAGTGAGGATTGTGAACAGATTAACTTCAATCCAATTAGGGAGTATTTATAATACGATTTGTTTGGTATGCAAATTGAAAGTCTAAACGAATGCATGCATGCAGCAAGTGTTTAGAATGAACGCAGAATTAACTGAGTTAATAGTGCGAACAATGTACGTCTATATAGCCCAAATTGTTTTGTTTTTGTAGTGTTCTGGATTTAGGTCTACTGGACACACTTTGTATTTTTTCCTCTTGTCTCTAATATTCGTCATGTCAATGCAATGCATACCTGTTATTTGCATGGTTACTGAAATGCCGATTTTAGATGTTAGTTATTTGAATTGTAAGTGACAGGAGCCGCGGCAGATCTCGAAGGAGATTGCGGAACGACTTGTCTTCTTTAGAAGTTGGCAATAACTGACCGAGAGAAAAATGGAGGGAGCGGGTGGGGGCGGCATGCTAAATATTATAAGAACGAATTCATTGTAAGATTATATTGTTATGATTTCTCTAATTAAAACACGGATGCAACAGTGAAACATTGATCTACTGAGAATATAACACAAGATGTTAGTCAAAATGTTTTGTAATGAAACGATATATGTACAAGGCTTCGTTCAATCACAACTAATCAATCTAATTGTATTACCGCAGGGGCATTAAAATAACAAACCGAATGAATTGACTTCACGATAAACGATGTGAAACTCAATTCTTCCGTAATCAGTCACGCGATTATCAATTCGCAAATAGGACCTAGTGCACGAAATTGTACGGTAACAGCGCTATTCAGAATCGTTCCCATTGTGTATGTAATTCTGTACAGTATTATTTGCAATTTGCTGAGCGCAATAATTACCAATTATGGTGTCACAATTGGGCCTAGTTATTTCAAATGTGTGTAATCTATGCTTTGCTTTTCTTTCTCTACCATTGTTGTCTATCGATCATAATTTGTACAATAAATTGCGTTAATTGTGATGTCAGTCGAATTTAATTGCGTTATCGAAAACGAATTTGCGTTCATTCGAGCGATGCTAATTTATCCAGTACAGACAAACGGAACTCACATCGGGTTTTTCTGTTTTGTTCTAGTGCCATCTATGAACCAACTTGAGAATTAATTAAAACTAATTAAACTAACAAAAGTGTTTGTTTAACGAAGTTGGTCATAAATCACTATTTCGTATTGAACTTTTTCCGACTGACTTATTTCAAATAGCTTGCTAATTGTTGCAACGAAAATGTTTTTGGGGCTGCAATCAGCATTAACACAATGCTCAGACTACAAATAAGTAGAAAAACAACAGTTACTTAATTGAGAAATTAATATGGATATTCATGAAACTAAACTAAAACTGGGCGCATAAACTTTAATCGCCATTAAATACCAAAAGACATAAGACTGCTGACTGGTGTTTAATCAAGGAAACACAGAAGGTACTACGTCCAGGCACATGCGAAGCCTCTAGCACATTTAAACAAACAGGAAACGCCTTTGAAGAATGGTATAATTTAAAAACAAGACACTGATGTTTTCAAAGCGCAAATGAGGTTGAATACCTCTCGAGGTAACAACATTGAAAAACAATTTATTTTTGAACACAGTATAAAGCCTTGCAGCACAATTCATTTGGAAGAGGTAAACACGCACGTTTTATAAATTGAAATTCCGAAATTGTATCTGTGGAAGATGTTGATCTTGCTAGAATGAGAATGCAAGTAACTTAGGGCTAATTTAACCAATAAAACTGAACTCCTGAACGAGGTTAAGATTTGCTGATCTTTTTTAGTTTCATTGGTGCTTATTGAAAAAAATCCTTACGGGACTATTACATCTCCTGAAATGCATTTGAGTGAATCTTTTAATTATGATTCACTTCGTGGAGTCAGGGGATCATTAATTTTGATCTTCCATACTTCTTAGTGGATTTTACTAAGTGAAATTTATTGGACCGTGGCGTCTCTGTGGAACTAATTCTTTTTATTAACACCCGTTTGTTTTACGAAGGTTTTTATTATGATTACGAGTAGACGGAAGAGTAGCTTCCTTTCTATTTGTTACTATCTTGACCTTTTTGTAAGCAAGCATGACTGAAGATCTTGTGTTTTGATAAGGTTGAAACGTCATTCTATCAAATACTCAGGGCCTTGATTGGATCCAAGTTTTATAGCCGCAAGGCCTTGTGTCATAAATTCTGAATTTGACAAGATTCACACTTTAAGCTTACTGAATAATTTTCTCGCGGAGAAGCATCAACATTGCCACTTTTGCGATGAGCGTGTATTTTTTTTTTCCAAGGTTTATTTTGGTATTCCAGGCAGTTCCACATTTAACATCAAACGGCATCAATCATTGCGTTCAAAAGCCCTTACGCAAATGAAGCGTTTTTCCGATATCCTGTCTGGGTCACATGTTGAGTGACGGCATTGTTCCGTCTGTTTATGACGTAATGAATGGCTGAGGAGGTAATTTACAAACCGATGACAGCCACTGGGCAGGGACTAGGTTCTTATTTTTTAAACAGATATATGAAGTGGCATTAATAGTGTTTTTCTGTGAAAATATATAAATTTAATGGAGATTTAGTGTAAATTGTACGCGGAATATTTTGTATAACATTTAATGTCTTGGATTTCCACAAAGTAACGCCTGTTTGCATAAGTGATATGAAATGGTATAGGTGAAGGATCATGTTTTGAATATCTCCGATCGATATTTTGATAGGCCAAAAGAAGTGTAGATAAACAGAAAAAGTTTTTAGAAAAAAAAATAACAGACTTCCAAAAAAAAAACACAAAAAAAAGGTGGAAAATAACTTTACTTTCGGAAGTCGGTGACTATGGTTTGTTTCATTGACTTTTTTGGCACCGACTTCCGAAAGTAAAGTTATTTTCCACTTTTTTTTTGTGTTTTTTTTTTGAAGTCGGTTATTTTTTTTGCAAAAACGTTTTTATTTTACCCTTTTTAGTAATCGCATCACAGACAAATCCTTGTCAAGTATCAATTTCACAATTTCGTTTACTTGGATAATATATTTTTAACAGCTATTTTGATTTAAAAACCAAACTGCTGAACCGATTTTGATGAAATTTCTATGGAACCAATCGGGAAGCAGATCCATTCAGATAAAAGAAGAATTTTTCAAATCGGTTCATAAATGACGAAGATATGAGGTAATAAACACAAAAAAAAAACATACAACCGAATTGAGAACCTCCTCCTTTTTTTGAAGTCGGTTAAAAATAGTGATACTTAACTTGTAATTAAGCAATTCGCCTGTCACATTCTGTCTACAGATAAAATTACCTCGATTTCACCACCAATGATATAAATCAGCGGATGCATTCTTCATGTCACCTGAATTTTATTATATTCATCATTCTTGGAGCACCAAAACATATTTTGTTCATTTCCCATCGGAGATTTTGTTTGGAAAAAAACCTCTAATACGTGGTGAATCCATGACTAATGGTGGTTAACCTTTTGAGCGCCATTGTCACATATACGTGACAAGCAAGCGCATTCCCTGTACGCCAACGACACAAATATGTGACCAAAAATGTGAAGCACTATCACACGAAATGAACAATTAAATCATTAATTTTGTATGTTTTTATTTGTATACCTTAAATATTTAATCTCTAGTCTTGTCTCTTTAATAATATTGTATATTGATAAAGTTTTGGAATCCGTGTTCATTTTGTAGGTATTTTTTTTGTATGCGGTGAAATTGTGGCTTGGCGTGGAGGGCACGCGCGTGCGTTTATGCTCTGGCGTTCAAAAGGTTAATTAGTAATCAAGAGGCGAGATTCTTCCGATCACGCCTCATCGATTAGCCAGTCAAGGGCGTGCATTGAAAGCTGTGGGTAACTTGGAATCTGTATAACCAATACTTCATTTATAGATACGGGGGGAAATAGATTCATTTTAGTAAGGTTTGTATGATCCTTGATAAAAGTTAGGCCTGCAAAAGCCTTACTATATTACTCGTCACCAGTTTTTTCGGATTTTTTTTGAAGACGAAGTTATGTTTTTGTGTTGGTCAAAACGTGGACATGTAATGTGTTTAGCAAACGTGGATACATTCGCCAGTTTTTATTTTACAATAAAACGGATAGATTTCAAAAGCATTCGTCACATCATTCCCAAGAATGCTACAACGTGCATTCCGTTCTCAACCAAGCAAAACCACAAAACTTGACAAATCATTATAATTATGAATTCATTTATAAATTAGTAACTAACAAGCCAGTTTGGTTATGTAATATTAAACAGAGCACATGTTGTATTTAATTGATTTAGCAAGCATCAAATAATGTGCATAACCGGCGCAATGTGTTCCTGATCCAATTTGGCATGAAATGCAACGTATAATTTAAATGTTATTGCATTTGTAGCATCTGTTGTGTGTACTAAAATGTAACTGTTATCTGGATAATGGATTTGAAGGGGGCTAAGAATTTATGATTGCAGAAGCTTGTCAGCATAGCGTACAGCTCTGGTTGTCATCAGGATGCTCACAGAATGGAATTTTATTCTATACTACAAACCCGCCGAAGCACGGGTATCTTAAGTGGCGACATTTTAAAACATCAATAGTTTCTGAGGTACACCGAAGTTAAATACTAACGTAAGTATTCAATCAATAAAACCGCTCATCTAATTATTTGTGAAAACCTCATCAGAATTCACTGTGTTATTAAGAAGAACTAGACGGTCACAAAGACGGACACGAAATTTAGAGATGCTGGGTTGTGCTTAGATAGTACTAAACACATTGGTAGTATACGGTATACAAGACGTCACACGAACCAGTCATTCAGACATTTTGATTTATAGGTGCATGAAGGAATGTTGACTGCTGAGATGACGAGTAATAGAGAAGTATGGAAGATGACATGCTGTGCCGAGCCCAAATGAATTGTGATTAGGGCAGGACCATAATGATGAACAAATGTACCGTACCTATTGTAGGTGGGGCAAGAAAAAGTTTTTCGTTAAACATTCGAGAGTTCTAGACGATGACAATAGAGTAAACAAATACCTAGGTAATAAAGATGGACACTTGTTTAGGTTTGGAGAACAAGTCACTCAGCGTAGCTCAAAGTAGGTAGGTCTCCCTTCAAGTTTAATTAAGTAACTTTGTCTAGAAAAATGATGTTGTCGAAACACTCGGGCGACCAACTTTCACAATAAGACCTTATTCATTGGTAGAGTTAGAAAAGGTTCCATTGGAAAAGTTTTGGGGACCAAAAACAAGCTAAGGTAACCTTATATTTAGTTTGGGAATTTTTTGTTCGATAAGAGAAACGGAATACTTTATTTGTTTAGGAGTGCTTTCCAATTTAACTGAAATTATTGTAGCTACCGACGTAACTTTCATATTTGAAATATATCTGGAAGGTATTTTAGTATGCTTAGGGGCATTGAAGGTTAATTTAACCGGCATGTTGTAACAAAGTTATTTATACCGGCTAAACCTTAAAATAGTTTCATTAGCCGTGGCAAATTAAGCCACGTTTATTTGCGTACGTTGGTATAGAAAGGCTATTTCGGAACTTCTAAAATTGGGCTCATGCTTTTAAAGGACTAATGATAACTGGTCTCAAATAGCAGGTACCAGAATATCATCAATATAATTCAATGCACAATTTGGAGTGCATCCATTAGGATATCAATTAAGCAAGTCAAAGCAGCTTGGCTTAGCGATTTCATAGAATCCTACGGACCTTCTTATTTAAATGGAAACCTTTGAAAGCGTTAACAAAGTTTATACACGTATAAAAGTTTCAAAAGAATGGGAATTTGAAAGAAGCTCTTGTGCAACTCATTAAAGTAAACAATATTTTTTTATCGTGTATCTCGCGGGCTACCGCGAACGACACGGCATTGTGTTGAAATCGCTGATTAAGCGTTCTACCAATCTCAGATTAGTTCCAGATTTAAGCCTTTTGGTTAAATCGTATAAAAAAATATGGCCGTTCCAGCTACCGACCAAATTTCTCTACGACTACTTCTTTTGGAGGGTTTTATTAATAATTTTGTAACTTCATGCCTGTCCTCGATGCTTATTTTTATACCTGCACTTTTTCCAATAAGTTTAAATTTTTGGGGTCTGTAATAAAATTAATAGCATCATAATATTTCCTACCGGGAGCCATAACTCTGCTCACTTTTGTTCCGGAAATATTTGATGTGAAGATTTATGTTTCAAGTGCTTCTGGAATACGGGATAAGGAAGCACGTAGTTGAAAAGTTACACACTGATGATATTTTCTAGAAGTATGTTCATGAATTTGAAACTCCAGTTTCAATATAATAGGTAGAAACATCATGGAACTACGATGTGACGGGGAGTCCCATGCCCACCAGTGGACATGTTATGGCTGAAGTGATGATGATATTGTGAAGACTGTTTTCTAACAAAATATTTTGCCGTGTTGGTGTCGTTGGTCACGAGGTCCTGGTTTCGATGGTCCCAGGGCGGGCAGTGTTATTGGGTTTTCATAAGAAATTTCTCAGTAGTAGCCACGGAGTCTGGATTTGTTGTTGATGGCAATAGGCTCGCCTCTTTTTTATGGGACTACATGGGACTCAAACATAAACTGAATTAGACTAAAATATAACTGGCGAAATGTAGGTGTCACACCTTTGCCTAACCCTTCGCGGATTACAGGCGTCATTTTATGATGATGATTTTTCTAGAAATCAACAAGAACCATAGAACATAGCCTAGCAACAGACAAAGCAACGACACCGATTGCGTCGCCCGGTTCCACAACCGTTTTCAATAACATCAACAATGGTCAGTATTCTGTGAAACAAGGCACTAGAAGCAGTTACTACAGATTTATTGACAATGACGCAACAGATCGTTTATTGTTGGAAATTGGACAGAAAATAGAGGAGTCGCTCGACCATGGTGTTGAAATAGGCTAGTCAATAGAACGCACAGATTTGTAACTGACGTTGACCATGGAACGAAATACGGAACACAGAAGGAGTTCTGTGAAGAAAGAAAGAAAAATGAAGAGAATTTATTTCTAGAAGTAAACGACTTCTAGACAGTTATTGATGATGATGGCTGTCAATTGTAGATCTTTAAAAGTCGTTACAGGTCGTCAGTGGCCCAAAAGTCTGACAACCAGTCTTACCAAGGGGTATCGTATTACCCAGTACGAACTGGGTTGTGGAGGTCAAATAGGCAGTCGCTCCAATTGATGATCAAAAGGAATGACGATGATGGCTATAACAAAGATGTTATGTTGTGCGTTGGATAATACAATATTTATTACCAACAGAATGGAATGAGGTCTACCGTTTTTGAGCTCACCAGATGGCACCACTGTCGAGTAAGGTCCTGTTATTAATTCTATTTTATACTTTAAAGTACCAATACCTTCATAAAAAGTTTATTTAATTACGTTTAACTACATAGTGTCAATTTAAGGTACATATTTACAATATTGTCTCTAAAATTAGCAAGCATGAAACATTTAAAAATAATTCTTCCTTCAAGTACTAACAAATTAGAACTCCCAACTTGCTACCTACAATCTTCAAGTCATAATTAATCAGGAATGGCTCAATCTTGACCACACTCGTGAATATTAATTAATAAACATAAAATAAGCGTATAATAACTTATAAAGTGGACAGAATCAGATCGTCGCAGACATTTGCGATAGGTAGTGGAAAACGTAAGATTCTCAGAAATTTAAACTGTTAAATCATTGTTCTAATAGCTAGAAAAGATAAAGAAAGTATTTCAACACCCAATAAGAAACTCGCTGTAGAGAAAACTGTATTTTTTCCTTAATAAAGAGAAAATAAAGTTAACAACAGATTTACACTTAGAATTGCATGTTATGATAAGCGAATCGGGCATAACTCGAACTAAGATCATTAAGCAATCACTGTTTATGCGCTAAGGAAATCCTGCCATAAAACTTTCAAGTTATAACCATTTATGGCTCAGACTACGTCCTTCTAAGTCATAATAGTACAGTAGTAAACTTCATGTACAATAGTGGTGCATAGGCGGACTTAACCCCTTAATGCTTTATTTGTGAGTAGGTTTCCTGAAAAAACCTTCGATTTATTCCTATGTTGGGTTTTCAATGCTTGGCTAAGCGCCGAGTGTGCATTAATACTTAGGCATTCATTTAGATCACACACACATACACTAGACGTGTTAAGGTGTCTGGTGTAAAGTGGAAAAAATCAGTCCCAGACACACTATTTATGGATACTTCTTTAGTCATCTAAAAAGGTAAGGCTTATGTTAAAGAGAATATCATCAGTTCATACGAAAATAATTAACGTGGACTACCTACCGTAACTTAATTAAAACAGAAGTCAAAACCGTACCAATGTGGAACACATTGATTTTAAAACATTAATTTGATATTCGATTGGGATAAGAGCTGATTGAAATCCCTCAAGCGAAACGTAGAAGTTAATTAAAAGTTATTGATGAAAACATAACGAATTTTGACATTTCGTCGATGTCGGTCCTTACTCGCCATGTTGTTCTGATTTATTTGTTCACATATCTCAACTTGGAGCTGTCGGTTATCAACAATTAATCTCCAGTTCTTTTGTAACTAATTGTTTTCACATTTTGGACAAGGGTCACATTTTCAAATACGTCAACACCACTTACTTAACGCCATACAGTATATCGTTATAACATTATCATTTCAACTTAGTTTGATTAATTAACAGGGACCCGATGAGATATCTCAATAGAGATGTTAAGACGTGACACTTCTGTTTAATTAGGTGAAATGTCTCATATAGAAACCTTACTGACAAGACCGCCACCTGCTACGGTCCTTACATACTCGTTTCGTCTCGTCCACGTTCGTTTAGTTATGCATTTATTTATCTATATCAAGTAAGCGACATTACATGACAAATTTTAATAGACTCAGCAAGTACCAGGAGCACATAACTCAGGAGAAGGCTATTTATTTGCTTTAGGCTAGGCAAACATTTGATTTATAGTCAGTGTTCCTAAAGATCGAAAATATGTCACAAAATCAATTAGCTTTAGAGGTAAACCGTTTCTAAAAGTAAAACCAAAATTTTACACCGGAGCAAAACAAAAATGCATGGAATTTTCGCAATAAAGAAGTACATGATACTCAGACATTTTTTGAGAAAGTTTCATTATCAAAGATGACGTTAGTAACTCAATTTATGAACAATTTCGTTTAGTAACGGTTTACCTTTAAAGGTGCGAAATCAGCTCCATCGCTTTGTGGAAAATACTAGGCGCAATGAAATAAGGAGGAGGCTATTCAAACATTGACAGTCCAGTGTTCCCAGAGCAAATTTGTAAAAGGCAATTGATTCTGGAGGGTTCTACAATTGTGTACCCTTTGGGGTTGATAGCATTTAGGGGTGCAATGAATTACAACCTTGAATGTTCGAAAACGTACTAAAGGTAAAATACACACATCAAAAGTATCTAGGGATCAACATATATTTTTGCAATAACTTTTCTCCTGATTGATATTAATTAAAATTTTCTTTAAGGATTCATCAAATAAAGTGTTTTCGTTTGTCACAGTAACGATAAACCAAGTCACCTTTGCATTAATAAAGAAATTTGCCATTTTCCTAATAAAGGGATTTTTGACATTTGAACCACTAACATTAAAGTTCGAAAAAAAGACTGAAATAACAGTTTTCTTTAAAATTTTATTGGGTAACTTAAACAATTAATAATCCGTGTTTCTACCGCGAACACTAACAACACAAGAACATCGGTTTGGCATACTCAAAATGAGTTCATCCAAATCACGCTGTGGAATGGCCGCCCATGTTCGTTGCAACAACAAAAAAAGGTCTTCTTGCGACTGGATACCCTCCATATTCGGCAGAGCTCTTCTCTGTAGCATATCCCATGCATGCTCAATCGGGTTCAAGTCTGGCGACTGAGCAGGCCAGGGCAGGACATTGATGTTAGCTGCGGCGAGAGTCTGTCTTACAACTCTTGCGGAGTGCGGTCGTGCATTATCATGCATTAACTGAAATAAGGGACCGATTTGCACTTGTAGAGGAACGATGACGTCTGATACAATCGTCTCAGCATAAATTTGAGCGTTGAGGTTGCCTCTGATCCAAATCAACTCAGTTCTTCCGCCGATCCAAATACCCGCCCATATCATGATGGTTCCACCACTATAAGGATGGACTTCCTGGCAGGATTTTAATCGCTGTTGGCGTCCAGGGGTTCTCCAGTGTCGTATACGTCTTGTATCCGGTCTCATACCAAAACGAGACTCATCAGAAAAGCACACGAAACGCCATTGTTCTTCTGCCCAATTTCTGTGTTCAAGAGCCCATTGATATCGAATCCTACGATTGTGCATTGCTATAGGTGGTACCCGTAGCGGTCTTCGGGAATGAAGGTTCACTTCATGCAAGCGGTTTCTGACTGTTTGGTCGCTAATTAAGTTCCCTGAAGAGTGATGAAGCCTCACGGCTAACATCATGGCGGTTATTGTTGGAGCTCTTCGAGTTAAGATTTGAATGTATCGGTCTTGTCTCCGTGTGGTGCAGCGATACCGTCCTCCATGGCGCTCAGCCACGGTACCAGTGCTTCGGTAACGTGTCCAAAGTCGACTGATAACACTCTGACTTGTATTCAGAGCTAAAGCCACAGTACGTTGCCGGGAACCAGCTTCTATCATTCCCACGGCTCTGAGCATTTCTTCCCTGCTTAAATGACGTCGCCGCTCCATAATAACGTTGGTTTTAATCAGTAGTAGGGAAACAGTAGCACTAATAATGTCTTCAATGCGTTGTATGTTTTTATAGGTAAAATATTGACAGCTTATTTTCATCTTTTACTCGAATTTGATTGAGAGTTCCTGATTCAAATTATGAAATGCACCAAAAAGGATCCATATAAATTTATAAAATCATAAATTTATTACAAAGCCACATCTCAATCTCAAGAAATCCGCATAAAAATGCTTGATCCCTAGACACTTTTGATGTGTGTATTATACCTTGGGGAAAATCCACAGTACAAGAAATTACGATTATTGCTTGAACCTATATTGGAATTTAAAAATCATTGTAAATCAAGCATTTTTGGGTTTGCCCTTATCATCCGTGTAAATATGGAAATAACAACAATACTTTTAGGAATCGTAGGTATGATAGATGTTTTCCAACATCACCCACCTGATAAAAGCAAAGGACTTGTGAACTTCGAAGCAACAGCCAACTAGAAGAATGGATAATGGAAAAAGAGTGTGCCAATAAGTAGCAACCGAGAACCTCGTTTACCTGCATTTCGATATACTGCATGGCTATTGAAATCGTCTAAGAGAATTCCATAGCGTCTCGAAATTTTCTAACAGGGTTCCTTAACAGATTGTCTGGTATGATTTTGGATGTTTGTGTACATATACAAATTCCTTGTCTTATTACATGGGAGTTAAACATAACCTCTGCCTAATCTTTTGGACAAATACAAGCGTGAACTTTTGTTTAACCCACAAATGTAAACTGTGTTCTGTCTAGATTTTCTCGCTATGAGCATTTTCTTATCAGCAGCGTAACATTGACTTTTAACCTTAAAACTACACGAAGAGAGTCGAGGTTGAACGGATGTTTGCATCCGGACCGGTATGACCCGGTTTGCCCGCCCGGTAATGGACTTCGTTTTCCGCTTCTTTTTATGGACTGAGGACTCCTTCGATGAGTTTATTTACTTTATCTATTTCACCAATATAATGTTTTTCTAGTCAAATAATGGTGGGATGGTTATCACTTATCACCATCCCACCTTTTAGGGTCTTCAGATTTTGAATACTTTTTTGGAAAATATTGGGTAAAATTAATTGGTCCTTTATTTATTTAAACCACATGAACAATAGTGGTACATAGGCGGACTTAATGCTACAAGACACCCTTTATCACTCAACCCAACTTTCACCCATCTAAGAATATTTTCTGAGTACTAAAGCCAAGTTCATTGAAGCCTTCTTTAATAAAACCTTATTATTTCTAAGCTTATTACCACATATTGATTATTTCCTAGCCGCGCAAGGTTCTTGCAATAAACCCCGGCAGAGAAGACTCGCAGTCAGCTGTCTCGTTGTTTATTACGTCACAAGATGGCTGCCTGCGATGGAACTGAAACGATGCGTGTAATCGAAACTCTATGGGCAATGGGAATGCTACTGACATTTTGATAGCACCCGGAAGTCAATTGTACTGTGACATTTTTCAAGTTCAATGAAGTGGAACAGAGTGGGAATGTTTATACGAATTAAACGGTAGTTGCATTTAATTGTGTAGGGTGTGGAGATCTGAAATGTTTGGCATTTCTGTTTACCTTGTAGGCAATAAGTAAGCATGGTCAACGTTTGTTGGTACGACTTCATCTATTGCGGATCTTAACGTTACATCTACATAAAATTAATTTAAATACAAATAAAATCAGACTGAACACCTTTATTTCATAAAACGATAAGTGATTGTTGAGTCTTTCATTTATAAACACACACTAATTCCATAAGATTGGCTGACGCAGAAGCAGCAACACAAAACCACATTACACATCCTATGGTTTTTTCCTCCCATCAGAGCAAACTTACCTCATCCTACAAAAAAACTATACCATACAAATTAAGCAGTAGATGCCATAAAAAGTGTGCAAAAGTCGGCTTCAATTAATTATTACGCAGTTACAAGGTGGTTATGAATAAATTAACCATAATTGGCCTGTTAGCGGCACGAGAGGAAACCAAATATAGTGCCGACCAACCACACACGGAATATGAGATACGAGTGCAAAAACATAATTAAGAAAATTTTGTTATGGTCACTTTGGTAAATAAAACAATCATCAAGTATGAAATGGTAAAGGATTGTAAAAAGAGCACCCTAATTGCGTGACACCATTCTAAAACAATTTCGAAGGTAGTTCTTAATTCATTACTTCGTATTCGAAAAGTTCGTCTGCTTGACACCGTTAATCGCACATTCAATGATTTGTGAAAATTAATTATAGTTTTGAGATTGTGAGTGTGTACAGGCACTAAGTTAGTTATCCGCGGGTCTACAGCAGTCTTTCTAAAGCGGCAACTTCACAAGAGCTTAGTAGATTACTGATCAAAGAAGCAATTACTAAAGCAATTCCATCGGAGTACCTATAAGACAAGTGGATGAAAAAGAAAATATGGATTGATTCTGTCAAACGTTATATGATAAGGAAGGACATGAACTAGACATGACGGCTGATAAAGACGTATAGGAGAAAAATAAGTATCTTTCCGATCCCAAATCAATTCGGACTTACGAGTAGATACGACAAGGGGATGAAGAGATATCTCAAATAGATATAAAAGGCCTATAACGTAGAATACTGTCACTAATTGGAAAAGAAATAATATTAATATAACAAACGGAAAAGTGGCCTTGGTTTTTGTCTAGGACAAGACTACAATAAGAATAAAGAGATAACATTTGATAAACATTATTTGTATCAAGAAACACCGGAGCTTTGGGCTTAAAATAAACCAGTCTTTATCCGTAGGTGTCTTAATGGATAACTTATTACATCACATGAGTAGGCAGCATCAATTAGCAGAATAATATTTGCACAGAGAGGGTCTAATAAAATTTATATAACGAAAACCGCGTTACGGAAAGGACCTGAAGTTACGTAGGTGGCAGAAAATATACCAATTTAAGAGCCAACTGTGGCGGGGCCACAAATAGATTTTCCTTTTTTATAGAATTGTATAACAATGATATCGTTATATAAAATGTTACCAAAACCGTGGGTAGGCGGTAGGTTTCCGAAAAGGATATCCTTTTAGGAAAAAAGTTTTTATTTGCATATTTTGTGTACCTAGTTCATTGTGATGTTATTTTGAGTGGTCATCATCATTCTCCAGCCCATATTCCAATTTATTTGGGGTCGGTGCTGCATGTCTTCCTCTTTTATACTTCTCTATTACTTTTCATCTCATCAGATGCCTCTCATTTTGATAGGTAACTCGATATGCTCTTGTTTTATTGCCAAGTTCCCATTTTGTTTTGTCCAGTGCGAGACTAATAAATACTTTTTCTTTCTTTATATAATTAAACTGTCGTCAAGTGCGTTTGCTATTCCACTACACGATGGAATATGAATGTATAAACCTTTGGAAGAATAATGTTTAATAATTATGAGTGATTCTGACTTTTTCATCAATCTTAAAGACAGTTCCAGACGTATTTTTCCAACCTAATGGATGAATCCTTAGAAGACGATTTTGACATTTAACTCGATCCTAAAGGCACTTTCAGACTTCTTTTTGCAGCTTTTTAACTGGCTATGACGAAACCACCTGTAGACGCTATTTCACAAATGAAAGCTTCATTGACGACAAAATAATGATGTACAAGAAACATATCTGCGATAATAACAAAGCGGGTCGGTTTTACAAAGTAATTGCTATCGTGTCTAAATTAAATAGTCATAATGTTAGTAAATAATGTTTCTTTGATTGGCAGACTGTGTTTCTAATGCGCATTAAAAACGCACAACATAGACCAAGTGTAAATCGTATGTTATTTTCTTATGCGTTAAGTATTTATTGCTCACACACTGTGAGGAAGCCAGCATGCCTGACAGATATTTCTCAACGGCATGTAAAGCCAAGTCAGAGGCCCATAGGCGGCTTAAAAACTATGACACCAGGTTAGGCACTAACCACGCGATAAAGAAGATTTGTTGCTCAAATGAAAATCTAACACAGCAAGACTAAAGAAAGGTTCGGCTGATTTTTAGAATGTTCCCGAAAGTTTAGGGTGAAACTGTCATCACAATCAGCAAGCATGTGAAACGTGACTAGATGTACTGCTGCCTTGACTCTTGATGACTCCAAGCAGGCACTGTACTTTGTGTAACTTATTTCAATACCGCCGGTATCAAAATTGTAAACGAAAACATCGTGTGAAAAAAACCAACATCTCCCAGAACCGAAAAAACTTAAGAGCCAACCCGCACTGGGCCCGCGTGGTAGATTACGAATACACGAGGCATAATCTGGGTTGTAACTTGGAGTTTCTAGCTAAGTAAAAAAAAAAAACACTAAAAAAGTGGGAAATAACTTTACTTTCGGAAGTCGGTGACTATTGTTTGTTTCATTGACGTTTTTGCCACCGACTTCCGAAAGTAAAGTTATTTCCCACTTTTTTAGTGTTTTTTTTTTGGAAGTCGGTTTTTTTTTGCAAAAAAGTTTTTATTTTACCCTTTTTAGTTATCGCATCACACACAAATCCTTGTCAAGTATCAATTTCGCAATTTCTTTTACTTGGATGACATATTGTTTCCAGCTATTTTGATTTCAAAACCAAACTACTGAACCGATTTCGATGAAATTTCTATGGGACCAATCGGAAAGTAGATCCATTCAGATAAAAGAAGAATTTTTCACATCGGTTCATAAATGACGAAGATATGAGGTAACAAACACAAAAATTTCCAGCTATTTTGATTTCAAAACCAAACTGCTGAACCGATTTTGATGAAATTTCTATGGGACCAATCGGGAAGTAGATCCATTCAGATAAAAGAAAAGTTTTTCAAATCGGTTCATAAATGACGGAGATATGAGGTAACAAACACAAAAAAAAAAAAAAAAAACATACAACCGAATTGAGAACCTCCTCCTTTTTTAGAAGTCGGTTAAAACAGCCAGCTCGATCTTCAGGTTAAGCAAGCGCGGCTTAGCCTGGGTTGGCCCGTGAATGTGTGATCACTGATCACCCATTACATACCAAGTTTCCTCCGTGCCTCCGTCTAAATTTGTTCAAAGTCCAAATTGATTCAATGGAATAGACAAAAAAATAAAAATGCCTGTGGGGGCCAGCCGCCTCACCACCTAGCTGTGGAATTTTTATTTCCGCACTATAGTGCGGGAATATAAGAAGAAAACCAGGAGGGTCAAATCCATAGCATGTTGAACCTAATCGTAGTGCGATAAGAGCCAGTTTTTGAAGAAGTGTATTGAAAAACATTTACTATGCCAGTACGCAAAAACCGTCCACGTCACCAACTACGTCACCAAAAGAGTCCCTTCTAAGAAAAACATTAAAACGCCGCCGCCTCGACCATGACTAGCATAATATGATGCATAGCAATGAACGTTACACGAGTATAGTGTGTGACGACCCGACTTCCTTCCTCCTGTTGACATACCGAATTGTGTGGGACGTAGCTCCGAGGAACTGACAATCGTGCGGTAATGAAACCAGAGAGGATGCTAGATCTGTAGCTATATCAGTATAACGTAGGCTTTGCCAGAGTTCACCGTCTCAGACGGAGGTTGGCATATTATAACTTACGTTGTGAAATGAATGGAAACGGTGGCACGTGGAAAGGATTTGCCGATTTTGTCAAGCGTACAGCCTACTGCGCGCTTGCTCACGTCATATCAATAAGCCCAGTATAATGGCTTCTTATTCTTGGCTTCTTTAGCATTACTTATTCTATTGAAATTCCGTAATACGCTAGGCCATCTTATGGTCTCAGTATTAGGACCACTGGTTTGTGGTCTACGTACCTATGCGGTGAAATTAATTACACATGTTAAACATACCATTTCTTTGATCCGACTTATTCTTAGAATTCTACATCGGTACGGAGACCTTTAAACTGTAGGAAAAAGCCTTCGATGAAGAATTCCCTAGATTCAAGATTAGCGCTAAGAAGGTGAAACAGCAGGCCATGATTTGTTGAGTATTCTTCATCAAAGGTACATATTTTCGCACTTCGCGTTAACAGTATGTACTACACCAGACACCCACATTTCGCCGGATATGTTTATAAGTCACATGTAATAGGGGCGACTCTATTTCCATCAACCGATTGAGCATCATTTCCTGGAAAAATCATCCGGAATGTGTTTCTCGTACCTACTCCCAAGGAACCAACTTATCCCGCCTGCAATGCGTACAAGAGAATAAAAGTGAATGATACATGCATATTTAAAGCAACGAACCGCAAATAAAAGAACTCAGGCTAATCTAGAATTCTGAAGATTGGTGTTTCTTTTTGTCTTGTGTAAAAACAGATAGGTATTGAAGTACGTACGCCATTTTGTATCCCAACATATTTTTGATTAAAGAGACCAGGTAGAAATCCTCGTGAATCTTCTACTTTTGGAGACTCCATTGTAGATCATATTACTACTTACTTACTTGTATCAGGAGCAATGGTGGCCCAGTGGTAATGGCCCCGACTGATAAGATGTAGGTTTTGGATTCAAAGCCAAACAGGCGTATTGCTTTGTATAATTTATTTCATCACCACTGCTCACAAAACAGTAAAGGAAAACATCGTGAGAAAACCCTAGAACCAATAACTTTACTTTCGGAAGTCGGTGACTATTGTTTGTTTCATTGACTTTTTTGCCACCGACTTCCGAAAGTAAACTTATTTTCCACTTTTTTTGTGTTTTTTTTGGAAGTCGGTTTTTTTTGCAAAAAAGTTTTTATTTTACCCTTTTTAGTTATCGCATCACACACAAATCCTTGTCAAGTATCAATTTCGCAATTTTTTTTTACTTGGATGACATATTTTTTCCAGCTATTTTGATTTCAAAACCAAACTGCTGAACCGATTTCGATGAAATTTCTATGGGACCAATCAGGAAGTAGATCCATTCAGATAAAAGAAGAATTTTTCAAATCGGTTCATAAATGACGAAGATATGAGGTAACAAACACAAAAAAAAAACATACAACCGAATTGAGAACCTCCTCCTTTTTTTGAAGTCGGTTAAAAATTGGAAGACGCGACATCTGCCAACCCGCACTGGGTCCGCGCGGTAGATTATATATATATAGCCCATTCTCTCGCATCGAGAAGAGGCATGTCTCAGCAGTAGGCGCATTATATGCTGATTATGCTATAATTTGTATATAACAAAGTAGGAACGAATTAAAAAAAAATCATCGAAGTTACAGCAGTACCCAATTTAAAATACGGATCCGTTATGACGACCACACGAATTGATTGGCTGACCTATTTCTCCTCGAAGTATGGAGATTACATTCAAATGAAATGAAAGCTCCAGCTCCATTTGACTTTCCTCGGCAACTAATTAACTTGATTACAAATAAAGTTATTCAATACGTTTATGGAAGAGCCAGCTTTGTTGCAGCCAATCATTCTCCATCATAATAGGAATAAATTATAATAAAAGACGCCTACGTCTTTAAAAACGATAAGTGCATGAAGATCAATGCAAAAGATTTACGAGGCTTCGCTAAATTGCGTTTTCCATGTCTGTAAAGCTGGCTTTTCAAGTAAGATGACATATCAATAAGACTTCATGTATTAAACTATTCGTTTGCCAAGCCATCCAATATATCATGCCATTCTTAACAATATTCAGAAAGCGATTCTTGCTCATAAGAGCTACAGCATTCCGTCTGCCAAGCGTGTCTTGTATCATCCTTCATAGCAATCGGTTTTGGACTAAAATGTCTGCTTTGTCTGGTTCTGACGTTGTATCATTTGCAACTGCAACTGGAAAATATATCTCTGTCACGTATGTCTGTTTTTCACGCAATTGTGCTGAATAGATTTGTATGAAAGACATACGGATAGACCATGACCTGGAGTAGGTAAGGATGTTACTTAGGACTTTTTATCATGGTATTACGTTCCCGTGGGATAATTTCACCACAGCCAGGCGTGCAAAGCCGCGGGCGAAAGCTCGTCAGTTAATATCTTAGCTATCTCGTACTTCAGTTCTCATAAAGCAACAAAGTTATAATAGAGCACTACAAGTACTTGTAAAGTACCTCGACCTTAGCATCGGGCATCGGTACTGGACCAGTTTCTAATCCATAACACGTTACGGTAATTTTACGGTAGTTCGCTCCCAATAAATCAATGATGTTATCGTTACCGCATAGAACAAAGACTGCTTTAAAATTACCGTTTTACATGATCCAGAGGGGGGTAAGACTGTAGCGGATCGCTGTAAGAGGAGGAGAAGACAAAAAAAAAACGATGGATGAAACTACAAATAGGTAGCTAATTCCCTAATTGTAAATAAGGAAAATATATGCTGTGCCAGCCCCAAATAAATAAGGAAAAGGACAAGAGCATGATGATTACACCAACAGATTACCAAAAAGTCCTACGATTTGAAATAAGTCTATTACTAATTTATGGTAATCACCAATCCACTTCCTTTCACGGACAACTGCAAAAAACAAAAGAAATGCTTGAAGTGTTCAGTTTTGTGATTACTGCAGAACTAGTCGTCTCCAAGTAATGATGCTGTTGCTTGTTCAATAATTGTCTGTATTTACAACAGCAAAATCATCCATCAGAGGAACTTCAAAGTTACCTACATCTAACATGTAGCCATGGCACTTCAGAGCAGCTGGATACTATAAGCTGCTTCTGTCGTGTCTTCCAGTAGATTAACTAGCAAAGACACAAAACTCAGATAAGACCTCACAATTTACAGTCACGCTTATAGTAATAGCTATCTAACTAATTACCCCTAGCTTCCTAGTCAATATAATTTTTAGTGCTCTTAGTAATGATTTCGCACGGATATTGCCGTGGGAGCCATTATCTATTCACTATTGGATGAATGTGCTGATGACCTAAGATTACCTCAATGTCGAGATCATTGTTTTCGTTGTTGACAACTACAACTAACTCTGTGTTGCTTGAAAAGATGAAAGGTTGTTAGATAATTAGCTTTTTTTTTCTTTGGAATAGATCTGGTGATATGGATAGTTTAGAGGTTTTTCAACTTTGAACTATGTGGCACATTTTGAAATTTAAATGATTTTAATTTGATTTTTAATTTTGATTTATCTAATTTGATAGATGATGTTGTATTTAAATTTTATTAATTCCTTTGTATTTATTTGTGTGTGATTTTGTATTTATTATTGAACAATTTAAGATGTTTTCTAATATGGGTTATGTGGTACCTGAAATAAATGAATTTGAATTGTCATTTTCTACGGTTTGTTTTAAAGACGAAACTGTTCAATCTATGACATACGAAAAACTGTCTTTTATGAAATCGTTGTCACAAATCCCACTGCAAAAGAATCGTCCCCAAATTGAAATTTGTCGACGCTGCGAAGCGGATTACCGGCTCAATTACACAGTGTATTTCGATACGCCATCTGAATTGAAATGATAATCCCTTTCATGCACACAAAAGCAAATCCATACGAATGTTCACAATAGCTTCATTCAGTCCTGAAATCGTTTCTCTTTCAATTAGGTCTATAAAAAAAAATTAAATATCGGAGTCTAACGTCATCTATTGTTCTAAGACTTGCTCTCGATGAGGATACTTGAACAGTGGAATTGAAGATAGTCATCGTGGCTATGAATATATTATAATAAGATTAACCGGTGTGAACAGACGTTAACTTTCAATTGGACACGGAAAAGATCCGAGATATTCCTTAAACCTCGAGTTGAAAGATTTTGGAGGTAAGAACGTTTTATTTTTGGATAAGGACATCTGCTTCGCTGGTGAAGGTTTTGTCCGAGGATTAATTTAAACAGAAACAGAGTGAATAGCAAATGATATCGATGTAGACCGATAACGATAAGAGTCACGTTCAAAAATAAAGACACCCGAACGAATTTGTAATTTAATTTAAAAAATCCACGGGTTTTAATGAAACAGCCACATAACATATTAGCAATAACGTATTCGGGTAATACCGGAAACCTCAAACCATTAATATTCCTTGTGGTTACATATACAATAGGTCATACTATATACCTTTAACTAAGGGTATGTTCTGATTACAAGGGCAGCGATAAATTTTGAACCTTGCACTAAGATTACCACAAATTAAAGGAGGTTGGAGTCGACTACGTTATGCAAATGTGTTGCCAATTTGCCAGTTCTTTAGACCTAGTTGCCTGTGATTGCTTCAACCTATGTGGATATAGGCCGTCTGCTTGAAGGTTAAAGTTCTTCAATTAGATATGGTCAGCTTCGTGGAACCACTTTGAAAGAAATGCAACAACATCACTTAAAACTACTACAGCCGCTCAGGGAACATCTGATTTCAGAAAATTCCGAGCGTGTCTTCTAAATTTTTTCACATTTGAGGTTTTACATGGATGAGGCAGGCACAGAACCGGGAAAAAAGAAGAGGCCAACAGTCGGGGATTCCGGGCTAAAATTATGATGATGAGATTTCTTATATGGGGTTTTTAAAAGCTTCACTTATCGCTTCCGCTTCTACTCAGTGCACACCTTTACAAGCCTCTCAGAACGGGAGGCATATTCTGCCTGGCGACAATTTATTTGCGGCTAGACTACAATACATTTATGTCAGATTCAGTGTCAAGTATCAGTATTTGTTCGGCTTTCAGACGTAGTAAATGGCACTGAAAGAAAAAAGCACAAAAGAAAAATATTTCTGTTTATTTTTTATCTAAAAGCTGTTTGTGAAATGGAATGTTTTAAGTGCTCATTCCTTACTCTGGATAACTTATAGAAGACAGATCTAAAAAAAAGAGATACAATAGAAGTAATAAAATAGTTCCTTTTATCCGAAAAGTTAAAAGGACCTGTTTCAAGTATATCCTATGTTAATTGAATTCGTTTTTTAGGCAAGACGTGATCAATTTTTAGAGGTATTCTGATGGCTCACGACTAGATCTTGAAGCTTTAATCTAATTCTGAAGTACAACAGAAGATTTCATTACTGTTTGACAATAAACATGCTACATGGAGGCTTCCGGCGACTGGGACCGCAATTAACTAGGACCGCGGTCCCAGTCGCCGGATCCATAAAAATTAAATATTTTTCTTCCGGCGACTGGGACCACTCATAAATGATAACTGAAATCAAAAAATGTACAGTCAAACGAAAAATTTTTAGATGTAATAATTGAAGAAAAATCCTTTTTGATTTAAAAACATCATTTATTGTTATAAAAAACAGCCTTTGACTACAGTTCTGTTATTTAAAACTTTCGTAATAAAAACATACACATAAATCATGCTAATAAAATTAAAAAAATAACATAAATCGTGCTTATAATAATAGTCAACAATTTTTAAACAACAATCAGAAAGTAATTATTTATCACAAAATCAGCCTTTAAGATCTTGCACTTGTAGACTTTTATGCATGTGCAACAGTGACAGAGTGACAGGGATAATGTTTAGCCAAAGTATGTGCTAAGTAAATTTATAGATTTTTAAGTGGTACCGTAAATAAAATAAAAATATACATAAATCACAATAAAAATTATAAACGTAGGTACTATCTATGTCAATCACAATTAGTTTAAAATGGCCGTTATGGCTTTACATAAAATCAGTCAAGTAAATAATAATTATCACAAAATCAGCCTTAACTCTGTTAAAATATAAAAATAATGTTATAAATTTAAAACACCCTTTGACCACTGTTCTGTTATTTAAAATATACTTAACAAAAAGATTCACATAAATCGTGCTTATAATAATAATCAACAATTTTTTTAACAATTAACAATCAGTAAGTAATTATTTATCACAAAATCAGTCTTTAAGTAGTACCGTAAATATTAAAAAAAAAACATAAATCACAATTAGTTTTAAATGGCCGTCATGGTTTCACAAAATCAGTCCAATTATATAATAACTTAAAACCTACATATAGATCAATTATACCCATATCCGGAGTCAATGTTTATCGTAATCTCTCCAAAAAATGGCCGATACTTATTTTACAATTAAGTAAGTCATTAACAGAATTATATATTTTTTTTCATCTTTGCAATCGAAGAATGCTTCCTCTTCGATATTTGAATACCGTTAGGATTTTTTAATGCTCCAGAATAGTATTTCATATCTTTTAGGAGTCCTTCCAGCAACTGGGCAATGTTTGGCTTTGGTTTGATGTACTTTCTAATGTGGCTATTCCATTGCTCGACAGCATTATTTGTTTTGTTTAATTCCCCATAAGTAGTAAATGTACCTGCGAGTTTTGAATTTTCTAGCCATGTTTGTACAAAGTAGTCATTAAAGTTTGTAATTTCTGCACTAATTGGCGACTCTTCCATGACATACAACCAGCCATCGTCGACCATATCTAGTGGGAGATGAGAAAGAGCCGAACATAGCTGAACATGATCTTTTCCTGGTTGAGTTTTGTCGACGCCCAATTCCTTCGCTTTACGCCACAAACATTTTTTGAAGTGATAAAAGCAACCTACTATTTTCACACCAGGGAAAAAATGTTTGACCGCTTGTATAGATGAAACTTCGAAGTCCATGGTCATTACAGCCGGCTCCCATTCAGGTATCTGGCTTTTTATGAGTTCAAAAAGCAACTTATACGTAGATTTCTTCTTATCAGGTAGAAGTGCGTAAGCTACTGGAACAACATTTACGTAGTCTTCATTACTTCCAACATCTGCATGTATAGTATAGAGTTGATAAAATGACTTAATACAAATTTTAAATGTGCCATCAACATAGAAATGTTTGCACAGTTTAAAATATTTTTTCATTTCTTCACTTGCAAACACAATTACGCGCTTTTTTTGCCCTCTATAGTCAGCAAGCAACAATTTTTGGTACTTTTTTGGTACTTCGACGTCGGCAGCTTTGTGAAAAGTGACTTTTTTTGCTCCAATACCATCGTTTCTTTTTTTGTAGAGTCGCTTTTCTATGTTGTGAAAATGTGGTAATTGTGTAACATAATGTAATCCCTCGTCTTTAAGAACTTCCATATTATTTTCAAACACTTGCGCAACAGGGATATTTATATCCTTTTGAACATCTTCTACACATTTTTGCATTTGGCGGTTCACTTGATCTTTCGCGAAATCAATAGGTTCATGACAATGAGCAGTTTCGTTCAAAATAGTCATCGCATCGACTCTGATTTTTATTGTCGCGTTGCAAACATTTTTTCTTGCACATCGCCAAAGTTTTGAGCCATCTTTGTTTATTCTTTTAAGAATATATTCATAGCCAGCTCTTCGCAAAAGTTCACGTCCTCTTTGTGTGACATCAATATTAAACGACTGTTCACCACGTGAAGTTGAAGGACTTTTTTCATCCATTTTGATAATTCTAAAATCGAAAAAAAAATTAACTATCAGATAATCTTAACAAATGATTTTTTTTGTGATATTAAAAAGTCGCATCAAAGATGAGAAGCAATCTAAAGTAAAAATATATGTAACCACGTCGTTTAACCCCCTTACTAGCTTGTTTTGTTTATAAATAAGTTAATAAAAAATTGTTTTACATACCTGAAGAGTATTAAATGAAGTCACTACACCACCACTTACATCACACAATTTGCAACAAATATTCAGCGCAGTATATTACAACGATCTAAAATGACACTGTCTGATGCAAAACTTGACTTTCTTAAACTGATAAGCTTCTTGTTCGTGATTGGCAGAGCCAGTCATCGGGCGATGCATATTTTTTCGTTTATAACAAAAGGGCTACCTGACCTTGAAATCGACAGGCAAAACGGACTCGAGTTAGAGAGGGATAGTATTATACAATGCCCTTTGTGTGTGTTTTACCTGCATGTGTGAATTATGTAAAAACGGGCTAGCTTAATCTATTACTAAACGCATAGGATAAAATCATGTCTAGAACGAGTCAATGATATTCATATAAATAATTTAGAAATTTTGTTCGTTTGACTGTACCGATTTTGGCTTGAATTACAGATTTTTTTAAGTTATCTATGAGTGGTCCCAGTCGCCGGAAGAAAAATATTTATTTTTTACGGATCCGGCGACTGGGACCGCGGTCCTAGTTAATTGCGGTCCCAGTCGCCGGAAGCCTCGCTACATGAACCGAACTAACCTTTAAAGGGTTGCTGGGTCAGACTGAATGCAAAAGGCGATGGAAGGTGGTGTTGCGGCGCAGCTAAGGAGAACCCTATGTCCACCAGTGGACTGCAATAGACAGAGTTGATTAAACGCAATTGAAAAAAAGATTTTAAAGTCTACGATTTAAAAGGATGAATCCATATCATAATCCTTCCGCAAATACGCTTACACAAACCAACAAAAAACCCCACGTAAGTTATTATTAAAAGAAAAACTAGGAAACAGCGCGAGCACGTTACTAGTCAATTTGGTTACATCAATCATAATCGTGACACGCGATCCGCTTTCATGTAACCAGTTACCACCAACGTTGGTCAGCAAACATTGAGAATAACATACGTTGCTGGTTATGTAGCTAGGCTTCTAAAGTTCTCGGCATCAAACGCAGCATTGGATGGGCCAATCATGTTGGTTTGGTTCCTGTTGGTGAGTTGGTGTAGAGGATGCGTGAAACTAGTTTGCCATAACATTTGCTCGGTACTGTTTCAAATTATATTAAGAGATGGATGATGTTTAAAAATATTACTGTTATGCTTGGTTGATCCATAATTAATTATAGGTTGAAATGGTTTTCTGTTCTACATACAAATACCAGATTGTAAATTGGGTTCCAGAAACATTATGGGCTCATTTCTCGTTTCGCTTTGTAAGCGAGATTTTGAGATAAAATTCACGCAAAACAGAGTGAACCCGCTTTCAAGAAATTATCACCAATCATGAAAAATACTCCAATAGTTTCATAATCCATCAGCTCATAAGTCTCGATCTTACCCAAACTTAAACGACGTCGCAAACTTTTGTTTCCGAATTGTAATATGGAGTGACAATGATTTATAGCACACAAAGCGACCTAACGTCTCTTGAACCCACTAATGCCCCTATTTCAATCACTACCAGTCCATAGCACACCGATTTTCTACAAAATGTACCACGGTTATGAAACTAAATTGCCGAGTCATTTGTGTGGTGTTGCTTCGAGATTTTAGAGATACCTACGTAAATAAAACAGAAACTTTTGTGTTACATTGTTTCCATAATCATGACAAAGGCTATTCTCAAAACTTATTCGTAATGATTCGTGTCAGCTTATATATCTGTCATCACCAGTCATCTACATAAATGCGAACCATTCTTAGCATCTTAACACTTGCATAGCCAGAAAATATTTCTGTTAGTTGTCACTAAAGCCGAGGTCTATAAACGTTACTTAGGTCGTACTTGGACATTTTTCCGAGTTTATCTTTCACTTAAAGGTTGACGTTGACGCGTCCGTGACAGTAATTGGTCAAAGTAACTAGTATAGATTTCGGACTTAAAATCTTGTTACAAAGTGCCATTTCTACATTTGAAAATGTAGAAATTCCTTCAATCCTTCAATTATACTCGTAAAACATTGACGACAGCTACGGAGCCCACCTAACTGGAGTTCGTCTGTTTTTACAGTAAATTCCACCTTATTTTCGCAATGCCTCGTAATGACCCATTGTCTAGGGACCGCGGACGTTACCCGCAATCTGTCGGCATCGTGTTTTCTTGAGAACTTCTTTGTTTTCAACAGATTTCAGCAAACAATTTGTCGTAAATCACGGTTGTTTCATTGCAGTGGTAGATTTAAATGTGATTGATATGATAAGGATCTTAACTTTGAAGATCTCGTAGTTGTTACAAAATATTGGCAATGGACGCATGGTCACGTGGGAATTGTGGCTAGAACCATCATTCGCCTAGCCAACTATGTTGGGTCGGCTTCTAATACCAGTATTTAACATGAAGCGACTGCCTATCTGACCTCCAAAACCCAGCTACCGTGTAACATTATACGACTTGTAAATACTTGACCAAACATTCGGGCTTCTATCCATCCGTAAGCAGTGCTAAAGATATAAATTACACCCGGGACCTACACCGTGCGGAGATACGGAAATGTAGGCTGACAATATCTTTTTCAAACAACAGTCATCCTTTTGCATGTATTTTCAGAAATAACGGCAGTCTAGCCTCACCAAATGGCTACCGAAGAGGCCAACAACTTTTACATTCTCAACAGAATGAAATAAATACAACTAAGTACGTATTCAACGCTAAAGAATTCAGTCACGTTATTATTACTCGTGTCTAGGAATTTGTTACGGTTTGATAAGAAAGAAAACTAGTTACATTTAGAATACCTAGGTCCTAGTCAAATACATAAAAACTATGTAAGAAAAATGAGGTTAGGACAGCACAAATTAGTTTTTGCCATTATCACAAGGAAAACCGTTTAAAGCAACTTGTCGCACCAAGAAAATTCTGCGATAAAAGATGGCTACAAACATATGAAGTAAAACCATTATATTTACTCGGGGTTCCACGAATTAATGGTTTCAAAAATGCACATAACTCTAGAGTTTAATATAAATCATCAACAGCAAAACATGTTCCTTTTAAAAATAACTTTCTGACATTAAAAAGCGAACTCGCAATAAAATATTTTTATGCTCAACGCTACCTGAAGCGCGCATGGTTAATGCATTTAACAGCTACCCATTATCTGATCTAACTTCCAGCCACCAGGATCGAGAGAGACAGAAATACACACTAAAATAAGGTTAAAAAGAGATGGAACCCGCAAATTAGCCCCCTAGCACCGGACGCGATAATTGTAAGACTTGTTTCTCGGAGGATACACATAGTGATTATCTTGACAAAAAGTCTACTGATGTCGTTCTGATTGCTTAGGATGAGGCTGATGTCAGATTAGTTTTTTAATCACTTCCTCTTGTTAACCGTTCCGAAGCAAAAACTGAGTAAATCCTATAATCAAACTCAGGAAACTAGGAAGCTGAAGAGATAATTTGCCTTCAATTCCGAAGTTGGAACGCGAATATAAATGAAATTTTCCTTTTATAAGGAAAAGTTGGCGCAAGCTAACAGCCCTGAACTAATTGAATGATACAAGAAAAGTTGCTCGTGAACGATCCCGCCTGTTGAGTGAACTAGCTGAGCATAATCCCGCAACGAATGAGCTAAGTGCGTAAAATATAAAATCCTTACTACGCAAACCATTTTCAATTACCGTAGGTAACTTTTATGTGTTTTCGCGAGTATTCAGCGAAACGAAAGTTTGAAAACACATAAGAATATGCATTAGTAGGAATCCTTGACCGCGACAAAGCAGTGCAGGTTAGCAAACAAACAAAAAAACTGGGTCAAACTCAGTTCGTTAATGTATGTAGTCGTACGTATGTGAGAATTCACAGCAGCCGAAACCCGACTGGGGTCTGAGCCAAACGCGGCTGTAATCAGCGAGTCTCGAACTAAGTTAATGGAGTTATCACTACCGAAATTCAGTTTTAAATTGGAGTCTGCAATTCATATTTTGTTTATTTAGGATTTAGGCCCTTAGAGCGCGCTTGTTTTAATATTAAATTGTAGGAGGAAATACGATGTTCGGTGAAATTTTAGGTCCTCCTTCAAGGAAAGAAAACTGCCCGAAGTTTTTCTAGGAATTTTAAATTACAAATATAATAGCGTTTGTCCTTGTTAACAATACTATTTGCTTATATACTTGAACATTTTGTACAGAGCTGGAAAAATTAGCAAACAACAATTCTCGTAAAAGACAAAAGAGAAGGAATTGTTGTGAGATTCCTTGTTTGTGCAAATATTGCTGGCATTTGTTGATTGTTTCATTGCTCGGCTCGCAATATGCGCGCTTGTGGGTTTAGGTTCTGTGTTTAATTTGTAGTTTCTGCAAAGTTGAATGGTTTATTTGAGTTATTTGATTTTAATAATAGGCTGGAGAGAAAATCATGCCTCTCGTCAGTAATAATGTTATTGTGAATGCCTATATAGCTTCAACCATTCAGAACTGTCTATATCCAAACTGTCTAAACGCAAACTTTTGACTTATCTTTCACTTTTAATGGGGAACTTCAGATAATGTGGTAGATTATCCAGTAATTTAATCATCAGAAAAAAACAATTCACTAAATGCTCTTCAGCTTTCCTCGAGTATGGTATTATAAAGATCTAAAACCAACGAAGTGTTACGAATGGTAACCTAGCACAGTTAGCTGCAGGTCTTGAGTTTATGACAGTTCATTCAAGACTAGAATAATTTAATCGTAAAAGAAAATGTTCGCCACGGAAATGGTAAAAGAAAAAATATGAAATCGAGAGGGAGACGTCTAGATGTGAATTGGGCAAAAAATATATTTGGCACAAAACAGCGGTATCTTTGCCGCTAAGTAGACATTTTAGTAAATTATTGCTCAGAAATACGTAGCCTACCCTACGTGTTTCTTTTATTGTATTTTAGATGTATCGCGTTTCTCAAAACCTTATAAAAGTCTGATGAGATTTTTCTGCCAGATGATTGTACAATGTTTCTTTGTTAAATGTTTTAACATTATATTGACCAACAAATAGCCTGAAGATTGGAACGACGTCGTCTAGCGAATTACTTTTTAAATTAGCTATTGGAATGTTACCGCGTAATTTGTTCAAATTGTTATTGGCCTCAGCATTTGAGCGTAGGCCAATATTATTTTGTGAAAATTCTGGGAAATAAATCCCTAAGTTATTTCTTAAGTTCCCGGGATCTAAAATGGAACATTAATTTCCTATGTAGACAATATTACAATACAGTTCTTGAAACGAAGAGTAAAACTAGCTTCTTGAAATTAATTATTTTGCGAGGTTTCGGTTAAGTATTTAGTTACTCGCTTTTGCCCGCGGCTTTGCCCGTCTGGATGTCGCCAAATCGGCGGAAATTTACTATCAGGATAAAAGTATCCTATAACCGAGGACAAGTTATATCCGTGAGTCAAATTTTATTTTATTGTCCGAATCAATCAAATCTTTAAAAAGTCTGATATTGTGGATAAATTATACAATTTCCAATTACGGGATTGGATCGTTTGCGTACGTCAGGGGTCACGCAGAAATGTCAATCTAACCGTTTGTGACCACAGGCTGGTGGGCGGAATTCGGAATGGGCCACAAAGCATGTACGAATTGTACATAGCTCTGTTGTGGTGGATCGTTACGTTGTCAAATTCCGACTGAATTAACGTGCATTGGATCGAATGTGGTCCTTGTTTAATATGACGTTAGTAAGCTGGTGTTATTTACTTTCATTTATAAGTGGCAGTTGAGTTAGTGAGTTTTCGTACGCAATGCTGTTTTTTGATAATGCTAGTATACATTTAAATGCTAGTGGTAAGGTGTAAGTTTGCTCGATAATTTACTGGTTAAATTGTGACCTCGAATAGTTAAAAACTGCAAAGAAGTTTAATTACTGCAGTACTTTCTGTCGCACGAAGAAATTGGCAAGAAACACTATTTTCGCGTCTACCCGTTCCAGTTACTAAAACCAAATTGCTTTAACATAATAATATGATATTCTAATACTCAAAACTTTCCCCTGTTATAACTTCAAACAGTTGCAAACGAGAACCTTCGCATCCTTCAAAGTTTCTGCTCGAACTAAGTCGATATTGCTGCGAACATTCTAGACCTATTCCGGTAATAATTTGCCACAAGAACGGTGTTGTATGGGAGGTTCAAGGACCGTTAGTGGCCCCATACCAGTTTATCCAGTGCAGCACTTAGGACAGCCAGTGTAGCCCAGCTGCCGGGTATCGGGAAGGTTCGCCAGATGCTACATAACTATTAGGACTGTCCCAACTATTTAAACTAGGAGTAGGACTTTTTGTACGTATATTGATTAATATCGATGACAGTTTAAAGAACATCTTGGAGGCAGTTTTACAGGTTAATTGTGGCAGTAGCCTTCTCAAATGTCACAAAGGGTTTTAAGTGTCTGCTCACCAAAACGATGGTAGTAAAAACTCCACGACCGACAAATAATTTCTTTGTAGGTAATAAAGTTCGATCAGCTGTGCCTTCCGTTTTGAGAGGTAGAAATGAGAACTGTCCAAAATGTCTCTATGCTATTGGAGGTTGTTCCAAAGTTTTCTATTGCATATTTTTCTATTGATAGGAACTTACAAAGGAATGGTTTCAACAGAACAACAGAGCCTTTGAATTAAAATATTGCTGAATGTTTTAAGCATTTCCAAAGGACTCCTTCGAAATAACTAAATATTTTGCGACCGGAAAGGGTCGGACCTTCACCGTTATTTTGTCATTACGACTTTATATGCATGCTGCATGGAACTCGGAAGGAAGTTGTGCCTTTTATGTTCACTAGCTTTTGACCGTGGCTTCGTTCGCATATATGTCCGAAAATATCTTAAGACAACGTACTACCGGGATAAAAATAATCCTATATTCTACCCAGGATACCCATCTGTAAAGTTCACAATCAAAGACATTCAAATATTTGAAAAAACTTACATTCGTGCGTCAAAACCGAAAATGTTCGGGATCAAAATTTTTGTATGAAAATATTCCCAATGTCCACTCTATTGGTCTTTTAAATCTCTTTGTTCACAATGATCGGTGGAGTGTTTCAGTCGTGTAAAGGTAACGGACAGACAGACTGACTTTCGCATTTAAAATTTAATTCGACCCGTCCCAGTTTCGCACGGGTGCAACATTTTTATTGGATTCGGTGGATTTTCCAAATAAAACTTTTCACACAAACCTTGTCCTGAAAACTAAGAACTCGACGAAAAAAAAACAGCCACATTGGTCGAGCCATCATCAAATGATGCTCCGTCATACATGCAGCAATTGATACAAGACCGATAGATGACTATGAAGTATGGCATGGCATTAAATTATGACATACATACAACTATTGTTTCTATTACTACAATATGCGTAGGTACTCTTTACGATGACTACCTACTAGTTGATTGGCTAACAATAATGGATAGTCTTTTCATTCAAACATATAATGAACGCGAAAGTATTCTTTATATTCTGCTGCGATGAGTATTGTCTCTCATTCTGCCGATCTGTTTGCGAATGAATGAAAACAGGATATGTATAAGTATTTATATAACCATAGGGAACGAATTTTCATAGGCATATAAAATAACATTACGCCTATAACCGCCGAAGGGTAAGGTATAGGTGTACATTATAGTACACCCACATTTCGCCACTTATGTTTAAGTCCCATGTAATAGCGAGCCTATTGCCATCAACCGGGCATAAATTCAGACTCCGTGGCTGCTACTGAGAAATTCCTGATGGGAAAACCCAATCACGCTTTGCCCTCGAGGACCTCGTGCTCAGCCGTCGTGCTTGTGACCACCAGACCGACGTGGCAACGACGTGGAATCATATGCATATAATGTTCTTGAAATAACTTCTACCGAACGAAATTGCGTCTTACGAAGTTTGATTAATAGAGAAATGGCGAGACAAGTGAGTAAATAACACATGAACTAGTTTCCGTTAATACACTCCGCAGTAATACTAGTCGAGCAAAATGATATACCGATAATTGACCTATATTCTACTGCGGATCAGACACACAATACTGTTAACATACTTACATAATTCTTTCAGACATTTACGGTTTTCTGAGTTCAAATAAATAGCGCGACTGCAAAGCGTGGGGTTAGTGTGAATGGGTTTCCCTGCGTAGTGTTTCAACCCTTTGTCCACATATTTCGATAAAACAAATGGCTCGTTTTGAGATATGAGCTACTAGCTGAAAAATCTGTTTATTTAAGAAACAACAATTATCTGTAAAAGCCCGGATTGGCGAATAATGCGAGAAACGGTACACCCTTCTTCAAAAAAAATGTACTCATTACTTTGAACAGTATAAGTTAGTTTAGTTACTTAGTTTTACGTTTGTGTATTGTGTGTGTAATTTGTATGGTGTAGGGTAAAAGCCGGATAGTTGCCCCACTTTTCGAAAAAGCTTTATTTTTTTAAAATATGAACTCGCAGAAAAAAAATCAGTATGTATCTCACAACCATAGAGTAAAGTAATATAACGGGTATAGAGAGCCCCCTCGCAGATTTTTTTGAAGACCGCTAATGTCAATTGATCGGATAAATAGCGCCATCTATTATCGCCATCCACAAACTTGTGATATATATAGCTATAACTAGCTACAGTTACTACCTATGCATTGGTGCCTATACTTTAGGCTTCCTTACTATTTTACTTGTTTTCAAGTAGATAAACTTTTACTTAATTTTGTTTTCTCTTTATTAACAAAATCATAGTAAAACTTTATCAAATTAAAAACTAGCAAATTAGTAAGGAAGCATCAATTTTAACAGGTACACAGGAGATTCATAAAAAAAAACAACTTTTCTTTTACAAAATTACTTACTTATTTATTTATTTATCTTGTGTTTATTATTATAAGCCTGCGCTGCTGTTTAAGTTGCATCCTCACCATGGTATGTGATTTTACCAAACAAAATCCGGTTAATTGAACGATCGGTGGATTAATTTCACGAAGAAAGGCACAAACATGGGACGAAAATTACAAACAAGCGCAAGCGCAAGGAGTAATCGCCATATTTGTGACCTGACAATTTGACAATCATTACCAGATCAATAATAAAATTCACTGTTGTTATTGTAATTATTACGCTGCTTGTTATCTACACAAATATTTGAAAATAGTTATAATACTTGTTATATAGAATGATTAGGTAATTCAATTATATTAAATTTATTAATTTTGTAGTCACAAATTATATTTGTATCGGTGGTTTCGCCATCTGTAGTGACTTAAAGTAACTAATTGTTTAGGATGGGGATAACAGATGTCGCATTTTGAAAAAAAAAACCCAAATCTGTTAATGTATGGAACTGTCCTACCCCTGCTCACAACGTAGGTCTTTTATCTTCTATAAAAGTCTATTTTTGTATACATAATTAACAATGGTTTTGAATAAATACTGTTTTATTTCATCTCTCAAAAGAGGGATAGTTGCCTACTATGGCGGATAGTAGCCTAGCGTGGAAAATGCTTCGGCGGATACTTGCCTCGTGCGGGGATAGTAACCTCGGTATGATTTTTATTTTGTATAGAAAGAAATTTATATCAATTTAAGTAATCTTTATTATTTATTTAACAACAACAGTAATTGTTTCTCCTTTTTCACCGGAAGTAACTGATTTAACTGCTTTAGCACCTTTCTTAGCTAATACTTTACCAATTTTATTATTGAGTTGCACACCGGTTTCATCCATGTTAAATATTCTATCTGGCTTATCCAGCAAATTATTCTCAGTTAAAATAGTTGTTAAGAGTTTGAAAAAATTTGCAACTTCTGTTCTGTTGAGACCCTTCGCTCTTTCAACTGATAAACCCTCAGCTTGTCTCAAAGCTATTTCAGGATTTCTTTGCGAGGCATTTTACTTATCTAGAATAAATATGTAAAACTGAAGTAGATATTTATTAAATTTCCAACAAGTTAAGAGTCAAAGTAAATTCGAAAAAACAACAAAAAAATAAAATCCGTCTTTGCTTGTTAAGAAATTTTTAGTCACTCTTGGGGCAACTATCCGCGACAGTATGTAGGGCGACTATCCTTTTTGATACGTATACTTGCCCTTTTTATTTGCGAAATAAATAAAAATTATTTAGCAATAAAACATAATAAACAGTGTCATTTAATATCTATTGCATGCAAAGAAAAAAAAAGTTGACTGAAACCACGATCAGTAATAAAAATATTCAATAGAAATTATTTACCAATATAATTATAACGTCCGTCAAAGTTTCGCCGCGGAAGATTTTTACTCTCACGGACAAAACACGTGCGTATATTCCGATGGTTTACGCAGCAGTGAGACCTGCGGGGTGGTCACTACTTATTGTAGTAAAGCACCAACACAACTTATAATTTTAACATAGTTTATTAAAAACCGGGGCATGTATCCGTCCGAGGCAACTATCCGGCTTTTACCCTACATAATAAAGAATAGTCTATTGATCTATCTTTAATGAACCTTTAGTGAATTATAAATGCTATAAGAAAACGCATGGTCAACCTACCGTCTAATGACGTCTCGAAGAGGTATTAACTGAAAGCTAAGTAAATTGTGGTGCAATAAAGTCAACATCGAGCTCTTTAGATTGCTTGTAAGTTTATCGTGAGCTAATGTAACTTATGTATTACATTAAGCTGGTACTCACTTCGCTTGTGTCTTAACATTACAGCAAATGACCACATTCGTTCTATAATCTACGCGAATGTATTTACTTAAAATGTAGTTTTAGTTATGTCGCTTTATGCTCACACTGAGTACCTAACACTTAAACTAATGTTAATAAATTTTAATTATCTGGTTGAATTTCATCTTTCGATGTTGAGCCGAGCGTTCGAAATCGAACAGTTTGCTGTTAAAGGCGTTTAGGTGTAGGAGTATTAATGAATCTTACTTGGTAGGTACGTATTTGGCATTTTTGTAAAGCATGGAAGTGCCCTTTCAGAAACATTGGGTGACGAGTTTCTTTTGACAAGGGTATTCTACTGCCTACAGCATCTACATAACATCACGCCTGTAATCCCCGAAGGGTTAGCAGAGGTGTAGGTACCTAATAGTACACCCACATTTCGCCAGTTATGTTTTAAGCCCCATATAGGTAATAGGGGGCGAGCCTATTGTCATCAACCTGGCACAAATCCCGACTCCGTGGCTGCTACTGAAAAATTCCCGATGGAAAAACCCAATAACAATTTGCCCGACCCGGGTATCGAGTCCAGGACCTTATGTTCAGCAGTCGCGAAGATCAACGAGGCAGACAGTAGCAGTGGTAGTAATACGAACCTAGTTCAAGTGATTCCCACGACATGCCGACCCGATAAGGCCTGATAACAGTGTAGGTACCTTCGTGTTTACTTTTGATTCCCAAGCTATGATATCAGTCAAGACACGTGTGAAACATGAATGTATTTAATAACAATAATAGATTTTTAAGCTAGAAAAATGCATGAATAACAACTAAGTTATTTACCCACGTTCTTTCAACCTTAAATACACGTAATGCCAACAGTAACTTACAATTGCATGTTTATTTATTTTTAAGATGAAAATAGAAATAGTAATACAAATTTCTAAAAACCTTTACTATATTTGTTTAGATAAAAAAATATATAAATAAGTGTAATGAATAGAAAAGGGACTTCAATGGATAATAGGAGCGTAACCTTGCAATAGAATTTTGACAGACATTTATAACTTAGAAATTGTTTAAGGACACTATTTTGTTTTTATACAACACTCTTGCATATTTTATTTCTTGATGAATCACATCAAATAATATATTTCCTTCATCATCATCTGCCGATCCTTTTCCCAACTATGTTGGAGTCGGCTTCCAGTCTAACCGGATGCAGCTGAATACCAGTATTTTACATGGAGGGACTGTCTATCTGACTTCCACAACCATACTGTTGGGTGAAGTGATACCACAACCCAGTTATTACTGTAATTTTTCTTCATCATATTATATTAAATAGATAAAAGAAAGTTTTCATAACACCACAATATCAACATACCATTGCATAACCCACATTAAACTTGTACGACACCAGTAGCAAAATAATTGAGCTAAACTACAACATCCTGCAATCAACAAATTACATTAATCTAACATTATAAAGTGTAAATTGCCCGCATTACACACACTGCACATCAATCAATATTGATAACATAACATAACATCACGCCTTTATTTCCCTGGAGGGTTCCGCAGGGGTGTACAAATAGTACACTCACAATTCAACAGCTGATTTTGTTTAAGTCGTATGAAAGAGGAAGTGAGTGTATTGGTATTGAACAGGGGCATTCTGAACTTCAGGCTGTAAATCAGGAACTCTGGGCTGCAACTGAGAAACTCCTTACATTCCAAGAGATAATACAAGTATCATTTTACTCAAATTGGAATCAAACCCAGGGCGTCGTGCTCAGCAAATAGCCTGTGCAACCACGAGAGCAATGAGGAAGTACAGTACTAACACCAATCTCATGCTGTATACTGGACTAGGTGAAAGGATTCTAGTAAGTGGCATACTGTAGTTTCTGCTAAGGAAAAAGGTGTTTATGTGTGTGTGTATATAAAGTTTAAATTGCTTAAATTACACACACTGCACATCAATCAATATTATTGATGTTCTGGTATATATCTAAATGTTATAGATATTGATAACACCGGTAGTGCTGCAATTAATAACTAAAGATAGCAGACATATCAGTTTCAATTATTCACGTTTCTAATTGATAAGGTTAGGTGATAGGGATTAGTAAAATGAAGTAGGATTTTTTTCAAGACTTCCTTGTTTATGATTGTAATGGTTTTGAGTGGTCTGTCTGCGGTTCTAATGGTCATCAAGGATTTTTAAGTATATCAGTGAGGTGGATTACGGTCCACTCCTTTATAGAGAAGACGCATGTGTGGCAAAATTATAAGCCCACTATTAATCAGCTGATTATTTAAGTCAGGTATCAGGCAAAATTTTTAAATTACAGTATTATAAATTATAATATTTATTAAATTCTTTAACCTTTTGAATGCCAGAGCATAAACGCACACGCGTGCCCTCCACGCCAGGCCACAATCACCGCACACATAAAAAATACCTACAAAAAGAATAGTGATTTTACAACTTTATCGTTAAACAATAATATTAAAGAGACAAGACAAGAGCTTAAATATTTAAGATATACAAATCAAAACACACAAAAGTAATAATTTAATTGTTTATTTCGTGTTATAGCGTATCACATTTTTCGTCACATATTGGTGTTGTTGGCGTACAAGGCACGCACTTGCTTGTCACGTATGCGACAATGGCGTTCAAAAGGTTAAGTACACAGATGTACCTAGGAAGATACCTAATGTCATAGGCAATTCCTACCAGTCCACCTTAGGGTTCTTAAAGATGCTCTGTAAGTCTATGCTCATCTTTACAGATGCTGTTGAAAAGTGAGTAAGAACGAAAGTAACTATTATGTGTGTTTATTTTTCACCTTCTCAACTAATGAGAACAGTTTAGGTTAAATAAAGAAGTGGAATTGTCACTGGATCAATTAATTAAGAATATCAACAATTATTTGTGAACTAATAACATTGAAAACCAATTAGCAGGGAGCTTTGTGGCCGTCCATTGATTGACGTGGTTTAATGAAGTTTATTGTATTATGTTATAAGTATGGTCTGATTAAGTGTTTCTATTTTATAGTGACTATGCAAACTTACTGAAGTATTTGCAATACTTTTTCATTGATAGGTACAGGTGAATAACATTCCTAAAAGATTAAGATAAGATTAGATTCTAATTGGATATTTCTTCATGTAGAAGAGAACTTAAAAATAACTGTTTGGCTATGTAACTTAGAATATACGCAACCAGTAGTGGTTCATACTGTATTTTTCACTTTGAATATTGTTTCCGATGCCATGCCGCGTTGGAACAAATTCAAATTTTAAACGTTTGTGTTCAACGATGCGAGAAACTTTATTTGATAACACGATACCAAGTATTTTATTCTTCGACCGTATGCCTTCAATCACGTAATACATTACTTCCTTATAAAAGGGCAAACAACACAAAAACAGTTAGACCCTGAATGCAATACTTACACAAATAAAAAATGAAAACAAAAAATACTTACCGATACACGTTGTCCACTTTCTTGTAAATATCCAATACTGGCCTCCACAAAACTTTGCAAATATTCTCACAAAACACACACTGTATGTTTGTCCAATTTTGTTGTATATTTCATTCAAAAATGCAAGGAAAATCACGACAAAAGATTTTTGAAACGATACACACTACCTTTCGTTTGTTGATTTGACATTGACAATAACAAATTGACTGCTGCTGAAGTGCTGACATTTGATTTGCTACTAACTTCACACACTTGGTCGGTAAAACAGGAGTAAACCGTTTTGTTTTAGCATTATTTAAATAATTAACATTTCTCAAGCAACTTAATATATTCTTACTAGTATTTGAAGATTTCAAACTAAAATTAAGTTTTGGCATTTCATTTTATATTTTGTATAACTGCTTATAACGAATGTTTTGTTTTAAACAATAACGAGTGTTTCTTTTTTTATCCTAGATGGCGTTAAAAGCGTTTCAGCAATTAGTGTTGCAAACCACCGAGAGATGTCACTAGACACTGAAATTCAAGTGGAAACACGAAGTAAAAAGCGATTTTAGTTCGCGAACTTTCATATTTATTCGATTCTAACAAAACATAAGTGAAAAAATTCTCATTTGGGATCATTCTAACAAGTTGATAATAATAATATAAGGTTAAGGCCATTAGGCTCAAAAATCTAGATGTTATAATTACTTTATATAATAGAACATTAACAGTAATGTATATAATAATAACAGTATGTCGTGATGGCCCAGAGGTTAAGACCTCGCCTCTCATGCATGAGGTTGTGGGTTCAAATCCGGGTAGGTACCAATGTGACTTTTTCAATACATATGTACTTTTCTAAATGTATCTTGGACATAACATAACAGACATCGGCGAAGGAAAAACAACGTGAGGAAACCTGGACTTATGATTAACATAAGTCTGAAATCGCTAACCCGTCTTGTGCAAGCGTGGTGATCAAATGCTCGTGCCTTCTCTGTCTGTATGAGAAGAGGCCTTTGCCCAGCAGTGGGACAGTTACAAGCTGGTGTTAATAATAACACTATTCCACCTTTACTGATTTATTTATCAAATCTTTTTTTAGGATCCAAATAAATAAAATATCTAAGCTTTGTCCAAAATATTTGTGGTCTTGTAGGTGTAAGTACCTAGGTACCTACCTTGTGAATCGAATGAAGTTCCCACCCGTACGCAAAATACGCGCTTCGGACGTGGAGTTGCGGACACCAGCCTGTTAAACAATACAATACAAGTAGTTACCTACCTACTTACGCGTATCCCCAGTTTCTATTTTTCTATTTCCTCCAAGCCTATGTGGGTAAGTAGGTTTTTACTTAACTACCTTAAACTTTATAAACTAATAGGTAAGTAAGCACTTGATTTAACATTTTTCTTTTTTTTTTGTTATGTATTACGTCGGCTAACATCCACCGCCTGGGGCACATCCGCACGATTACTCTGAACTTCTGGCTTGGCTCTCTGTTTCTGGGCTGGCGGATCTGAATGCCCAGTGTGGCATCGATCCGCTTATGCCCGAGAAGTAGATGTAGCCCATATTGAAACATGCTGAATAATCACTGGCTGCCTCAAACCAACACCATTAGCTGCAATATATCCGCTCGCAGGAGTGGCTCCCCCAGAGGTACGAAGCGAGGTTACCTGCTGTTCTGAAAATAAACAGCAGACAGACAAATGTCACCATATGTACAATAGGTACACCAAGAGGCAGGCTGAAGAGTCGGAAGAGCTTCCTTAGGTCGACTAATTCATTAGTCGACAGCAAAAGGGCTAGTGAAGCAAAAAAAAAAGATGTCAGTCATCCCCATCCGACACATTATATCGAAGTTGCTGAAAAGCTCCCAGCGGGATACCTGCGACCATGGGTCCATGGCCCACCTGGAAGACCCTAAACCGATTGCGAAGCCAGATAGAGCGCTGTAGACACAACTTGGTTCGGTGGGGGTACTCCGATGAAGCAAGGTGTGACTGCGGTGCCCCAACACAAACTATGGCTCACCTCCTGTCCTGTTCTGTGTAATTCCACCTGCACTTTGAGGGACCTGTCCGAAGCCACCGCTAACGCCATCGAGGTTCGCAGAAACGCAGAGTTCTGGTCAAAATTAATTTGATTTATAAAAAAGGGAATCATCGACACGACGAAGAAGATTTAACTTTTCCCGTCCGACCAATATTTGAAACAAGGCAAGCAAAATTATTATCCTGTTGCTAACATTTTATTTTAATTTGTCCACATCACGGTATGCATGCGACAGACAAAACTGAAAAAGTATCAACCTACTATTTAAATTGTGGCCTATTATTTAAATTGAATTACCCTTCTCTATGGGGAAGTAGTTCCTACCCAGGTTGGTACACATTGTTGGGTGGGAACCCTTCCTACCTAGATATAAGAGTAGAGGCTTATACATCCATTAACGGTTGCTGTCTTTTGTGTGAACCAGGTACATAGTACTACGACTCTCTGTCTTGCCCTATGCCCTGATATATAGACAGAGCAGCCCCAGGCTCTTTTTAATGCTGCTACATGAGGCGCAACCCTAACTCCTTAAGTAGTTCATTTTTAAAGGGGGATAGGTACGAACCTAATTCAAAGAGAAAGGCGGTTTAGCTAGTCAATAAGGCTAGAAAAGCTAGGCTTAAAGCTGCCTAGTGCTTGCTTTCAGATAGAGGTAGGTACCTGTGTTTTTGAAAGGTTGAATGTTTTTAAAGTCTTTATAGCGCCAGAAGTCCATGAAGCTAATTGATTCACTGAAGGCTAACTTTACTACTTAGAGTAATTTATTCAAACCGTGATTTTAACCAATGTTTCCAAAATATCGTCATTCATTTCTGTCCATATTTTCCCAAATTTACAAAGCTTGCAGCCATAACTTCATCAATGTCAGAGTACAATACATAGCTAACCCTTCGGCAGCTACAAAAATCAATGACACGTTCAACCAGAACTTAATACCCAAAAATGTGTTACCAGGCAACGTGCAAACGGCATTCTATATACCTAAGCGTAACGCACTGTATCTATTATAAATCACATGTTCTGTATGTACATATGTGTTGTTGTTAAGGGAATAAAGACATAAATCACGAAAGGTCAGTACTATATACCTAGTTAGTTATGTAGTAAATTGCTTTGATGATAGTGTACTATGCACGCCTTGGCGCTTGGTCGATTTTTCGAACGTATGAGGGGAAAGATGCTTTGTAATCTATTTTGAATGAAAACGTGGTGATTGAAATGGGTTTCGTACGGTTAATTATTATAGAAAAGGTTGTATGGTGTAGAATGTTATTAAGATTCTATCGAGAAATTAGAATGGTTTGTTAAATTGGTTTTTGTAGAGGTAGAGAATAGGCTTGGAGAAATTATTGACCAAATAAAAGGGCTTCGTTCTATGGCCATACTCATTTGAGGTGCTTGAAAGGTTTATTTTTGTTAATAATTCCTTTTAGGCCCTGGTTACATAATTTTACACTTTTGCTTAACCAAGCAAACCTAACTAGGTATGTACTTACAAATAAATCAACGACTTATTTTGTTTCACTACCTACTTATACTTTTACTTGTGTTAGAAAAAAGGAACTAATTTATTTGTCTTGACAGTTTGAGACACAACCAGCCTCTTGAATTCTCTCGATGTGACGAACGTTACTCTGTAGGTCTTTGAAGCTTTTAAGATACCTTCTTAATCCTTTTGAGCAAATCTGAAATAAAAACCATGTTCTCCAATCTGTACTATTTGGCTTCAGATAGAGAGGTATTTGCAACACCAAAATCCTGATAAAAAAAAAATATTCATTAAGTAATTATCGTTACTTCTAATTGTTCTGAAATAATTAGGTATAAGCACAAGCACCCATTTATATTTTTGTCGTATATTTCTTGTTATTTAAACATTAACAAAAATCAATGCAAAAACACAAAAAAAAACAGACAGAAGTGACATTTCTTGCATCAAGTCAAAATATCCTGTAAGTAGTAGCCAGTGTTTGTACCTGATTGAATTCCGTTTCCACTGCGCTATTGCCGGAGACTGTCTTCCCTCAGTCTACCAACCATCAGTTTTATACCCCAATGGTTCATACCCAAACCCATAAACCTATCATAGAGCCCCCCATAAAATTCCCAAAACGCTTAAAAACTATACAAAAATGTATTTATTTGATAACATATGGGGACGTCGCGTGCCGTACCCAGCCATACGAATTTATATGTAAATGTGGACATGCATGGCTCATACGTGCATTTATATCATCCGTAACTGATAAAACGGTAATTTAAATAAAATAACCGGTTTTATCGTTATTTTAACTGTAACGTTATATAAAACGATATTTTCCAGAAGCATCAATAGATATGCAGATGCCTAAATACCTATTTATGTTTACGTATATGTATTATCGTTTTATTTGAACGTTAACATAACAACCCTTTAGTTTAATCTATGGGTACTTGATTTTGGGGGAACCCTTCTCAAAATGTTGATAGTAAATCAGAAGTTCCGTGTTTTATGAAAATTAAGCAAGTCACGGTCGGTTTAGGCACGTGTAACGTGAATTGATCTACAACCACTGCTCTAGCTTGATAATTTATTGAATATCCTGGTAATACCATTGATCAGTTTTAAACTTATCTATGCTTTACAGATTTATGTAGAGGTGGGGTCAAGTTTTCCAACTGTTTATATCCTTTGACTTTTGGAAATTTTATTTACCGTTACTTTCTTAACTACTTACCACTAAAAATGATTCATACTAATCTTACATCATCAGAAGAAAAGCTGCCTACGAATGACTACATTCTTCCATATCTTTTATTGAATATAAGGAGAAATAAAATCCGTATTTGAACACCCCGCCCTTCAGAGAGGCTCACGGCACGCATAACATGGCATCTTTATGTCCCATCTGTCGCTATTGCGTGATTTCTTACTCTTTGACTGACACGGCTGCACAGTCGTATTTGAACGGCCTATCTAAGTTGAAAATCTAAAGAAATGAAGCTTAAAAACACGTAAAGTATAAGCAAGTGCAATATTTTGACACCAGCGGTTTATGGGAAAAAGAATTGAATTAAAGGGAATAAGCTGTGGTTTATGAAGAAAAGAGTTTAAATAATGTGACTAGCAGGTATGAGTTTGAGGGGTGCATAAAAATATCTTTTTGTATTAGGTAATAGTAAGTCATAATGGTATTTTGCAGTAGAAATTATGACTTTTCTTATTCGTCCGCTGTTCTTTTCTGATTAATTTCTTTCCGGGATCCAAAACAGTTGAATCTTCATTTCCTCGTCAGTTTTCTGGTGGTCACCACTGTTGATTCTGGTTTTTAAGAGTTGCAGTGGTTAGGAAGATGTTCGATGTTGACCGAGACTACGCACAAAGCCGGTTTTATAAGTGGACTTTGGATTGGCATCGTTGTGAAAGGATTAGGAAAGAGTGTGAACCTTCGACTAATGCAATCCATAAAAAAAATAAAGAAACATGAGGTTTGACAGTTAAGATCCACAGATATTCCTTAGCCGGAGAGGCAATGTACCTACTGTTTTTCCATATGACGAATGGCTTTTTGTCATGTCATCCATATATGTTATATTTGGGACACATAAATCAGCACAACAAATCCGATTTTTCACATACAAAACCGAAATTACCTACGCACATGAAAAAACTTTATCTAATCTGAAGGAAAACTTAGAACTATTTTACCTGAAGTTTTAGTCATATGTCATGCGTCGGAGCCCGTTCTATTTTCAAAATTAAATCATAAGCGACGAATAGCGTGTTGCCAGACTACCGACATCGATAAAATGGATGTCAGAATGACTTTAATGCTGGCTGTATATTTACTCCTTCCTTGCTTTTGAAAGATTGGACTCATGATGGATGCCGTTTGTCATTTGTTCTATATTCCGGTTATTCGAATTTGGAAAACTTTGTGAATGATTGGAGATTATTCAAATCGTGTGATTTGTTTTGAAACACAGTCACTCGGTTTTGTGTGGCATCAAAATTGATATCAGAAACTTTAAATATTGTTGGGATTTTTGTGACACCTTTCTAAATAATTATAAAATTAGGTACATCATACTTGTCGGAGATTGCAAGATGCTCCAGAATCCCGATTTCAAGCAGAATTCGCTTTTTCTTTCGAGATTCTAACGGTATGAGACCTTCAAAACGCTATCCAAGTAAAAAAGATAAGTCAAGACATATCTAACAACACAATATTTACTTCTTAGAAGGTTACTGGAGGTACTGGGGAATAAGTACCTGCATATTTTCAGAACCAAAAACAACGATATCGTTTTCCTTTACAACGCCAACCACCCAAGGTTCTTTCACGTAACACGTCGATCCAACTTTATCTAGTTACTAGTGGCAGCAGCAAGAAACTTGGTAATTAAGCATTGTATCAGCACAGTAATCGGCAGTCGACGGTGCCTCGTACCAACTATTTGAACTGGGTTAGCACGTTCTTCTACAGATATGCATTATCATGACTAACCACTTTGCCACGAGATACACGTTCAAGCGTCACGCGTGTAGCGTTAGCAACTGTACTTGTTTTCGCATGGCGGTAAGTAAGAACTACAAAATGTCACCTTCTACGATCCTTATACGCTTCTTGCATCGCCCACGTGGCAACATCAGGCAAACTTACTACTATTGTGGGTATAGGTAGAGTGGAATTTCCTGAGTTACCTTTTGGCCACGTCACCCGTGTTGTGTTGACGAAAGAAACGCTGCTTGGACCTTGCCACGAGTGATGGCAACGCGACTTGCCGAGTGGCGGTCCTCAACAGCAAATAAACAACGCCGACACACGCGCTTGTTGCTTAATGCTAGACGCATCGCTCGCGATCGTGGATCGGGCGCTAACGGGGGACGAAAGAATCCGCGGTATGCTACATGGTATGCTAAAAATAAAGCTAAGTTAAACGCTTTCATGTGTTGGAAGCAACGGCGGATCATGGGGGTCATGACCCCCCCCCTGAGCTGGTTCCACGACTTAGGTGGAACACGAACGTTTGCGACCAATCATAAAAACTATAATATTTTGTGGCCATCAAAATATATCGTTACGTGGCCATCGCGACGATGGTAAATTGCTGAACTATGACAGCGTAGTAGCCGATGAAGGGAATTTTAGAGCCCTTTTAAAATTCCGTATTGATTCTGGCGATATTGCATTGCAGCAACATTTAGAATCTTCATAATCTAACATCACGTACATCAGCAAGACCGTACAAAATGAGTTGATACATGTTTGCGCAGAAATCATCCAGGAAAACATTTTACAGAATGTGCGGGAAGCTAAATATTTTTCAATTTTGTTCGATGAAACAACAGATATATCACATATCTCACAGCTGAGCCTATCATTCCGATATTTGCATGATGGTATTATTAAGGAACATTTTGTGACTTTTTGTGATACCTACGATGCTCTTAGACGTGAAGACAACAATTCAGGTGACATAGAGCCTCGATTGACAGGTGTAGCATTGGCGAAAATCGTTGAAAATCTGTGTACCAAATTTAACTTAGATTTATCTTGGTGTGATGGTATTGGAACTGACAGCAGCTCGGTTATGGCATCAGATACAAAAGGTGCAGTGCAAGAATTGATGAAAATAGCCATTCATGCTAAACGTTGCCCGTGCAACAACCATGTGCTCAATAAGTCATTGGCAAGATCATCCAAAGTAGTTTCCTGTCGCAATATATCTAGCACAATGAGAAAAGATTTATTACGTGTTAAGTTTTTCAAGTGTACAACAAAGAATAAATATTTTTAAGTACAGTACTTACGTAGGTACATTAATAAAATACCTACTTTTGCTTGTATTTATTGTTATCAAAATTAAATTATGAGTTCTTGACTTGACCACGACTATGTGACCCCCTCCAGGCGCCAAAGCTGGATCCGCCCTTGGTTGGAAGAATGTATAACTTCGGAATTCAATGTTTTCTTTTTGGGTTCCGTAAAGAAAAACTGATTCTGATTAAACTAGGAATTGGGTCTCTGTATGTTCTACTTATGAGATGCTTATGTCCAACAATGGATCCACTTGTATGATTGAGTCTTTTGTTTTGACGGCGGCAACGCTTTTTAAAATACCCGTGTTCATACGCATCACGAATCGTGAAAAATGACGGAAACCTATTAAATCACGTAACGTCTTTTAAAAACCAGGTACGTCAAAAAACACGCATCGTGTTTTTTTGTGACGGATTCGTTGATGCGCTCGCTCCCGAAAAATTACGGAACTAATGTGAACACCAATCCGTTTTTTTTGCCGGATCGTGATAAAACACGATTCCGTATGCAATGTGATCGTTCATCCGGCATGACGTATCGTGTTTTATGACGGATCGTCAATGATGGAAGCCGTGTGAACGGGCTGTAACTTATTTCTTTAGGTAAAATAAAAGCCTAAAAAAACAGAGCCTATTACATGGAATTTAAACAATAAACATGTACGATGATGCAGTACAAAAGGTACCGAAACACATAAAACTTATACCCACTCACAATTTGATAACCTTATCAAGATGGATTAGATATTTTCGTGAAAGAACTGAGCAAATTGTTAATTTCCCCGTAAATTATTTATTTTCCACAGATAATGACAAGCAAGCCAGCCAAAGACAATGGTAAGCAGATCAGCATGGCAGCCAGTGCCATAGCTCTTCGAGGAGTCCGCATATTCCTGACAGCCGGCAGGCATGCGGCGGAGCGCACGCAGGCCCAGGGTGCCACCCCTGCCCCCAGGCCGAAGCCCAAGGGAAAGAAGCCGGTGGTGGGAAGCAAGTTGGCGCAGAAAGTTCTCGAAGTGCTGTTTAAGACTACAAGGTTCACCAAGTAAGTTCGTGTAATAAGCATATTAGTTTCACGGATACTCTTAACCCACTGATACTTTTCTTCTCTACTAACCTTTTGACCTTGAGCTAATCTCTTTTCGGAGGGATATCGCAAGTTCTCCTACGAGGCGGCTTGCGTACTGGCCGGATCCCCAACGTGGGACCTGGAGGCGAAGACCCTCGCGACGCTTCATCAGTTACACGAAGAGGCCAAGGAACGCGGCGGGAGGCTGGTGCAGCGACAGACAACGCTGCGCCCCGGTATCAGCTCCATCAAATTATCGAGCCTCAACACCATCGAGGCGTCCATCCGGACAGTACCCGACGACTGACTAGGGAGGAAACACGGCTCTCTGACATACGCTGGCCGAGTGTGCCGCGTGGAATGGGCCACGCCGTGCCCTCGTTTCGGAAACACGGACCGACCTGTCGCTGCCCACCGTAGTTTGTTCAATGGAAGGCAGCGCAGAGCCCTGGGTTGCACCTCTGTTAGACGTAATTGGGTGTGGTGGGAGTTTAGCACCTCACTCGCCCCACGGGACGACGCTCGTATCATGTCAAGCGGAAGTCGCCTGCTGTCAACAAGTGTGCGAGAAAACACCGGGGTGGTTTTAGTCAGTATGATTCTGAGACACCTTGGAGAGCGGAGCTCTCCCCAGGACATCCAATGAGGATTTCCACCAAAAAAAGTCTTTGCGCAGCAACAGAAGTTGCTTCATTCACATCTAATTTTTTTCTCCAAAAATTTTCTTCTTCTGCTTCTACTTCATGTCGAGGCACGCGACTTTCACAAGGCGACGAAGAGGCACTCGCTCCCCAGCGTTAGTCCTGCACGAATTCGTGTGGAATAGTCGAGGCACACGTAACCCACGAAGCATGATAGATCTAGGTACTATATAATATAGACTATTTGATAACGGAATGCAATCGAATCTATTATTGCATAAACCATGCAGCATCATTACACCCAGAAGAAATCGTCTGGACTCCAAACTAAGAACATTATAACGTTAGTAATTGCTCATAGGAGACTTTAGGACGATAACATTTCCAATTCACAGTACGTAAATACTATACGCGATGGTACTATTCAAGTGTAAATAAAAATGTAAATACTTTTTTACTTAGCATGTATCCGAAGATTGGTAGCAACGACGCTCCACCTACCACGATGTTGAATATCTTGTTGGTCTTTTTTTTTTGGCTATACGGCCCCAGATAAAATATTTGCAAAGATAGTACTAATATTTGAATCTCTCAAACGCAATCACAGAAAACCAAATCGTAGTAATCCCTCGTTTGTCAATTGTTTCGAATGAAGTGAAGTCGACACGTTTTGAGTTGTTAAGTTGTAACTATGTATGTTGACGTGTAGAGTGAGGTGTGACGCTTGATTGACGTGCCAAAAGGCGGGAATTCAGTTGGTAGCACAGTTTGATAGAGTGCTGATTAGATGAGAAAGGCGAAGGTGTGGTTGATATTTTGACACGGTTATATTCACGATTAGATAAACATGAAAGCTTAACTGATTGACAACCCACAGTCTTAGCCTACAAATTCCTATAATAACAACAGTGAGCACTAAGGAAGGACATTTTTTAATTCAGGAAATAATTAGTATAGAAGTTTTTAATTTATGCCCTTCGTTTGGCTTGTGAACCTAAACGGACATTTCATTTCAGTTAATTTCCTCTTTTAAATTACTTATTCATAAAAATTATTGTGGTTTACGGGGCAAAATCATAAAAGGATTGCCACAACCCATAATCAACCTTTCGGTGAAATGCAATAAAAAAATTACAGCTCCATAAAACCGAAAAGGACGTTTTACATAACATAATCAAGAACCACGTATGTCTATTGACACGTATTTAACCCTAAATGAACCCATTGAATTGGTAAGCTATAAACGACCGAAGGTTACTATTCAACCCTCAGTTACTCGTGGCTCAGTAGCGTGGTTATATGCGGCCCGGGCAGGTCGCTTCGGTCATAAAATATTACAGGCACGGTAGTATGAAACACGTGCAATGACGCCTCATAAGAAACTAAAGGAGAAACACCTTGATGCGTTGTATAGACTCACTCATTTTAACAAGTGAGTGGCAGTTTAAGTGTTAAAAGTTTATTTTTCAGTGATTCAAAATTTTGTAAAAAGTTTGAAGTTTCTTTGTTTTTATTGTGTTGGAAAAACTTTTCAGTTTAAATGCAATTTGATTTTGTTTAGTCAAGAAAACTTTAAAAACAAAGACTTTTGTTCGCGTCTGAAACGGTTTTTTTAAATTTATTTTTGCCTTTTGTAGCTCGCTGTTGTATTTTGTTTAGACCTTTTTTCGACGAACTTTTTTCCTATCGCGTGTACGTTTGTGTTTCATAGAGAATAAACACTAGGTCACCAGTCCCAGTGCCTAGGTTACACAATAAAGTGCGTGATAGCTATCTAGTAGTTTACGAGGGAACTCCTTATATTAAGTATAGTTGTAAAATGGACAAAATTATTGTTTCGCACTTCACAAGTTTTTTCCGAGTATTTGTACTTTTATTGGGCCGTTAGTTTTCGTGGTTATTATAGAAGGTAGTGAGATGGGGTATTAAACTGAAAAACAACATGTATTTTAGCAGCAAACTGTGAATTAAACTTAAAGTGAGTCTTATGACTTTGAAAAATGTGATGAATTTACTGTCAAAAGAGTTAAACGCATAAAACGTTTTGTCTGAGTCTGACTGTCTGAACATTTTATTGGGGCAAACTCAAACTCAAACTCAAAGCATTTATTTCAATTAGACCATTACAGGCACTTTTGAATGTCAAAACACAAAAAAATAAACTAAGCTACAGTCCCAGTCACAGGGCATAATAACTTGTGAAAGTACTGTAGTTGCCCATTCGAAAGCGTAGATCTCTATGGAGAAGAATGGGCAAGAAACTCCATGGACACTCTTTTAAATCATTATGTTGTTACAAAGTCTCGGTTACATCATTCACGTCGAGATTAAACATACATGTGAGAACGATGTAGAAAGACGTGCGAGAAAGAGCGTCCAGAATAAAAAGATAAAATTAACAATTCAAAAATACAATAATCCATGGCACCTGCGAGATAACCAGTCACAACTGACAGCGCCCGTTCACGAACATGACGCATGGATCGGCCATCATTCAACTCAACCATTTTGGAGGGAACTAAACGACCCGACACACGCGCCACCATCAGCGAGACATTTTAGTGAGCATGACATTCTCTCAACCGCCAGGGCAAATTCGAGTCAGTAAAAGATGTAAATGGTAGCTTTATCGTAAATAGAACTCACACATGTGCTATGCAATTATATAATACTAAGAGACTGAATCTATACAATGCAAAGATATGTTTACAATCTTCTGCAGCTTCCACAATAACTTCACAAAGTAATCAATTAGTTTGCCCCTATGGTTGTGGAGCAGGACCAGCATTGAGCCAAGCATTTTTATCATCAATGTAATCTCCCAACTTATAGTATGCTTGCCTACATAGTGTGCGTTTTATACAAGATTTAAATTTCGTCTCATTCAGTTGTAGAATGCCGGGAGGAATTTTATTGTAACATTTTAAACAGTACCCCATGAAAGATGAGTCTACTTTAGCTAGCCTGAAACCTGGCTGAACTAGATGGTCCCTGGTTCTAGTATTATAGTGGTGTCTGTCGCCTCTTTTACTAAATAAATGCAGATTTTTCCTAACGTACATGATGTTTTCATAGATGTATTGGCAAGGTACTGACATGATGTTAATTTCCTTAAACAGTTCTCTTAGAGAATCGCGCCTACATAGATTATATATGGCTCTGATGGCTCTTTTCTGCAGAATAAATATAGACTCGATGTCTGCAGCCCGTCCCCATAGTAAAATACCGTAAGACATAATACTATGAAAATAACTAAAATAGACTAGCCTCGCGGTATCTACATCAGTAAATTGACGGATTTTCCTAACAGCATATGCTGCTGAACTCAGCCGTCCTGCAAGAGATGTTAAATGAGGACCCCATTGTAGCCTTGAGTCGAGCGTGATCCCTAAGAAAACAGTTTCATCGACGAATTCTAGTTTCTCTTGATTCAATACTATGTCACAATCACTAGTTTTGACATTTGGTAGGGCAAATCTTATGCACTTAGTTTTTTTCCCATTTAATACTAAATTATTCGCGGTAAACCAATTATGGACTTGCAGTAGGGCGCTATTTACGTCGTCAAGAATTGTGGCACGTCTGTTTATCTTAAATATCAAAGAAGTATCGTCGGCAAACAACACCATTTGAGGTTGGTTTTTAAATAAATGGGGTAGATCATTAATATAGACTAGAAAGAGGAAAGGACCCAATATAGAGCCTTGCAAATAACACCAAACTGTTTAGGTGAAATAAAAAAGAATGCAAAATGTTATAAGTGAATCAATTATCAATTATATATTGTGTAAATTGTGATTGGCAAATTGTGGTTTTGTGGAAACGGCTGCGATTAACTGTCCTTCATTTCGGTTCGAATCCAGACAAGCTCTTTATTATTTTTCATTTAAAAAAACATAGTTTACTTACATGCATACTTGCATGTCCTACAGTCAAAAAATCCAAAAATGGTGGATCACGGATTCGCAGGCCACTGCCTAACTGCACTGCCACTGGATAACGACCCACTTCCTACACCTGCGTTCCACCTGTAGGGAAATCTATGATGATGAATGATACACTAAACTTATGCTAAGTCTGTTTATGAAAGATCTTCCTCCTTCCAGGGCTGAGATCGAAGCCTTGTACAATATGTATCGTCGGCTGGTGATCACCGCGCAAGCTGCGGCACCGGCCACCGCTATTGGACATCCACCCAAAATTGATGTGAGTATTGTAGAATAGCTTAGTTCTTCTAAAGCAAATAGAGGCAGAAACTGGGTCCTCTCAAATGCCAAACGATACCATCATCTGCCTACCCTTTTCCCAACTATGTTGGGGTCGGCTTCCAGTCTAACCGGATGCAGCTGAATACCAGTATTTTACATGGAGCAACTGTCTATCTGACCTCCACAACCCAGTTCGTACTGGGTAATACAATACCCCTTGGTAAGACTGGTTGTCAGACCTTCGGGCCACTACCTTTAACGAATGCATAAAAATAAATGCCAAACGACACCGCGGCAGAGAAAGGCGAAGCTGGCAGGACAAGTTTGACTACTATAGAAATGGCTATCCAGCATTTGCTTAACGGAGATGGAGGCCGGAGGGACAATACAGGAAAGTTTGTAGCAAAGTAGTACAGGATCTTATTTTCTAAGCATGTTTTAGTGAATTCTTCTTTTTTCCCGACTGGGCTAGGAAAGGACTGTTATGTTTTAAGTGTATTATGTGTAAACTTATGTTCTTTCATAGCACGTCTAACTATCCTCATAGTCTCTTGTAAAGTGTTATGCACTCAACATCTTGAAAAATCTGTGCAACATTTGGCATAAGTCGAAAATGCCTCATCGCTCATACGCTGATCTGCTGGACACCACACAAGACAAGACACCACATAAGACATCTTCTACTGCTATCAATAAAACGCAAATCAGTTTTTATAGTACTAAATTTACAGCACCTTCCTTATCAATCGTAACTCAACTCAAACCATTTACCAAACAATTCAACTTGAACCAATATTCATAAAACTTCACAATCTCACTTTTCAAATCCAACTATGTACTTTTCAACATCAACTATCAATAACAATAAATATTTCAAATGTAGTTTGAATAAAAATTGAGGGGGCTGGTTCACGAGGACCATTATACTTTATTGGCAATAACATCACGGTTTAACCGTTGGGTACACGGCAGGGAGGCAATCTTTCTTCGGGTGTATCCTGCTTTGCGTGCGTTCATATGGTTAGGGCAGGAGATAGGCCGCGACTGGTTGGTTTATTATGAAGTTGTAATGTGAACAGTTGGTGTAGCAGGTAGGAATGTGATTTTTCATGTGAAGACACAGAACGTAGTATGTCATTTGAACTAAAGATTATCTATTCTATTATATGCAACACGACTATGTAGTAGGTAAACAAAGGTAAAAAATGAGTCGTAAAAATCGATCGAAACTTTGTCCAATTACTAGTAAAAAAAGAGTCTGTCTGTTTGGTTTACATTTTCTTGACTAAACCAGCAGATTTTTTACGAATTCTACAGAAAATTCGTTCGTGCCTTCATAGTGCATGATATTTCATTAAATAAGTGCCTATCATTAATTTAATTTCACTCTGCAATATTCGCGGAAATGAAAATGACTTCTTAGACAAATTGGCTTCACATTTAACTTAATTAAGGTTCAATTTACTATGACATTGACGATTATTTGCTGTAGCATGAAAACCAGGAAATGCGGAAGTAAAATTTTGATAGAATTTTGGACAAAATTAGTTTTAAATTACGTAATTACGGAATAGGGAAATTTGTAAACAAATTGAAGTTTAAGCGGAAAATATTGTGGGAAAATTCTAAACACGGTTTTGGGAGATAGCCCCCTTACCTGTCGAGCCAGAAACGTCCATAATGTAAAACTTTGCGTGAAACCTAACAGAGCCTGCCCCTTTTTGGACTGCTTTCGTTTTTAACCCTGTTTTTTTTTTATTTAATGCGTAAATAAAGGGATATACTCTCAAACGACGACCTACAAATTTATTCGCAGGCTCCCGTAGATGAATTGTCTGAGGTGGTGAATTTGGTGAATAAGGATTTCTGAATGGAGTTTGGCTCATGGTTTGAAGGTTAACCCTGCGAAGACTCACGTCATTGTTGTCGGCAGCCCTAGGATGCGTTCAAGAATTGACTGGTCGAAGCTTCCCCAAATTGTTTTTGATGGTGCCACAATTCCTTATAGCGACTCAGTAAAAGACCTGGGAATTTACATTGACAAAGACATGTCCTGGGGTCCCCAGTTGCAAGAAGTGAGCCGCAAACTGTTTGGGTCTGCTGGGTCTTTGCGCAGATTGCGCAATTTCCTCCCAACTGCCACTAAAACTGCGCTCGCTCAATCCCTTCTGCTTCCAATCCTCGACTATGCTGATGCTGCTGTTATCCAGATCTCACTGTAGTGCAGCTAGATAAGCTTGAACGACTCCAAAATTTTTGTATCAGATTCATATTTGGTTTGCGCAAATATGATTATGTTTCAGAGTTTCGCGTTAGGCTCAAGTGGTTGTCTATCCGCCTTCGCCGGAATGCGCATTTTTTATCATTACTCTACAATATTCTGTTTAATCCCGTAACGCCCGCTTATCTCAAACAACGTTTTAATTTTTATTCATGACACTCATGTTAGCCCTTTTTTCTATTTCATGTTCGTACAGTCCATCCAAAGGTTGTCTGGAAGAGATCGCTATCAGCGATAAGACCGCCATTGTAACCATAAAATTATCAATTTTTGTAAAACCGTTCTGTAACCATTTTGGTGTACAATAAAGTATATTCTATTCTATTCTATTCCAGGCTCTATCAAGGAAAACACTTATATACTCAACTCTGAGAAGTCAGTCCCGAATATTTTTACGACGATAAGAACGAAAACGACGATGATGAGAAACTTGTTGAACTTATGAGAATGTTGTGTACACCTGTAATTGGTACCCACATAAGAATCTTAACCCATACATTTTTATTCTTGAATGTTTGATGTATGTAACACCTACACCGAGTACCTTTTTTAAATAAATAAAATAAATAAGAGCTAATTAGTCTCATAAAGTTCATTCCAATACTAGAGAAGAAAACCACACATAGCGTTAACCTCAGCTATGTGTCTTAACTCCGACCCTGCATGATGCGGTTGTAGGAAGAATTATTTCAACAGAATATATATTTATTGTCCTGAAGTCTTGCCAGACTTATTTATGTTGTCAAATGAATTATGGTACCGTGAACAACTGAACATATTTGAATTTAAGTAATACTAATATAAGTAAGTTGGCAATTCAGAAGATAACACATTGACAAAGTTTTGCTTGTTTTCCTCGGAAAATGATTAATTATGCTGAAACTTTAGTACCTTGAATACTGTGCGTACCTATCTAGTTGTCACTAGTTTATTATCTGTCCCGCTCAGTAGGAAGTTAGGTACCTACATATAATGTTTTCCTTGGGCAAAACCTTATTATATTCTGATTTTGAGCTTCAACGTAAGTAAGGTGAAACAGTAAAGTTTATTCAGCACATTATATTTGAAAATGAAGTGTCAGTAATTAAAACGTTTCGCGGACTAGTCGCAAAATAAGATTCCGAAACAAACCCGACATCGAAGATTCTTCCATAGTAAAATTCCTTACGCCACTTCTAAATCCCCAGGGCATAGACCAAAGCACCTTCCGAGACGTGATGCACAACACCTTCGACCTGGTAACTGAGGAAGCTATCCTCGAGCGCATGTGGATGACCTGGGAGCGGGGAGCGGCGGGAGGGGAGGGGTCCTTGCGATTCGAATCCTGGGTGAAAGGACTCAGTGTGCTGCTCAGAGGCAACATGGAGGAACGGATTGGATATTGTTTTAAGGTGTATGACCTGAATAATGATGGGTTTATTACGAGGGAAGAGATGTTTTTGTTGTTAAGGTAGGATATTTTCGTGTTCCCCTGTCTTTGTCTCTTTATTTTTGCTGCTAAACACGTAGTTATTGGGACTTTCTCTGGGTCTTTGGGATCGTATCGAAACAGGTTAAACTCAAGAACAGCTTACTACAATGGTTGTTATTGTAACTAATGAAGAGCTGATATTCTATTATACAAAGTCTTTCTGAAAATCCATCCTACATTTTTCATAGGGACACGAATCCATGAAGTTTTCTAAGCGTCTTTTCAGATAACAGGAATGAATAAACCCCTTTTGGTGTATTTTTAGGAACTCCTTACTAAAACAGCCTGGTGACGAGGACCCCGACGAAGGAGTACGCGAGTTGGTGGAACTGGTGCTCAGGAAGTTGGACGTCGACAAGGATGGAACTGTGTCGTTGGACGATTATAGGTGATCGTCGGGTTTTGTCAGCTTTTCGGGCACGAGGACCCTTTTTTAACACTAAAGCTTCAAGGTGAAAGTAGAATTTACACGGTGTAATCATTGTGGCACAATATTTTCCCAAGGATGTGGACACATGACTTTCAACCATTATTAAAAAAAATCTGCAGCCTTCATACTACGCTCGGCCAGTATTAATTACCAAGTTGGTAAGTGTTACCAACCAGCAACGACTTGTACACGTCTGAATGAGATGAATAAATAAACGGCTTAAGTGGTTTTCTGGGTTATTGCAAAAAACAGTTAAAACCTTTTTTCTCTCTTGTCTTAAAAGTAATGAGATCGGTTTCCTTTCAGACAAGCTGTTGAGCAGGAGCCCCTACTTTTGGAAGCGTTTGGACAGTGTCTGCCTACGAAGAGGCACACCACCACCTTCCTCAAGACCCTTACTAATAAGACATAGACTAGTATTTAAGGAAAATTACAATTTAAGAGTTTATTCTTATAGTTCTAAGACAAAAAATACATAAGTGAATAAGCTTTACTTTGTGCCTACATCGTAAATCGTTAGCCTTTTAGTTTCTAGTCTACAAGGTGTTATTTAGTTGGTTAGCGTACTTAAATATTTACAACTTTTATCTAATGTGAAAACTAGTAGCGTGGCATGAGGGCTTTGATAGAATGACAAGTATGCCATTCTATCAAAGCCCTCATGTCACGCCGCTCATGTAACGTTAAAATACCTATCGCTGGTAGTAACCAGCGATAGGTATTTTAACGTTAGTGCAAAATATTAGATTGACATAATAAACTCCGACTTTTTTTAGTTTGAAGTTAGTTTAATTTAGTTTGTTTAATCGTTTTTAATTGTTATAATGTATATAGTTAGTTTACTAAAGACCTTTAATAAAAATAAAAAGTGTGGAATGTCAAAAAAAAAAAACTACCTAAAAGCTTATGCTATACCGTTGTAAGTCGTTGTAGGATAGGCTTTGAAAGCGATTACGTCTTGTCTAAGTTATCTGAACTTCAAGTTGGATACCTTTTCACCTATTCATGTTTCGTGTTAAAAAAAAGAAAATCGATTACATAAATAATACCACTATATACCAACCACGTTTTTATTTATTTACAAATGCGTTATGACACGTTTTGTTGTACTTATTTACAATAATGCTCTTATCTATATGTATAACAGTAACTCAGTCGTGGGGGTCCAGTCCGGTTCCAATGAAGTCGGTCAATATCTTGGCTGCAGATGGAGGGAACAGGTTGAAGAGCTGGAACAAAAGACAAAGTTGGTCAGAGTGGTGGAATAGTAACAAGGCAAATTGTGTATACAGACTTACTAATAGTAAGAAGTTAACTGTGCGTGATGAAAAATGTATCCTTGGTAGGGTAATATCAGGTAAATAGGTATTAGTTTCCTTAATACCATGTATGTCTACTTAAAAACATTTTACGTCCACAAATCTGTCTGTCTGGCATTATAGCAAAAAATGTCATAACAAGGTGATTTTCGTACAGGACATACTTAATAGTGCGCCAGGTGACGGATATTTGAATAGGACATGTGGGATCGGATGCTCAGTTTTGGAATTACCAGTCGTTATAAAGCTTTTACGGGGTGGAAACGGAAAAAAACATACTCAGTACATCATTCATTATTTCCCGCATAGAAATTTTTCGTCGGTTATGATTTTGATTTGATTTGATAAAAAAAAATCTGCTGCTTCCTACAAAAAATAAAACTTTATGGAACAGCCGTTTTTTTTTTAATAACCGACGAAAAATTTCTATGTGTGGGGGGGGGGGGGTGAGAATGATGTACTGAGTAAATGGTTTCCGTTTTCGCGTCGGTGTCCCTTCCACCCCGTAATTGCTTTATAACGACTGGTAATTCCAAAAAACCAATGTAACACTTTCATCTGAACATCCGATCCTATTATATCCTATTCAAATATTCGTCACCTGGCGCACTATTTCCTGTACAAATGCATGGCACCCCAGAGAAGGTAAATGGAAGATGGGCAGACCGCAGAAAATAGGGGATGATGACATCGGAGAAGTGGCATGGGTGACGTGGAACAGAGTGGCTCAAGAGAGATCAGAATGGAAAAGGTTGGAGGAGGCCTTCGCCGACTGGCAAACAGATTTGCAAAGAATGAATAAGCAATAAATACTAGAATAAGCTTCAAAATTAAGAAAAAGTTTTAACATAAGCTAGAATATTGTATTAGGTTGAAGTGAATCTGAATGTAAGGATTTTTTTTTATTATAATCGTACATTGAACATAAATAACAAATTATGATAATATTACAATATTTTATATACTATCTTACCTTGTTCGAATAATACATATCACTAGGGATGGTGATCTCGTGGTATTCTCTGCGAATAGCGTCTACAATCTTGTCAGCAGCATCGCCGGGTTCCACGGTCTTCATGAGTCCTTCGAACCGGATGCGAGGGTTGTGGCACAGCCCGGTGTTCACGATGTACGGGAAGATTGTGGTTAGCTTGATCTGGAATGAGGGAAATAATTGGTTATGACAAAGTGTTTCAGTCATACGCAGGGAGTCGCTGTGTGAAAACTACTGGTATTCAGATGCATCCATGTAGGTTGGAAAATACAAGGCAAATGATGTCATGATCTGTTATTTAAAATTTCTCATTATCTGTTATGGACTTTAGTATAGGTTTCAAATGACACAACATAGCCAAGAACCTGTCCCAATATCCTCAAAAAGCATGTTTTTTGTGACATTCAAAAGATATCCAAGATCACATTTAATAGACTAGTGAAACTCCTCAGACTAGATGGGTATCGCTATCTAAATGTGATTTAACTAGTTTTAATTTACAAGGTATCTATGAGGGGTGAAAGTTTGTATGGCAGTTTGTCATTTCTGCCGATATAAAATCTCATCGGACGAACGGCTTGATATAAACCAAAGCTTCAAATATTAAAGTTATGCATACCCCATTAGTATCTCTAGGGTCTTCATGCAGCTCAACAGCAAGAGACTCCATGATGCCCTTCACTGCATACTTGGAGCCGCAGTAAGGCACCAGGTTACGCAGACCCATCTTACCGGCCATGGAAGACATGGCTACGATGTGACCGTTGTTACGCTCCAACATCGCTGGGAGGAAGGCTTGGATCATCTGGAAAAAAAGAATTGCATGTCACTATTTTTGTTGGGATTATTGAGTTTTTAGAGTAAGAATTTCTTAGTTGCCGCCCAGTTTTGTGCCGGTTGTTGGCTCTTGGCTTATCCCCTATTATAAGGGACTTAAACATGGAATATTTGTGTACTATAATTATGTAGGTATACGTATCCCTAATTCTTCGGAAGTTAGAGACGTGATGTCTAGAACGATAGTCATGGATTGTCACCCACTTTCACGTATATCGTGGGGGTCTAAAATGGCTACTTTAGCAGAACATGATATGATAATAATATGAATTACGTTACAATTCGTAAAATCGTCACACACTGATAATTCAACATATTAACTGTGTCTGTGAACATTTTTAAGAATTTTAATGTGATTCATATTATTATCCTATTATGCTCTGCTAAAGTGGCAATTTTAGGCCCCCTGGTTATCTTAACCGACAGATAATATGATTTAATAATATATCTGGTTTTCAAGGGTCAAATTTGTCAAAAGCAGGTGTGTGATGAACTGATGGCTATCCGGATATTTTGCAAAAAGGTCCTCAAGATCGAGTCATTATCCATGACATTGACTGCATTATGCACATTCACCAATGAGTTGTAATTTACAGTGCAATAAACAACCCAGTTGTGAAGTTGGTTGTGATAAAGGTTGCTGTCAAAGTAGATTAAGGTTTTTATTGTCCGGAGAACCTTTACTGGTTAACACAGACGGTTAACTTATACGAACATTTTTAAATGCATTTGTTTGGTATTTTATGCTGATGCTGGAATTTTGACAGCAATTGCCGCTGGAGGCAACAAGTTATAATTTTATTGTGATTCAGATTTTATTTCTGTAAACGATCGTTCTATGATTATGGACTAATATTTATAAATGATGTTGTATTTCGTTAACAGTTTTATGTTATTTAGTTTAGTTTGTTTGACATTTTTTTTTGTTTCATTTCGATGTTAGGATTTATTGTGTCTATGAACTAGTATTTTCACCAGTGTTTTCATTTAGTGTCGTATTGTTGGCGCCACCCTGTATATACCTATACATGTTTTCTGTATACAAGTATAGACAGCTACTAAATTTACCGTAGATTGTACCCGTAAAGCTATGTAATGACAACTATGCAAATAATCTAAAAATAGTTCAGGGAAAAACGTCGGTTTAGTAGCTAATAAGCAAGAAAACAACAAATAAAATGTAGGACCTGTACACCTACAATAATGATTAACTCGTGAGAAATCTTTGAACTTTTGAATTAATTTCAAGTTCACGTAATTCTTTCTCGAAATTTTGCCTTTAATCCTTTATCGTTTTCCTCAAAATTAACTCGAATGGGGGCCAAATTACAAAGGTTAGTTGTACGTTTAACAATCAGAATTTATCTTGGTACGGTCACATGCCCAATACCATCTACTGGTTGAACTTGAAAGAGTTTAATAATATGATACAAAAAGAAACTTGAAATATAATGCATTCCATCGACAACAATGAAAAATAAAAAAAGACAAATTGGCGTTTCACGGATGCACACCCGTTACACTATTACGCCTCAATATAAATTCGTCGAATTTCAAGTTACTGATAATCGCAGTCGCGATCGGCGAATTTTTTTTTAACTTTCTTCTCCACACCTCTACTAAAAAAGTCTCACGAAAATCCGACCACTATAAACTTCGTTCCACCACTTGAGTAGTTTTTGTCTAATTGTAAAATAGTTTTTTTTTTGGTAATGGCATCCCGCAGGTCAACCTATGAGGCTGGTTTCTGCTTAACCAGAAAATAATGTTTTTTTTTACTATAGTTGTGATAATTGATTTGTTTGGCATCAATCGTAAGAGAGTTAAAACACTTCTATGCACTTCTAAGACACCTACACACACCCATAAGAATGGTTTAAATTAAAAAATTGGTGGCTAAATAAAAATTAATTAAGTTTAAAATACAATTTCTGTTACCAGTTAATTTATTTAATTACAAAGTATTTCCGTAAATTAATATAATCACACGTAATTTATCTGAGAGCCAAGAATGCATATAATAGCTAAAAACTCAAAATCTTTTTGTTTGCATGTGCTATGTGCATGTTTAATATAATATAAAATGCAGGTTTTAATAGTTATTTATTTACTTGAATTTTATTTAACATTATGCCACGACCCTCGGGAGCCGAGGAGGCCGGTGAAACCTCAAAGCTAGCATTCAGCACAGCATTATAATTACAACACTCACCCAAAGATTGCCATTGACGTTGATATCCATGAGCGTCGTGATCTCCTTCTCGCTATGCTTCAACACCGGCTTGCAGGGCATGATGCCAGCATTGTTGATGAGGATGGTCACCACTCCTACTTCTTTCTCCACCTTCTCTGCCAGTGCGAAGACTGCTGCTCTGTTTGTGACGTCACACCTGAAAGACAACGTAGGTACTTAGTTATCATCATCATTTGCTTGGGAAATTTCTAGCATGTTGGGGTCGGCTTCCAGTCTGACTAAATGCAGCTGAATGCCAGTTTTTCAAATGGAGCGACTGCCTATCTGTCTTCCACACCCAGTAACAGCAACAGCCCGTTCATACGACGACGTTTCGTTTTTTTTACGTATCGTCTTTAATCGTCTATTATATGTATAGTATAGGCTGGTATTATTATGTATTTTTTATTAATTGAAAAAAAAAACATACAAAAGTGCAAAACTTACACGGTCACGTGCATGGTATGAAACGGCAGATTTTTATATGAATATAAGGGTTCGTTTAAAATTGGTTATTACGAAATAATATTTTTATTCGATTGTTACTTTACCTGTTTGGCACTTCATTCGCGATTCTATGAGAAACAAACAGATTTTCGTCGAGAGAAAAATAAAATTAATTGCTTTATGTAAATTTAACCAGATAATCTATACTAATATTTTAAGCTGAAGAGTTTGTTTGTTTGTTTGGTTGAACGCGCTAATCTCAGGAACTACTGGTTCGAATTAAAAAAATCTTTTAGTGTTGGATAGCCCATTTATCGAGGAAGACTATAGGCTATAAAACATGAAGCTGCGGCCAAAAGGTGCGGAGCATTAATCAAAAATGTTGCGCGGGTCAGCTAGTCGTATATAATATTGTAAGTTTAGTATGTTTTATTATGGCAAAAAAGTAGTCATGCAACTCACAAAAAAAAACTACCTAAGTAGACAGGATTATAGTTTTTTATAGGAAATTCTTCAAAGGATCGAGACTCAACTTCCGTAAACCTAATATTTATTAAATATTAATATCCTTTATCTAAATCTAAAGTTTCGTAATATTTAATAAAGAGGTAAAGTTTGTGACTTTGTAAGTTTAGATGTAGGGGTAATCTTCGAAACCACTGATCCGATTTTAAAAATTCTTTCATTAATGGGAAGTTGCATTATCCTAGAGTGTCGTAAAAAACAGAACGTTCCCGAGTGATAATTTCCGACCGTAACGCGAGCCAAGCCAATTGCAAGAGCCAGTTCTAACATACACACACATTTCACTGTAAAAACACATATGCTATCCTTCTCTTGGCTTCGCCAAAGTCAGACAAAGCAAGTACTTACAAATAAGGGTAAGCCTTCCCCTTTTCCTGTTTGATCAAGGCGACGGTTTCCTCATTGCCCTTGGGATTGATGTCAACGCAAACCACCTTGGCTCCCAGTCTGGCGAGCCTCTGCGCCACCTCCCTGCCCATGCCATGACCAGCACCAGTTATCTGAGGCAGAACAATTTCATTAACATCATTTTTGTTATCAGACCAGCTTGCTTAGGTTTAAGGGAATCACCACTGGCATCGAAATGGATGGGTTTGAGCCCATTACGTTCCAATCAACACATTGAAATCGGCGTGGTTTGGAACGAAGTGAATGAAGTGGTTTTTGCTGTCTTTGCATGGACATAAAGCTGTCTGACCGGGTTTAGCTGATTCGCGTCGATAGTTTGGTAACGCAATACAAGAGTCTCTACAAGTGGTGGTACCTACTTAACATCTATGTCTCATTAAAACAAAGACATTCAAATATTTACGAGCGATAGACGGGACAGGACGAAAAATAAGGAGTATCGTAGTCGTATCAGAAGGAAAATCGTAATCCAAATACTTGATGCTACTTAGTAACAAATCGTTCTGTCTTGTGTCATACGCCCGCTTGTCAAGTAGCATTCGTGTGTCAAAATCGAAAATGTTCGGGATCAAATTTTTTGTATGAAAATATTCCCAATGTCCGCTCTATATAAAGAGATTTAAAATAGTAATTTTAAATCTCTTTGCATTAAAAGAATGAGGCAGTGTTAGCACAGTGGGAGCGCCTCCGACTTACGAGGGTTTAAAGTTGAAGTTTAGAACCCAGGCAGAGACTTTGCTTGTACAATTTATTTCATTATCACTGCTCTCAAAATGGTGAAAAATTAAACATCTTGAGGAAATCAGTGTGTCCCAAATAACTAGAAAGCCTGCGCGTTGACATTCTAACAAAAATAGTCAAAAATGACTGACATACGCTACCGAAAAGGCGCGTATAGGTTTGAAAGAAATATTTGCACAGTTACAACGCTTACATTCCTGTGTTATCAACCTACTTTGATTTTATGATGACTAGGTAGGAAAAATCAATAATTCTTTGTTCTCTATCATCATAACGATTTCATTACGGTTGTCCAAATGAGCTCAAAGTCCGTGTGTCCTAATTAAGAGATAAGACATTGCGGCAATAATCAGTATCTGTATGTATTACATAAAATCGAAATATTACAGGCTGACGCACTTACAAATACCTACATCTGGGGGGTTCATAAGATTTTGAAATCATTTCAGTAGTAAGCATTTGAGCTTTGACTAAAGTGGAAAGCATCGATGTCATACCTAGGGGTTCATCGAAATTGTGGAGAATAGGTAGTAAAAGACCAAGGCCCTTACCACCTTCATCTACCTGCCCTTGTCCCATGTTATTGGGGGTCGTCGCAACACGTTTTTTTCTTCCACTCTCCCCTGTCAATCATCGCGCTATCATTTATTAATTTTTTCTTCATATCATTCCTCACAAAATTCAACCATATTTTCTCTGGTTTCCCTGTCCTTCTCCATCCATCAACATTTATATTCATCACTCTTTTAGTCACATGCGATTCGTCTCACTTTAATATGGTAAAGAGGTGAATTATAAAGGACGTCTAGCTCCATCTCTTTTCCACAATGAAGTAAGATTAAAGCAGTATACTGCTAGAACAGGTCATGGTAGGCTAACAGTTTTTGCTTGTTTTTTTCAGGATGCCCCTCTTTGAGAAGAAATAAGGACTGGTATTAAGATTCGTGGTCATTCGAATCTAGAAAGAGGCAAAGAGCTGTAGTTTAATCTTCTCCAGATTGATGTAAAAACGACCATTATTAAAATAAAACACAGTGACTACGGATGACGACAGATATGATGTATATACTTAATACTTAGTTTATTAGAATGTAAACCAACGGCTAATTAATTACAGCAAGGACACCGACATCTTAAATCATTTTATAATTTATTACCCTTTTTTATAAACCGTTCAAATGAAATCAGGTTTATATTGTCGTATTTATATTGGCGAATAAACGAGGATATCTTACCTATGACTTTGTCCTTAAGAATAAGACATTTTATTTGCTCAAACATGTGACAGAATTAAAATAATACATGCATGCAAGATCTTAAATAAAAGTGGCTCACGACATGCCTGCCTGCCATTTCTCATGGCGTGCAAATATCTTTAGGGTACAATTATTATTATGGAATCATTGATTTCTAAATTTTACACTTACATATATTTAAATATCAGTCACAGTTAAAAAAATTCTTATATTCAATCATTTAATTATCCAATTATTTATTATTTATTTTCCTTGTCCAATATTACAGATAAACTACTACTACCACTACTATTACTTGAAAGTATTATGTCATAATAAAAAAAAACCGGGATTTTTACAATTATTACGTCGTTTGTGTTTATCACTGTGTTGAAGATTTAATTGCTGAAAGTTAATTGTTACGATACTTACAGGCGCAATGAGATGAATCAGTTTTGCGTGCTTTTGCTTAGCTTTTGGTGATCTAAGTAAGTTTTCTTTTTAAATTAGGGTGTGCAGATGATCTAAAAAACGTGACATTCTATCATCAAAAATGATTGTGGAAAAATCAAAATGCAATGTATTGACATAAATTACCGAAAAGTTTCGAAAGCGGTTGCCCCTTTTAGACCATCGTGTCAAAAAGTGCATAAAATAGAATAAGTGCATCTAGAAGTGGTTTAGTGTTATATTATGAAGCATTTACTGGTATCTGTGTGGTAAAATTAAGTTAATGATTGATTAATAATTATTTTTTGGTTTCGGAATGCACTAGAAAATATTAATTATTCGGTCCAAACTCGGGACAGAAATTAGTTTTTTCTATGGACTAGCTTCCGCCCGAGTAATAGGTATATATTTTTTGACAATATCTTTTTTAAGTTATAGCCTATGTGCTACTTACTTATGTATAAGCTATAAGGTGGGTGTACCATGGAAGGCCACTCTAATAAATAAACAGTTATTATTCGTTCATATACTGGATAAATGAAACGAACGAATATTTAAGTAATACTTTGTTTTATTCCGTAAAATATAAACCACTTTTTTAAATTTCAGATTTGATCAATATTGATTAAACTTAAGTTTCATTGAACTCTTAAAAATGGCCTTGCTAGGAACAAGGCTCCTTAGAAGGCCATTATAATAAATCAGTCATTTAACACTAAAAGTTAATAAATAGCCATTAAATCTACAATAAAAAGAAGTGGTTTATATATTACGTAATAAAACAAAGTATTACTTAAATATTTGTTAGTTTCATTTATCCAGTAAATAAACGAATAATAACTATTTATTTGTTAGAGTGGCCTTCTATGGTACACCCACCTTATTTTAACGTCGCCGATTTCCGATATCAATGAAGCAAGGGACCGTACTGCCAAAATAGTGGCGCGAGCGATTCACCGCCGCGTCTGTGACTTCTAGTTCGATGGATGTTTATGTAGATACAAGGAATTTGTCATCACATGGAAATAACTACGAAATTTTAATAATTGGCCTTCGAAGGAGCATGGCCTTCCATGGTCCACCCACCTTATTACTGCAAAGTTTTATCAAAATTATTTCAATAGTTTTTGCGTGAAAGAGTAACATCCATCCTTCCATCCATCCTCATCCTCACGCATAATAATTATGTATCACGGTACTACGCAAACGAAACAATTTTATCGCAGATTAATGTGACTATCAGCTACTTATCCAAACAACATTATATCCTAATCAAATTAAATTCTGTATCAAATTAAATGTTTTTTAAAGCTAAACAAACAAATGATAAACAATATATTTGGATATACTTATTTACCCGATTCCGAGTTTCCCACAAGTAAGCCACTTATAGAATATACCAGAATTACAGAGGTATAATTCTCGATTTTTTAAGAATTTGCGAACATTCAATAAAATACGAGAATTGTCAAATTGGCAATTTTTATCATTTTCTCAATCTGTCAAAGATACTTTTACAGGTACCTACATTTTTACAAGTTTTTGTCATTCAATGCTGCTGACATGAGTTCACACTGACATTTAAATTATTATAGGTACTTACGTTATACGGGACAACGCAAACAATATCGTAATCTACAAACTTGCTAAAGTCAACTTTTATATCAAACTTTGAAATTATGTCATTTTTCTTTAAGTTTGGTAAGTGGATCTTATTACTAAATATTTGAAATTATTTTAAATGATACTATGATGTTAACAATAGAAAAATATAAACCAAAATGTCTACTTACATTTCTACTAGTACCTTTCTATAATCAAAAAATCTCTTTAAGAGATTGCGACTAGATTTTTAACTATTTTAATTACTACAATTAGTGGCCGCCAGAACATTCACCAAGCAGAATAATAAAAAAAAAACAATTTACCAATACAATATCTTCTGTGACATCCTTAGGATCTGGTGGCAGCGCAAATCTGAAGAGTGACTTGACTATCTCGAAGTCAAGACGAAGGATCATCCACACCACTTCGAAGATTATTCGAATCGCGTAAATAATCTGTGGTTCTTCTGCCCTGGAAGTTTTCATCTTGTCTAAGTACACTTTCGTTAAAAACTAAATACTAGTTCACTAAAATTCAAAAAACACAAAAGATTTTTATTTATAAATAAATTTGAAATTGGCACACGGCCAGCCTTAACGAGATCTTAAAAAGAATACAGATTTCGTATAATAAGGTTTTGGAATATGTTTTAGGGTGCGTTCAGACTGGTAATGTTAATAAAGACAACCAATCTGAATGTATCATGAAAGTTCAAATAAAGCTCACAGTATTAGAAGAGTTGATGATAGATGATGTGTAGGGAAAAAGAGGAACAAACGATGGATGGGCTTTGAAAGATGACATGGCTAGAAACTGATGGAGATAATAGAGAAATATGGAAGAAGATGACACGCTGCGCTGACCAAAAATAATCTGGGTAAGGGAAGGAGAATTATGTTGATGAATGATGATAATGTTGATAATAAACGATTTTTTTTTATTATGGGTTGATACTCTAATGTTCTATTCAAACAAAATATTTACAGAATAGATCCCAATTTGAACATTGTATTCCTAAATTACAATTATTTGAAATACTAACTCATACAAAGCGATGAGTCATATTGGACGGCAACAAAAATATATTTTAGATAATTGCATTGCGATAATAGTCATACTATCAACTGGTCTATTATTATAATAATGACCAAAAATCACAGTCCCAAACGAAAATAAAATTTGTGAAATTTTAGTTTTTTTTTTATCTGACATTATAACAGAAAACAGGCCTGTGATAAAACCACAGATTAAACTAATAAGATAAACAAATCAATGACATGATTTGTTTATCTTACCCAGTAATTAGGTTATAATCAAAATATTTTATAATCCTTATTAGAACAGCATGTAAAAACTATTATCATTTAATATCTATGCTATAATCATCCCGTGCGTACTGAATATGACTTACATTACACCAATAAACACGTTTTTCCCTTGAGGGCAGGCAGAATCTACAGAACGCCACCTCAATTTATTTTAAGTAATATTTAATTAATTTAAAGCATTGCTACTTTTGTATGAACAAGGCTTTATTCAAGTACTTGCCCGTTTGACTGGCAGTATGTATGATGTCACGAAACCTTGATACAATAATTTTAATCAAGATCAGGTTTAACTGGTTTGGTTTATAATTCGTAATACAAATTATAAAAAAACACCTACTAAAACCGTGTTGACTTATATAAATAAAATTTAAATGCTGTTTGTTTGCAGAGAACGGATGGACCGATTTGGTATTTTTTTGTACATAATAGTCCCGATTAATGTTTTTAGTGAAAAAAAAAAACATTGGAAAAGCTGCTTGTAAAATTGGAAAATTCTGGAAAGTTATTATTTGTTTTATTTTTCTTTATGTAGGCAGCGCTAGCCAATTATTCTACATAAAGTATGTTACTTAATTGTAATTTTGTTTGATGTAGTAGATAAGTTACTTAGTAGATAAGTTTCAAAAATCTGTTACATTATTTAAAAATAATGAGATTTATACTTCGATATACCGGCCAAAACGTCATGTTCTTTCTAAACCAGTCAGATGAGACATTGGTTTACAAACGAACATAATATCATAAATAAATGCAACTGTTTAGTAGTGATTATTATAATTTTGATCATTATTATCAACACTAAAGCATGCTGATAAATATGGATAGATATTTTGAATATTCTCCTTGATGGGAATTATGCGAGACCAATACTTTAATTATGAATATTACATAAAGATATATAATATTCATAATATTAGACCAGTCTAAAATCTGGGTGAGGTGAGGTCCATGGTCAAGCTTAAAATCATGTTCTAATGTTGATTAAGTTAAGAAAAAAAATGCAAAAATGCTTGATAAAGTTTAATGTATGTGTAATATATCCTCGGAATAATATATATAATAATATATTTCAATGAACCTGTTATTTAGGCACGAGTGACTTCTTTACAACTTTAAATCATTTGCGATATTGTTACCGACAAATGTGGTCAAGAACACTAATGATACGTGTATTGACGTTATTTCAGAGAAGTATGGAAGAAGAAGACTTGCTGAGCCGACCCCGAATAAATTGGGATAAGGGTAGAGGAATGATGATGTTGTTTCAGACAAGTTTTGTCAACAATCTCTTTTACCTGATTGAGAAATTATGTTTCCAAGAAGTCATTAAGTGTAACTTGTTTTTTGCGAAAACTACAAACAAATCTAGTAGACCCCGTATGAAATTGAAGACTTCGGTGTAAACACAGGGTTAGTCCTGTTTTTTCGGAGCTTCCACACATATTTCATGCATCGTGTCGATTACCAGCCATCGATAAAAATGTTAGCGTTCATAGGGAGACAAACACTCGTATCTATAAACAAGTCAAAGTGTTTACTTAAGTAAATGTAATTTTTAACCGACTTCAAAAAAAGGAGGAGGTTCTCAATTCGGTTGTGTTTTTTTTTTTTTTTTTGTGTTTGTTACCTCATATCTCCGTAATTTCTGAACCGATTTGAAAAATATCTGAATGGATCTACTTCTCGATTGGTCCCATAGAAATTTCATCAAAATCGGTTCAGCAGTTTGGTTTTGAAATCAAAATAACTGGAAAAAATGTCATCCAAGTAAAATAAATTGCGAAATTGATACTTGACAAGGATTTGTGTGTGATACGATAACTAAAAAGGGTAAAATAAAAACTTTTTTGCAAAAAAAAACCGACTTCCAAAAAAAACATTAAAAAAGTGGAAAATAACTAGTCGGTGACTATTGTTTGTTTCATTGACTTTTTTGCCACCGACTTCCGAAAGTAAAGTTATTTTCCACTTTTTTAATGTTTTTTTTGGAAGTCGGTTTTTTTTTGCAAAAAAGTTTTTTTAAGATACAATTTTTTTTTGTAGTTTAGTAATTGCTTGAAGTTACAACTGTAATACGTTAGAATTCTTTGCTTTACTTTCTTTGACAGTTCATACTTCGTTTATATTCTTGTCTTTGGCATAAAAAAATTGCACAAGTAATTACTTGACTTTAGATACGGGTGAAAGAGAAGGAGATAAAAAAAACTGACAACGCATTGTGCATAAAAGAGGTGCTAATGAACGGGATTTTGAATGCATGTTTATTTGTTGGTGTATGATGAGATGACAAGTAATAGAGAAGTATGGAAGAAGAAGACATGCTGCGCCGACCCCTAATAAATTGGGATAAGGTCAGGAGAATGCTGATGAATGCTGATGATGTTTATTTGTTGGGAAATAGGTGCAGTAGACTGCATGTAAATAAAACTATACTCAGCTGACTTTTTATTCTATTGAAACTTTCTTGTCAAACGCTAGCCCAGTTGAAGGTCAAAGTGTTGCTGTTTTAACCTTTTGAACGCCAGAGCATAAATGGACGTGCGTGCCCTCCACGGCAAGCCACAATTTTAACGCATACAAAAATAAAAATAAAACTATAAAAAGAATACGCGTTCCGAAACTTTATCAATACACAATATTAGAAAGATAAGACAAGAGCTTAAATAATTAAGGTATACAAATAAAACACACACTAAAGTAATGATTTAATTGTTTTTTTCGTGTTATAGTGCATCATATTTTTTGTCACATATTTGTGTCGTTGGCGTTTGTGGCGCTTGCTTGTCACGCATATAAGACAATGGCGTTCAAAAGGTTAAAGGACAGTCGACCTCACGTCGATTATGCTATAATTATATTCAGTTCACAAAGTCATCTTTTAGTAACATAATAATTAACTTATGGATCTAGACAAAAGAGTACAGACACGAGAGTAAATAAATATATAATCAAAGTTCAAAGAATATTTTTGAGAAATAACGATTGAAGCTTTGCGATAAGACCTAGGTATTTCATAGCAGTCAGGGTTCCAAGATCCTTACCCGTTATCGTTACCCCTAAATCAATCACTACTTTGAGAGAAAACAGTAATATAAGGTATGCTACTGTAAAAAAAATATGCTCGAGACTGTACATTGACTTTAATGATAAAAATGGCTAGTCCAGAAATATCTTATCACTACAAGAATTTAAAAACTTACATGTTGTTGCTTCGTGGTCTCTGTTGCTACTAAGTAAAATGTTATTAAACTCTTTAACAGTTGTGTTGATAACAGCTGATAAGGTTTGGTGTACGCTAGATTAGCTGGTCGACTGACTACACACGTGCGACTAAACGGTGAATAGGATTTTGCGATTTTATGAGGAACTTCGTTTCAATATATTATTTTAGGTTCTACATGATTTTCTGTATTTTTTCCTCAGTGTGTTTCAGGAATTTATTTAGTTATGATTGACTGCTCAATTTGTATGAGAAGTTGAGGACAGGTATTGTGCCTACCGTGCCTGTGTGTTTATTACATATATACGCAGCCGTGAGGAAGGGAAAGGGAGAAAAAAAGGGGAGGTCTTTACCCAGCAGTGGACACATGAGAGGCTGACAAAAAAAAAAAAATACGCAGCCGTCTGTGCGCTATTCCTATTGACAGCGATGTGGACGAATTTTTGGACGCCCTGCAGGCTTAGCCAAGTTGACAATCTACAATCGTTAACGCTAGTAGAAACCTAATCAAATGTATGGGCATGACGTCATCTCATCGTTATGTCACGTGGTCAGAACAAACGAATAGAAAAGTCGTAGACAAGTTTACAACTTATCGTAACGTTCAAAATGATAGAATGGAATGTAATCGTTTCTACAATGTTGATCGCTACATCCCATACTAATGGTAGCCAAGTTACAGTTTTGACAAGCGCTAACGAAACGATGTCGAAGTTTTGGAACGACTACTAAGCGATCGCCGAGACCCAGGAGAAAACGATAAAAAAATGGCGTCTATATGAATCAGCTGTGTTGAGATCGAGAAATGCTTTGTTTATTTCCCATAATTTTGGACTGTTTTTACTATTTAGCACGGTTTTTTTACCACGGTGTTTTTACCATTTATGTTGTGGCGCGCTCATAATGAAGGAGTGTGGCTTAGGCGCCGAAAATGAGGCATAAATCGTCAGTGCATGGAAACAATACGCGAAATGCCGGAAACTTTATTTGTGCAGCAATTTCGGCTAGACAAATCGACTTTCCAAGCCCTTTGTCAAGAAATCTGGCACAAAACTTCGATAAAGGGAACCTACGAGATTCTCTTAAAAGTTAAGGCAAGTGCTTAATAATCTAATGACTGATAATATAGTACTAGCATTTTTCATCACTTAATTAAAATTTTCATTTCCTCAATGTTTGTGTTTTAGGTGTTGTGCGCTCTTAGTTTCCTAGCCACAGGATCCTATCAGCGACTTGTTGGCGGCACTCAACATCTTGCCCAACGCACAGCAAGTCGGTGCATCAGACAAGTTGTTGGATGCTTTGAACCACCCTGCGATTATGGCATTGCGATGACAAGACAGAGCATTTATAAAACAAGAGTGATTCTTAACAAACGATTTAACAATATTGAAATTATTAAGTGCATGTTACATAATACACATTAAATTTAAATGAACAAATAATACTGTTTCAGATTCCAAAGATTTGGCCTGTATGGTGTACTTGGGTGCATAGAATTGTACCCATGTAGCTTTGGTTAAGCCTAATGATGAAGAGCATCATTCATTAAATGTTCTAATGGTAGATAAAATATTAATTTATACTGTACCTTGTCCTTGTCCCTTGTGTTATGGATGACCCCTTAATTTTATTTGTAATTTACTAAGATATTAAATAAAAGAGCTATATTATTACAAATAAGTTTATTATTTTTACTAAAACACTGACATTCAAAATATGGTGGGTGCTTGCACGGTAGATAGGGAGGAAGGATGTTTCAGTTATCTAATACTTGGTTTTTACAATTCACTCAATACATTTTAGATAATACTGTTAGAAAATATTTTACTTACATAAAAATCAATTACCTGTTACCAATTACCAACAGTTACTGTACATATATATGTACAGTAACTGTTGTATATTGGTTACCTACAGTTCTTACATTTCAAGTCTAAATTAAATAGGTTTTGTTCAATACTATAAAAAAGATCAATTATACTAATGAAAACAAACAAAAATGATCCATACCATTTGTACCTACATTAGCATTTTAGAGAAGGGAAAAGTAAACTGGATTGGAATAGCAAACAATTGAAATAAAAATTAATTGTTACTCTGATATTGTTGGCAATTTGAAATGTTCAATAGCCCACAGCTGAGACCACTATCACTACATAAGACATTTTAGGGATAATATCTGTCGAAGGAAGTGATGACAGCCTCAACTGTGGTAAAATTTCTATCAAATTGTCTATAGTATGAGCCAAACGACTTAAATTTGACTTTGGTTTTCTTCCATTTCAATTCTTCTTGATTCCCATCGCAGCCTCCCTCTTGAGATATTTTTTCCCAGTCTGCCTCTGGTGGGAGGTGACAGTGAAAGAGGGACGGTAGATGCTGTTGTTGCTGAAAACAAATAATTATAGTCATATATTAAATTGTGCCCAAATGAATTCATTAGCCAAAACATTGCATCTTTAAAATAAAAGTAAAATGTACCTTGTATGGAATAAGATGGCATTAAATCCAACATAATTTCATCTGAGCAGAAATTTGGGACGGACAGACAGTATGTACAGAATCTCTGGTTGTTGGTGGTATAGAGTTTCTGTCTGATGGTGGTTCCTGAAAAAGATGAGGAATATAAATTAAAAAAAATTACACTTGTGTAAAAAAGAAAATATAGTAAAGAAAAAATCTAACATCAAAGCCTCTTTCCTCAATTCCAGCTTGACCAAGGAAACGGTCTATTGATTAAGCAAAGGGTCAAACATAATTGTTTTGTTTGTTTCTTAAGTATTTGTATTAGTTCATGTCGCATATCACGTCATTGTTTATGTTTCAAACTTTCAAGTGCCCGAGTACCTATGATAGATTTTTAAATAACAAAGGAAGTTATTTACGAACCAACTAATAATTTACGTACCTTTCCATGAATTCCAATAAAGCTGCGAATGGTGTTGGGCTTGCTCAAAGATCTAGACTCCATCCTATAATAGCTCCTTCATTTAAGGTATATTTCGTTCAAAGGCAGGATCATGTATAACATTTCGGCTCACAGTAATATTTTAAATTTCATTCCGCACTGTGATATTAAAATAAACCAATTATAAGAAGAACTTGTAGCTTAATTCGCTTACTTTTTATCACAACAATTGTTCCTTTATTTAACAAACCAAAACAAAAGTTCAGCCCGCGCACAAAGAAAACACAAGAACGATTTGAACTGTAACTTTGACGTTAATTTGACGTTAATAGGAACGCTTGCCATAGACTAAAGTATAGGTTTTCTCTATTGACATTGTAGAACGAGCGATCGACTCAGTCGTGTCAAGTTGGCTAGCAACTTAGCGTTTTCTACAATCGCTTACGCCGAGGCGTTAACGATTGTAGAAAGAGATTCGATACGAAACGTTTGTAACTTGGCTAAGCCTTGTAATTCTTTTTCTTTTTTGATACTTGTACATCATCATCTGCCTAGCCTTTTCCCAACTATGTTAGGGTCGGCTTCCAGTCTAACCGGACGCAACTGAATACCAGTATTTTACATGGAGCGACTACCTATCTGACCTCCACAACCTAAGAGTAAGACTGGTTGTCAGACTTTCGGGCCACTGACTACCTGTAACGACTGTCAAAGATCTACAAATGACAGCCGGGAACAACGGCATAACGTGCTTTCCGAGGCACGGAGGAAACTCGGTATGTAATGGGTGGTCACCCATCCACGGACCAACCCAGGCAAGCGCGGCTTAACCTGACGATCGACCCGTGCGGCTGTTATTATATGGACACGAGCTCCTCCTCCTTTTTTGATACTTTTACATATTTTATTATTATTTTAGATCTATTTGTAGTTTGTAAATAGGTAATGTAGATACTGAATTCAAATACATATACTTCATAATTTTAAGTCATAAACTTTCAATCATAAAATTCATAGAATAAACTTATATTTGCTGTAGGTAACGAGTATGTCAAGAGGGTAGTCGGTAACTGACTCAAGAGCGTGTAACTTTGGTTAGCCTTCTTGTTACATAACTGTTCCTCTTGCGAGCCTCTTAACTACCCGTGAGTCTTCTAATATTATTTCAACACGCACACGGTTCTTAAGAAAGTTAAACTTAGGTGCATGTGTATTTTGTAGAAAAAAGATTTTGTAACGAGTTTGCGTTTACTGTGTACATTCCTTTTTTTTTATTGTGCTGCCTAATATATATAATTTGTCGGGATACCGAAGACCTAGACGCTAGCACGAACGCACGACATAAACATATCGTAAATGGGAACGATTTTAAAATGCAAATATTAGTATGTAACTTTTAAATTCCAAAAAAGCACTTAACTTGAAAATCGTTCGACTTTATCTTACGTTCACTCCGCTCGTTCGTGCTAGTCCCACAGGTCAAAGGGCTTAACTCTGTAACCTTTGCCTAGCCACGGAACAATGAAGATTGAGTTAGAATTGTGTCTTATAATTATAAGTACCCAATTATAAAGATCGTGTCGAAGAATGACACATTATCATCCCCTTCTAATAATTAAAAATAACCGACTTCCAACAAAACACAAAAAAATGGAAAATAACTTTACTTTTGGAAGTTGGTGACCACTTATTGTTTGTTTCATTGACTTTTTTGCCACCGACTTCCGAAAGAAAAGTTATTTTCCATTTTTTGGAAGTCGGATATTTTTTACAAAAAAGTTTTGTATTTTACCCTTTTTAGTTATCGTATCACACACAAATCCTTGTCAAGTATCAATTTCGCAATTTCTTTTACTTGGATGACATATTTTTTCCAGCTATTTTGATTTAAAAACCAAATTACTAAACCGATTTTGATGAATTTTCTATGGAACCAATCGGGAAGTATATCCTTTCAGATGAAAAAAGAATTTTTCAAGTCGGTTCATAAGTGACGAAGATAAGAGGTAAAAAACACAAAAAAAATACAAAAGAATTGAGAACCTCCTCCTTTTTTTGAAGTCGGTTAAAAACATGACGTAACACATCACGTGGGTAATCCCCTAAGGGTAAGGTTAGACAGAGGTGCCTACCTATAAATCACCCACAATTCGCCAATTATGTTTAAGTCCGATGTAATAAAGAGCGACCCTATTGTTACCAGCTGGGCACAAATCAGATTTCTGGGCCCGCTATTGAGAAATTGGTGATTGAAAAACCCGAGCAACCTTTGCTTATCAAAATAGGATAGCAATGTACCAAGTGTACCAACACCATCACTGTAGTTTGTTTATATAGTATTATCGTATTATATAGTATAGTATAATCGTATTATATTTCCACGTATTATATAGTATACGGTTATATCCATAGTACTCGCGCAGCCGTTTAGTCGAAAAAGTGTGTCAACCCTAAACATATCAAAAGCAGACTTCAAAAGCGTTATTATAAGGTAGGAAGAATGGCTAAAGTCATGGTACAAAGACCAAATGATAAAAAAATAAGGTGTAAAGGCCAAGAAATCAAAACTGTTGTTTTCTGGTGTGCCTTTACATAAGGGAAGTTTATAGCGGGTAATTATGATGAAATTGGACATAAGAGATACTATTATTATTTAAGCCCAACCACAAGTTTTATCATTATCAAACTCTTACCTATTTTGAAATCTACGGAGCAACATTGATGCAAATCCAATAAAATACACATAAACATTAAACATAGATCACTTCACGGAACGCTCGAAAATCATAACAACAACAAATAAAAATAAATTAAATTATTTTAAAGTATACCAAACTTTTTTATAAACATTTTCGCGCGTTAATTTGAAAGTGGAACTACACGCACTGAGATTCTCGTCTCGTCATCACTGGCCGTATACTGACTTGGTGAGTCAAACCAGCCAGTATAATTTTGGGGCTCTGTATTATGTAACTGATTAACTGTCTTTGAATGTTGTGTACTTTCATTTTATTAGCGTGACTTGAGAAGTATTTTAGCCAATAAAAAATTGGAACGTTTGTTCAACTGGCACGTTTTACTGTTGCAATAGTAAAAAGTTGGGTCTTTAATGCCACAAAACGCATAGCTGGCTCAGCTCGTGCTGATAATTATGTATTTTCATAAATCTTATAAAACAATCAATTTTCCCTTCTACCTTTGTGGTCAGTACTTCTCTTCATCTTCTATAAATAAATATATATTAATATTTTTAAAAATATTATTAAAAATCCATTTTCAGATACCTATCAGCACATACCTATTATTATCAAAGTTGCAACACTGTCCGTACCGATTACACGGCCTAATTTAGAATTATAACAAAAAAAAAACAAAATGGCAGATAAAAATCAGCTGATTCAATTTTATATCGCCTTTTATATAACCTTTCTTTTGTTATCTTTATAACCAAAAAAATGCCTATGAAGTCTGTTACTAATCCTTGTTTTAATAAAAAATAACTAAACACACCACTAGTCGTTCTCGGGGCACAAACAGAGTAGTGAACTGTAAATAAATAGGTACATTGTCTAATGCTTAATTACACGGAGGTCGAAGATAACGCGGAGGTAATCATGTTTGTTATTAAAGACAGAACACACCAACTGACTTGCACCGTTTTCTAGATAATGCTAAAAAAACATAACATCACGCATATAATCCCCGAAGTTTTAGGCAGAGGTGTTCCTAATAGTACACCCATTGTTCGCTATTTATGTTTAAGTCCCAAGTAATAGGGGGCGAGCTTATTGCCATCAACCGGGCTATCCAGACTCCGTGGCTGCTACTAAGAAATTCCTGATGGAAAAACCCAATAACACTTTGCCCGACCCGGGAATCGAACCCAGGATCACCCAGCTCAGCTGTCGCGCTTGCAACTAGACCAAAGAGACAGTCAAAAAAAAATATGCCATTGTATAAATATAACATGCCATTCCCGGTATTACACTGTGTGTTCGAGGTGCATCGTGTACGTATGGTATCAAGATGAAAGAACATCTTCGTTACCATAGGTTTTCTAACCCAAAAATTATTACTCTAATTTTGAAGATCGCTACCCTGATACGTCTCCGCTTCGGAGCGTAGAGATGACCACAATAGCGAGAGGAACATAGGGTTTTCTCGGAAGGAGTTTAAAGTAACCCTTCTCCGTTCTTTTATTTTTCTTATCGTACTTTACACTTACACACTTATTATACCTTATATGTTTATTTATTTAATACACTTTATTTATTATTAACTAACCGTGGCATCACTGTGGGCCCTATCAGAATACCAGCGCTGTGACTTTTTTTAATGTTACAGCACCATGCTGAGATAGGGGCCTTTTGGCCTCGTACAGGACCAGTTTAGTTAGTCATAAAGGACATCAACCAAAATGGGCTAACCGTGAACAACCCTATTGGGAAAGAAGGAATTCATAAATAATTTAGTAATAATATTTACTGAACATTGGTCCCTATTCGGGAGTGTCAATATAAATAATATTAAAAACGAATAAAAAAGATTTTTAATTGATTTGTATTTGTATGGTGACAGTGGCGTTGAGTTAGGGTTGCCTAAAGAATATAAACACAGAAAAAATAATATCGATATTTTTGATGTTTCGATTCGAGAGCTTCGAAAAAGTCAAATGTTTTCCTGGAAGACCAAGCTTTGCTCTGGCCGTTGGAGGGTTCATCACCAGCATCACTATCATCATCTTAACCTTACATGAATAAAAAGATATACTTTACGTAGAACAACATTTTTTTTTGAGATGGTAAAATCATCCATTTATTTCTCCCGGCCTAGGGTGGAGCGGAAGGGCGTGTCAGACTTTTACTGACTAACACTGTTCAAAGAGGAGACTTACCGCCATGATTATTGCGTGCCCACGTAGAACAAACGTTGAAAGTCGTTTAGCCTATATCGGGGAAAAATAGTAAGAATCGTTCGTAATTGGTAATTCGTCTTCGTTCGTTTGGGTTTTGTTCGTCGTGGTAGCGGGTATTATTAACACGTGCTTTTCTTGAAGATTCTTATTGTAATGCGGCGTGGTCCATAACAAAAAGAATTACGCAAAACAAAACAGCACAACACGATGGAATCGATTTCAAATCGAGTGTTCGACGGACAGTGCAGAGAACTGGCAACACTGACCCAGACCCGATTGTCAAATTGTCAATGTCAAAATGTCTTTCGCTTATCGCTTTGCGTTTGCGCTCTTTTCGTATCGTATTGTGAATATTATTTCGACTAGCTATTTTTGACGATTTGTGCTGTTCAAAATGGATTCTGATGATTTTCTAGACGACGACCCCGGCTCACTCTCGGACTCAGTACCCGCTTCAAACGTTAACCCTAGCATTTCTCCGCATAATGAACCCACTTTACATGAAGACTTGCGCGTGAACATGGACTTATTTATATTATTTAACCAATTTGATACAAAACTTCTTATATATATGTTTTCTTCCTACTGTAAGCCACTCAATAAATTCAATAATAGTGCAATATGTTTATGTTCATGTTCAAGCCCAATCGCTATACAAAGTGGTTGATGTCCTTTAATTTGTTCTTAAGTTTATTTTTTTAAATCTTGTTTTTTTGTCAAGTTACCATATTGTTATGTCCAGTGCGAGACTAAAAAATATTTTTTCTTTCTTTCTTTCTTTCTTCTCAGATGGAGAGTTTCCATACGGTTAAGATTTTTCAACATAACTACCCACTACAGACCAGCGCTGCAAAAAAAAATATATAATGTAAGTAGTAAAAAAAAACGAAGATGTTCCTTTTTCCATGCAAAAAGATGAAAATGCACAAGATGTGTAAAAAGGCGTGAATAAATCGCAGCACGTGTATCCTTGCGTTTTTGTGTTGAACACTTTATACTTAGCTGTAATTTTCACATAAATTATTAAGTATATAATTGCTCAAACTAGACCCCTGACATTAAACCTGAGCTATCATTATAATATTTCTTGTAACAAAGTCAAGCCTTGGTCTCGTCAGTCTTATAAAACATGATTAAAATATTTGAAGGCATCACGCATCAAAATATTAGAAGGTATCTAATCTATCGGTGGTTTTGACTACAAAAATGCTGCATTACCCTTGAATGAACACTGTAATAAAAGTATGTGAGGTCATGCCCGTGTGCACTGATACTGAGCGATCCCAAATGAATGCCTAAATATAGATTTCAATAAGCGCCGTTTTATTTTGGGGTGAAAACGGGAATATAACTGTTGTCTCGCTTAAAAGAAGCATGTTTGCTAAAATTATAAAAAACTTACAAGCATTGTCCTATTATTATGAAAGGAAAGTGTAGACTCCTAAACACTTAAACGAGCTTTGATTATAATTTATTCACAATCATCTGCCTAGCCTTTTCCCAACTATGTTGGGGTCGGCTTTCAGTCTAACCGGATGCAGCTGAATACCAGTATTTTACATGGAGCGACTTCCTATCTGACCACCACAACCCAGTTCGTACTGGGTAATACTTACGATACCCCTTGGTAAGACTGGTTGTCAGACTTTCGGGCCGATGACTACCTGTAACGACTGTCAAAGATCTACAAATGACAGCCGGGACCAATGGCTTAACGTGCTTTCCGAGGCACGGAGGAAACTCGGTATGTAATGGGTGGTCACCCATCCAAGGATCAACCCAGGCAAGCGCGGCTTAACCTGCCGATCGACCCGAGCGGCTGTTATTATTTAGCCACGAACTCCTCCTTGATTATAATTTATTACGAAACATATTACAGGACACACCGCCTAATCAATATGCATCACGGTGTTATTGTATGAGATTGTCTATTTGTGTGTCCCAGGCAACATTTTTTTCTACTTTCAGTGATTTCAAGTTCAAGACGAGATGGTATTTAATGTGCGGCAGCAATGAATCAGAGCTTCGAAATTATATTTTTAACAGACTTCCAAAAGGAGGAGTTTATCAATTCGTTTGTTTTTTTTTTGTATGGAACTCATTTTTACGTTTTTTTATTTTTATTTTTTGAAAGATGTTTCTATCTTTCTTCGGTGATAGACATTGGTTGTATATCGTTTAAACAATTCCATAACATAACATGTTATGGAATTGCCTTTATGTTCTGAAGGTGCACGCAGATATGTATAGTATATCCAAAGAAGTCGCGGTGGAAAAATCATAGTTAATCAAACAAACAAAAGTCACCGACTTCTGATGCTAAAGTTATTTTGTACTTTTGGGTTTTTCTGGAAGTCAATTGATTTTTATACAAAAAGTTTATTTATATAATTAATATTGAAATGCGATTAGAAAGCATTTAAAAAAAATATGAGGCCGACGAGTGAAACAATATTTTAATGAATTTCATTCTTTAATAAAGTAGGAAAAAATTATGAAGTTTTTAAAAGTTTAATAGGCGCCTTTCCCCGAGTTCACAGCATAATGTTGATAGCTCGCGACTCCACTACCGAGTCGCTTTGAAACTAAGCTATTACAAGTTATCAGGCGGTTTTTTAAACTACATATATCGATGATCATGTCATGTTTTACATAAGTGATAAAGATGATGGTAAAGAGATAAATGTATGGGATTGATAAAAATGAAAGTGCAGTCAAACATAGCACATAGTAGCAGTCTACTATGTGCTATGTTTGACTGCACCTTCATTTTCGTGTCATGAGCGGTGACAGTTCACCGCTCATGACTAAATAATATCAGCCGCTCGGGTCGATCTTTAGGTAAAGCCACGCTTGCCTGGGTTGGTCGGTTACATGCCGAGTTTTCTTCCACGTTAAACCGTTGCAGTTGGCCCCGCCTGTCATTTGTGGATCTTTGGCAGTCGTTACAGGTAGTTAGTGGCCCGAAAGTCTGACAAGTCTTACCAAGGGATAAGTATTAAGCAGTATAAACTGGGTTGTAGAGGTCAGATAGACAGTCGCTCCATGTAAAATACTGGTTTTCAGCTGCATCCGTTTAGATTGGGAGCCGACCCCAACATAGTTGGGAAAAGGCTAGGCAGATGATGATGAATTGTCACAGTTCGGTGTCCGCAGTCCGGACCGCTCGACGCTCACTCTCCAGTCCGCTCGGCTTGACTGCACCTTAACCGAAAAGTTCTGTTGAAAAACGTGCTGTACAAATACGAAACACTTCGAAAGCAATTGTCCACATCCTCCGTAGCTTTCTGGGGAAAATCTTTGTTTAACACAAAAATCACCGCAAACCACAATCTCTGGAAAACGTATTAGATAAGGTTTCAGATTTTTTTTGATAAATCTTTTAGGCATTTATAAACTTCTAATTGATTCGGGCGAATTAAATCAATTGGCAAAATTTCCTTATGTAGTTTTAGTATAGTTACCGTCATTCATTACCAGATCTAATGTACCTAAAGTTCAAGGAACAGAAACGAAAAGTGGACTTCCTTACGACTAAAAATTTTTTTCCGAATATTTTTTTCTGAAACTCGGAAATGTCTCGGAATCAGTTAAGTACATTTAATAATAATGTTATTTATTAATCAAAGAGTACCCTACGCTGCGAGTACGCTACGGATTTTGATGTGGTTGGAAACAATTCATTTAGAAGTCTAAGTACCTACTTACGTGCTCACTGAACTTGAACCTTATAATAAGGTTGAAAAGTGGACGACCGTACTTAGTTTAGAAGAACAATGCGGTCACACAAATAGACAAAATGCGACTTTGTTTTATACCTACTATTTATGGATAACGTAACCCCGATATCTTGTGTATGTTCATCAAAAAAGAAGAGTACCAAAAAATGAGAGTTAAAGGTACTCTCTGATTAATAAATTTACATTATTATTAAATGTACTTAGCTGATTCCGAGATATTTCCGAGTTTAAAAAAATTTTAGTCGTAAGGAAGTCCCCACTTTTCGTTTCTGTTCCTTGAACTTTAGGTACTTACATTAGCTCTACCTATTCCGATCACTGTTCATTATACATGCAAAAGGTACATAAAACGACGACTAGTTAATATAACTCCTATCGTGGGCCGACATATAATCGTAGTTAATATCCGATATAAAATGTTGTAAGTAATTTTGTATTTGTTCCTGATTTCATTGATTTGTACTTTATCTTGTTCTGTAAATTGTATGAAAGGCAAGGGATCAATGTCCGTGTTCTAGCACAATGAAATACACAATCAACCTAGATTACATCTTTAATGCTGTACTAACACCCGTATCTATAAACAAGTCAAAGTAATTACTTGAGTAAATGTCATTTTTTAAGATACGACTTTTATTATGTAGTTTAGCAATTGCTTAAAGTTATGACTGTAAACAGTTAGAATTCTTAGTTATGCTTTTTTTGACGGTTCTTACTTCGTTTAAATTCTAGTCTATTGCATAAAAAAATTGCATAAGTAATTACTTAAGCTCAAGGATACGGGTGCAAGTATTTATACGCCTAATGGTTTGCTGCAATTCAGAGGGAATAAACAAGTGACAGCGTATTATATTTGTAGAACGAATTTGAACCAGGATTGATAGAGGCTTGTCAGATGCTTATATCAATAAATTTGATACAAACTTCAACCAACATATTATCTGTTCTGGCGGGAAAACACAGAAATAAAATAAATATACCAAGTTTGACATATCGATGCATTCTTCTTGACAAGCAGCGCAACCTTGAAGTGCTCACTCAAAGTGGTCATACCGTACGATTTTGTAGTTTCTATCGTCGGTATTGCTGATAAAATGATAGTTTGTCTCTCCCGTCAGGTTTCCAATGATAACTGATTTTTACTGTAAACTTACCTATTTACTTATGTTATTTTTTTCCTCATATCAATCCAAAAAAATACATGTTTTATTTAAAAAAAAAAACGTTTGTTTGAAACTAAAATATCCAAGCAAAGGCCTTGATACAGATTTAAATTGCAGCACTAAAAGTAGTCTGCGTGCAACATTTGTACTTGCATGTAATCTACATGGTGTTCACTTATATATATATACAGTGGTTCACCTTGCACTCGTTAGCCGGCTCCAAATGCGCGTTATGTAAGCGAAGCTGATTTTAATATATTATGTAGATGGACTTTGACTGTTTCTATGTGGAGAAAAATATGGTGACTCGGTTATATTTTTATCTTTCAATTTTCGATTGTTACTTAATATATGGCATGAGTGCCCTGGAAGATTTTGACATAAGTTCTCTATTTTTATCACTAGATTTTGGCCGCAGCTTTGCTCATTTCATATGCGAAAATTATTATAAAGGAACGTACTACTTACAGGGACCAAAAAGTATTCCAATCCCTAACCCAGGTCATGGTGTCCCTCTGTGTCAATTAAGTAATCAAAATTCATTCAGCCTTTGAAAACTCTTTTAGCGCCAAAACTGTGTTCTAGAAACAGCAGATTTCAGTTACTAGTAGACTTTTTTCTATAAGTACTCATACATATGTATGAACGTGGACGAGGCAAAAGGAGTATGTAAGGATCGTAACAGGTGGCGTTCTATGTTTCTGCCTGTATTTTTTCTATGTTGCCACATATAATTATATTGCATCTTACTATGGGAGTGAGCATAATATTTCTGACATGATACGTCATTCCTACCAGTCTCCGTAAGCTCAACAGTGTTGTTTTGCCATACCGTTACGCACACACGGCCTATGCAATAAACTTATTGATCAAATCGCTTCGAATGATGCTGTCTCTCGTGGCACTACACGTGATCACCATCGCCGGCGCTTTCATAACAAATGGAAGAAATTCAATGGCTCCATAAAAATGTTAATTTGCCTTATAATTAATGCAAAAGTGGTCTAGTGGTCGCAATCGCGACTGCTGTACATGAAGTCCTGGGTTTGATTCCCGGGTCGGGCAATGTGTTATTGGATTTTTCCATCAGGTATTTCTCAGTAGCAGCCACAGAGTCTAGATTTGTGCCCGGTTGATGGCAATAGGCTCGCCCCTATTACATGGGACTTAAACATAACTGGCGAAATGTGAGTGTACTATTAAGTAAATCTCTGCCTAACTCTTCGTGAATTACAGCCGTGATGTTATGTTATTAATGCTAAAGTGAGTTCTCGTTGTGTTTGGGTAAGTACTTTTTATGACTTAATTTATAAGCCGCTTTGAATTAAAGGTACAAAGGCGACATGAAGAGGCCGAAATGTGAACAAGTGAAGTGCAACTAACATAGTCACTATCATCTGCCTAGAATTTTCCCTACCATGTTGGGGTCGGCTCCCAGTCTAACCCGATGCAGCTGAATTTTACATGGAGCGACTGCCTATCTAACCTTCACAACCCAGTTAATATTGGGAAATAGGATATCCCTTGATACTAAGATAATCTTAACTAAGCCTTATTTATTAACACAAGTTTTCTATTTACCATAAATATGTTAGTTTTATGTAAAGTGTGGATGGGTAGAGAGTAGAGGAAGACCTAAGAAGCGATGGATGGACTGTGTGAAGGATGATATGGCAAGAAAGGAAGTGTCTGATGAGATGACGAGTAATAGACAAGTATGGAAGAAGAAGACATGCTGCGCCGACCCCTAATAAATTGGGATAAGGTAACAGTCGCAGAAGTCTACTGGATTCAGGTGCGGTCGTCGAGGAATTAATTCCACCTTGTCCAGCAGTACGTACGCCTAAATTTTCAGATAGTTTGCTGTGTTGTGCTGTGTTGTGACATACGTACATAGCTGAAGCTGAATATTAATGATCATGAACTGGTATAGCAGGTAGGTCTTTGACCCCAATATTAAAAACATTTCTTTGATAATGCAACCGCAAGATCACTTCTAGTTCTTTTGAATGAATCGGGGTCAAAGCCTCATGACTTATGAAGTATTAGCTATTCAATGCCTATGGCGCCAACTTGACTAGAAATGGCGCAAACGCACCTCACGAGTGAATTTAGTTACGCTGATCAAAGTCTGTGTCTACCGTCAGGTGTTGGTTGGAGTAAGGCCAGAGTTTGAGATCGTGGACTCGTGGTCTACAGAAGGCCTGACAACATGACGTTCTATTAGCGATTAAGATTATAAATAGCTCACAATTTGAAGATTGACAGACCAAATGTTTAACATAGGGCACACTGTTACATCACATTATAAATTCGTCGAATTACAAGTTATTCAGAAATGAAAAAAGTTACTTAGATGAAAAATTAAAAGAAAACCGTGGGTTACGACTTTCTTTTTTATTCATTTTACAAAGTCACATGAAAATCCGACCACTATTTTCTACGTTCCACTTTTTTCATCTAATTGCTTTCGGCTGATGTCTAAGTCACGGATCATCGTCACGTATGGTTGTGAGTTTGGTAAGGTTAATGTATGTATATATATATGTATGTACATCTTAGTAACTCGTGAAATTATAAATAATTATGTAGTTTGTCCATGTTGTGCAGATGGAGAGTGTTGGCATAAAAAAACTCTTGGATTTTTGTCACGTCACGTTTTAAGAGCATCTTTGAATTAAGGGAAATTGAATATCTAATGGTGCACAAATGGGTTTTCAGGTGGTGGGTATGGGGGTTGGCAGATATTATAAACGAAATTACTTACTGCAATCTTAAAAGAAAATTATTATAGGTATTCAAATATTACTAAAGCGATCATCACTAAAACCTGCATAATTAGTGTTTTGCAGTATCTATGATGAATTAATACGGATACTGTTCATTCATCCGCTGTAGGCTCAATGTTTCACTGACAGAGAGACTGTGACAAACTATGTCTCAATCAAAATACACACATCAAAAGTATCTAGGGATCAACATATATTTTTGCAATAACTTTTCTCCTGATTGATATTAATTAAAATTTTCTTTAAGGATTCATCAAATAAAGTGTTTTCGTTTGTCACAGTAACGATAAACCAAGTCACCTTTGCATTAATAAAGAAATTTGCCATTTTCCTAATAAAGGGATTTTTGACATTTGAACCACTAACATTAAAGTTCGAAAAAAAGACTGAAATAACAGTTTTCTTTAAAATTTTATTGGGTAACTTAAACAATTAATAATCCGTGTTTCTACCGCGAACACTAACAACACAAGAACATCGGTTTGGCATACTCAAAATGAGTTCATCCAAATCACGCTGTGGAATGGCCGCCCATGTTCGTTGCAACAACAAAAAAAGGTCTTCTTGCGACTGGATACCCTCCATATTCGGCAGAGCTCTTCTCTGTAGCATATCCCATGCATGCTCAATCGGGTTCAAGTCTGGCGACTGAGCAGGCCAGGGCAGGACATTGATGTTAGCTGCGGCGAGAGTCTGTCTTACAACTCTTGCGGTGTGGGGTCGTGCATTATCATGCATTAACTGAAATAAGGGACCGATTTGCACTTGTAGAGGAACGATGACGTCTGATACAATCGTCTCAGCATAAATTTGAGCGTTGAGGTTGCCTCTGATCCAAATCAACTCAGTTCTTCCGCCGATCCAAATACCCGCCCATACCATGATGGTTCCACCACTATAAGGATGGACTTCCTGGCAGGATTTTAATCGCTGTTGGCGTCCAGGGGTTCTCCAGTGTCGTATACGTCTTGTATCCGGTCTCATACCAAAACGAGACTCATCAGAAAAGCACACGAAACGCCATTGTTCTTCTGCCCAATTTCTGTGTTCAAGAGCCCATTGATATCGAATCCTACGATTGTGCATTGCTATAGGTGGTACCCGTAGCGGTCTTCGGGAATGAAGGTTCACTTCATGCAAGCGGTTTCTGACTGTTTGGTCGCTAATTAAGTTCCCTGAAGAGTGATGAAGCCTCACGGCTAACATCATGGCGGTTATTGTTGGAGCTCTTCGAGTTAAGATTTGAATGTATCGGTCTTGTCTCCGTGTGGTGCAGCGATACCGTCCTCCATGGCGCTCAGCCACGGTACCAGTGCTTCGGTAACGTGTCCAAAGTCGACTGATAACACTCTGACTTGTATTCAGAGCTAAAGCCACAGTACGTTGCCGGGAACCAGCTTCTATCATTCCCACGGCTCTGAGCATTTCTTCCCTGCTTAAATGACGTCGCCGCTCCATAATAACGTTGGTTTTAATCAGTAGTAGGGAAACAGTAGACTAATAATGTCTTCAATGCGTTGTATGTTTTTATAGGGAAAATATTGACAGCTTATTTTCATCTTTTACTCGAATTTGATTGAGAGTTCCTGATTCAAATTATGAAATGCACCAAAAAGGATCCATATAAATTTATAAAATCATAAATTTATTACAAAGCCACATCTCAATCTCAAGAAATCCGCATAAAAATGCTTGATCCCTAGACACTTTTGATGTGTATATTATGTGTATTAATTCATTTGTCTAGAAGCTAAGCGCATCTTCACAGCAGCGTCACTATTATATAGTTGTGTACAAATTAATATGTGGCGACCTTGGACTAGAAAGCCGTGTGTGTTTCGTTCGCCGCTTTGTGTGAGGTGAATGCTCACTGTTTCACTGATATTAAAGTAACGGAAATTTTACATCCTTAAGCAGTCTTGCAAGACTCGCTTGTCATGCAGTTGTTCTTCTTCTTTTAAGCATCTAGTTTAGGGTAAGAATTTGGAAGGTGAGGTTAGGCCTCTGACTTGGCTTTACATCATCATCATCTGCTTAGCCTTTTCCCAACTATGTTGGGGTCGGATTCCAGTCTAACCGGATGCAGCTGAATACCGGTATATTACATGGAGCGACTGCCTATCTGACCTCCACAAAACAGTTCGTACAGGGTAATACGATACCCCTTGGTAAGACTGGTTCTCAGTCTTTCGGGCCACTGACTACCTGTAACGACTGCCAAAGATCTACAAATGACAGCCGGGACCAGCGGGTTAACGTGCTTTCCGAGGCACGGAGTAAACTTGGTATGTAATGGGTGGTCACCCATCCACTGACCAACCCAGGCAAGCGCGGCTAAACCTGACGATCGACCCGAGCGGCTGTTATTATTTAGCCACGAGCTTCTCTGACTTGGCTTTACATGACGTCGTAAAATATCTCTCAGGCATGCTGGTTTCCTCACGATGTTTTCCTTCACCGAAGCAAGTGATAATTATACAATACGCACATTAATCCGAAAAATCAGAGGTGCGTGTCTTGGGTTCGAACTCGTGACCTATGACTTGGCAGTCCGACGGTCACACCACCATAACTACTTAATTAAAGAAATACATAGTTCCACCCATTGTGTACAACCATTAACCCCACACATACTTTTAGGTAATTTCGAGCACATTCTCCGTGAAGGTCGCTGCAAGCTTCTCAATGACCCGTGCAAGTTACTCTTGCAAGCACTTGCCGCCATATTTAACAGTTTTGGGCGAATTTAACGTTTAGCGCAACACTTGCACAAGCGCTTTGGACCAAATGCTTGCAATGTTTACGAGTTTATTATTTGTAATGTGTGAATGGCACGAGGTCATTTCTTTGAGAGGTTTGAGGGTTAACTTATTTGCGCCCACCGCTGGCACTTCAAAAATACATAAGTATAAAAACGTTTTTTTTTTTTAAATTCAGGCTAAAACGGCATAGACAACACAGCCACTGAAGATAGACTCAAATACAATTTCCAGCATGCCTGAGAGATATTTCTCGACGGCATGTAAAGTCAAGTCGGGGGACCTATGGGCGGCATAAAAACTCTGACTCCAGGTTTGGCACTAACCACACGATAAACAAGAATACAATTTCAAAGCATTTATTTCAATTAAAAACAGGCACTTGTATTGTCAATGAGTCGGTCAGTTAGACAACGTTGAAACTAGTTAGATGCAAACATGGAAAAGTGTTTCGGGCGTAGAAGCCTAGGTAACCAAAACTAAACATTCTGTAATGAAAAAATCGACGACGTGGTCTACAGCAGTGTCGCGGGCAATCGGATCGATGAGGTCAATAAACTCGTCAGACAGATAATATTAATTACTGACCACAAATACCGCAGTTCCATACTTGGTTGTACTGTTGCCTGCCACAAACCATGCTTATAAACTTTATTATAATATATATTTATGTAACTTAAGTATGAGCTTATATTGCCCCACTACATGGCAAAGGCAAAGTCAAAGTCAAAGTCAAAATTATTTATTTGCGTTAAATGTGGTACAAAAGATGGTAAACATAAGATGTAGTGCAGTGACACATTTCGCCATAAAAATAGCATGCAAATATTAATAAACACTCACATTAAATTAGGTAGGTAACCAAATAAATACAGACATTAAATTAGGTACCTGAGTAACCAAATAAATACAAACATTAAATTAGGTACCTGGGTAACCAAATAAAACACATTATATTACGTAGGTAAACAAATAAACACAAACATTAGATTAGGTAGGAACTAAATAAAGTAGGATTAGATCCAATGTGGCCAATCCTTTAAGAATGAGTTCAGCTCATCCGGCGATAGCCTTCTGGGCCTGACACCTAGTCGTTTCCTGTCAGTTGGGATCCACTGTCCACATAGTAGATCCAATTAACCACTAGTTTACTTTTCCCCCTTGCACCTTCCGACATGCGGCAGATGTTACACTGCAAGTGTTAAATCAAGATAAACAGGAACTCAATATCACGATGACGGATTCGAAGAATTAGTGCAGTAGTATCAACGGAAATTCACCGTGTTAACAGTAAACTATTACAAAACCCATTTTGGCACCACGCCAAGAAGCCAAACACATGTTTAGATCAGTTAATCTTGGGTAGCGTCGTTTTATTATATGTTGACCGTTTAGTGAAAAAGTCTGAACTGAGTAGCTTGAATTCTTGACCACGTAATTATAATAACCTAGGTACAGACGTCAGCACATCAAGCTACAACAATCTGTCAAACTTTAATAGATTTTCAACTTTATTGGGTTGATTGGAAATATTTGACAGTTTCGGGTAGCTTGATGTCAGCTGGCGTCTGTACATGCTCCTTGAAGAATGTTTGTTAATTACCAGGATGAAAAGAAGACATTGTACAGATAGTAGAAGTCACATCTATTTCTTAAACCATATCTATAGTCCACCTGACAGTCTTTCTTGTGTACTGTTACACAATTATCGTTATTTATTGTTGTACTTACATTATTTTATCTTCATACTCACAAATATCAAAATAATAGAGAGTAAATAACAGCAATGTGGCAACACATCGTTGAAACGACACATCTTATCAAAAAGCCGGTAGTTACTGCATAACGCACGTGCGAGATCGTTGACATTTGTTTTAGGGTTGGCAAGTTGAGTCCGCGTAACATTGGTCACTTTCCCTCTCTCGTCACTTTAGTTAATTCGACATTATCGTTGATTTGTCACTTTCGTTGATTGGACACTTGTGTGAATTTGACAGTTTCTTCAACTCATCACTTTCCCTAATTCGCCAATTTCGCCGATTCGACACTTTTCTTCAATGCGTCACTCGAAGTACAGTCGGTAGAAAATTAATATACGAACAATATGTATACGAACGCAATACAAAAAAATATCTCTTAAATTAGATGAACGAATCAAAAACATTGGCTTATTAACATTAATAGAAAGATGATAAAAAGAGTGAACTAAATCAAAATCCATCTTTTAAAATTCATCCATCATTCATCAAAATTTTCTACCGACTGTACTTCGAGTGACGAATTGATGAAAAGTATCGAATCGTCGAAAGTCACGAATTAGGGAAAGTGTCAAGTTGAAGCAACTGCCGAATTCACACAAGTGTCCAATCAGCGTAAGCGAGGAATCAAAGATAATGTCGAATTAACTAAAGTGACGAGTGAGGGAAAGTGACCAGTGTTACGCGGACTCGGCAAGTTTGGCAACACAATAATCACGGGAACAGAACAGAAGATTCAGATCAAGCAATGTTAAGGGGGAAGCGTCAGAGTATCCCGCGAAATTCATTTTTTTTTTAATTATTATAATTTGCAGGACAAGACAAGAAAATTTGAATTTCGCGGCCTGCCTTAACGATTGTGTTAGTAAAGTAGGTTTTAGCTGCTGTAAGGGGTTTAATATTACTTCATTGACGTAAATGACGTTAATTATATGAGGAAACTAGGAGATGACAACGATCACATGCAGACTAGGTACTTGGTATATTGTTTATTGCGGAAATCAGACAGCAACGTTTCTTATGTGCATTTTTTCTGGTAAGACAGGAAGTCAACTGCAATATAGTAAAGAAAAGACGAGCTACACATGTCTATAAAGAGTCGATAAAGAGTGTATGTGGTGTAGTATTATTGACCGCTACTGAGTCTACTGACGTATTAAGACGTAATGATTCACTTCAAGACTCGAATTTCCTGTTGCCTTCTTTGGGAAAATTATTAAAACCTGCCTACGGATTTGATTTAAAATAAACTGTTACTGACTTTGAAAACCTGATTTATTTTGATTAGTTTTTTTTATAGTCAAATGTCAGGATTCAGTCATTATTCTTTGTCCACAGATCGACCATCTTTTTCTCCGAGCTCCGGGATAAAAAAAAAATAGAAGCGTGTCTCATTAGCCAACAATTAATTAGTGTTATTAGGTTTTGTACCTGGAATTTCTCAGAAATAGACTCAAGGCCCTAGAGTCTAGTTACTACTGAGAAATTCCTGGTGCTCCAGACTCCAGACCTTGACACTGGATTTATGCCCGGCTCATGGCAATAGGCTCGCCACCTTATAAATGGACTTGCAATAACTGGCGAAATGAGAATAAGGTAAGGTACACCTCGGCCGAAACCTACTGAAATTACAGGTGCAATGTCATGTTGTGTTACTTGTAGTCAAAGCTTGATATATTAGTGCAATAGCCGTGAATGTGGCAACCCTAAATATGGAGCAGCGTTCTCAATTAGCGATAAGCCGGCGACCTAATTTAGAACGCAACGCAATCTAACGAGTGGGTTCACATGTAGCTTGAAATAATGTTTTATTTAGAACTTTGGCCTCCCCACATAGCACTTGTGGTGGTTTGGAGACCGGTCTCCATTTCGCCACTCTTCAGATTAAAATCTCAAGGCCGCGTCGCGTTGTAATACACTCGAATATTATGCTTTTTAAAACTTTTTTTTTCTTTCACCTTTTTCTTCATTCATGCTTTGTATATGCAAACTTTATGGTTTGGTAATCGTAGTCTATTATTTAATTATGCCAAAGAAGGATTATCATCGGCCCTTAAACTTAGCAATCCCCTGTTGAGTAAAGGAAACTGCAGTGGTGCACAAAGATACTCCACAGAATTCTTTGATCATCTGAGTCATTCAAAATGGTCTACAGGTGTCCTACAGATCAAAGGATTGTAATAAATATTAATATATCTGGGAGATGATGAGTGCAGTCACACCATCTTTGTCAATAGCTAAAAGTAATATAAAAGTGATCTTTTGGCTTTTTTTCTCCAATAATTATAATTATTAATTTGGCACAAGAAGAGGGTAGTCCCGTCAATTTTTTTTGTTAATGGAATCTAATCAAAAAGTTGAAGTCAAAACAATATTGTATTTAAAATTAATTGAATATCTACGTGCAAAAACTTTGGTGTACCTATAGATGTTAGTGTCAGGTTAACGTTTAAGTAAATAACTTTATATTAATTAAATTAACTTGTTAAACGTTTAGCAAGTTATCTAAGTACCAAACTATTTTTAAATTCTCGATGGTAATGAAAATTATACCTACATAAATAACAAACGGGATATTTATAATGCATAACACAAATGGTAGTGTTATGCATTATTAATATCCCGTTTTATGTGTAAACGATAGTGTTAGTGAACATGTCAGTTTAAAAACTTTTTAATAACATTATCAAAATGAAAACAAAAAAAAACAAATATTATTGACTAAAATTCAATGACAAACAAAACATAAATTAATTCTATGTCGCTCGTCATTTATGAACTTGTCCGTTTGGCCCAGACCGGCTGAACGTCAGTTACTCTAGTCTTTCGCGACATCCGACCAAGAGCGGACGCGGCCGCCATTGCGAATTATTTCCCGCCTAATTTTGACAGTTGTCTGTGATCGAACTTTTATTCTTTTTAGAAAATTGTGATAATGTAAGTAGTTTTGTTTTAATAATGTTTTAAATTGTTATTTGGCAGAGATATGCAATGGAATAATTATTTGATTAAATTATGTCTTTTGAAGGTAGTGGTGGTTGACAAAAAGGAATCAAGAGCCAATGTTAATACACGCTCTGTTGAAGAATAGTAAACCAATAAATTAATATATTTTCTAACAATAATACAGAAATTATTAATGTGAAAATATGTCACGTGTTATTAGATTAACTACAATGTTAAAATCAATTGAAACACTTTAAATAGATCAACACATTTAACATAACAATAGAATTGAACCAGTGTTAAGTTATGTTAAATAGTGGAAAGTAATTAAATACAATGTTACTGTTATTTAAATTACAAGAATAATAATCAAAATACTAAACAATGAAAAAAAATACCTTAGATAGGTAACATAGTTGTAAAGTGTAGGTAGGTTGTTTTTTTTAAAAGAACACCGAGTTTAAAGTTGATAGTTTTATATGCATTTTGAAAATATGTATTTTACAATCGATTATAACCAGCAAGGTGTATTACATATAAAAAGGTATATATAACATACAGGTATATATAATATATAACAGTTATTTCTTATCTCAAACATTGTTTGGCGGTCAAACAGATTTCGATATACCTAGTGATTCACAAAGGTTCATTGGCTCAGCGCTCTGTTAATGAAATCATTATTTCATTAACAGAGCGCTGAGCCAATGAACCTTGAAATGATAAGGCTGCTCTAAATAAATAAAACTGGAACAAAACACTAAAAGTAGCATGCCATGAAACACTGTTTACATAGCTGTAAGTACTAAAAAAAATGTCAGTATAATTCAAAGAGCCAAAAAAAATCGATTTGTTTACCGAAATTGTGAAGTTTACAGATACAGTCGCTGTTATAACTTCACTGGCTGATAGTGATAGGACTATATCTATATTAGGTATATACCTAGGTACTTTAATATAAAAAATAGAACCAGGGGTCAAAATTATCAAGATAATTATTTTCTGTTATAATTATCTTGTAATTCACGCTGATACATAACTTGATCTCTTTATTATTATTATTTTGTGAGTCATTATTATATTAAGTACAATTTTAATGACCGATTTTTTAAATGACTGCTAGCACGTTTGGATAAGTGTGAAAGCGGAAAATCGCGTGAAGTTTATTAATTATAGTTTTATGATTTTTGATATTATAGATTATTATCACTTCGAACCATGCTATTTACAGTTTATTTGCAATATGAAAACATAAATTTAATATCTTATGTATTATGTTAATTTAAGCGTTTATGTGCTTATCTAGTGTGCCGCCCACACGGATATCTATTTAGCAACTATGAATGCAATATAATCAATAATTGCGACTAATTCAATTAGCTAAATTCCTAAATAATTAAGGTTTTTTGTTTAATATTCAACGATTGTCAAGTCGGGACCCTAATATTAGGTATTCTTGCACTGCAAATACAAGGAAAACTTACTAATGATCAAAGATCTACCATTATTGACCACAGCTTTTCGAAGAGCCATAGCCTATTAAGCCCACGAATTTGTTATCGTCAATTACTTGTATTAAAAGAATTCATGACATCCCCAGTGATACATTTTTATGTTGCTAAAGATTATTATCCTGTCACGCATCATTAATGTGAATTTATTATAAGCAAATTTACAACCTACGTGACAACTTACCGTGTTATAAGTTTATAACCATTTCATGATGCTGGCTGGCAGAATAGTAGACATGGGCTCAGTTGCCAAAGAGGAAAATCTATTCTATATGTATCTATACATATAATAACCCTATAGACGTGGCGTTTCTGTACATTGAAAATATTTAGAAAAAAAATTGTAGGGGTGTTAAAGAATAACAAACAGAACCCATTTCTAATATTTTTAGATTTTTTGTCTGTTTGGCTGCAGTCGGTATGTCTGCAGTCTGTGAGTCTTCGGCTATGTTTGTTTGTTTATCATTTCAGTCATCACAAGCATGAGAACAGCTATCAATATATTATATCAACGAAGTAAACGGCCTAGCGGTTTCATATCGCTCTGTAAATTACGTGGTTGCAAGTACGAGCCCAATATTAATTTCACTTTTTGTGATTTGTTTGAATATTTTTTAGATGCTGTGAGATTTCCAATTTTTTTTTTTGTATTGATATCGTTTGAATTTCTATTTTTCTTCAACAATTTCTCCATAAAATAATAGTATATAGTAGTAATAGTATGGAAGAAGATGTGCCGAGCCGACCCCAAATAAATTGGGATAAGGGCAGGAGAATGATGATTTCTTCAAAATAAAAAAAAAGAAGTAGTTGGACAGATTCTGATAAGTTTTACATATTCTTGCTGTAGTATTTTTCTTTCTCTATTTGCAAATGAGCGTCTTTTTTAGTTTTTAAAGATATTAACCGTTGGGTTTGGGACCCAGGGTAGATCATGAGTTGCATGTATGTATTTGCTTTCGTTCATAAACTTCTTCTTAGCGTGCCGATGGCAATCTAAATTGATTCCCCCCAGAAATGCACTATGAGTTCCTTTGATACTTAAAACAAGGATGTACTAACAAGTTTTAGTTTAATTTAGTATATTATTTATAGAGCATGTTAGGAATATACTATGACTTCACGTTCCCATGTAATGTACCCTGACAATGCCAAAAGAATACGCGGTCACGTGAGCGAAGCCGCAGGAACAGCTAGTAAAGAAATAAAAAAACCGTTTCATACAACTGTCAAAGAATGACAGTAGTGATTTGAAAATACGGACTTTTTAGGTTCTTAAGTACTTCTTAGTCAATTCCTTTATCACTAACTTTCCTAACTTCACATCTTCTGTGGTTGAGGCTGACTGTTATTTTGTCAATCGTTCAGAAAACTGTTTATAAAAACATAACATAACGGGAAGGGTTAGGCAGAGGTATACCTATTAGTACACCCACATTTCGCACGTTATGTTTGAAGTGGCCAAACGAGCGTAATTATGTTAGTTGTGAGTCGCATAATTTACACTAGACTCAGCGAATGTACTAAAAGCGTAAATTAGGCGACTTACCTAATTACGCTCGGTTGGCCTCACCCAAATAGGGGGTGAGCCTATTGCCATCAACCAGGCACAAATAAAAAAATCTGGCTTGTTTATAAAAAATGTGCTATAAATGCCTTATTACATTGGAATCTATTGGAAATATCTTCTATATTAACACAGAAATAGATGGTGCAAAGGCGTCTATAGACAGTTGATGTCGGCCTTGACTCGTTTGAACGTTGGGTCATTACAATCTCGATGTTTTGCCTCGAGCTTCATCTTGAATTAATTTATTGCAAACATAGCTGTCAGGCAGGCATTTATTAATTATATAAAGATCTATCAATGATTCGAATAGTATAGGTACTAATCAGATATTAGTTACAAAATCACTTCTCATAATTTCAGGTAGGTAGGTACTGGGTAAGCCACGGGCTGTTTTATCTACTCATTATCGCATAGACGCATTTTATAGAACATAATGATGTATTTTAGTCATGAATCTCGATTTAAAATTAAGTCCGAGTCGAAATAAGTAGGTAGGTAGACATCTATGAAATCGGCCAGCTTCACTCACCATGACCAAGCATCATTTTAACATCTGTATAGAATTTCAACAACAGTCTGACAATCAGTCTTACCAAGGGGTAGGACAAGGGGTAAGACAGGCAGTATTTCCATGTAAAATACTGGTATTCAGCTGCACCCGGGTACACTGGAAGCCGACCCCTACACAGTTCGGAAAAGGCTAGGCAGATGATGATAGAATTTGGGCGTTATTTGTGAAATCATGTGGGTAATCCTTGAAGTAGGTGGCCCAGGCATTTAATTATAATTAGCAAACAACAATCTAAGCTAAGTTTCTATTTTATCTTCGCCTATAGGTACGTATAACAGCAAAGAAAACACACATTGCTCTCAACAATCCTAATGTCTAGACAATAATATATATAAAAATAAAGTTTCTCATTTACCCACAATGGGAACCGACACTCGACAGGTGTACAAAAATCGATCAGGTAAATATTATACTTAAATGAATAGTCGATGTAGTGTGGTGTGCGGTTTACCTAAGCTAAATAGGTGTGCATTAAAAAATATTCATTGAATGTCTTTTTTTGTAGGAATTATTCACAATTTTAATAACGGATTTTATGATAATTTATAATTTTATATATATAATTTAGTAGCTTATGCCAGCGGCTTCGCCCGCGTGGAGTTCGATAATTGACCCACAGGATCGTCCTAGCGGGATGAAAAGTAGCCTATGTGCTATTCCAAACTATAATCTATCTCTGTGCCAAATTTCATCCAGATCCGTTCAGCTGTTTTGGCGTGATTGAGTAACAAACATCCATCCATCCAAACTTTCGCATTTATAATATTAGTATAGATTATTTAGCATTTTACCAATGAAACTGAAGACGATCAGCTTGTGACCGCGTTCAAGACCTGTCAAATGGAATATTGAAACTCTTGAACGCAGTTTAGATGTGCATTGGTGAAATTCGCCCTTAATTATAGGTACATTCAGTATCAGAAGGTGTATAATTTAAGGTCCCCACAGACCATTCAACTAAAAACTTTTTCCATTAGACCAAGCTGCCCCATACATTTGGATCGAGTAGGTATTGATGTTTGTATGGGACATCCTCACACCCTTAAATATGAACAAACCTTTCTAAAACACGCTATATTATTTAAGCTTGCCTGACCTTAAACAGTGTTGTATACCCAAATAATACAGATTTACACAGTTATATTTGTTACAGGCCCCCGACTAAAGTAACTAAAAAATCTTCCTATAACATCAAATTATTTTTGATAACAGGTTCGTAATGAGTAATTAATGAAAATTTAGTATCTTAGTTTATTTTTTGTGTTTTGAAATTCAAAAGTGCCTGTAATGGTCTAACTGAAATAAATGCTTTGAGTTTGAGTTTTTTCATGGAAATAAAAATTAATGTTATTTTTGATGGCAAGGGAGCTGGATTCTGTTTTGGAAGATGATGCAAATTAAAAAAAAAGATTTTATTAAAAAAGATGCCAAAGCAAGATTGCTAATAATATGCGCTATTAGTGATAAATACATATATGGTTTACGCAATAAACTGTAAAAGTTCAAAGGAAATTTTGGAAAAATTCGACACACTATTTCTTGGACACAAGGATACTCAAATTTCTCGCCTATTAGAAAAATATTATAAATATAAATTCGAAAATAATGATTTAATGACAGACATAGCAGACATTGAGAATAAAGCGACGAGGATAAGAGGTTTAGGATAAGTATTTATTATTATATATATATATTTTCTAGTATTGTATCCTGTTATTGCACCTACTGTGTATTGTCTCTGCAGCACCCAAAGGTAGACTGGTAGAAAATGCCCAAGGCATTAAGTCCGCCTTTGTACAGTTTTTACTTGTGCATAAGGTTTTAATAAATAAAAATAAAATTAATAAATCTCTCGGTACGGGGCCCTATTAGGACTAGCTACAGCACTGTTACACCACCACACAACACCCTTGCCTAAGTTGCGGGTTACAGATATTTAGTAGATATTTTGTTTGACCTTTCTGCTTACAAAAGATCAATCAATGTTATATCCTATTGATTCATAAATGTAAATATAAAGTGGGCATTAATGCCATCATACCTAGATAGGTAATACCTAGCTATTATTGACGTCGTACGTAAACCGTTGCATAATACCTACCTCTTATCGTAAATTATACCTACTTGTACCCAATCATATAACAACTTAGCTACTTGTATTTCTAGATAAATGGTAGAAACATTAACTGGTTATTTACCTATTGTTATGCAATTGCTATTTTTACAGTATTTTCTGTTGTACCTTGTGGCTACTTTTTCAAATTTATGAGTGAGGTGTCAGTAATTCAGAATGAACTAAATAGTTTTTTTATCTATTTATCTGTACATACATAAATTGGTATAAGGGCAGGAGAATGATGCTGATCTATATAATTATCTTTATAATAATTATGTTCCAAGCTAGACAATACCATGGCCATCTGCTGTACCTAGGCATTGTGCAATTATTGTGTCCTCCAAAAATGGCAGTGTTTGGCTAACTTGTGAATGCAGAAGTAAGTCTTCTTGATTTTCAACATAACTAGCAAAATGTGGGTGTAGGTACACCTCTGCAAAACTCTACGGGAAATGTAGGCGCAAACCAAAGTGATTTATTTTTACTGTTATAATAATAGCACATAATATATTATGTTGATCTCTGACTGATACAACAACGACAACAATACGAAACTGACGCTCATAAATATTTTAATTTCTTTTTTCATGAGGTCTAGCAAGTTCAGTGAATATTTAAGATAAATCTTGACGTGCACATATTGTATTTAATGCGTCGGATCAGCCATTAATAAACCACAAAACAGATGAAATCTTTACCACAAGCGATAAGTCTTGAGGAAGTAAAAAAAAAGATATCAGGAAATTATCATTTAAACCTGTTCGTTTACTTAAATTACTTGTAATTAAAGTAAAATTAATAACAAATAAACTTAACAAACAATCGTGAATCCTTTAGCGGATGTAAATGGGTGGATGTACATACGTACTTACGTAACTTTCAGTACTCTTTTCTGCCAGATAAATTTGAGCTAATTAAATAAATAATAAATAAATTTATTTCATAAAAAGGAGATTGTAGTACATGAGGCATACACAAAGTTATACACATAATAAATTAATTCTGTTCCATGTTTGAATTAGTCTGGAATTAGACTTTATCTGAAAACTGTGTGTGTACATGGCCTTAGTAATCGTTTTTTTTTGTATCTACAATATGGTTACTAGATTCTGCCCGTAACTATTTCCGCGTTAAAGTCAACTATACGCACCATAAGCACTCGGTGATGGTGTAGTTCGTATCGGTGAAAGAGTTTTTGAAATCAGTACTTGCTGGGATTATCTCTTGCAAACAAACAAAAAAAATTACTTCTTTAATGGCACCACTGGCAGAAAACTTCACTGAATGAAATCAGATTACATAATTTGCGCATGATCACAAAAGGGATACTTAAATGACCAATAAATTGTGTGAGGAATGAATGGGTCTGACGGATGACTGGGAAAGTAAGATTGACTGACTGGTCGCAAGCGAGACTGCTGAGCAAGAGGTTCTTGGTTCGAATACCGGGTCAGGCAAAGAGTTATTAAGTTTTTCCATCAGTAATTTCTCAGTAGCAGCCACAGAGTCTGTATCTATCCCCGATCGATGGCAATAGGCTCGCCCTCTACAACATGGGACTTTAACATAACTGTCAAAATGTGGGTGTATTATACACCTCTGCCTAACGCTTCGGGGATTACAGGCGTGATGTTATGTTATGTAAAACGTGTTGCTCAGACCCCAACATAGGACAAGGCCAGGGAGTTGATGAATGGAGAGGTAAAAAACTTTTTTGCAAAAAAAAGACTTCCAAAAAAAACACAAAAAAAGTGGAATATAACATTACTTTCGGAAGTCGGTGACTATGGTTTGTTTCATTGACTTTTTTGGCACCGACTTCCAATTTTTATTTTACCCTTTTTAGTTATAGTATCACACACAAATCGTTGTCAAGTATCAATTTCGCAATTTCTTTTAATTGGATGACATTTTTTCCAGCTATTTTGATTTCAAAACCAAAATGCTGAACCGATTTTGATGATATTTCTACGGGACCAATCGGGAAGTAGATCCATTCAGATAAAAGAAGAATTTTTCAAATCGGTTCATAAATGACGGAGATATGAGGTAACAAACACAAAAAAAAAAAAAAAAAACATACAACCGAATTGAGAACCTCCTCCTTTTTTTGAAGTCTGTTAAAAAATACGTTTCGAGTAGAATTTACTTATCATATAGTAGGTACTCGTAAGTACTGCCGCCTTACGCACTCTGTGCAATCGAAAACATATAACAATGTGTTAAGTTATACAGCACACATTTAGTTGAATTTTGATAGAGTGCAAATAGTCTACATGATATTGAGTACCTACTTGTGGTAGGTACACCCAATCATCGTTTGTATTATTATTTTTAGTCGTGACCACCGTAAAGTGTGAAATACTTAAGGCCCTAAGCGGTATTTGCTATCTATTTCTAGGATCAGTTGACTTAAGACTGTTCATTTTTTTTGCTGGGTAACTGGCAAGTTAGCTCGCTATAGTAAGCTAGGTTACTTTAGTGATCAGCAATGGGTTAATACGATTATACTGAATTATACGACTAGTCCTCATGGGATTACAATATTATCATAGACTATTGTTGTACCTATATCTCAGACACTCAGATGCTAACAGTATTACGTAAAAATAGATACATGATCTCTATCGACATGGTCCATGGTGGTTAAATTTTACTGAGTTTCGGTGTACATTGCAGTTTCAATCTCTTACTTTAAATACGTCCACGAGCCCCGTACTATCTCCAATACATGCATCAGCACAATGCGTTGAGTGCGTTACATTGAGCGCCATCGTAAACCGTGATTTTCACACACAAAAAAGTTGTTTCCCAGCAACAATTTTTGCGAAGTGTCATTTAGTTTGATGTACAGAATGCTGGATTGACAGTTTCGTGAAGGGTCTGTTTACACCCTGTATAGTATTCCTATTCACCAACCCACATCGGGTTTGTAGTGAATTATAGCCCACTCCACTCCCTGTCACAGAGAGGAGTTCTATGTATGTACATATATCCAGTATTGGTAACTTTATTGACTAATTAAGGTTGCTACAGAAGAATGTAATCTCCTCTTAAATTGTGGTCACATATTGACCCATACCATAGACAAGCCGGTAATTAAGACGCCATTGCAATCAATAAAAACACACAAACATGTTTCACCGGTCCCAATTGATACATTAAAAATATTCCATAGCTATCTCCGAACGAAGGAAATATACCAGATGTGTGTCTAACTGCCCAGATGTTGTGTTTTCATTACATTCCATACGGGTTACGAAGAAACTATAATATAACAGTTCAACAGGAGTGTCATACCGAATGTTCGTTTTTAATACTTTTGAACTAACTTACCAAAGGGTTTATAATTATATCAAGTTATTATTATTTTTGTTAATTATCATGATAATTATCGGATAGGTACCCGGTAATTATCCATGCTGATTCATAACATGATCTTTTTTTAATTTTTGACTCAGACTGCTTTTTTTTGTTTTAATGCACTGGAATTCAGTCCAAACAGGGATGTGATTTTTCGGCATTTTCGTAGCTATCATTCTGGTCAAAACTAAACACATTTATTATTATCAAGATAATTATCACTTAAAACCCTGCTAAGGGATGTCTTGTTATTGTTTTAAAATTAACTGTCTGAGTTTTGGTAATTTTATCATACTAGAAAAAAAGTCATCTCGTGATCATGGCGCTTGCAACAGTTTCGAAATATCGAGAGCTCAATATAAACATTAATCGCGGAAGATATCCCGTAAGTGATAGTGTAAGTTAAGAAAAAAAGTTCCTCGAGTCCTTTTCAAAAAGGACAGACAACGCATGTGTGGTAGGAGGTACCTTTGCACATAGTATTAAGAACATTTTTAAACTGTCAAATAAATCCTAACATCGAAATAAAAAAAAATAAAAAAATCGAAATATATTGTAGCATTAAACTGTTAACGAAATACAACACCGTTTATAAATATTGGTTCACTAACCCTAGGTACAATTTGCAATAATTAATTCGCGTCTGGAAATAAAATTTTATGAACGAATTTTGGCAAAGGTTGCGACGTGTGTCGATAACCTGTCGGTGCTAACTATTAATCTACATCATGTTGAAAATGCTTAAAATGAAAAATAAGGTCCTGTGACTAAACTACTAGATATATTGGAATGATTTTTTGTATGCGGACTGGGAACTTCATGCTCATGAGGTATACGCAGTTTAATTTACTGTCGTATTGTCGGCGCTACCCTGTATATTTATATGAATTATTATATTCGTTATGTATATTCTTGTGTAGATAGTAGGTACACCACAGACTGCCTGCAGTATTGTGTCACCCTATGAGTAATGTCTTCTTTTTGTAAATGCTATTGTGTATGGTGTACGCAATACAAATGTTTTATTCTGTTTCCATGGAAGTTATTGGGATACTCAAACAAAGTTCTTTCCGTTCAATGACCTTCGCGCTGTCAATGACACAAAACACTGAATTTTAGAATGTTTTGCCCCTTGGCCCCTAATGAATTGTTAACTAATTGTATTATTTGTTAAATATTAACGTATTGACGTCACATCAGTGAACCGAGTAGGTATTGTAAAATAGAAATACTAATTGATTTAATTTTCTGTGTATTTTCAGCGAACATGGCAACAGCAACGGTGGAAAGTAACAACAAGAATGGCGCCGCACAGAATTTGATGGAGAAAGCGCCATGGTGAGTTCTTAGATCGATATTAAAACAAGCTGTATACAATGAGATTCAATGAACTAACAAAAAACCATATTAAAGCCATATTTGTTACGGACGCGAAACAACGACGCGAACGACGCAAAACGACGCGAATCATATTTTGTTCAACATACAGCCTGACACTGATCTGGCCTCCAAATTGATCTGGTACATCTCTAATTTTTGGTGCTAAGCCGTTCGTTGAAAATCCAACAGCCGGTTTTTATTTAGGCATTCATTTAGGTGACACCTCGTGTACGTGAAAACGGGTAATAGAAGGCCTTTAATAATAAATAATAAGTGATGGATTTTCCTACCAAGGTTCAACAGTCTTGTCAATTATACCAAGTGTGAAGTGTTTATGACCAGCCTTAATGAGCAACCAACCAAATTATAAATAATTCCTCATAACTATGCTACAATTCGCGCAAATATGCGAAAGATACGTTTTACCTATAAAAGTAAACTTTACCGTACCATGTTACTAACATGGGTAACTTGGGTTTTCCCGGAAATAAGAAACCTTTAGCAAATTGATATTTACTATGAAAATGTGTAGCTGTTAAACAGGGTGGATGTGACATCGACGCACAAACAAATGGGGTAATTCCACTGACAGCAACAAGGCATTTGTTGTGCAAAAAAAGTGTTTACGAGGTGTGTTTGGTGCAGACCTATTAGAATCGTGCAGACCTATTTAAAAAAAAAAACATAAGTTATTAATATAACCATGCTTATATGTACTGGAAATGGGAGTTTTTGTAAAAAAAAACCATCCTCACCTATTCAGTAAAGTCGATAGCAACAATGTTTAGAAACTGCGTGATTTAGGTTTTTGCGTTATAGTACTTTTTTTTACTATGGTTCTGTAGTATCTATCAGAATACCAGCGTTGTGACTTTTTTAATGTTACAGCACCATGCTGAGATAGGTGCCTTTTGGACTCGTACAGGACCGGTTTAGTTAGTTTTATTTTAATCTGTTCTTAAGTTTTCTTTTTTTAAATCTTCGTTTTATTGTCAAAATACCACTTTGTTTTGTCCAGTGCGAGACTAATAAATACTTTTTCTTTCTTTCTTTTAGTACTTTTTGTACCCCTGAGGGACTAGACAAATTAACATTCTAGAAGCAAATACGTTGATGAAAAAGACAAATATTGAGGATCAGCTTATGTGAGTCCTGTAGAAAGTCATTGCGTGTTTGTTAGAATTTGAGGCACAATCCAAACAACATCATCATCTGCTAAGCCTTTTCCCAACTATTTTGGGGTCGGCTTCTATTATAACCGGATGCAGCTGAATAACCCGTATTTTATTTACATGGAGCGACTGCCTAACTGACGTCCACAACTCAGTTGGTACTGGGTAACACGATACCGTAAGACTGGTTGTCAGACTTTCGGGCCACTGACTACCTGTAGTGACTGATCTAGAAATGACAGCCGAGACCAACGGCTTAGCGTGCTTTTTGAGGCACGGAGGAAACCTCGGTATGTAATGGCTGGTCACTCATCCACGGAGCGACCTAGGCAAGCGCAGCTTAACCTTGAAGATCGACCCGTGTGGTTGTTATTATTTAGCCACGAGCTCAGTAACAACATATGGGTAGCTATGAATGCGCGGGGCCCCTGTTTTTAGAACTGGTTTTGCAAACAACTTCCTCGTCTTCATGCAGGCAAGTTTTTTATATTATTCACCAATCAGTATGTTTTTCTGGCTATGTCGTTGTGACTGTAGTTCGTTATAGAATTAACAGCTTATGGCTATGTCTATAAAAATCTTGGTTTGCCATATCCATATGGAAAAAAAGTTTCCAAAATTATTCAAACAATAAAATTGTGACACCACTTTTAGATTGTCATTGTATGTGGTACACACAAAAAAAAACAATGAGACTATAAATAATATATTAAGAGCGTGTACGCCGTACGGCATTTCATACAAATTTTCAAGTCCTTATTTTTCGATATGACTGAACCGATTTTAATGAAACTTCATACCCATAAGCAGGATACATAAGTCTAAAAAGTTAGTGAAAAACATTTTCACACGCTCTTAAGTAGGTATAGGTACTGATTTCCAAAGTGAGTGATTTGGAAGTGATTCATCATCTGCCTTGCCTTGTCGGCTTCCAGTCTAACCGCATGCAGCTAAATACCCGTATTTTAAATGGAGCGACTGCCTATTTGACGAACGATAACTCAAAAAGTACTGAAGCAAAGTCAATAAAAAAAAATATGACCACCGCGCTAGCTTCTTCTACCAAGTAAAAAGCTACCTAATCCAAACCAAAATAACCCTTATCCATCATCGTAGTTGACCGCTTGACCTTGAAAATCCCCATAAGCTCGAAAGTCAATGTCACGCACATCGTCACGTATAAGGTCAATGGTCGGCGCGTGACGGCGTGATGCGACGCCCGCGCAGCTTGTGTAACAGCGCATGCGCGAACAAACAAATTGCCATAACTAGCTCGGACCTAGCCGATTGGTGAGTCTGAAGGTTTCCTTCCTTTGCTGTAGATGTGGTGGTTGCGTAATTGGGCGAGGTAACTTGGTAGAAACAGAGATCGCATAGGCGAAGTTTCTAGAAAAAAATCTAGAATTTAAACTCGGATTTTAACTTGGGCCCGAACTCCAGCGAAGCGGAGAGGAGATACAGTGCATGATGCGACTAATACCGAAGAGACAAGAGACGCTATATCGAAAGACAGAAATAACGAAATAAAATTCGTTTATTTGGCACATGCCCCAAGTGCACACAAAATTAAACAAAAGTAACAAAAACAAAAAAAAAACTTAAAAAAGGAGTAAATTATTGTGTGTCTTACGGCTGCGGCAAATAGGCCCAGTTCAGCAAAAGCAAACGGGGTGGAAGGGTCACTGATGCGAAAACGGAACCACATACTCAGTACATCACTCTGAACACAGACATTTTTCGCCGGTTATTAAAAAAAAATCAGCTGTTCCATACATTTTGACCGTGTAGGTTTTGCGTTTTTTTTTGTAGGAAAAAGCAATTTTTTTTTTTATCACCGTTTTTAGACTGGCATAATAAAAGATGACTGGAAAATGAAAAAAACTTTGAATGTTTGTAGGGAAAAAAACTATTATGATTTACCATAAGCTGCGGTTTTGCAAACAAGAATTACCCGATTTGATGGTAATAAACCAATTAAGGTTCGTTCTTCCAATTTGATTTTATTATGTTAATAAATCCAGGTAATTGACCTTTGTTTATAATTCATTTATTTATTCAAGTTATGAGGACTCATTAATATACACAGAATTCAATAGATTGCATAAATGATACATTAAACACACACAACACAGTCAATATTCCAATACAACACAAAACAAAAACCACACTACACCATACCTGTCACAATTATATTGACAGCCAATAATAATTGTCAGCAATTGTATTGATTTATTGTTTTTGAGCTCACCAAATGGCGCCACTGTCGAGTAAGGTCCTGTCATTAATTCTATTTTATACTTTAAAGTACCAATAACTTCATAAAAAGTTTATTTAATTACGTTTAACAAAATAGTGTAAACTTAAGGTACATATTAAAATATTTTCCCTAAAATTAGCAAGCATCAAACATTTAAAAATCATTCTTCCTTCAAGTACTAACAAATTAGAACTCCCAACTTGCTACCTACATTCAAGTCATAATTAATCAGGAATGGCTCAATCTTGACCACACTCGTGAATATTAATAAAACCAAATGATAAAAAAGCGCGCAACACGGAAACACTATGACATCTGACATTTCTGAAGACCTTACTCTACACGAACGCCTCTAGCGGCGAATTCATGCGCGATAGCCCCCCTACGTTGAGTGCTATTATTAATAAGCACGGAAAGGCCAAGAATAAAAAAAAACTCATAAATTATGATGATGGAAATAAAATAATCTACACTAATATTATAGATGCTAACTCCGTTTGACTGTTTCGATTTTTCGAACACATGATCACAAAACGTGACTGACGTGCATGTTGGCCATTTTGATTTTTAAACTATTTGAATAAAATTAAAAGTAAACTGTCATGAAGACTTATGGTTTCTTTTACCGAGCCATGGTTTACAATTCAAAATTATCAATCGTTACGCTAAATATTAATATTTCATCGGTTGTTTATAAAAAAATCAGCTGTTCCCATTTTGACCGTGTAGGTTTTAGGAAACAACAGATGTTTTTTTAAACAACCGATAAAAATGATGTACTGAATACGTGGTTACAGTTTTCAGATTCATTTATTATTTGCTTGAAATATGGTACGTCGCAGATTTTATAATATACAATAGTTCTTCATATTCTGCCTACTAAATTCGTCTTGCAAATTTTTCACGATAATAATGTTCTAATATAATCAATTTAAACAACATAATTAAATCCCAATGCAAAAAAGAAGTACTAAATCAGAATTGGCTACAAATCAAATTACAAATGTCAAAGAAAAATAATTAAATTACAAATGTCATTTGCTTTAAATAAAAATGTCAAATTAAAGTTATCCGAGACTACATAAAAATAAAAAATCAATATCTCCGCTAATTTCTTCTGCAAGAAATACAATAAGCTCCTAAAGGTTTCTCTTGAAAAATCTTTGTCTGAACGACTCCGTGATTTCTTCAAAGGTTTCCTTTATCATTACAGAGGCCACACAGTCACGCCAAGGATCGGATGCTCGTCATCATAATATTATCATGGTCGAAGGAACTGATGAAGCACTTATTATCAGCCGCATTTCCTTTCTAACCGGGACTAAAGACCGGCAGAATGAGCACTATGAGTATGAAATAACTTAACCGATTATGTTTAGTAAAGAACAGTATCTTTTATATATTTTAACTACCGATCTATTCTATGAAAATCTAGACTAGGATTATAATATAATAATTAATGTCAAAGTGAGTTCACTTTCGCGTAGTGGCTGAACGGATTACGAAGGGCTTACGGAGAGACATTACCTGAGCTTCTTTTTAGAGACCTTTCCATCTCAGTGAATCTTTCCGATAAGATAAATTCCTATCTCCGAACCCACGGGAAAAAGCTAGGTCATCATACAAGGTGTAAACGGACGCTTCACGAAGCCATCAACCAAGCATTGTGTACATTAAACTATTTAACTCTAAAAACTATTACTGGAAAACGACTTTATTTTTTGACGTGAAAAATCCCGGTGTACGGTAAGACTCAATGTAACGCTCTCAAAACATTGTGCTGATGGATTTACATTGAATAGTATAGGGATCATGGAGGTATTTAAAGTAAAACCTACTTCCAAAAAAAAAAAACCTGACTAAGTTAGAACTTTAACCTCCAATAATTATCTCCCTAACTAAAAGCTTCCCAGGTATGGTCCAGAACAAAAAAAGATCGCAATGACGGAAAGAACGAACGCCTTTCGAATTCGCAAATGATATATTTACACCCTCTATATCAAAGAGGCTATGCAACACACCTGTGTTGCCGTTGGCCTTCGCAAATTTCCATAGATAGCGGTAACCACTTATCGCAGGTATACCAGCTTTTTTGCCACTTAAAAATACAAATTATTTTAATATTCTATAACCTCAATCTGCACAATTTATAAACATTTTTCGCAACGATTCCTTCGAGACCGGTCACGCTAAACAAAGTCCAAACTAAATAATAACGATTAATAATACCTACATATCTGAAAATTATCATATCTATTAAGAAAAGTCTTCAAAACAAATTGTCTCAATGATAAACATGCTACGAATTAACTCTCAATCGTTTCAAATAAACCTGCTTCTGGCAGAACATACTACTTACACAAAACAATAAACAAATGAATTAAATTTAAAATTTAAAAAAACCCCGACAAAACGCCCGTGGTGGCGGCCAACCGTCAAACATCAAACAGCTAAAAACACTACCGACTAATTCACATTTCAAACAAAAAAAAAACAAAATCTAAATCGGTTCATGCGTTCGGGAGCTATGTACGATGCCACAGACAGACACACACACAGACACGTCAAACTTATAACACCCCGTCGTTTTTGCGTCGGGAGTTAAAAATCAGGCAGCGATCAGAAGCTGCAAAGTTAAGAGTGAAGTTTGTAAATCGCCATAAATATTGAATGTAACAAAAGCACTCGTAAATTCTAGAACTTAATAAATTTTATTGTATCGTTGTGAAGTAATCGTGCCATGTTTAATTCATTGAGAAACTAGATCAATTTACGCGGTACCAAAGTATCAAATAAAAGATATACCTAGATATATTCTTCTTTTTCTAAGCGTGTCGATAGCAATCTAAATTGTGTCGGCCCAGATCTGAGCGACTGGTTTGGCGCCTTCAGTAGCGTCCATCAGTTCTTGTTATGATAAAACAACAGGACACGAAATTAATTGCCTCATCGTTTGTGGATTAGTACCACTTTTACACTCCCGGGTCAGAGTCATAAATAGGGGGAGTGTATTTAAAAACATCCAGGTCAGCCATGGCAACTCATTCCATGCATTTATGTACCACTTCAGACTTGACCCATTTATTCATTTATGTTAAACAAGAAACACAACTGAAATTCCTTACTTTACGAAATTAATTTATTTCATTCAGCAAACCCTAAGAACCAGTCTGATCAAGGGGTATCGTATTTACCTGGTACTAACTGGGTCGTGGACGTAAGGTAGGCAGTCACTTCATGTAAAGTACTGGTATTTAACTACATGCGGTTAACATACTTGGAAAAAGGCAAGGCAGATGGTGATGATACCCTAAGTACCCACTCTTTTGTGAGGTCATTTTAGAAAGAAATCACGGCACAGCGGACAGAGCTCCGGTGGGATCTCATGGCGACATGGAACCCAGCGCTGGGCTCGCCACAATTGCGGCGATAAGTCCCCTCTTTGAGGAGTGGCTGGAGAGGCGACACGGCGTCCTCACCTTCCGCCTGACGCAGGTCCTCACCGGACACGGTTGTTTCGGGAGGTTCCTGTTTCGGATAAAGCGGGAGGAAACGCCCGGGTGTCATCATTGCGTGGGTCGCCCGAAAGACACGGTGGAGCATAAGGTGGAGGTCTGCCCAGCTTAGGCGGAGCACCGCCGTGTCCTCGTGCAGGCGATCTCTCGCGTCCGGCCCTGGTCCAGGCCATGGTATGATCGAGAGGGCATGGGAAGCCGTCACCTCCTTCTGCAAAGCAGTAATGCTCGCGAAGGAGGAGGCGGAACGCGTGAGGAAGAGGCAATCTCTGCGCCCTCACGCCCCTAGCCGCCGCAGGAGACGCCCCGGGCGTCGGGAATCCCAAGCAGATTCCCGGCCACCGTAGGCGCGGGCTTGCGGACGGCGAACAATGGGTAGCTCGCCGTTCGGTAAGGACCAGGCCCGGGTCGGTGGCGCGTTGTGTTCCACGCGCGCCTCAAAGAGATGTCAGCAGAAACTGACGGGGTCCATTAGGACCGATGCCTGCCAGGGTTGCGGATTTGTTCGAAATAGTTACCGTGGCGCTTGGCACCTTGGCACAGGCAACTGAACGAACACGAGTGGGTTTTAGTCAGTAACAGTCTGACACGCCCCCCCGCTCCACATTTGATGATTTCCCAACCAAAAACAAAAAAAAGTCATTTTAGAAGTCCAAAAATGCATGTCAGTTTACCAGATAATGAATATTTTCTTAGTATGTAGTTAATAGTTAGTTTAGAGCTCTTATGACCCATTAATTCATATGTTCATACTTTGAATTAAATTATATAAAGTAGGTAGAAAACAAACAATTATCTTATTTTTGTAAATACATAGAGCTGCAACTAAAACCAACATTACACAACATGGCCTCTCTACGGCCGGCCGGCTAAAACCGGTACTACACTAGATGCGGAAACCACAGACTTTAGTTTTACAAGAACAAAATCCGAAGACAACCATAGCCAATAACAACGACCTTTAAAACTTTTTGTAACATTCTTAATTCATGATATTTACATATCAAGGTCGGAGTAATCAAGCGAGTTTCTTCGATATTCTGGAACAACCTAATCGTTCGGCCTCCATACACAGACTGCACGAACGATGTAGGTACTTAATACCAGTACACACTGCGTGAATAAACGCAGGATGCATCGCAGGATGCACCTCTATTGTGTATTATGCTGATTTTCGAAACGTTTCCTCTAATTATTATGCAATATACTTCACTGCAACTGCAGCTCGCATACTAGTGAAAGTCGTGTCGAGTGCACGCCGTATTACACCTAACAGTTAAATTTTATACAATAAATTCTGTGTTCATAAAATAAATGGTACACGTCCCTCAATTTCACTTATGCTTTAAGTGATTTTTATGATCGGACTGACTGGGTTTGTTCATTTCTGTGTACTATGTGGTTCGACGTTTCGTTCGTTGGAAAGAATGGCGGCAAGCAGAACCTTCTTTTTTTCGAGTGAGTACTGAATACAGAATGTCATTGGTTTATAGGTCGTGGTGTCGAAGTATCCCTTCGACAGTGAATTTGAGCGGTTATAAACTCCACGATAAATTATACATGGAGTGTCTTCGGACTGGTGACCTTGAATAATACCCATGTAGATTAATGGACGATAATATGCGTAAAATATCTGTGTGGTGGTTAAAAATGATCGCGCAGGCAGTAACGTACAAAATTTATCTTAGTCCCTATTTCCTAACCCAGGATTCCGTCTGTGGGCCAAGTTTTATAAATTAAGCCCGAAAAGCCATTCATAATATGAATAAGAAGTAGTAGTGGATGAAGAATTGAAAATTTCTGACATTGATAACTGATCCTTAATCTGATGTAGGCGCCTGAAATAATAGTCGCCTGAATGTTGACTTCAGACGAGTCGTGATGAAGAGGGGATTTTTTGTAACAAAACAACATTGCACCAGGTATGAATAACAATAGAGGAATATTATGTAAGTAGATATATAATATTACTACTTACTTGAAGTAAGCTTAGTCAATAATCACTTATCTGACTCTTGATTCACGTGTCTTTTTATACAGTACTCGGTTTTTTTTTCTGTTACACTCTCTGTGCATGACTCATAACTCCTGCATGAGTGAGCCGTTACTCGTAAGGTATCTCAGTTAAAGAAAACATTTAATTAAATACGAAGGTGTTATACCAAACAACCAGTATTTTAAAAGGTAACAATCTATACTAATATTATAAAGCTGAAGAATTTGTTTGTTTGGTTAAACGTGTTAATCTCAGGAGCTATTGGTTCGAATTGAAAAATTGTTTTAGTGTTGGACAGCCCATTTATCGAGAAACGCTATAGGCTAGGTATATAATATAACGCTGCGACCAATAGGAGCGGAGCATTAATCAAAAATGTAACGCAGACGAAGTTGCGCGGGTCAGCTAGTATTTTTATAGGTATACCTGATGGGACTATAGATTGCCTGGTTGGTCTGGTGGTAGCAACCGCGACTGCTGAGCATGAGGTCCTTTTTTTTCTTTTTTTTTTTTTTTTTTTTTTCGGATGGGAAATCATCAAATGACTTCTCCCGCTCTGGGCTGAGCGGGAGGGAGTGTCAGACTTTTACTGACTAAAACCCACCCATGTTCCGTCATCGCCCTTTGTGTTCCGGGGATGAGGTCCTGCGATCGATTCCCGGGTCGAATAAATTGTCATTGGGTTTTTACATCAGGAATTTCTTAGTAGTAGCCACGGAGTCTGAATTTGTGCCCAGTTGATGGCAATAGACATATCCCCTATTACATGGGACTTAAACGTAACTGGCGAAATGTGGGTGTACTAATGGGTACACCTCTGCCTAACCCTTCTTATGGGGATTACAGATGTGATGTTAGGCTATGTTATACCTGACGAGCGACTCGCCCCGGCTTCGCACGAGTGCAATGCTGATACTAAATATACATATAAACCTTCCTCTTGAATCACTCTATCTATTAAAAAAAAACCGCATCAAATTCCGTTGCGTAGTTTTAAAGATCTAAGCATACATTGGAACAGACAGACAGCGGGAAGCGACTTTGTTTTATACTATGTAGTGATGGTGTTTCCCATCGTCATAAATTAAGAACTTCCCTACTTCAAACATGTCTTTCATTCCCTCCTTCTACATTTCTGGTTTAATATTTCAGGGGATGAATTTAAAACAATTCTTGCTTTACCTTATGGACTATTGTGGTTTTAATCTTCTAGATCTGGGCTAGAATTCTATCTATCTAGCAGTTATACAGAAGGAAGGAACGTATTGTTATCATTTTTTTACAAAGTATTTTTTTACCTGTGTGCTGTTTTTTACACAGAATACCATAGTATAGTAGTCATCGTCTGCTTAGCCTTTTCCCAGACTGGGAACTGATGCAGCTGAATACCAGTATTTTACATGGAGCGACTTCCTATCTGACCTCCATAATCCAATAAGTACGGGTAATACGATAAGACCCCTTGGTAAGACTGGTTGTCAGACTCTCGGGCCTCTGACGACTGTTACGACTGTCAAAGATCTATAAATGGCAGCCGGGACCAACGGCTTAACGTACTTTCCGAGGCACTGAGGAAACTTTGTATGTAATGGGTGATCACCCATCCACAGACCAACCTAGGCTTAACCTTAAGTTTGATCTGAGCGGCTGTTATTATTTAGCCACGAGCTCCTCCAAACCCACAAAAAACCACAACCAACAACACAAGCAGCAACCATAATAAAGTAGTGTACCTACTTACGTAATAGACTTACAATCGTAAAACGTTTATTGCTGTAATAATTTTAAATAATAAGCAAGCGTAATTGGTAAACACAAAAACCTGTGCCTTTTATTATTTTATTTATTCTGTACAATTTGACTTGCTAATGGATAATTAAATTAAAAATAATAATGCAACGGCGAATTAAGAAAATTATTTATGGATTTCATTGAATATTGTTATTAATCACACATCTTTGACACTTTTAGATGGGTTAAATTGTTATGACAATATGATACCTAGGTGGTATAATTAAAGCTGTTATATAAGTATTTACTATAAAAATATATCTACTACTAGTCGATCGAGTCTAGTCTCAATCTTCAAAGAAACTTCTGGTAAACAACTAAGTCAAAATATGAGAAATATGAATTCCTTCTTGTTAAACGAATCCCATCAAAAAGATAAGTCTGAAAACGGGAGCCAAATTCAATAATAAATACATCAGATATTAAAAAAAAAAACTGTTGTTGCCTACCAAACTGCAATGCCTACACGGTCAAAATGTACGGAACAGTAGATTTTTTTTTAATAACTGACGAACAATTTCTATTGGTTTTAGCGTCGGTATCCCTTCCACCTATACTCTAAAAACCTTGACAAACATACCAGCTTTCCTCTTCATAAAAACAATTACATATCGAATGATCATTGAAGGCGATAATTGCCTTCAAACCGAAGGCCTTGTTAGGTTTCTTATCAATTAACGCAATTAGTGATATCCTTTGTGGTGTTTATTGATCCGTCTGGCCGACAAGAAGACGTGTTCCATCCTTGGCCTGGTAAAATGCTGTTTAACTATACTAAACTGATTGATTAACCAGTTGAAAACTTCTAATTTAGTTTTGTCTATATACATAAAACACAAAAATTGTTTCTACCTATGCCCGTTATAGACTTTGAAACCTGCCAACTGATGTGCCCCAAACTGGTTAGACTACAAAAACAATGCATTAGGCACTACAGCATAGTAGCACACGCCGAGTATTCGCTAGTTCTATCCGGGTATCTAACGCAAAAGTTCCTTTCTCACTGTTTGAATACAGTTGAATTTCGCACTATCTCGTCAATGATCATGTTTCTGTTTTTTGACAATGACATAAATAGTATTCTCTCGGTTACCATACTGAAAAAATCACTATCGTTCCTTTAAAACATCGGCCATTTAAAAGTCCCATCGCAGTATCTGGGCTAAGGTATTGTGAGTCTTCTCAATGTGAGTACTTTTTCGTGCGAGCCAATTTGGTGAGTTGACAGTTCGTGGAATGATTTAAATCTTTGTTCTTTTTCAGCCGATAAAACTTTTAATTGTTGACGACAAGCTTGTGAAACTTGTATATTTACTGATCAGTTGGTATTTTTAACCGACTTCAAAAATAGGAGGAGGTTCTCAATTCGGTTGTATACAAGCTGTAGTTTTGCATCCTCGTCAAAATTCAGAAGGTTGTCATAGAAGACGTAAATAATCAATATAAATTACGGTACCTGGTCAATAAACGTTGCTTTTTTTAGTTGTTTTAATTTGACACTATTTCAGAATGAAACCCTTTTCAAAAGAGGAGAATCATCCGTTTATCGAATAAGAGTCTGTGTTTGATTGTGTGTGTGAAAGCGCGGTTATATGGCTAGTACTAGGCGGGCCGCGTTTTAATGCGGGTGGTGTACACTTACCGATTTCCGATATTAAGAAAAAAATATAAAAAAATTACCTACCCATTGTATTATTGATTCGAGTCGAGAATCATTATTACCTTTATTATTAACGAAGGATAATAACGCACCCACTACTTAAACCGCCTTTTGATTCTGTTTGTTCCTAGAATGTACGAATTACTTAGGTACCCAACTGTAAGTTCTTTATTCTGTATTAGAAATTTTTTAGCAAGTCAAGTGAACAATAATCTTATTTCTTTGACGTCTTTTATCCTTGGCGAAGGTAGATCGTTACCATCCACAAGGTTATCAAGTCTTGTATTCAAAACAACAGGTTCCTTTATCCTTGAAACGACTTCTGGTCCACGTATGTGGAGAAATCAAGTTCTTGCAGTGACCTACTGTATAGCATAAAGTCGATAAAGTTAGATTTAAGTTTAATTAATGCAATATCTTATTGTGAAATTTCCAATTCTACGCCATATTAGATAATAATAGATATTCACTACAATAATTATAGTTTTAAGTTATCTTGCTGCGCCCTATCAGGGTCATGTACGCACTAGTTTTAAGCCCAGCTGTAACTATGTTTGTGTACGTTGTGCATTAAATAAATAAATAAATCCAACAAATAGGAGTAAATAATAGTACATTTTGATATAAGTGGGGAAAGTTTGTTATTGTGGCCGAGGCGAAATACACACACGAGCCGCAGGCGAGGGTGTTATGGGGCCGAGGACTGCTGTAACAAATGCCCACGTGTATCAAACGACGTTTTTCAATACACTTTTAATTTTTTGGTTTTAGTTTTTAGTCCAAATTTGTTCCAAGTCCAAATAGATTGAATGGAATAGGAAAAATAAAAATGACTGTGGGGCCGAGCCGCCTCACCACGTGTTGAATTTTTATTTCCGCACTATAGTGCGGGAATATAAGAAGAAAACCACAAGGGTGAAATCCATAGCATGTTGAACCTAATAGTAGTGCGATAAGAGCCAGTTTTCGAGGAAGTGTATTGAAAAGTTAATTGCAGACATTCTTTACCCATTTTTGTTTCAAAGAATCCGTATTTAGAAAGAAAATTGGAACCTGTAAAACCTCGTTTTTCCTCTGACTGTCACATGTTTTTTTTTTCTTTTTTACTTGACAAGTATATTTCTTACTTGTGGCCAGTAGACCAACAGGGTCTACTGGCCACAAGTAAAAAATATACATATGCGTATACATATACGCAAAAAGTGATATTGAATTTCTAAATATATCAAATTAATGTAGCTCGGAGTCTGAATTTGTGCCCGGTTAATGGCAATAGGCTCACCCCTATCACCCACACACCCTATTTTATTGGTGTCCGATAGGTACACGTCTGCCTAACCGTTTGGAGATTATAAGCGTGAAGTTGTAATTTATAAAGACGTTTTATCAATGATTTTGGAAAAAAATAACTGAAAAACACTCGATCATACCTCTTCAGCTTTACAGATTTGATATCTCCATTTTGTATTCTAAAGTCAACTTAACCTTTTCATAAGAGGACGCTAACAAAATCTGTCAGAGCAAACATATCCAAATCACAGTTGTTCATCTCGCAACTCATGCGCATGTCAAGAGTCGTAGGCGCAATGTTGGTGACGCAAGCCAACGTTGGCCAAACGTGTTGCAAACAACGGTTTATGGTTATATTATTAGTTACCAGATACTGGGCGATTGTTTAATTAGTGTTTAATGGGTTTAGTAGGAGCTGTTAAGTTTATGTAACTCTTTGTGGTTTGAATGGAGCCAACTATGAACTGAACTGAAATTATTTGATCGATCATTGGGAAAAATAATTGTACGAGTATTGCAAGATAATAGGGATTTTTAGAATGCGAAATAGTAGACACAAGAGGTGTAGTGTAGGTATCAACCCGACCGCCTTACTTACGATGATTGGAAAGTTTCTAAGTATGTACATTGGTTCCTAAGAATCAGTGACCAAGCATGGCGTCAAAGTCAATATCATTATCTGCATGATATTAGGCCATTTCACTGCATTGGATCGTAAGTATCTAAAAATTAAAGTGAGAGCTTCAGCCCCCAGGGTAGGAATGACTTTTCATGAAATACCTAGTCATTAAATGGGATTAAATGAACTCAGAGGATCGTGTTGATGATTTTAATAATTATTCTTACAGAAACTCACTCACACACACACTCACTCACACACTCACGCACACACTCACGCACACACTCACACACACACTCACTCACACACACTCACTCACTCACACACACTCACTCACACACTCACTCACACTCTCTCTCACTTCTTTATACTTGTTACGCGAATGATATTTTGTTCAACGTACAGCCTGGCACTGGCGACAAATTGCAAAAAAAAACGTAAATATGAAGTTCGTGGGCTACACTGGCGCTTCCACATTAAGTACGTGTCCCTGACTGAATCTCTAAAGATACTATGATACCTAACGAAGCACACATATACATCATTCTGAGCCCCCACATGGAATTTTTTGTCAGTTACTAAAAAAACAGCTGTTCCGAATGATGTACTAAAAACGTAGTTACCGTTTTAACTTCGGTGTCATTTCCACCCCGTATATGGAAAAGTAACTGTCCATCTGTTACCTTAACATACCTTCACGGTTCATCAGATTTCGATTTAATTATGGCATACCAGCAGACCATGACCCAGGTTAGGATAAAGGATACTTTAAATCACGGTAATACATTCCCGTCGGATTATTTCTAACCTAACCTTGGACAAATGCTAATTAATACAAACCTACATGACTCTGAACCTCTGCACATTCCACGATTCCTAACTAAGCTGCAAGTAAACAAGTAGGAAAACCATTCATTTACCGTACCGACTCAAACGGCCATTAAATTACAGTGTGGTATCACTACCACACATTAACCAGCTCGTGTCATGAGCGGCTTGCGTCAGTTAACCTCGAACTTGAACAACCACTGTACCGTGGCGCCGGTTTGGTTGCACAACCGCTGCCGGTTGCTGCAAACTTGCTTTCGTGAGCGAGTACGAATGTGTTGTGAAAAGTATTTGAGAAATTTTCCCTACCAAGTATAGTATAATGTTGTAGAGATCGTGGACACAGACTTGTTTGATGATTGGAAAAAATATTTTAAAGAAAATATTTGAGGTCTGGTTCGACATCGGTTCAGGAAAAGAATTCCTACAAAAAGTTGCCTGGCCCAAGCCAAGTTTATACATTTTTAGTTGCCGTTTTTGTCATGGTTGAGTTTTTGCTATCAATTTTTTTTTCATATAATTATCATCTATAATATACAACCAACAAAAAAACTTAATCAAAAGCGGTTCTTCCGTTCAGGAGCTATGATGCCACAGACAGACGCACACTTCAAACTTCTAACACCCCTCTTTTTTGGTCGGGAGTTAAACATGCTTCGCTTTTCTGTAGCTCATATTGTACTCATTGCTACAACATATTAAACTCTTAAACCGTTTGTCGACTTTCGTTCGCTGACCGTATTTAGGTTGCGTGTTGGCAATGAAATTACTTATCGGGTCTGACCAATGAATGAATTGAAACCAGTGTTTATTTATGTACGAGTATATACCTTAGAATTTAGGTTAGTCTTTGATCTATTGAGCAGCTGAAACAGCTGTTCCATACATTTTGACGTGTAGGTGTTTTTTTTTATTACCGATGAAAAATTAGAATGATGTATCATGTACTGCATATGTAGCAACCGTTTGTGCGTCGGTGTCCCTTCCACCCCGTATATGTACTTATGTATAATATAATAAATACAAAGAGTCCAAAAAATCAGTCCCTGGCCTTGTTTTTCGAGAAAAAAATAACTTTTGTAGAATCTTTCAAGATGGCTAGTACCTAATAGCCTTTTCATTAGAAACCGAACTTGGGGTCAAGATGTATGGCAATCGCTTTCAAAGGATTTCTTACTACTACACTTTTGTTCAAACTTTATGGCGGCTCGGAAGTTAGCTGCGAGTGACGGTCTGCGCATTATACAGTCAAGACGATGCGTCCTCTACACCCCGATGATACCTAAAATTGTATTCTGCGCAGCTTTACGTTAGATGTTTCGACCCGCAATAAAGTTTGAACCGTTATACTTGCGCTAACCGTCACTCGCAGCTAACTTCCGAGCCGCCATAAAGTTTGAACAGCACTGTACTATGACTTTCAACAGGATTCCACACGAACGCACAAAACATCGTGCTAGTGAAGTGTTGTAGTTTTAAGTTTCTTACACTAACACTAATGGTATAAAGGTATTTATTTATCTATGGGTCTTTGTTACCTGAAAATAAATGGATTGTTTTTTTGTTTACCACTTTTCGATAGCTGTCAATTCAATTAATTCTTCACTTTTCCACCACCTTTATCGCACTGATTGAATGACAACTTTTCCAGGTCGGTACCTAATTTAAAAAAAAGTCTTCCCCCTTATCGTATTTACCATTTCGAATGTCATTTGTTCTTGTATGATAACTGATAAGACTTCATTAACATAAGGTTAATAACCCGCAAGTAAGGTAATTGTTTTATTATTCATCACCAACTATACAATGGAAGTATTATGGTTTGTAAAGTCAGAAAAAAAATACTTTGGCTTAGTTTTGTTATTAGTTTTCATGTAGTAAAGAATAGTCTACTTAAAGATGGCGGACTTAACTTTCATCAACTTTCTTGTTTCGGGAGACTGCCGTCTGTCTGACTGCGGTCTTGTGTTGAAGTATTTGATTATGCTATCAAGCAGTCCTCCAGAAAGACCCCAGTAACCCATTTCCAGAGGAAAATACAAGAAAACAGTGATAAACAAATCCTAAGTATATAAGAAATTCTTAATCATACATCATAACCATGCGGCAACGTTTATATTTTTAACTTTATTTGCATAATCAGTTAGGGCAATGATCCGATCTTACCCAACTGCGCTGCGAAATAAGAGGTGTAATTGCTTCACAAATCCCAATGTCACAAGGTTGCGTTTGTGTTGTTTTCGCGATTAATTATTTACTTATTTAGAGATTTGTAATATTTATTTAGTGGTGCCAAGGTTGACCACGTGGGTATTGAATGATTTCCAAAAGACATAATTAAAATCTATAGAATAACTTGAAACATTGATTTTTCTTCAAAGAATTTTCTCCAGAATATTTTTTTCCAATGGCCAGTGCTTTCAATCGATGATTTTACGAATAAATTAATTGTAAAAAATCACATTAAGTTAATGTTTAAATATAATTTGCATATCATCATGAGGTAGGTAGGCATTTCAAATCACATAATGACAAACTTCCTTTTGCACTCAACCTAGCAATCAAAACCAAACATTTATCAGTGACATATGGTTACAAAAAATACCTAGATTAGCATACAATACAAACATTAATCTTTGCTACCATTAAACAGAATAAAATTGTATGTATTTTTCATAATAACTGAGGCGGAAAAATACATAGGCACATATAATGGGTTATAAAATTAAATTTTCACATGGAATCCATGTAATTACTGCACGATTACGACATAATGTTTGCTTGGTAACATGAAGTGGTTAACTAATGCAAATAAAACTCACAACTTATATGGTTGAATTAGCTGTCTGTCATATAAATAAATCTTTATTCAGAATATTAAAAGTACAAAATCAATCTTATTTAAACAATGTGGGTCCTAAAATGTTGGATGATATGCCCATTTTCGCTTACACTAAGCTGCATCTAAATCAATGCTTAATTTTAAGTTATAGGAGAGTCAGTGCCAAGAGTTATTCTTCCAACAAAACATAGTTAATGACAACAGCCATATAAGTAACTTAATACGAGTAGAACTGTGAACATACATGATAATTTCTATTAATTCGTTAAAAGTTTAACACACACACACAGATCTCACATCAATATGTTCGATATGTTTTAGGGAAAAAATGCGAATCACCAGCAATGCCGAACCATTTTTTAGAAGTACTACAAGACATGCACCTCTGATTTTTCGGATTCATATGCGTATCATCTAATTATCACTTGTTTCGGTGAAGATTAACATCGTCAGGAAACCAGAATGCCTGAAAGATATTTCTCGACGGCGTGTAAAGCCAAGTCAGAGGCTCATGGGCGGCATAAAAACTTTGACACCAGGTTAGACACTAAACACACGATAAAGAAGGAAAGATTAGTGAAAAAAAAAACGGAATTGGGTCCGTAGTTCCGAAGATTGCCCTACATCCAAACTTAAAAACTTTACCTCTTTATGTTAGAATACCGAAGTAATGCTTGCACTGATTGGACAGGTCCACTCTAATCTGTATGGTTCTTGCTTCAAAAGACCATCTTGAACACTTATCTGCATGGTCCTCATGCGACTTGGCCAAGATTTTGTCTGGACTTTGAAAGAGGCAATGACCTCTCAGTTTGTTTTGGTTGTTTCTTCTCACTCTCTAGTTTTAAACCATAACCTGATGCGACGTGTAAAGATGTTTTAAAAACCACTGACCGACAAGCTTCTCCCCGTGACTTTGCGTGGAAAAAACATGTCCTTTAGCTTGTACTACTATCCAAAGACTAATAAAATCTCTTCTTCTCAGGACCGACGAGCAAGGCATAGCGATGAAGGTGTACAACGGAATCGCGCTCGCGTTGGAGATCCTGGTGCTGTACATCAAGATGACAGCAACCTTCCTGCACTGCATCTACCAGTTCTTCGTGCCGCCGGAGCCTAAGAGTGTCAATGGGGAGATTGTGCTGGTGTGTATTGATCTTGAAGTGTTGTGGAGTCTCGCCCTCGTTTAATACGAGATGTTTGTGTTGAGACGAACCTAAATATTCACTAGTTCTTCATAACAAAACATCTCGTCGGTAAGAACTCAAAAAGTACCCATAAGTACTTCTCTACCTGCCTTTGGAGGAAATGTGGATGTACAACATATTTCAGCAGTTACGTTTAAGTTCCATGTGGGAGTATTTTTATATTTATAATATATAATTATTTTTTGGGCGTGAGCCTAATAAAATCACCGGGCACAAGTCGTGAATCTGGGCTACCAATGAGAACATTCTTGATGGAAAAACTCAATACCACTTTGCCTGACTTGAAAATTGAACCCAAAACCGCATCTTCAGCTGTAGCACTTGCTACCAACGAACGAGATAGTTGTTATTGTAAGTACCTTAATGGAAAGCTGCAATAGTGTTGAAAAAAAAAATCTCTTTTCAATTATTTTGATAATTATCCTGAAAAAAGTAATCAATGGGAGGACAAAGGTCTAACTCTTGCCAACCTACAACTCTTGCAAAGTATAAAAGGGGGAACACATCAGTAAGTCGTACAAGAGATAATCAGTTCAATCCATTTGCAAAAGGATGCTACAGACTATCCAACTTACTCTAAAAGCACAAAGCCTTAAATTCCTCCTAAAACATCTTCTATTCTTCATCTAGATAACAGGCGCAGGTCACGGCATGGGCCGGGAGACGGCGCTCCGGTTCGGCAAGCTGGGCGGCATCATCGTCTGCGTGGACATCAACCCCAGCGGCAACCAGGAGACTGTCGACCTCATCAAGGAGCAGAAGGGGAAGGCTCATCGATATGAGTAAGTATGCTGAACATTCATTATGAAGGTGTGAAGCTAATGATATTGCGCCTATTTTAACAAATACCAGTCACGTATACGGCCTACAAATGTTGGTTGATTTTTTTTTTCACTTTTAATGTATTGTCACACTATCAATTAAAATTCGGGTTTCAAATGTTTCCACTGTAAACTTTAATAAGGTTTTTATTAAATAAAATTTAACTGCCAGTAATTATTTATTTACTGATAATTATGTTATTTTTTTGCCGACTTAAAAAAGAGGGTAGATACAAGAACAAATCTACACTACTCCTATGGACTTCGGTTTTTTTCTGGCATACATCGCCTAGTAAATTAGTTGTGTAATGGATTTATTTAGGTTTATGACATTAAAGTCTCCGTTTTTGCAAGTGTCATCAAATACAGTAGATCTTGCAGAAATTAAACATTTCAAAAATATTGCCACCTGAAATTCATGTGTTTGGCTGCTAAAAAACAGGTTGTCTAATAAAAACAAAAAAAAACTGACTTGCAATAAAAAACAGTGGATAATAACTTTAACCGTGCACCTTGCATCAACAGATTCATAAGTCCCGTATAGGTGTATGTGCAATAAACATATATTGATTTAAATGCGACCAACGATTCACGAAATATCTTAGTGACTATGGAACAAACATTTTTTTAGCACGTCTCGTGTCTGTTGTTATCTGGTCATCAGATGACAAAACAAATACTAAAACGAATTATATCAGGCTGACCTTAGTCATAATCATAAATCTTTATTTATCACTGGTTCACATATGCACAATCTTTAATAGGCAAAGGTGTCTGAAGTAGGAAGGTCATCAGACAGATCACCTCTCCGGCTTAGATATAACATTTTATTCTTAGCAAAAAATTTAGTCAAGGTACTAAAGTTAAAATTGGAAGTAGGTTTACAAGTACCTATAAAATTATACATTACGCATTCTACATGTTTTTAACACAGTATGTAGTTGGCACGTGGGAATGTGGACCGAGTTCAATTTCCAAATTAAATTGTTTTTTTTTTTATTATTTTTCTGCCATCAAAAAGTTAGGTACCAATTGTTTTTTTTCTGAAATCAGTCATAATACTGCTCCCATGATGTAAATATTTTGTAAGTGTCAAAATTATGCCGTATTTACTTAGTGACTTCTACATTAATGCCTGCCTAAATATTATTGCTCTGTTTGAAAGGTAAATCTTTAAGCTGAGATTAAGGCATTAAAATAGGTGTAGGAAACACCTAGTGTTAGTGAAAAAGGAGGACTTACAACTGAGATTTCTTTCTCTATTTAAGGATGTGATTTTATTTACTAATGCCTGAAATAATGATGTCGAGATAAATAAAGATTTACTATCATTATGGTTACAATGAAATTGTAAAAGTTAGTTTATAAGAATAACACTTATTCCAAATTTGTTTTATATATATTTTATTTTTATAGCTACTCGGCGGGAATTTCCGACAATGACGTTTATGCATCGTTGGCATGTTATATTGTTTCAGTTTGTGATTTATCGATTTAATTGTCTAAGTAAATACATACTATAATTTATTATTGAATGAAACACCATTCAGTTTCCAGAAGTCATTTCGAGAACTTAATTGAATTTACTCTTGAGTCATTTTACTGACAAATTATCAGGCGAGTTGTTGACAAGTAGGTACATCTGATCTGAACCTTGAATTTCTTAAAGACAATACATTGGCAGTTGATGCGCATACGATTAACGTTCAAATCAGTAATGTTTGCTAACACGATCTTTGTGCCCTTTGTTTTGTTTATATCCTCATAATGTACACGTTAAATGCAAGAGAGAGATTACCTAGATTATGACAACACAATAAAAGTTGTGTAAAAAGTTGTTGAGAGTAACATGGTAGAAGACATGCTGCGCTGACCCCAAATAAATTGGGATAAAATTATTATTATTATTGGGATAAATTGGGATAATTGGGATAATTTGGGTAATTGGGATTGAGGGAATGATGATGATGATTACGTAAAAAGTCGTTTTGATGAAAATAATAATACACAACCCCAATCGATTATTCCATTTTCCTCTAGGTCTTCCGTATTCTGAATAATGTGCTACTGATAAAGAAAATACCAATGATAAATAATAAATGATTTTTATTTTGCAAATAGGTTTTTGCAAACACTTTTACACGTCTTCTTTTTTAAAACTAGATGAGGCCGGTGTTTCGTATCTGACTACTCTGAGAAGAAACAGCCGAAACAAACTCGGAGGTCATAATCTCTTTTAAGGTCCAGACATAATCTTGATAAACTCACATGAGGAGTGTCTGAGATGGTCTTTTGAAGAAAGAACCACACAGATTTGAGTGGACCTGTCCAGCCAGTGCAAGCATTTGTCAAAATAAAATATAATCCTTATTTTACAACTCTAAAGTTTAAATTTAAATGTTCGACGAGCATAGTCAAACTGCGAACAGTGGGCTCTAACACATAATGCACTGAAGTATCTGCCAATGTCCCCGTGTCTGCAATCGGTCCACAATCTGCGTGAACCTGATTGACCAAAGATTAAGTTCAACCGTCTTCTCTTGAATATGCCATGACAATTACCATCTTAAATAGAAGTATTTTGTAAAGACTTCCTTCTAATCTCAAACTCATCCCCTCAGATGCGACGTAACAGACCGAGAAGCTATAAACGCCCTAGCAGAGAAGATTCGCCGGGAGGTCGGCCAGGTGACCATGCTGGTGAACAACGCAGGCATCATGCCGTGCAAGCCGCTGCTGCAGACCTCTGAGAAGGAGATCCGGAGCGCCTTCGAAATTAACATCATCGCTCATTTATGGGTAAGTGTGTATGAGGGCAGTAATTGAAACATCGAAGTTAGTTTGTACTGTTTCGGAAGTGTAGAAGGTCTAAGGTCTACGGGCAACTGCGGGGATCCCCTTCTTAGTGTTTCGTTGGCAATCTTAAATTGTATGGTCTTAAAATTAGGCAAAGACATTGGCACTTTCAGTAGGGTATATCAGTCTCCACAGGATGGACGACATTTACCCCCGTATCTATGAACAAGTCAAAGTGTTTACTTCGGTAAATGTCATTTTTAAGATACGATTTTTATTATGTAGTTCAATAATTGCTTGAAGTTAGAACTGTAAATAGATAGAATCTTTCTTTGATGGTTCTTACTTTGTTTAAATTCATGTCTATTGCATAAAAAAAATTACGCAAGTAATTACTTAAGCTCAAATGATAACTTTAACTCGACTATATACGGGTGTTAGTGTCCCATTTACAATTCGGGTATGTGTCTAAAAAACAGCAAAATGGTTTATTAGTCAAGGTACGCTTCCCGGGGTCAGTCTGTCAATGGCAGACCATCCATTTAAAACCAAAACTTCTCTGACTCCGAGTCTTGGTAAGCACGTTACGCCATCAATTATTTCTGGCATTCGTTATTCATTGACGTTGTTACGAGAAGTCAGATGCTCGACGAAAGTTTGACCACCAAGAGTAATCGCATTATCCAGTAACTGGCTTGTGGCCGTTCAATTGGGAAGACACTTAAATACTGGTATTCAGTTGCGTCCGGTAAGACTGGAAGTCGTCAACAAACGGTTAGGCAGCCCTGTTTATGGGTATGAATTTACAATTACTTACATCTTATAACCCTACTTTTTCTGCTTCCAGCTCCTCCAAGCTTTCCTACCCTCAATGATGGAACGCAACCACGGCCACATCGTCGCCATGTCCTCAATGGCAGGAGTGGTGGGACTACGTAACCTGGTTCCCTACTGCGCAACCAAGTTTGCAGTCCGAGGACTGATGGAGGCCCTGCATGAAGAACTGAGAGAAGATAAGGAGAAGGACTACAGTGGTGTAAGTATACATTGCGAAATCAATTGTTTTTGGAGCTTAGCTCATTGGTCTAGGTTTATTAGTAAGCACTCACATAGAAATGTAGTGCGTGACTTGTAAATAATGTTGTATTTGAAGAATCTTTCACCACCGTCTGATTAGTTTTATCACAATTATCACTATTCATGGATGAGTAGCACTTAAAACGGGATATTTAAAGTGTTTATTATTTGTTTTGAAATTCCAATATGTCGGCACTGTTGGAAGCGAGAGTTTACCCGTGATCATGTTTATTTAAAATGTTTTTCTTTTTCCAGATAAAATTCACAGTAATCTGCCCGTACATCGTGGACACGGGGCTGTGCAAGAACCCCAAGATCAAGTTCCCCTCGCTGATGAAGATCCTGACGCCGCAGGAGGCGGCCGACAGCATCGTCGACGCCGTGAGGAGGAACTATCAGGAGATCACCATACCCAGCTCGCTCTACTACATCAACATGGTGAGATTGTCTTATGCATTCATCAAAAGAGCTAAAAAATAATATATCCAAAAAACTCGACCGCTTTCAAAGCAACAAGATGAAAGCAACAAGATTAAGTAGAAAATAAATAAGAACTCAAAAGATGTAAACTATAATTACGTTCTACTTCTCATCTCTTAAATCATGCCTACTGCCATACTGCAAAAACTACACCTACCACATTTATTAGTTTTGTAATTTGCAAAAATCACAAAAAAAAACAAGAATTTTTTTCTTTTTTGAAGATCATATAAATTCTATAAACAAACTTAATTTTATTTATAAATACATAATTTACAAACATAAGTACCTATACAATATAATTACCTAGTATTATATTTAGGTAAATTATTTCTCAAGTGTAATAAAAAGTACGGATATGTATAATTAGTTTTTATAATAACTTCAATAGTATTAAACGCTTTTACGTACGGTCATAAAAAAAATATCTCGAAAACAAACATACCAATGCTATTTTAAGCATGATGTTTTTACATATTTTTTTTTTAAATGTTTTATGTACCGTATGTGTAATGTTAATGTTGTGTATATTTTAAGCGAAATTATATTTTATCTTCAATGATTTTAAATACTTTTTTTTAATTTACAGATCTGCAGAACTTTCCCGAGGCCAGTGCCCCTATATCTGAAGGATTTCTTAGATTCAGGATTAGAAGCCCATTCTTAAATTTTACGAAAACGTCTTTCTAATATTGTGTCTTAACTCCTTAGATACTTAATTATCACCCTGACAAAGTTAGGCAAAGATTTGGCTCAAGTCGCAAGGACCAAAAATTATTTTAAGCAATATTAAAGCAAGTTATTGCTACAAGCATTTCTAAAAACTTGGGTCGTTCAAAAATATTGATATTTCGATTCTGAATTAACTATAAAATACATATACCTGATACTAAAATATATAAAAGGGTCCAAAAATATTGAAAAAAAAAATAGACTGAAAGTTTTTTCGCACTCTGGGTTATAAACCAAATATCGAGACAGAACTTAAATAGTGCATAATAAAACAGTTATTTTAAAGGGTTAAAAAGTTATATTTTGAAGGGTTTGTAAATTTTTCTTAAATACGTACATTATTAATGACACACACAATGCGTGTTTGCCAATAGATGTATATATGTAAATATAAGATAAAATCATTACAACTTTTATTTTATTAGATTTTTGACGACTTTTAATACCTTTCCTCTTTGTTACCTAAGCCTAAATTATCTAGATACAGGTTTTTTACATTATTCTTGCATGTTTTTTTATATGTTATGTTTGTTTTCTGGGCAATTTTAGTACTGAAAATTTTAAACAATTCTGAGATTACAATAATATTTTTGCGATACTTTTTTTCTAAAGTTTGTACATTTTCAAATCCAGATATTTTTTGATATTGCGATATGCCACTTGATATTTTTTTAATTGAGTAACTACTATTTTCTTCGTTCGTTTTGTTGTATCTAAAATTGTCCATTAGACCTTATGTACTGAAATATGCTTAATTTTATAATAAATATCTAGTTTAACATTTTTAGATTCGATTAGGATATTATTTAAGTGTAAAAGTCAGACAATATGCAAATAAGTGATATGCAGTGCCTAAATGATACTAGTATGAGTGAATATATTATTTTAGAAATCTTGCCTTTTAAAAAATATATTCAACTACAATATTTTATACTACATATACTATTCTTTGAATTAGTATATATGTAATATATTATATTATGTTATTCTGTATATAAATGTATAATTATTATATTTTATACACTTACGTAAGTATAATAACTAATATCGTGTTATTAAATGTTTCTCATTATTATAGTTAAACAGTAATTTTGTGAAAATATAATTTATTAATAACAGACCATAGGATTACTTAAATTTGCAAAAACGTATTTTTTCAGGTTTAAATGCTAAATAACGTTTAGTATTAGTTGCAATAGTGTTACATGTGTTACTGATTTTTTAAGTGCCATCATAATAAACTACACTGGATTTAAAACATGATATTATGTATTCTTCGTATATATTTTTTGAGGTCATAGTTTGTCAACTTTATATGCAGGGTTGCTTTCACCACAATTCATTAAATGAGTGTCACGTTAAAAACACATGAAAATCATAATTCTGTTTCTGTCTTCCTCAAAAGATTGATAGAAACAAAACGATGTTTTAATTACGTTTGGCAGTAAACGCAGACAATGTCAGTGGCCTAAACAATGGCGGTTTTTCTACAGTTTTATTTTTTATTCAAGGTGTAGTTTTGCATTCTCGTCAAATTCAAGAAGGTAACTATGTTATTGATTCTCGACCCAAATCAATAATAATATCGGTAGTTAATTTTTAGTATTTTTCTTAATATCGGAAATCGGTAAGTGTACACCAAGCGTATTAAAACGCGGCCCGTCTATTACTAGCCCAATAACCGCGCTTTCACACAAACAAACAAACGCAGACGTTTATTCGATAAACGAGTGATTCTCCTCTTTTGAAAAGGGCTTCATTCTGATGTAGTGTCAAATAAAAAAAAAAAGCAACGTTCATTATTAGGTATTGACCAGGTACCGTAATTTATATTGATTATTTACGTCTTCTATGACAACCTCCTGAATTTTGACGAGGATGCAAAACTACACCTTGTCTAAGTAAAATCTGTCATTATAACTGTAATTAATTGAAAGTTTCACTTTGACCTGTTAGTAGGTTTATAATATAAATATCTTATAATATAATTATTTTGTAATGTAAATATTTTAAAACACGGAAATATTTTTTCCATGTTTCATTTTGATATTTCTGTTGTAAGATATTTTTTTGTAAATATTATCATGCAAAGTTGGTGACTGTGACCTACAGTTATCTTATTTTTATTAAGCTTTTGAAGTGTTTATTGTGTGTTGATCATGTTTGTCAATTTAGATTATGATAATGCCAATTGTTTGTGATGTTTTAGTTGAATATGGTAGTGAATACATGGAATATAATTTTAATTAAAGTTGTTTTTGTTTTACAATAGTTAATATTTAAAAATTATTGAACAACAACACTAACATAACACTTGCACCTGATCCCCGAAGACTTAGGCATAGGTATACCTGTAGTAAACCCAACTTGTGCCAATAAGTTCCATGTCAAAACAGACGAGCTTTTTACCATTAACCGGGTCCAAATCTCGAGTCCGAGCAAAGTCTGATGGAAAAACTCAAAGATCGTGTGTGTCCGGCCCGCGGGGTACGTCGTGGGTGGTCTGCGCCAAACGCGAGGGCGCGCGGGCGGCAAGCTGAGGGTGTAGGATGACACTACTCGACCTAGGATCGATCGATCCCAGTAGGCTCCCATGCTCAACAGTAGCGCCTGTGACCACTAGGCAAATTAAAAATGCAATGCCAAATAAATTCTCAATCTATTTATTTCAAGTTTACATTTTGATTATTCACATTTAAAATGTACAGGTTCAGCTACATACACATAAGTACTACTGACATTTTGGCGTATAATCACCTTATTTGGAACGACGCTAACTTTACCTTACCTATACGATATTAAAGCAAAGTACAACAGCTTTAAAAATATAATATAAGAATTATAAAAAATTAAAAAACTTGGAAGTCGGAAACCAGTGCTTTGTAGGAACTATTTTTAAAAGCAAGTGTTGGTAGAATTATTAAATCTTAATTTGATTAATCAGATGGAAGGTAGATATCATTTGTTATTATTATTTAATAAAATTAAGATACATTTTTATCGAAATAAATATTTAAATTATATTTTTACGTTTACATACTCTATATATATACAAAGACACACATACTTATAATTTTATTGCTTTTTTTTTCCTTAGTCGCAAAGCAAAATAAAAATGTGCGCATATACTGTTATTTTTAATGAACTTTTTCTATAAGTAGGTATGACTTCTTTTCAAGGTGATAATAATTATTTATTTACTTGTTGAAACGTCTCAATCGAAGATCGCTTCTTTTTAATGGAACCTTAAAAATATGATTTTAAAAAAATCTCGCATTTTTTTCTCATCTCGCTTCTTTATTTTTCCACCTATCTTTAAATATTTTTATAAATATAATTACGAAACACGATTTTTACTAAATTAACTAACACCTATCTAATTCAATACCTACTCTTTTGAATAATAATGGATTTACGGATAATTTTCTAAAGCGTACTATCAAACAAATTTCTCAAACTTATTTATATAATATCAACGTATTTTACAGCATTAAATGCTCAAGTTAGCGATAACAATTAATTTTAATACAATACTTACTCTTATAAATATTTATAAATAATAATTTATTAATTATACAGCATGTTACCTCTAACACAGACCTAATCATTATCATTGCGATAGAAATCTTCAATACCTACTGACTTCATGAGGCATTCGTATACAATACACTAATGAGAACTTATTAATTTTTAAAACAATATTATATAGACATTTAATAAAGTATAAATGTTTATGTATATACATTATTCAGTGTTTATCAAATAAAAATTATACCAAGTTTTTAAAAATTAAAAGTAAAAGTTTTTTTTATTTCTGACAGGTTGTGTTGCAAGTATACGTTGGATTGTGTTAACAATTGCAACATACTAGTTACACATACACATACTTGCAAGCTTGAACTACAGTGATATTACAAGGTCTACTATTAAACGCAAATGTTGTGCCAGAAGGGACAAAAAAGGGGATGGCAACTGCGAAACAAGCATCGTCATTGGTTGAAAATCTGGTAAACTCATTGTATATTTTAAAATAGCTTGACCTCATTGGTCAGATTAAGACCTAGCTATGGTCGCGCCATCTAAAATTAGCTTATCACAGTCTTCCCTATTCATGACCATTTTGTTCTAATTATAAATAGCCATAATCGTAAATGTTCTTCAGTGTATAGACAAGTGACGATTGCTTCCGAAGCGTATCGTATTTCTATGACGACTTATTTCAGGATTGACTTATTATTAAGCTTTGTGGTAGCTTCTGTCAATTCAATACATTTTGTACAAGCTTTTATTTATCTTGATTCAATTTTGACCTTTCTAGGTACTAAGTTACAGGGTCCCTTATGGCACACACATACTAAGTAGATAAGCACATACATCGACACAATTATCTAAAGAGCAATTTTAACTAATAATTGACTTTACTCTCTTTATACATCGGAAGCAAAGTTAAAGAATCTCACAATGATTACACACGGTCATTCTCATAACGATAAAAATCAACACCATTTTCCTATAACCATTTCAACGCTGAATGCTGGTAAATTTACTTAATAATAACTTAAGTACAGATAAACATAATGAAAGCCACATTAATTGTTTCTTAATCTTTGGTAAATACAGTTTTATTTTATTTTATTCATATTAGGTAGTATTAATTTATAATTCATGAATATATAGTCCAATAACCGCTACCTATCGAGGCAAAGACAGACATTTTTAACATCCAGGCCCAAGAATAGAATCGAAAGCTTTACGTACTTCCCGAGGCAAGGAAGGCTCTCGTCATATTAGAGATCTTTAATTTCGAAGGACCAAAAAACTACCAAAACAGTTGCCACCGACAATCTCCCTTTTCTACCCTAACTATCACAATCTCGACATTAGAAGCATACGGTAGGACTTTCAAATACAGAAAGTTTATACATCCGACCTTATGTTTCTGATGTCCAGCATTCCTAACGTAACTTCACGATCGAAAATATTAATCTTTCCTTTTTTACTAACTCCATTTCGTTCTGGTCCACTACATTGTATTCTTATTTTATTATACTTCATTTCTTTAAGTTCATTTATATTATAATTCCAAATCCACTGTATGCTTTGATATCATTTTTATTTACATTTTTTACTTGAGGCCTACATCTCCCAAGATTTAAATAAAACAAAATTATTAAAATAATTAAAAAATATATATATGAGATCGATAGTCAAATAGTAGTAGAATAACTGCAAATTTTATAAAAATATACAAATTATATTATGTTTGTTTATCAATTATTGGACTGAATAGAAAAATCAATTTAATTATATTTTAAAAGCGGTTGAGGCCATTTCCTTAGTCTCGGCCTCAATGTTACCAAAAGTGTGGTGTCATATGGATTCCATTACCGTCTATAGCATATTTCTATGTATCTAATGAAAGCAGATGCTTTCATTTTATTATTTATTTTATTTTAATTAGGTAATTAAGAACATCCTGTAAAATATACTTTGGCACGAAAATATACTTATGCTTCTTTAGCAATGATAGATATAACATAATAATACAATTAAGACCTCTTTCTCTTCCCCTGGATAAGAACCAGCTAACTTTTGACAGAATGTTCCATTTCTAAAAGCGAATGATCAAAATTGGTGCCTTTTTATTTTTCTGCAGGCATAAATGTAACTCTCGTCCATACAGTTTGGTCAGTAGCCTTTATCGGGTAGAAAGAGCCGGACACAGTGAAACAAACCCTTAAATATAGCAAAACGGAAAATAAATTGTTGTATTTTTTTAATAGACTTTTTCTATTCATTTCCAGTCACCAAGTTTGTACGTACAGAGTATGGGCAGAGTCAGACCTACCTAGAACCTAGAGGTAGGTAGATTAAAATATGTCGATGTCCTTCAAGTGTTGGTAGTTGCGATCCCAGTAGCCGCCGTTGTAGAGCCAGTCCTCCTGTTTAGTGTAGGGATTTGTGCCTTGGCTGAACCACCTGGAAAGAAAAAAAAAATGTTTTGAACTCTCTACTTATCATTAGATGGCTCAAAGGAACCGCAAACCTAATAAAATCTGGTAACATTTCTTAGAATAAAGCAGACTAGGAGGGGTTTACCAGAATTGACAAAAACGACGGAAATATGGTTTAAATTCAGGTACGGTTCAGAGGAACCGGAGCTGAAATTTATAGCATATTAATTATACACAAGATTATAAAGCGTTTTATTATTATTTTATTTTTACTCATTATTTATCTGACGTTAGAAAAGCCAGCTGGCGTCCTTACGCCAGTTAATAAAACAGCAATTACAATTTTTGAATGCACAAGAATCGTCAAAATATGCGACACCAAAACCATACAGTTAAACTTGTTAATACTGTCAAAAGAAGTCGGTTAAAAATCATTTTAACAGTCTTACCTTGGCTGCCAAGCCTCGGGCGACTTCTTCAGCAGCTTTCTAGCAGTCCTCTGCTTCTCCTCAAGCCTGGTCTTCTCAGTGGCTGCAGCATCGATGTCCCCTTGCTCCAGCAGCCTGATGTCAGGCCTGAGCCGGCTGTCCGTGGGACAGAGCTGCCCTTTCATGTCCCTCTCCATCTCGTTCAGGGACATCGCGAATTCAGTGAATTGGTAGTACTGGAAATTGGAGGCAGGTACTGTGTAAGGTTTTATCAGATAAGATGCTGAGCAATATTTATTCTTTCAGTTTTAGGATCTAAAGCTTAATTGACAAACCAAGAAATAAAAATTAGGCAATAGATTTAATAATTATCGACCAATGATCACTATCCCTGATATTGCATTTCAACGCCATCACGGTGGAGTCAGTACGTGAGCTTTTTAACCGACTTCAAAAAAAGGAGGAGGTTCTCAATTCGGTTGTATGTTTTTTTTTGTGTTTGTTACCTCATATCTCCGTCATTTATGAACCGATTTGAAAAATTCTTCTTTTATCTGAATGGATCTACTTTCCGATTGGTCCCATAGAAATTTCATCGAAATCGGTTCAGCAGTTTGGTTTTGAAATCAAAATAGCTGGAAAAAATGTCATCCAAGTAAAAGAAATTGCGAAATTCATCACACACAAATACTTGACAAGGATTTGTGTGTGATACGATAACTAAAAAGGGTAAAATTAAAAACTTATTTTTCAAAAAGGTTCTATAACTATGACTTATATATACATGCTGGCTGACGTACTCACAAGATCAATAAGACGAATGTGGAAATTACTTCCTTTGATGGAAGATCACTTTATCCGGCAAGAAGCTAAGAATAAAGACTTGTACGGCTAATGTTACCTGTGCGCTAGTAGTGGGCCGCGGCCTCGCCTCCCACAGCGTGGTGGATCCGGCGATCTCAATGTTATTGGTATCATCAGACTTGGGTACATCTTCAGAGTTCTCTGCGTCGTCTGACTGGAAAAAACAAAGACAGTTGTATTATATAACGGGCTGGTGTCCGCAATACTACGTCTAGAGCGCGTATTTTTCGTCCGGGATACAAAGACAACATACAAAGACAGTTTTAGTTACTGGAAGATCATCTAGTGTACGTTATTTTAGAAACCTGCACTATTCTGGAGGTCTGTGTTAGTTTTGTTTAAAACGTGGTCCTTTGGTTTCCTGGTTTCGTGCAACAAATGAAAAAATATTTCACTGGTGGTCTATTTACCACCAGTGTAGTAGTAGTGTAGTGTAGTATATTTTTTCATTTGTTATGCTAGTAAAACTATCTTTGTAATCATCGATGGTTTAATTGAATTTATGGAACGAGCTTTACTTCGATGTTTTTAATATGTGGAAACCTGAAACGCGATTCCCATGATCAAAAAATTTCATTTCACAATCTTATTCCAGCGACAATCAATGTTTAAAACTTTTTAAATGCCCGTAAATTACAGATGTATTTGCCATAACTCAGACAGAGTCTAGGAGTCAAACATTCTTAACATTAAGGGAATGGACCCTCTGATCACAGACTTGCTTGCAATTCCTAAAATCAAACTAACAACCTTATTCTATAAATAGGCGGAAACTTACGTCCTGTATAGACATGGAGCGCAACGCGCCGACCTTGAAGCTGTTCAACTTGGCGAGCATCTTCTTGGGCGTGTGCGCGGGGGTCTGCGCCGAGGCCTCTTCGCCGCGATCCTTGGCCCACTGCTCGTACGCCGCGGCGCTGCAGCACTTGATGTACTCCGTCCATTTGCCGTACAGGAACTTCACGCGCTTTTTGCTGGAATGTAAGAAGAGAAACGTGTAAGCAGATTTTACTTTACTTGAAGGACGAAACAAATGCAAGAAGTTAATAAATGCCACATTGCATGCCACGAGTCACCGCGCTAAAACTTGCGAAGCGTTGTACTTTAGTAGGTTGGTCGATGAATTTGTTAATAAAGTCCGCTAAACACCAAGCATTTTAATGGCCTGGAAAGAACATATTAAATACCATCCACGTTTTTGGTAAGCACTCACTTAGCATCAACAATGAACCCATCAACTCGATGCAAGTCTCTGTTATTGAAGCCAGCGGGCTTGAACACCAGGTTGGCCTTCAACCCAGCGCCGCCATGACAGGTCACCTCCATGGCTCCGAACTGCTCAATCCACAGCTTGCCCACGATCACGTTGTGGACGCAGCAGTTTACGTTGCTCCAGGTGTAGGCTTCACCCCATCTGGGGATGGAGAAAGAGGGTTAACATGGTGTTGATAACTTCTTGCCTGATAGAAAGTTGAAAAAAGGAAATATAAAGTAACGACAGACCATTAAAATGAGATATCACTATACCTCGAAAAACACGCTACACGTCTTAAACACGTTAAGGAGTTGGTCCCAGCTGTCATTGAAAAATCTTTATCAGTTGTTCCGGGAACGTTTGGGATAACACTAGGCTATAATGCTAGGCAGATTATGACGATGAGTAGATACGATGCACGCGATAAGTTAGCCTATCCTTAACAATTTGATGATAATTAATGAGTCCAAGGACAATACAAGAGTATGATTGGAGGCATATTATCTTTATCCGCCAAACAATAGCATTTTTTTTTTAATTTATTAAATGTCGATTCGAGTTAAATCGACATTTTATATTATTATCGGAGTTCCATTCGCTTCCATCCAAAATAGAACTTGTCGAAGATAAGAAAGCTAACGCCGACGTTGGCTAAAAGATTCTAAAAGGGTAGCCAAACGTCCCGTTAGTTCTCTAGTGTGTAAAAGGATTGCCAAACATCCGATCCCGGCAGATGTGTAATCTGTCTGGTAGCCGTCTCGAAGTAGATAGATGTCCGGCCCAACATGTTCTATGAAAACATTTTCACCTGAAATGGTTTTGTCATTTAGTCTGCCAGAAATAGGATTTGGTAATGTAGGTAGATTATATTAATATATTATTATATTGATTAGATTATGATTAGATTATATATATAATAATATATTAATAATAATTTAATATCGCATCACATCTTACTAAAATATGAAAACAAAGAAAGTTATATGGAAAAAAAAATATTCCTCAGCCCTGAAAGGCAGTAGTAGACAAAACTTTTTTATTCGTTATTTTTACCGCGAGATACTAAAGCGTCTCATACGAAGATCAATGTTAGTTTATAGTTGACGACTCTTTTTGTTTATTTTATTTCTTTATATTATTGTACACTTTAGGAGTAAATAAACTTTTTAAACTAGCACCTTAATTTGTTACCCACCTACAAAAACAATAAATTAATAATTATACTATTCTTTTTAATTCCTATGATTCTTATCGCACCGACTACCTCCAAAAAATGAACTCTCTAACCTTAACAATTTAAATAGGATATCAATCATTGTCAGATATTAATCAACGAGGGTTAACTTTTCGTTTACCTCTAAATCAATGAAGCGCGTAAATTAAATGGGACTTGGAAACGAAAATATTAAATGGAATTTAGTCCTTCAGATATGATGTTGATCAATCTTGATTAATGTTACGAAATGTACGGGTTTATAAATCAAGGTACCTACCTAATCTATGTTAAAAAGAAAAAAAAAATTCGTTCACGGAAAATAGGTAGGTAAGTATATATATCTTATCTACATAATTATTCCAAGGGACGAATTGTGCAAATTATCTATGTTAAATTAAGTAATTTAAATATTAGTATTTACTCTATCAACAATAAAATTATGAAAGGTAACGTTTGTAAGTTTGGATGTAGGAGGCAATCTCCAAAACTACTACTAATAGGATTTAAAAAAATATTTCACTGATGTATAGCTACACTATTAAAAAAATAGTGTCTTAGTGTTTACGGCACCTAAACGACAGCCCCGTCGTGTAGTTCCGGTAACATATCTCAACAGCGTAGTACTTCATGTGGTAAATAGTGTTAAGTGCTTGGGTCATGTTGTCACCAGTGACCTACGTGATGATGACGACTTAAATATAGCGCGAGCGCAGGGCATTGGCGGTGAGGAACAATATGCTCATTCGTTGGTTCGCTGCACGACCTATGTAAGTCAAACTGAGCCTGTTTAAGGCGTTCTGTCAGTGTTTCTACTTGAGCAGCCTGTGGGTGTCATATACGAGCCGAGCCTACAACGTCCTGCGCGTACAATACAACAACGCTTTCAGGATGCTGTTACGGTTGCCGTGCCATTGCAGTGCATCGGGAATGTTTGCTGCAGCTCGCACTGATGGCTTTCACACCATAATGCGTAAGAAAGCGGCTTTCTTACTGCAACGCTTGCGTAACACTCGTGGCGGCATCCTGAAAATGATTGCTGGCAGAGCGGACTGTCACATCCACAGGCACTGGGTGAAACTAGTTATAGGTTCATTATAAATAAAACTAAATAACATAGCTTATAAGCACAATCTGTTACTAAACACTAACAACTAAAGAACTTATCAAGGTCTGAATTAAAGATATTTTATTTTTATAATTTTATTTTAATTACCATATATCCTATGGTACCATAGGATATATTTCTTTGACGCGGGTGAAATCACAGGCAGAAGGAGCAAAAAAATAATTTGAAATACAACTTCGAAATAAACGAGGCATGTAAAATATCTAGCACTTTATTGTTGGTCGTTAAGCCGCTGTATTCCAAAGAAAAAAAAACGCAATTCCAAACTCAAATAATGTCCCAATCGCACAGAAACGACTGTCGTTTGTTATCCGGGCGAGTAGCAAATTTACTCCGCAAATATTTGTGTAATTTTTCAATTTAAAATCTAGATATAACATACGGGATTTATTTTCATACTTATGTCAGTCTGGAAAATAAAACGAGGGATTTGATTGGTTTATTAGAAAATCGAGTTCTTTTGCCTCATGCTACTGTTGAAGAAAACAAAGCGAATTTCATAGAAAAGTCTTTCAGGCACACTATCAGCCAGTAATGTTCCCATAGACACAGGTACTCTATGCGGCGGATCGGGCCAGGATCCACCGCGTGGTGGGTTTTAGGACATACCGGTTTCCACACGTTGTTACTGTTTTAAGTGCCACTGATAACATAAACACAAAGTAAAGTGCCTGCCTGGTTGAGACCGACAAACTGAAACAACCAAAATCTCAAAAAGTTGGAGCGATGTACAAAAACCCTTCAAGTCACAAAAACAGCATAAGTACATACGTATGTAGGTTACACTTCCAGTATGTTCACTTACCTCGGCAGCTCGACGGTGACGTGTCCCTTAGGCTGTATCTCGACACTTTTGCCGCAGAACTTCAGCTTGGGATGCACAGACCCGTGGAAGACGAAGTGGGGGCTGTCTGCGTGGAATGCTGACACTGGGGGGTGGTGCGACACCTAGAAATGAGAGATTATTTGGTTATAAAAAGCATCAGACTTGATATCTAAGATCTTGATGTCTTGGTATGTAAGACCATGGTCCTATTGAATGGTTTTTAGTGGTTGTCTGTTAATGGTCCATGGTTAATTTAACCATTTTCCAGTCTCGTGACCTGTTCATGGTGATTATATCTTGATTTTGAATATTTAGAACAATACCTAAATTATATACTCGTACGTATTGTCTCGAAAGAGACGACTTCGGGTATTGCAATTCGGCGGATCTTGAAAGCACAGGGCCCGTTCTCTCTTTATCGCGTGGTTATATAGTGGTGGTGCCTAACCTGGTGTCAGAGTGGTTTTGCCGGCCATGGGCTTCTGGCTTGGCTATAAATGCCGTCGAAAAATATCTCTCAGGCATGCTGGTTTCCTCACGATGTTTTCCATCACCGAAGCAAGTGATAATTGTGTGGCTTTCACTGCTTAGGGCCCGTTAAAAACGTTGAGTCTGTAGTAGGTACGCTTCTCGCAGAAAATTCTCGTTTACGTACGTGTTTCTGAAGTCTCCTTGTGACGTACCTACATCCCGTATATCATTCACATACAATACATGATCTATACAACATAAGTTAGGTACATTTATGAAGAGTCCTTTTATTAGAAAGCTCTCATTATTCAGCGACGGATGTTCAGCGATAAGGAAATATGAATGTGGAGCTCAGCTTATATCTAGATCAAGTTTATATGAGATGTGCCTTTGTGCAAATAACTAAGTAGCAACAACTACTGGCGAACACGTGGAGGCTGTGAGTCTGCTTTATCTAACTACATATATCCAAGCTTTAACATACAGACGTGGAATGATATGGTTTCGACAGCTGATTTATTTATTCATTTATTATTATTTTCTTTTAACTTTTGGATTTATTTTGATCAAATGCCTTCTTGTTCGAAGTGAAGTCGTCAACAGAAACTGCGGTGTAATTTGGAATCTTATGCTAAATTTGGAATCTTAAGCTCTTCTGCTAAAGCTAGCTAGCAAGTAAGTACAGGACTTATTATTTTGGCGATTTTGAAGTGTTTTTTTTCAAGTATTGTGGAAAAGGAAATCATTTATATGTTTGAGTTGAAATACTGTGTTTGTGAAGAACTTTGCAACAGAAAATTAAACACAGTATTTCAACTCAAACATATCTATTACTTTTTTGGTATGGTTTTAAACCCATTTCTCCGTTGGTCCTCTAAACCCACTTTTGGTTAACATTTCATATGATTTGTGATTTCAGGACCCCAAAGTACCCAAATTCACAGCATCTGCTTATTCCTCAACGTATTCTAGTACACACGGCGAATATCAGGCTATGCATATGCAGTATAACATGGCTTCACTTTGTAATGATTTCCCATACAATGAGAGATCCGGTTATACTGGTTATGCATTGCTTGATTGGGAGTCGTGTGTAGTAAACTCAAACTCAAAGCATTTATTTCAATTATTTATTTTACCATTACAGGCACTACTGTTTTGGAGTCAGTTGAAGGATTAAGCAGATGCTGTGCATTTGGGAGCTTTGTACTTTCCCTTGAGAAACTATCTTACCTGTTCGCAGACGGCCCTGAACTCTGGTCGCTCAAGTTCGTACGTCTCTCCAAGCAGAGGGTTGAATGGCTTCCCCAGACGTTCCCAGTTTGATGCCAACGCACTCACGGCGAATGCTAGGCACAAAATAAAAGGGTGAGTTTTAGTTTGATTTGTTAATGGTTAGGTCTGAGACGGTGTTCGTTTTTGGAATGTTTTAGTTCTATTCCAGTATGTTCATGTGATTCAAGAATCTGGAAGGAAATAGGTAGCTAGGTACCATAAATGACTTGCTTATTTAACAATTCAAACTTAACATTCAGGGTTCCAGAAGTTACACAGTTGTCTGACTTTATTTAACATCTGAAGTCAACATGTTATCGGTAAATAAAACTTTGCGTTCGCAGCTCTCCAAGTTGAAATGTTTATCACTACCTGGCAAAATGTTTTTAGGTGAACATTTTGCCAGTTCGAACAAACAATACCATACATCTAAAACAAGACAGACAAAGACGGCAGAATAATCTCATTACCTCGGATCAAATCAACAACTGACATACAACATACCATCAGAAATGATTCCCCACTAATATAATGAACAGAAAAGCCACAATAATTCAATTCTATAGATATCCCACGAAGACCGTACTTAAATATAATCTTGTTTGTCGCAAATAATGGAAGAGCAAAGTACAGTCAACTACACGTACATCGTACAATGTGCGGTTTATTTGACATTGACTTGGCAGCGTCTTGAAGGTTCGGTTAAACTTCCACGTACAATTAACGGAACGATTGCTTCTACTAAAGTCTCTGTCAGTGTCCGGTCCCCAATTTATGCCTGCCAGTTTGATAGATTATTTACGGTGGGCCTGGGTAATCATAGTTTTCATAGTTCAAGTATTACTTCTGTGTGTGGTTGACAGTACATGCAGGTTGGGATCGGGATACTAAAATATAACAAGAGGTTTCGGTTTCATTGGCCAAAACATTGGCTCATTGTTGCAAAATATTTGTACAGAAGAAAATTGGTCTTGACAAAGGGTGTTGAAATTGTATCCATTAGTATAAGAAGGTTGTCTGAGGCGGCAAGAAATTGGTTGGCAGGAAAATTGGAGAAGTGGGTTACCGAATTTATGTGAAAATTACGAGAAAGTTATTAGACGTTAGATGTCAATATCAATTTAAGAGCTGGATAACGACTTATCCTAAATTACTCTTAATACTGAACATAATATATCGTCACGTTTGAATTAATGCAATCAGCACTATCAGTATTATCTAACCCAACGAAGATACCGTTAGGTTGCACTATTTCGCTAATTATGTTTAAGTCTGTTGTCATCAACAGGGGGCCAAATGTATCCGGGACGTTACTAAAAACCAAATGCCCAAAGCCCCACGGTTTCTGAGTCCCAATTACGCATTTGCGGTCATATTCAAGTTAGCTAAGTAACTGGCCAATGGCCCACCCTTAATTGCTCTTCCATTTAAGATGACGTTAAAGTAAAACGTGACTCTAGAGGTCAAACCAAAGTTCAACATCAAATCCCCTGGTATTAAGCAACATAATTAACAAAAGAAAAGAGCTCCGTTATTCAAATAAGTCTAGTTAATTAAGAAAGAAAAGTTTCAAAGCCAAAATCCCACTAAATTTTTTAAATAAAACTCTATGTATTCTTTCAAAAGCACTTTATAATTTAAAACTCTATTCCCACTCGCATAGAGCTCAAGTTTATTCAGGTTTTTTTTACTCCTACATTAAAGTGCACTCCATATTCCAGCGATGTAAAGGAACATAAGTGCCCACTTGTTGACTTGATTAAATTTAAATATGCTAGAAAATCGAGAAGGAAGATGCAACTATCTTGTGATTAGTTCTGCTCGGCTGGAATGTCGGTTGTACTTGAGTAAGTTGTTGGAATAACTTCAGAGGAAGTTTGTAGAGTAGTGGAGTTTATTAGAACCACTTCATACTGATGTGGTGAGTTTATTCAGAGCATTTTGAGGATTCATAAAATAAACAGAAACGTATCACGGGAAACAGTCTAAAAGATACCTCTAAAGCAGGCGGCACTCTCAACGCACGTTTCAAGGGTTTGTGTTTTCTATATTTTTTGGCCAAATCAGCAGGATTGAATTAAGACGTGATAAAGCTGGATGTTACCTATCACCAATCTAGGTTGATCTAATCTTCCATCTGCTTTTACGACAATATTGTAATATTTTTGGGTTTTATAATTTTTTTCTAACATCTTGAGCTTCAGCTGAACACAATGACACTAGTGTAATCAATATATCTTCAACGAAAAACTAGAAATAAATGCAAAAGTTCCTCACCAGCAATATACTCCATCCGCGCCACAGGATCGGTCTGCTCCGAGGCCATCCGCAACAGATGCGCATACTCTAGATACTCCAGCATCCTCTGCAGGAAAGACAGCGGCTCGTTGAACACCACCGGCATGGTGATCTTGGACAGCTCTTTGCCGACGCAGTTCTTTAGCACAGACCACAGGGAGAAATCGCCGCGGCTGAATTGAGCCACTGGGAGGGAGGTTCTGTGGACAAAGATAGGAATTCTATGAGTAACAAACTTGCCACACGTCATCATCAAAATGTGCTAAAAAATAAAATAACTTTAATTCGGACAAGTTACATCCATAGAAGGTTAGTAAAATAAACTTATAAACTATGTCAGTTACAACTTATTATTTACTAGCGACCCGCCCCGGCTTCGCACGAGTGCAATGCTGATACTAAATATACATACATTATAAACCTTCCCCTTGAATCAATCTATCTATTAAAAAAAACCGCATCAAAATCCGTTGCGGAGTTTTAAAGATCTAAGCATACATAGGGGCAGACAGCGGGAAGCGACTTTTATTTATACTACATAATTATGTATTGATGATTTAGACACAAGCTTGTTGTTCAAGATGCATCTACGAACAATAGCCCCAAATATCGAGGAGTCGTACTTCCAGTCTAACCGGATGCAGCTGAATATTTTAGTAGTATTTTACTGGCGACTGCCTGTCTGACCTCCATAACCCAATTACTGGGTAATACGATACAAGACTTAAAAGAACTAAGGCTAAGAGCTAAGACTTTAAATTCAACACACGTATTGTTTGTTTGATATTAGATTAGTCGTTGGATAACTGTTTCATTAGATCTAGATGTTATCCGCCTTTGACGGCACCCCAAGGTCACGTATACATTAAGTTATACAGAAAAGATTAGCTGAATTAATGATCCATAGTTTTGTAGCAGTAATTCGTTTGGGGAAAATTGTCATTAATGTTATAGATAACTAAGTGAGTTACAGTCATCATCATCATCTGCCTAGCCTTTTGCCAACCATATTAGGGTCGGCTTCCAGTCCAAGCGGATGCAGCTGAATACCAGTAGTTTACATGGAGCCACTGCCTGTCTGACTTCCACAACCCAGTTATTGCCGAGTAATACGATACTCCTTGGTAAGACTGGTTGTCAGAATTTCGGGCCACTGACTGCCTTTAATGACTGTCAAAGATCAAAAAATGACAGCCGGTGGATGTTCACACATCCTCCAATCGACCTTGGCAACAGCACACTTAGTTACAGTCTACTTATGAAATTAGATTGTAGATTAAAGCGGGCGTCGTTCCAACATAAAACCTTTTACTTAACACACACAGACATACATAAATATACATATTTACATAACAAAACCCATTTTATTTAACTACAATGTCGTAAAAACTATTTCGTTCCTTTTCCGATACTTAAAAGTCTAGGCATCTCCTTCGTTAACTTTCCAATTATGCCGTCCAGTTCCCACTTAACTTAAAAGCAAACAATAAAGTCGATCGCTAGCTTGTTAACAACGCGATTCCCAAGTATCGACAAAGCTGTTATGAACAGATTTTTATGCAACCGCCATCCAAGTATGGAATCACCTTACCAGCTTAGAGACAATACTAACAAAATTCGTGGCGCCAAATGCGTTAAGCACAAAAATTAAGATTAACATAACATTACAACATTTCTCCTGTAATCCTCGAAGGATTTAGCAGAGGTGTAACCATTTGAACACCCACATTTCGCCTGTTATTTTTAAGTACGTGTAAAAGAGGACGAGCCTATTGCCATCAACCAGGCACAAATCCAGACTCCGTGACTGCTACTGAGAAATTCCTGATGGAAAACCCAATAGCACTTTGCCCGACCTGGGAATCAAACCCGGGACCTCTTGCTCAATCCACGAATACCAGATTATCGCCACGACGACATGAGGTGAGAATTAACAGTTTCAACCGAGCTACGAATTGACCAAACCAGAATAAAGTTGCTGTGCATTTATTCTAGGATAAACCACTCAGCAATCAAGTTTCAAACCGTTCCCAATTTTTTTTTTTTTTTTTTGTGAAATCGTCGGATTTTATACATCGGGCTGGTGTCCGCAACTCCTCGTCGATAGCCTGTAATGGTAGAAAAATTGTTCATACAAAACCAATTCCTCAAAAATGGCCAGCAACGCCATAATAATTGCTGGCTTTCGCTTCATCACCATAGGTCCTGCAACAGTAATGTTATTTACCGAGACGAGTCTGTGCCACCATCTAACAGACTATGTATATCGTCGACATTATTAAGTCAGCCTGAAGGCTCTCACACAGCCCTGCAAAATTCCCTATTAATCCTATTAATATTCTCGGCTCGTCTGTTACGGCACGCGGCGGTAATAATTACGCTTCTTCTTCTAAAAAAAGTCCATGTTTGAATGCCGTTATGGTCTTTATTACTTTCTCGCTCATAAAACTTTGTTGGATGAAAGTTGTTGGATTTGAGACGCGTTCGTGGCTTTCTTTAATGGGCTCTTTTCGGGTCAGATAGGTGAGGCAAAAGAAGAAACAATGGTAAGATCTTTCAGTATAGTTTTTGCAAGCATATTTAGCTTAATTGATTCTTACCAAGTGGTGTCGTAGTACCCAGTACTAACTGGGTTGTGGAGGTCAGATAGGCAGTCGCTCCATGTAAAATACTGGTACTCAGCTGCAACCGGTTATTCTGGAAGCCGATCCCATCATAGTTGGGAAAAGGCTAAGGTTAAGGATGATTTAGCTTAGTTGAATCATTTGGGTGTCGATTTGTTAAATAGACCTAATTCTACAAAACAACGGGACCAATTGAAACTCACTTCCTCATGTTACATAACTATACTTATTCTGATATCTGTTCACGAGAAAAGATTATTAAGTTATTTATGTATGTATGGAGGTGCTTTGGTAACCTTACAAATGAATTCATCTAATCTGGTTCGCCGTGGCGGTGGTGCCAAATCTGTTGGACTGATGCAGATTAAAAGATTAATATGTCAGAAACGAGGCGAACCGTCTGTTTCTACTAGGTAATATTAAAAGCATGTACACCTAGAGGATAGTTAACATAAAGTGTTAACTAAAATTACGATCTGTGTAGTCTTTTCCCAATTATGTTAGCATCGAGTTTTAGTCTAACCGGATGCTGCTGAATACCAGTATTTTACATGTAGCGACTACCTATTTGCCCTCTTCAACCCAGTTGATGGGTAACACGATAAGACTTGGTAGGACTGGTGGTGGAATGTTTATAAAATAATATTCTGTACCTAAATGTGGCTGAGCTGAAACAAACGGAAATTAATTCGGTTAAAAGAACATTTCTACTAACTTTTAATTACTTCCCTAATAAATTGAGTAACTTTACTTATCTTTTGACAAGCACGAAGTTTTGTCTCAATAAAAGTTTCTCGGCCAAAACCTCTGGCCTATTATTTTAGTCATGAAACATTACATTGACGTGACCAAAGTTCGAGAGGGCTTTCCATAGTGTTTTATTTTTTATTTAAAAAACTTGTCAATTCCGAAACAAAGTTGCTTTGAATACCAAATGTAGCTGTTGTTGAACTCATAAGTTGAGGGAATGAACGATGGATTTAGTGGGGTCAGTTTTAATGAGCTCTCTATTGGAATAATAGTGAACTTAATTGGGAGTGGCTACATTATTACACAGCAAGTCAAGTAAGTGCTCTTATTAAAGGAATGATCAAAGGCAAATCCCCTGGGCATGACGGGCTCAGCGTCGAACACCTGAAATAAGCTGGAGTGCACCTCCCGAGGGTCCTGTCACTGTTGTTTACTATGTGCATCAGTCATGCGTACCTTCCAGCTGGGGGTATACCGGTCGAGATGTTGAATATATTTAAATATTGGTACAATAACCAGCCGAACTGTGTAAAATGGTCAGCCAGTCTTTCCGATTCGTACAGGCTGGAGTGCGGAGTGAGTCAGGGGAGGTTATCATCTCCAAAGCTCTTCAGCCTGTATGTAAACGACCTCATAGTGGAACTCAGTAGCATGCTTGTCGGATGCCTGGTGGGTGGTATTAGTGTTAATAATATCAGCTACGCGGACGACATGGTGCTGCTGAGTCCCACTGCAGGGGCGCTTGGAGAGATGCTGAAAGTTTGTGAATGCCTATGCCGAGTCACACGGACTTATTTACAATGGAAAGAAAAGTCAGTACATGGTCTTTAAGGCCGCTGGTAAAGTGTCCTGAATCTGTTCCACCCATTACTTTGAATGGTTTTAACTTAGATAGGGTGTCGCAGTTTAAGTACCTTGGACATTACCTTACCGACGACCTTAAAAATGATGTCGACATGGAGAGGGAGCGCTGTGCTCTGTCAGTCCGTGGCAACTTGCTGGCCCGTAGATTCGTCCGCTGTACGGACCAAGTCAAGATTACGCTATTTTAACCTTATTGTCAGGGTCTTTACACGGGTGGTCTGTGGGTTAGTTTTACCAAAAAATCCCTGGACACTGCGCGTCCAATACAATAACATTTTCATATTGATGTTGGGACTTCCTTGTTTCTGCAGTGCCTCCGATATGTTCGCGCAGGCCCGCGTTTGACGGTTTTCATGCCGTCATTCGGAAAAAAGTCGTGTCACTTATGAGGAGGGTACGGGGAGTCACAACAGCGTTCTCGAAACTATAGCTGAAGACGTGCGTGCACCTGTGTTGAGGCATTTCGTTCGTCTGATGTTCTTGGTGTCTCAGCACAGGGGCATTTTGTGTATATAATTAGATGTATATGATGAGTGTTGTCCTTGTATACTAACCTTCGGACCTAGTTGACCAAAATAAATAAATTTGAATTTGAATTATTGACGCAGAATCGGCCTGAGCCGCAAAGAGTTTATTTGCATGTAAGATCCACCAATACGCACTGGGCCTGCTCACAGTGAGGTGGCAAACCTCGTCATCCTATCACGTCCCAGAAGTGAGAACATTACTAGCTGATTATGCTAAAGAAGAATGATCTTACTTACGAAATACGAAAGTCTGGATGGCTGGATGTTTGTTAACAGAACGGATCTGAATGAAATTTGGCACAGAGAGTCCAGAATAACACGTAGACTATTTCTTTTCTCACACATACCTATACATTGAAATTTCCACACACACACAACAGCTAGTTAGTTACCCTTACCTATAAAATGATGAAATATGAAACATGTCGGAAAAGGTTGACTAGTGAGATAATAGTTAATAATAGAAAAGTAATCAAGGAACACAGACATGCTTGCCCCAAATAAGTAATGCTACGAATAACCGGACTTGATGATGATGTTGTCATGTGATGTAAGATTAACTTAACAGGATTGACCGCACAGGCTGACCTAGACTTATATTATAAGGACTTAGTACCAGGCAAACAGCACTCGTGGAGAGTTTTAGGTCACAGACTGATGAACTGAAACAACAGCTGTGTTTGAGTGCTTCATTCCATAAACGTCTGCTGTATACGAGTTTCCAAATTGCTTTTTCGATGAAGGTTAACTTTGAAATTGCTGTTATTATAGCAAGAAGGTGACATTGCGCCTCAATCTTTTACCAACGATTTAATATATGATTCTAGTCCCTCAAAGGCAGATTTCTTTTAAGCGATTATTAAAGAAGCAAAATCTGTTTAGTACAAATGTGCAATACTTATTAGTCTGGTGGCTTACACGGTCAACATGTGTGAAATAGCATTTTTTTTTTTTAATAACCGACAAAAAATTACATGAATATAGAATTAGAATCAAGTACTGATCCTTGGTAACAGTTTAAATAAATAAGTACCTTACACCGTCGTATACAGCTCGTCTTTACACAGTTGAGTAGACATTCAGTGCAGAGCAAAGATTACCTGAGTAAAGCCTCAGCACGTAAATCATAAAGCAACCCGCGTATTCAGCATTAATTACGCCCGCGAGTAAATTTAAATGCTACGAATTAACGCAAACACGCACGCCGAATTTAGCATAGTCATTCAAAAGCGTTAACGTAATGTGTGCTTCCCTTTTTAACACACTTACGTCATAATAGCTCCGTCTCACTCTTTCTAAAATGAGCCAATGTTAACATTAATTTAAGTAAGTATATGAAACTAAATCTACATCCAAAAATATACTTAGACTTACCCTTCACGTCTGTGGAAACAAACTGAGTCGACTGCTTAGCTAACCCCCAAAAGGGGCACGTTAAATTTGTATGTACTATCGACCCACGGAACTGGGCCAAGGGCGGCTTAGCCCAGAGTCGCTAAACCTAGCATTTGTTGCGTGCTGCTCTTAAGAGTCGGTGTGAAACGAAAAGTCGGTGGAAATTAGAAATAAGTGTCGGCGCGTGGCTTGCAGAGGGTTAGGTTGAAGCTAAAGCATTTGCGGAAAACGCTGTTATTAACTAATATTGTTGGGATTTAGCTGTAAATCTTGTTTAAGAGCGTCAGTTTTGTTCTTTAACTTAATTTTTTTAAAGAAAATCGGGAAAGGAAGTATCACGCTACTGCTGAACGAATCGGACCCAAGACATGAGGTTTTGTGCTCGATTCCCAAGTCGGTGAAAGGTTTTTCCATCAGTATTTTTTCAGAAGCAGCCTGGACTCTGGATATGTGTACGGTTGATGGTAATAAACTTACCCCTATTACTTGGGCCTCAAACATAACTGGCATTGTAGGTGTACTACCTATGGGTACACCTGTGCCTAATGGTTTGAGGAATACACGTGTGACGTGTTGACGAAAGTATAACAATAGTGAAACTTTGATCCCAGATTAAATGTGAAATGTAGAAGAAAACAATAGCTAGGATTAAACAAAAGAGCCCATCTTATCAAAGCTAATAACCCGCAGATTACGTAACACGGAATAATGAATCAATTCTAAAGCAATTATAACTTTCAAAAATGAAACTTGAGCGGCATACCGCAAATCTAATTTACTCCCATTTAATCAAGCTGTTTCTCATTTTATTTTTGGCCCAAGGCTAACGCGATTATGGCCGGCTAACGGCGAAATATGGAAGTTTTGATCCCGAAGTATTTGCGCACCCTTGTGGGCCTAGCACGAACGAGCGAAGTAAACGTGACGTTCGAAGATTTTACAATGAAAAATACTGGTGTCGCAGATAACAATTATATAGTTTGATGAGTTTATTCATAACTTGTATGTGATACTATTTTCATATTGAGGAGCTCGTGGCTAAATAATAGCCGCTCAGATCAATCTTCAGGTTAAGCCGCGCTTGCCTAGGTTGGTCTGTCGATGGGTGGGTGTCCTCCGTGGCTCGGAAAGCATTGCGGCTGTCATTTGTAGATCTTAAACAGTCATTACAGGTAGTCAGTGGCCCGAAAGTCTTACAACCAGTTTTACCAAGGGATACCGTATTACCCAGTACTAACTAGGTAGTAAAGATCAGATAGGAAGTCGCTCCATGTAGAATGGCATTCAGCTGCATCCGTTTAGAATGGAAGCCGACCCAACATAGTTGGGAAAAGGCTAGGCAGATACTGATGATGAAGTGATACTGTTTTCGTTTTCGAAAAACAAACTCATCGGAAAGTTATACGGGTGCATTCTCGATTCAAAAATCGTTCGAATTATACGTTAAGTTTACTTCGCACGTTTATGTGAAGGCCTCTGAATGATGAACGGAGAGTGCGAAATAGGGTGTCCCCACTTCTCAAGGTCGTCGGGACCCGATCAATAAGGCGGCGGCGGCGGCGGGCCCGAACCCCAGCTGTTTGCATTCAGCAAACGGTTCGAAATATATTTATTTATTATAAAAGACTTTAAATCTCTTTCTTGATTGCTATTTCATTGTTAAACTTTAGGATTCTGATGAGTTTTAAGTTAAAAACTTGCAACATTTTGCTTATAAATTATATTTTGAGGAATAGTTTCTAACCACCACCATATTATGTATTCTGTACTACCACTTAAATAACTAGATTTTTAATAAAAAGATTTGAATTGAAAATTTGAATTTCTTGTGATTCTTTACTTTACCGTTATTGGAATTTCGAACTTACACTACACTATACTGCATAAATACATTCTGATACCCCGTATCTATGGTCAAGTTAAAGTAATTACTTGAGTTTAAGTTTTAAGTATTACTTATGCAAACATTTTTATGCAATAGACTAGAATTTAAACGAAGTAAGAACCGTCAAAGAAAGCAAAGCCAAGAATTTTAACTTTTGACAGTTCTTACATCAAGCAATTACTAAACTACAAAATAAAAATCGTAATTTAAATTATTACTATTAATCAAGTAATCACTTTGACTTATTTATAGATACGGGTGTGGGAGCTTGCATAGGTTTAGTATGTTAGGAAAAACTTACCCTGTCTTACCCTGTTTTGCCAATATTTTATTGTGGCGCTACCCTTGTCTGCGAAGGTGTGTCTGCTGACAACGGACGGCTTAACCAAAATACACCAGAAACCTTCTCAGGTGTTAGATTGAGACAGGAGTGAAATAACATTCCCAAAGAGTTTCCGAGGTAAGGAACTTACCTTTTATTGTCAAGAAACTGTCGTGAGTAGCTTGAAAAATGCGACAAATATTTTTATTAGTTGTTCTAGACTAAATAATTACTTATTTACTGTAAAAACTTTTTTGCAAAAAAATTACCGAATTTCAAAAAAAAACAAAAAAAAATGGAAAATAACTTTACTTTCGGAAGTTAGTGGCAAAAAAGTCAATGAAACAAACAATAGTCACCTACACAGTTTTTATTTTACCCTTTTTAGTTATCGTATCGCATACAAATCCTTGTCAAGTATCGATTTCGCAATTTTTCAAATCGGTTCATAAATGACGAAGATAAGAGGTAAAAAAAAACAACAACCGAATTGAGAACCTCCTCCATTTTTTGAAGTCGGTTAAAAAAGAAAGAAAGTTTTATGCCCATTTTCACTACAATAAGCGACCCATAAAGGAATGCCTAAATAGCGGTGCACTGTTCGATTTTAAACACTCGACTCAGCACAAATTCTAACTTTAAGGATTCAATTAGTGTCAGTGAAAACGAACATTAAGAAGTCTACCCACTACACCGTTCCTTGTTATTAACCTATCGGGTACGGAATGAAACATGACACGGACTACTACGCCCACTACAACGTATCACCAGCGTATCATACCCGTTCATAACGGGTTTGGAACGTTCACAATGCACGGTTCTTTGTTCTGGAATGTATGATACTATACTATATGCCCACTAGACCGTTCCGTCAGCGATCAACACCGTCGTGTGCCAAGCACGGAGCGTCAACTATTGTCGGCAAGAATATTTTGCCGGTGCCGATACGATTTTTACGATTTCTTTGCCCGACACGTTCCTAGCACTCTCCTGGTATGATACGGTGTAGTGTGCAGACTCCTTGAATGTAGACATAAACCATCACAAACCATAGATTCAAATAAACGTTTTATAATAAGAAAACTTAAGCAAACAAAGCCTCTCTGCTGTAAAAGATAATTTTTAATCTTACAAAACGTCAGAACAAGGAACCTGAATTAAACAACTTGGTTGGATGTTGAATATTCATAAATAGTCAAGAATTGAAGGAAACAGAATACCGATTCTCGTATTTAAAAAACATTCTATTTTGAGTCTCAATCTTATTTCAGAGACAATTAATATCAACAACTTGTTAAAAATGCAGGTAAATGGCGCCTCCGATCTCGGTATCGTATTTAATTATTTCAATAAAAAAAAAACTAGAGGCACGTGCCACTGCAGAGTCCTTCGTTTTTAATTAAGTAAAAAATCAATCTAAACTTTGCAATAGACGCTTGCGGGGTCGACATGCTTGATAATTAATCGAGAAATAACTAGAAAAATTATGAATACTTTCATCAAAGGAGATTTTTTAAATAAGGTCCTTATCCAATGATTAAAAACAAACGACAAACGCTTTTCAATACCATCAAGCATATAAAGCAATGAGTTACATATTTTCTTCATAATCTTTTGGAGGTTGGTTCGAGGTGGCCCAGGAGTACCTGGAAGAATATGGGGAGGCCTTTGCCCAGCAGTGGGACATACAAAGCTAATAAAAAAAAAAACTTTTGGAATGTGATACAAAAGTGAGTTACGTTATTCGGGTGCAGCTGCCCCTAAAGAAACAGCATAAAGGATGAGACGGTGAAGATTACTCAAACTAACCCACTACTCCTGCTTACGACATTATCTACCAATTTTGACTCAAGTCTATCATAAAATCCGATAAAGCAAATGATAAAGGAATTTCCAACCAAATTTATGAAAACACAGTTTATTTGTTTGTTATCTAGTGTCTTATCGTTCAGAACACATCTATAGGTACTTGTATTATTGCCTGGTGGGTTACCATGATCTGCAGTTGGTGCAGGAATGTTTTAGTACTATTCCGGGAGTGGGTAAGAGATGGCGCTAGACGGATGTCTAGCGCTGTCACTGTCTCAACCCCCCTGAACGCCGAGCGCCCGAGGAGAGTGCAACAGTATGGAATGATTTTATGATGCACTGCTGAACATGAGTATGTGCATGGGATCAAATGGAATGTTCTAGTGTCGGTGACCGGATTTTGTTCTGCAATTGATAAATATTGGCATGAAAATATAGATCAAATAAAGAAGAAATTGCATTTGTGTGACTTTAGGAGACATTTTTCTTAAATAAGATCACATCACGCCTGTAAAATCCGAAGGGTTAGGCAGAGATGTATCTAGTAGTGCACACATATTTAGCTAGTGTTGTTTAAGTCTCGGCGCGTGACCGTGCACAGACACAAGTACACACGTGCTTTCCGAGTCACGGGGGTAGCATACCTACCACCAACTTCTAAACTTTCTTCTGTTACTGAGAAATGCCTAATGAAAAAACCCAATAATACCTTGAGCGACCCGAAAATCGAATCCAGAACCAGGAAAAAGGATTCAGGTTTCGTGAAAAAAAATTAAACCCCTGAAATTGTTAACAAAATCCGATCCAAATAGGAAATACGGGTAAATATTTTTATAATAATTTCAAACGGACGAAGGTAAGGTAAGGCAACAGCGAGTAAGTAAATAAATATTAATCGAATCACTTGGGTCAACTTTCATTATTTCCATTAAAGACTTTTCCAACTCATAGAAGTTTAAGAAACCCTTCCAATGGCTTTTCAAGAAACTAAACAATTCTCTAGACTAACCAATGCCGCCTAAGTAAAGTTCCACTTGGAAATAAGAGAAGAAAACTCAGTAAACAATGAAAAACTTCCACCGCAATTCAATTTGAAAGGCTTTAGAATGAAACATAAACGTCAACACAAGCTCAGTTGGTGTGAGGTATCCTAAGCTCTAGCACAAACCAATGACTTATATGAATCGAAAATACTCTATCCTAAAGAATTTTCGTAAACACTTTTGAGACAAGCGTTACGTGTATAACACCCACAGACTCAAAGATATCAAAAACATCTTAAAAATGAAATAAATTTGATGTGCTATACGAGTATTTTCAATGACAAAATCGTTAATTTCATGTTGTGTTTAAAATTCAAGGACACGTGGTATATAGCAACTTATTATAGCCCATTCTCTTTGAAGAGCGTATTGGGAACCCCGTAGAATCGAGGAGCTCGTGGCTATACAATAACAGCCCCATCGGTCGATCTTCAAATCTTCTCCGCACTTGCCAAGATCGATTTGAGGATGTGTGACCATCCACCGGCTGTCATTTCTTGATCTTTGACAGTCATTAAAGGTAGTCAGTCGCCTGAAGGTCTGACAACCAGTCTTATCAAGGGGTACCGTATTACTCAGTACTAACTGGGGAGGAGGTCAGAGAGGTAGTCGCTCCATGTAAAATAATGGTATTCAGCTGCATCCGGTTTGACTGGAAAACGACCCCACTAATGTTGTGAAAAGGCTAGGCAGACAATGATGCTATATTTACTCCGCACGTTTGAGCTAGGCTCATTTATTTGTGTTCAGCTTTCAGCTGCCACAATTGTTATTAATTACTCTCGCAGCAGTGCCTAAGTAATTACTCGCACAAAATGCGAGAATTATACACAATGGGTACAGTTAACCGCACGTTATGTCAACAATCTGGCATTGACAGCGGCTTTATGTAGTTGGGTGGTTTTCATGATTCGTATGTTACAGTGGCGTGCGGTTGACCAAACGTTTGAACTATATTTACACAGCAATATACTCGTACCAACAGAGAAGAAAAATATACCACCAGGCGTTAATTAGGCAATTTCTCTGTATAACTTGGTGTGCTGCCTTGGGCATGCCTCGGGTGATGCGACTTGTTCCCATCGCGTAAATATCGCATCGTAAGCGGCGTGGTGGAGACTTCTGACGGTGAAAAATTCCTCATCCCCCGTTAAAAAGGGACGCTCCTTTGAGAAGACGGGTATTGTGTCTGGTGAGCTACTGCCCAACAGTTGTTGTCGGGTTTTTCTGTGATATGTTTTAACGTATTTAATTTTTAGTTCTTAATTTGCTTCATAGATGTCGCTAGTGTTCGACATGTCGACTTGATTACGTCCACTACACTCTAAAACCCGCCTTCGCTGACGCAGTCGCTGACGTTTAATCGTGTAGCTCGTGGCCAAGGGGTATAAATTATCATAGTTTATTCATAAAATAGAGTTGACAGAGGGCGGACAAGGGTTTATCAGGGTAAACCGGACCGGATACGGCTCGGGGAAGGGACTGTCCGGACTGATCGAGCGAAAACACGGAGTTCTTACAGAGCGATTTTTATTTTGATCCCAGTTGTGGAAAAAAGTTGTGTGAATAAAGTAACTGATTAGATAGGTACTTGTGGAGAAAGTGGAGGGTTTTGAAAGTTGATGTTTGTTTCTGTTCTAAATAATTTTAACCTGTGACACTTTTGTACTGAAAATCAATATTATTCAAGTCAATATTAAGACTTTGAACAAGATTGTTATAAGGTTTTATGTCAATTCAATAAAGTGAAGTATAACTTTTGGATCATCAGTATCATTTATAGAACGACACTTTGTGTAGGCCCCTGGCGTGGCTCATAAAGAGGCCTTCTTTGCAAACGAAAACAAGCCTTGATAAGCTAAGCGTTCCTATTCTTTAAATTCGGTTAAACGGATACGCGGAAATTGCGGATACTGCTCTGAAGTACCTGTCAGTATGCGATGTCAGTATCGATTTAACCGAACCTTACTTCTGTCACAATTAAGCCATAAATCCCGCTCGAAATATAACCCCGAAACACGATGTAATCCGGTAAATCCCTTCAGTGATGTGTAAACACCCGATCAAATGATTCATCAGCCACGGCGCTGGAATAGCTCAATACCTCCATATATCGATGGCTCGAAAGCTCAAAGGCTCGATGGGCGTCGGCGAGAAAATTTAGTTTTCAAGCCCGCTGAGCCAATTTACCCGCTTATAATAATTTACGTCAAGGTGTCGGAAATTAATATTAATATTGACGCCCAGTGGCGCAGTGAAGGTTATTGCCATTTTAGTATGTTCAGGAATTTAAACAGCTCTAGGAATTGCTAGTTCATGACAATATGGAATTATGTAAATAAAAGAAAACAGAACGACACAAGAAGATGCCTTACCACAGCAGTTGGCTGATGCAATAACAGTAAGTACATTTAGGACAAAGATAAAAAGGGCGTCAGAAAGCTACTCGAATGTCATAGACGGGTATATGTATGTAGAAGGCTAATGGCAAAATCAATGTAACTGATACAACCTCTGCTCTGTAGTGTTCACAGAGTATTTGGATGAATAATTTTGATGTTATATGACATTAATTTCCACTCGGAAACACAGTATTGTAAAGTGCTAGAGTATCTGTTGGCAAATTAACTTTTTTTAAATAAAATACTTGCAGAGACTTCAGCTATTTATTTTAATTCATGGCCTAATTTCTCATTTCCGATACAGAACTGACATCACCTTGAAAAACAATTAGCAGTCTTGTATTGAATCGTTTTAATTCCAAATACTTTTAGTGCCTGACTGTCATCATAGGCCTAGCCTTTTTCCCAACTTTATTAGGGTAGGCTAAAAACTAAGCTGAATACCAGTATTTTACATGGAGCGACTGCCTATCTGACCTCCACAACCCAGTTAGTACTGAGTAATACAGTACTCCTTGATAAGACTGATTGTCAGACTTTCGGGCCACTGACTACCTGTAACGACTGTCACAGATCTACAATTGACAGCCGGGATCAACGACTCAACGTGCTTTCCGAGGCACGGAGGAAACTCTGTATATAATGACGGTCGCCCATCGACAACCGACCTTGGCAAGTACGGCTTAACATTGAAGAGCGATCCGTGCGGCTGTTATTATATACCCACGAACTCCTCTCTCTAGTGCCTGAATGTGACCAGGCCTATAAATCAGCCAGCCTGCTTAATTTAAGATTGGTTGGAAGGTATACAATCTTACCATACCTATTTGTTAATGTAACTAAGAACACTCGGTGAGGAATTTGATCTGTCAGTTGTATTTTAAGAGGCGTATTAAAAAAAAAACGCGAAATTGCAAGGTTTCCTCGTTGAAATAGTATGTTATCCGTTCGTTGTTTGAAATAACAATTACTTGTTAAAAAACTGCGTATCGCCGAAATGTAGGAGGGCTCTTAACTCAAAATTCAATTATTAGTGCTATTGACGAATACGGTCGAATTTCACCTATGGCATGAACCGCGATCTGCACATCAAAACCAGGTTCAAACTGTCAGTGGCATAAACTCAAACTAAAACTCAAAGCATTTATTTCAATTAGACCATTACAGGCACTTTTGAATGTCAAAACAAAATAAAAACTAAGCTACAGTCGCAGTCACAGGGCATATTGACACTGACCGCTCTTGATAAGCTCCTGAGTCTCATTGGGGAAATTCGTCTTAAGTACTAGGTAGGAAGTTAAAAGCTCAAAATATGATACCAGAACACAACCCATTTTGACCGAACGGAGATGAATGTCTAATTCAGAGCTATGTAATGTATTAAAAATGAATTATTCATGTATGAATGCTGGCAATATCCCCGCATCATGTTCTATTCTGCATTCAGAACCACATGGTAATTTAAGTTTTATTGCAGTGTTAACCAGCGTCCTAGAATACGCTCATTTTGCATTCTAAAACTTTTGTTAATTCATTCATACTAATATTTTTATAGAGGCGAAAGTATCTCTGTCTGACTTGTGTATTATAATATGCCCTTAAGGTATCGGTAACCGTTAACCAAACACACTGTACATATATGTTAGGGTTTTGATGTAGGTACCAAATACAGGTGTACACAACATTATCAATAAAGCTTTATCATCAGAAAGTTATATGAAATTTTATGTAACATTAAATAAATAAAAAACAACAAAAATAGTAGGATAGACAAAATAACCATATAAAAACTAATTATAGTCGTGGGTTAGGACATGGATACTTTTTTATCCCGGCAGTGTTCCCGTTGGACAGTTTTCGAGTTCCAAGCAGGCGAAGATGTGTAAAATATAAAACATACATATATGTACGTCGGATTCGATCATTAGTACGGACATAAAATGAATCACAAGTGCGCCAGTGGTAACAGCACGCGACCTAGTACCCAGTCTACCTAAACCTATAACTTCTAGAGAGTCGTGATGTTTCGAGCTCGGAGCAAAGACGGCAGGCAGTGTCTGCGGAGTCAAGACTTCCCGGAAATTTACACGATGCATTGTGCCCAGTATTCAAGTGTAATTTCAAGTAATTTGTCAGTTGAATAAAAGCAGTGTATCCTGTGTGTTTTCATTGCACGAAACCCATCTTCGGCCCACATGATGTCACGAATCTAACGGAATAATTCCTGACCATCCGACGTACATATACATAATTCAAATCCACATTCAAATCTAGTGCTACATTGAAATTCACTGTGTATCATTCTAGAATACGGGCTTTTAGGAAAAATTGTAATTCAGATGAAAAAAGGTCGTATCATGAATAATGTAGTAAGAATGAATGGTTCTATTGGAAACTCATTAATATTGGATTTGATGGTAATACAATAGATACCTCCTGTTGTTTTATTTTTTGTAATAATCTCCTTTGTTTTGTTTTGGGCCCATACCTATTAACTCTAATTGACAGCAAGTTGCTATCTACAATAATAGTAAACCTGATGTACGTAACATAAACAATTTGAAAATTTAATTTATGTACAGCAGTTCGCAGTTCGTACTTCGGTACGGTACACCAGCTCAAACGTCAAAGTGTGTGCACCGACGTCCAGACGACTGTACGTCGAACGGAACGGCGAATTTTCTTAAAAATAATAACACATAAATGAAATAACACAGAAAATCCATAAATGTCAATAATATAAAACCTCTTATGAATGTGTAATAAACCTACAATGTGTAAAACCTTTGTGGGACAGCCAGTATAAGACCCGTATCACATTGATAATAACTGTCAAATGATAATACAGGCTGTTTTTCACAATATTTTTTCTTTAGAAATGCCCGTCACAATATTATTATTGTAATGGGCATTTGTAAAGAAACAAAATTTAAAAAGTTTTTTGACGCGGTGAGAATACTTTGCTTACTTTTATCAGTAAGCAAAGTTTTCTCACCGCGTCAAAATCTATTTTTTTCGTTCTATACGGGATGTGTGACCTCACTCTTAGTTATTAATTAATTTAAACTTTAAATACACATAATATACAGAGGCGGATTTAATCCCAAAGGCATTCTCTACTAGTAAACCTTTGAGTTAAATAGGAAAACATTGAGATAGGGTGCAAAAAATTACATATACTTGCGTGGCCCCACACCGCTGTCAATGTGGCGAAGCAGTCGGCTGCCTCGGAAACCATGGCCTTTCGTGCAGTAGGAGTGCAGGTCGGATAGCAAGGCACGCCAGCATTAATGACATCATCCGTCGTACTCTTGCCACCGTCGGGGTGCCAGCCGTTTTAGAACCCAACGGCTTAGCACGCGACGATGGGAAGAGACCAGACGGTATGACCATAATGCCTTGCAAGTTGGGTCGGCCTTTAGTGTGGGATGCAACATGTGTCGACATCCTTGCGCCATCCCATCTTCCTAGCACAGCGGGCTGTGCTGGGGCGGCTGCTGCAAGTGCTGAAAACCTCAAACGGCGCCAATACAATAACCTCATTGGTAGCTATGTGTTTGAGCCGTTCAGGGTTCAAACACAGGGCCATGGGGTCCGAATGGGCACCTACTCTTTCAGGACATATCCAAGCGGTTGGTCGACTCTTCTAGTGACCAGAGGGCTGACCTATTTTTGGGTCAAAGAATCAGCATTGCCATTCAACGTGACAATGCTGCCAGCCTTCTGAGCACTATTCCTGTTGACAGCGATGTGGAAGAATTTTTTGATGCCCTTTAATACTTTTCATCTATTATCTGTACATATGTGTATTATTTAATTTAATATTGTGTTGTATCAAATTTTATTAACTTCCCTTATATGGATGCTAATACACCAATGTCATACAAATCTCACTCCACTTTCCACCTATTTATATCTATCAATTTAAATCTTTGCTGCCTATATTCATATATCGTATTAAGTCTCATATATCATATACAGTATCGACATTTTCTTTATAAAATACGATCAGACGTGGCAGCCTCCGACTCCATATTACATGCTTAATTTAAAGCTAGTTAAGCTGCAGACAGGCTGGTTAGACGGCAGACGGTGGATCTAATTTGCAGACTAATCAAATGCCCTGGTGGCTGCCTGGAGGTTAAGACGCAGATTAGAGATGGGTAAATGTAATATGAAATTACCGCTCAAGGTGTGTGGTTTTTTAATCTCTTTTGGAATCTTTGTTCAGTTATAGAATAGTCTTGTGCAAATAACCAAGAAGTTTAGTAATTAAATCCGAAGACCATGTAGTATCAAGGTTCTTATTTCAGCATTTCAGAAAAAAAAATGTTCTGACGGATTAAAGATAACGAATCTCATTTACAAAAAGAAAAATGCACAAAATGAGAGTTAGGCATGTACTCTTAAATATTGTAATGAAAACTTGTATCACAAAAAAAATATATTGTCACAGGACTAAATAGGTATTTTAACAACTAATATTTTGTTAGGTACAAACTCCAGTGCAGACAAATAACATATTAGAGTTCATATTAACTAACAGCCAAAAACCCAATCAATAACTTAATAATCCGATAAAAACCCAGTATCCCCGAACACCTCTGAATAACGTAACATGTTCTAATTATTATTAACTGGTAGACCGTCCCTTCAAGGGTACCGACATTATTGAGATCAATACGGTTTAACCGACCTTGAAATCGGGACCTTTCATCGACGAAAAATAAGCTACCCACCTCTTTATGTATTCAGGACGTAAAAGCTAGTCCACGAGCTACACGTTTTAAGCTGGCCATAGACGATAGGTTATGCATGACAGTTTTAAATGTGCATGCAAAACCTTCATGCAAGACCGAGTTCCATAGAGGTGGCATACGTAACTGCTAGCCTGTCGGTTTCCTCATTTGCAAGTATGTCATCACCGGCAACACACGACTATATGGTTGCTTTATTGGGTTTATTACTTGTTATAAAAGAAAATCAAAAGAAACGAGAACTGAGAGCTGTGCATGCGACCTGCAACACATGCTCGGTGTAGATATAACCGCAGGTGCACCGCGCAGGCATAACCAAGTCATATTCTCTAAGTTGCATGTATGGGCCAAGATAACAACAGTTATCTCCGACACACGTTCAAACATGCCTGCAAAGTTTGACTGTATATATAAGCAATACTGCACATGTATGTATAATATGTATAACCGATCGTCTATCCGACATCAGCTACACGCTTGTAATGAAAGAAATTACTGGTAGGTTTCATCGAGTCGTCGCGTTTTCCTAGTGCTCGCGGGTAGAAAACCAGTGAAGCGCTAACTGCTGCGCGAATGTTTTACTTTTTTTTCTCGCGTGAGTATTACTTCAAGAAAGTCGCATCGCAAGTCGCATCCGCTAAGGCTGTGTAAGGGCGTAAAGGAGGTTTTAGTTCAACAAAAGATTGTATGGATGATAGATCGAGTTGAGACCCGGGAATTTCAGACGGAATGTTTCAGAATATTTGTTCAGTGCGTGGGTGTTGTGAAAGCCCTGTTTTTGGGGTCGACAAAATATGTAAATACCTATATGTCGCATCAAGTTTTGTATCTGACATGTGAAAAATGGGAATAATGTTTTCAAATTGTTGGTATACGACACATTCGTGGATCAGTCGGCAGATATATCAGATATGTCACAGACATACAAATTCATTTAACTGTGTTTAGGAATAACATGATGTATGGAACAAAGGATGAGACTATCAGTAACAGTGAGAATAAAATACACCTGATGAAACAATTGACCTATTTTCCAGACTCCATAACGGCACTTTTGATTCCACCATATTGTAATTAAGCCACAGTTTGATAGGTAATTAAGGTTCCTCTAGATCGCACGTTGAAGGTAATGGTCTATTAGAGGGAACCATTACATATAACGGCCAATGGAAAGTTACGCGCTGTCCGGATAAGCCAACCGGTAGGAAGATATATGAAAGGCTTTATAGAGAATGTTATATAAGGAAATGTTTCGATCTCTTTTATGCCCTGATTGATGGGTTGTTTAACGCGAAGAAAATATGTTGCCTCATCGTATTCTGATAAGTTTTTGAAGCCGTGGGGACCACGTGATTCTTTCATAGTGCGAGCTACGGCGGCGTAGTGAAAGAAATGGCGGCGTAGCTTGATTCGCAGCACAGAGTTTCTGTCATTTTGTATCTTATGAAGTAGTATCAAAAAGACGTCGAAAAACTCCTTGAACTTCTCGTCCTCTAAAAGGTGATTAATCAAAAGCATAATTATGATAAGGTATGAAGGTAGGTACATAAGATATCATGTTCTTAACAAATAGCAAGTTTCGTAACGCCACTCTCCGAAAATATACGAAAGTAAAGATAACAAGACGACGTACTCATTATATCTGAGATCATCTTACATATTTATAACCTCATTTCGTTCGTGTTTGTTGGAAAATTAAAGGAAAACACTCATCATAGGAGTATTTGCCTCTGCCCACACAGATTGTGTACCTAATTGAAAGAGCAAGTCTTTTTTCGTGTAGACGTTATTTCGTATTCTTTCGAAACGTTATTTACTTGAGTTTTATTTACAAGGATACGGTGAGATGAGGGTAGTACAAATAAAATAATACTGAAATGTCTTTTACTATAATATTTTTTTTTTTACTATGATATTTATTTTCGTTACCTGGTAACATCTTGTTTCAACATCAACGGACCTTTCGGAGGGTAGGAGTAATATGTTCTTTTTAAACGATTCAGGGCATGATAATCTGTTTGCCCGCAGGCCAGTCCTATTATTATATTGATCATAGATTTAATACGGACCAAGATCCCATGAACACTAGACTTACGCCATTTTATAAAAGCTGTTAAGAAGAATTTTGTTGGATATTATGAAGTTTCGGTTGTGGTGGCTTTTGCAGATATCAAGTCATACTATAATGTATGTATCTTTGATGTTACATAAGGGCTAGTATGATCTTCTTCTTTTCGTGTGGCTAGTGCCTAACCTGGTGTCAGAGTTTATATGCCACCTATGGGTCTGAGTGTGTGTGTGTGATTCACTTACTCCACTGCCAGACACTTTGTGTGGTGGAAAATCTCCGCCAAACAACTTTAAAGTATGTTAAATTGTAAGTGAACTTAAGTCATTGTATTAATCTTAATTTCTTATGTGTTATTTGAGCACCCATTTGAAGCAGTTTCCCAAGCTGCAGCTAGGAGTTAATTAGGCAAAACAAGCTAGGGAAAGCCAGGTTTATATCTTAGTTGTGTTATCTTACTTAGTACACCTTTTTCAATTTCAGGTCGCTGATTATTTAGTTCAGCTGTAATCATAAACATCTGCCTAGCTTTTTCCCAACTATAATGAAGTCAGCTTCCAGTCTAACCAGATACACCTGAATACCAGTGTTTCAGATGAAATGATTGCCTATCCGACCACAACCCAGTTACTGAGTAACACGATATCCTTTGGTAAGACTAGTTGTCAGACTTCAACTAGATTAGCCATGTTTTGTAAAAAGTTTTCCTATTTCTTACGTTAGCCACAAGTTTTCTCATTAATATCATAACCAACTTTTACGCTGAAGCTAGGATGAACTTCAGCTTTTTAGGGTTCCGTAGCCAAATGGCAAAAAACGGAACCCTTATGGATTCGTCATGTCTGTCTCTCCGACCGTATGTCACAGCCACTTTTATTCGAAACTATAAGAACTATACTGTTGAAACATGGTAAGTAGATAGAATACATCTACTTACCATGTGAACCGCATTAAGATTTACACACAAAAATAGAAAAAAAAAAACAATATATTTTGGGGGTTCCCCATACTTAGAACTGAAACTCAACATTTTGTTTCTATCAAACCCGTACGTGTGGGGAGGTATCTATGGATAGGTCTTCAAAAATGATATTGAAGTTTCTAATTTAATTTTTTTCTAAACTGAATATTTTGCTCGAGTGACACTTCCAAAGTGGTAAAATGTGTGTGTGAAAATAAGAGAATGATAAAACTAAAAAAAATATATGATGTACATTCCCATGCAAACTTCCACCGAAAATTGGTTTGAACGAGATCTAGTATTTTTTTTTAATAATGAAGGCGGTTACTTGCTGCTACAGAACCCTTCATGGGCGAGTCCAACTCGCACTTTGCCGCTTTTTTTTTAAGTCGCCACGCCAGCGTTTTCTAGGCCTCCCACGGCGACGGCGCCCGTCTTCTGGCACCCACTGCGTAACAACTCTGGCCTATCGGTTCTGAGGCATTCTACAGACGTGGCCCGCATAATCCCACTTTAACCCAGCAGTCTTATAGCCCACATCAGCGATTCCAGTTTTTGAGCGGATTGTGGTATCACGAACTATGTCACCTCAATACAAAATACGCTACGCTCCATCGCCCTTTGACAAACCTTGAGTTTAGACTTTTGCGATTCGGTCAGGGACCAAGTTTGAGCACCATGGGTTAGGATGGGCAGAATGCACATATCGATGAGTTTGCGTTTCAGGGATAAAGGTAGGTCACTCTTCATCAGCGACTTCCTGGACCAGTTGCTTCATCCAGGCGTTCTCGAGTCGGCGGTAGATTTCTGTCTTGCCTGTTTTTGAAGGAAACTAGCTGGCCCAAATAAATGTACTCATCGACGTAGTGGATTTATTGCCCATCTACCTCAACCCTAATTTTTGTGCTATTGGTCTTGTATATACTATACTAGCTGTCCCGGCGAACTTCGTACCGCCTAACAGTCAATGAATCCTACCCCACCTACCCTACCTACTCTACCCACCCTACCTACCCACCTAGCCTACTCTCCTAGTACCTACCACCTACCTACCACCTACCTACCACCTACCTACCACCTACCTACCACCTACCTACCACCTACCTACCACCTACCTACCACCTACCTACCACCTACCTACCACCTACCTACCACCTACCTACCACCTACCTACCACCTACCTACCACCTACCTACCTCCTACCTACCACCTACCTACCACCTATCTACCGACAATTTACGCTTTCGCGACATAGACAATAGTTTATTAACCTTTCTATTAGATCAAAATAAAATAAGTTTCTGAACGCACGCATAAATATTTGACAATCAATAAATATGTCAATCATTTGTCACTACTGACAGTATTTGACAGGATGGACATCAAATGTTTGACAGGTACGAAACCAAGGAACATTTTGGGAAAATGATTTATCTTTCGTAATTTTTTATTCGTCGATTTTTCATTGTTTTTAAGATTTATTCTGCTATTCTAGGCAGAGACAAATACAACAAATCAATAACCATGAAAATTGGTCCAGCAGATCTAGAGTTATAAGTGTTGTAACAAACCCGACTTTGTTTTATATATATAGATGTATAACTACTACGTGTATAACTTTTGTCTTTGAACGATCGATCATTAGTCCAACCTCAACGCTTGCTGTGCTCAGATCTTGGAGCATCTGTTGTAACTCGGCAGCAAATAAAATGATATCATCAGCGAAACGAAGGTTAGTAAGTTTTTTGCAACCGACTCTTATACCTCTACTGGACCATAGGTCTGCTTCAGCGTACTTCAGCTAAGTTAATAAAATCAATAGTGTTTTCTTGCGCATAGAGCAACATATTAAGGGTATCACACAAAATAACTACTTTGTTTCTGTGAGAAAATCACAATTTCATCAAGGAACGAACGTGTTGGTAAGTCGCGGACAAGTAGGTATGCAAGTAGCTGACTTGCCGTCGTGACATAAAAACTTATCATTGATGAATTGGTATGCAAGCCACTTCCTTACTTTTATAAAGGTTAATGACACATGTTCTCCTGGAATAACATGTGGTCACACAAACTAAATGCTACGTTTTAAATCCTTAAAACGTACAAAGTTTTAACAACTAATCAAAACTGTTTAAATTCGTATTTCACATTACCTAAATGTTTCATAATTACTGTGAACCGTTGTGACATTTTGAACTCTATTTCAGAAGTAATAGCGATTAGAGTTACTAATTAACTGTTTCAGCTTCAGCATTGCCGTTGCGAGTATTCGGGCTTCATACAATTATGTGGGTTAGGATTTAATACGAGTTTCGAATGTGACTATGCATAATACGTTTGGTAATATGATATTCGTTGGCCAAATAGAGCTTAATATTTCGACACAAATATGCAATCTAGTTGTGTGTTAAGTGGGTTAAGTCAGGATTACCAAGGGGTATCGTGTTTGCCAAGAATTAGGTTGTGGAGAACACATAATAATAGTCCTCCTGACCGTTTCTAGTCATGGCGGCCATAGTGTTGGCCTAATATAGTTGCATGTTCTCTTCCCTCACACTCATATTCCGATGGAACAGTTAATTTGCTTTCCAAACAAGGAGGTCATACCACCAGCTTCCCCACCGGGGATTCCTAATGTGTAATGCCAAAAGTGCCCGACCTCATGTTGAGCATGTTCGTAACATGGTTAATTGTTCATAACATAAAGTGTTGTCATTATCAAAATGTCCAGGGAATGAAGCAATTATTGCCTGCCATAATATGTTCTTAACCATCCAAACAAATATGTTCTGCATTTGCATATTAAATTTTGTGTGATTTTGCTTGTATGGACCAAGTGAGCTCTCTAAATAAATATTGAATTTGATTACATAGGTACGGATGTGAATAATTATATACTTCAGTCCATGTTACTGTAATATTATTACTGTGATGACTTAGTTTGATTTTTCTAGCAATATCTTGCGTTAGATAATAATACCTTTTCACTCCGTGTGGATGGTTACGGGGGAGGCGTTTGCCCAGCAGTGGGTCATTTTTTTTTCTTTTTCCTTAGCCTACTTTGTCCCACTGCTGGGTAAATGCTCCTCCATAGCCTTTCATTCTTCTCTCCGCTCGGTTTTCTCCAGCCGATCTCTCGCAAACGCTTCTAAGTCGTCACGCCAGCGTTTTCTAGGCCTCCCTCGGCGACGACGCCCGTCTTCTGGTACCCACTGCGAGACGACTTTGATGCATCGGTCCTGATGCATTCTACAGACATAGCCCGCCCAATCCCACTTCAACCTAGCAGTCTTATGGCCCACATCGGCGATTCCAGTTTTTGAACGTATTGTGGCTTGAACTTTTGCAACTCGATCAGTGACAAAGTTTGAGCACCGTAGGTTAGGATGGGCAGAATGCATATGTATGTCGATGAGTTTGCGCTTCAGGGATAAAGGTAGGTCACTCTTCATCAGCGACTTCATGAACCAGTAGCTCTTCCAGGCGTTCTCGACACGGCGCGCGGCGGTCGATTTCTCAAGATTTCTCTTCAAGCGCGGCTTAACCTTAAGATTGACTTATTTCGCCACAAGCTCCTCTTTAGCCACGAGCTCCTCTTTTAGGATATAAAATATCTCAAATTTTGTCCCGATATTATCTACATACATTCTCGAGGTATACCTCCAACCCGCGGGAGACAGCTAGTTACCACATAAAAGAAGAAGGCCAATTTAAACTTCGGACCACGGTCGTTATTACTAGCCTGCAATGCGGGTAATGTTGCTACTTAATTAAGTTATCAACTATTCTGCCAGCTCATTTTATACAGAATTTTATTCTAATAATTAATTTAAAGTCGTGAACGGTCATCGAGATATCTAGAACTCAAAACTCAAACTCAAACTCAAAGCATTTATTTCAATTAGACCATTACAGGCACTTTTGAATATAAAAACACAAAAAAAAACTCAGCTACAGTCCCAGTCACAGGGCATTCATCTCTACATATAAGGAAATTAAGTTTGAACTGGTAATATAAAAAAAAGTTTAATTGAAATGAGGTATTTTAATCAATTACTTTGATATTATAGTGTAAGCATTGAATGTCGTACTCATGTTTCCCAAAATTATTATAATTTTGCTACTCAATTATATTTATTAGAAGAGATATGAAAGCATAAAATGGAATTAAAAATGAGCTTTTAAAACAGTGAAGATCGCCTCACTGACAATGTCCCAACACAGTTATTATTGTGTCAGTCTTGTTGGATTGGATACATGATAATGTAAGGTATTTATGAAATTTATTTGAAAAGCCCCGGTAGCGGTGGTTTGATTTACTTATACATCCATCTATTTTATTTGAAAAAAGAATAGGCACTTATACAAAAAGAGAGCAAATACAAAAGTCACGATGGTCTTTGATTCATACTGATATCTACCAGACCACCTCAAAAAGCACTTGTTACATAGTATGATCATCAAACTTATGTTTATCACACACATAATATATTTGCAAACAAATCTCATACCATACCTAAAGCCTTACATTTATTCCTGCATTTGCGTCAGTCACAAGTCTTTCGTTTTTAATCCAATTTCCTTGCAAACTTCAACACGTGTCTGGCGAGCCTGAGGATTAATTAGTCTAGGTCACAGGTGTAGATTTAAGGTGTTGTAGACAGGTCATTAAAATGCAACTCGACGACTTTCGTAGTTACAGTGGGCGACTGTCTGTCCGAACTTACACTATCACGTACGGGATATATTGCGACATGCGCCAGCGCCATGATCACGAGATGGCGTTGAAATATCGGGGGCTCGATATAAACAATAAACGCGGAATATATCCCGTAAGTGATAGTGTAAGTTCAGTTATAAACCGTGAAAGCTTAAAACAGTGACTGTCTGTCCGTTTCTGTTTTGGCCACTAGAAATCTAGCAACGAAATGTAACCTGTCTATTGAAGAACCTTTGCACCACACCAACACCCAATATTAGCAATTGATATAAAAAGGGTTACAGTGGGTACACGTGTACTTAGTTCACAACAAGAATATTTTTTGATCTTATCAAATCTGTATATTCTTTGCAAGGAAATCTTTGTTTCTACACGTTGCATACCTAGAGAACATCCAGTATATAAACAACCGGGATTTCATATGTCGGTCCTGCAAGCATAGTCCATAAGTCACCTCATACAATATTCTAGAGTCTAGATGTAATCTCACCGCAACTGAAGTTCTAAACTACATTATAAATAAATTCACTTTAAATGCAAATACAAGTGCAGAAGCGATATACGTAACCGATAAATAAATACATATAAAACGTGCCATATCGATGAGTATGAAAAATGCACATATTACATGTGCTTCTTCGTACGTAACTGGAGCGATATATCAGCTGCCGAAATCTCACGAATTCAGCGAACTAACACCAGTCCATGATAACATAACATCACGCCTATAATCCCCGAAAGGTTAGGCAGAGGTGTACCCATTAGTACACCCACATTTCGCCAATTATGTTTAAGTCCCATGTAATAGGGGTGAGCCTATTGCCATCAACCAGGCACAAATCCAGACTCCGTGGAGAAATTTCTGAAAAAACCCAATTACTGATCTGCTGAAAAATTGCGTTTTAACGTAAGCTTAAAAGTCGGCTTTATCGAGGTCATATGCAGTTTAAAACCAGCGAATACCTTTGCTCATCAAACTGTATTTTTCTTCGCAACATTTTAGGTCTAGGTGCGTCGAATAGCTGTGAAATAAAATTCCACTTACCTATATTTACACTGCCTTTCAGCATTATCTTCCATCTTACACCTCCACTCCACTCCGTTGGCTTCGGCTTCGTCCGAACTGTCCCGAAGATGCACGAGCGCGTACGAAGACACGAAGAACGGTTGGAGTTCAAACACTGGGCACTATTTACTATTGTACTGTTTTTCAACACTATTTGATTTCCATTATTAATTATTAGTTTAAATGCCACTGATTTGGTATAGTTTCTGTGATAGTGTCTTGGTTAGTTACTGGGCAAAAATAATAAAGGAAATTACACATTAGTTAGTGTTTTAATTTGAGATGTACTGGCGACTATACCGAAACGATTGGATGCAAAGACATTTAAAAAACTAATAGAGCGGACATTGGGAATATTTTCATACAAAAAATTAATTTTGATCCCATCCCGAACATTTTCGATTTTGACATATACATGCCACATGACAAGCGGGCGTATGACACTAGACAGAACGATTTGTTATTATGTAGTAACAAGTTTGTGGATTATTTAATTTTCTTCGTCTTGTCCCGTCTATCGCTCGTAAATATTTAAAGGTCTTTGATTGGAAGCCATTTTTCCGGCTTTTACGTATTATTTTTCAGACTTGTATCATTCTTGTTATTTTTTTGACTTGTTAATAACTTCAAATAAATACATAACCTAGATTATAAACATCTACAACTAAGTAAAGATGTTTTAACTAAACAAGTAAAGAGCATTTTCCCTAATTAAGTTTCTAGCAATAACATCACATGTTTGTTGATTTTAAAGTTTCTTTGTCATAGTAACAAAACTGTTTTCTTAGTTAATTTGGTGGACAAACTATAATTTTGTGGAAGTAGGCCCTAATAACTTATGCCACACACACACGCACATAGCCACGCACTGCTTCTTAGATACGGGATGGTGAATTACTAAATTCAATTACATTAGTTAATGGACTTTTGCTTGCACGAACTTGAGAAAGATAACAAAGTAATTAGTAGACGTTCCTCATTCATTTAGGAAAAGACAACGCAGAAGAAGTTTCTGACTGTCATGTTTCCCTTCCACCTTCCGGAGTAATTACTCAGTAGCACATTGTGTTTGAACGGTAACAGAATAGCTAATATTCTACCGGAGACCTTTATTGCATCTTAGCTCAGGGTATTAAAAAGAAAAAAGGCGAAATGTATTAAAACTATAGTGTACTGGCGACCCGCCCCGGCTTCGCACGGGTGCAATGTAGATACTAATGTTTTCTCTACTATAATATGCATGTGTTATACAGTCATTTAAACCTTCCTCTTGAATCACTATCTATTAAAAAAAACCGCATCAAAATCCGTTGCGTAGTTTTAAAGATCTAAGCATACATAGGGACAGACAGACAGAAAGCGGGAAGCGACTTTGTTTTATACTATGTAGTGATTATTATCTGAAGTAATGTAGTAGAACAGCTACCAAATTAGTTTATTTCCCTGGTATTAATCTTATCACTACTACCTTTTCCATCCATTAATGCCATAGGAAAACAAATACACAAAATAATATCAATCCTTATCCAACCATGTTACGATAAAAAGTAACTTTCCAAACTGCTACGAAAACAACGCTATGCGCGTAGCAAGTGTATCTTCACTGCTACGGCATCGCTACGGCGTAGCGGCTGGGGAAATGAAGTTGCTCAATGTGAACAATATTGTTCGCGACATTGAATGACACTTTGTCGTCAATGATAAAAAGTGTTTTATTTCCCTATGGTCCACGTCCCGGGTTATTTATCTTGGAACAACATATTGAAAGTCGGTGTGTAAACAACTTGGAAAGTGTGTAACACTGGGATTACACAGTTCTCTTTGGTTTTACAGTTTTAATGTTTTAAAAATTAAATTCTACTCTTGTGTTTGTTCAGTCACGGTCAAAGCAGCTGCTACAGTACATTATCTGCCAAAGTCTGGTATAAGTACCGGAACGAATCTTAAAAAAATATAAAACCGTGTTTATTCATATAAAAATGTATTAGACATAACAGTACACACGAGTAGGCGTTAAATCAAATGACCCAAGGTTGTATTTTTATATTATTTATTTATTTGGATTTATTGATTTGAATTTATCTCCAACAAAGGATACACAGATACAATTCTTTTAAGTGTGTTCCTTCAAAACATTCCTTATATAAAAGTTAAACCCTTTTCAAAACATTTGCTTTACGGTAGGAAAGCACCTGTTTTAGAGGGTACTGTAAACAATGAAAATAAAATGCATAGCTCTCTTTTAAATCTCACTTTTCAATTAAAACGGTATTTTGTAAAAAAATATTTACAAAAATACACAACACAACGAAGACAATTTACCCAAAAACTCACACAGCATTCAATATTCCCACTACCCTTTTTCATGAGCAGAGGGGAAACTTTTTACTACAACGAGTTGAAAATTAAAATGGCTCATATTACCTCCCCACTCTTTGATGGAGTGTGAACACTCCTAAAAGGTGTGAACAATTAGCCGAGCTCAGGGAAAACTCTGTGAGCAGTGAATAATTCTTTTAAAAAAGGGAGCAGTTCTGAACTAGATTTATTGTATGTATGTTGAAAATGGACTGTGTTTAAAAGTAGGATTTGTTAAAAGGCCTGAACTTTTTGGAGTGACTTCTTAAGACGGCCGGAAATAAGGGTTAGTCCCTGAGGGTCCCGAAGCACCCGTATTGGAGGACCCCGATTTATTTTTATCTTGAGAAAGTCAATCAAAAGTCAGTTAAGCTTAAAAGTACCGTCAGCAGAAATGTGATGCAGAAACAATAGATCGAAAGGGTCTAAACAAGTACAGAGGGTCTAAACAAGCGGCAATCACAAAGTTTTTCGAATTTCTATAAAGATTTTCCCTATTTTCTTTTCACGTCAGTTTTTTTTTGTAAATAAATAAAAACTTTTTTGCAAACCGACTTCCAAAAAAAACACTAAAAAACCAGTGGAAAATAACTTTACTTACGGAAGTCGGTGGCAAAAAAGTCAATGAAACAAACAATAGTCACCGACTTCCGAAAGTAAAGTTATTTTTTTTACCCTTTCGATCTAATCAACATTTAATCCTTGTCAAGTATCAATTTCGCAATTTCTTTTACTTGGATGACATATTTTTTCCAGCTGTTTTGATTTCAAAACCAAACTGCTGAACCGATTTCGATGAAATTTCTATGGGACCAATCGGGAAGTAGATCCATTCAGATAAATGAAGAATTTTTCAAATCGGTTCATAAATGACGAAGATATGAGGTAACAAACACAAAAAAAAAAACATACATAAGAATTGAGAACCTCCTCCTTTTTTTGGTGATATTCTATTTTGTTAAAGATTCCTCTAACTAATAGTGGTATTTGGTTTGTAGCTAAATATTTTCAAAGACTTTGAAATGGTTTGATTGGTATCAGCTTTTCAATAGCCTAAATCAATCGAATTGAACGAACATTTTTGAGTTTCACACACATTGTTGTCGCTGGTAAAATCTTAAGTATTTGTCAAGCCCTCGGATCTCTACACGTTGCCTACACTGCAATCATTATTTACCTATTTGCAAACTGGGTGGTAATAATCACTGAATATGAATTCTTATTACGAACTCACTGAACTGATTGTATTCAGTTCAGTGAATAAGTGGATCATTCATTTTTGAATCAATAACTGAATACGTAATTCTAGTCTATTAATGATGTCCTACGCGGCTTTTGTAGCATGATTTCGTAGTTTATTGTAATAGGCTATTTATGACTGCACACAAGTTTTTCTGCTGTTGTATAGACCAGAAAATGGGCACACCCTAAATGTAACCCTTCGAGCCGCTTGCGCCACTTTGCTAAAATAATTTAAAACATCGTTCTGTATCAGGCAATATGTATACAAAACACAAACAAAATAGTACTGATTTATGGTGTAAACAGGCGTCGCCTTGAGTTATGAGTCGAGGTACTGACAAATGCTTGTACTGACCATACAGGTCCACCCAAATCTGTGTGGTTCTTTCTTCAAAGGACCATCTCAGACACTAATCTAGACAGTCCCCATATGACTTGATCAATGTCTGGACTTTAAAAGAGACAGTGACCTCTGAGTTTGTTTCAGCTGTTACATCTCAGAGTAGTCAAGTACGAAACACCGGCCCCATCTAGTCCTAAAACATAACACGATGTGAAGTGCAAAAGTTTTTTTTTAAATCAATTTACAGAAATAAATATGACTTATGGTTGATTGATGATTCTCACGGATGGGTGGCATGGTATATCCCTTGAACTTTGACTTTTCAGCTTATTGTCACTTAGATATTAATAGACGTCTACAAAGCAAGTACTTTCTACAGATACCAGAACTTATTCCTAACATGATATACGTATAACTTAGTTCAAAGCAACCGACTTATAACTGATTACAACTCAGAACACGCAAATTGGACCAAACCACGTAGACGAACTATACCTAGAATGTAGTCTAGAGTGGGTTCATACGCAGGCAGCCACTTGGAAAACAGCGCAGCGTAGGCGGTAAAGTAATAAATAAGTTAGCAAACAAATGTTTTGTTAGTTTTCCCTTCGAGCTTCGTTATACTACATTAGGTAAATTAATCTACGTCATAATAATATTAGTCTTATGATCATTATTAAGGTTGCGAACCCGTACTTTAGATTTGTATTTCTGAGCTTCAGTTACCCTATTAAATGGCCTACAGTTTCTGTTTGCGGTCTAGACGGTGTAAGCTTGATATGTCTTACCCCAGGTAAGGTATTCCCGAGTGCCACAACCATACACCACACACGTCCAGCCGATAAAACGTGCTAAAAGCTAATTGAAGTGTGAATTGAGTAATCTTTGATGTGAAAAATGCTAATTGCGAACAATGGTAATTTATTATTGATTAAAACTTTAAGCACAAGTATAAAAAACACCGTACAAAGGCGGACTTAATGCCTTGCCTTGCTTAATGCCTTGCCTTGCTTAATGCCTTGCCTTTGCTTAATTTCCAGATATACCAATTACAAGTTTTTGAACACTATCCGAAGGTAAGAGTGACAAATCGAGTTACCGCTCTTCTCCTTTACCTATTTTTTTTTTCTTTAAAAAAAATACTCTAAAAATCAATAAGAGAACTCCAAACCGAGCAATAAGCAAGTATCTCGCAAACAAACTGGTTCGCATCAATACACAAATTACCACCACAACGTCCATTAATATCATAACTTCAGAGCAAAAATAACAATTTACAAAACTAAATTTTCACATAGCGTATTTTGATATTTGTCGAGGTGTTATTAATCTTGTAACATAATACCTTTTTAGGCAAATATCTAGTTAACACATTGTTTAAAGTCAAGTTAGGCGCTTTTCACACACGTGGTTTTCATATAACCTGTGCCGTCACAATTTTATATCAACGCATGATTTATACAAGCTGTCATATCATACCGTAACCATGTTGCAATGTAGTCGTGCAAAACTGCACACGGACGAGTTTCCACCATGCGGTCACATGCTTGGTGGTCCATTGCGTACTGTATTGTATACCATGTTTTATGGAAATAAATGATTTGTGTTTATGTTTTACAATCAATTGGAAATTAATTTATAGCCACTACAGAACAGGGGACAAACAGGGACTTTGAAGAACTTTACACCTTGTTTTTCATACCTCTAAACTGGTGACCCCGAAATGGACGTCAGCGCAGCCTTCGAGCAACGTGACGTCATTATCATCAAGATCACTTCCTCAAACTTTCTTTCTTTCTTTAGTCACACAAAAAGCCAGCTTCAAATGGGTATTCCTGCCCACCAGCATGCAGCTGAAGCGCATTCCTGGTAGCACCCTCAGCCTTATCAAGCGAAATTGGCACAGCACACTGCACTTCCGGCCAGTTGAGAGCTTCTAATCTCTTGGTCAACGCCAGCAGTCAGCCACAACGAGGCGCTGTTCTACGTCCGACGTACCGGAGCGCACGCAGCACCGGCCCCGACTCACCGATGCAGACAGTTCCGACTCACCGTGAACAATACGGCAACAAGCTGCCATTGACCCTGTTCCTCATACTCCTAAAAATTGCTTTTCAAATTGACACAGTACGCCAATTTATCGTTTAATAGGCATTCCAGAAATCTGTCAAAAAATTACAGTTGTGAATTGATAATAAAATTCAGGTTGGTAGTCAATTCGCTAAAAAATAAAACTCCCTGTATTAACAATGTTTTCGTACGTCGAACCGGCACGTTCGTCTCAATGAACGTCGGAGCAGTGAAGTTTCCGTAGTTAAGTACTTTTCACCGTGTGGTTAAGTATAAGAAACCGTACGTAAGATCACGGACACGACATTCTCGTCTCACTGACGGAATACCGTGCATGTGAAAAGGGCCTTAGGATAGTGTCGTGTTACCTAACGTGTTACTTAAATGTTTTCGGATAGTATAATTTTTTTTGTACGTTTTAAGTTTGTATTAGTTATTATAAATTACTGTTATTTCGAATTAGTAATTAATTATTGTCCAATAGAATTTATAAGTGGTTTTGTAATGAATATCCCTGCTTTGGTTACAGTAATTGGTTATTGAACAGAATTAAATAAAGTAATTAATTAATTTTACGTAATGGAATTTTGTAGAAACGATTGTTCTGGCTCACTATTAAAATCTGAGAAAAAGATAAAATCTACGTTATTGTAAGTTAGGCCGAAAAACCGCCATTTTCCAACTGTAATTCAGCGTATTTCGGAATTGAATTCGGAACGTTAAATACTTTTGTGAAAATGAAGCTATAAGAATAAATTGAATCAGTGCTATATCGCGATGTATTGATCGGTATATGTACGTGTTAGGAATATCTCGATTTGGTTAGCTATACGTCTGGCTACTGTTTTATATTATACTGTACGGTATCTGTTTCATTGACATTAATTATTTGGAATGAATAATTTAATTACCTGCATGGTAATTGGATATGTTTGTTTTTTTTTTTACTTTTATTGCATCCCCGATCCGAGAATGTAGATAAGGCAGGTTTGGTTATTGGGCTTATGCCTTTTTCACTAACATTAAAAGACGCCTAAATGAATGCCTTAATAAATCTAACGCGCTATAACAGAACGACAGTACATGTCATACTAGTATAGCGCGTGAGAGACAGCGAGCAGTAGGTAACTTTTGCCCATGATGCGTAGGATGAAGCTTTACTATCTTTCTAGCCTCTATAATTGCATTTTAAACATAACATCGATTATTTGATATCATAATATATCGAAGAAAAATAATAATAACCTAATTATCTAAGCCAACGAACTGAACCTAACAAGTACATCCCAAACTTTTTCAAGGAAATCAAAAATTATTCTGAATATCTTTTACTTCCAAAGAAAAAGACTACCTAACTGTTTCCAAGAAAATGATAATTCCATTGCTTTCCGTTCCGAAATTTATCACTTGTACATATTCAACAATTTCTTAAATAAAACAAAAAGCCACGTCTTTTTATTCTAAGAAAATTTTCTAGAAATATAATTCTGTTACCAGGAAAACATGAATAAATGAGATGTACACGTAAGAAACAGCGGAGGACTCACAGAATTCCTACAAATTACATCGCAATACAAACGTATCTTTGTAATGAATTTGAGGAACAGTAGTAGAAAGAATTTTATTTTTCTCACATTTTTAGAGTATTTTGTTTGCAGAATAAATTGTTTGTTCTTGACATATTCATATATTTTCTCGTGTCTCCAGAAAGAATCTGCACAAGGATCGCAAGTTTAATGGCAGACAAAAAGCAGAAATTTTGCAGAAGAGTTTCTTATATAACGAGGGTTAAGCGAGAGCAATTATTCTCCAAAGAGGATGATCTATGATCTCAATACCATCTTGGATTCATGCTATCCTAGTACTTTTCATGAGGCTACTGCCCATAACTAGCACAAACGCTACTACTAGGTAACAATACATAATTGAAGTAATTGCATAAAACGACAAGAGAAGAAAAAATACAATTGTTGTAGAAAAGCACATTCTTATTTGTAGTACCATTGAGGTCCCTCCCTGCAGTTGCATTGGTGACCAATCTAGATAGAGATTTAAGACGTTGTTCAACTAAATTGGTATCGCATTTCAGAGTGGTGTGTCCGACTGTCGGTATCCGATGCCAAACAGTTAACAGTGAAGCCATACAACATTCCTATTAATCAGTACTCGTAGTAAATACCGACTGATTACAGTTAGTCTGAGACAGTTTTATTTATTGATTTATTTTATTTACTAAAACTTTATGCACGAGTAATAAATCTGTAAAAAGGCGAACTTAATGCCTTGGGCATTTTCTACCAGTCTACCTTAGAGTGATGCAGAGACAATTCCCAGTACGTGCAATACAGAAAACAAACCAGAAAATTTTCATAACTAAAATATAAAAATAAACATTTTCAAAATATATTTAAAGTTATGAGGGATAAACAAGAAAAACTACAACGACTTAATACTCAGGCGAATCTGCCAACTTTTTGTGTATGTGTTCTCGAGCTTTCACTTTGAATATGAACCGACTGGTTACCGTCGTGATATTCATTAGTTTTGATGAATTTAAATCCAGTTTGTTTTTCACCACCACCGTTTTCAAAACGGTGAGGGAAAACATCGTGAGAGGTATGGCATGTTTAAGAACCAAAATGTCAAAGACATGTGGCCCCGTGCGTGGTGGATAACAACCCATGTCCTGACTGAGGGGAGGTCTGTGCTTCAGTAGAACAACTTTATAGGCTGATTTATGCTTTGGCTATTGTTCCTTTCTTTCCTGAATTACTTCATTCTTGAATACCAACACGACACTCAGCACACATACACTTTATGGCGCTGTTGGTTTCGTCAGTGCGGATTATAATAACTTAATATTTTTTGTTTAATAATTTAGAAACAACACCTGGTGGGAATTGGTACTTTTTTTTCCAGAAATCCCCACTAGACTGAGTTTATATACCTAGTGGGGATTTCTGAAAAAAAAAAATAACGATCCCCACTGGTGGGGATTTGTCGGTGGGGATTTCTGGAATAAATCTCTAATTGCCCTACATTCAACCTCCTTTTTCAAGTTTCAATTATAGCACAGCTTTGTTCTATTAAAATTAAATAAAGCTTGGTACCTTTTCTCGCCTGAGGTCGTTTTTTGTTCTAATAATTGAATGAATAAACATTTGGTTCCAGTGATATAAATCGTGAGATGTGCCCTCGACACATTAAGGTCGCGCGATTTTTTTTTTTACACTACGAAGATTGACTTCGCACATCTGATATAGAACGATAGATATAATTTTCAGTAAGAGTAAGCAAGAAAATGTTATTCAAATGTAAATGAAACAGAAACGTCATCATTTTTAGATATATGGAACGATCATATTAGTCGCATGATAAATGTATGCGAACCACCTAGTAACATAATTCTATTCATATATCAACCTGTTGTCTTAAGCCGCTCATGCCAAGAACAAACAGTGACGATATAAGAGCCACTCCCCAAGGTAGGACAAACAATCCCACTTCACGGCTTCACTAGTGCTAACGTGTTATGAATTCATGACGGTTCTTGTTCGCAGTGTGAGCTGAAGTGCTGAACTTACCACTTAAGTGCATAAATAGCAATGTCGTAGGATAGCTGAAATTAATGACTTTTGCAAAGTAACGGATTTTTGGAAATAGGAATGATTTTGGTAACAATACTAGCTGAAATCAGTTTATTTTTTTGCAAAAATCCAGCCAAATAAAGCAAGGTAAATAGAAATTAACGATGATTAGCATGAACGTACATTGCCTGATGTAAATGTTATTCGCTTAAAAAAGTGCTTCTAGGATAACCTACACATTCGAGCCTGAATAAAGATGTTATCAATTGACTGTTACGTGAGGGCGGTCCGTTCACGACCTCAACCAATACAACTTGCGACAAGCGACAAGAGCCTACTTCACTTGTATTCTTCGCATCAGTGTGAGGAGCTCGTGGCTAAATAATAACAGCCGCACGGCTGCTCTTCAAGGTTAAGCCGCGTTTGCCAAGTTCAGTCTGTGGATGGGTGACCATCATTACATACCGAGTTTCCTCCATGCCTTGGAAATCACGGTAAGCCGTTGGTCCCGGCTGTCAATTGTAAGTAGCCAATGGCCCGAAAGTCTGACAACCAGTCTTACCAAGGGGTACCGTATTACCCAGTACTGGTTGTGGAAGTCAGATATACAGGCAGTCGCTCCATGTAAAATACTGATATTTAGCTGCATCCGGTAGGATTGGAAGCCGACCCCAATAAGGTTGCGAAAAAGGCTAGGCAGATGATGAATGCCATAGCGCCGTAAATAGCGTAGTCGTGACTCGGGCATGCTCTAAACAAACTTCATTTGTTTTGTAGTCTGCAGTCACTTTCGCTCGAGCGTGTAACTCGTGGCAAAGTGGTAAAGTGCATCAATATCAATAAAGGTTGCGTCAGACGAAGCTTCGAATAAAGCCAGTTTGAAACTTAGGTCTCGTCAATCACGAGAGAGAGGTCGTTAGTGTTCTTGCAGATGGGAATAGAGTGTTATAAGTTTGAAAAGTTAATGATTGATGATGTTTTCTTTTGTGTTTCATTGTTTGTTTTGGATGAGAAGATAAAAATAAGACTACTGTAATATCATCTGACGTTGCAGTGGTCGCTTGTGAACGCACACCTAGAATTAACCGTTTGACTCCGAGGTTCTATCTGTTTTAGTTTATTTCTGGCTAGCCTTTTCCAATCTATCAGAAAGCAGCTGAATGCCAGTGTCTTATGAAACGACTGCCCATATCACGTTCACAACTCAATTACTGGGTTACACTATACCCCTTCTAAAGACTGATTGTCAGGCAATTGACCCATAAAGACTGTCAAAAATCTACAAATGACAGCTGGGGCCAGCAGCTACATTTTTCAATCAACCATTGGCGTTTTAGTTTTGCATAGTAACTAGAGTCATCATTACCTGTCTAGCCTTTTCCCAACTTCATTGGGGTCGGCTTCCAGTCTTACTAGATGCAGCTGAACACCAGTATTTTACATGGAGCGACTGCCTATCTGACCTTAACAACCCAGTTAGTACTGGGTAACACTGTACCCCTTGGTAAGACTGGTTGTAAGTTTGTAACAGTAACATAGTAACTAGAGTGAAATTGCAAAATTAGTCATACTCAGTTTACCAACCAATTAACGCCCTTTGAAATAACAATTCATTTTTGCTCCGACCCCAGAAACCGGACACTTTGACCAACCTTATCCAATACAAATTTAACCCCTTTTAGATCCCAAGCTAATTTCCAAAATGGACAGTCGATTAATTAAATTATACTTGAAACATAAGTGATGGAGTCAAACTTTCTATATATAATATAGAACATTATATTCTGAAGTTCAGAAAGTTGTTGTATTTTTGGGTAACGAAAAATGATGTGTGGACTGCTAAATTTACAAAGTTCTTTAGGCACTTGGCCATTGTCGGATTTAATACAGCCGTCTTATTTTATTCAATTCAATTTCCACAGACACGGTAAATGAAACAAACTGCACCGTAGAAGATTATCTAATCCTCGGCATAAGAAACAATATACTATTCCTGTCATTCCACCTCGCAACCCTTCCCCTTAAGGTGGAAGGAACAAACATCGTCGAAAGCAAACGTTATAGTCGAGTTCTTGATGCGAGTGTGTGTGATAGCTGCGAGGAATTAACCTTATTTTCTTTACTTGTGCCATTTAGTAGCACGTTTCTTTTTATTTTCTAAGAATTCTTGTTTCATCGTACACATCTTAGAAGTTATAAAAGGTTTCCATGAACTTGTGGATAAAGAAAAAGCTGGAGGATTTAATTGCTAATTTCGATGTTGGTGAAATTCATTTATAACTAGGGATCGGATATTCGGATGCATATTTACCTAAAGTACATTTTTTCCCGGCAAAGGTTACAAAAGTGTGGAAACGGCTTCATATAATTTTTTTTCTCAAAATTACGCGGGATTTCGTAAAGAAATATAAATATTATGTATAAAATTTTGTATTCCTAATAAATCAATATTTCTATTCTGTTTAAAACTAGGCAAGAAATTTGTGGAAACACGTAAAAATTGCTTTAACTTTAAAATTTTGCTGACTAGTTACTGAATAAAAATTTTGCTGCTGGATATTCAAATATAATAAAATCGAAAATATGACTGGACTTATAACAATGATTATTTTGATGCTCGAACTTGCACTCCGTACTAGTCAACACTCAAACTTTAGGTAAATATGCATCCGATATCCGGTCTCTATTTATAACCTGTAATATTGCCTGGTTTCGTCTTTATATGTATAAATGTGAATAGTCTTATTTGTTTTTCCCCGAAATTCTGTGAATCGACGTCAAGATGGTCTGATGTAATTATGTTCAGTCTTCCACTGGCACTTCGATCGGGAACACAATTTTGGGAAACGCTCGATCTTCTCTAAGTTAATTTATTATGGATAACGACAGGAATTATGATCAGTTACATGTGCCTTAGCTAAGTTACGAAACTGCAAAATACAGTAACAACATTGAGTAAATCTCACTACACGTTTGACTAAATTATATTTAATTAAGTAGCACATTACCACTAACATTTCATTACCTATTTAATTATTTAACACTTCAAGCACAATGTACAGAGGCGGACTTAGTGCCATAGGCATTTTCTACCAGTCAAACTTTGGGTGATGCAGAGACAAACAGTGCATGGTAGGTGTATAATCTGAAAATAATTTTATAAATAAAATAAATAAATAAATATCGCTGGACATTACACACAGCGCCATCTAGTGCCACACTAAGCAACGAGGCTTGTGTCGTGGACACTAGATAGTTGATATACTACATAGATACTTTTTGTTTGTAAATACATACTTATTATACATGAAGGCGTAAGCGATGGCTGAGCGATAGCGCCGTTGTCATTAGGGTTCGGTGGTACCAGGTTCATGATGAAATGTTAAAATAATAGTTTCGGTTTCGGTACACAAAAATCACAGTTTATTATTTAACACAAATTTACATTAAATAACACTAACAAATAATCTCCACAAAATGGGCAAACCGACAGTTTCGTTCTGGAGAAGTGACTTGGTCCGCGTCTCGATGCGAAGTGTCCGTTCGACAATCCCCACTTTCCAAAACGACTCTGTCCACGTGCCGCCATTAAAACAACATCTGACGTCACGGCGTTTACCCCTACTACAATGGTCAAATCAGCAACTTGATGTTTAAAAGTTATCGCTTTCTCCGACACGGCCATACTGACAAGTCACACGTCCTCGTGTGCTGTATTACCTGGCGACAAAACAAAATGCATTTGTAGACAATATAAGATTGCTCGGCCTACCTGACCTCAAACAAAGGACTTGCATTTGAAGCGACACATCAAGATTTAGAAAAGTCAAATGAAATAAACTAGAACACAATATCAATGCACCAAGTAAAAACAAAGTAGTCAACTTATTATCAGCCCTTCTCGCTGGTAATGTCTGATACATCACATACAGCCCTTCTCGCTGTCGTGCACACAATAGATTGGACAGTATCAGTCCTTCACACTGATAAGCCCTAAACAGGACGCATGTTACCGGGCCTTCTCTCCGGTAAACCGTCCGCTTAAGAAATACTTTGTGCATTAACATTAATCGGAACGAGTTGATGGGCCTTCACCCGCATCATCTAGATCCAATTCTTCACTAATTACGTCTAATTCGCTGGGGATATGACCTTGTGGCATCCTTCTTATGCGATCATGAGCATACTTGTATGTTCTATTACCATTCAAAGATTTTAAAAGATAACGATCACCGTCAAGTACTTCTACAACTTTAAACGGTCCCTTATATTTGGGGTCTAATTTAATCTGATTCCGTTCTTTATTTTGAATTAAAACCAAATCACCAACACTGAAATTAACTACTTTGGCCTTATTTTTGTCAAAACGGGCTTTTTCATAAGCCGCACTCTTCTCAATACCGTCCACCGCGTGTTCTCTCGCTTCTGTTAGGTCAATTCCGGTTTCATCATGGTCATTATAACCCATTGATAAAAGCATTCGAATACTCATTCAAAAGGGACGTCAACCGGTCCTTGTTTTCGTTTGAAATATCAGAATCAACATTGTAAAGATCAATTACGGGAGGTAAATCGCAACAACCTACATTTGTGACTTTCGAAATACGTAGGGTAGATTCAGTTAAATGTACCGTATAGCCAAGTGTCAAAATATCGCGTCCGATCATAACATCGTATTTCATACAATCGTCGGGTAGTACGTAAAATAAAATTGACAGTTCGTTATTGTCGACCACAACATCGCTAAGAATTTGTTCAGTGCTAAAAACATTCGAATTATTACCGATACCAATTACTTGCACGGTTGAAAGTGAACGTTTGCCCGAGAATTTATAAGCTACACTTTGTTTAACGAGAGAACACTCGGCGCCGGAATCAAAACAAAATGAAAACGACTCACCGGATTGTTCCAATTGCCCGCAAACACCTGCTATTTCGCAGCTATCGACGCGTCGCTCCGCCGTTGCGTTGGCAGCGCTGCCCGCCGACGATGACGCGCCACCCGCACTGCCGCGTTGGCAGTTCGTAGAGATGTGTCCGGCTTCTCCACAACGGAAACACGTTATTCTTTTGCTGGAACCCGATGAAGTCGCCGCCGGTGTAGTTTTCTGGGCGTTAGCTCCAGCAGGCTGCGTAAACTTCGAACAACAGTTCACCGCTTTGTGTCCCGGTTTTCCGCACTTATGGCACGTGAACATAGTGGAAGTTTGTGGCTTTAAACGCTTTGCATCAGTAGCGCCATCACCGGTACTGCGATCGAACTTCCGCTTCAGACTTGCACTCGCCAGAGCTATAATAAGCGATGCACCCTCCAGTGGACGTTCGTCGAGGCAAATATCGATAGTATCGCACCAAGCACGTGGATCGGTATCTGGTAGCTCCGGATTAATTTCTGGCAGCATGATCTGAGGTGCCACTGTTGGTGTCCTGATGGCTTCGATCAGCTGCATCATGTTCTTCTGCTGCATCTCGAACATAGCACGCCAGTGGGAATCGAGTCCAGATCCCACTTCTGATGAAGGCGTAAGCGATGGCTGAGCGATAGCGCCGTTGTCATTAGGGTTCGGTGGTACCAGGTTCATGATGAAATGTTAAAATAATAGTTTCGGTTTCGGTACACAAAAATCACAGTTTATTATTTAACACAAATTTACATTAAATAACACTAACAAATAATCTCCACAAAATGGGCAAACCGACAGTTTCGTTCTGGAGAAGTGACTTGGTCCGCGTCTCGATGCGAAGTGTCCGTTCGACAATCCCCACTTTCCAAAACGACTCTGTCCACGTGCCGCCATTAAAACAACATCTGACGTCACGGCGTTTACCCCTACTACAATGGTCAAATCAGCAACTTGATGTTTAAAAGTTATCGCTTTCTCCGACATACATATAAACATCCATGACTCGGTAACAAATATTCATGCTTATCACACAAACACTTGCTCCTACCGGGATTCGAACCCGGAACCCTATGAACGTAAGGCAGCCTCACTACCGCTGCGCCATTCGGGTCGTCGATTTTAATCAAATACTAAACTAAACTAAACTACAAGGATATATAAAATACTATAAATATATATCAAAATATATATAAATGTAAATAAACATAAACACGGATTTACTAAAATAAAAAGACAAACCTATTCTGTTTGCTTAATGTACTATCTACACTAATATTATAAAGAGGAAAGATTTTTGTTTGTTTGTTTGTACCGAATAGGCTCCGAAACTGATAGACCGATTTTAACCATTTTTTCACCAATAGAAAGCTAAATTATCGGGAAGTAATATAGGTTATCACATATTTAAAAAAAATATTAGAGATCCTTAAGAAAATTGAAATAATGTAACCCAAATCAACAAAATTTTGCCTATAAAATTTATTAATGTGAAGAAGACTGAGAAAACTATTGATGATACATACAAATTATGTACTACATGATTAAAGTACTTATTTATTATAAAGTATTTATTTATTACCTATAAAAAAGTCCGCGAGGGTATATACTTAACTACTATGGTTACGTCACAATGACCGCTTTTTCTTCAAATTATTTAATCTAAACACGGGTTGAATTGGTGAAATTTGTAATATAACATTAATCCTTATCCATTTAAATGGTTTGATAATTAAGGTTGATTATGTACATGTAAATTACACTTTTAAATTATTTGAATCGGACCTTTCGTTTAAAAGTTACGGCGGGTAAAGCAGTGCTAAAATTATTTTTACTTACATTTATTTTGAGACAGTTAAGTATGACTAAAAAACTTTTTTGCAAAAAAAAACCGACTTCCAAAAAAAAACACTAAAAAAGTGGGAAATAACTTTACTTTCGGAAGTCGGTGACTATTGTTTGTTTCATTGACTTTTTTGGCACCGACTTCCGAAAGTAAAGTTATTTCCCACTTTTTTAGTGTTTTTTTTTGGAAGTCGGTTTTTTTTTGCAAAAAAGTTTTTATTTTACCCTTTTTAGTTATCGCATCACACACAAATCCTTGTCAAGTATCAATTTCGCAATTTCTTTTACTTGGATGACATATTGTTTCCAGCTATTTTGATTTAAAATCCAAACTACTAAACCGATTTCGATGAAATTTCTATGGGACCAATCGAAAAGTAGATCCATTCAGATAAAAGAAGAATTTTTAAAATCGGTTCATAAATGACGAAGATATGAGGTAACAAACACAAAAATTTCCAGCCTTTTCGATTTCAAAACCAAACTGCTGAACCGATTTTGATGAAATTTCTATGGGACCAATCGGGAAGTAGATCCATTCAGATAAAAGAAAAAATTTTCAAATCGGTTCATAAATGACGGAGATATGAGGTAACAAACACAAAAAAAAAAAAAAAAAAAAAAAAAAAACATACAACCGAATTGAGAACCTCCTCCTTTTTTAGAAGTCGGTTAAAAAGAGGAAGATCACAACTTTCTTAACATTGTGTCCAAGGCAAAGGCGGCCGAAATACGTCATATTGGAGAGTTTTCAGTAGAAAATGACGATCGCCTATTTATAATTGCCGGGGACAAACATTTTCACTGGTCGGCATCGACCTAAGAGATCTTCTCCCATGGCCAACTATGTATACGTTAGCCTGTCTCGCGTGGGATCTCTGGAAAGCCATTCCCACGGAATCGAACCTTACGCGGGTAAAACCGCGGGGCACAGCTAGTACTATAATAATTATGTAATAAAACGTTGATATAAATAAGGCCTTCAAACGGAGCTAAGCCGTTGCCAAAATTCGTAAGCCGAATCGATATGATACAAATCAGGCTGTTACTAAATAACTGATGATCACACACAAATAACCATTACCATAACTATCTAAGAACATCAATACATCATAAAATAACATCAAGCCTTTAATCCTCAAAGGGTTAGGCAGAGGTGTACCTATACTATACCATAATAACTCTAAATAGTATGTCCTGATGGAAAAACCTGTATATAAGTAAAATAAAAGTAGGTAATTACCAACAGAATCCAAAACAGAAACAAATCTACCAGTCAGTGAATCAGCTGACCGTTTGGCAGGTCGCCAGCGCCGCGGGTCGATACAGCCGCGACGACCCGTCTAGTCTAGCTTACGTACCGACGACTGCTGTTTCCACCCTACTGGTGACCCCATTTGGTGTTTGTACCCCAGTTGGAGTTTATCAGTAGTTAAATATTTTATTGCTTAGGAGGTAGGTGTAATCCATTTGTATTAACCAGATAGAGTAAAACCTGACTCCCAAAACTAAACTAAGAGGTCACAGAATCTCCTAGTTTGGGAGTCAGGGTCTATTCTATCTGTATGACCTTTAATTCACTGAAATTCCTGTGACTTAGCATTTAAGCAATGTTAAAGGTATACATATAAATAAAGATTTAAAAAAAAGATAATTTGTTCATGAAGTAAAGAACGAAAATAGTTCTCATTACATATTGACTCCTAATGGAAAACTCATTCGTTACATCATCTGACTAATTTATTTAATACCTAATCCTGGGAAAATCCGATTAGCGTAGGGTCTAAGTGTTTGGCTTTCTGAGGGTAACGGATAATCGCCAAACGAAAAAATATGTCTACGACCGCTCCTAACCAAGAAATACAGGTTGGAAGGGACATCGAGGCGAGGGGTTCAGAAGGATGTACTGAACACGTGGTAAGCATTTGTGCTAAGTATTTCAATAGTAATTTGCAGGTGAGATTATTTTAATTTTATTTTCTAGTGCCCTTAACCCAATTTTGGGTTCGGCGCAGCGTATCTCTTACTTTGATACTTCTCTGTTAGTCGTCATCTCGGAAACTATGCTATCTTTCATTCATGTCCAAAACTAATATATATATAGAAGAAAAAAAATTGGTTTTGCAAGCATGTGCAATAATTTTATTGCAAGATTATGGATTTGCCAGCATGTGCAATAACTTTATTGCAAGATTATGGATTTGCAAGCATGTGCAATAATTGTATTGCAAGATTATGGATTTGCAAGCATGTGCAATAATTGTATTGCAAGATTATGGATTTGCAAGCATGTGCAATAATTGTATTGCAAGATTATGGATTTGCAAGCACGTGCAATAATTTTAGTGCAAGATTATGGGATTTGCAAGCATGAGTAATATAGCACTGGTTTTCCAAACGTGTTACCATTTTGCAAAGCCGCACGAATCGGAATGTTGATCGAGACATTAGTTACCTGCACCGAGGCATGAATTGGCACTCAGTCAACGTTTCGGCGCAGCTGTGAGTGACCCTTGACATTTTGAATGAAAATGTAATAACGTGAGTTTTGCAATTTTATCTTTTTCCGAACCTATTCCGTCTACTAAAACGGATTACTTCCCAAGGAGCTATATTGAATCTAGTTCCTCACTAGATTCTCTCACATCTAAACCGAGTTCACGAGCCGTCAATGTTAACTGTGGAATATTGATACTGTAGCGGCACTACAAAAAGTACTACAGCAATAAATAAGCAAAGACTACAACAGCGCTGTCTAAGACATAAATGAACATCTAAATTCTGAATCGCTCTGTTAAAGTTATCCGAGACTTAAGACCATATAGAAAAACCCGACAACAACTGTCGGGCAGTATCCCACTAGACGCAATGGAGGATACTCCATTTTCTATGGAGTAATAAGGAACTTTACACCCTGTTCTTCATATCCTTATACACTGACAACTATTGTACGACGCCGTTTAGAAGTTGCGCATTTTAAAGCGAAACTACTCCACGCAATCGTCTTATTTGTGTCTCTGGCACGACAGTTTTTAAATCTTAGTACATCTTACAAAAACTTCATACGATCAAATAACGTACTTTTAAATGTAGCTATAAGATAAAGTACTGCTGTCTATTTCTGTTAGTTGCTCTTAAGACATTTTCGACACAGTTTTTTATGTCATTATTTTAAAAAAAGCATTTTACGAGATGGCGCGCCATTTTCTAGCTCACTGAACCTAGAGAAGAAATACCGCACAAACGAACAGGTCATGGATTCCATTTGAAGTCTAAACAATATATTATTAAGATATTATATAAATAGGTAACCAATTTTCTATCAACGAAGTTAGACACAGCTGTGACAGTACTTTCTTCACCCTCTTAGAAACAACGATACAAAATGGCCAGCTTTTACCTACCAGCCCGGCTCTCATGGTTATTACAAATACAACACCTATACCCACACGGCATGCCATACCATACCATACTAAAAGCTTACGACCATTTGCTATTATCGTAACCAATCCAATGCCCTCAAGTTATCAAGAACGTTTGGTGCAGAAACTCATTTCTAAAGAAACCGAAACAATAACCACTTAAAAGCAAAAAAAAAACTTGGAAAATACTCGCTAATGGAGGTCTTCTGTTAATAAAGAAAAAAAACTTTCAATTTATTTGCCTCAATTTGTCTCAGCAGTCGACTAATATATTTTGTACGCTGTATTTTCAATTATGAAATAAATAAGATTTTCAGACGTTCTACGACGTAGGCAAGGTATTTTTTCAGCGAAGTAATTTCAATAAAGCTTTGATTTTGTGTTATTTTAACTTTTACCTAGATTTCGTGATAAACGAGAGTGCCTAAATATTAAGTAGGTACAGAATAATTGAGTTATTTACTTTTTTTTGTTAAACCCACTATCCCACCCTCTCAAAGAAATGTTTTGATTATGAACGGCTATACCAGTAGGACAAGTTCAACGAAACGATGTATGGACTGTGTTAAAGATGATATGATTAGAAACGAGGAGACTCATGACATGACGACTAATAGAAAATAATGGAAGAAGAAGACATGCCACGCCGACCCCAAATAAATTGGTTGGGATAATAATAAAATATTATTTTTAAAATCGAATGTAGAATATAGATGCATATTTCAATGAAAAATGGGTACACATAAATTGCTTTGATTAAGCTATGGAAACAATTACAAAACCAATTCTACAAATATCCCAACAAAACGTATTGAAACATTTACCAAACTATTTGTAACCTTACGTCAGTAATTCAAACTACCTCCAAGCTCTACGAACAACATCAATTATGACAAACGATATCACAGCATATTTAAATGAATATCGTCGACCGTTTTGGCTTAAACGCGGCCCGTTTATGGTCGAGAATTACCTCTTAAACTAGCCGAAGAGCCCAAACAGGCTGTGAACATAGTTTTAGTTAAGAGACTAACTTGGAAGTGGTGAAATTATTAGTTACAAGTTAGTCCTTTATCATGTCATCCGTCTGTTGGGAATTTAGCTTGGGTAGAGTTGGAATTTAAAAGGCCTGGTAAAGGTGCTCGCTATGGAGTTTTTTTTTGTAGTTTTTTAGAAAATATGTTCGTTATGGAATTGGAAAAAATAAAAAGACTGTGTTACGCCTGTTGCTTGTGCCTACGACCGCGTGTGTGTCGATAGAAGGGATTTTACGTGTTTTTTAATCTTTACAGATATTGTCAACACAGTGCAATTTGGTTGGAAGAAGAAATAAAGAAAATACGTTTATTTGGCACATCCCACAAGTACACACACACATCAAAAAACGTATATAATCAAAAAAAGTAATGTTTTGTGTCTCACGGCTGCACCTAATAGGCCCAGTGTAGCAAAATGCCGGGCAACTAGTGCCCGACGCTGGTGTTCAACTGGACCTTGTATACTGATTTCTGGACCCAACTTTTATTATTAGTTCACTGTACCTTGTTGTTTGTCGAATTTACATCCGTACAAAAGCATTTTTTTTAATGTATGTTCAACAATGATCAATCGAAGGATCGATAAGGCACTGAATATATCTCTTATTTTTACTAGATCTAGCACGGATATATAAAAATCAACTGAATAGCTATCTAACAATTTTTACTATTTAACGTAGATATAGATATGTATATATGACAGATATCGCACAAGACAGAGGTTTGGAAGGAGAAAGGGGAGGCCTTCCCCAGCAGTGGGGCACATGAGAGGCTAACAAAAAAAAAAGTCCACAGGAACTGTGAGAGCATGACATAATACCCATACAGGGTAAATTAAACAGGGCTACTACAAAAACAGAAAGACTCCATTATCATACTCATGGCTAACCTTCATTTCGCACACCTGACGCTGCCATGGCACCCGATCTTCCTGTCCTTTCCTTTGTAGCAGAGGGACCTTTATTCTCGTAGCCACAAGGTATATTTCAGAAGAAACAAACATGTAAAAGAACTGTACGGTCAATGCATTAGGGTCAGACGACACGTGTGCCAGTGAAGACATAAAATTATTCATCCCTTAGCAACCAGGGCTGAGGTGTAATGATGCGTGATAGTGTGGAACGACTTTTATAGCTTGTGATAATTTTGTTGGAAATTACTGGCTCAATTGCTACGAAGACTGAATGATGAGATGTAGGTACCCCAAGTAATTTTTGAGTGTTATTTTATTCTTGTGAAACTAGTTAGTTATTCTTGGAAACGAAATTTCTGATTTTATTTTTTGCTATTGCTGCCCCATCTCAAAATTCCATCCTGTATATTAAATATTGAAAGCTACTGTTCTCTATCAGTTATCGTAAACATTATAATTAATAGGAAACGAAAACAGACTCAAAATTTTTAGTCTCGTAATTAGAATAAAAATTAATAAAAAAAACAATCGAATAATCAAAATGACATACGAGTAAGAGCGTCCTAAAAACCCAACCTTCGCATAAAATAAAATCAGTACTTAATTTTCAAACCGATTCCAAGAATACCAAACAAGTTTCACAAGAAAAATAATTTCAAGAACAATTCAAGTGAAAGGGTTTTCTCATTATACCAGCTTCACGCACTAGCGATTTTGAAAGGTTAAATATTCGTTTCAAGTACAGTTTCTAATATTGATTGACAATGTTTTGTTCTCAGATAGACGGCTTGTTGGTACAACTCCAAAAGGGGTGGCAGATCACAAACCGCCATGACAAACCTTAGGGACATTATAGCTTTCTAAATGTATAACTGATTGAAAATTCTTCCATTCATGCGGCCTGTGCTGTCGCGGCCGAACCGCTGACGGCATGCTATTAGTGCAGCACTAGCTGTCACTAAGGTTACGGACGCACTGACAGGTGGCTTGCTTAGCGCCTAGAGCCTTGCCTTGAGAGTAGTGAAGTGAAACGAACGTTTTAGAATATTCGCATCCGGCCGCACTGCGCGCTACTTCGATACACGCTAGGCGACTAGCGAAGGCGCCAAGTGCGCAGTGCGGCCGGTAGCGAAAATTCACAAGTCAGTGCGTTGTTAAATAGCCTAACAGAACGATAAGACGCGTTATTTTGTTTGACAAATGACGATCAGGAAACTAAAGCAGAAAAATACTGCTATCGGCGACGTTGTATCGCATTGTCTGTGCTTGCGGTTATTGTCAAAGACAATAACGGTACGGTTCGGCGTTCGCCTTCGAAATTATACCTTAAACTAATTTGAACTTTGTCTTTTCTGAGTGAAAGGCAGACTTTTGAAAAAACGTCAACCTTTACCAATTCCCTCTCAATTGTGTTCACAACTAGTCATTCGAACCTGAGCCTCTTTTATAAGTTTCTTTGCTAAAATTTGGGACTTGAATTTATAGCTTAAGTGGTAATTGAATCATTCTTGTAGATAAAAGGAATATAAGTTTATTAGAAGGGGCTGATGAACTCGTTGTATCCTTTGCCAAATGTTTTAATAATTAGATTACAAACTTAAAGATAAGACTAGGTAAGATCTATTCAAGGTGTTGTTGGAAATCGTGAAGGACAAGATTCGAAAACTCTATCTGGTATATTGTGTATGACAGAAGTATCTAATATTCATTATCTAATCCTACAATACAATACTACCCCCCCTTTTTTCTATTTCATGTTCGTACAGTCCATCCAAAGATTGTCTGGAAGAGATCGCTATCAGCGATAAGACCGCGATTGTAACCATAAAATTATCAATATTTGTAAAACCGTTCTGTATCAATTTTGGTATACAATAAAGTATATTCTATTCTATTCTATTCTACAATGAACCCTTTCAATAACTTAAATGATATAACTTTCCGTGTAATAAAGTCGAGCCATAACAGAAACTAAATGTTGAGTGTGTCATGTTCCTAATGTAGTGACTAATTAACTAAAAGGTTTTATATTGCCACCTGAGTTTTAACTTAGCAAAGTGTTTTCATACACTCGTTTCTGGAAAATATCATACAGTGCATGGCCTGTGAAAACTAAAAGCAAAAATAACTTTAGCACAACAATTCAATGTTAGTGTCAAAAATAAATGAAATATGGTCCAAAGTAATTATTTTTTTCTGATTATCATTTTAGTGTGCTGGTGAAAATTTTCTTCAAAATAAAAAATCGGTCAACGTTCGATAAAATTAGACCCTCTACATTGGTGCGTAACTATGTGGAAACCATTCACGTTCCATCGTAGGCGATAGAAATCCATGCTACGTACAAAATGGTACGATGCTACGCCGTAGCAGCGACAAGCTACGACGCTACGCCCTTTACTTGTACAGAAAATAGGTCAAGGGTGACTGCTGAATAGAATGTGGGTTCTGTATCACAACACAACAGTGAGGAAATTAAATTAAACTTGTTTGTTAGATTAGATTGGTTCTGACATTGTTTGGAAACAGGTTGGATCTGATGTGACAAGGGCAGATCTTCCAAGTCAATTAAGAGTTTATTAAATGAATATAATTTTGCAATATTGTTAAAAGAAATTATATTTGGTTTATGTTTCTTCGTTTTTCCCGAAATCTTATCAGTACAATAACTCGGAAGAATAATACTTTGACAAATTATTTTAATCATAACGTAAACTGTATTTTAAAATAGGTTATGAAGCATAAAAATGCTAATATTCCGCCTCGAGATATAATTCTGAATGGCATTTTTATGGTGGCGTCGTTTTAGTTATTGCTAAAAGCAATATTGCTCGGGTTGTAGACGTGAATAAATAAATACGTTTCACTGAAAACCTGTGGAGTATTCCTTTATAGTGATTTAGTTGTTATATCTAGCTTTTAAGGTAGGTTTAAGAATTTAACTAAAGAAACAGAACTCCATCTGCACACCTAACCCGCGTTCAAAAACTGTCAGTAGCATAATTTATTTATTTATTTTATTTTGATTTATTTAATTTGGCTCCTCAACAATGAGTACACTATTACATAAAAATAGGATAACATTTCAAACTTAAGTCTAAGTACCCCATCACTTAAAGAAGAGCACTATATTATGCGCCTAAACAGTTAGTGTAACATCGAAAAAACAAAAACAAAAAACAAAATCAGAACAAATTAAAACAGAATGAAAACAACAGAAATATCCAAAATATGAAGGTAGGCCAAACAGAATTAAACTTAATTACGTTAGTTATTATGCGAAGTATGATTTATGATTTTCTTTACAGTAGGCACTGATGTATGAAATAAGTCGATGAGTTTACATCGTGTCGTCATAATTGACGCTGACAGTTCTTAAATGCCATTTAGATTTAATAAAAAAAAATATTCCAAATTTAATACAGCATCTAGTAATCGAGCCCCTAAGGCGAAGTGGCGCCGTTAACAGAAGTGGTCGTAAGCTTTTTATTTGGCATTAGACACAGTAGGCACTCTCACCAATCACATATACAAATATACGTGCAAAAAAACTCCATCAAACTAAGTTTTTTAAACAAGAATTTATAAATACACTCTCGCAGTATATCAATGAGACAGCCATGCAAACGACTACATTCAAAATAACGACTATACTTCTCTGCTAAATTAAATTCCTGCCCTCACCCTTTGGCAAAATCAAGTAAAAAGGAAGGTAGAGTAATACTTATGCAAACTCAAGCCTCAAAAAACAAAGAAATAAAAGGTTTTCTTCAACAGAAGAGGCAATCAATCACTTGAAAGAAACTACCTTCTATAATATTACTTTTGGCAAAGTTTGGGGAAATTCTACAGAGGAAAAGGAGCAAAATTTGTGATTATTCCTGATTTATAGGTGTTTTCCAACTTCTTACTACTAACCCACAGGTAATATCTTCAAATTAAAGTAGGTAACACTAAAACTAATGAGCGATGTCTACTGTTACACTCACGACCCGCTGCCGGGTATTGCACGGCTGCTGGTCAATGTCGGTGGATTAAAAGCAGAACAACTGTAACTTAGTTTTTTTATGTTTTGACATTCAAAATTGCCTGTAATGCTGTAATTTAAATAAATGCTTTGAGTTTGAACAAATTTTATTCATAGAGAAGTAAACATCGTGAGGAAACCAACATGCTTGAGAGATATTTCTCAACGGCATGTGAAGCCAAGTCAGGGCCCATGGGCGGCATAAAAACTCTCGACACCAGGTTAGGCACTAACCACAGGATAAAGAAGAAAATAAGAAGAAGGAAGAATATTCACTCTTACATCTTTCACGATATCAAACCATCATATTGTGAAACCGAGGCACAGTGCGTTTAAGTGCAACTCAAAAGGCGAAACGCTGCAGACGGCAGCGGCAAAGCCGCGCAATTGCAATGAAAGACCGACACAAACTTGTTTCTATGAAACTCCAACTTGTTTCTATGAAAACAGCAACGGGGGAAACTTCGCCATTTACGAAAGCGTTTTACTATCAGACTTGTAACTTTAAGTTGTTTTTGGGAAAATTGCTTACAAACGGACTAGATTTGCTACTTTTTCTAACTCCTTTAACCTACATACACGTGCACCGACTTCCTAAAATTAATTTATAACGATTCTACTAAGTAATCCATGTAGTTCGAAAAACTAATGCAACCCTAGTATTTTCTACTTAACTTCAACGAATTTTATCAAATTCACGGAGAAGTGGAAATAGCAAGCGCGTTTGAAGACGAGTCTATTTACTCGTATGTGTGCATTGCAAATTGATTTTAAAGTCAATACTGCCTTTGTGTTCCTCCGGAAAGTATGACTGAGTCTGGAGATTTCTTGTGTGGCAAGTTCTGAATCGCGGTGTTAAGATTTTCCGTGAAAGAACGACCCTCGCCGGGTAAACTGCATCGATGTCGCTTGTTAAAAGTATTTGGTTTCATATTTGATATCTATATTGGTATATATATATATATATATATCTAAAACTGTGGTCTAAAAAATTTTAATTCTTGTTGGAAAAGTATTTGGTTCTAATTTTATAAAGCTGAAAAGTCCGTTTGTTTGTTTGGTTGAACGCGCTAATCTCAGGAACTACTGGTTCTAATTGAATCAATCTTTTAGTGTCGGATAGCTCATTTACCGAGGAAGGCTATATAACGTAACGCTGCGACCAATAGGAGCGGAGCATTAATAAAAAATGTAACGCAGACGAAGTTGCGCGGGTCAGCCAGTGTTTATGTAAAATTATAGTCTATAACTGACTATATTTTTTTAGGCTCACTTAGGTTACCTACTTTAACATATCCAAGAATTGATCCTAACAGCTTTCGCCTATGAATACTTTCGTATATTGAAATCGCTAGTCTAAATTATTCATAACTCAGTCCTTTCTACAGAAGTGACAGTACGCTCACTTAAAGGAGCCTTCAAATATTGAACAAGTTTAAAAGTCGGATAAAAATTCGCCATGAAAGCAAAAAATGTTGCGAAAAGTTTCGTAAATCTCGAGAATAAATTAAATAAATTCTGTCTTCTGCCACGAACATAGTAAAAATGAGCACAATCTATACCTAAATACTATAAAAATATATAATAATAAATATATATATGTAAACAAATAAATAAATATATGTTATATTATAAATTGAGGTGCTTGCAACAGCGGTCATTTTCTTCATGTCATCTCGTGATGACATGAAGAAAATGAAAAGAAGAAAGAAAAAAAATTAAAAAGAAAAGAAGACAAAAGAAAGAAGAAGAAAAAACTAAGAAGATATCCCGTAAGTGATAGTGAAATTTTGATATGCTTTCATCACCATAAAGATAATTTTATTCCCGAAGGTAAGGCAATAAAGAAATTTCGACGTTATGTCAAGCCCTAAAATCCTTGCGAATCTTTCTGATAGTTTACACATTTTACCGCAAAGTAACACCTTTGCATAATAAAAACTCTTCTTAATAACTTCTGGAAACATGCCAAAACCCACACCAGACCAGACACGGCCTGAAACGCAAAACTAATGTACCTATAAAACCTAACTTGGGGCGTAAGTCCTTACATTAAGAAATGGTAATGTCTCAGCACGACACCCCCGGAGTTTCCACGGAATATTTTCAGAAGTGATTCATGCAAGCCTCATCAATTTTATGACCAATATAAGCAAACTTAAGGGTGGAATACGGTTGAAGTGGATATTAAATTGGGAAATAGAGGATAATTCCCTGAAAGTTTTCCATTTTGTTTGTTGTTTCATTTGTTTTGCTTTAGATCTGAAGTTTGTTGTCCCAGGGGTGTTTGTCACACCCCACCCTGGTGAGTCTGACACACCCTCCCGCTCAGCCCAGAGCGGGAGAAGTCATTTGATGATTTCCCATCCGGAAAAAAAAAAAAAAAAAAAAAAAAAAAAGGGGTGTTTGTTTTCATAATATATTTGAGCAGCATGAGATATTGTTTTGGCGCAAAGGTGAAGTCGGGAAGCTATTCTACGCTTTAACTATTTGTGTACCTACCCTAAAAGTATAGTCTCTTTTTATTCCGTGTTGTACAAATTAAATAATTTATCTATCTATCTACCGAAAGCCCGAAACAAAGTTTATCCGATTTGTTTATCTATAATAGAACCAAGATAAGTTAAAAATATCTAAAACTTGTCATCACAAACCTTACATACAACCAAAAAGGCAAAGGTCAAGTTGATAAAATCGAATTTTATTTCAGTAAAAACATGTACGAAAATGTCACGTTACTAAAGTAAAACGTACATAGAAATAAACCCTTTACGTTACGTGGCCATATGACAAAAAAATCAACAAAAAATATACCAAAACGAATGTTTCGCCTCCAGCCACGAACAGAATTCAGGATAAAAAAAAATGGCGGTCCAGATCACAATGGAAGGCTGCTATTGTCTGTCTCGGGATGATATTTGTCACAGACGAGCCGAGATAAATGCAGCGAGACGGAATAAATGATGCCGTTTCCTTTTGCCATCATTACTGCGGGTGTATTATGTGGCTGTCTGTATTTTGTGAAGACTCAAACAGGAGATAAATTATTGAGATTGCCGCTGTAAAAATTGGCAAATAACTGTCGAATATTTCGATGTTTTGTTATAAATTAATCAATATTAGATATTACCACATAACATCACGCTTGTAATTCACGAAGTAAACCTTAAGACAAGGCGATAAAATTGTCACTTAGGGAGACTCATATCTAGTAACCAAACCAACTCATACAATTCGGTTATCCTAATTAAATCTCTGAGTTATCTGTTGCCGATATCATCAGTTGTGATTGGCAAGCCGAAATAATTCAATGATATTCAGGAAATTTCCTGGCATGGAAACGTAACGAGAGTTTTAAAATTAAAACGGACTTAGAACCGGTTGTTAAAATTTACGAGGAAGGGATTTCAAATCGTTAGGGTAGCATCGAAAACAATTTGACTGCGTCCAATTGCGAATTGTTTCGATACTGCCTTTCGCGATTTTTATTCGATTGGAGGTAAATTGAACCACCCCTATTTACCCGACTATGGCGGAGCTCAAAAGGAGGGTAATGTATTTAACTGTATGATGTAACAGAAACACTTTTCTCCATATTGTTTGGAATCAACTAATGCGAAAAAACAATAAAAGAGATTATGGCACTAACCTACTTAGCTTTGAATGGTAATGACGCACTCAATACAAACGGCAATAGACGATTTTTATTGGCGAGATTACTACGTCTATCTACTTCTCCTAAGGATAAGTTTACTTTGAGTACGCATACGTTTACGTTTACACAGTAATTACTTACTAATTTTACTATTTATTAAAAAAACTACTAGATAGTATCGAAAAAATCCGAAAGACATCATTTTAACCCTTTGACCGCCACGTCTACAACGAAAATCTGTGTTCTCTACGCCAAGCGACAGCGAAATAGTCTATTTTCGACGTGCCATGCCGTCGCAGGCGTCGAGAGCACGTTTTAATTTGACGTCCATAGACGTCCGTGGCGGTCAAAGGGTTAATAATGAAACCGACCAACAAAGGACTCAAGTTTTGCATCTGACCGATGATTTGACGAAAAAAAAACATCACTTAAAAGTAGGTAACTTCTACTGAAATGGATTATATTGCTTAACCTGTAAAACATCCGAAAATCGACGTATCGTGTTTCATTTCGTGTTAAAAATGCATCCATTTTATTATTACCCTAGAGCAAAATTACCAGAGCTCCATACAGCGAACATTTACTTCGGTTCATAAAATATTTCCACGAATATAGTAGCGAAAATATTCAACGTTTTCGAGTTTGTCATCGCCACAGAGGGGAATATTGCAGTACGAAGCCACGCAGACCGTTTTCTTTGCACTTGAAATATATTGAAATATCAAAGCGGAGCTTTTATCAATATTGCGTCAGGAGCTTCTACAGTGAAAAACAGTAAAGATATTAAAAAAAGGTAATATGCACCTAGGTATTCGAGCAACAAACGAAAGAAGGCGGAGGATCTACTGCATCTGCTGAAGATAACAGCGCTGATACCTTAAAAACTAACCAAGATGGCTAACATGCTGTGAAATTGAGCAACTAAACATTCAGTATGAGCCTATCACAAAAATTAGATAGGCGACCTCTCACGTTGTAGATAGTTATTACAAAAAGGCTCTTCTGATTGAGATTTGTAAATTAGAGCGCATTCATGTTGGTACTTACTTTCAGAGTTTTATCCACGAAAATTCAAGCACTTACATTTAGTCAATGAAGAACGGATAAACTTGCGCCAATAATCACATTCTCTACGCTCGACTCCGCACACTATAGCTACTATAAAAGCTTTTAACTGCATGTTGACGCCGCGTAATCTAATCTCTTCCTCGTGTATCTATCGGTATCAGAAAATGTATAACATTATACAGGCAATATGAAGTGTTTATTGGCGATTATTCTGGCGATAATAAAGGTATCCCACAATGTGGAACAATAACCTGAAGGAAAATGGCCGCAGGATAGAAAAGCACAGAACCGGTCGATGTGGCGAGCCTTTGGGGGGCCCGAGTCCAGCTCGTGAAACAAGGACTACTTTAATCCAAAATTGGGGTAAAACATTATGTTATGACCGTTTGTGACCTTAAATGAGCGTTTAGAAAACTATAATAATTACTTGCAATTATAGTAAGTGGCTCTGGCTACTGGCGAAATCGGTTGTCATGGCCAGATGTGTTTGCTCGATTAATGTTTTCCGAACCTAAAATGTCAAGCCAACCTGCTGGATAATTGTGTGCAGCATACAAACAACAGAAATGCTTTTCGATTTGGCAGTTTACAAACATTTTTTGCGTTATTTTCTTGACCAGACGAAATTTTCAAACCACCATTAAATCAATAGATTTTGAAAATCCTTCGAAAAGTGATTGAATGCGTGTTATGCAATTGGTACAGATTCCAATACAAACTCTGACATATGAACTAAATGTTAGACTCAAAATCAAGAGGTACACATGACACAGCCACCACAGCAAAAGCTTAAAGCCAGTAGTTCATTAAGTCATCAACTCATCAGCTTATTTATACTCCAGTAGCTCAAAAAGAAAGTTTCAGTAAAACAATTTCACGATACGGTGCATGGTTATTAAGCTAGCAGATCCGACAGTGGAGCAGTGAGCTAAGCTAAGCTGCCTTCACAAAGCCGAGCTGGCCGTAAAGCCTTCAGCAAAAGGCGCCTTGACGGATACTAAAGGTACAAAAAGATCACGTATATTTTTGCAATTTACTGCGACTTTAAACTTTGAATATGATACTAGAATTACACGGTTATTATGAAGGTAGCTAAGGTTCGCATGATGATGAATAGCTGAAGTTTGCACTGGCAAAGATTTGCCAATATTCAACAGTTCATTTATACGCTTCAAATCGGAACAAAAAAACTGCAATGTATGCTCAAATACGAATGAATTCTTCTCCATTCAGAAAATTCCATGGATGTTCGAAAAGTTATCGCTGCCATTTGCAAAGAATAAAACCATAATAAGCTAGGCGACGACTACTGCCCAAGTAAAGCCAACCAAAAAACCGATTGAGGGAAATGAAATAAAAGAGTAGAAGGTATAAATCTTTGTCATCAGCCGGCCCTAATTACATTTTATTCCAAAAATAGTGTGACTATAAATCCAGGTGTTATCAAAGCTGCTGACTTCCCTTTGTCCTTCGAGACCTTCAAACAGTGTAATATTACGAATGCCTTCCATTTCACCCGATTAATTTGGTCCAACCCTCGAGTTTCAAAGGTCTAATGTTTCCCAAAGGACATCCAAGCTCTGATTTATTAGCGAAATGTCGTTATAGACCGGGGCTACTTCGTTTGGTATCTAGCTGATATTATTTTCATAGGTTTTTAGGAGAACGATTTAATTAAGACCCACGACCTACCTACACGGAGATGGGGTCGTAAACACTTAGCCATAACGAATTCCGGCAGGCAGTTTACTAAGAGAAATGTTTTCCATTACCACTAGTCTCCAAACGTGGATCATCGATAAGTACCAAAAAATCAAAGAGAAATGACATGGAACAACTCGCACGGGGGGAGTGCCTTTTCCTCTCACAGGGAACCCGGTGCCCCAATGTTGTAGGCTAGCTGAATATGCTTTATGCTTAATTTAGTCTATCTTTTTTCACGACATGCCGCAGCTCTGGTTTCCAGAAAGCCTCCAGCAAAATGCAATAGCGTATCTACAGTGTACTGGAATCGCAGATCAACACTACGATGAAAACTTGATTACTGTTTCCACAGCACGATTTCAATTAGTGTCTCCCTACCGAGAATTTTAAAAGAACTGCACGTTACGCGGAAATAATAGAAACAAGATTAAGTAAAAAAGAAGAGTCAACAACAAATCAGCATTGGGAACCTATTTTTATTTTACTTGTTTTATTTCTTTATTTTCTCTGTAGATATCATGTTGTTTTAAGCACCAAACGGCACGATGAACTCCCATCTTTATAGTCCTCAAAGAAACCACGTACAACATAAAACGTACACTATAAAATTCACAGACCCTCAAGTACCTACGGTTCTCATCGAGTCCTACGAATCGTTATAAGCAGTACATGAAATGACAATTTAATCTCGGCAAGCCATCCCTTTTACGACGAAAATCGGTAATCGAATTGGGTGGGGGAAAACGATTTTGTTCCGAATATTATATCGAATCGAATAAGGTTTTGCTGTTAAACCGATTGATGTATCGATATGAGTTTCAGGGATAACGGAACGGTGAGAATAATGAAATTGGCACGGGAATGCCGACCGGAATTTTAAAAATGATTTTTTTTGGCGTTGTCGGATTGGATAAAAAAAATCGAATGGATCTAGTCGTAGGTCAGAATGAAAGGAGAAACAAATCAATTATTATTTAATTTAACAAAAGGGTCGGATCCTTTTGTTAAAATTAATATATTTCCAATGCCTGTAATTCCATGGCTCCTAGAATTGCTAACGGATTGCTTTGACGACTATCTCATTCCACTAATTGTAATTACGACCTGTTATAAAATAATATCGTTAAATAGGTGGTTAATAAGTGATGTGATGAGGGATGGGCAGCGAACATCGATCAATAAATGACGTATCGCCCTATGTAAACCCATTAGTAGCAGGCTGTCATAGAACTGATTGTGTGTTGCTAACGAACATAAAATAACTACATAGTTGGATATATGTCAGAATAAAGAAAACAGCCTTCATCATAAATTACAAAAGATTGAAAGAAAAAACAATCAATTTCTATATTAAGGGCCGCTCGAATCGAAAATAACTCAATAGATACATTTAGCGCTCAATAGATACATTAAAACATCGTTTTGCCTTTGTCAACTCCAAACTATTGACAGAAATAGAACCATGACTTCAAATCGTTTATCTGTAAATGATTTAGTGATTAATGGTGCAAGCGTATTTAAGTATGATTCTTCTTGGTCAGAATATTCTAGATTATTTCCCGACTGTTGTAGCGTCCGTGCTGTGTAGCCCTTAGTGATTCCAGATCTGGACTTTCCGGATATTCGTGCTGTCCGGGCATTCGTAAACATTCCATGGTTATAATCTAGTTTTCGAGGTGACTCAATAGCGAGAATATAGACCCCAAAGCTCAGAGATACAGGGGTGAGTAAGCTTGCGACGAAACCGCACATTGCAAGGTCATTTAAAAAAATGTTATTCAACATTTAGTACGGGTAGTTGTTCTACTAATATCAACTACTCAAGGTGCCTCTTTATCCACAAGACTAGACGAAATAAGAAGTGTCGTCGAGTAATCTAACCTAGTTTTTCAATGCGGCTACTAATACCAAACCCACCAAATTAACTTTACGAATTGAATGTATTAGAATGTCTGCAGTGACTTGAAAACACGCTACGTATGTATCCGAAAACTAGTTAACGCATATAATATGGTTAAAACTTCAAATGCAGTGTTTTTGATGCAAGCCCATTAATATTCAATCCGTAGAAATAACTAGAAACAAAATAAAGTTACCGTTACATTTAAATTATCGAGATAGGTCTATAGATTTACTGTCTGACATTGAATGCAATCCGGCGTGACAGCCAATCGATGCAGGTTAGCGCGCAGTACATCTCATCAGCTAATATCATAGCAAAACATCTGACAGATATAAGTAAGTATGCATATAACATCAATAAAAGGTAACAATTATGTAACCACAGACCACTCACGATCAAACCGGTGTCTAGGTCATGTGTGGGCGAAGTGTGCACGGATCGCGGGCGCTATGCAGACGTGTGCGCGCGGCAAACGCTGCGGCGCAACTGGCAATTGTGAGCCGGGCGAGATTGGGTGGCGTCCCCCTCCCGCGCCCCACGCGTGTCCCGCGCCGCCGCAAAGGTATGTTGGCGCACAAGTGGGACCTCGGACACTGTTGCGGCTACCCAAATGTTTGCATGTTTCCTTTGCTACGTATAAGTAGACTTGAAATGAAAACATCGCAACAGAGAGACAAATGTTGACGTTTGAAGCGACATTCATACTAGAGAGCTTTTTTAATTTACTTTTTGTTTAGTTAAATAAATATGTTAACAAAGTATTCGCAAGGGTAATGTTTTAATGGCGCATACCAAAAGGGTTGAAAATGTTGTTGTATCCAACTATTGTAAACATCTGTGGTGCATAAACCAAAGAACGGTAATTTTTTTATCGCCCTCCACGGAAAAAAACATGTCTGTTATTCGGGTAGGCGTGAATTGAAAGCCAAGATTTCGTAACAAACTACCCTCCCTTCGGAAGTTATTGAACATCAATCGGGAATGTTCAGCAAAAATGTTTCATTTTGCTTTCAAAGGAAAAAACGAAGCATAAAATGATAAATTACCCTCATTTTTTCATCCGTGGCCGTAGAAGAAATACAAATAACAATCTCGTCTCGTAAATAATGCTTGGTTCGTAAGTATTATGACGTATATTTGAAGAGTGACATTGGCAAATAAGCCTCGACTTGGAAATAAGATCATTCCGTCTCTTATTGAATGTCGCAAGAGATGGAAGAAAAGAATATGTATAAGTAATTATATGGGTAGCCACATTCGCCACAGAAGTATATTAATACCGTTAACGCTGAAATTAAAATCTGTACCTAAACCCGCTAGTACCTATCTTTGAGTTTCCTTGTCACGCTTCAACGGCTGAACGGATTTTGCTAAAAGGCGCACAGGTAGACCTTGTGTAGTAAGTACGTATCCGTGGCATAATTCCCGACCCCAAATCACAAGAATACTAAACCAATTTCGAGTCAAATCGAGCGATTAAAAACATAACATACCATCACGCCTGTAATCCCCGAAGGGTTAGGCAGAGGTGTAGTCTAATCGTACACCCACATTTCGCCAGTTATGTTTAAGTCCCATGTAAAAGGGGGCGAGTCTATTACCATCAACCAGACACAAATCCAGAGTCCGTGGTTGCTGAGAAATTCCTGAATGAAAACCCAATAATACTTTGCCCAACCCGGGAATCGAAGGACCACACGCTCAGCAGTCGCGCTTGCGACCAGTCGAGCTATTAATTAATTACCTAAACGTATCTAAGTAAGACGTTAACGTCAAGTACAATTTTGCAAACTCACACCTGCTTACTAGATTGCAAACTGATCTCACTAGTGGCTGTAAAATTTTACGACCTAAGCCACTCGTCCATCTGTAAAACTTACGTCGTAAATACAGTCACTACATTCCCCTTTGCGATAGATGGCCTAAACTACGGAGTGATTACTTCGTCGAAAAAGGAAAGGTAAAAGAAAAGGCAGGTTATTCACGCCGTGACAGATCTGTCACGGCGTGAATAACCTTGGCCTTTGATGGTAACCCCTAGACAGTAGGTAGCAACCTACACTCGGAAGGCAACGTAACATCCTACACTTTGTAGATGTTACCTTAATACGAAGTAATCACTCAGAAGTCTGAGGAGCCTTTAATGCCAGATACGTTGTGATTACCGGGTGATCCTGTATGTGGACGTGTAGAGAAGATTGAGCGGATATTCCCGTTACGTAATTAACCTTTGAACGCCAGAGCATAAACGCACGCGCGTGCCCTCCACGCCAAGCCACAATTTCACCGAATACATAAAAAAATACCTACAAAAAGAATAGGGATTTTAAAACTTTATCGAAAAACAGTAACTAAAGAGACAAGACAAGAGCTTAAATATTTAAGGTATAAAAATAAATAAAAAACACAAAAGTAATGATTTATTTGTTTATTTAGTGCTATAGTGCATCGCATTTTTTGTCACATATTTGTGTCGTTGGCACAGATATAATAAATACAGGAGATATGATTTGTAAACAAATGTATTCGAGTTCAGATGTCGCCGTGTTCTCCCCACTTAATTCACTAACACAAAAGCAAAAACTATAAGAACGGCACACGAGCTCATATTTCTCCCGCACACAAAGAAACTTACAGCAACACTAATAAACTCACTAATAGAACACAGGCATACATGGGGCGGGGCTTCTACCTATAGCTACGGACTCAGAATAAACACACATCGCAACTAGTGATGTGAAGAGGTAATCGTAGAAAAAATAGTATCGATGAAATTCAGTTACCTTTAATCTGCCCTTTTTATATATAAAAATATAGTACTATTTTTGCACCTGAATTCGAGGTGGCTCAAAGTGAGACGAACATATCGTGTTATTTTTTGTGGGAAACCAGTTTGGACCTTTTCCTGTCGCATTTATCCACTTTTCTTTTATTTTTGGATACTTCGGATAGCTAAAATGTTAAAATAAGTACCTCACATTAGTAAACAACAGCTATAAAGTTCCATGTAACAAAAATAGTCTAATTTTTTACCCTTTTGTAATCATTCGTACTAAGGGATCGTATAAAATATCGACAACCACAAAAGTGACATCACCTCTCTAATTATCTACCTAAAACACACCCGCTTCACGAAACTATCGTGTGAGTGAGAGTATCAGTAAAACACTTATCCATTGCACTATTAGACCAGCCGATTCATTGATCGATGTGTATTAAGCAAACAATGGTTGTTGTTCCTAATGAAAATAATTGCTTTTGGTACTTTATCGTGTTTCTAGTATCACGAAGTAATGTTTTAATGAATTTAATAAGAAAAACAATCATATTTTAGTACTAACGTGTGAAATGAGATGCCATCTTTCGTATAATTCACAATAGAGGTGTTATTTTTGCAAACAACCACTGTACAACGCGGCATTTTGTAAAAAATCACAAGCAGTGAAGACGTCGCAAGTTGACATTCGACTAATGGCCGAAACTGGCAACAAGTCTCTTTGCGGCTAGATGCGTTCGCAAGCGCCACGCCTCCTTGCCATATCTCCTGTATTTATTATATCTGTGGTCGTTGGCGTACAGGGAGCGCGCTTGCTTGTCACGTATATGCGACAATGCAGGCGTTCAAAAGGTTAAATACCTCTCACGATGTCATACAATCACAATCATGCGTATATAGTATAAACAGTAACTATCTAAGAAAAGGAGCTCGTGGCTAAATAATATCCGCTCAAATCAATCTTCAGGTTAAGCCGCGCTTGCTTAGGTTGGTCTGTGCCTCGGAAAGCAAGTTAAACCGTTGGTCCTTGCTGTCTTTGTGGATCTTTGACAGTCGTTACAGGTAGTCAGTGCCCCGAAATGCTGATAACCAGTCTTTCCAAGGGATATCGTATTACCCCCTACTAACTGGTTTGTGATGTCAGATAGGCAATCACTCCATTTAAAATACTGGTATTCAGCTGCATCCGGTTAGACTGGAAGCCGAACTTAACTCAATTATGTTAGATTTGGCTTCCAGTCCAGTTCCAGTCCTTCCGGAACAGGCTAGGCAGATGATGATGAACGGATTTGGATGATATATGGCACACGGATTTTTTATAACCTGGATTAACACATAGGATACTTTTTATCTTGGTGGTACGATCGCGTGGGACGATAACCGAACCCCAAACGGGCGAAGCCGCAGGCATAAGCTCGCCTTAGTTAAGCATAGGTATTTTGTCTCTCTATCCTTTCTGCCACTCTCTTAATTATACAAAGCCACGTACATAATCCAGCAAAAGTCATACACGACACGCCTGCTTCCTTTCCAGGTCATGCTAAGACGAGCATCCCGGGAGTGGACCAGGTCAAGAACTCGAGATAGCAAGCCTGGATAAACACGACTGGATGTATTATTTACGCTAAATCTTGTGGGAGGAACAGCGGTCTAAGTGTGAAACCTTGATGGGTTATGTGTAGAAGAGTTTGATGTTGCATTTATGAGATGAGGCGAGAGTTAATGACGTCATCTGCGGCTGTTAGTACTTAGTTATAGGGACTCATTTTAGAGGATATGACTAAGGTTCAGTAAGAACAGTCTGTTGTGAATTGGGTGGGTACAATGTGGCAAAGATTATTTGTAGATTTGCCATGTTGGCGAAATTTTCTGTATTTAGATTTAGTTAACTCAAAAAAATATGTTCCTACCTTTTAGTATCATAACAGAGTAAAGAGACTATGTGGCGTACGTTCTTAAATCACCTAAAATAAAAAACATGGTAAAGAATAAAAAACAATAAAAATCAAACGAACAAATAATACAAAATAATACATTTATTGTTAAAAAATTAAATACAGGTCAAATATTGAGCTTAAAATAATATAAACTAAAATATTCTATCACAATTTATTTGCACTTTACACCAATCGTGTCAGGTACTATTTAAATACAAAATAAAACATAATAATAAATACATTTTGTTTGACTTTAATAATTAATTATTAAAATTAAATATGGCTTGTTTTTTGGTAATAGGATATGCGTGTTTGGGTAGTTTAAGAGGTTGATCAATTCAAAAAGTGAGATTAACCATAAAAGTGAGATAAAGTGAGATTAGATTAGCGGGAAATAGTCCCCTACGACTTTTGGTAATATATTTTCGTTTACGGAATGATTACAAAAACATTATCACATAACATAAGCACTATAACTGTTTATAAGCCATAGTCGCGTTGTACCAAAGTCTATATGGGTCATGGAATTTTTGAAAATACATATTAATGCACGATATAAAACAATGCATGATTCTAGACCCCAGCAGTGAATATTTTCGACAGTTATTAGAAAATAAATCTACACTCGCTGGTCATGTGTAACATTTATCAGTTTCCTTACACGGTGTACATAATAAAACTATTGTTAATTTTCTAAGTTTTGCTCCACACTGACGTGCATCGTTTGAGTCTACTATTTAGTGCGCTATTTTTGTTGCATTTTGTGCAATTTGTCCATATTGTGCAAAACTATGTATGGCTAAGCACGGCTAACTAGCCGTGGTAATAACTGAGCATCCATACTGACCAGTAACAATGCTCTAAAGGGACCACTGAGAACTGAAACAAAAAGAAACAAATAAAATAAAAAAAAAATAAAGAAAATATTTTTTTAGCTACATAAAAAGTTATAGTTTTAAAAAAGGTTTTATAAAAAGTTTAGGGTGAGTAAGAACATATCGATCATATTTAGCACCAGAATGTGGCGATAAATCCCTTAAACTCTAAGATTGATTATGGGATTCTATCGAGGAGGGGTTAAATAAGCCTTGATACAAAGACCGCCATCTTTATCCTAACACTTAACCGTCATACCAGAAAAACATAAAAAAATTAAAATTCCGAATTTTCGGCGTATGCGCAATGCCTACCGTGAGCAAGATTAGTTTCTGTAACCTCATGTAATTCTAGGTTAAGCTCGCCTTTGGACATAAACTGTATTTATAATATTGAAATAACGTCAAAAGAATAAAATAAATAATATTATGCTTTTTAGATGCTTTATGATTATTATTCTTCAATATTATTGTAACCACCTTATTGTAAATACCTACATTCTGAGCAAATAAATGAATATTCTATTCTATAATAAGAAGTTTCAGCATCAGGACGTTCATGCAATGGCGTGAACATTTCTGACTGAAAAATAAACTGGGTGCGTCGCCAAAACGAAATCAGGGCCACCTAGGCCTGTTTGCATGTGCTTCGCAATGTCAATACTTCACTTCAAACGTCCGGTGTCTGACACCTTTTTCCGGCAGTCGAAATGAAACTCATGCTATATTTTAAATTGACTTGCCACTACCATTTCCTGTTTCTTTAAACGGGACGGTAAATCAAATAATGTGATGGAATCGTGTCGTGGCAAATTATCATTACTAGGAAAGTTATTTTTTTTTTCATTGTAATGGTTGGTATAGCAATTACTGGCTGAATACATTATTCTTCTTGGTAAAGTAATAAATGGCTGAAAAGGGGAATTTTTTTAGTAGAGGATTTTTTCGCATTTCACGGGTCCTATATTTTCGATAGGATGGTGTAACTATCATATAATCTTTTCTAAACTAACTAAAGTTAAGTAAATCTATTGGCAGCTGTCAATCTTTAATAATATATATATATACGAGTCGAAATGAGAACCTCCTCCTTTTTTTTCGCCAGTAAAAGTGAGTGGTGATTTGACAGAAGCTGTCATGACATTTGACAGCTGTCAAATCGCCAATCATAAAAGGTAAATAAGATTAAATCGAGTAACCTTTGAAAATTGAGGGTTAATCCAGTTTCTCCCAACGACCTTTTAACATTGCTTAAGGGACTAATCCAGTTGGGTTAGGTAAACTTGAACTTACCTACTTATTTCTTCGTAATATTTTTGTCAAACACGCTGAAACTCTTGGGACGCGTCGGAAACCCTTATTTAAAAGTATTCGTGTAACAAAAATATTGAGTTCTTTTTTGTGATCGCCTTGGAATTTTATATTAATTTAATAAAGTTGATTAGTAAAACTTTTAACTGTGCCTTGAGGATCCTGAAGTAAAGGATTCTAACTTGCCATTTCATTTAAATCAGTGATTCCCAAAGTGATCCAGGTGGACCCCCAGGGGTCCACGTTGGCGTGAAAAAAAAAACAAGTTGTAAGTAGGGGTCCACGAAAATTGATCTTGTTTCGATAGTGAAAAATAAAAATGTTGCTTTACCTATCAATGTAGGCAGATAATAAAAGAAACTACTCAAAAAAAAACGAAATAGGTTGTATTACGGTGAAAAATGGTCGTATTGAGATTGCAATTTTCAGATTTTTTTGCCAAAAATTTATAGGAGCCAGTTCTCATGCTCCTAACATAATTCAAATTTCCATCGTTAGATCTAATCTTCACATTTATTCCCGAGTTTTGGAAATTTGGTAGAAATGTAGCAGCAGGGGTTCCACCAAACCCAGGAAATTTTGAAAGTGGTCTACGAAAAAAAAAGTTTGGGAACTTCTGATCTAAATGTATAATGTGGACATTCACAGAACTAGTAGCTCCCAACAGTCCCAGCTGTTGATGTTAGAGCTTGTACCAAATACCGTGCTTAAGTACGAATATAAATATGTATAATTCCTGTGTGGAACAAATTGATCACATACCTCGTGTCTCTATCTTGAGGAACCAACGGTTCTTGAATTTGCTGAGAAAAATGTTTCTATCGTAACAAGTCAAACAACCGCTGGACGGTCACCAAGAAGTGAGACATCAGACGTTAACCCTTAACCTAAGGGTTTCTGGGCCCAAAGAACCTTGTATTAATACTGTATTCAGGAGAACCTACACCTCTGGATCACTTACCTACAATTATTACGTCTGGCATACCTCGGATGAGCAGATTTGCGATAAGGCCATGGAACTCTAATGCAAAAGACATAAGGTTGGAAGTGCTGTGTCCTACATACCTCGGATGAGCAGACTTGCGATAAGGCCGCGCGTTCCGGTACACATGTCCGCCCTGAGAGACGAGCGTGCCGCGCGAGCTAGCCGCGCTCACGGCCGTGTGGAGCGACACAGGTGAGCCGGACGAACCGGATAGACGCCGGATGTAACGTTCATCTTGTTCCTCGTTTGTAGGGGTTTTATCACCTGGAGAGTTTGTGGTATAATTTTATGTCTAAAGAGTTTAAGTAACGTTGGGGCAGGTCCATTCTGTCCTGCCTATGTAGGCAATTAACTTTGTATAATTTAATTCATCACCAAAACGGTGAAGGAAAACACATTCGTAAGAAAGCCAGCATGTTTTAGAACCGACATCTACCAACCAGCATTGGTATTGGCTAAAGCAATGGGGGCCCAGCAATGGGTACATTTATTTTTTGTTCTGGACCTTACCTGGGAACCTTCTAGTTACAAAGAGGTACTGAGATATTGAAAGTAAAACACATACAAAATACAAGTTTTTAATGTTTACTTTACTTATTTAATGCGGCCATCAGCGCAATGATTTGAAGAACTTGATTTTTCACACCAAAAAAAAAGGCGTTTCCCAGCAATATTTTTGCGAAGTGTTACTTAGTTTGATGGACAGAATGCTTGGTTGACGTCTTCGTGAAGGGTCCGTTTAAACCCTGTTTAGAATTGTTTAAGGTTTTTAGCTAAAGAAGGGATCAGAAAGGGACCTTTCAGGGGCAGAGTTTAAAAAATATCAAAGCATAGTAAGTTAATATTACCATCAAGGCTGCCTATAGGAGTTCGTCTCGTCAGGTCGGGACTGCTGCCCCAAGGACTCAAGGCGCCCAGCGGACTAGAGAGACCAGCCGTCACCAATGTGTCATCCTCATCTTCAGACTCTAGGGGATAAAAAGAATGATGACAATATTGTATCAACAAACATTATTAATTAAATTAATTTAAGAAATTAATTAATTTTTATAACTTTTGCAAATTAATTGATATAATCTATTTGGTACGGTCGGCCAAGAAAGTGGTGTACCAGTTTTGATTTAGTTTCCCGGTCATCGAAAATTACAACAAGGTTCGTTATAAAAAGATATTACTGAAAGAGACAACATTATCATGACGTAAACCTATGTATTTAGTATTCATACGTCATATGTCACATATAAGTACATGACATTTTAACCTTTAGTATAAATGAAAAGGACATTAGTTTCTACAAAGCAATTGAAATGTTTCCAAACAAAAGTAATAAAAACTATTTAGACAACCGAATTCCATTTGAAAAAGAAAACTGACAATTGACATTTTGTCAAATATATGCAAAAAATCGTTATATTTTCCGTGTTATTTTTCAATCAACTGCATATAAAATCATCTCAATGCCTGCCAACTTGACCATTGCCGAAAGAGCACAAATAATTGCCCAATTTAATTAGGGAAGCAGTATCAGTGCGATATCCCGGAATTTGAATATATCGAGGCGTTCTGTCCGCTTTTGGATTCGTCGTGAAGGAGAGGAGGGAAGTTTGTTGGATCACAGAAGAAGTGGTCGCCGGCCTGCACTCTCCAATAACGATAGAGAATTCATGAGACGGGAATATGAAATCAATGGTTTTAAGCCCACAATACATTTTGCGGAGATGTTCGATGTGAGTGCCCAAACAATAAGGAATCATCTACATTACATGGGGTTGCACCACAGGCATTACGCCAAGAAAATATATTTGACGGATGCTCACAGACTTGCTCGTCTGAACTTCGCCAGAGAGCACTTAGAGTTTGATTGGTCTAATACAGTGTTTTGTGATGAAAAAACGTTTAAATCCAGTCAGCATGGACGTCTTCACCTTTGGCGATATAATTCAACACGGTATAAAGATGATCATGTAATCCCAAATAGAGAATCAGGTCGAATTTCCGTAAATATTTGGGGCTGGATGAGTACGGATGGTGTAGGAGAATTGTGTTCTCTACCTCCTCGAGCGACGGCTGTAAATTATATCGACGTGCTTCAGAATGCAATGCTACCGACAGTCCGTAATGTTTACCCGGAGAACGAAGTGCCACAATTTGATTTTGTTCAAGATAATTGTTCAATTCATAATGCGAGGATCGTAAGAGCCTGGTTTCGTTCACACACTGACGTAAGGGTAATTCAGTGGCCCTCAAGATCGCCGGACCTCAACCCGATAGAAAATCTTTGGGGCCTTATGGTCCAACGATGGTCGCATCAAAATGAAAGAACCAAACAAGCTCTTATTAGTCACTGTAATTATATCTGGGAGGAAATGCGGGGAACCGATATTTGCTCACGGCTTGTTGGTTCAATGAGGTCTCGTCTTTTAGAGGTTATAGAGGCCAACGGCGGTTACACCCGTTTCTAATTTTTAAAAATTTTCAATATCTTCTAAATATTACTATATATGCTATGTTTTTGTTTGTTATAAGTATTTTAAAATTGATTGTAGAAATTTAATAAAAGGATAAATCTATTTTTAGCTTGTTTTTTATTGATATTGTAATTACAAGTTTACAGAAATTGTAGGTTTGTGGACTCGCCTTGTGCCTTTACAATTTTATGTAACTTGTTGATTACAATTCTGAATTTGTAGATACAATTTTGTCATCAAAATCTACAGCCCCCCGCCGTTGATTTTACGACGTCATTGGTTCCATCAAGTTCAAACTAAGAACAGCTGTCACGTTACAAACAGTAATAGTCGTTATCAATAATCAGATAAAGACAGCAATAGAAGTTGTCAGATCGATCTGCAAGCGAAACTAATCTTTATCACCTATGAATCTGCAAGCGATATTCAACCTTAGGGTGGTACACCACTTTCTTGGCCGACTGTACAGGTTTCTAATTTTTAATATTGTTTTAATTATTTGTCATTTTATTTTTGCATTTCATTGCTTATTGCCAACTGTAATGGATCATTATTAGTACCCCATATTTGTACGCTTCACGGTAAAACATAGAGAAGCTAATTATATTTTAACATCTCACACTCCGTGTAACTAAGCTATGTTTACAAATAAAGTTTCTTATTCTTAAATAAAAAATAAATCATCATCACCGTCACCATCTGCCTAGCCTTTTTCCCCCAAGTACGTTGGGGTCGGCTTCCAGTCTCACCGGATACAGCGGAATACCAGTATTTTACATGGAGCGACTGCCTATCTGACCTCAACAACCCAGTTAGTGCTGGGTAATACAATACCCCTTGGTAAAACTGGTGGTGGACCACTGACTACCAATAATGACTTTCAAATATCTACAAATGGCAGCCAGGACCAACGGCTTAACGTGCTTTCCTGGGTGGTCACCCATCCATGGACCAACGTAGGTAATCACAGCTTCACCTAAAGATTGACCCGAGCGGCTGTTATTATTTAGCCACGAGCGCCTCCAAGTGACAATATTGTATCAACAAACACTATTAAATAAAAATAAACATTGTACAAAAAACTTTTATTGAATCCTACCTTCGAAAACGTCAAAAAAGTTTTCCTTTGAATCATTCAATGTTGATGACGACTTTGACTTTTTCTTTCTTTTGCTCTGAAACAAAACGTGTAATATTGTACTTCTATAATATTATTTGTATTTGTATTTCTAGATAATTGTTTGAAAACCAATTTTTTTGTTGTTTTTCGAATTGTAGACTTAATAACCATGTACCTTAAGTTCAAAACACATACCTTAGTAAGTTCTTCTGCAACTGACATCTCTAGCGCGTGATGCGTCCTTGCCAAAGCTGCCAATGCCTCTTCTAACACACGGTTACGTTCTATCTGTTAAAAATATTTTTTTTTTATTAAATAAGATACCGCGTCAAAAAAAAAATCTGTTTTGTTTGAAAATTAAATTTAAGGTGACAGGGTAGCCCGCAAAATTAAATCTTACGTTTCCGTACGGGATGTGTGAGCTAATTTTATGTTAACACATTTTCACCTAAGTACGGTGAGGGTACATCTATTGATTTAAATCTGTGGTCAGTTGAGTGTATAAGGTGGCAGTTACCTCTCTATTAAGCTTGGCGGTGTCGGAGTCCCGCGCCTGCGCCACGAGCGCGGCGCAGTGCCGCAGCGCTGACAGCGCCTCCGAGCCCGTGCCGCATGCGTGCTGGAAGCGCTGGAGGATACACAATACACTATAACTTAACATCACGCATGTAGTCCCCGAAGGGTTAGGCAGAGGTGTATAACGCACCCACAATTCGCCAGTCATATTTAAGTCCCATGTAATAGGGCATAAATCCAGACTCCGTGAATGCTCGACCCGAAAATCGAACCTTCATTCCCAGCAGTCGCGACTACAATTCAATTTTTATTATTATTATTACGTTTTATTAAGAAAAGGCCTGCCAAGTAGTTTTCAAGACGGACGACAGGGAAATTGAAGTAGCAATCGTGTAATTTCCAATCACTATCTACCAATCTCATCAACGGAGACCACGGTGAAGCGTTAAACGTTTCGTAAAAAAACTTTAGTAACTTTACAAGAAAATCAATTTTAAGAACGTTACGATAGAGTGAACATTTGTTTAACTGAAATAATAATACAAATAAGAAGACGCGAAAAGCCACGTGACTTTATAGTCACACCAATGTAAACCTTATGAAAAAGTTACTAAAACCGATTTCCGTTTAACTTGCACTGCAGCACATTATGGAGATCTTGTTCATACCATATACGCAGAATGATGCAGCGAATTCCCAACATTGACGCTTTTATCCAAAGCTGCGACGATGGCGGCGCACTCGCGTAGCTGCGTGTCTAGCAGAGCGAGACTGTTTGTCGCTGCTGTTAGAGCGTCTTGCATTGACCCTACAACAATTAAAAGGTTTCATTATAAATCTTGAGGCGCATACAAGGTGTAAACGGACCGTTCACGAATCCGCTAACCAAGCATTCTGTACATCAAACTAAGTAACCCTGCACAAAAATTATTGCTGGGAAACGACTTTTTTTTTTTTGGGGGTCAAAAATCACGTTTTACGGTAAAACTCAATGGAACGCACTTAAAACATTGTGCTGGTGAATGCATTTAATAGTAAACGGCTCATGGAGGTATTTAAAGTAAAGTTAAAACCTTAAGAAATTGTATTAAAACAAAAACTTGTGAAAAAGTTGGTACTTTGACCTCCAATATCTGCATAACTTGAAAATTCCCAGATATGGTCCAGAAAAAAAAATCTGTGAAGGGGATAACATATGCCCTTTCGCCTTCGTTAAGGGTCTATTTACACCCTTTATACATCTTGAGCCTTGGCGTAATTACATTTTTGGTGGTGTAGAGTCATGCAACTAAGGCAGAAGACCTTGCCTGAAAAACACCCCGAAATTGTTTATTCACACTTGGTCGCTAGTTTGAATTTTCGCAGGCATTTAAATGGAGTCAGTGATTTATTTAAATATTTTTTAATTCTGGCTAGAATTGTGCCTTTACCAGACAGACATAAAGGGTGAATGATATTTACAAAATATAAGTTCTTACCTAACGGTTTGCATTCATCTTCCAAGTCCTCGGTGGCCTCCCTCGCAGAATCCGGCGAGGCGCCCGCCCACAGATAGTGACCGGAGTACGCTATGTGCTCGTTCATTGCTGTTACCCATTGCTGGAACAAAATAGAAGATATCAATCTCTCATTGGTAGCCATATTATTAGCAGTGACTATTGACTGCTCTGATAATAATGGGTTTAAAACTACCCAAAGCCGGCGCTTGTTTTCCCCGTCATTGAGATATTTTTTTAGGGTTCCGTACCTCGAAAGGAAAAAACGGAACCCTTATAGGATCACTTTGTTGTTCGCCCGTCCGTTTGTCTGTCTGTCTGTCAAGATCCTTTTTCTCAGGAACGCGTGGAGGTATCAAGCTGGAATTTATATCAAATACTCAGGACTACTGTCCCTTGAAGCTGTGAAAAAATCAAACTAAGCCAACGCAATCAAAAGATACAGCCGTTTATGCCGCAAATTTCCGCAAATTTTCGACAATCGCAAGGGAATTAAAACCTACAGGGTGTTTCCCGTGAACTTAGAATCTTGAAATTTGGTACGAAGCAACGTCTTATAGCACAGATAAAGGAAAAATTGCGAAAACCGTAATTTTTTACAGTTACATCATAATTATAATAAAAATATTTTTAATAATTTTAAACTTACAACGATTGTACGGAACTCTCGGTGCGCGAATCCGACTCGCATTTGGCCGGTTTTTTTTTGTTTTAGACCATACCGGGGTACCTTCTAGTAACGGTGATATTGGGGGTCAAAATTCCAACTTTTGCGTTTTACTAAGTTTTATTTTTTATTTTTAAATACAAGTTTTTAATGTTGTAACTTTACTTAATACTTGCCGCTACTGATTGATGCATTGAATAGTGCGGACTATTCAATGCATAAATCACCACAATGTTTCGAGTGCGATACATTGAGTCTTACCGTAAAACGTGATATTTCACCCCAAAATAAAGACGTTTCCCAGCAATAATGCTTGGTTGACGGCTTCGTAAAGGGTCTGTTTACACCTTGTATGATTCTAGAAGTGTTCTGCCCTTATTTGTTCAAAACATACCTTGAAGCTGTTACGGTGAAGATAAGAATTGACTGCCATGTTAATTACAAAACATTTGATCCAGAATTTCTTATAACTTTTGATCCGACTCTTCGCTTGCTTGGTTAAACTTTGTTCATCGAACTAAAATGGGCCAAAAAAATAAGGTAAGGTATTTGTAAGACCCAACTTCCACTAAAGCAGTGCCGAGCGGCAAGAAAACGTGTGAGACTGAGACCTAATCATGAAGCATGAAGTCCACATCACATCTGTCCTGTGATTAGTCGGTTCTTGCACGTCTCCCCACCACTCCGCTTATTTCTGCTTGGCGGAAATGAAACCGAGATAAATTTTCAGTCTGCTTTAGCACTACATAAACCTGCCTACAAATTCAGCTACATTCTTCTTCCCCTGCGCATCGAAACGTATGACGTAAGTACGAATATATGTCTTAGTTACATAGACTTAAGAACTAAAACCGACCTGTCTGCAAGCAGCCACGCCCTTCTCCCCTTGCACAACGAGTATGTGCGTGTCCCCGTCACTAAAATGCAACACTATAAGTACTAATATCCCTCTTAGTTACATAGACTTAAGAACTATATCCGACCTGTCTGCAGGCAGCCACGTCCTTGTCGTGGTGCACGGCGAGGCGGTGCGTGTCGCCGTCGCTGAAGCGCAGCACGAGCAGCGCGGGCTCGGCGGGCGCGGCGCTCAGCTCGGCGGCGTCCAGGTACTTGCGGCCGCGCCAGTGCGGCCCGCCGCGCGCCGCCTCCGCGCGCGACCCGTAGTACAGCAGCACGCCGCGCTGGAGGACGGCCTAACAAACAAATTAGTCAAAATGTTTACTGCCAAAAGCTAACCTCATTAATATTAAAAATTAAGTTAAGCGGAGACAGACGTCAAATAGACGCCTGGCGTCTTAAAATAATTTAGGGTAAGTCAACCATTTTAGCATGCATGGAGTACCATGGAGTTTCTCGCCGGTTCTTCTCCATAGGAAACGACAAACCCGAACCGTGCACGTTTACTCGACGTTTTATAAGATTTTGAGCAAACGATAAAAGAGCATATTTCATTTATATAAAGGGAGCGAATCTTCAATTCAGGAGTGACCACATGGGGTGCAAAGTCAGAAGTCCTCCACGTGTGCCGAGCGGCTGCTGGTCCCTCCCGATACGTCTGGAGGGATGAGCAGCTGGTCGGCCGGTGCACCCTGGGCGCGGCAGTAATCATCCCCCGGGGATGAGAGGAAATTGGAATTTCCATTTCCTCTCATCCCTCGGGGAGTGTTACTGCCGCGGCCAATTATTCTGACATGGGTGGGGTCGTTGGACCAACGGTGCGTTCCCCTGCGTGACCCTCTGTAAAGCAGAGGGCATAGCAGGGGAGTAAGGACGGGCTCGGTGTGCACTTACCCTGCCTCCGAGCAGACAGGGAAGGATACGTCCTTCCCTGTCACCGTCGATCTCGTAATCCCATCGTCGAAGTGTCGTGGATCATGTCTCGCGGCTTCGATAGGGACCGAGGGTCTTGGCTTAACCGCCCGGACCGCGAGGTAGAAAACCTCTATAAAAAATCACCCCAAACCTCCAAGCGGCGGCGCACCGTGAGGGAGGTTGTTAGCTTGACTAATGGGTAGCTAAATTAGTCGTTAGTGCGAACCACTAGGTTTGAGAAGATAAAAAGTTTTTACTCGTGGGAACAATATGGAAAACACACAAAAAACTAACGAAGAGGTGGGGAGTGATGCGGGGTCGAAGTCCGACGCCGCATCTAGCGATGGGAGCGCGGGAGGCTCAGGGAGCTCCCGCTTCGAGAGGGCCGGGACTGCTGCGGAGAACAGCAAGTTCTTCCGCAAGCGGTCCAGGCAGGAGGGCGACCTAGAGTCGACTTCCGGAGAGGAGTTGGCCTCGGCCCGAAAGATCTCCACCAGCAGACGCGGTGGGATCCAAAGCAAGAGGGGAGGGCTCACTGCCTCCGAGAGGTCGGCAAAGGTGGCCGAGAAGGGGCGCCACCCGGGCTTTACTGCTCCCGGGTCTGGCGAAGAGGCGGGTGCGCCTGGCGGCTCCGAGGCGGAGCGTAAGGCCAGGTTCGCAAAGGAGGTGGAAGCCGCAATCCGGGGCGTGGCCGCGAAGGTAAAGCCTTCGACCAAACACAAGGCCATCCCCGCGGCTTCCGCCTCCATTTTGGCGGCTGCGGAGGCCCACTATGTGGGGCCTCCGTCTGATGAGGTGGCCAAGCTGCGGGCAGAGGTGTCCCGCCTGGCGACCTGCATGGAGCTTCTCCAACAGGAGAACACTAAGCTCCGTGCAGACCTGGCCAGCCTGCGGGAGGCTGGCTCCAGTGTGGCTCCTCCAAGGGGGGGACAAGAGCAGCAGCAGCGGCAAAGTCAGCCCGTGCCTGTGGAGAGCCAGGTTTTGAACCTGGTTCGGCAGGAGCTGGCTGCCTTCCAGACGCGGTTTTCCGTCCTGGAGGGTATTGTCCTGCGTCCCCCCTTGACTGCGAACAAGGCGGCTGCGCCAAAAGCGGTCTCGTACGCGGCTGCTGCGGCTGCCGCCCCCGGGACCAGTCAGCCCTCTGGTAGGGCTGCATTGCCCCCCGCTGGGAAGTCGGCTCCGGCGAAACCGGCGGCGGGCAAGAAGAAGAAGAAGAAGGGCAAGGCGGCTGCACAGGCAGCAATTGTGCCGGCGCCAGCGGCGAGTGGGCCAGCGCCTGCGGCACGTCCGCCCCCGCCACTGCCTTCCCAGCCCACTACACCTTCCACGGCTGATGCCGGATGGCAGGTGGCTGGGGAGAAACAGAAGGGGCGGAAGGCGGCCAAAAAGGCCCGCAATGAGGAGCGGCAGCGCCAGCACCGGGCGCGAAAGGTCGCGGCTAGGCTCCGCGCCCCTAAAACCGCGGCTGTAGTTATCACGCTACAGCCAGATGCGGAAAAGAGGGGCGTGTCGTACCGCGACCTGCTAGCGAAAGCCAAGGAGACGGTGAACCTCGGTGAGCTCGGGATCACCGGGGGCCTCCGGCTAAAAGTCACCGCGACAGGGGCTCGCATGCTGGAGATCCCCGGTGAAACCAGCGGCTCGTCCGCAGACGCTCTGGCGGAAAAGCTCAGAGCGTCCCTAAACGCGGACGAGGCCCGAGTCTCCAGGCCTGTCAGATGCGCAGACCTGCGCATCTTGGGTCTGGACGACTCGGTGACCGAGGAGGAGGTGGTGGCCGCCGTCGCTAGGTCCGGAGGGTGCCCTGCTGAGCAGGTCAGGGCAGGCGCCATACGTTCGGACCTGTCGGGCATGCGTACCGTTACGGTAAGCTGCCCCGTGACGGCGGCTAAAACTATTGTGGAGGGCCGAAGGCTACTGGTGGGCTGGGTTTCAGCGCAGGTAAAGCTGCTGGAACCCAGACCTCTGAGGTGCTATCGCTGCCACGTGGGGCACCACGTGTCAGTAAAGTGCGCCTCGGAGGTGGACCGCAGTGGCCTCTGCTTCCGATGCAGTCAGCCCGGTCACACATCGGCGGCCTGCTTTGCCACGCCGCAATGTGCTGCATGTGCGGCGGCCGGCAAGCCGACTGATCACCGGGCTGGGAGCAAGGCCTGCGCTCCACCCTCAAAGGGTAAGAGTAGGCCCTCCGCCGCCTCCGCCACCGTCTCCGCCGTCGCTGCCGCGGCTGCCCCCTCTGCCGCTGTCGCCGCCACTGCCGCCGCTGCGACAGTGTCGCCCTCGCAGGGGGCCCGGGAGGGGGAGGGTATGGAGTGCCAATAACGGCCCCATTACGCCTCCTCCAGGCGAACATCAACCACTGCGCCTGCGCCCAGAATCTGCTGCTTCAGAGCATGGCGCAGTGGTTGATTAACATCGCCGTGGTCGCTGAGCCGTACTTCGTCCTGCCCAGGGAAGACTGGGTGGCGGACCTAAGCGGCTCAGTGGCCATAGTTTCGTCGGCCGCCGCCGGTACCCCGACCCTTGAAAGTGTCAGGAAGGGTCAGGGGTGCGTAGCGGCACGGTTCGGGGAGATCATAGTGGTGGGTGTCTACTTCTCCCCGAACCGAACTCTCGCCGAGTTCCACAACTCCCTTGCGGAGTTGAGTGTCGTCGTCGGAAGCCATTCCCTCCCTGTGCTTGTCCTCGGGGACTTCAATGCCAAGAATCTGGCTTGGGGTTCTCGTTGCACAGACGTGCGGGGAAGGATGGTGGAGGACTGGGCTCTGGAAACAGGCCTGGTCGTCCTGAATCGGGGTACTGTACCCACGTGTGTGCGGATGCGGGGCGAGTCGGTGGTGGACATTTCGTTCGCTAGCCCCGCTCTGTCGCCGCGTGTCGTGGACTGGCGTGTCATGGAGGGGGTGGAGACTTATTCCGACCACCGGTATATCCGGTTTGACGTCTCCGCCCAGTCCTCGAGCGCGCCGGTCTTACAGGCCCCGAGTGGTCCGCGTTGGGCGCTGAAGCAGCTGGACCGGGAGCTCCTCCTGGAAGCCTCGATCGTGCAGGCCTGGGTGACATCACCGGACAGGCCTGCCGACGTTGATAATGAGGCAGGGTGGTTCCAGGGGGCCATGTCCGACATATGTGACGTGGCAATGCCCCGAGTTCGGCCAGGACGCGCCCGGCGTCAGGTGTACTGGTGGTCGCGCGAGCTGACAACTCTGCGCGAGGCGTGCGTCGCTGCGCGACACCCGTACGCCAGGCATCGCAGGCTCCGCATTCGCCCGCCGAATGCGGAAGCCATTGAGGCGGAGCTATATGAGGGCTACAGAGCGGCGAAGACCGCCCTCCGCGAGGCTGTCCTGCGGGCCAGAGATCGGGCCCGCGAGGAGATGCTGGGGACTCTTGACGGGGATCCGTGGGGGCGCCCTTACAAGATGGTGCGGGATAAACTCCGCACCTGGGCCCCCCCACTGACGCAGAGTCTCCGGCCTCAGCTCGTGGAGGACGTGGTGAGCGCTCTGTTTCCCTCGCGAGGGGAACATCCCCCCCCGCCTATGGCTCCGCCACCTGCGGTGCCGGAAGCGGACCACGACGACGACGACGTCCCGGAAGTGGCTGGGGTAGACCTGAGAGTGGCGGTAGGACGGCTCAAGGCCAAAAATACCGCCCCGGGACCCGACGGCTTGCCTGGCAAAGCCTGGGTCCTGGCCTTTGAGGCTCTCGGGCCCCGACTGGAGGGGCTCCTAAGCGCATGCTTGGAGAGAGGCCAGTTCCCGCTTCGTTGGAAGACGGGGAAGCTGGTCCTCATTCGGAAGCCGGGGCGCCCTGCGGACTCTCCGTCCGCATACCGGCCCGTTGTGTTGCTCGACGAGGTGGGCAAGCTCTTTGAAAGAGTCATTGCAAACCGCCTCGCCGAGCACCTTGCGGGGATGGGTCCGGATCTTGCGGAACACCAGTTTGGTTTCCGCAAGGGGCGCTCCACGGTGGACGCAATCATGCGCGTAAGAGCCCTCACGACGGGGGATGCGGTGTCCCGGGGTGGGGTCGTCTTGGCGGTGTCTCTCGACATCGCCAACGCCTTTAACTCCATGCCCTGGAGCTGCATTGGGGAGGCACTCCGGTATCACCGGGTGCCGACCTACCTTCGTCGTGTGGTCGGGGATTACCTGACGGACAGAGCCGTCATCTACCCCGGTCGCTCCGGAGAGTGGAACCGGCGAGAGATGTCGTGCGGTGTCCCACAGGGATCGGTTCTAGGACCGCCCTTGTGGAACATCGGCTACGACTGGGTGCTGCGCGCCGACCTCCCTAGTGGCGTCAGCGTAGTGTGCTACGCTGACGACACGCTGGTGCTGGCACAGGGGAGGTCGCACGAGGCGGCGGCCGACTTGATGACACGCGGGGTTGCGATAGTCGTTGAGAGGATCCGGCAACTGGGTCTCGAGGTGGCATTGCACAAGTCCGAGGCCATGTGCTTTCATGGGCCTCGGAATGCGCCACCGTCGGGATCCTCACTGACGGTAGGAGGGGTTTCCATCGGCGTCGGGTCGACGTTGAAGTACCTGGGACTTGTCCTCGACAGCCGGTGGAACTTCGTGGAGCACTTCCGACGTTTGGCCCCTAAACTGGAACGGACTGGGGCTGCCTTCAGGCGGCTCCTGCCCAATCTGGGGGGGCCGAACGCCTCCTGCCGGAGGCTCTATGCGGGGGTCGTGCGGTCCATGGCCCTTTACGGTGCCCCGGTGTGGGCGCGTTCCTTGAGGCGGCGAGCCGCCCATTATCTGAACGCGCCCCAAAAGGTGATAGCCGTAAGGATGGTCCGTGGGTTCCGCACGATCTCGGGCGAGGCTGCGAGCCTCCTAGCCGGATTGCCACCATGGGATCTGGAGGCGATAGTCCTCGCGCGCCTACATGAATGGCGCGCGGAGGTTCTTCGCCGGGGGGTTACTCCGCTGCCGCGGCTAATTGCCGCTCAGCGGACAAACCTCCGAGCCGATCTCATGGTGACATGGAGAGAGCGACTGTCGCAACCCCGTGCAGGGCACGCCACGATAGTGGCGATAAGTCCCCTCTTTGAGGAGTGGCTTGAGAGGCGCCACGGCGTCCTCACCTTCCGCCTGACGCAGGTCCTCACCGGACACGGTTGTTTCGGGAGGTTCCTGCACCGAATCAGGCGGGAGGAGACGCCCGGGTGTTTCCACTGCGAGGATCGACCGGAGGACACGGTGGAGCATACGGTGGAGGTCTGCCCCGCTTGGGCGGAGCAACGCCGTGTCCTCCTAGCGGCGATCGGCGGCGGCGACCTCTCGCGTCCGGCCCTGGTTCGAGCCATGGTCCGGAGCGAGACGGAATGGGAAGCCGTCACCTCCTTTTGCGAAGCAGTCATGCTAGCAAAGGAGGAGGCGGAACGTGAGAGAGAGCGTTCCTCCTCACGTCCCAGCCGCCGCGGGAGACGCACCGGGCGTCGGGGGCCACGTGGTGGCCCCCGGCCACCGTAGACGCGGGCCTGTGGACGGTGAGCTAAGGGCTAGCTCGCCGTCCCTCCGTCTTAGGACGACAGGCCGTGTCGACGGCGCGTTCGTGTTCCACGCGCGCCTCAAAGAGATGTCAGCATAGGGAAGGGGCCCGCAAGGGCCGATGCCTGCCGGGTGCTGCGGGTTGTTCGAAAGAGATACCGCGGCCCCGGAACACAAAGGGCGATGAAGGAACATGGATGGGTTTTAGTCAGTAAAAGTCTGACACTCCCTCCCGCTCAGCCCAGAGCGGGAGAAGTCATTTGATGATTTCCCATCCGAAAAAAAAAAAAAAAAAAAAGGAGTGACCACATTTATTGACGCGTAATGAGGTCTTATCGTTTTTTTCCATGGTCATAATGTTCTACCAGACCAACTAAAACCATAAAATGTGCAAATTGTATCTGCTTACCCAAACAGGTCTCCAACCCAAGAACCGGGACCTCTTCAGCAGTGGACCCTCGAACCTGGCAGCTGTTCTCTGTAGCCGCTGCACCGGTCTAACGCTCAAAACCTCACGCATATCATTGTCCTTAGCCATGTCGATTGCTAACTGACCTACAAAATTTGAAACATATTTAAATCAAAAAAGTGTAAGGTGTGCAACACAAAATGTTCGACAAAATTGGATGGTAACTTAAATCGAATTGTGCGGAACTATTTGCCGATCAGGAATTCGGCAAGAGCCAACTAAAAGCCGCAATACGTGTAGTCATATTTCGCGCCACTGTAAGGAACAATTTAAACTGTCGGCTGTAGTGCTGCCAAGCACAATAAAAACTGACAGCGTTTTATAGCATTTGAGGAAGTGGGTATTTTGGCATTTGTGTACTTCTCCCATTTGAATACTGTACTGAAATTAAACGAGCCTCATTTGATTTGATACGGCTAAAAAACAAGAAAATTGTGCTCCGTAATCATCAGCATCATTCTCCTGCCCTTAACCCAATTTATTTGGGGTCAGTGCAGAATGTCTTTTTCTTCCATACTTCTCTATTACTTGTCATCTCATCAGACGCTTGAATATTGCTCAGTAATATAGTCGAAAATAAACCTTTCACCTCTATTCGCTTTGACCCTACTGCACTTTGCCACATGAGAGCCTTCGAAAGGTATTTAAATACATCCGGCTACCTACAAAGCGAATATTTGCACTACTTCCAGCCACCCATCGAAATATTTTGTCATCGTAATACGCCAGAAGTCTAACTATGTGTGATAGTTGCACTTCTGTGAGCGAAATTAAACTAGCTAGCGACACTTCACATACATGATCGATTTTCTAAACATGACTAAACAAAAAAGAAAGCTTATTTTCTTAACTCTAATGACAAGTTACTACCGGGGCAACGACCGCAGGGAGTTTAGTTAGTTGGAATATGAGTTACTCTAAGACATTATGAATGATGTTCTTCAGAAAATTCAGGTACATAGTACTCGCTATGTGACCAGTCTGCATTTTCAGCCTACCCACATGGGAAAAGCCGTGAGTTTATGTATAAATACTGATAGGACCTTTTTAACAGACTTCAAAAGGGGGAGGTTCTCAATTCGTCGGAGCCTTTTTTTATGTACGTTACCTCATATCTTCGTCATTTATGAACCGATTTGAAAAATTCTTCTTTTATCTGAAAGGATATACTTCCCGATTCGTCCCATAGAAATTTCATCAAAATCAAGTCAGTAGTTTGGTTTTTAAATCAAAATAGCTGGAAAAAATTTGTCATCCAAGTAAAAGAAATTGCGAAATTGATACTTGACAAGGACTTAACTTTCGGAAGTCGGTGTCAAAAAAGTCAATGAAACAAACAATAGTCACCGACTTCCGAAAGTAAAGTTATTTTCCACTTTTTAGTGTTTTTTTTTTGAAGTCGGTTTTTTTTGCAAAAAAGTTTTTGATAATGCCCATAGGTGACCAGAGAGACAAATTTAGTTTACATACCACTATTATTCCTGAGAGTAGTATCGACTCCATTTTGTAGTAGTAACACGGCGAGCCTCGTGTGTCCTCTGTAAGCGGCGCAATGGAGGCACGTGTTCCCTTGAGCGTCCGAGCAGTTGATATTGGGTGAGTTTGGGCTGCTCAGCTGAAATAGGACAGGAAATATTTATCTATACTAATATTATAAAGGTAAAGAGTTTGTTTGGTTGAACTCGCTAATCTCAGGAACTACTGGTTCGAATTGAAAAATTCTTTTAGTGTTGGATAGCCCATTTATCGAGGAAGGCTATAGGCTATAAAACATCATGCTGCGACCAATAGGAGCGGAGCATTACTCAAAATTGTTAAGCAGACGAAGTTGCGCCGGTGAGCTAGTTAAGCCTTAGCTAGACCATCTACAGTTAAACCTTACAATGTCGTCAATGGTGTTCCGACATATCATGTGCTTTGTGCTCGGAGTTTTTCGGAAAAGTTGGATATGCTAGGCACTTGAGACCACTTGTAAGACCAGCACACTCAAGCTCTCGACAAACACCACAGCTCGGCCACAGTGGCTGTACTCGTTGGCTTTCTAGGGTGGTAGGGTGGTAGAAAGCCATCGAATACAGTCGCTGTGGCCGAAATTGGCTAAATGACATCATCATCAGAGCAACTCACAGATTTTGGTGACAGGAAACATGCTATGAAAACAATTCCAATATTTCCCTTCATTATAAAACGTGATTCATTCATAACGTCGCTTTGAGGGTATAATAATTATGATTCAAACTAATACAGCCTGTTAATTACCGTAGCAGCTGAACATATTTTGATTGCTCTCGTTTTGATAATACAACTATATTCTTCTTCTTGATATATTCTTCTATGCTTGAGAAATTGTCAGAGATTTGTTCAATCAATAACAAATTCGATCCACAAGGTTGTTACGCAATTAGGGTTGCCCGTTCTACCATAAAGTTTACGTAGGTATTCCATTAGTCTCGGGTCATGGTGTTGCTTTTTGTTACAATTACAAAACGTCACAGTGCAAACCACATTTGCCAATACCATGATCTAAAACTATGAAGCTACGTACGCACTGACCGGTGGCTCGTTTAGCGCCTAGAGCCTAGCGAGCAGCGAAGTGAAACGAACGTTCTAGAATTTTCGCATCTGGCCACACTGCGCGCTTGGATCCTTCGCTAGCAAGTAACCAGATGTTAAGTCACTAGGCTCTAGTCGGTAAGCAAAGCACCTGTCAGTGCGTATGTAACCTAACAATAATATTTAAACTGTGTGTTTGCTAAGACTAGGGCACACCTCAATCACCTCTCCAAAAGCGCATCTTATGCGTGCACAATAATAGTTAGGCATTCCTTTAGTTGTTGTTTACTATTTATATTATTTCCGTACGCAAAATACGCGCTTTGGACGTGGAGTTGCGGACACCAGCCCATTATACAATACAAGGTCAAGTTCACTTACCAACTCCTGTATATCCTCAATCCTGCCATCCTTAGCGGCGGTAAGCAGTCGAAGCTCCCGTTCATGTCTCTCTGCCCTACCAGCCGCCTCTAATAGTCGTTGAACGTCTCTTGTCTTTGACATGTCACACGGTGTTCGACCTTCGCCGTTCATAATGTTGACGTCGGCTTTGTGTTTGAGAAGGAGGATTACTAGATCCTGTGGGAGAGAAAGAGATGGATAGATATACATATTTGTATAGGCTATGTGTTAGAGTTGATATTAGATGTACTATGTATGTACATACTTAAACAGCTTGATGTTTCGAAATAGGTAGAACTTCAGTGTGAACTCCATAATTATGAGAAGAGGTTCTCTATAAGATACGAATTACTATTTAAAAAAATATAACATATGCATAGATAGAACACGTGGCCAGGGGTGGGCACTGTAGGCAGATGTGACTCTAACTAAATATAGCAGAAGTCGCGTGTCGATAAGGGTTTTATTCCAACTAACCAAATTGAAAACTATAACTTCTTGCGACAACTAGAGTCTAGTCCTTGAATGGTATTTGACTCACCAATAGAGCAGTCATAAAAATAAATTTAAAACTGCAACATAAACACTTTTTTTTTCCTGACAACCTTACCTCATTACCAATAAAGGAGGCCTTATGCAGTGCTGAGTCTCCAGTGTCATTGACTTCGTCAACACTGGCCCCTGCTTCCAATAAGGCTTCCACCACATCTGTGTGCCCAAAGTATGTAGCCAGGTGCAGCGGTGTCCAGCCTAGGTTGGTTTTGCTTTTGCCTGGAAAAAAACAAGAATAAAAAATGTTTTTTTTTTTAAAGGCAGAGGAACTTTAATTTGAAAAATAAAACACAGAAAATCGATTTTAATTGAAAACATGCCCAATATCATATTCAGTTAAATAAAGCCAAATTCATGGAAATTAAATTTGGATACTTATTACATCTTCCTGTTTTATTTCAAATTAAGGTTTTCCGCCTCTAAAAAAAAACCGTAACATAACAGTAGGCAGGGATATTGTGACTGCACACAATATTATTACTTTGAGACTAAATAACAGGAAATTTAATACTCATGTTAATTCGATGCAAGTACTTGAATATGCACTGATTACATAATGTCAGACTGATTTTAATTTCAATTTCAAGGGGAATAACACAATTCTTTAAGTTAAATACCTTTTAACTTCAGTGTTGAAAAGTGTGGTCTATATTGACAATACTCTATGGTATTAAAAAAACTTGCTTGAAATAGCATAGCAATCATTAAAATACTCTCACAGTTCAATAGTTCACCCATTACTTCCAGTAATCTCATCATCTGCCTAGCCTTTTCCCAACTATGTTGGGGTCGGCTTCCAGTCTAACCGGATGCAGCTGAATACCAGTATGCATTGTATATCATTAGTTATAGATAGCATAGATTAGTTAGTGCAGCAGTAGTGTAGTATAGTAGTATAGTATAGTACAGTTACGTGGTATAGTACAGTGTAGTGTAGTTAGTATAGGTATTAGTTGTAAGTATAAATTAAGTTATTATTAATTAAGGCGCATTTATCGCATTGGGTTAGCCTGTAATGATTAATGTAAGTAGATAAATAAATAAATAAAATAAAAATAAAAAATATTTTACATGGAGCGACTGCCTATCTGACCTCAAAAACCCAGTTAGTGCTGGGTAATACGATACCCCTTGCTAAAACTGAATGTCAGGCTTTCAGAACACTGACTACCAATAACGACTGCAAAATATCTACAAATGGCAGCAAGGGACCAACGGCTTAACGTGCTTTCCTGAGTGGTCACCCATCCATGGACCAACGTAGGTAATCACAGCTTCACCTAAAGATTGACCCGAGCTGTGTTATATGCTGAGTGCTGGGTTATCTTACTTGGCTTGGTTAAAATGTTTTTCACTAACTTTTCAGACCTATGTATCCTGCTTATGGATATGAAGTTTCATTAAAACCGGTTCAGTCATATCGAAAAATAAGGACTTGAAAATTTGTATGAAATGCCGTACGGCGTACACGCTCTTAAGCAAATAGTTTCCGTGTATTAGGATGCTCCGCCCTTCGCCAGGTTATATAATTGTTATAAAGTTATTGAGCCTGTGCAAGATATTATATAAACTTAAACAAATCAAAATGAAAGAAAGATTTGAATACATAGTACCAGTGGCAGTCCGACTGGCTGACATTTTATTTAGCGAGCTCCTCTAGTAATTTCCAGTAATCTATTAAATAATAACGATAGAAGAATAACAATGCAATGACTCAGACTCAGCTGATGACTACAGCAATTAAAAACCTATGATAATAAACCCTTAACCACAGTTCAAAGTTCAAAATTATTTTTTCCAGCTAGCCATCAATGCAAGAGGTGGAGATATGATCTACACATCCATCAAGAAAGCTGGTTCGAGGTGGTGCGGGACAAGAGTACCTGGAAGGATATGGCGGAGGTCTTTCCCCAGCAGTGGGACATGAAAAGCCACTAAAAAAAGCCTTCAATGCAAGAAATGTTATAGTGCACAAGTATGTGAGCAAATACAGCTGCACTGTCTCTTCCTTCACTCTTACCCTGATTAGATGCCAAGGCCAACGTCTAACATGCCATGAGCACCGCTTTCTGAATCAAGCCCTTGATCCAGCTGCCCAACGAGAGCCTCTTCAGGTATTGGTCGAGGCTCTTGGCAATTAATCCATGGCTGAAACGACTATCGGCACAATGATCGCCGAGTCCACTTCCCACATGTCGACAACCTCGCGAGCCAAGTCAAGATACTTGATTTCTCGGTTTTCACGATGTTCCCATCATGCGGGACCGTTATGTCAATAAGTTAACTTAAGTTATTTATAATTTCAGTATTAATATTATTACTTACTTGTTTATTATTTGTCATTGACTGTGTTACTCTTTATAGCAACAAAATAGATTTTAGACTTTCTTTTTTTTTATTTTGTATTTTGTTGTCATGTAGTTTTTTTTAGCCTATATTAAGTACTCCATGTAATATTTTGAAAATTTGAAATATGTAAGTGCTCTGCACACCTTCAAGTAACAAATTTAATCGTTACAGTACCCCAAAAACTGTATTAGTGAATAAGTCTTTATATTTTGTATAACTTTTTATTTTGTTGTTTCAATAGTCCCCTGAATTTATAGGTTTGCCAGTCTTGCCATAGGGTTGTGTTACCCAGTTACTGTTACTGGGTTAAGCTAGTCAGATAGGCAGTTGCTCCATATAATTTTTGTGGTATTTAGCTGCATCTGGTTACACTGGAAGCCGACCCCAACCTGATTGGGAAAAGGAGGGACAGATGATGAAGTAAAGGTCTTTAATAGAACCCATAAGTATGCCCAGAATGTTTATCATATCAAGTTGAATGTGTACTTAAGTATTGTAATAGCCACCAATTCTTAGCAAATTATAACATAGACCGTCTATTTAGAGTTTACTTTGCTACAAAGTTGATTTTGCGGCTTACTGGCATGTTTGTTAACACACTTTCCTCAACTCTAAAGCTTTGTTAGAATGTTTGCTATAATTTCTTACAACAAACCAGAAATACATTGAACGATTTTAGACCTTTGCAATTGATATCCAAAGTGAGTTTTCCTTCATTCTTCGCTTCCAGCATCGCCTTGACCACCGATAGCTCTCCATGCCTGGCAGAATACAACAGGGATTCCTGTGCCTCACTCCCGAAATTATTGTCCTTAGACATTCTGGTTTCTGGTACCGTACAGTGAAACAAAGCACTAGTATGAAGGAAAACAAGGCTAAATCACAGTATCACGCTATACAGTGTCACTTGTCGCTTTTAATTACGTCAAAACACATCGTTTAGTGATTTTATTTTAAATTATTTACACTTTTAAGTCCGATTTAGATAATTTGAATATCGTCACGTTGATCGCTCGCGACTGTACACACGGTATAAATAGTCGCACATCTAGTAACGAGCCCGATTTGTAAGTAATTAATTCGCAAATCTCGATTGGAGGACCTACCCACCTCAAGCCTTCCAAGGAAATGTCAAAACATGAATGTCAAATGTCAGATAGACCAACAGACGGCTGGACGATCGCAGTGCAGTGCAGATTTCGTACTTTGGTTCCGTACAAAAAATTATAATGAACGAAACGTACGAATTAGAAGAATGATTTGAAGATCAAAGAGACTGCATATTAGAGAGTTTTAAATGTGACTATTGTAGTAGTAGGAGCACAGAGTACTTTTATTATATATGGGATAGAGGTACAACTCTGCGTCGAAAGTGAGAAACGTCAAATGTCGCCCTCTGGACGCAGGTTTTGGAACTAATGCCAACATAAAAATAGCTACATACGTACTACGTAGTCTACTACTTGAATGTTTTTAAGGTTTAGGTGGTTTAGGGTAGGTACTTATGTGAATAACATAATCGCTTGCAGTTATGTAGAAAAGCGAAAAAGTAATTCACATTATTAAACAACAAAACAATGATCTTCGATTTAATTTTTTATTGAAACTTGATTTTAACAATCAACACAAGCACAAAATCAACACTCAACTCAACGGACTTAGGTGGAAAAAGCACTTTAGAACGGTTAAAATCTGGAAAAACAAGCAAGACGCGGAAAATGCGCAAACGCAAACCGGCGACCAAGTTTGTTTTGTTTGACATTTGTTATTGTTGTAGTGTTGCTGTTGCATACAAAAATAAATTCAGTTACTAACTCTTTAAATTCTTTTTAAGTACTTTATATTTTAATGAGCATCTAAATAATATTTTATTGTTTTCTCGTTATATTGTTTATAATACATAAGTTTATAGATTATACTACTCATATAAATTGAGCGAAGGCTGGTCATACCAAAGAGTCAAATGCATGACTGTTTGCACGCCATCTTGCGTACTTAGTAGAACTACTTAGTCACAAATCTTGTAATACTGCCATCTCTTAGAGAGTTTTATAAAAGTAGCACAATATAATGTAACCAAATTAAAATGTCAGTTTCATGTGCAAGCCGACAGTACTTCTGGTGTCCAATCTTATTTTGCATACTTATACCAGAACGATTACCCGTTTCCCAGTACTAAGATTGTCAACCCTGAGTAGGAGCTAATAAACTAAAACAATCAGATAGGGAGTCATTTTTATTAAATATGGCACGCGTATAATACTTTACTTTATTAACTTTCTCATAAATACCTTAATTATTTACTAGGTATAGGTACAGAACTAAAATAAAAAGCAAAATATGTATGTATATCAAACGTGCCCAGAAGGCTGGCAGCATCACCGCCATTGTTGGATGGCAATGCTCATTCTTTGGCCAAGAAATAGGCCAGTCCTGGCAGCCCTCTGGTCACGAGAAGAGAGAAGAGTCGACCAACCGCTTGGCGATATCCCGAAATATTAGGTGGGCACTCCGACCTTATTGTTTTAAACCCAAACGGCTCAAACACCATTACTACCAATTAAGTTGAGTCCGCGTAATACTGATCAGTTTAGGTAATGCGACAGTTTCGTTGATTCGTCATTTCCGCTGATTGGACAGTTGTGCGAATTCGACAGTTGCGTCAACGCGACAGTTTCCATTATTTTCAATTGCGAAAATTATGAATCAACGAAACTGTCGAATTAACTAAACTGACGAGAGAGGAAACTAACCAGTGTTATGCGGAGTCAATAAGTTATTGTATTTGCGTCGTTTTAGGTTTTCAGCACGTACAACAGCCATCATAGCACAGCCCACCGTCCTAGAAAGACGAGCAAGGGTGTCGACACATGTTGCATCCTACACCAAAGTCCGACACAGCTTCCAAGGCATTTTATGGTTATACTGTCTGATCTCTTCCCCATCGTCGCGAGGACGCAAGCTAAGCCGTTGATTTCTAAAACAGCTGGCACCCTGGCGGTGGCAAGAGCACGACGTATGATGTCATTCATCCTGACGAGGGGTGCTATTCGACCTGTACTCTTATTGCACGATAGACCATGGTGTCCGAGGCAGTAGACTGCTTCTCCACACTGACAGCGATTTGGGGTCCAAACGCAGGCAAGCAGCAAGCCTAAAAGTGGTGTCACCGAGCATAGTGCTCATGTTGGATGATGGTAGTGCCTGAAGTTAGAGGCCCGACTCCCATTCGCCCACAGTGAACAGGCAGGCACGCTCTGCAGTGTTTCATGATGTATTAATTGAATTCGCGGCTCCTCCCACTGTCTCTGGGAAGATCGATCCATATCTGGGCAAGCCACTTCCAGGTATTCACTGCGTCGGTAAGTGAAGGAGCTAAAATTTTCCTGGTTAACTTTTCGATGCTGTGGATAAAGGACAGGAACGCTGGTGAGCTTATACTACGACTGACGGCTTGCCACATTTAAAATGGATGTTAGAGTGCTGCAAATAATACTTGAATATAACATTTCCATAATAAGTTTTGTATTAATGGCTACGTTGGCGTGATAGATAACATATAAAAATTAATCAGCATTATCTTGTATTAGATTTTTCATTATTTCACGGATTCCTAATTTCAACGACCCTGACCTCGTAGCCTGATAGCTTATTTTTCGTTCATAAACAATGATGAATTAAATAGTTTTCTAAATCAGGTGTTGATACAAATCTTTCTGCCAATAAACTAACAAAGGATAATATTGTGTTACCTAGAAAAATTTTTACTTGTGAATTCATAATATATTAATTTAAAAACAATAATATAAAATAGCAGAAACTCGATTTCGAACGAAATACTAAAGTCTAAATGTCATAAATAATTATTTGTTGATTTTCTGTTGTCTGTCACCTTAATGATCCTGTCAAAAGTTCGAGATAAATCGGTGTTTTTCTGTTAAAATAATTAGATACCTATCGATTGTTAATAAGAAATATGTGCGATGACGTCCAAAACTGTTGCCGCATATGTTTGGACGTTGAGTCGGACCATGTCTCTATACTCGGAGACCCTACCATCAGCCTACACATGAAAGCTTGCCTATCAGTAACTATATCCTCAAATGACTATCTTCCAAAGACAGTTTGCTTGTCCTGTGTATCATTATTAAACCAATTCTATAATTTCCTACTAAACGCTCGTTGTTCACAAGACTGGCTTGAGTCTTCAGTGCAGGAGAAAACCAAGAAATCAACTGAAAACAAAATTGTGATACAACCCTTACCTGACTCAGAATACAACTCGGATTCGCTCCTAGAGTTTCTAAACAACACTGCGAATATAGAAGAGTACTTGAACAACCTTGGTAAGGAAGATATACCTTGTATTGTAAATATGTTGGATAAAAACGAACATTCTTTTGAAATAAGCAAGATTAATAATAAAACTATTAAAGTGCCAAGTCCTAAAAAGAAGGACATCATAGCAAAGAAATTCAAAACAGACAGAGAAGTGATAGACACAGATTTTCAGTTAAAAAACCTTTTATCAAAAGAAGCAGATCCAAAAATCAAAGTAAACCAAGTAAAGACAGAAAAAAATGCCTTCATATGTTTTGGTTGCAAAATTAAATATGACACGGTACAAAAATTATTGCAGCACTTAAGCATTTGTGATATAGCACTGCGAACATGCGTACACTGTGACATGCTATTCAATTCTAAACAACAAATGCAACAGCATTCAATTACACACAATACTGTGGGTATCTTCACATGCAACTGTGGTGAAGAGTTCCCATCTAAGGAGAAATTGATACAGCACCACAAAACTTGCCACATGGACTATGCAGCGACAGTAGGCTGCGTGTACCGATGTAAGGGATGTGGAGATACATTCAGAGAAAGGTTTCAGTTATACAAACATGCCAAGGAACACATTTTGAAGGTTGAGGAGAGGGTGTGTGATATTTGCGGTCACACTTTTCATGGCAGTGATGCATTGAATAAACATAGGAAGGAGGAACATGAGAAACCTGAGAATGTTATGTACAGGTAAGAATTTTGATTCAAGTATGATTGTTTTAAGCAATAAGGAGGAATTTCGGAAAATATCATTAGGAAAGTTTTAGTATGAATGAATGTACAGGAGATAAGAGTAAAAGAAACACACAGCCTCCACAACCATACCTAGCTCATGATACGAACAAAAGTATAGTTTTAGATAACTGTCTGTTTAATTTAGAAACATCAAAAAGATGCTCATGTTCATAAATCTTTGTTTCAGATGCAAAATTTGCAACATAACATCAGCAGACCGCAATGAAATGTACCTCCATGTAAAAAGGCACACCGCAAGACCGGAACCATCCCGTCACTTATGTGAATCCTGCGGCCGTAGCTTCGCGACAAGAACTTCTTTATTCCGACACTCATTGTTACATGGAAGTAATAGAACCATTTGTCATATTTGTAATAAGCAGGTAACGGATACTAAGTTATTAGAGCAACATATCAAAGAGCATATTGAGATGGCGATTTGTGAGAGATGCGGACAAAGTGTGAACAGATACAAGCTTGGAATGCACAGCTGTGTGTAGAGTAATATGTAAGCACTATGTTTTTTGTAATATTGTCTTATTTTTTATTTTGATTGATTGTATTTGGTTTCAAACATGATGAATGATGTTTATTTTGCAAATACCATAGGTTTTTACAAACACTTTTACACATCTTCTTTTTTAAAACTAAATGAGACCGGTGTTTCGTACCTGAAACAGCCGAAAGAAACTCAAAGGTCATAGTCTCTTTTAAGGTCCAGACATAATCTTGATAAACTCGCATGAGGACTATGCAGATGAGTGTCTGAGATAGTTTCTTTGAAGAAAAAACTACACAGATTTGAGTGGACCTGTCCAGCCAGTGCAAGCATTTGTCAGTTATTGTGTAGCTCGACTCATAACTGAAGGAACTACAGTACTTTCACAGTTATTATGTCTTGTGACTGGTACAGTAGCTTCATTTTTTTATTGCTGTCTTTGTTTCGACAATTCAAAAGTGTCTGTAATTGACCTACTTGAAATAAATGCTTTGATTTTTTTTTTATTTTTGAAGGAGCTCAACGAAATGACGAACAATACCAAAGAAAGGACATTTGTGTAGGTTGCTTAAGCAAATATTGCATATGAGAATATCTTTAGTTATATATAATATAATATTATAAAGAGGTAAAGTTTGTTTGTATGTAGGGGGTAATCTCCGGAACTTCATATCCGATTCCGAAAATTCTTTTACTAATGGGAAGCTACATTATAACCAAATGTCATAGGGTATGGCTTCTTACATATTATTGCGCTGTTGGGATCTCAACCTTGTGTTCAAAATCGAATAGTACCTTTTATTTAGACACCTAGTCAAAAGGGCGTCGCCAGCTTTGTAAGGGTTAAGTTTACAATTTACATTTTTTATTCAGAAGTAGATTTAACTTAATCGACTTAGGGAGACTATTTAATAAAATGAACTAAGGTTGCAAGAGCGAGCGAAGCGAGCTCAAAAAATTTTTGACACCTTGCCTTGGACAGGTTACAATTGTTTGGAATCATCTTATAGGAGACATGTGGTCCTATGCACAGTGAGCGAAGCGAGCTCGAAAATTTTTACATCTTGCCTCGAATAAAATCAGATGATTTGAGATCAAAATGTCCACATTCTCTTTCTCACATTCTATAACCGCGCTTTCACACACACAAACAAACGCAGACGTTTATTCGATAAACAGGTGATTCTCCTGTTTTGAGAAGGACTTCATTCTGAATTAGTGTCAAATTAAAACAGCTAAAAAATGCAACGTTTATTATTATGGACCAGGTACCATAATTTATATTTACGTCTTCTATGACAACCTCCTGAATTTTGACGAGGATGCAAGACTACACCTTGTATATTATGTTAATGTTTTATTTTATTATTGGTGTGTGCTAGATGACATGTCACAATTATTGAATGCAATTGATTCTTTGTTTATATATTTTACACGCTATTGTATAGAATCTGGGTCTTCTAACCTAACAGATAGATGTGTTGCTGGGGAGTTTGTTCCGACACTTCTTCTTCCCAGCTAAAACACTAGGAAGAGGCGAAGAGCGGGCGTTTTGGGGGACTGTCTCTTGTAAACTCGACGTTCGAAAAGTGCTAATTATCAGTCTAATTTGAATAAATGACTTTTGATTTGATTTTTGATTTGATTCTCCATTTTTACCAACAGTGCGTTTGCCATAATTGCCTATTATGGCCTCGGGCAAGGGACTCCTAATTAATTTCAGCCTCTGTTTATACCGGTTAATCATGCGAAAATCCAATTGCGCCAATCCAGAGGCAGAAAAAAGGAGACTTTGTGATTAAAGTTTTTTCGCAGGGTTCAAAGTACGAAACGCGCGCATTGGTTTAAAGAAAATGTGTAAGTTTTTTGCGGTACTAAGAGTACTCAGATGCTCATTTTTAGCTTTAAAAATATTTTTCTTCTGTACGCTACAATTTATTACGTACTTACTAATTCTGTGGCATCAGGCGGGAAAAGTTAACTTCTTTTAAATCCGGTGCCTCTATGAGGGGTGGGGGGGGGGGGGGGCAGCTGCCTAAAGTAATAGTAAGTATTTCTTCAATATTATTATCATGCATTAATCGTCTTTTTGGTTTGTGGACTCTAAAATGTAGTTTAAGGATTCCATAATGTAAGGACTTAAGTATTATTAATGTTTACTGAATATTGGGTCTGTCCGTCCACCACCACTCGATTGTAATTCTTTTAATTAAGGTGCCCTTCAAATTAATACCTTAATGTTATGAGATCAGAACTGAATAAAATTGCAAACATTTTCAGAACTAAGTACCCAAATTGTTCTAAATAAAAACCAAGTGTAATAAAAGTTCATGATTTATTCAAATAATAACCTAAGGGTGAACTACACCAATAAAACTAAAGATCAACACGTATAAACCGCGTTTAAGAGTAGTTAGTGTCAAAATTGCACAGAAATAATGACACAGAGCTTTTGATCGCAGTTTAGACTTGCTGATCGCGTTCACATTCATTGGTGAAATTCTCTCTAAGTCCAGTCAAATCATGATTGTAAAAAGTATACAAGATGATCTAGAATACATTACAGTTAATAAACACAAGTATAAAATAAATAATAACACTACAATTTTCTTTCATTATCAATGAGGTTGAAACTTTGCAAGAAAAATCTCTTCGTTTGAGGATAATATTCCAACATGAGATTAAAGCCAATTTTATACGTTTCACTCGACTGACTGTATTTTTTTATTCCTTATTCACTACACCGATAAAATTACACAGGAATAAACAGCCTTTTTATTGACGGGTGAAAATGCCGAAATCAAACATACATAATTGGAAAACTTATATTATTTCTTGGAAGAAATGCTGTTTCTTTTGAATATTTTTTTGTCTTTTGATTAATTTTTAACCGAATTAAAAAAAAACGGAGATTATTTGCTCAAGCATTTCACTTCGAGTGAATAATATGCCGAAATAGGCTATCGAAACCCCGTTTTTCCCGAGTGGGACCGAAACCGGGTTTCGCATGCCCTAATGCCGAATTAAACACGGGCCTTTCATTCGGCAATGCATAGAAAGTGTAGCGTCTAATATCGGTTTTAAATGCTCCCTCTACTAGATATTAATGATGTACGGTCGAAAAACACTTGCTCGAAAACGTGAACACAGTACTTCGAAATCGATAAAAGCTCGACCGTTCTCTGTCTCGATGCATCAAAATTTCGAGCAACTATATTGAAACATCATTGTCTGGAATGACCACCAAGTCGAATTTACAGAAGATTTACTATATTTTATATTCGTTTAAACAATCTGTTTTGAACTACCTACGTATAGGTATCTATTTAGTTGGAAGACACAGGGTAGTTCTACACGATATTGAGAACAACGCATAGTATTGGTGTCGAGTAGTTAATATGATATTTTCTTATATTCTTGATATTTATATTTCTATTCGTAAACTTATCATTTCATTATGTTGTTCTCAAATAAAAATCCTTTTAACCTACTATTCCAGTTAATTAGATTTGGTGGTTGTTTGTTCGTTCAAGAAATCAGATTTCAATATGGGCTTTTGAACTGTTGGTGATTCCAAATTAGGATTAGTTATTTGATATTATTATGCATCGAGGCAACATACTGTATGTATTATCGAGGATCTCGTGGCTTAATCATAACAGCCGCTCGGGTCGATCTTTAGGTTAGGCCGAGCTTGGTCCACCGTGTGACCGTCGTGTTGTGATCTTTGAATGGCTGACCACCCTTTCCTCCGTGCCTCTGAAAGCACGTTAAGCCGTCGATCCCGCCTGTCATTTTTAGATCTTCGACAGTCGTTACAGGTAGTCAGTAGCCTGAGTCTGACAATCGGCCTTACCAAGGGGTATCGTATTATGGGTAATACGATACCCCTTAATGATAAGAGGCCAGCTTATACTAGTTTTCTAGCCACAGACGTGCGCCCTACTGAACCTACTATCTAAAATACTTTAACGCTAAAAAACACGAATACCTATAAAAAGTAAACATAACTGACGAAATACCGGTACAATACGGTATACCCTCTGCCAGCTTTTCGGGGATAAAAGGTGACCTTATGTGAGTTACTTATTACACAAGAATTTTGCACAAATTATTAGTGACCAACCTTAGAAGAAATATTTCTCGCGTTGAAAAAAAAAAAAACAATTTTAACTTATCAGTGAGAATTTGCGCCTCTACAAATATTTAATCAGCATCTTCAGAACTCACTTGCAGCTAAATGAAATTCACAAACCACAAGTAGTTTATTTATGGTGAAGTTTTCATTCAACATCAACTAGGTAAGTGAATAAAACAATACACAACAACGTAAAAGTTCTATGTAAACACTGATATCGAGTATTTTTTGGCGCATTTTCTCACCAGGTGTCCATGTTACCAGGTACGTATTTTAAAGTTCTAAGCATTCCATCTTATTATTCTTGAGAGCATCAAAGCTCTTGCTTATATCCGTTTAGGATATTAAGGCTTAAAAATTAGCCGAGAATCACCAAAGACCCTCTCAGCAGAAACAAAACCATCCTCTATGACGTATGTTGAAGAAATCAGTAAAAATAACTCTTATTCTGTACGGCATAAGATTGTTAAGTTCAATCAGGAACTTCATGAATGAAGGTATGCTAATATTCCGATGGTTCTTGCGTACCCCTGAAAATAAAAGTAGAAATCTATATTGAAACTTAGATGGAAATGAAGCGAAGTAACTTCCTGGATGAACCGAAATGCAAAGAAAGTTAATAATTTTTAGTTAGGAAATCCGCACAGGTTGTCAGCGTAAGCAGTCTTCTGACTTTTTGCGAAACTGGTAAGAATCGACATCGATCGGCACTGGCTGCCTGCTTTCTACCTAAATGCGTTCTCACAAGGAGATGTTTCATGCCGTAGCTGCATCCAAAAGAACGATGATGGGAAACAAAGTAACTGCCATACGTCATACCTTCAACAATAGTCTTGGCAGCTTCTTTAGCGGTGATTTCAGAGTACCACGACGTGAACCGATGTGAAGGCATGGGATACATGCCGGTGGCAACAGTTCCTAGGTATACAGAGGTCGTGTGAATGTTCTTCGTCCAAGTGTCCAGGCGAAGCTCCTCCGTTATCGAGTCCATCAGCCCTGGTCAAAAAGTTAAATTCTTGATTTGCAGCACATAGTGGGTTTATTTGACAGTATTATAACCGTAATTCGTATATTCTCTATTTTCGTGTGAGTTCTACCGTAGAATAGCGATAAATAGCCTCAGATCTCCGCAGGTTACCTGTTAAACACATCAAAGTGAATTCGGCAGCGTAAAGAATGGTTGTGAAGAGGTGTGCTGATTACTTGGGCCATCAGTACCAACAAAGTGGTTGAATTAGTGCTACAGGTATCAAGTAGTAAACTATACCGACTATACCGTCATTGGTAGTGTATCCTCACCTTTTAGCCCAAACTTTGCTGCACAATATGGAATCATGTCGCCACACGGCATTAGTCCTGCGCTCGAATTGATGGCTACTATATGTCCATGCCGCCTTTCTATCATACTTGGCAAGAAGGCTTGGATTACCTGGTAAGAAAACAGCAATAAAGCCAGCGCATATCGGCAGGGCATTTTATCTTTTCTAACGTACATTGTTCCGAAGCTTGTGGTAACAAGATACAATTTTAATGTTTAAAGATCGACCCCGAGGCATCAAAGGGGATTTGCCTTCGCGGAATTGAACAATGGAATCTGTATCTTGTTACCAATAGCCAGGTATGAATTTACGTTGGGTTAAGATAACATGCCTTGCCGTGCCGTCCCCGGTTTGCGCTGTCCTTTATTTTATATTTTGACTAAAACTTTAAAGGAGCAATGGATATATGAACGGTTTGTCTGCAGGCATCAAAAATATTGAAAATCACCGAGATTTTTTTTTGGATTTTATTAAAACAAGTTACAATTGAGTTTGGGTGACTAGTTAGATGGAAAAAAACAGCAACGAAATTTTGAGAGCTCGACCGAAATTTATTTTAAAACCAAAAGATTAAAAATCAATGTGAAGATTGTGGGGAAGTACATAAGTCAGTACACGGTTCAATAGTCACCCAAAAGTGTGCAAGCAGGTTGATATCAATGAGCCTCAATATGGCTTCTGGTCGCAGATGGCTGATGGGTGCACAGGTTAAGACTCCCGCGTTGCTTACTACCATGGACACGTCAGACAATTGCCGCCGCATGCGCATCGATATTGCTACCACTTGCTCGCGAGACGTCACGTCTATCGTGTAGCCGTAGCACTGGGAAAAAAAAGAAATTAAGGATTAGTTTTGCGTTTTGAAGTGTGTGGGCAATACCGGGTTAGTGTAATGAATTATTGTAAAGGAGTTATCGTTCAGTTGATGCTTCGTTAGTTCTTGACTCCTGGAATTCTTCTCGTATTGAAAACTTATATTATGTTCGACCAGCTCAGTGCGACCTGAGGCTATTTGGTAGCAATCCAATACATTTTTTACTTATGATGGACTTTGTTTAGGCCCTCGTAGATACAAATTAAGCGCCTGGTTAACTATTGAAGGATTTTTGTTTGTAAGTGGTAGGTAGGTACATAAAACTTTAATTATTATTTGTAATCCGTTATTGTTTATGCTGTTTACTCATACCAAGATTTCTACTGCTTAAGCAAGTTTCTTGTTCTTCATTGTTAAAAATCTAATTAGTGAGAATTCACCTCTCCATCTTTACGGCGTATTTCATCCACGACAGCGTTATTTCGCCTAGTGTCGTTGTCCCAGCAAATCACAGTGGCTCCGAGCTCCGCAAACTGGATAGCCAGCTCCCGGCCGATGCCGTGTCCTGCGCCGGTCACCTGATCAAAAGTTATTCCAGTGAAAGACAATTAATATAGGACAGTAATAGAAGCTCACGTGTTTAAGCTGCTATCTTGCACCACCGACATCCGAATGATTGGTTCTACTTCTTTGGATAGTTTCGAAAAACCCTAGTATTGTGTTATTCATATTGGGACTATTCTGATGGTCTACTTGCACATCATTCTCAACCAGTCAGCAAAAGCTTTTTTTATATTAGACCCAATCATTGTTGTCATGTTCTAGGAGTCAGAGGGTGGGTCATGTTTAGTGCTTCCAAAATTACGGATTTGCTAATTACGTAACTAGTTACGCATTTTGATTCTCCAATTACGTAACTACGTAATTACGTAACTGTTTTGATTTTTTTAAAGCACGATTTTGTATGCGTGTATTAGGTATTTTAGAAGTGCAAAAAACAAACGACTTCAAATGATAACATTATTTGTATTAAGAAATTAAAAGGAAACTACAGAAATAAGACAATAATTTTAAAATTAAGCTCCAATTCTAAACTTGAATAGACGATGAAGTACTCGCCCTTTGCGCATCTTGCTCTTTCGACATCTCGCCAATATGTTTAGCACGCAGATGAGTATGTAATGCTCCAGTAGCACCACCAGGAGTCTTCAAAATTTTTTGACAATGTTTACATTGGACACTTTGCCCATTTTCAGCCCTCAAGAAGTGTTTTCATATAGCGGATTATGTGCGTTTGTTCAAAAACTCTTTATAAACAGTCTTCTTTGCGGCAGACCTAAAACAATATAAAAATAATTTAATATAAACAACATATCTATAGTTACGCACTACACACGTACCATCAACTAATTACATAATCAATGTCTATTCCCACAAACATCGAACAACACAACAACAAAGTGTAAAAACTCTTACACAAATAACCTAGAGACAAAGTAAGTAGACAAGTCAATGTTAAAATACTTACATTTTCGTTGAAGTATCTATACGCTTTTACTACGTATGTGATGCTTAAAAACTTGTGATGAAAAGCTTCTGAAAACCAAGCACCGAAATTCGCGACACATACACACAACTCAGTGAATTAAGCTTAGCCCAGGTCAGGCTTCTCGCAGGTGACCGTGCGTGAAGACTGGGTACCGAGTATTGAGACTGTTTTTAAATTCATAAAAGTAAAGAAAAATCTTGGGGGTTCCCTAAGCCAGCTCAATCCACAATATTAAACTGTATTCGCTGTGAGTTAGATCAAATACTTGCGAAACACTTTTAAACTTTGATTTTATTATGTACCCAACTATCCACAACCAACGAGGATTCCCTTCGTTTCCCGATTGCTCAACAATGAACTCTTTTCTGCACGATTAAGAAATAAAATCTTGCAGACTCAATTGGAAGTTATAAAATAAGCCCCGGAAATTCGGGGGATACCCACTGAAAGAGTTTCGGTGTTGTCATAACATTTAGAGTTGCCATAATATAAGTCGGAATTTAATCTATAATAAATTATTTTGTGTTAAGATGAATTGTAAATACATATGTACATAAACTCATGCCCATGGATTAGATAGAAACTATGGAACCAGATAAATTAGTAATTAATTAATATTATCCTATAATTCCGTTATTACGGAATTGAACTCTTCAGTTACGTATTTATGGGACTTCTAAAATCTGTCCGTAATTACGTAATTGCGTAGTTACGTAATTACGTAATGGAAGCCCTAGTCATGTTGAGCGTCATTTAAGGTTACTTATTCAATTACAGTCTGCTATAAACCGAAGATCGCTTTCACGCTTCTAAACTTTTGATACACTAAGATAATAAGTTAAGTAACTACCTACAAAAAGTCGTCACTTACCAACACAGTCTCTCCATTCAGGCTCTTCAATGTCGCTGGGATGAAAACCCTCGCAACAGCTACAGTACAGGTGGAACACAGCTTGACAATCAGCACCAAAGTATCTAGGGTCCACAGGGGCAAAGCAGCTAGCCCCCCACTGCCCCACCACGGCAGTATCCATACTTCTTGCAAAACCCTAAACTTCCGAGCCACAGTAGCTACACAACTCACGAATACGTTTTTCCAATGCATAAAGATAAAATAAACCTAAAAATATACTGACAGATAAGATTCAATTGACAGATACGTTGTTGTTTTTATGGAAATGGCCAGTTCAAGCATGAAGGATTGAAGTATAGAGTGCAAAAATCTAGCTGAAAATACTATCCACATATTAGATTCTGCGATGGCTGATAAGGCTTATACACACAAACTGAATTGAGCTGGTCTTTAAGACTTAGGATTAAAGAGAACATTTTTTGCCGTATCATATTATATCAACCACATTTCATAAATTCGGTGGACGTTAGGGAGAGGAAAAACCTTTTTATCGCATCCCTACTTTTAGAATATACATACGTCAGTCTTGACATTTAGTAGGTAGATCGAAGTGGAGTCCACGAAACACTATAATAAACTATAAATCCTATTGATTTGTAATATAGAAAATGGCGAAACCTTTGCAAAAAGAGCGAGAGAACCGGTCTGCCGAAAAGAAAGACTTGACGTTCCATGCGTATACGATATGTCCAGAAAGTGCATACACATCGATCGTATTGCTAGAGTCAACAGAACCGGAGATACTATGCCAGGTAACGCGTATTTGGGCAATAAAATGCAATCATTTTCCTGTCTTCATCTCATTTTATTCTGCCTACCTACTTTGCAAACTGGTATACTGTACCACAACATGGCGCCAAAAATAGGTTGTAGTCATGATAGTTTTCTGCGGACCCACATCTGGAGAAGTCATCACACATCTGAAGGAACATTCTCCAGAGGTTGCCTCAGATGTGTGATTTTTGTGATGAATGACAAATAATTAATCATAATCCTTCACAAATAAATCATCATCATTCACAAGGAAGTCACTACTAGGCACAGTTGATCGAATGTCTAAAGTGACACTGGCCTTGAGTGACCAAAGTACAATTTATTTTCTTTTTGCCAGACCCTCAGAGCAATAACAAAGTTCTCGGCCCAAGATATGCAGAATCGCATAGTGCTATTCGACCTCCATGCGATCAAGTACATCCTGCGTCATGTGGAACATCCAGAGATCAACATTCGAAGGTTTTCGCTAAAGGCCTTGGCACAACTCTGCCAGTTGCCGAGAGGACCAGAACAAGTGCTGGAAAACCCACAGAATTTGAGAAAGATTGCTCACATGCTTTCCAAGGTAGGTAGATTCGAATTAAAGTGTTCAAAAGTACTAAGGGACGGTGTGATACCTTCTTTAAGTGCAGGTGTTGGACAAAAAAGATTATACGTAGGTATTCCGCACTATGAGCGAAACTGCCGGTTCGAACGCGTTGCAAACGTTCAAGAGTTTACACGTTTCAGTAACACAGGTACTTGTTGCGATGTCAAAACGACTGCGGAGAAATCATTTAAAAGAAATTGCTTAGAAGTTAGAACATGCCAGTGATTACTGTGGAGGAAACAAGTGAGACACAGACGTGTCGTTTGTCGCAAGTCGTATCCCCTGAGCGGTCGCAATAGGGACTTATTGCTTCGGACCGTGTGATACGATACGACAAGTTTAGCTGGATTCAAAGTTGATATCTAAGTCGCTATACCTACGAGGCTTAGATAGCCTTCGCAAATTAATTCTATAAAACTAATCCTCTCGTAATCTTCTTTCCCGCAGATGGAAGACGTTTTCGTTCTAGAATTTGCATCGTTAGTCCTGTCAGAATTAACAAGAGAACCTCTAGGATGCGAACAGCTGGTGTCGGCTAATATATTGAGCACATTATTTTCCAGAATGAAGAACAGTTTGGATCCCGATGTTCAGAAGAATTGTCTTCAGGTAAACCTTCTGGTTGCATGTTATTTTCTTCTTCAGATCATTTCTGTTGCGTTCTGACGTGACATTAGCGGTCAATGACACATCTAACCGGCTGGCCACGAGCTGCGTTCAATTGATACTCGTAATGCGGTAGCGACTGCTGAAACAATTCAAAGATATTATTTAGTAAAGATGCATGCCGCGTGTCACCGTAACACGACTGCGACGACACTACTCACGCGAAGGATACGAGTGACACGCGCGTTGCGTCACAAGCAAGTCGCGAGGGCGTGAACGGAGCCTAAGACCCACTTTTAGTAACAGATTCTTCATTTAAAAAACAGAGACAAAGTATTTTTTCATATCACCTAAGATAGTTTATTGTTCGAGTTCCTACGAACAGATTGTAGGGAAAGGGCATTGACCGCTATTACCATAATAAAACTCAACAACAAGTATTGATAAATCGTGTAACTTAAGATTAAATTACACATTCTTCCTTCACAAGATTCTAAGCAATCTCCTGGAAGATCCGATATGTGCGGCAGAAGTGACGAAGAACTCCCAGTTCAGCTGGCCATCTCTCCTGGCATTGATGCAGAGCAAGTTCCTAGCCATCCAGCATGCAGCTCTGAGGACCGTCGATCAGCTGATCTGTAGGTATAAGGACATTGTTGTCCAGAAGACTTTTAGAGCTTCGACCGGGGTTCTGGACCTTTGTGATATACTTGAGGTGAGTTTAGAAATTCGTTATGCTAAGTTTTGGTCAAAATCGATTCTCGATCTTATCGGTTTCAAATTGAAAATTACAATAAATATCCTGTGGGTAGTCGATCATGGGTCCATAAATGTTCTCTTTCCTTATAGAGTAGGTGTAGTAGGACCCGTAAGGAATACAACAAAATAAAACTAGCATAGAACCATGAATAGTTTTTCACAGACAGATCTATGTCCTATGCTAAGAGAGGCTTATGTCCAGCGGTGTGCGAATCTGACTGTGGATGCTGAAAGACTCGGTGTCGTCGCAAAAAACAGAATATTTTTTACAGAATGTATCTGTGACTACCATGCATCAATCGGGCAAAGTAAACCTATCACTCTCTTTAACTAATTCGCTAAATATTAAACCGACTTCAAAAACACAAAAAAGGTGAAAAATAACATTATCTTCAGAAGTCGGTGACTTTTGTTTGATGGATTCAGTTGCCACCTTCTCCTTTTGGAAGTCGGTTAAAAACACAAACCATCAAATATTTCTATCTCCCACAGTCCTACGAATTCCGCGACGTCCACACTCTAGTTCTGGGCGTCCTTCGCAACTACGTGGAAACAGAAGAGAACGCTCTCCACCTGTACCAGTCGGGGTGTATACTGAGGCTTATAGCTTACCTGGAGATGGCACTGCCGGCTATGAAGCCCCACTGTCTGGCTGTGCTGACGAAGATGTCTTTCACTGCTAATGGGAGAGATGTGAGTGGTAGTTAACATAGTAGCCTATTAGATCAGATATCTTTACGTACGCACGTCACTAACTTTATTTACTTGGTTATCCGCCCACGCAAGTTCAGAAGGACACCACAAATTGTTGCCATCAAACTAGTTCGGAGATTCCACGGAGATTCGAACTATTTGAAGACATCGTTGATTTATAGTTGGCCGATAAACAAACGGGTAGATGACACCGATAACCAACCACTTTATTTAAGGCCTCCTCAACCGCTTAATTTTTAACTACATAACTAAAAAATTGATTTTTAGTTGCATAGTTGAGGCAATGACTAACTAGTTTCGTCACAGGTAGCTATTGCTAAACAAAATCTATGGGGGAATCGCGCTTTGGCAGCTTAAAAGTATGTACGTCAAATTGATTGCCGGTGCTACGACAACAAAAGCAGTATAGTAGGGTACCTACTGCTTTTGTTGTCGAGTGGTTCAGTGGTCCAGTGGTCCAGTGAACCGAGCCTGATAAAGATCGCGGGTATCTGCTAAATGCGGGCAACGGGAACCATTCATATTTTAGGGCAGCATAAAACCTATGTCTGACAGTGGACGTCTGGCGGCTGCGATGATGATGACTCTTCTTCAAAGAGACTTATTATTCGTCGTATTTGACAGCACGGTTGGCGCAGTGGCTGAGCGATCGGCTGCTGCGCTGCGTGTCACGGGTCCTATCCCCGCACGGAACAAATATTTGTATGACCTACAGGTAGTTGTTCCGGGACTGGCTGTTTGTGTATGTGAGTTTAAATATTTGTAAACGCACCCACGATTCAGGAGAAATTCTTAGAGAAGAGCAACTTTTAAAAAATTAAAATTTGAGCGATCCATAACCTACATAACTATTCCATTTCCAGGCATTATTTGCGACGGATACCGACCTGGTCTTCTGCCACCAACTCCTCAGCTCAAACGTAGAACTTCTGGCTGACGCAGCGATGGGTGTTGCCAACATGACGAAACTACTGCCTTCAGCCGTGCGCATGTCTGATACCAACATTATAGAAGCTCTGTGTGGTGAGTCTCACATCAAAGGAAATGAACATGAAATGAGTTTGAATTAGATTGTAGTAGAACTAATCCTCGTCACCATCACCGGCGTCTTTTGCCTTCTAGTTTATAACCGGAAGCAGCAGTACCAGTATTTTACATGGAGCGATTTGCTATCTGATCTCCATAATCCAGTTACTAATACGATACACCTTGGTAAAACTGGTTGTCAGACTATCGGCCTTCTGAGTTCTGACTACTCAAAACGACTGGCAAAGATCTACAAATGACAGTCGGGACCAAGGGCTTCACGTGCCTTCTGAAGCGTAGAGGGAACCTGGGTTTATAATCGAAAGTCGCCCATCTGCGCACCGACTTTAGCAAACACTGCTTAACCTTGAAGATAGACCCGTGCGACAGTTATTATTTATAAGTTTTTAAACTGACTGTGGTCACATTATCATTATCCGCAGGTTTGCACGTTGTACTGTAGATGTAAAGGTGACGCTCTTTAGAGCATTCTGTACCACCTTCTACACATGCAGCTTGTGGGAAAATTATTCGCGAGCGTCGTACGGAGCCCTTCGTGTCCAATTCAATAATGCGTTCAGGAAACTGATGGGGTTGCCATAGTGTTACAGTGCATCACGGATGTTTGCGGCGGCGCGTGTAGATTGTTTTTACACAATAATGCGCAAGCGTGCAGCATCGATGGTGCCCTAACAGGATTCTACAAATGATTGCGGGCAGAGTGGACTGTCCATATGTGGTTCACTGCTGTCAGTTACATGTGTCACCGTATCGTGTTGTGTACTAACGCACTATGTTACTAACTCTCTATGAGCCTCCGCTGGAAATAAAGATTTTGAATTTGAATTAACACAAAAAAAGGGATATTTACCATGTTTACTATTTATTTTGAGTTCCCGATATTTCGGCGCTGTTGCAAGCACCATAATCACGGATACACAACAGCGGTGTTGGTTTATCCGGGATTAGTTGACTTTTATATGTGTTTGTTTGGGTTTTCTAGCGTATGGCACTCGTGGGCTGCAGCTGAAAATCAGCGTCAGGTGGTATAACTTGTGTTACCATCTGGCATTATGCTGAGTTGAGGCCCTTTTGGCATTTTTTTTTTTTAATATTTTTAAGTTTCTGATTTTTGTAATGCCAATAATCGGAATTTTCTTTTTCTGTTATTATTTTTTCTCTTCTTGGATTTCACTAATTGCAGTGTCATTTATTTGTAGCTATCTTGGGTGACGACGCGGCAGTCTGGTTCTTCATCAGGATCAACTCGCTCCGAGCACTCGCCGAGCTCTGCCGCATCATTCCAAAGGCCGCCTTCAGTCTCGTCGAGTCGAAGACGTTCGCATCCCTCAGGGCTATTAATAAGAAATGTAAGTACCTACAGTCAAGTCTTTTATTCCTTCGTAATTAACCGACTTCAAAAAAAAGGAGGTTCTCAATTCGGTTATATTTTTTTTGTTTTTTTTTTGTGTGTTTTTACCTCATCTCTTCGTCATTTATGAACCGATTTGAAAAATTCTTCTTCTTTTATCTGAAAGGATATACTTCCCGATTGGTCCCATAGAAATTTCATCAAAATCGGTTGAGTAGTTTGGTTTTTAAATCAAAATAGCTGGAAAAAATATGTCATCCAAGTAAAAGAAATAGCGAAATTGATACTTGACAAGGATTTGTGTGTGATACAATAACTAAAAAGGGTAAAATAAAAACTTTTTTGCAAAAATAACCGACTTCCAAAAAAAAACAATAAAAATGGAAAATAAATTCACTTTCGGAAGTCGGTGGCAAAAATGTCAATGAAACAAACAATAGTCACCGATTTACGAAAGTAAAGTTATTTTCAGTCAGTTATTTTATTTATTTCAAATTCATTCCTTTATCAAGTCAGGCAACATAATATACCGAAAAATATGAGGTAGTTCTTTATAGAGGCACCATATTGTCTTTTCGAACTTTGTATAAAATATACTACTCATACTCTGTGATTATAAACACCATTGGGTTCTTTTTTCGTTGCATTAAGATCGTTTTTGGGGTGTTGCCGATCCGAGTGATCTATGTTATAGTAACAGTAAGATTCCTCTTGTGTAGATTCTGACTGAGGAAAAATAACTGTCAAGAGACTGTATAAGGCCCTGTAGGTAATCAAATGATTGTTAACAGTCAAAGACACGCCGATCGAAGCTCAACGCTTCGCGGTGCAGTGTTACATCAACCTACAGAACTACCACGTCAGCAAGAGGGCCATGCTCAACGGTGATTTTATGGCCGAGCTGCTCAATATAATGCAGGTGAAACAGAAAGATCATTGATAGCAAAAAATCATAACCCTGTCTTTTTGACTTTGCCGTAGTCGGGTAAAAAAACAATCTGGTGGTTGCATCTACAAATAGCTACTGTTCTGTGCGGTAACCCGCATCAAGACTCTTTCGATATTTAGGTAGGTACACAAAGAGAGATACCCTCATGAAAAAACGCGTGAGTTAATATAAGTAGGTATAAAGTAAAAAAATATGTATGGTAGGTACCTTCTTCTTCCTTTATCGTGTCGTTAGTGCTTACGCTGGTGTCAGAGTTTTTATGCTGCCCATAGGCCTCTGACTTGGCTTTACGTGCCGTCAAGAAATATCTCTCAGGCGTGCTGGTTTCCTCACGATGTTTTCCTTCACCGAAGCAAGTGATAATTTAACAATACGCACATGATTCCGAAAGAGAGGTGCGCGTCTTGGGTTCGAACTCGAGACCTATGACTTGGCAGTCCAACGGTCACACCACTAGGTTATCACTACTTTACCGCTTTACTGTTTTTGCTTTGGTAGGTACCTACGTGAAATAACAAGAGATGGAACTCAAACTTATACCTAAAGCAAATGTTTTCATTGACCCAGATGCAATGCATGCATACTACACATACTTACATTATTATTATAGCTTGCCCGTACTGTCCCACTGCTGGGCAAAGGCTTTTTATTTTAGTATATCCGTGTATTTGTTCTTTTACATTTATATATATTTATAGTATTTTAATATATATTTATAGTACTGTATATATCCTTGTAGTTTAGTTTAGTATTTGATTAAAGTTATTTTCAGATAACACACCTACCGTTGTTTGTCTCTGCATCACCCAAAGGTTGACTGGTAGAAAATGGCTATGGCATTAAGTCCGCCTCTGTACATTGTACTCGAAGTGGATAAATAAAGGCCTTCCTCCATTCCTTCCAACGGTCACGATTCTGTGCTACTTCTTTCCAATTCTCAAGGAAGACACCCAGTTCGTCCCGCCATCTCCTTCGTGGTCTGCCGCGACCTCGTGCCACTGTTTTTTTCCTAATTATTTATTTAGTACCTATCAAAGTAAAGCATCAGTTCCAAGGCCTTCTTTAACGAGCCTATGTAACATACTTCCGTAATGTTATTTTACAGCGCATCGACATCAACTTGAAGATAATGGCTTGCACTGTGCTGACTGGGCTCATGACAGAGGAACTCGGGGGAGACTTGTTCACAATCAAGAAAGGCGAAGAGGTCAGTATCGAAGCGAGCTCTTGTGAGGACAAGCATATGTGTAGACTTAGACTATAATTTTTCCACTACTGAATGGCTTCGTCTTAGATGGCACAATATTTTTTTGAATTGTCGCTGCCAAAGCTGGAATATATTTCATGTAAGCTTGTCTGCTTCTTAAGTCTAGTGGTCGTAAGCGCGATTGTTGTGCACGAGGTCCTGGGAGCGATTCCCAGGACAGGCAAACTGTTATTGGGGTTTTTTCATCAGGAATTTTTCCGGATTTGTTCCCAGTTGATGGCAAAAGGATCACCCCCTATTGCATAGGGCACGTATCTGGCTAAACGTGGATACTATTAGATACCTATTTCTAACCCTACAGGCGTGATGTTATGTATGTGTACATATACATATATAAGTTTGTATAGAGTTGATATCAATATACCAATTTGTCTGGAATCATTGTGTTACCCATTGCTGTTCATCTTTTGTCGGTACTACTTAGTTTTGGAACAAATTGGAGTATACGTTGTCAACCGCAACGCTGATGACGTTTACATTCTGCGGTAGCTGTCGAAGGTGAACCTCAACTATACCGCCTCGTCCTTCAGCACATATTAACACTACAATCAAACTATGCATTCCCCAGGTGGTGTCCAATAACTTGATGATCGAGCACATCGGTCTGCGCACCGCGCTGTGCACGGTGATCGCGGCCAGCGTCAGCAATGAGGGAGCTGATGTGTATCTGGATCTTGGGACTATACACTAGTGATTATTGGCTTTTTCTATACTTTTGGCTAGGTGCACACTTCATTTGTTGAACAACAAAGCCGACACGAAGCAATGGCTACTCCATCTGGACATATTCGGCTCCTGCCGATCGACGAATTTCATTGGGCATCTATAATTTCTGAATTATGCTCGGGTCGGCTCGGCGGAATTAGACCTAAGCCGAGCGGGTTTTTCTGATTTGTAACTGTATGGGTATTCGATTTTGCAGCCCGTATAAACTGAAACAACGAGCATGTGTGTGAATTCAAAATTACGACGCTTAATATTACAGTCTAGTGTTCATGTATACCCTAATTTGCCCGAGTGAGAAGTTCCTCATAACCCTGTCTTGCATGGACATGAAAACACTTATATTTTCTAAAGGTCCGAGCTCATTTGTGCTTTGACTGATACTGACAGTACTTATACTTTTGATTGCTTCACAGTATGGTAGAGAACAAGCAAGCAAGATACGTGGTCGGCGCATGGGAGCCGGCGTTGGAAGCCATCTTCCGTCACCACCCGTCTGCCAAGCTGGCGTACACTGGCAGGCTCGACATCAACGACTTCACTCAGGTACCAAAGAACCTAAAATGCATTAATAACAAAAGGCCATGATCCAAAAACTAGGTTCTAGACTTGGATCTACTTTCTTTAATGGCGACCTGCCAATGTTGCAGTGTCATTTTTTCAAAATAATCTTGTATTGAATGCTAGTATCACGTGTTGACAACTATCTTTGGCTTGGGTTCCTAGAGCGTGGTCAATATATAGCCAATTTATAACCGACTTCAAAAAAAGGAGGAGGTTCTCAATTCGGTTGTATCTTTTTTTGTATTTTTTTTAATGTTGTTACCTCATATCTTCGTTCTTTACGAACTGATTTGAAAAATTTTATATTATCTGAAAGGATATACTTCCCGATTGGTTCCATAGAAGTTTCATCAAAATGGGTTCAGGAGTTTGGTTTTTAAATCAAAATAGCTGGAAAAATATGTCATCCAAGTAAAAGAAATTGCCATTTATACTTTACAAGGATTTGTGTGTGATACGATAACTGAAAAGGGTAAAATAAAAACTTTTTTTTTGCAAAAAAATAACCGACTTCCATAAAACACACTAAAAAACTTTCTATGCAAAAAAATAACCGGCTTCCAAAAAAATAAACACTAAAAAAGTGGAAAATAACTTTACTTTCGGAAGTCGGAGACTATTGTTTATTTCATTGACTTTTTAACCGACTTCAAAAAAAGGAGGAGGTTCTCAATTCGGTTGTATGTTTGTTTTTTTTTTTTTTTTTTTTTTTTTTTTTTTTTTGTGTTTGTTACCTCATATCTCCGTCATTTATGAACCGATTTGAAAAATTCTTCTTTTATCTGAATGGATTTACTTCCCGATTGGTCCCATAGAAATTTCATCAAAATCGGTTCAGCAGTTTGGTTTTGAAATCAAAATAACTGGAAAAAATGTCATCCAAGTAAAAGAAATTGCGAAATTGATACTTGACAAGGATTTGTGTGTGATATGATAACTAAAAAGGGTTAAATAAAAACTTTTTTGCAAAAAAAAACCGACTTCCAAAAAAAACACTAAAAATAGTGGAAAATAACTTTACTTTCGGAAGTCGGTGGCAAAAAAGTCAATGAAACAAACAATAGTCACCGACTTCCGAAAGTAAAGTTATTTTCCACTATTTTTAGTGTTTTTTTTGGAAGTCGGTTTTTTTTTTGCAAAAAAGTTTTTTTACCACCGACTTCCGAAAGTAAAGTTATTTTCCATTTTTTTTTTGTGTTTTTTTATTGAATTTTTCATACCTATTGATAAAAGGCGAAGATATGAGGTAACAGACAAAAAAAATACAACCGAATTGAGAACCTCCTCATTTTTTTCGGGATTTTTTGGTAGTCGGTTGTTTTATATGTATACACTAGTGGATACCCGGCGTGTGCTACTACGCTATAATAGTGCTTATTGCATTGTTTTAGTGGTCTAATTCTAAATCTTCGCTTTATTGCCTTTCTAATGAAATCGTTTTGGGACACATCGGTTGGATGGTTTCAGTTTTGGAGGTATGGGTCGTACTTTGAGACCCACTCTCCTAAATAGTGTCAAGTGCCAAACAATATGTCGGCAGGGGAAGTCTATAACGGACATTAGTAGAAACATATTTTGTGTTTTAGATATTAGATTTTGGCAACCATCCACAAAAAGGTATACAAGGTGGCGCCGACAATACGACAAAAATTGAAAACACTGATATTACTAGTTCATAGGAATATTTTACAACAATAAAATAAATCATAACACAAACTAAATATCATAAAACTGTTAACAAAATAGAACACCATTTATAAGTATTGATTCACTAAATTTAGGTATAATTTGTACCAATTCGCATCTGGAAATAAAATTTAAGGACCGAATATGCCAAACGTTTTTGAAGTACCTAGCAAGTTGGCAACATGTATTTAGTGTTTGGTGGGGGTCGTTAACCTGTCAGTGCTTGCCTATTAATTTACATCATGTAGAAGATGTTGAAAATGAAAAATTATGTCCTGTGACTAAACTACTGGATAAATTCGAATGATTTTTTGTATGCAGACTGGGAACGTCATGAGGTATACGCAGTTTAGTTTATTGTCGTATTGTCGGCGCCACCCTGTATAAGTAGTAATAAGTGTATAAATTGGGATAAGGGCAGGAGATGCATGCATGCAGCATGTTTTCTCCTTCCATGCTTCTCTTTTCGTCGTTATCTCAGGATCTCATGAATCACCCCCTTTCTAGCCATATAATTATTTTATTGCAGTGGATTTTAATGCCTGCATATTTTCCAGGAGGGTTTCTACTGTATGAAGTGCCTGGGCGAGCGTTTCCCCAGTATGCAGACAGTGATGGCGAACACGAACCGGCCCTACTCGCCCGTGTTCCTGTGCATGTTCGTACAGCCGCCGGGAGATTCTGGCTCCAGGCTCGAGATCAAGACTCCTTGTGAGTATGACATAACTTGAGTTTGAAAGAGAGATATTAATCTGCCTGAAAATGCTTCCTACAGTCGTTTCGCTTCTGATTGGGCATGGCTGTCCAAATCACAGTGACCTCTATTCTTGTTAAGATAGGGTTGCTGTTGTTGTTACGATGACAAGTCTCTCAAAACAAAAATGATCTTTGTATTAGTCGTAAAATTGTTGCTTTTAGGTAAATAACTGTGAGTGAGATGAGTCAGAAAGGGCCGAGGCGTGAGGTGTTCCCGTATTTTAGGAAACTTTTCAGTCTCAATTTGTCATGAAACAACCTCTTTACCCACATGAAGTGTGTGACTGTGATTACATGATAGATTTTAAGTACGGGACCTGACCTTTTAGTACAAGTATTAAAAAACGCTCTTAAGTTGAATTTTTGACTCGAAATATCATATAAATGAGTAATTCATCATCATCTTCCTGCCCTTGTCCCATTCTACTTGGGGTCGGCGCAACACGTTTTCTTCTTCCATTCTCCCCTGTCAACCGTCACTGCAATTAAATAAGTTATCATGAAGGTAAAATAATGCCACTTAATTAAATCGTGTCATTACACAATTAAACTCTCATTAGACCACAGAATACATAATAGTACAAGTACAGTAGATTCTCTCCGCAAAATCAATTAAATAAATAGCGACTTTTGTCACGACACAATGAAGTGCAATTCAGGCCGCACAGCGCTAACTATCTACGTACAAGTTGCCCACAGATATAATAAATACAGGAGATATGGCAAGGAGGCGTGGCGCTTGCGAACGCATCTAGCCGCAAAGAGGCTTGTTGCCAGTTTCGGCCATTAGTCGAATGTCAACTTGCGACGTCTTCACTGCTTGTGATTTTTTACAAAATGCCGCTTTGTACAGTGGTTGTTTGCAAAAATAACACCTCTATTGTGAATTATACGAAAGATGGCATCTCATTTCACACGTTAGTACTAAAATATGATTGTTTTTCTTATTAAATTCATTAAAACATTACTTCGTGATACTAGAAACACGATAAAGTACCAAAAGCAATTATTTTCATTAGGAACAACAACCATTGTTTGCTTAATACACATCGATCAATGAATCGGCTGGTCTAATAGTGCAATGGATAAGTGTTTTACTGATACTCTCACTCACACGATAGTTTCGTGAAGCGGGTGTGTTTTAGGTAGATAATTAGAGAGGTGATGTCACTTTTGTGGTTGTCGATATTTTATACGATCCCTTAGTACGAATGATTACACAAGGGTAAAAAATTAGACTATTTTTGTTACATGGAACTTTATAGCTGTTGTTTACTAATGTGAGGTACTTAATGATAAAATTTATATAATTAATTACTGAAAAATACAATTCATTGTACTATTTCTTGATTACTCGACTTATCTTTTATAGAATCAAGTATGGGTTTTTAATTTATTGCGGTACTCTTACACATGTATCATTGATATCATCATCACAATTCACACCTTGGTTTTATTTTAACATTTTAGCTATCCGAAGTATCCAAAAATAAAAGAAAAGTGGATAAATGCGACAGGAAAAGTTCCAAACTGGTTTCCCACAAAAAATAACACGATATGTTCGTCTCACTTTGAGCCTAAGTGCTTTCAACCATTGAATAAAAATTCATACCAACACCTCGAATTCAGATGCAAAAATAGTACTGTATTTTTATAATATATAAAAAGAGCAGATTAAAGGTAATTGAATTTCATCGATACTATTTTTTCTACGATTACCTCTTCACATCACTAGTTGCAATGTGTGTTTATTCTGAGTCCGTAGCTACAGGTAGAAGCCCCGCCCCATGTATGCCTGTGTTCTATTAGTGAGTTTATTAGTGTTGCTGTAAGTTTATTTGTGTGCGGGAGAAATATGAGCTCGTGTGCCGTTCTTATAGTTTTTGCTTTTGTGTTAGTGAATTAAGTGGGGAGAACACGGTGACATCTGAACACGAATACATTTGTTTACAAATCATATCTCCTGTATTTATTATATCTGTGAAGTTGCCTCTCTTTCTATCGCGTAACTCTCATACCTTCCGACTACGTTAGGGTTGTCTTCTTTTAAATAATAAATTAATCTGTATACTTATTTAATTACCATTTATGTGCATATTACGTACTGTACTTTTGTGAAACTATTACGTTTCAAATAAACCTAGGCTCGGTGCTTACTTAGTAGTATCACAGCTAATAAATGTAGATCAAAAAACTATTTTATTTTAAAATGTCTGTATGGGGTAGGTACTTGAACCTAAGAAGATAGGCATTCAGCATACGTTAGTGTGCATCTATATTGTCCATGAAATGAAATAGGTGTCTTATCGTTTTATAGGTGTTTAGGTATGTAGGTACTAATAAAGGTACTAATATATCAAATCTGGAATGACATACGATGCGAACAAGATAGTCCAGGATCCAACACCCAAAAATTATAGTGTTGGTTCTCAACTGTCTTGATTAGCGCAGACTATAATACCTACGGGCTACCACTACGCATTCACCTTTAAAAAGGAAACCGATTGTACCCACTAAGGTCAAAGAAATATAATAGTAAACTATAATAGACAGAGCTGAGGCAATATTTTGTAAGCTTTACAAAATATTGCCTCAGCTCTGTCTATTATAGTTTTATACTTTAATTTGATTAATCTCCATTGTTTATCAATATGTACCTAAGTAGGTACGTAGTTGGGCTAATAAAAAAGTATGTACGAGCACCCTGTTGTCAAAATCTTACTTCATAATGTTTAGTTATAGTAAGTCCGTGGTAGGTACCCAACTACCCATCAAAAAAAAAAACTTAAATACAATTCAAATATGTACTATCCGACCTATACTTATCAAAACTAAACCTGCCCTTGTAAACATAACTTTCAGCAGCCCCACTTAAACAGTGCCGGATTTATATTTTTTATGAGTGTAGGCCACTTTATTTCCGCCGCCCCATGTACCTTTCTAAAATAATAATTTACCATTTGTAGTAAGGAAGGCACTAAAGTTAAATAAACGAATGAATTAGTCATTAAGAAAGAGCGTAAAAAACAAACAAGAATTATAATTTTTTACTGGACTTTTTAATAGCAAAATCATCTATAATATCATTATAGTTTATGTTGTTCATTAGCTCTGCTTCTATGTAGAGAAGAGCAAAAGAATTTTTTCTTGAGACAATCAAGACCTTTGATAATTTTGCACGCGTTTTAAACAGGAAAAACTCCTTTCCCCAGAACAATTTGTAGTCGAGAGTGGAAAGTGCGATGCGGAGAGCTATATCCAAGTTAGGGTAAACATTAGACAGAGATTGATTCCTCAAAAACGTTGAGAGACTGAGTAGTGAGTTTGATCCAGGCTTCACTGCACACTCTGCAGTTTTGTTAGAGGAAATGTGGCCGTGAAAATGCACACATTCTTGAACCAAATCGTCCTCTAAATCATTATAATATTTCACGAGAGACTGGGCTTTTTCTGTAACTCTTTGTGTTGAAAGGTCAGACATTTTTGTTATAAAAACTTTTTTGCAAAAAAAAACCGACTTCTAAAAAAAACACTAAAAAAGTGGAAAATAACTTTACTTTCGGAAGTCGGTGGCAAAAAAGTCAATGAAACAAACAATAGTCACCGACTTCCGAAAGTAAAGTTATTTTCCACTTTTTTAGTGTTTTTTTAGAAGTCGGTTTTTTTTTTTGCAAAAAAGTTTTTATTTTACCCTTTTTAGTTATCGTATCACACACAAAACCTTGTCATGTATCAATTTCGCAATTTCTTTTACTTGGATGACATTTTTTGCAGCTATTTTGATTTCAAAACCAAACTGCTGAACCAATTTTGATGAAATTTCTATGGGACCAATCGGGAAGTAGATCTTTTCAGATAAAAGAAGAATTTTTCAAATCGGTTCATAAATGACGGAGATATGAGGTAACAAACACAAAAAAAAACATACAACCGAATTGAGAACCTCCTCCTTTTTTTGAAGTCGGTTAAAAATGAAAAGTTTTCTTCAAAGTTTAGGTAAGCATTATGCCTTCTCTGTATTTCAGCCCTTAATCTATCAAGGATAGCCAAAAAAGTGTTCACTCTAAAATAATCTTTGGAGCAACATTTGCTATGTTTGTTCCTTGTGCAGCTCATTCATTGAATTTGGTGGGAACCTCGGCCGCTGAGCCTGCCACTTTTTCATGTTGCTAGAGGAGATGTATACTTTCTTCGTGAAGTCAACCGAACGTTGGAAAAAAATAAGGATGAAGTAATTACAGTTTTAAAAATGATCGAAAATGACACCACAGAGAAACCCGTCCCACGAAATGAGGCAAAGGGAATTCGCACCAAATTAGAAAAACTTGAAACTGCCTTCATGGTTGTATTTTGGAATGTTATTTTGGAAAGGTTAAATAAAGTGAGTGTTCAGATTCAGAGCTCATCTGTGGATGTATTGACGGTATCTGATCTCTATGGATCTCTAGTAGAGTTTACAATAGCAGAGTGAGAAAACTTTGATTATTTCGAAGAAAAAACAATTGAGATTAGCGCACTTAAGCAATATCAAGGTGAAATAAAGAGGCAACCTAAAAGAAAAAAAATGACGGATGAAACATCGAGTGAAGATCCTGAAATACCCTCCGGCTCCAATGATTATTTCAGAATGAACACCTTTTTGGTTATCCTTGATAGATTAAGGGCTGAAATACAGAGAAGGCATAATGCTTACCTAAACTTTGAAGAATGCAAAAAAGAAAATGAATTAATTTAGTTCTCTAATTTAATTTACAGTATTTTTCCAGAGATTAATTGTTAAATTTTTCAAAAAAAGTTATCACATTTTTATATTTCAAAGCTGAAATTCTTATTGTATTCCTAACATATTCTGGCAACATCAAATAATGTTGCGCTTGTTTGTGTTTCGTGTGTCAATTTTGTGTTTAATTATTGGTATTTGGGTGTTTTATCTACATTAGAGGTGGAGTTTTATTACTACCCGGATATAAATATTTTCACATCGTACGAGTATGTTGATCACAATGCAATTCGCGAATATAATTATGACTCATTAACTTAGTAAATCACGATCCTTAAAATATCTATAATAGCTCCTGCAATTATTAAATTTTAATGATCGTAATTTATAAATGTAGGTATCATCTAATTAAGTAAACAAATACATATTGACCTATATAAGTAAGAAGGTAAACATGCATACATAGGTACCTATCTACCTATAGAGCTTGAGTTCCCGTTAAGAAATCCAGATAGAATCAGTATGCTTCGAAATGGCACAAGAGGGCTCTCTTCTCCCTTATTATTATTATACTCTTTGACTGCTGCTTTATACTTTGGCGGCACGGGCGGCGGGCGCAGGCGTCTCTGTGAGTGCGGGCGAGAAGCGGAGGTGGTTAGTGGTTACGTTGAGCCACTGCCGCCCGCCACTCTCAACCATCACTCACGCAGTAATATAGATAAAAGAGGTACTATAACAGTAGGTACCTAGGATTGATAATTTTCGATAGGAATGAGTTTCTATAGGGATTTAACGTATTAGTACAAAAAACCATGCCAAAACCAGTGAACTTGTTTGATTTTTATCCTCTGAAATCTGCCGCCCCTAGGTCGCTGCCGCCCCTAGGCCGCGGCCTATACGGCTTATTGACAAATCCAGGACTGCACTTAAATAGTCCGTCCAGACGGGACAGCCACGTACTAGCAGCTTCATACCTAAACTTAGTAAAGTGCGCTTGGCCTGATTATACACAACAAAAAAAAAAAAGACACGAAAGAGTTACGAAGTCTAGTAAACAACTTTACCAAGTCGACGTTTCATTGCTCCCGTCAGACAGCAACTCGGGCGAGCGAGCTGCCAGGCTGTCGGGTTCCCTGTCGGGCCGCATGCGGCTCCCGCCCGTGCCGGATGACCACGACTTGCGGGACTATCTGCTGAAGATGAAACTGTGGTTCGGAGACCCGTTAGTAATGGTTATATTATCTGAAGAACATTTAACCATATATTAAACGTCACAATCTCATGATCCGAATAATATAAACGGTACTTTATGCATAATCGGTAAAGCATTATTCGGCAAGGATGGGCGGCCTGAACAATTATAAGTTGACATGTGCGAATCGCCTGTCTGTGGCATTAACTACCAGGTTCATTGTTTCCCGATCATTATAATCTGGATCTCTTCAAAGTTCGAGTGAATCGGTTTCTTCTAGGCTAGCGTGCTCTACCCTAGGCCGCGACATCGCTTCACATCAGGCTAGTTGCGGCCAAACGCAAGCCTTTTTAGTGTAAAAAAGCAAAAACCATTATGTTCAAGTAAAATGCCACTCAGCTTAGGTGGAGGGTAGAAATAAGATTCCAATTTAGTGGAGGTGGATGCCAATTAGCGGGAGCCGAATTAATACCGAATTTTTGTAGTGATTTCTTCACATCGGGCCAAGAAATCCTGCCGAATCGAATCACCCCTAACTTATCTACTTAATGTTCTGTTTTCAGATCCAAGTCTCTGCATTATGTTGAGATAGAAGATGCCCATTATGAAGTAAGGTAAGACGTACTTTCTATATTTATATACACTTAGAAACCTCAAAAAAGACAGATATAAATCAAATATAAGCCATTGACCAAAATTGGAACGATCGATCGATGACCTGGTTCCTTCGAAAGACTTCGGGAATCCACTAGATGTGATACAGCATAGGACCGGTCCATGTGAGGACGATTGGGGGAGCCCTACAAATAACAGTGTACGATTATCAACTCAAACATTGATGATGATGGTAGCTATAAGCTATAGCAGACACACATATCACAAATACTGCACCGGCTCACCTCATTTTTACAAGCTGATCTAGATTTGAGGCGATGCCGTGCTTATCTGCAAGGTGCAAACGGACCCTTCACGAAGCCGACAACCAAGCATTCTGACTAAGTAACTACGCAAAAAATATTGCTAGGAAACGAGTTTTTTTGGGGTGTAAAGGTGATTTTTTTTAATTACCGACGAAAAATTTCTATGTCCGGGTTCAGAATGATGTACTGAGTATCTGGTTTCTGTTTTTGCGTCGGTGTCCCATCCACCCCGTATTTTTGACCCCTAATATCTCCGTAACAAGAAGGTTCCCAGTTACGGTTTCGAATAAAAAAAAATGCAATAACTGGGATAACAAGTGCCCTTTGGCTTCGTTAAGTGTGCGTTGCAGTGTAGATTTTCATAGAAATAATCCCGAACGTCTCAAGTTGATCCTGTGCAGTTCTTATACCTGTACATTTATCTTCGTTGCCTAGATACCGCCAAAAATGTGACGAAGTTACATCATCGCTGAAGGAACGAGCGCAGCTGCTAGCAGAGTACGTCGCTGAACAAATGAGCGGACTGTCCCAAGAGAGAGACTGTTCCATGCCTAGCGTCGACTTGCATCTGGCTGACCTGATGGTAAGTTGACGCAAGAAGTAACATTATCAGTGAAGCAGCGAGCACAGATAGGAGGATCAACGCAAGCGGAATTTAAGACTGTTCCACGACTATCGTCGATTTGGTGCATCTGGCTGACCTGATGGTAAGTTGACGCAAGAAGTAACATCATCACTACAGAAAAGCACTCACGCAAGAAAAAGGCCGCTTTTTACCTTTTTTCGAATTGCATCTGGTCGACCTGACGGTAAGTTGCCGCTTGAGTGGCATTAAAACCTCTGAGAAAGTTATTTGTTATCCTTTCGAATCGGAATTCGTTATGTGAGGAAAGCCACAAAATTTTCGTAATAAGAATATAATGACGTTGGAGTTGGTTTCAGGCTAGCAGAATTCCCTAGTTTTGTTTGAGTCCCATGTAATAGCGGGCGAGCCTAATGCGATCAATCGGGTAAAGATCCAGACAGCGGGCTGCTATGGAAAATTTTCTGATGGAAGAACCTAATAACACCTTCCCCGGTGGGGTCGCAGTAACTAAGCTAGGGCACGACCAAGTGGGTGAGATTAGGTTTGAACTGTAATTAACTGCGCAACTAAGTTTGTCGCAGTTAGATGTCAATTTAGACGCCAAAATAGAACTTCCTTATAATTCGATTAAAAATACATTCCCAAATTAACAGCTTTGTAGCGGCACTACAGCAACAGAGTACAAAAAGCACTACAGCGCCATCTATACATCAATATTTAAAGTTATCCGCGACTTAAGACAATTTATAGAAAAAACCTGACAGCAACTGTCGGGCAGTAACCCACCAAAAACAACACCCCTCTGGTCGGAAGATCCTGCCTTTTCTATGGGGGATTAAGAACTTTACACCGCAATAGTTTTGAGAGCTCAATTTTCTCATTTTCCAGTCAGAGCTGGGGTCCCCGGTGATAGGGCTGGGCTACGTGAAGTGCGGCGGCGCCCTGGAGCGCGCGCTGCTGTACAAGGTGCTCGCCGACCGGATCGGCCTGCCGTGCGCGCTGTACCGCACCTCCAGCGCCTACGCCTGGTGCGAGATTGCTGTGCCTGAGCTGGATCCGGTTAGTAATAGAACGTTTGCCATAAGTTGGCACGCCAACATTTCGTCTAGAATAGAATTGGTTCTAACAACACGGTCTATATTCGAAAATCACAAAGAGATACAGCAAATATAACTCAGACTTAAAAGCAAAAAAAAAAAAATGTTTATTAAATCTCAAACATTTACATAACAAAGCAAGAGAGATAAGTCATTTCTGGGCGCATGCGTTCCATGATAGACCTCATCCATCGATTCCATCGGGTAGTATTCCACCCAAATTCTTGTTATGACTAAATTTTACATTGTAACGTCATTAAGGGATCATCATGACTGTTATAAACATACACCAAGAAGACAAAATACGTACTTGATAAAAGAGCTAACTCATAAACTACGTAATCGAGCAAAGTTGATAAAACTTATGCGTATCACGTAAATCGGTCCAGTAATCGAAGTATATAAACGAAAAAAGAAGACCGAATACATAACTTCTTCCTTTCTAGAAGTCGGTTAAAAAACCGTTATTTTATACCGACTTTGTCAAGTGGCCTTTGTGTTGTTGACTCAAGTCCTTTTTTTACACAATGTATTGTAGTATCAGCAGGTGATATCACCTGCCGTCACACATTCATTCATCACATTTTAACCCCACAGGAAGAAATATACGACAAGCCCCAGAACTTCCCAGCAGGCCTCCTCCGTACCAACTACGTGGTAGACCTGGTACAGCGCCCGGGCAGTTTGTTGCCGCGCGGAGGGCGAGAAGCGAGGATCATCTGTGGGCCTGTGTGTTCTCCGCCTTATACGGCAAGGGAGTTGCCTGACGTTTGTCGTTGTGAGAGACGGGCTTAATAATGAAGTTATGTATTCATGCTGTTATTTGATCAACTGCCTGCAGTTTTCAGATGTGATATGGACCACATTTTATAGCTGTGGCCTGACGGGTAAGCCAACCTATACATGGAGCCAAAATAAACAGATCTTCTTAGCGTAGCGATGGCAAACATTTTCAAATGTGTTTAGCCCAAAACTCAGCCACGCGAACTCCACTTACTGATGCAGTAAGTAGATCAAGTGCGCAGGTGATAGGACTGCAGTGGATGCGTACCAAAAAATGCCATCAGTATTACCGCTGTGAGTGGCGGGAATAAAAATTAAGTTATGTATGTATGCCGTTATTTGATTAACTGCCTGTAGTATGAAAAAGTGCAATGGGGAAAAGCCTAGGCAGATAAGTTTGCTTTTTGTTTCTTTTATATCTAAAAACTAAAATGTGAGGATGACGTAGCCACAGAAGCATCACATCCAAACACGTTGCAGTTTATTTAAGAGGTGGAGACATTTTGGTTTTCGAACAAGCGTACAAAACAGGTTTTTGGATGCTTTACCGAAATTAATCGGTGCTATTTCTATAACGTAATCATGTAGTAATTTCATTTTATTGTGCTTAATTAAATAAATAAACAAGTTGTCAAATTAATTCTTTATTTCAAACTTTACACAGCATTATTCGTTCGATGCCATGAGAATACATTACTATAATAAATATAATATTTAGTATCAAAACTCGAATACAAGGCACTATAGTACTTAAGACACATTGCACAAGGTTCAAGATGGACGGACAATTACGATCACAAACATTTATGCTTAGAAACTAATTATATTTAAAGGCGATACTGCTACTATTACGTTCCTAAGATAGGCTCATATCAGCAGTATTAATATTCCTTCATATTTCTGAACTTCAATACTTCAGAAATATGAAGGAATATTAATACTGCTGATCTTATTTCTGCCCTCGTAACAGTAAATGCAGTACTTGCAAAATGGCGTTTTTGAGAAAAACGCGGTTAAGTGTTTATTTTAAATCTCTGACTTATCACTTACAGTAGAGTAGAGTGTTTTTTTTTTATTAAACTCTACTTAAACTTATCAGTTAAAATAGAGATTTAAAATGCACTCATAACGACGTTTTTCTCAAAACCGCTATTTTGCAAGTACTGCATTTACTGTTACGAAGGCAGATTTGTCGGAATGGCAATTAGAATGTATGGTGGGGGATATATTTATATAAAAAGAAAGAAAAGCTAAAAAGAAGTGATTAAATGATGACTTTTCAGCTTGAGTAACAGATAAAGTTCTCTTTTTATGTGAGTACACTGTAGATGGCGCCACTCAAGCTGGGCCCATTATTACTAAGAGATCAAGTTGTCTTTTTTAAAACCAGTAAAAGAGTAGAGTAGTATTTGTTATGTATTGACTGATTCACGTTATCAATGTGATAACTTTACGTTATCGACGGTAGAGTGTAAAATGAGTCTTATTCATATTTCATTACAGTGCAGTATCAACCTTACATCGCCATAGTTACAACACAAATTTACTTACATAAATAAAAAAGAAATATTTCATACCTTTTAGGTAACAAAACATTGCGCTGGTGATAAAACTTACCAGTTAGTAATAAACGAACCGAATTAGTTCAAATATTAACGAAAATATTCGTTGGAATTAATTTTTACCTAATATAATTTGATTTTTGTTGATAAGAATGTAAAAATATACAACCTGGATTGGTTAAATAGAGGGTATATGACTTAAAATAGTTCAGTCTAAATAAATTGTGGAAATGGCATCTTAGATCGAAAATAGTATACGTGAGATGCAATGTACGGAGTATGTAAGGATCGTCGCAGGTGGCGTACTGTGGTTCTACCTACCACCGAAAAAGGCACGAGCATATGTATGTATTTATATGCATAGTGGCAATAGATAGCTACAGTGATTAAGATTAATAAATAAACGGCTATGTAAATCTCGACCTAAGGCCGCGACCTAACCAAAGCGATCGTCGTGCGAATACGCGGCCGTCACGTTAATTTTTTAGGCGAATGTGGATACACAGGTGTAACATGCATGGAACATGTAAGACGTGGAACATGCATGTCGGTTGTTTTCATCGAGAAACGGACTGAGTGATTCCTTTTGATAATACTGATTTCATGGTTTTTTAAGCTCATTGCCTTTATGATTAGTTGCTCAAAAAAGTTGCTTTATTAACAGAGCTAATACGCCTGTTCTGACTGTAAGCTTGTTTTGTCTATTGGTAGCTGCATACGTATATTTATACTAGCGGATACCCAGCGTGTGCTACTACGCTGTAGTGCCTAATGCATTTTTTTGTGGTCTAAAACCTTCTTCGCATTATTGCCTTTCTAATGAAACCAGTTTAGGGCACATCGGTTGGCAGGTTTCAAAGTCTATAACGGACATAGGTAGAAACAATTTTTGTGTTTTATATCTATTCTATAGATTATTATTAGTATATGCCGTGTCATATATGGGCAGAGTGATTAATAATTTAATTTATGTGTAGAAGCAGTGTTATAAGATTTCCAAGTGCTCAAAGCAGTGAAGAATGTTAAGCTTGATATTTTTCTTAAAGGTATAAAAGTATTTAGTCAAAGCGGTTGCGTTTAAACAAGTAATTAATATTACAAAAGCTGCATTTATATTTTTATAAAATGTTAAAGCTGCCTCCCAACTTCGTAACTTAATCTAAAACGTCATTTTAATAGTATCTTGAACATTACGGTGGTCAGGAATGTCAGAATTATACAAGGTGTAGTTTTGCATCCGCGTCAATTTCAAGGAGGTAACTATGCTAATGATTCTCGACCCGAATCCATAATAAAATGGGTAGGTAATTTTTTTCTTAATATCAGATATCGGTAAGTGTACACCACCCGTATTAAAACGCGGCCCGTCTAATATTAGCCCTATAACCGCGCTTTCACACACAAACAAACGCAGACGTTAATTCGATAAAAGGGTGATTCTCTTCTATTGAGAAGGGCTCCATTCTGAAATAGTGTCTAATTAAAATAACTAAAAAAAAGCAACGTTTATTACTATTGACCAGGTACCGTATTTTATATTGATTATATACGTCTTCGACAACCTCCTGAATTTTGACGAGGATGCAAAACTACACCTTGTATCTAAAATTAAGCAATAAGTACGTCATCAACAAAGTTTACGTACACTTCGTATAGTCGACTTATAAATCTTTATAACTAACGAACCACAATAGAAATAATTCTTTAAACAGTGGTATACATTTAAAATGGTCTTTTCAACATAAAATAATTATGCAAAAATATTTTCAAAACAATTTTTGTTGTGAAAACCACAATAATTATTACGTCGGAATAACGCTCCAACAACCAACTATATAACGTTTATTTTGATATTTACATCAAACTTTTAAAGAGATCGACTTTGTAACGTTTTCATAACTCAATAACTCTTTCTTTATGTCAAAACATAATATACAAGGTGTAAGGGAATATCGACGCAATCTGTTCCCATAAATTCAGCACATCATTCTAAACAGGGCAGCATAGAAATTGTTCGTCAAAAAAGTGCAATATCTACGCGGTCAAAATGTCTGGAAATGCTTTTTTTTTTTTGTTAGCTATTAATGCTTTTATTAATGGCTCGAAAAAAACATGACCCATCCACGCGGTAGATGATGCCCATAAAAATATTGTCAGTTACCACGACAAAAATTACATCAATGTTACTGGCCTCAGGTAATCTGTTTATACAGTAGTCTGTGGCACTCCATGTACTATTTGCGTCCTAGATCTTGATCGCGGCAGAGGTTCGGGCACGCGGGATACGGTACTTTCTTTGAGGGATAGCGCTGAACCGGTGGACGCTTCCGAAGGTGGCCTGGATGATTGGAGAGCTGCTGGTTGGCTTATCTGTAATTAAGAAGAGAATAATTATGAATAGTGAAGCTAGAAAAGAATCCGGTTGGTCCTTATACAATTTGTGAGGGTCAATGCGCGAGCGATCTCACCCCCTGGTTTAAGGTAATTCAAAAAAGGTGGGTTCAGTCAGAGTCCAATCACCGCCTTGAAGGGGTTACCAAGAACAATTAGTATTAATGTAACATAAACATAATATCACGCTTGTAATCCCCGAAGGATTAGACAGATGACATAATAGCACACCCACATGTCGCCAGTTATGTTTAAGTTCCATGTGATAGGGGGCGACCCTATTGCCATCAACCAAATGATCATCATCATATTAGTATTACTTTAGTGTTTAAAATCATGAAAGTATGATTTAATACCATATAAGCTAACCGATGTCAAGTATACAATAAAACCTAAGGAACACAATTTAATAAATCGTGCACAATGCTTACAGTCCGACTTAAAGGTTGTGGCGTATGAGGTTTCTTGATCGGCACATCTCTATACTCGTAGATGTTGTCTCTGGATCGCGTGTTGTTATCTATGCCGCTCTCCTCAACTTCCGGTACCATGAATATGTCTCCGTCGTAATAACGGTCTGTCTCTCTGTAACGTGTAATAGTTAGGTTATTTATGTTCTTTTATCGCCGCAGAGACAATGTTAAAAATATTAAAAAAAAATCCAACCCTTTGATTAATGTGACAAACATAAAAACTAACCTAAGATACGTGTACAAACAGACAACACATTTTCTACAAGCGTTTATGTGAGACAGTTCACATTAGGTATTTAAAACTTGCAAAACAAATAACTTAACAAATAATTAAACAAATCAAAACCGTAATTTTGATACGGGAGATGAAAAGCACCTTATTTACCAAATGCGTTTACATACATAATGTGAACTGACTCGCAAGCTTCCACAAGCTTAGATTAAATGTTAGTTTCACCTACTTCGCCGGTACCATTTTCCATTTTGGTGGTAAAGCCCTGTTAAAAAGGAATTTCACATATTGTTAGTATACAAAAATATGATAATGTTGTTAGTAATGAAATTAGTGGGAAAGCGAAAATTAACGAAGAATTAAAAATGTATTTATAACTTAGAGAATTTAATCAACAAAGTGCTTATCAAAAGAAGTTTTAATTCGATATTAATGTCGATACTGAAGCCTTGTCTATTTATTGATTTTGTGAAAGTAAACAAGAAACTACCACTATAAACCTTTTTTTGTTCGTAACAAATGAAGATGTTCTAAATTCAATACAATCCTTTCACATACAACACTGTCGAAATCATATTCATCTTTATTTTCTTAACAATAAGGTCCATAATACCTGTGAAAGGACTGTACTACTGGGTCAAAGTCAAAGTCAAAGTCAAAGATTTATTTGCAGATAAATATGGTTACAAACGTTCTTAAAATGTTAGGTAATATTAGTAGCTTAGCATATTTAATCATAACATAATGACATGCAAATTTTTGTTATAGGTAGGTACAATTACAATATTACTTAAATTTAAACTGAAAGAATTCTTTTATATTATAGAAGGGATTCTCAATTAACCACCTACGTAAAGCCCGTTTGAAGCGAACCATTGGAAGTTCTTTAATTTGGTTAGGAATCTTGTTATAAATCTGAATACACATAGGATAACAGCTTCGCCTATATAGTTCCGTCTTTATTCTCACATTAATTAGTCTATTAGGATATCTAGTATTGAACGCACATTTATCTCCCAGTTTTTCAAACATCTCTGGATGAGATTTGGTAAATTTACATACTTCCTCAATATAAATACCAGTCAATGTTAGTATTCTGAGTTTCTTAAACAGTGGTTTACAGGATGTGAGTGGGTCTACATTACAAATCGCACGTATACACCTCTTTTGTGCGATGAAAGCTCTTCCGAGATGCACCGAGTTTCCCCATACTAGTATACCATAACGCAATACTGAACCAACATATGCATGATAAGCTTGCAATGTGGCTTGTTTATTTGTTAGATTAGATAAACGCCATAGAGCATAAGCAAACTTACTGAGTTTTCCACATATCGTATCAATATGATTAAGCCAGGAACACCTCTCATCTAGAACTATCCCAAGAAAAGTCATACTATCTGATTGTTTTATTTGTTTATCTTTATACGTGATGTTTAAATTCATTTTATTCCAGTTTTTGTTACAAAATTGTACATATTTGGTTTTATCTATATTAGGTTTAAGGTTATTCTTTTCCATCCAAGTTATTATTTTGCTTACGGTACTATTTATTTCCTCATTATAGTTGTTCTTAGTTTTAGGGATGATTACGGACACATCGTCTGCAAAGAGTATGCAGGGATGGTCAGTTACTTTTGTCAGGTCATTGATATATAGCAGAAAAAGTGGTGGGGCTAAAATACTGCCCTGTGGAACGCCTGTGCAATTGTAACCTAATTTGGAGCTAAATTTCTGTTCACCATTTTGATCGAGTTTATCCACAGTAATTTCTACAACTTGCGATCTGTTTGTGAGGTAGCTTTTTAGCCATGCATTTGCTTTTCCGCGGATTCCGTATTTATCACATTTTTTTAGGAGTAACTCGTGTGAAACAAAGTCAAAGGCTTTTGACATGTCAAAAAATACAACAGTTGTCGGAATTTTCTGGTCAATATTTTTGGTAACTAGGTTAACTAAGTTAAATGCCGCTGTGGTTGTCGATTTTCTTTTTTGGAATCCATGTTGTTCTCGATTTAAAATTTGGAACTTATCGATAAAATTTGTTAATCGCGCATGCATAGCCTTTTCATAAATTTTTGCTAGAATAGGCAATAGGGCTATTGGTCTGTAATTGTCAACAAGTTTTTTATTTCCTTTTTTATGTATTGGTTTAATAGCTGTTATTTTTAATTTTTCAGGAAACACTCCCGTGAATAATGATAAGTCTATCAGATGTACTAGTACCGGGGTAATAATAGGGGCTATGTATTTAATAATTTTTGTAGGTATTTCATCATAACCCGTTGAATTTGTATCCCTGAGTGATTTTATTACTTTTTGTATTTCGTCATCATTGGTGGGCATTAAAAACATACTAGAATTAATAGGGTCAATGTCATAATTATTGGTATTAATGTCAAAATCGTTGTTCGTCAAATTGATATAATAGTCATTCATATAATTGGCAATGTCCGTGGGGCTTGTTAGTAGTCCGGTTTCAGTTTCTATCTCCTTAGTGTTTAGTTCCTGAATTTGATTATCATTATTGGAATTATATTTTATTAAGTCCCATGATGCCTTGCATTTATTTTTAGCCCTAGTTATGTAATTTGTATTATGAATTTTTTGTGCTTTTTGTATACATTTTTTAAGTAATTTATTATAGTTTAGGTATTTCAATTTATTGCCTTTATCAGACGAGAAGTAGTATTTAAAACGCAAGTCCCTTTTAGTTTTAGCTGATTTTTTAATACCTTTGGAAATCCATTTCGTATATTTCTTCACTAGGTTGATTTTGATCTCAATTTTAGGAAAGCATAAATCAAAAAATAGAACCAGTAAATCATGAAACTTATTAAACGCACTATTAGCTTCCTGATCAGAAAATATGTCAGTCCATTTTAAATTTGATACGCAGCTAAAGAATTTTTCTTTATTTTCGGCGCTAAAATCTCGCTTGCGAATTGTACGAAAGCGTGGAGGTGGAACTTTACTGTCTATTTTTATGGATATCATCTGAGCTGTTTCGTGATCTGACAGTCCCAGTGGTATAACTTCACATATTGCATCCTTACAGTTACTTATTATTTGGTCCAAACACGAATTTCTTCTTGTGGGTTGTTTTATGTGTAATGTTAAACCGAAGTTATTTACAATCCTAGTTAATTCGTCTGAGCATTTTTTATTTCTATCGATTTTTTTCCCCAAAATATCAATGTTTAGATCACCTACTATCACTAATTGTTTCTTACATTTATTTCGAAGGTTGCATAACATAACTTCTAAATTACGTAGGAAAACAAAGGGGTTTGAGCTTGGCGTACGATATAAGGCGATTATTATAATGTTATATTGTAAGAGTTCAATTCCACAACACTCAAAATCATTTTCAGACGCATATTTTTTCAATTGCGTCAGTATTTTGTACTCAATGTGGTTTAGGCAGAATATACAAACACCACCTCGCTTTTTGTTCTTTCTTGAGTACCAGTCTCCTAATTTGTAGTCATTTAAGGCAACGCTACTCTCCTCACCCGCTTTAATAAAAGTCTCCGTTAAGCACACTACATCAATAATCAACCCTTTATTTAGGAACGTGTCGATCGCAATTTCTAGTAGTTCTTTTTTGCTTCTAAAGCCTGCAATATTTTGGTGAAGAACATTTAATGAGTGACAATTATTAGGTACGTCAATGGAATTTACGTCTTTTACCTTACTTAAATCATTATCATATGTGTTTTTTAACGGTTGACGTTGATCGCGGAGCGTTTTAGGTGTAGGCAAAGTATCACTAGTATCTGCGAAAAAAGGTATTTTTCGGGGTGTTTTTATAGAAGGACGATCTTGTTTGTCGGTAAGTAGGCTTTATGTCTAGGTTTGTAGAAACATATGTGGGTAGTTCGGAGCATTTCGGCAGGACAGTTGGTTTTTTGCTGAAGTTAAGATATTTGTTTTTATAATCAATTGTGTCAATCAGAACGTTCAGTTTATAACAAGTATTGCTGTGGGTACGTAAGAAATAGCAGTTTTCATTATTTTTACAAATCAGTTCTAAATTATTATTCAGTAACTTTACATTTAGATATTTATTTTCCAGCACACTCAACACAATAATTGGAGAATTGTTGTATTTTTTTATAAACATGTATAACTCATTTAACAGAGTAGTAGGGTTGTAGTCATTTTCTCCTATACAAATAATAATTTTATCACAAGGCTTACATGACAACTCCGTGTTTAACAGCTGCTGAGAGATAGCATAGTATTTTAACATTCCATGTACGCAGTACCTTTCGTATGAGTTATTAGATCTCAAGTCAAGTAGGCGTGTGGTTAAACCTGTGATCTGCTGGGTTCCTAGGATATGTATTGTCCTCTTCAGATAATTATTTTTGCTTCTAAGATATGAGGAATCAGTTGTGATAGATTTTATGTTATTATGCTGTATAGTAGTGTGGGTGCAATCCGCGTTAATTTTCTTGGGTTTTGGTTTTTCCTCCGTATTTTGTGTATTAGTACCGATGTTTAAGTTGGATTTTCGGGTTTCATTATGTAATGTGTTGCTAGGTTTTCTTCTCATTTCAGGTTCATGTTGTAGCTGGTTGATTGAAATCTTTGATTCGTTTAAGTTTCTTGATTTTCGCTTTGGAGTACTAATATTTGGTGAACATATTTTAGTTAAATTATTTATTTTGGTTTCTTGAGTTTGTAGTCTCTTTTCTAAATCTATTTTTTGTAGTATTAAGTTTTCAATTTCCTTGTGTGCACTCTCTAGCTTTTCCTTTAAATCTCTTACGGTTTCCTGTAAATCAGTAAACTCTTGGCAGTTCCATGTAGATAAATCGGGTAAACTTCTTCCAAGGATATGAGAGTCGGTGGATAAGAAAGAATTATCCTCAAAACTTGTTGCAGAGGCATTTAAATTCGTCATTCTTCTTCTAAATGTTATATTTTCATTCATGTTTTCCGTGACAGTGTTTAAAATTATAATATAAAACTTCACAAAAAGTAATAGTTTTCGCCGGGATCGAACTCGAGACCTGACAGTAGAGCGTGCGCCTTACGCTACTAGGCCACTGAGTCTACAGTAGGTAGTGCGAAATAGACGATGTGTTGCTTATGCGTGAACCTAATCCAGAAGTGTGTCATTGACCCGTCTGAAGGTCAGTCAACTTCGACACTGAGACAAAGACACTTTTAACGGTCACTTTTAATAACATAGAAATGTTTTTGCTTGTATCTCCGGTAATACTTTGTACACAGATTTAGTTTTTTCACTGTTTCTTCTCGGTTTTGTTAAGAGAGTATTAAAGTAACTTTAAAACAGATTACTGCACTTTAGACTATTTTTCCGAAATAAATTGATCGCGAGTACAAGTAAATACGTCCGCTTGACACAGCGTGTATCGGGCGATCCACTGAGGGTCTGCCACTTTTCACTCTTATGTCCTAAATAATAAGCAGAGATCGGATATTCGGATGCATATTTAGCTATAGTTTGAGTGTTGACTAGTGTGGAGCGCGTGCGTACGGGAAAAGTATCGGTGTTTTTAAATAAATTGTTATTTTTTAATTTTATTGTTTAAATCCAAATTTTGCTCAGTCATATTTACCATCTTGTCTTATTCGAATTCAGCAGCAAAAAAAAAACAGTTCAACAGTAAATTCAAACAGTTGTAGTATTTTTTTTATTTGTTATTTTCAACAAATTTTTTGCCTGGTTTTTAATAGATAATAAATTTTCATTATGCTTTTGAGTGCTACATTTTATACACACTGAAGAATTATGAAATTCCGCGATCCCGGGAAAAAATTGGCGTTTAAAAAAGCCGCTTGCATACTTTTCTACCCTTTGCTGAGAAAAACGTGCTTTAGGTAAATATGCATCCGAATATCCGGTCTCTAGGGATCGGATATTACTAGTAATAAGGTTGAAAAGTGGTCGACCGTCAGTGAACTTAATAACTTTATTACCATCTGTTATGTTTAATATGAAACAGTTGAAAATAGACCTTATAAAAATACATAGAGTGCGTACCTCTTAGCGTTCCTCCACAACATACAGCACACGACTAGCAGCACGATGAGTATGAGACACGCGCTCGACACCGACCAGAACGCTATCTGTAGGGGCTGCTTCGGTTCCCACCAATACTAGAAGGTAAAATATAGTATGTTGGCAGTATAGACAATCTTGGGGATTTTGACAATGACCGGCAAATTGCAAAAAACGTATGAAAATTTGAATTTCGCGGGCTACCCTGACGCTTCCACCTTAACAAAAGAACCAGTGTCCAAAGCACGTCATGGTAAAATGATTCCTATTTATGAAACTTCAACAGCCTGAAATGGATAGTAGTATCGACACGTTAAAACGGGTGGCTTTGCAGTCATGCACTCAATGTGATAGGGAATTTTGTCATCATCATTGGTAGCCTTGTTCCACTCACTGCTAATTACAGACTTCCTCTCTTTTGACTTCTTCTCTCTTCTTCTCAACCAGGACTCGCCCGCGATCTTCCGAATTAGAAACCTGCAGATACTACATTTGCCTTTTCAGATCTTCTTAGCGTGTCGATGACACTTAAAATTGAGTCAGCCCAATATTTGGCGCCGAGTTTGGCACTTTCAGTAGCGTCCATCAGGTCCTGTGATGTGCAAACAACAGGACAGGCAGGACACGATATCAAGTGTCCCATCGTTTGTGGGGCAACACCACATTTACACTCCAGGGCAGAATCATGTATGAATCTAAAGATCAGAAGATCTACTGGGCTATGACATTAATTGACGTCTGCCTGGGCCTGCGTAGTCGGTCTCTCGTTGTAGGTTGATATAGACATCTTACCTCAGTTATCGGCGGGTACGTAGGCACAAGGCGTCCTATAACAGTCGGTAGATACATCGTCCAGAAAGCGAGCTCAGTCTGTCTGTAGTTCAGTTGTATAGTGGAGTTGAACGTGGTGTTCAAGTTCAGGTAGCGTAGTTGTCCAGCTTGGGCCATTTCGAAGTGCATGCCTAGGATTCGGGAGCGAGTTGGATTGCTGTAAGAAACATGGATATTAGTTTTCTGATATTGAGGTCTGGTTCGATTCCTGGGCCAGGCAAAGTGCTGTTAGATTTTTCCGTTAGGAATTTCTGTGGCATCTCGGATTCCGAATTTGTGGCTGGTTGATGGCAATAGGTGCAACCCCAACATGGGACTGAAACGTGTGTGAAAGTTATGATCCACATAAGCTTTACTTAACAGAAAGGGCGAGCCTATTACCAGCAACCGGATAAAAGTGATATCAATCAGTTTTCAAAACAAAATCCCAGGGAATCGCATTGTTTCAGAAAAAAAAAAGTTGTCATTATAAAATTAAACTTATATCCTTACCCAAACCTAGCAAAATCAGCATAAGTCTTCATAAAAAAGTGACTCATATTTCGATCATTGTTCGTCCACACTTGATTATCAATCCTCTGCTTGATCGGAAAGAACTCTTGGTCCATGAAGGGAGCCCCAGTTAAGAAGTAATGTTCTGTATCGTGGGCATATCGTCTCCATTCTGGCCATCTGAAGGCTTCCACAGTGGTGTTGAGGACGTACATGTATACTGGAACATTTTGTTCTAGGAGAAGTTTTACCATTTTATCAGTCGGTGCGCGGTAGAGGAAGTCTGAAAGGAGCTGTGGAAGAAAGTAATATTTTATAAAAAAAAAACCTAAAACGGGAGCTATTCCATTTTTATATATTTAAACTCAAAAGGGGCCCACCTGCTTCCAACTTTTTTAAATTTAAAATGTGCTTGTTCTTAGCTTTTCAGTGTTTTTTTAACTCGAGTTTTTTACCGCAATCTGGTTTTTTAGTTTTTTTTTTAATTACTTTTTTTAATTGAGGAATTAAGTAACTGATAGCGTGATGTCTGCAGGGGTGAATGGAGCAAGAAAACGTGTTGCGCCGACTTCAAGTAGAATGGAATACGGGCAGAAAGATGTAACACGGGATGTTTGTAACATGTTCAGTTTTAACTTGGTTCGGTGGTGTTGTGGCGTCCCACAACACAACCTACATTACCTAGTTGTTACACTACTTACATGTATGTACTGGTCTCTGATAGCGCTAACGTTGTGCGGCTCGGGGTGGTAGGTGTACATGTAGCGGATAGCTTCGTACACTCCGCGCGGGTTTAATGTGTAGTTGTACCTTTGGACCAACTCTGACACTTTCTGGTTGAACCACTTTTCGGAGATCTCGTAGTTAGGGGCTAAGGATTCGTTGGTATCTGAAAATAAATAATATTCGGAATTATTTTAAAAAAATACACGTAACATTTTTGTTTAGCAATTTCAAAGGTAAGTTAAGTGGCTTGATGAAGCTGTTGATAATATAACAAATACGTAGAGGCATTTGGGGATTTTTTTATGACTTGGCAACCTATGTGGAATTACTTGAGATGAATCTAGAATGTAGATAAGAAAGCGTTTGTCCAATATTTCAGTGAAGGACCATTAACTAAAGTACGTGCTTTAGGACCAAATATGGTATTTCTGCCTTTAACTTACAACTCAATATTAAATAGCTACTACTTACACAAATAAAAAGCAGCTTCTTGCGTAGTAACTCCCGTCATGTACCTCAGCGAGGGATTGAACTGCCTCCTCTTGATCAGTTCCTCGGGCATTACGTCCAAGAAATGCCAGTCCCTCTCTCTCCAGCCGTCGTACCATTCATCTCCAGGGAATGTGAAGTTGTTCTCTAGAACTGGACCCCATGGTATGAAGCCTACGTGGGGCTGTGGGGAAAATATTATCATACAATGAGTGAAAAAGTGATGTAATGCACTTTGTGTTTAAGTTTAAATTATATTAAAGGTATTAAAGGTTGTTTCAGTAAAATTGATCTTAAGTTCATTTGTCGCCGTCATTTTTTTTAGTAGAATCGTGTGATTGCCTGACACCTTTTATATTCATTTCTTTGTCCAATAGATATTGCCCAGTTATTTTTCATGATCTTTGATTTAAGACAGTCGAAACTACTACAAAGCTATTTCCTTGTACTTACTCAATTTCGACGGTCCCTACGTTCAAAGCGATATTTCAAACATTTTAAAACATTGTGTTTAGAAATGTCGCTTGGTAAGTACGTAGGATCGTCGATTTGCCACGTACCTGAAACTCAGCATTCCCTAGCTCATAGAAGCTCCTGCCTTGCCTGAGACAGTTGACGAGCTTCCACGACGAGTCGATGGGACACCCGAGCAGGCGCCCGAAGACTAAAGACGTGTTCTGTACCCTGAACTTGTCTTCGATTACCGCCCAGTCGGCTACGGCTGAGCCACTCTGGGGAACAAGAGATGGAAATTGAGGTGATTATTCAGGAGATGTCAGGAGGTTTGGCAAAACTATGTGATATTTCTCCCTCAGGAGTAATATCACATAGTTTTGCCAACCCATGGATAGTTGTTTAGCTGGCCTGCAAGGTTTTGAAGTGCGGTGAAAGTTACAGATTCATCATGATTATTGGGGAGATGACCAGACACTGGCCCATTGTTAAAGATTTTTGTGCAGACATCATTATATTATTATCCTGCCCTTATCTCAATTTATTTGGGGTCTTCGCAGCATGTCTTGTATGCAGTTTTGTGCAGACATATCCTCCGAATAATTAAAACAAACGGAGCTGAGACTGGTGACAATATCCCTAGTCTACGACGTTATGGCCAATAGACCAGCAGATGCAGCTCCGGCACCTGGTCCGAACAGCGTGACCGAAGATCGGTCACCGTTGAAAGAAGATAATTATATTGCCCCAAGTCTTACCTGAGCTATAACCCTGCTGACCATATCCCTGGTCTGCGGCGCTATGGCCAGTAGACCAGCAGACGCAGCTCCGGCGCCTGGTCCGAACAGGGTGATAGAAGACCGGTCGCCGTTGAAGGGGGTGATGTTGTCGTATACCCAGCGGAGAGCCATCGCTTGGTCGAGGATGCCGTAGTTGCCGGGGGAGTTCTCGTCGCCAGTTGATAGGAAACCTGTTCAATGATAAAAACGCTGTAACTGCTGAAAGCCGGAATCAACAGTGGCGAACACCAGAAAAGCTTTGCAAGTCTGAGGTCCATAGGCGGCATAAAACTCTGACACCAGGTTAGGCACTAACCACACGATAAAGAAGAAAGACCAGAAAACCACCGAGACAATGAAACTCGGCGAAGTCCCAGAGAAACAATTTAACTGTCTTGAAAGTAATCAGAAAAGAATAGTGGAGGAGTCGATAACACATAATTTCCACTACACTGTACGTCCTGAATGTGTATTGTACAAAGTCATCGAGCATTGAAGAAGATGATTGTGTAGTTAGGTACTCTTTTTATGGCTCCCGGACAAGAAAATCCCAAATACCGTAACATTTCAAAAGAGCTGTGTAATTTTGCTCTATCTATCTATCTTCACAAATTGACAAAAGGTTACGACAATAGATTTTGACATGAATTTTACTTTTTAAGAGCTTCTATCGTCAAACTCGAACCACGTTTAAATTAAGAAAGAAAATATAAAACCCTGCTGCGAATACAAAACTGTACGACGATTTATTGGATTAAACTAGATAAAATGGGGATACCAAGAGAAAGGATTGTCATCCATTTCAAATCCACTCACCAAGAGCACCAAGCCTATAATTGATAGACACCACAATAACATTATAGAAGGCAGCCAACATATGCCCAGGAAACAGGTTCGATGCCCCGGAGTTGTACTGCCCGCCGTGGATGTAGATCATTACTGGGTACCGCTGTGCTGTGGAGCCGGCGTCCGTCTGGAGGTGGAAAATAAAGAATATTCTGGTATAGGTGCGATTTGAGAGCAATAGTGGCCAAGATGTAGTTACGGCCCCTACTTTGGAGTTGCAGGTGTGGCATAAAGAATATCACGCCTGTAATCCCCGAAGGGTTAGGCAGAGGGGTACCTCATAGTACACCCACATTTCGCCAGTTATATTTAAGTCCCATGTAATAGGGGCGAGCGTATTGCCATCAACCGGGCATAAATCCAGACTTCGTGGCTGCTACTGAGAATTTCCTGATGGAAATATCCAATAAAACTTTGCCCGATCCGGGAATCAAACCCAGGATCTCATGGTCAGCGGTCGTGCTTGCGACCACTAGTCCGACGAAGCAGAACAGTTGGAGGTGTCATTTATTATATTACTACTACATAAAGAGTGATTGTGTATGTTACGTATCTGGTATTACATTCAATCGAAATCGTGGAAAGAGCTAATACCATATAGCCGAACATTAATGAAACAAAAGTATTCATGACTTTTCGTATGTGATGTCAAAAGCACATTGTTTTAAATTTTGAGTTTGGCCTTATTGCTTATTAACTTACTAAAATATGTAACTTTTTTGCAAAAAAGTCTCAAGTGAAGTTTTTGGAAGTCAGTTATTTTTTTTTTGCAACAAAGTTTTTATTTTACCCTTTTTAGTGGTGGTATCTCACACAAATCCTAGTCAAATATCAATGTAACGTTATAGCTAGAAGAACAATGCATATTATAGAAGATAACTCATAAGCACCAAAGCAAAGTTCCGCGCGACCTTCTTATACCAAATGAAAAAAGGATCACGTAAATCATTTTTGATGAAAAACATTTTTGCAAAAAAATAACCGACTTCCAACAAAAACACAAAAAAGTAGAAAATAACTATTTTGGAAGTCGGTTATTTTTTTGCAAAAAAGTTTTTATTTTATCCTTTTTAGTCATCGTTACAAATCCTTGTCAAGTATCAATTTCGCAATTTCTTTTACTTGGACGACATATTTTTTCAGCTATTTTGATTTAAAAACCAAACTACTGAACCGATTTTGATGAAATTTCTATGGGACCAATCGGGAAGTGTATCCTTTCAGATAAAATAAGAATTTTTCAAATCGGTTCATATGAGGTAACAAACACAAAAAAAAAATACAAACGAATTGAGAATCTCCTCCTTTTTTTGAAGTCGGTTAAAAACTTAACTATGACAGTTAACGAAGCGACATAATAGTGAAAAACTTAATTCAGATAATTCGCGAACATAGCCTTCTTTAGACTTATTTAAAAGGACGTTTTGGCGATTGACTTATAATGGGAACCTTTTGGGAAAATTATATTAAGTATACAAGGTGCAGTTTTGAATCCTAATCCTGGTAAAAAAAACCATAGGAGTAAAACAAATTATATATATGTGTGTAGAATAGAATATTATTTAATTACATATTACAATTTGTATTCTTTAGATGTAATTACAAGTTAAACCAGGAGCTAGTTCAATTATCGTTCGTAGCCATTGTGCTCAGCATAAAGGTGGCTAATGAAGCAATAAGCCAGCTAATTAATTCAGGACAGCGGGCGGCGACATCAATAGTCAGTTCATTTGCTAATTGAAAGAGCAACTCCTGTACAGAGTGAGGGGACTTTGGAATGCAGTGCGTAAACGTGGGTTTGGAATTTGGGTATAGTTGGACAATCGGATATCCAAACTCCTTATATCCTCATTTGCGATCTCCAAGAGTGTAAACCCACGGGTTAAAGTTAGAACCCAATATAAGGGGTGTAAAAAAAACCCTTAATGAAGTCAAAATACACGTGTTCTCCCCGTCAATGCAATATATTTTTTGTTCTGGACCATATCTGGGAACCTTCTAGTTACAGAGATATTGCAGGCCAAAGTTCCAACTTTTTGAGAGATATTTTTTTGATGTTATAACTTTATTTTATCCTCCATAAACCCTGTACTATTCAATGCATCCATCAGCACAATGTATTGAGTGCAGCCCAGTGTTACATTGAGTCCTACCGTAAACCGTAATTTTTCACCCAAAAAAAGCCATTTCCCAGTAATATTCCCAATAATATTTGCGTAGAGCTACTCAGTTTGAGGCCCCGTGAAGGCTCCGTTTACACCTTGTATGAAGTTTTAGAAATTAATATTGCGCATACTCTCGATCGAATTTCAGTCACCGCGGCTAATCTTAACGCAAGAGATGAGGAGCTGTTGGGTTAGCTCGTTCCATCGTCGACTTCATCTCTGTTCTCAGGACAATATTGAGGTCAAGAGTAGGCCCATTTAATATAAAAAAGAGATATTGTAGTGGCTTTTATATGCGCACACGCAGGTGCACTCTCTGTTCCTTTACTCTCATAGTCTGATGGGACGGCAATCCGATACAACCGGAATGAATTCGGTGCACGATAATAATTACGGACTGGCGTTTGTGAATTACAGTGACATCGAGTTGACTTAATTCTGCCAAACAAGGTTGAAGTGCCGCTCTTGCATCATATTGGACTTTATTTGAAGAGACATAAGGTTCATCTAGTTCCACAGGCGCTAACACAAATCGTACTAATTAGAAACAATTAGTGGTTACTTAGTGGATCATGTCGGATGACCTCTGTGAAATAACTGGTTCTATTGCAAACGATGAACTTAGAGTATGTTTGGCATGAAGGTATATTATTTTTATGTACACTACAGGCCAAAAGTTTAAGACCGCACTTAAACAGTATAATTATCTATCAATTGTAATAAAGTCCCATAAGATAAATAAAAGAAATGTACACCTGCATATTCTATTGTTAATGTAGAATATTTAAAGAAGTCATTCTTTTGTTTACTTTCAAGTTATTGGACAATAAACATCTATTGTTTTCAATCACCGACAAACGCTGCACTAGAGCCAGGTGGTAGAGTCCTAATAATATGTTTATTGTGTGCTCATTACTTATTACTTTGCTTTTGTTTGGCATTGGTCAATATTAAGGATTATTTAGCTTCTGAAAACACGTAGTTTCAATTTATTCTTACCTGAGTTTACTTGGGTTGTTCACAAACAATCTCAGTTAGTCTAAACTTGTGGTTTCTACAGTGAAGACGTCTTAAAATGGGAAAAGCACGCGAAATTAGCAGTGAAGTGCGTTCTGCCATCGTTGTTTTGCATAATGAAGGCAAATCCGAACGTGAGCTTGCTTCACAACTGAAGTTATCGAAGACTTGTGTTCATAGCACAATAACTCGATACAGGGAGACAGGCAGTTTTCAAGATCGTCCACGGGTTGCGATTAATTGGAGACGCATTCATATTCCAACAAGATAATGATCCAAAGCATAGCTCCAAATTATGCAGAGGATATTTAGAAGAGAAAGAGGCGCAAGGGGTGTTAAAAAACATGGTTTGGCCTCCTCAGAGCCCGGATCTCAATCCAATTGACACAAACGTTCAAGAAGAGCTTGACAGGAACGTCCGTAATCGTGGCCCATCCTCGCAAGAAGAAATGTGGAATGCTTTATGCGAAAGTTGGAGCAATATATCACAAGACACCATCAACAAATTGATTGCTCGTATGCCGAGACTTGTGAAAAAAGTCATACAATGTAAAGGAGGATTTTTGATGAAACATCAGTTTAGTTAACTATAGTCTTTTTTCGCGTGGACTGTTAATATTTCCTTATTTTTTTAAATTACAATTTGTCAATAAACACTAATTAGTGACTAATTGATTAGATAGTTAAACTGGTTAATTAAACATTTAATATTTTATTGGTGTTTTACTTTATTTTCCTACTTCAATGGAGGTGGTCTTAAACTTTTGGCCTGCAGTGTAGTTGCACGGTTTGGTCGTCTAGGTTAAGCAGCGCTTGCCGGGGTAGGTTTGTGGATGGCTCAGTACGCCTTCCCCACAAGCGATTTAATAATTAGTGCAAAGAATTCAGTGATTGTGCGAGTGATTCTTGTATTTATCATCACTTATGTCATTGGGAAAGAAGTGATTCAAAGACACACATTCTAGATCCGCCCTTGCACACACACTCAACATCATTAAATTAACATCTCTATATAGGGGTAATAATTTGCATAATGTTTAATTTTAGTAGTGCCCAAAATAGGGACGCCTCACAATAGACTCTAAACAAATAGCATTACAAATTGATAACAATTATAATCCGATGTCAAATAACCCATTCAAAATCGAGTAGCCAACAAATACAATAGGCCCCGAATGTGTAATGAAGTCATCGAAATAATTTAGAAGCTTAAACAATATTGATAATTATCATTTGGACAATGTGATGTGCGTTTGCGGATATCTATTGTCGGATCAGCGGTTGGGGATTTCTTGAATGAATCCTGTTAGTTCCCTTCCCTAATTCCCTTACGTATTTAAGGGGGAAACGACAAAGTAGCCATTTAAATTCAAATTTTCTAACGTTATTTGCAATTTACAGGTCCGTGGCAGGCTGTATGTTGAACAAAATATAATTCGCTACTACAGATTTACAGAATTATAATCAGTACAACCCTCTAAGTTCATTTAATCCCATTGAATGACATTTTCATGAAAAACGTAAGAAAATTTGACCTTCGCGGGCTACCTTGACGCACCCACCTTAGTCGATTTAAACGCAGTGGAGCCAAAATCTACCAAGTATTAAATTAGTTTGCATCAAGCTGCAGCGCATCACATTTTAATTTTACAACAAACTCGGCGCGATGGTTTGTTTTTTGCAATTCCGTGCGGTCCGCCCAAATCCGCGTCACTATTTGGCGATAGCATTAATCATCACCTGCCTAGCCTTTTCTCAACTATGTTGGTATCTGCTTTCAGTCTAACCGTTCGGTTAGGCAGGTGAACACTAGTATTGAACAACAAAATAAATGCGAACTGCGATTAAATCACTCAAACTTGTTAGTATAGCAGTTTTGAGTTAAGTAGAGAGAGGAATTGAGCTCCTGTGAGGGTCTACTCTTATTCTAGGAAAAACGAAGAGCCCGAAACTTCGAACGTTTCTTACCACGCACGGTTCCATTCGTTTCGAAATTGAACGTCAAGAAGAACACAAATGTCTGTGTGGCAACCATGAGCCACTGATAGAGAGCGATGGTTTTTTATTTTGTAAATAGTTTTGTGTGAGACATTAATTTACCCGGTCACCCATCACGGTTTCTAGTTTGCAGGTCAAGCGATTCATTCGTGAGTTTGAATCACCTGCATTTTCTAACTATAGATTTATCTTTACAATAATTTCTGATTACACATAGTTCCATAACAGAACTGTAACACCCATTGTTCTATAAATAAATTACGTATCTAATCAGATGGGCTGGCTATTCGCAACTGTTCGCTAGGGACAAAGGCTATGTTTAGTAATGCTATCATTATGCATCTGTCACATGCCGACCTCGTTTATGGAGGCTTTTTGGTGCAAATGTAGCTTGTGTGCAATTTGATGAAATTGTATGTGATGTTTTGTTGTATGTAAATAATAATAAATACATCGGGTGCCCGAATTCGTGTAAGAAGTCCTTCGAGGATCCGAATACGGGCTAACAACCAAGTGTAATAGCGCCAATAGAATGCAGTTTATTTAGTTTTTTTTTTATGGAATTAATACTAAATAGGCTTGCATTTGGCCGCAACTCGCCTGATGTGAAGCAATGATGCGGCCTAGGGTGGAGCACGCTTGCTAAGAAGAAACAGATTCACTCGAACCTTGAATAGAAACTCGTCGTCTCATCGTCGTTCGTTTCGGCCAGTCTTGCTGGATGCAGCTGAACTGTATCCGGTGAGACTGAATGCTGACCCAAACATAATTGGAAAACAGCTAGGCAGATGATGATAGTCTAAATCCTGGAAGATACTAAAATCTACTCACATTAGGAGAGAATATGTTCAAGTAGAGGCAGTCCTCATCCATATCCCGGATGCCTTTAGTAGCGCCCGTGTACTTGACCGGTTGGGGGCATGCTGGACCCCAGTCTACTGCTTGCATCAGCTGCCACCCGGGGTGTTGACGTGGAGGCTAGAAATTAATATTTGATTAGATTCTGTTGTTTCTGAAGATAAGTTTAGGGACGATTTTCGCAGGGTCGATGAATTTCCGAGAGGCGAGAATACAGTTGAACGGCGTGTGATTGGAGAGTATTATGTCAAGCTGTGGATTGCTGTAAGCTGATCATGATGATGACGAAGATTTTGTTTAAAGGTCCACCAACACTGCTATAGGATATATTCAAACAAACAGATGTTTGCGTTAATACATGGGAGAACAAATATAAAATTATAGTTGTAGATCTTTTGTAGCTCCTTCTGTTTTGAGTATTGTAAAAATCAAAATCCAGCTTTTAAATAACATAACATCTTCACGCCTGTAAACCCCGAAGGGCTAGGTAAAGGCGAACTTAATATAGTACACCCTCATTTCGCCAGATATGTTTAAGTCTCATCTAATAGGGGGCGAGCCTATTGCCATCAACCATGCACAAATCCAGACTCTGTGACTGCTACTGTGAAATCTAGCTTTTGACTTAGCATAAGCGTAATCCGTATGTGGGCTGTCCATAATTATTCCTTCTAACACAGATAAAGCTGAACCCAACACCCAACATAGTTCGTAAAAGCCTAAACAAATGATGATATTCCAATAGCTCACCTTGAATCTCCCTTCCAAGACTGGTGGTCTAGCATACGGTATGCCCAAGAACACGGAAACTTCACCCTGTATCCTTTCGACTGGAGATAACCATGGTCTGTACCCTGAATCTGGGTCTGGGTTATCATAAAGATATACCTGATGGACAGAAATATTGAGAAATGACATGTTATGTGTGGTATTGTTGGTATCTATATTGTACATTTACTGCAGTTATTGTCTTAATGGATCTAAGACATGATATATATGAAAGTATTGGCAGTTACTCTCAATATTGATGTCTTGTAGAAAGTTTTATTGTTCAATTACTATGGACTATCTTACAAGAAGTAATGCTTCCATGTTTTCTCTGTCTTAGGAAGATTTTCATTTTGACATTTGGCATGCGTTTTGCTTGCAGCATTATTGAGTTGAGACTGCTGAATTATTAACTTTGAAATTCCAACAGCCTACGTTTATTTAAGTATTCATTTATATATTACCTAATGTTTATGAAAACAGTAACACAACAACATCTTCATTGTATTTCCGTTATCTTCTTCATATTTGAAACAAAGGAATTTTAATCTAAATTTTCTCACCTTAAACCCTTGCACCTGTCCATAATTAGTAGTAACAAAGACATCTCTCTTCAGCTGCCGAGAGTCTCTCCTCTCCTTCCCTTGTAGGTCCTCCCTCCATCCTCCGAGCACACCGGGGAATAACGCATCTGGGTTGTTTGGATCCCGGTTCTAAAATAAGAGAGAAGGTTAGTATTCTACCCTTGGCATGCACTTTGTCTGATTTTTCATCAAACAGCACGTCATGGAACAGAAATACTAAGGCATGTGGCAACCTAATCCGTACTGGACCTGCATGGTAGATTAACCTTTGTTATGGCTGGAACGTGCATCAAACTAAACTAATTTTATTTAAAAAAAAGTGAGATGTTGTTTTGTCCTGGACCAACATTCCATCAGTATAATGAGATTGCACGTATTCACGTTCCGGCATACCAATTGTTAAGGTGCACTCCCTGTCACAGAGAAAGCCTGTGTGACCTGCGTTCCAGCAGAGGGATTTTTATAGGTGGATAATGTATTATGAATCCATAATACATTATACACATAATATTCAGTCAATCAGTAGGGGCTAAAAAGCTGGTTTATAGCATATCTAGCTGTTGCTTGCGACTTCGTTCACATGGAAATTTTGATGTGTATGTGAGAAAAAAAAAGATATAAAAGATAGCCTATGTCTATGTCCTTCCTCAGGATATTATCCATTACCTTGTCAAATTTCATAACGATCTGATCAACCGTTTAGTTGTGGAAATGTAAGAAACAAACATAGCTACTTTTGCATTTATAATATTAGTATGGATTGCAAAAATCGCTGTTAATGTTTTTATTAAACTATTCTTTGAATGGGATGACTAACAGTGTTTACAAAACAAAGAATTTAATCTGTTGAAATCAAAACTGAGTCATAGGAAGTTGTGCAACATGTAGTAGCTAGAAAGATAAAACTGCCTGTATTTAGTAGTTAACATAATTAAACAATATTAATACTCACAAGATTATAATTGAATTGGTTATCCAAAGGGTTTGTATTGATTGGATTGTATGGAAACCCTCCAGGCTGGTTTATATTAGGGTTGTATGGGTTATACCTTGCTGGATCTGTCCCATACCTCCTGTTATTGTACACATACGTCCTGTAGTCACTGTCTCCCGGGCTAGGCAGTCTTGATGATCGAGAACTTTGCTCGCGAGAATTGTATAAATCACTGTTAGCTTGGCCATTATACAGGTCCTTATTCGACTGGCACTCAACGCTAGCATATAGAAACAACGTTAATAAATAGTTTTTATACATTTTCACATCACAAAACACACTATAAAGTTGTTAAGTATAAGTTTCCGGATGAGTCACCATAACACACTTTGTGAACAAAACTTTGCAGTTTAACTGCATTAAGAACCGACTTTATGAATGAAAAATAGTGTAATTATAAGTTAATTCACCGCGAATCTTAGTAATTAATTGTTACACACTGTGACGAAGAAGATACGTGAGAAAAACAAGTGAGAACAAAGTTTCGTAAAACTCAGTAGCCTAGAAAGAATGTATCACAGTTTTATCTCTGAGGCCCTAGTTTCGATTTAGTACAATGTCGCGAAAGTACACGAGGGCTTATCTGTTTGTAATCAGCGAGTTATCGGTATCAAAACGTACGGCAACGCCCATTTGATCACAGTTTGTTTATTTCAACTTTTGTCGAGTGTGATTGAGTTCAACTGATTTCGACATATTGTTAACACTGATATTCTCGGCTAGGCACCGATCGACTGTCTGTTTTTTCTATAATTTTTAGTTTTGTTTATAATAAGTCTCGTAAACATTGTAGATTACCAGAAACTACATTATTCTTCGCTGTTTTTGTATTTCTATTTTAAAAAGAACGTGGTTATAACGGTTTTAAAGACTGGTTCACTTTCTGTGGTGTGTCGAGAATATCAGCCGTAACGTCTTAAGGTCATTGACTTTACTTCGTTCAGAAATATTTTTTACGAAGAACTGGTTTTCACGACCTTTTGTTTATATTTTTAAATTGCTGTTTCAAATTATGACCGTTGTTAAAACTTGCTTTTTAGCGCAACCTCTGCCTCTGGTAAATAAAGTAGGTAGTTAGGGTTAACTAACGTAGGTACCTAATAAAATTTCTGAACACAGACATACCATGCACAATTCTGAATGTTGCTCTTTATAGTTTGTATTTCAGCCTCAGTAGGTACGGCAGGTGGCAGTCAATGGTAACACTTATGGGCCTTGTACAGTCATGTTGTTTGAAATAAAAGCTATTATGATTATTATGTAGGTAGGTACCTACTTAGTTTATAGTTTTAATAGAAAATAAGAGGATTAGGAGGCCAGCTTATACCTAATGGTAATTCCAACAGACGCGAGGCCCGGGGATTTTAGGGTAATCCATATTCTGGACTGGACTGGACTAGTATATTTTGGATTAGGACCGGTATTTGGATCCTGGCTCTGGATATATATATTTATTTGCATAAAATGTGGTATATACAGGACATCATGAAGTTGGATGACAAGTTTTATTTTCATTAAGTATGATAAAGACATAAACTTGGCGACACTGTTAGATTTCCCAAGTTCTTTCAAACTAAGTTATCCAAATACATATTAACATCCTGCTTCACGTTACATTTCCACCTATACTTTGTTTATTCTATTCTTTCTACACTTTAGTAAGAAACGTGTTAATAGGTTGTTTCTAAAATTTGTTTTCAAGTACCTATGAAACAACAATGTTTTGTCTAGCTATGCGGTTATTTGCTTGACCCAATTAAACTTATTTGCATTTCCATTACAAAGGGTTCAGCGGGCAGGCAACGGTGACAATAACCGGTATAAAGCGAGTGTCTCCGTTACTAAACTATTTTAGTACCTACCTACCCACCTATTTGTTTCATGAAAACAGAGTAGCATTTTAATTAGTGACCTGTATCCTTCTTGCAGGCGAGCCTATCTGTGTTGGAGTGTAGAGTGTAGTGTAGTGACGAAACGAGGACTTCGAAAAAAATCGTTTTTTTTCCTCGGAAATTTTATGGGAGAATCGGGTTAACCTCGGGGAAACCATTTAGGTTCTCAGAAGCATGGTCGCATCGTTTCCGAGTAATAGGCCTAGGTTTCAGGGTTCTAGGTTTCTACACACAACATCACGCCTGTAATCCCGAAGGTTTAGGCAGAGTGTACCTAATAGTACACAGATTTCGCCTGTTATGTTTTTAAGTCCCATGTAATAGTTGGCGAGCCTATTGCAATCAACCGGACACAAAATCAATCAATAAGCAATACCTTTGTACTCTCTTTTCTGTTCCTTTCTTGATTTCTGTATTTAGTGTGTACATAAATTGTTAAATAAATAAATAAAATCCAGACTCCGTGGCTAGTACCGAGAAATTCCTGATGGAAAAACCCAATAACACTTTGCCCGACTTGGGAATCGAACCCAGGACGTCATGCTGAGCAGCCGCGATTGCCATCACTCGACCAACGCGACAGTCAGGTTCTAGGTTTCTACTTTCTAATTAAATTATCTTGGAATAAGATTTTTTATTCCTAGCAAAATTCACGTACTTACTGCATAAACCGTTACCACCCGTAAAAGATCATTAAGTTCGATTCGAATTTCCGTAAATGATACAAAGATTCAATGGAAAAAGTCCCAATCAGCGAGTTTCTCACGAAAAAGTCGTCAAAAACATTCCATCGGGAGTGTTCAGGCGTTACTCGTAATTCCAGACACGTATGCCTTTGGTTACACTAAAAGCAGACACCTGTGAATTTTCGCCGAAATCGGTTGCAAATTGAAGCCTTTTTAGGGATGGACTGATGGATTTAAATTGTACTTACTATTGAGTTAGATGCTTCGCATTATTTTCTAGAGAAGATTATATTATATAACATCACGCCTATAATTCCCGTAAGTTTCGGCAGAGGTGTATCTTATATGTACATTACTCCCTAGGCTAGTGAAGAAGATGGAGAATATAGGGATTCGAGGAACCCTCTTAAATTATTTACGGGCTACGTTACTAATAGAACTCAGGTAGTTAAAATTAACAAGTACTTATGTAGTAGTGCAAACATAGATTTCGGTGTACCACAGGGGAGTGTGTTCGGTCCTAGTTTATTTCTAATCTATATTAATTTATTTATTAGAAATAAACTTGGAGCGAGCGAGATATATGTAATTTAAATCTACAAAATGGTCAAATAATAACTTAGACAGACGAGAAGGCAATCCTCTTCCATGGAAAGACATTGTGCCAGTCAGTGGAATACTGTATCTCTACCTGGGGGAGTACATACATAGCTCATATAGGTATTAAACCTAGAAAGAATCCAGCGTGCAGTTCTCAAAGTAATACAAAAAAAAAAACACTTTCCGTATCCAACGGAGCAGCTATATATCTATACGTAGTAATATTATACAGGAACTAGTGGTTCGAATTGAAAAATTCTTTTAGTGTTGGATAGCCCATTTATCGAGGAGGGCCATAGGCTATAAAACACAAAAATGTTACGCAGACGAAGTTGCGCGCGTCAGCTAGTAGCTATATATTGCATGGTTTTAACGGCTCGACAATTTTATATCAGGAGGGTTCTACATATAACCCACAAAGGCTCAACGTACGACCCGGAAAGACTGAAAAACAAACTTCGGAAGGACCTGGTTTTTGACCTGAAACCGCGTAAAATAGACTTCTCCAAGAGACAACCGAGCTAAACGGGTCCTTTATAATAAAATTAGTAAAAATACACAGCTATTTCAACTTACCGACCATAGCTAACTTCCTTTTCTCTCAAAATTATGACAAAACTGAAAATCAGCAGATTTTCAGTTTTGTCATAATTTTAACTTTAAACAGTTTAAAATAAAGCCACTCACGCCCATTCACACACGCAAAACGAACACGCACACACACACACTCACACAAACACACCACTCACGCACATACGTTCATACACACACGCATGCACATAGATTGAAATAAATTTGTAGTAAATACTTATTTTTGCTTCCACACTTGTGATATGGCTGCTCAAACACGGTGTTGACGAAAGGAACTGGTGCTTATAGCACAGGAATCTTCCTAGTTTAAGCCCAGTTGCACATGTTTTGTATCTTGCCACTTGCTTAGGTATTTTTTTTGTAAATAGGTTAAGTCTTAACCTATTAAATATTGTTTATTGTTTGTTCTTGTTTAATACTATGTTTAAGGTACACCTATTTTTCACCAGTTGTGTTTTTAAGTCCCGTATAATTGGGGCGAGCCTATTGCCATCAACGGCACAAATCCAAACTCCAATATTCAGAATGGTAGTCGCTTCATGTAAAATACTGATACTCAGATAAATCACATTACACTTAGAATAAAGCATAAAATAAAGTCAAACATAAAATAACAACAATTAGTAATAGGTTATTTACATAGGTTCGTAGCTCTCGTAGCTGCGACCGTAGCAAAAGCGTAGCACAGGCGTAGCTCGTTGAAAATAAGTAATTATTGCAATATTTTCCTTTTATCATAACTTTATAATCCTCAGGGAGAAATCTAAAAATAGCGTAAGCAATCACTAAAACTTCGCGCCAATTTACTTAAGTGCACTGCACATGTTCCAAAGTCAAAGTATTAACATGAAAGCGGGCGAAGGCAACGAGTACGTTCTGCCTCTGGCCACAGAGTGTTCAATCTCATAATTACTCCCCTGTGTTTGGATTATGGATAGTCTCGATGGCCAGTCTCGTTAATCTAATAGTCGTAAGACGCTCGGGGATGTGTATTTAAAGAAGAATATGGCTTTAAATGGAGTAGAGATATAACCAAGTTTGAATTTAGTGATAAATAAGTCCAGCTGGGCTGTAATATTCGTGAAATAAATTATTCGGGTTTGGCTAGGTACTCACTCAGATCGAACGATAAAATAAAACCATTGCCTTTTGATTTTCGTTTTGTTTCTAAAATCTCCGACGCAAGCAACGCATTGGTTCATCCCTGATTCGTTGCAGGGTTTCATTGCACATGAGTTCCCTGCCCGTCAGTCAACCATGAATGTAAAAAAAACAACTCGATTGACAAAACGTGCATTTGATAGCTTATCCTATCCTTGCTGTATTTTTACGAGCAAAAGGACACTGGGCATTATTTAAGAGGGTAATATTTATCAGCGAAAAATAAGCAAGTAAATAACAAGATAAACTAACAAAGAGCTTACTTAAGTAATATAAAACTTCTAAGGGTTCGCTATAATAACATACAGGGTCTAATAAAGGATAGAGAATTTTCAGAAGGGTCACACTTTTTTGATATTTGCAATACGTTCTTCGCAAAGAATTTTATGATACATAACAAAAAAATTGAATAAAATCTTCGAAACTAACCGGCCGATTTCAATGCAATTTTGTGAATGTGAATTATTGGTTCCAGCTTGAAAGATAGGATAGTTTTGGACCCGATAGATGGCGCCTTGCGAATTTAACTATTCAAAAAAGCGCTATCCAAGAAAAAGAAAAAGTACTAAAATATGCCACAACGCTATAATATTGCGTTTTATGCATTTGCATATGCAAACATGCAAATGAATATAAATAATCCGATGTCTCTCCTAAGAAGATTGCGATCGTCGCGTTACCGTTAATGCGAAACCACTCAACTTCTAAACCGAGAAGTTGTCCCCAATCATTGGTTTAGTTCACAAAAAAAGAAATAAGAAACTCAACTCAAAACTCAAAGCATTTATTTCAATTAGACCATTACAGGCACTTTTGAATGTCAAAACACAAAAAAATAAACTAAGCTACAGTCCCTGTCACAGGGCATAATAAGAAGTCCTGTACCCGGTAGAGGGCGCTACCAGTTCTCTCCAGCTCTTCTTACTCTTAGGGGTTTTTGGAACAACTTTTCATCTAGAAGTATTTGGAATTTGTAAGAACAAACCTTCTGCAGTAAATTTTTTCTCGACGTAATAATTAATCCAAACGAGTTCTTTGTTTGACGTTTATGTTGGTTGAACGTCCATTTTAACTTGATCCTTCTTATAAAATAAAACTTTGTTAAAGAAGGCTTACATATTCTGGTTCATGGTCGGTTAGGAAGGTTTTGTCTTATAAATTAAGGAATACTGGAAAATAACGGAATTATCATATAGTTTTAATTAAATCAATGTGAAATCTGATCTGTTTAGTCATCGATCATTCATTGTTTCATCCTTTTATTGAGAATATTTTGTAATTAATTAATGGCGCTGCTTTTCCATACTTAAGTTTATTTTCTGTACCAATAGGTAATTTCCTTATATTTCACTAGGATGGTCTATGGTGCTTATACACAACTTTACATAAGTCCATTGAGAGATAAATAAATAATTTTAGAGTGGGCTGCATGCTAGGGCCAGTTCGAAATCATTCGGTGGTTCGATATACAGGGTGGAAATTTCAGTGGGGCAGTAAGGGGAACTATACCTTAACCGTTGCAGCTACACGAAATTGGTCTTAGAAGAGTATCCATAATTTTTCGTGAAATTTTGCTCCCAATTCACAAATATTCAAAAAAATGTACAGTTAGCAAAAAATTACCATTTTACTGATTTTTTTTGTGCTAATGGATCTTGTTTCTAATACTGATGAAAAACTTATATGGGACCAACCAAGGTTGGAGTACTAAAAAAGTCAGAATTTGCAAATAAAATAATCCCATACATTTTGTATGAAAATTTTACACATTTTTTTTCATGGCTCTCGATCCTCTTTCTAATACTAATCAAAAACTTCTACGGGACCAACCCAGGTTAGAGTACTAAAAAACTCAGAAATTCTAAGATTAGAACCTGCAACGATTACCTGCGAAATATATTAGAAAAGTATTTGGCGATTTGTTAATAAAACCTCTTCCATTACAAATCACAAAGCTGTTTAGCGCTAAGTATGTTTCACACATGAATCCGTATAATTCTCATCTTTAAGCAATGACAGAAACAGAACTAAACGACGCTCATTTCAAATTCGTTGTAAAAATGACCGACTGTACCTAAAATACAATGTATCAGCAATAGAAATAGAATATCTACTAAATATTTTCTGGATTTCAAAAAGAGAAAGCTGTTGCTGTTAAAAAATTTACTGTCAAAAGGTGGGCCCTTTTGACAGTTAATTTTTATCAACATGAATAATTCTTTACTGTTAATAACCACACTACATAACATACAACTTCAAATAACGACTCAAGTTAGTAAAGAATCTTATATAAACATAAAATAAGTTTAAGTTCTAGTCGGAAAGAAAGGTAAATACATTCAAAAGGAGACCTCGCAAGCTCGCAACACGGAAAAATACTAATTTACCAAATGCATACACAGCGATATCCTCATCTCGGTGAAAATATTCAAAAGGGCAGAAAATATTTTCATCACATGTTATCCATCTCAGTTTGTACTAAGAGGAAATAGCAGAAGATTAACTCGTTTTCCGTACCTACCCAAAGGGTGCTAAGGGGACATTGTACTCATCATTATGAACAACTTTTACTATGGGACCAACCTTAAAAACGCGAAAAAAAATCAGCTGTTCCATACATTTTGACGAGTTTCAGTACCCAAAGGGCGCCAACGGGACCCTAATTTTCACTAAGGCTCCACTGTTTGTCCGTCCGTCACAGGCTTTCGTCATTGAACCGCAATTGGTAATTAGACACTTTAAAGTTGTAACGACAATTCATCATCATCATCTGCGTAGCCTTTTCCCAACTATGTTGGGGTCGGCTTCCAGTCTAACTGGATGCAGCTGAATACCAGTATGTATTTTACATGGAGCGACTGCCTATCTGACCTCCACAACCCAGTGAACACTGGGTAATACGATACCCCTTGGTAAGACTGGTTGTCAGACTTTCGGGTCACTGACTATCTGTAACGACTGTCAAAGATCTACAATTAACAGCCGCGACCGACGGCTTAACGTGCTTTCTGAGGCACGGAGGAAACTCGGTATGTATGGGTGGTCACCCATCCACGGACCAACCCAGGCAAGCGCGGCTTAACCAGACGATCGACCCGAGCGGCTGTTATTATTAAAATTTTAGCCACGAACTCCTCAACAATATATTATGTTTTAACAACAAATAATATAAAGTTTTAATTTAAAGGGTATGAAGACCCCTTTCAATGTAGTGTTAAAATAGTGTACGGTGCGAGTCCGACTCGCATTTGACCGGTTCTTTAAAACCTTAAGAAAGTTCATTTTTAACGTAAGAAAGTTCACCAGAAATTGATGACACGTAGGTACAAACATGGTTTAGTACAATATACAAAATACGCAAATCAGTTTCTAAAAAAATAAATAAAATTAATGACATTCTGATTCAATAGCATTATCATAATTATTTAATGTTTCTAGTCCATAGGGCTAACAATATTAAGTATTCAAATATTTTAATTAATTATTTATGAAACTAAAACATGCATCGTTTATTTTATTGCTTCATTAAATATTCAAAACCAAATATATTATTAATTTGACAGTATTGGCATTCTGCGTACTTCCATGACGAGTGCCACGTAGCGTTGAATGTGAAAAAAAAAATAAGGCTGGATGAATGAAATGTGTGTGGCGCGAAATTTTTAAATGTGTTCGATTCATTCTTTTTCATTGTCACATTTTATGATGTATTTTTTTCTTTAATTTGTTATTCCTTTTTCGTACTTAAAGCAGAGAGACGTGTTACAGTAACACGCTTATTCGACAGTATTCCATTCTAAAGCGGTTTTTATTTAAATTTTATTATGCAATAGGTATGTGAGTTACATTTCGGCAACGTACACCTGGAAGTATTGGTCTGAAGATACATTCCTGTCTCTAGACCAATTCAATTCAAAGTGTCCAACAGAAATGTAACTTGCCTTTCTAAAGGTAGGTACCTACTGCAGTATACCCGAACCGTAAACAATGCCAAAATCTTCTACAAGCCGATCATTGAAAATTCATCCTCAAAGCCGGCTGTTGGCCGCCATTCCTTGTCACACTACCCACATATCGGGTAACCCGGTAAATTATCAATGGGCCGGGTGCACTAAAGTCATTGGTTGGTGCATTCGGAATGTAAGCCATCTGGCGCATACCACTTGTATTGAAGCATGCCGGGACAGATTGCGATCCGACTGATCCAACATTGTTTTGGGACGGAGTTAGGAAGTTTTGGAGGAGGATTTTGGCAAATGATTGGATTGTTAATGTTGTACTTATCTTTGATGTCTTTGATAGATTACGGAATGGCTGTTTCTCGTTGAATGGATAGGTTAGTGGAAGAATGAGTTGTCTTTCTAGAAACAGACAGACACTGTAACAATACGATTTATTTTTTAATTTACTGAGTTAGGAAAGGTTCTGTAAGAATTAAGACGACTCTTACTACTAAATTTTAAATATTTAAATAGTCGAGTTTTGTGTTCACTGTCTGGATCTTATAAGTTCCGGAAGCTTTGTCATAAAACATATTTGATTTTAATATGAATCGTAATAAAAATCCACTACAACAAAAGCCTATTTGATTGACATCAAAGCCTGTTAATTGAATTTTCATTTTATGGTAAAAATGAAAATATTTGAACATTGAAAAGACCCATAAATTGTAATAAAATTAACGAGGCTTCCAACGAGGAAAATGGATTTTCATCATAGTAATCAACAAAAAAAAAATGTTTTTTTATCGAAATAGAGAAACCGACAGCACTCAGGGAAGAGAATATTTTTTCTTTATTATAATAGTGTTACGCTAATTAACATGCCATGTTTAAAAAGTTATGGGTAAATAATAATAAAAATAAATGCGGGTCGACATGAGAGACTCCTCCTTTTTAACCGACTTCAAAAAAAGGAGGAGGTTCTCAATTCGGTTGTATGTTTTTTTTTTTTTGTGTTTGTTACCTCATATCTCCGTCATTTATGAACCGATTTGAAAAATTCTTCTTTTATCTGAATGGATCTACTTCCCGATTGGTCCCATATAAATTTCATCAAAATCGGTTCAGCAGTTTGGTTTTGAAATCAAAATAGCTGGAAAAAATGTCATCCAAGTAAAAGAAATTGCGAAATTGATACTTGACAAGGATTTGTGTGTGATACGATAACTAAAAAGGGTAAAATGAAAACTTTTTTGCAAAAAAACACCGACTTCCAAAAAAAAACACTAAAAAAGTGGAAAATATTGGAAGTCGGTTTTTTTTTGCAAAAAAGTTTTTTAAATGCCGTTCACTCGTTCACATCGTTCCAAAGTACGAGCCAGAGTTCACAAACATTTAAAAAGTGGACACCATTTTTCGGGCGCAGGGGTAGCAAACCTCCTATCTTATAAGGGTAAACAAGTTTTGCGTTATCTATGACAGATATCCTTCCGATAACATTGAAACTTGAAAGGTTCGACCTCTTTCCAACTCCTGAGTGAACGAACTTTTGATTTAGTAAAGTGTTTCGAACAGTCCTGCGTTTTTCGCATTCCGAATTCCGAACGACGATATATTGGAAGTCGGGTAAAATATATTGAGACTGATCAGAATTGTGATAGTGGGAACTACTTACTTTGTTTTTTCAGATGTTAAATGAGAACCTTTCAGTTTCCGTTAAGTCAATAATCAACCTCGGGGCCTAGATAAAGCGACGTTCTATCAGCAAGATGCAAACGTCAGAAACAAAGACTACAATATAATATATGGTCAGAAATGTCTTGAATTGACATAAGGTACCGAAAACCTTATGTCAATGTAGATGGCAACTGTGAAACTAATAGCGCTAGCATAACTGGTTCCAATCATTGTCATTGGTAGAAAATCTGGTACTTACTGCAATTTAAATTTCAAAATAGCTTGACGTCATTGGTCAGACCGCAGACAGGTTCTTCTTTAAATTCTTTTGACATGATTCCTAGCCACATATTGTGATATCTACGAATGAATTTGTGACTTGTATTTATTTCGTTGCCAGGATTAACAAAATGGCTATTGTTTTCTAAAATCAACATTGTATAAGAAAATCTCCCCTTTTTCGTAATATTGGTAGTATCTACCAAATGAATGCATAATGGTCCCGCATGGCGCTGCATCGCGTATTGATATGTCTCCTTCAGATATATACGTATTTGTCCTAAGCTGCTTGCACTACTTCAATAATGGTGTCAGTCACAAAAGATCGTCAGCTAATTAGTACGGCCACGAATTCAAAATGATGAACAATCTTATAGAAAATAATCCGTTTTATTTTTTACATGGCCAAACATGTTCTCAAAAATAGACAAAAAAATATTGAATCTTGATGTTTCAGTTAAATCTGTACAACGAGATTCTGAACTTATAGTTCAACTTTAACTTGATTAAAATGACAGCTTTCAGGATGTACCTACATAATAGAACCGTTCATTTTATTAAAATCAAGTTTTTTTATAATTTAATTTAATTGGCCCTAATTAATATACATATTGACATTTCGTAAAGTACTGACTGCATAAATATGCATTTTTAATTATTTATTTCGATATGACCATAGCGCATAGCTACTATGCCTGTGCCTTTAGTTTGACAGCTGTCATTTTATTCGAGTTAGTTTTTATCACTGACATAGAAATCATATGGACTTGGCATACCTACAAAAAAAACGTGTATACCTACATTTTACTGAGAGGATAAAATGGCGGATAATAGGGCAGCCCATATCGATATTATTTCTTACAATAACATCGATAAAAGATTGCGTGAGTGTAATTTTTTTTTGAAGCCGGTTTTGAATTTTATGACCTTAGCGTTTAGCTATAAAAAAAATGAAAAGTAGTAATCGAATAAATTACTTTTTTTTTTATTTTATTTGTTAGACCCTTGCGTAAGGTACACTTCGCAATGGAGGGAACAAATTCAAAGATTTCATAATTCATAACAGTGCATCCGCGATGGACTCCCGGCGCAGATGAATTCTAATAAACCGTAATCCTACTATAATTAATGTTTTAATATAATAAATAATAGGTAATAATTAAACGCGAAAGTTTGTGAGAACAGATGGATGGATGTTTGTTACTCTTTCACGCAAAAACTACTGAACGGAGAAAATTTAGCACACTGAGTTTATGACCTGGACTAACACAGGATACTTTTTATCCCGATATTCCCACGGGATCGAGACTTACGCGGGGCTGCCGCTAGTTCTATATAATAGAGCTGCAATTTGATGAAACGTATGAAAATTAGAATTTTACGGGCTTCGTTGACGGAACCACCACCACCTATAAACGAGTATGTTATGGACCAAGTGATTAATGTGGGCATTATACATAATGCCCGGTCATTATGAAAAATGCCTAGCTCTATCGGGCAAAGTGATTAATTACGTTCTTAACTTCATTATTTATCACATTGCACGGTCATTATTATATTGCTACATGACAATTGGGCAATTTGATAATAAAGCTAAATTTGACGCGGTGCGAGGGCGAGGAGGGAAGCACGCATGGTGTGACACGCTTTGACCAATCAGAGACCGCCATACAGCGTGCGGAAAGCAAATATACTGATATACCTAGTAACTAAGTACCACCTGCCATGATAGCTCGACGGAGCCCCGCTTCGCGGGACTCCTATTTCTGCGTGCGGGGTTTAAAGTAACCTAACATGAAGGGAATGGCGGGGTATTATCAAATTGCACTCTCATATTGGGCATTATACATAATGACTGGGCATTATGCATAATGCCCAATTTATCACTTGGTCCATGACATACATATATAAACCTATTGCTGTTCGTTAGTCTCGCTATAACTCAAAAAACTGCTTAACCCATGTGAATAATTCTTTTTTCGTTTTGTTTGCCAGAATATAGGGAAGGTTTAAAAACGACAAAAAAAAATAGGTAGGTAGGCAGGGTAAATAGGATTTATGGTAGATAGGGTAGGGTAGGTAGAATATCGTAGATAGGGTAAGGTAGGTAATCAGTTGGGATCGAAGCCGCGGGCACAGCTTGTAACTAATATCTTTAATGTTAAGTTTTAACCTTTTCTAACTTGCAGGATGATTGTGGGTTTTAATTAAAAGTCAACAATAATTACTATAATTATTAATGTATTTAAATAAATCAAGCTCATTCATTTCTGAACAATACAATTTTGTTCAGGTAATTTCTATATGATATTGTTTCAGTAGATTTCTTCCCATAATATTTGTATCTCAAATTCATGTATACCTCTATTACACTTTTAATTTTATGACTCTTTAAAAACAGTAGGTTAATCCTACTGTTTTTAATTACACAAAAAAAAAAAAATTACCGTATTTGAAGCACCACATCCAGATATTGATTGTGAGTTTGTCTGATTTTGATCATTTTCAATTAAAATTCTAGACGTATTTGATTGAATCGCAGGCTGTAAAGCAATAAAATTATAAGTATTTTTGATGTTTCTTGATAATATCAATAGGATTTTAATTAATTCTAAGATCACACTCTAAAACATCCTTTACATCACTTTTTGTGTCTATTAGACAAGTGTTGCAATTGGGGACATCACTATCATTTATCACCCTAATACACAATCATGTTAGAAATTATGAACACACAAGGTTACATACCAATAAGGTTGGTGAAGGTAAAGCATCGTCACGCAATGTTACTTTATTCAGTGTCCGGTTGAAACATGATTCTTCAAAGTGAAGAGAACAAATGTGAATTGTTTTTGTTGACATCTTTAAATTTTCAACACCAATTTTTTCCAGCCAAATTTTCTTTTTTCTTTTATTAGTAGGCAGCCTTGAAAGTAAAACATAAAACCAATAAAGAACCATAAAATAGCACTATCGATAAATATAAAAATGCCTAAATTCACAACTCTATCCCTCCAATAACAAGAAATTGATTTCATGAAATAAAACTTGAAAATAAAGGCAAAACGTAAATTATGAATGTCTTACTGTTGAAACTTTTAAACGAATGCAGAAGCATAGGTTTTTTATCTAAATCTAAAGATATTTCAGCTGAAATTAAGTACGTACTGGTGCAAAGTTATGTTCGGGTGATTTCCGCTTCTTTTGATGCCACATCCGACTATATTGCAATTGGGCATCTTGCTATTGACAATTTTCACTATAGAACAATAGAGTTCAAACGCAACAACACAGCAAATTCCTCCAAAATTCTCAAAAAATATCCACAGCTCAAGAGCATTTGACAGTTGACGTACCCAACTTTAGTACCAAACAGCGAGCTGATAAAATGGCGACCCGGCCGCAAATAGGTATTTCAATGACGCTAGGAACGAAGGGTTGCCATTATAGTAACTGTCAAAAATAGTATTATCCTTTTTTACTTACGCAAAATTAATAAAGTTAAAAAGAGACGGCAGCATTTTTATGATTCTGGCGTCGTTATGCCTCATATTTGTATAACTATTTTTTCTATAGTCAAACATTTCAAGTCCATATGATTTATATGTCAATGGTTTTTATGGACTATGGTTTCAGATCATGTGCATAGCATTACATGACATCGCTCACATTCTATGACGATATACGACGACGACGATATGACTTTGACCACAGTTGAGTATATACATGTTGTTTGCGATCTCGTTGAATCGAGATCATTGAAAGCAGTCTCTCTGTCCGTCTCTCCGACGATATTCCGTATTCTATCTCTATTGATATGAGCGAAGACTGGATTGGGAATATCTAGTAGATAGTTGGAATTCGGATTGAAAAGTACAATTCCTCAATTTTGAAAGTAAATATTGGTATTTTTTTAAGTTTTTAGACAATGGGTTCTTCGCAAAAGTTTTGATTAAGTTCTACGTGGACAAGCCCCAGTATTGTAAATGTTTTTTTTAATTGTGACAAGCTTAGGTAATAATAGGTATACGACCTGACAAAAGAACAGAAATCAGAAGTTAAGAGATTAATCAATAGCAAAAGCAGCCACGAATAGCATATTATTTCTTTCATCAAAAGAAATCACAAATGAACGGGTAAAACAGTTTTCTTTACCTACATATTACATACATAGTAATGTTCTAAACAGACGTTTTTTGATTTTTTTGCCGTAATACAAATAATAAAGCTGCCCTATAAACAGCACAATAAGACTCAGTTCACGCCTAATATCACATAACTTCGTTAATGATTAAGACTCACACAACTATCCAATAAATATCTAGAACCATCTGAATTAGAGACGCTTAGTCGCAAACTGTAGTAAATGTTGTAAAAGCGATGATTTATTACTACCCTCATAAGATCGTACTTAACCTATCAGATGCGATGTCACTCAAACTCCATATAGTGACGCCTACGTGCTCGAATCTATATTAATTTTCACTTCATAATAATATTCAGGTATGTATTTATATTTTGTACATATGTATAAATCATCGCTTTCGGTTGACGGGTTAAGTTTGGGATCAGTGAACTATCGAAATATAGGTAGTGTGCAAAGAGGTTTATTTATGACCTTCATTTTCGTAGCGATTTGTCCAAAATAGATGATAATTGCTAAGAAAATTAATGTATGTAAAGATAGAGGAAAAATAAATTACTGAGAGTAAGTAAATGTTCCAGAATGTTCTAGCAGAAAAAAGTAAAACACTTATGATCACAGGATAAAGAATCTAAATGCCTGGAGATAACAGGAACATTTATAATGATTTTTTTTTATTGTGGTACCACACGGTTCACATTATTTCGGTAAATGCGAACGAAATTAAAATCGAAAATACGACCATCATGTATTTTCATGTTTTGTGTGATAAGCACAATAAATAGCAAACTTGAATTATTCACGTAAAATTATGTATGGTGGGGACCATACATAATTTTACGTGAATAATTCAAGTTTAATAAAAATAATGTGCAAAACAAGTATTTTCAATTCATACGAATATATATTACCTTTACTCCAATTTGACCATATGGGGTTTCCTCGACCCATCCCAAATAGAATACCAGTGTGGAGTACCTCTGCAGTATACGCCCCACCTCCATTCCTGCCCATCCTGCACAATCACCTGCACCTTCGAAGATTTAAACGCAGCCAACGATAGAGCAGTGCAGGTGGCTACATACTGGTCGGATATAATTTGATTCCATCGACACGCAAAAAAGAAGAAGATATGCAGCAAGAAACGGCATTATCTTAGCTGATCACTTCTCTGCATGATCATAGGCCATGGTCTATGCATCGAACTATAACATCATGCCTGTAATCCCTTAAGGGTTAGGCAGATGTGTACCTAATAGTACAACCATATTTCGCCGGTTATGTTTAAGTCCCATGTAATAGGGAGCGAGCCTATTGCCATCAAGTGTGCACAAATCCAGACTCCGTGGTTGCTACTGAGAAATTCCTGATGGAAAATCCCAATAGCACTTCGCCTGAGCTGGGACCCCAGAACCTCATGTTCAGCAAGGGACCTCAACAAAGCAGTGAAGGCAGACATCGGACCAATATTGCAAATTTATATCATTGACATACCAACTGGCCAGTTCTCCGTAGTTCAAACTAATATTTCCCTAAACAAACGAGCGAAGCCGCCGGCAGAACTTGGTTTCGAATACAAACACGTCTCTTGCAAGTCGGTATTGCGAGGACATGAAGACAAAAGGGGTCATGATAGATGTTCCAAGTTTAGGTTGACGGGTGGATCGGATACCAATCCTAAGGATTTAATTACTGTCTATTGATGTTTCGGGTGACACGAGAGGTCATTTTCGTTTAACATGGGGTATGTCGAACTTTTAGTGATAGTTGGGACTTTATCCTATTATTTCAATTACATGAAGAAATCACCTTTCTTGCGTCTACCCGCATTATATAATGACAAGTTCTCAACACTTGACCCCTTTAATACCACACGGAACCGTTTTAAAAAAGCGATCATTTCAATCTTGGATCAAACGCGGGATACCCAGTTACCTCAGTAGTGCCAGTTGTCATTAGTATATAGACATACACACATAATCACACACATTTACAGACAGACACCCACACCGTACAGATACTCACCCACACAGTACAGATACCCACACGCACATAGATACACACTATAAACTTTAACGACAATTAATTAGAGTCACTCTTTGATTATCTTATTATTTTTCTGTGTACTTCGTAATTGGCGTAATGTTTAGTATAATCCTTTTATGTTTATGTACTGTCAGCTGTGAAGCTACCTATCATAAAATAAATAAATAAATAATTTCCCAAAGGATTAAAATTGTCCACACTGTGCAGTGACCTGACTGCTGACCTTATTGGTGAGATTCTTCAGAAAGATTAGGTGCGTAGTACTTGCAACCGGAGTTCGTGTATGAATGTGGACGAGGCAAAAGGAGTATGTACGGATCATAGGCAAGTGGTCCAATAGAAAAAAGGCGTGAGTGTATGTATCTATGTTTTCTCTCCGTATCACCCTAAGGTAGACTGGTAGAAAATGCCCAGGGTATTACAGGGTAGACTATGGAGTTAAGGTGCCCACCTTAAGTCCGTAGTCACCTCGCTTGCGTGATTCTGAACATCCTACTGGGGAACTATCCCACGTACAAGAGGTGCTACATAACAATGGCTACAAAATTAATATTGGAGTAGTAAGTCCAAAAACATGCGAGCGGCCAGATCTATAGTGCAACGTCAAACAACCTTCTTGCCATATCTTAAAGGAGTAACGGACAAGATAGGCCGAATATTGAGTAAATACTCGATAAAGACCATTTTTGCTCCGTTTACGAAAATTGCGCAAAGTCTGCGTTTCCTGAAGGATAAAATCCCGTATGAACATCCTGGGGTGTATATGACTGCAGTTGCGGCAGCTCATACATCGGTCAAACGAAGCGAACTGTCTTATGCCGTATTAAAGAGCACATAAAGGCAGTGAAAAACAATGTGCAAAAATCTGGCATAGCGGAACATCTACTGTTGTCAGGGCCCAATGACTGGATCGAGTTTCACAAGGCACGTATTTTGTCAACGATTGTTCGTTGACAAAATTACATACCAAGGCTGGCAAGAGAAGCTATAGAAATATCTAAACACAAAAAATTCAATCAAGGGGAGGGCTACAAATTGTCAAGTACATGGAATCCAGCCGGTGTCGAGCTAAGGACTCCAAAAAACCTAGTGATATTGTTAGTGTATTTTGCCGTGACTGTACCGAGTTCCAGTAGTGCGCGTAGTAAAAGACAAAGAAAGAGGGTAGACAGATTTGGCTGCATCTAACAAATTTTTACCATCCACCCGCATTCTCCAGTCATCTCGTGATCATGGCGCTTGCAACAGCGTCGAGATATCGGGAGCTCAATATAAACATTAATTGCGGAAGAAATCCCGTAAGTGATAGTGAACCTTTATTTATTTTAGTCATAACTTCATATTAGGTACTAAGTCTAACCTCTATGCATACCCTTTCTAGATAATTAAACAACCTTAGCTACAATGATTAATGATAAATTCAAGTGCAAACTTTTCTATCAATCTTGTCAGTTAATTTCGAAGGCTTCGTTACTAGATTTACACGAATATCCTAACTTAATTAACTTCATATAATTAACTAAACATGCCGAAACAACATGGCTAAATATACAGAGCACGGAATCACTGCGTCGCCCGGTAATGTTGGGAGACGGCAATGCTGGAAAAATTGGTGGCGCCGAAAGTGTGTGTTGAGCGCACAAATTCTATGGGTCAGTTTCTAAAAGACTGTAACAGTATGTCCTTTAAGTATAAAATTCAACGCAAACATTAAGCGTCTCCTTGCGCTAGAGTATGCGCCAGCACCTAATTTTATACCTAAAGGCAATACTGATACAGTCTTTTCTTCAGTGACATCAAAAGAGTGCGTAAGGATTATTGCGCTCGGCGGAAACTAACCCTGTCACAAACGTTATAGTGCGAGAAATAAAAAACGTGTGGTTTGAATGGGCAATGTTGACAGTGCGCCTTTGACAGTGGTCGACGAAATATCTCGGTGCTCTGTAAATCCACGCTCAAGCGGTACGTGTGCGGAGAAAACAATGAAGGAAGGTGTTAAGACATACTGCGTGTCACCGAGACGCGATTTATAGAGCAAATGTGGAGCTTCTTATTCTTCTTCGTCGTTCACTCAATATTGAGAATCGCGATCACATGACACTTCTCCAAGCCATACGATCTCCTTTCGTGAGGACCGCTCGGTACCGGCTGCCTCCAACAACCTTCTTGATCGCGTCAGACTATCTTGCCGGTGCTCTGCCTTGAGCGCGTTTTCCTTTCACCCGGCCCAGTATCATTTTTTTTTTGGGCGGACGCATAATTTTTCCGATAAAGCTGAGTGCACACTCCGGGCAGATTGTGGAGAGCAACGCGTGTCTTTTGCGTCTCCGTACTATAGAATAGAATAAAATATACTTCATTGTACACCAAAATTGAAACAGAACGGTTTTACAATATTGTTAATTTTATGGTTACAATGGCGGTCTTATCGCTTAGCGATATCTTCCAGACAACCTTTGGATGGACTGCACGCGCATGAAATAGAAAAAAGGGGGTAGTCAGTGGTGTACTGCTATTACTATACAAAATTTAAAATAATACAAGTTATTCACTACTTATTGTATATAATATAAATACAATGCATATAAATACATACATATTTACCTATATATTGATATTATATTTATATATACTATGTGTTAAATGACTATCGCAATGAATAACGCAAGAGAATGCAGCAAAACTTGCAGTGTAACAACTTACAGTAAAGGAATTTGTAATAGCTAGAACAGAGTGAGTTAATTAAAGTTGCTAGTCAATAAGCTGTGACTTTAGTAACTTAGAGTAAACTTGCTTGAGTTATAGCGTTTAAGTTGCAGCGCTTTAATGTTGTGCTTATAGCACTATTTTGACGTAGCTGAATAACTTAAAAGCGTGATATTATTATCACGTGTTAGAGTTTTTTTTTACTTAACCTATGTTGTCCCACTGCTGGGCAAATCCCCTATAGCCTGTATAAATAACTGTAAATAGCCTGTAATAAATACCTATGGAGTGTATAACGTTGAATGTTTTGATTGATTCATTCAAATAACATTGATAATTATAACTGAAATGAGATTAGATTATCAAAACATCGCCCTATGATACAGCTGAAGCTCCACAGATAGGTATGTAATCACATTCATCACCATTGGACGAAAAAATTATAAATACAATTTCTTAGAGAAAAAAAATGCTGTTCCATACAAAAGTGCCAAGTAATCATTGCCACAATGTAACCTTCTTAACACAAAACTCCAAGCAAGACACCAGTCTTCAGTCAAAACGTGAAGGGTGCTTGTTTATTATTAAATTAACCCTTCAGTGCCGAGGGTAATCTTAGAAGTTGGTCGGAGGGTCCTCAGTTAATCTGTCAGGTTATTGTTTGAGCGCTGCCCTTCTGAGGGTTGAGTCAAGCGAGCATTGTTTGTTCTTGTATAGTTATGGTAGCAAAGAATTTGATGACCAAGTGACAAAGTTTATAGGATTTTCCTAAAGGTTGTTTGGCTGTGACCCTTTTTTTTTGGGACAGATTTTTGAAGACGAAAATTATTTGCAGTGTAGAGATTTCTACTTAAGAATGAACGAACAATTAATGATGTCATTAGTGAGTTTTGTAAGTTTACCTATTTAGATGCTTACGTATATTTTTATCTAGGTTACACTTGGGTTACACCGAATCACAATCAAGAAGTGTTTTTAACTGTCGAAACAGGCGGAGGTCCGCGTATACATTTTTATTAGCCCATTTAGTTCTTAATTGTGGTACATTATCGTTAACAGCATAGCATAGCGGTGCGAGTAAGTTGGACCTATCTCTTTACAAAAACTAGCAACTAGGTTGTAGAGATAGCTGTTATACATGTTAGAACGAACTCCTTCACAAGGAACTTCTAAAATTACTTACATTCTAGAAATGTTCTAGCGGCCGGTGTGCTCAAGCCACTTCCATACCACCGTACTTGCCAGTGCCATACAATATTTACTGTAACTATATTAGAATGTGAATGTGTATCTACGTATGTACATCGGTGTAAAATACAAACTTTGTTACCCTCAAGTTTGGTAGAGAAGTCGAGTTTTGTCGTTCTATACACTTAGCCAAATCAGAAATGAAATAACTGCACCGAGCTGCAGTTTTTCACCTCTGATTTTGCATCGCTGCGCTGTCATAATTAAAGTGAACTTTATAGTTGTTGCAATAAGATTGATTTGTGTTGCTGCTTTATACTTCTTGCAATAAGGTTGCTATTGGTTTGCTACCATCAGAGGTAAAAAATTGTGATAGAACTGTCAACGCTCAAACAATACGCATGTTGTGACAGATACTTCGGAAAAACAAATGAGCATGCCACGACCACAAGTCGCCGCGACGCGACGGCAATCACGCGGAGAAAACAAATGACAAACGCGCGTGACGAAAGCCGCATTGCCCGAGGGTATGAACAGGGCGTGTAAGATAATTCATGTTCCAATACTTGAGATAAAGTGAACATACACAATATATGCACCAAGTTTTCTTAGGTAAATGGGTCAATGCGTCGTGTCATCCTGATATTGGTTCGCTGTGGTCTGAAGTTTGTACCACTTAGGTGACTTGACATGAACGTATGTAGGAAGGTGCATATTGCAATATGCAGATCAAACTTGATAGCAATTCTAAAGGTGCTGATGGACTTGAGCATTCACTTGTCATAAAAATTCTAGCGAATGTTATATTACATAAAAATAAACGGGAGCGTTTTAGGGAGCATTCTAGCTAGCGTTCTAGCGAGCTTTAAAGCGGAAGGACAGTAAATTTGCTTCAAGCTTTTTGCCGAGCCGAGCCATTCCGTTTGTTCAAGTCTGACATCTTTGTGAAGAATATTTTTTGACGAGCATTGACTAGAACGTTCGAATGAGTTTGTATTAGAATGATCGTGAAAATTTTCGTAGCGATGTTTGGCTCTATGCTTGGCTCTGTTTGTTGTTCAGCTCGACATATTTAAAAACGACTTAATTATGCACGATGTTCTGTTACAAGTAAATGCTCAAGTCTATCGGAACCTTTAGATGATCAGAATACGTATAAGGCAATGGCTATAAGATGTATCACAGTGATATTTGTGTGGCTTAAAAAAAATCATATGCTCTGAGTTTGAGATTCACAACAGATGGATGTTCTAAAATAAATGCTTTTAACAAACTGTTTGAGCTGTAATTTAATTGATATCACAAAATAGAATAGTAATGTTTCTTGTACTGTGCTGAGCAAGTAATAAATTAGTCAAAAGTGCTCAACCTTTTCATTGCTCTACTGTACCTAGTGTCGGAGTAGAACTATAAAATGTTTGATGTCCGACACTTGGCCCTTTTGTCAGCTCTCCAGATTTATGACCGACAATCTCATTTCATAACAGAACCTTTATAATTCGCCTCCGTTCCACTGTTACGATATTTATTTTATCGAGACACTAGAAGATGTTGACGTAGGGGTAGGTTTTGGAGCGTGAACGTTGCGTTTTAAAATAGAATTATTGTATAACTAGTTTCTACCCGCGGCTTCACCCTCGTGAAGGTCAAAAGTTATCTGCGGGGAACTACTACGCGGGATAAAAAGTATCTTAGTATATTATGTACTATTTCATGTCATGTGACTGCCTCGTCACATGTATCGTCGTGTGTGGTCTAGTGGTCGGTAGAACACACTAGCAGTCGCTAAGGATGAAGTCCTGGGTTCGACTCCCAGGTTGGGCAAAGTGGTTTTTGGTTTTTCCATTAGGAATTTCTCAGTAGCAACCACGGAGTCTGGATTTGTGCCCGGTTGATGGCAATAGACTCGTCTCCTATTAAATAGAAATTAAACATAACTGGCGAAATGTGGGTGTACTATTAGGTGCACCTCTGCCTAGCCCTTCGGAGATTACAGGCGCGATGTTATGTGATGATGTTATGTCAAGTCATGTCTTACCTATGTGCCACATCGTCTTTTCAGCTTATAACTTGCCTTAAAAATCAAACATTTCTAGTTGTCAAGCACAAAGGACCAATTAAGTTTTATCACTGCGATGAAGAAGAACGATGTGTCTGTGATTTTCATTGGCATCAGATACAAATAAATTCGATTAGAGACATTAGATTCTCGATATTATGGCCCAATCTTACTCACAGAGGAGATTCCGCGCGTTTTTTTGTTTTTTTTTTTAAGTCCTCCTCTGGACATTGTACTTGAAGTGTTAAATAAATAAATAAACAAATAAATAAAGACATAAATAAATAATAAAATACATAAATAATCAAATAAATAAACAAATAATTCCAGTCTCAGCAGCATAACGCCCCCAATTCATCATTATTCTCCTACACTTACCCCGATTTACTTGGGGCGCAGCATGTCTTCTTCTTCCATATCATCCTTCACACAGTCCATCCATCGTTTTTTCACATATGCTCCCAATTTTATTGGCCAAATACGCACGAGGATCGTTACCCAGCCATTCAAGAACTTATGAAATTAATTATTTAATCATCAAAAGTGCGGCCCAGCGTGTAAACTAAATCCGTATATTCCAACCGGAAGTTAATACAATGAGGCGACCCTTTGAAGGATTACAAAGGTATGCTATAGAAAGTAGATGACTTTAAGAAGTTATGTTAACTTTTAGCTCTGTTCCAACTTCATTATCATTTTATTTTTTTGTCGGCATCGCGTTAACAAGTTTTCTGGGTGCTTTTTTATTTTCAGTTTGTTCTTAGCCTTAGTTTCATTTCCTGTGCTTCTAGCTAGGGCTTTGAAATATTTTTTATTGATTTCTACTATTAGCTAGAAATTTTTTGAGATAATATTAGAATTACAAGGAGACATAAAATAAAACTAGCAGGGACGATTAATATGTAGTAAGTAAAAAGGAAAATATCTAGCTGCGGCTGACATTTTAAGATTATGATGGCTAAGTCGAAAGTTTTCAATTTATGAGAATAGGGTCAGTGTAGTTCCTACTACGAGCTCCTGCTCGTGGCTAAAAATTATCAGCAACTCGGGCCGGCCTTTAGGTTAAGCCGCGCTGGCCTAGGTCGGTCCGTGGATGGGTAACCACCTATTACATGCCGAGTTTCGTCCGTGCCTCGGACAGCACGCTAACCCGTTGGTTCCCGGCTGTCGTTTGTAGATCTTTAACAGTCGTTACAGGTAGTCAGTGACCCGAAAGTCTGACAACCAGTCTTACCAAGGGGTATTGTATTACTCGGTAATAAAATATGTAACTTTATTTTATATTTGCACGCCGAAATTAAATGTAGAATAAGAGAACAATTTTAGTCAATCTACCAACTTTCTGTACCTTTGCAAATAAATGATTTTATGGTTTATTTTGATTTTAATAACTGGGTTGTGGAGGTCAAATAGGCAGCCGCTCCATATAAAATACTGTTCATTAGATGCATCCGGTTAGACTGGAAGCCGACCCCAACATAGTTGGGAAAAGGCTAGGCAGGTGATGATGGTGGTCAATTTAGGTGAGATATTGTATCGTGTTTTACATCATTTATTATATAGTAGTCCTCTTACTGCATCATTAGACTTGCCTCTGCTGAGGTTGGGATCTCAGGAGGCTAACAATAGGTACTAGAGTACTCTCTCTTTCTTCATTAGTCTATGGGAAGGTAACCGACACGACCTAAATGAAAATGTAGACTCTTATTTTCCTTAGTACCTGCGCGACAGAGCTGTGCTCGGGTGAAAATAAAGAAAACCAATTTTCACAGATATGAGACCCAGCCAGATCGATTTTTCGCCCCCGTAAACTCCTATATTGCATCCTACTTTCATCTAAATCTTTATAGCCCTTTTCGAGAATGTGATTACAAATAAAAAATATAATTTGGGACACGCACCCATTAACGCAGATAATAATGACTATTTTTGGGATACGCAAAGACTACAATCTACTTTGATTACTATTACTACATACATACCTCTCATTGCAGCGTAGCAATGAATTATCGAATCTTTCAAATCCTTAAAGCTATATATAACACGGCTATGATAAGTAGGTGGAAACCTAAGACACTTTATTTTAAAGCATTTCCACGTCTTCCAGATTTGCGAGCAGAGAATTATACGGATTTAAATACGATTGACGTTGAGTTCCGGAATCCTGGCATGTTAAGTTCATTCATGTCATAGAGCATAAAATGAGGTGGAAATGCAGAATTAGATAGATCGTGTCTGTTTATTATTGTATACAGGGTGCAACTTTGTGATGGGTTATTAGAAGGAATGTAAAAAGAAATGTTGAAAAAATTAAAAGATTACTTTAGTTTCAGTTTTCTACTTGTTCAAATTCATGAAGAATTGTTATGCTAGGAATTGAACCCATTTTTTTGACATTTTAAGGCCAAAAAAACCCATGGATAGTTATAGATAATGGTAGTATAGATAGGCTTTAGACTATCTTGAATTAAACAAAAGTGTTGCTGATAAGCATTTATGATTTGCATAAGATGGTTGTAGCTGAAAAATTAAAAAGAAAATGCTGATTTTGTATACTTACATACAATGCCAGTAAATAATTTAAGACACATAATACTCACAAAATAAGGGAGTCAGTTTCTGTCTTTTCTCGCATACTTGAATGATCTATGGTCCAGACAACGTGCGAGGGACGTGGGATGGAAGAGTGTTGAACTAAATGCATAATCAATGCAAAAGCTGTCCCTGTTTTTAAATCAATGCTCTACTTCTTTTTCTCTAAGCAGTTTGAAATTCAGGGCGAGAAGCGATTATGTGTGATGTCGAGAGAAAATACATCGTAAGATGGTAAGTGATATTGTTTGTTTGTCTAAACTGTCCCATAACGGGGTAAATTATGTGAATAACTTAATTTATCACTGTCGTTTTTTGAACTGCTGAGCATGAGGTACTGGATTCGATTCCCGGGACGTGCAAAGTGTTATTGGACTTTTCCATCAGGAATTTCTCAGTAGCAGCCACGGAGTCTGGATTTGTGCCCGGTCGGTAGCAATAAGCTCACCCCCTATTACATGGGACTTAAAACATAAGTGGCGAAATGTGGGTGTACTATTAGGTATACCTCTGCCTAACCCTTACATAAGGCTTAAAACATAAGTGGCGAAATGTGGGTGTACTATTGGGTATACCTCTGCCTAACCCTTCGGGGATAACAAGCGAGATGATATGTTTATGAATGTTAGGTAGGTTGATGAGGTGAAATTACGAATTCAGACTCCCACAATAGGTAGAGATACTTCTCTGACATACAATCGTTCTAAAAAACTAATTTAAGGTTCTGTGTATTCTGTTTTCAATTTTAATCAAATGTCAGTATTTAGTACTTATCTTTTGCGGTCACAGTGTAAAGGATAAATGAACGCAAAGTTGTATCTTCTAACTTTATTGTCGCTAAACTGAATACTAAGGGACAAAGAAAAAAATCTGAGATAAGACCCTTATTGACTTGACTGTAACTGTGTGTAGATTTTTTCCTCATATCACCAATTATTATATTATAATGTTATTCGCCTAAATACACTGTCAACGTCGTCGCTATAGATTGAGGTTTGGAGTGTAGCATTCGTAGTAAGTGACTACGGCGTAGCCATTTGCTACGAATCTGCTAAGCCTGCTACAATACGAGCTACATTTTTATTGTTGCCCAAATTGTATTGATGATAACGGTTTACTCTGAATCGATAAAATATTAACATGCTGGGGTCCAACGCATCCAAAACATAAACTCCGCCTGTTTCGAAGTCGCTTATAAAATAATTGTCATTAATGTTAAACTTATTGTGCACCAACCTTTACAAGTAACATCAATTCCCGCGGGTTCCACCGTGTTTAGTATTCAGCTCAAAAGAGCGGCCGGACAAAAAAAGTTTACAAGGACAGAACTTCCAAAAGAATAATACGAAAGGATTAAAATAAAAATAGGATCAAAAATGTTTGAAGGCACGATTGTTTTAGGGAACAATTGGTCGGAATGAAGTTGTCGAAAATTGGGCCATTGTTGTTCTGAGAGCTTTAATATTAAGACATTGCGTAATTCAAAGATTGTTTCCAAGGATTTAGAATATTTAGGGCTATTATATTATTGGAAGGGGTATCAAGTTGGAGTGAACTGTTGATGTATAACTGTAGGTGTAGATGAAGGAAAGTTTGTCTGCGAAAGATGAATTTATTGCGAGCCATAAGCACCTAGTACTTATCGATATCTAGCCGCGGTCTACCTTTGTCATGTGGACATACTCTCTGAGCCGTGGGCCACGTCTAGGTTACGAGGCCGTCCTTCAAAAGAAGATGTCACAGCTGGTCAGAATTCCTTAAAAAGAGCCCAGTAAAGGCGGAGGTAATATAATTACTCTGTTTTATGGACATTGTGGGTCATTTTCATGTTTTTTGTTCGTTTTTACTATTGTCTGGCAGTTTGAGTACTAAAAGTGACCTATACAAATGTCCTTGCTTTGGTAGTGTTCATCGTTTCTTTGAGCTCCTTGAGTTATGAGTCGAGCTACACGATAACTGACAAATGCTTGCACTAGCTGGACAGGTCCACTCAAATTCGTGTGGTTCTTTTCTTCAAAAGACCATCTCAGACACTAATCTGCATAGTCCTCATGTGAGTTTATCAAGATTTTGTCTGGACCTTAAAAGAGACTATGACCTTTGAGTTTGTTTCGGCTTTTCTTCTCAGAGTAGTCAGGTACGAAAGGAAGACGTGTAAAAGTGTTTGCAAAACCCCATTTGCAAAATAAACATCATTAATCATTATGAGTGGTGGATTATTAACCATGCTTTCAAGCCATTTCCTAATATAATAATTCCCATTACGTCAGATTATGTCAGACACATACCTAGGTAAGTACATTCTCGTTACGGATAATAGTCCGAGAGCTAACTAACACGTAGGTGCTAGGTGATGATGGAATCGGCCGAAGTGTCGAATAATTGAACCGGAAGCGACGACAGCCATTGCAACTCCATTAGGGAGGACCATAGATGTCTTGTTAATGGATGTGACTTGCTTGCTGAGTAAATAGACGACTCGACTAAATAGGATTATATATATGGCTGGTCAATAATGCAATCCGTAACACCAGCATTGCTTAAGATAGCAAGCCTAATTTTTTAAACCCCTACCAAAAAAAGGTGTGTTTGAAGTGTGTATCTGACTGTGGCATCATAGCTCTTGAATGTATGATTCGACTTTTCGTTTGAAAGGTGTCTTAATCGAGAGTGTTCTTAGCTCTGTTTTTTCGTGTTCTTAGCACTTTGTGACTAGTACGGTACCTGTGTACTTATTAACTTCTTTTTTATTAAACTTCAAACTCAAAAAAAAAACTAGGTGATCTTTGTCACAATTTTATTAATACCTACTTTTTCCCATGGCTTTGGTCGCCTTATGGTCATAAATAATCTCACGGAAACGTTTTGCATATAGCCTATAACACTCGGGAATAATTTAACTTCCCATTATTGAATGAATATTTGGAATCGGATCAGTAGTTCCGAACGGGTCTGATCCGATTCCGAAAATTATTTACCTAAAAACTTGTAATGTAATGTTTCTATATACCTATTACTGCGTAAAATAAGTACTGGTAACAGAACAAGCTCCAAAGAATCCAAGTGCTAGATAAAAAAGTGTGGCAGTGGTTTTCATTGTTTCGTACTTTTACAGCGACTATCTTTTCTAAGCTGTTCGGTAGCATAGGTCAATCCTTCTTCTTCATCAAATTCTTCACATTGCAGTAACTTAAAACGTTGCTGGACAATTGAATATTTCGCAAAAGTCATGATATGACACTTCAAAATCCCATACATTATATCATACCGTCTACAGCAGTACTACCATATTGCATAATATTTTAAAATTTTTGATACGACAAATACGGCCTTAGACGTTGACGCCTATGACGCCTAAGACTGCTATCGTGAATGATCAAGTTGCATCAATGAAATATAACAATACTTGGTCAAAAACATAACTCGTGCCCCCATTCAAAAATAACACTTCCATATTCCCTAGCTCTCTGCCCATCACTTCCATCCCGTCCACGCAAATTAGGTAGGAGGGCGACTCGATAAAATAACCAAATTATATCGCCGATCGAACCGTTACAATTTGCTACATTGACTTATATTTTGTGACGGTGCTTCCGGGGTACGGAAAGACGCAAGAGATTCTTTTGCTTTGATAAAACATTTACTCATTTCATTCATTTTCATTTCATTTTTTTTTCTACATTTTTGAAAACAAGTAGTATTCTTATTTTTTTTTGTATCTGTCCTAGTGATCTGTATCACAATTTTTGTCCAATTTAACCCAAAGGTTGACTGGTAGAGAATGCCTTGTGGCATTAAGTCCGCCTATGTACCACTATTGTACATCAAGTTTAAATAAATAAATAAATAAAAAGGAAGATGGATGCAGAACGTTTCAAAAGTCATTGTCAGGTTATATTACGTCCGGGTGCTGCGGGTTGTTCGAAAGAGATACCGCGGCCCCGGAACACAAAGGGCGATGAAGGAACATGGGTGGGTTTTAGTCAGTAAAAGTCTGATACACCCTTCCGCTCAGCCCAGAGCGGGAGAAGTCATTTGATGATTTACCATCCGGGAAAAAAAAAAAAAGGTTATATTACGTATACAAATACACTATTGAAGGTAAGATTTCTAAAGAACTAGTTCATGCCCTGAGAGCGTGGTAAAGTGACAATGGCTTTTAAAGCGTTTCGTTTTTCTACAAGAACATTCAATAGGATCGATTTATGCTTTATGACTGTTTTGTAGGTTTAGTGGTCGCAACCGTGATTGCTTAGCATGGGGTCCTGGGTTAGATTCCCATGTCAATCAATCAATCCGTTTATTTGTGAAACATAGGTGTTTACATAGGTGTTTACATAAATAGGGGGTGCGCTATGTTTTGTCATGATTATGGCATACAAATTTATAAGTGACCCATTAGGTGACATTAGATTATACATACATGCTTAAATATTTTAAATTAAGTACATCAATAGGGGAAAAAAAAAGAAACGTCAAATACAACAATAAATAGTCACAGTACTTATTATCTAAAGGAAAAAATTACATCATTATAATAATTGGTCGTTCAAAAATTCATCTACGGTATAATAACATTTGTCAATTAATAATTTAATAAGAGCTCTTTTAAACTTATATGTCGGAGAAAGCGATAACTTTTAAACATCAAGTTGCTGATTTGACCATTGTAGTAGGGGTAAACGCCGTGACGTCAGATGTTGTTTTAATGGCGGCACGTGGACAGAGTCGTTTTGTAGAGTGGGGATTGTGCCGAGATCACTTTTGCTCGGAACTCCAACGAAGTCACTCCTTCAGAACGAAACTGTCGGTTTGCCCATTTTGTGGAGATTATTTGTTAGTGTTATTTAATGTAAATTTGTGTTAAATAATAAACTGTGATTTTTGTGTACCGAAACCGAAACTATTATTTTAACATTTCATCATGAACCGGGTACCACCGAACCCTAATGACAACGGCGCTATCGCTCAGCCATCGCTTACGCCTTCATCAGAATTGGGATCTGGACTCGATTCCCACTGGCGTGCTATGTTCGAGATGCAGCAGAAGAACATGATGCAGCTGATCGAAGCCATCAGGACACCAACAGTGGCACCTCAGATCATGCTGCCAGAAATTAATCCGGAGCTACCAGATACCGATCCACGTGCTTGGTGCGATACTATCGATATTTGCCTCGACGAACGTCCACTGGAGGGTGCATCGCTTATTATAGCTCTGGCGAGTGCAAGTCTGAAGCGGAAGTTCGATCGCAGTACCGGTGATGGCGCCACTGATGCAAAGCGTTTAAAGCCACAAACTTCCACTATGTTCACGTGCTATAAGTGCGGAAAACCGGGACACAAAGCGGTGAACTGTCGTTCGAAGTTTACGCAGCCTGCTGGAGCTAACACCCAGAAAACTTTTTTTTTTTTTTTTTTTTTTTTTTTTTTTTTTTTTTTTTTTTTTTTTTTTTTTTTTTTTTTTTTTTTTTTTCTTCTGGAGGTAGTCAGTTAGTAAACACTTACATTTTGCCGTTCCGTAAACAAATAAATATTAATATTGTATTAACTTTACTTACGATATAAAGATTGTGTGGAAGTTAAAGCCAAGTGTATATGGCATACGTGACATCGTTTGCATAGTGATCAGTGATTGTAGTTTAGCAGAAACATAAAACAAACATAAAAAGTGACTGCAAGTTCCAGTTGACACGAAAGTGGGTGTTTCGAAAATAACATATACTTAACATAACTTCACTTTGATCGTTAGTGTGACGCTAACGGACAAATACTTATATTTCGAGTACAATTTCATAGCGTCCGTGGCAGAGTACAATAAGTTGTGACTGACACGTATGAGGTTGCGAGTTCGAATCCTAGTACAAGATTCACTTTTTGCTTTTTGTTTTTTATTTTTATTTTTGCCAGAATGATTTGCGCTGGTTGTAATGCTACTATTCTCGTTACACAAAAGAGAATTAAATGCTGTTTAAGCAAATGTGTCCACCAATACCATTTGGAATGCGTTAAGTACGATGAAGCGTTAACGCCTAGGACTAAATGGACTTGTCCAATCTGCGTTTCTGGCCGTCCTAAATTGGACAACACCAATACACCAGTCCATCCTAAAGGTCACACTGTACAAACTGACCAAGCGGGTCCAGTAGCTGAAATGGTTACAACGCATTCCTCTATATCGGGACCGTTTAATAGCCAAAACAAACCTAGCCCAAAACCAGTACTTGGTCAGAGACTTCCGCCAGCTGAGAAATCACCACCAGTTACGCCTCGAGTGGCATGTGTTGGCACTGAAGTCAATCTGCAAGACGCAATACTTGCAGAAATACGTAACTTACGGCGGGAAATGAATGAAAAGTTTGATAGTCAACAGGCCTCTTTGGCGAAATTTGAATCGACTCTAGCTACGGTCAAAAAGGAAGTCAATGATCTTACTTTGAAATTTTCCTCAATGTACGAAGACTTTGACGAGTTTAAGAAGACTGTATCTTTTCTTTCTGACGCTCATGATGAGCAAGTGGAATTAAATGCCCGAAACAATAACTGTATTGCCGAACTCCTCAAGAATAACGCCACGATGACTGCCCAAGTGAGGGAATTGGAGACTAGATTGCAGCAAATTGATCAGTTAGCGCGTGAAAGCAATATCGAGATACAGTGCGTTCCTGAGCACAAAACCGAAAACCTGTTAATGATTGTGAAACAGGTGGGCAGAGTTGTAGGAAATGAACTTCAGGATAATGAAATCCAGTCGTTTCATAGAGTTGCTAAATTAAATGAAGAGACAAATCGTCCACGTAGCATAGTCGTCAAGTTAGCCAGTCCTCGTGTTCGGGATAATCTACTTGCTGCAGTTAGAAACTTTAATAAGAAGAATGAGTCGGAGAAGTTGAACAGCAGCCATATTGGCATTGGTGGAGTGAAGCAGCCGATTTTTGTGACGGAAAATCTGACTCTGGCTAATAAAAAACTACATGCAGCGACAAGAATTGCTGCTAAGGAAAAGAAATATAACTTTGTATGGGTTCGGAATGGTCGCATATTTGTTAGAAAGGATGTAACAACCAAATCTTTGTTAGTCAAAAATTTTGAATGTTTAGAGTCTTTGTAATTTTTTAGTTGGATTACCAACATACTTTGCACGCTAATGATGTTTTAGAAATTAAAATTCAACTTTAAAATTTACTATCAAAATGTGAGAGGCTTACGAACCAAGACAGAGGCTTTTTATACTGCTGCTTTAAATTTTGATTATGATATAATAATCGGCACAGAAAGCTGGCTTAATGATACGGTGTTCGATCATGAAATTTTAGATAGCCGATACAGAGTGTTTAGGCGCGACAGGTCATCGACAGTGTCCTCAGCTACAAAAAGGGATGGTGGGGGGGTTTTTATTGCAACTCTAAGCAAGTATGAGGTTATACGGAGATTGAATTGGGAATCCCGTTGCGAGGAATTGTGGATCACAGTCAAGTGTGATAGTGGCTTAAATATCAATATTTGTGCGGTTTATATTCCACCTCCTATCAAACAAGATTATATGGATGAGCTTTTTCGAAATTTTACAGAAGTGATTAACAAAAAGAGTAAAGTCAATTCTATTAATTTACTGATCGGTGATTTCAATATGGGTAGTATATCTTGGGAATATAATGTGGATTCTGGTCTGTTGGTCCCCAAAGGATCAAGCAGTATTCAAGGAAACACTTTAATAGATATGCTAACTTTTAATAATCTTCATCAATGCAACGCGATAGCCAACGCTTCGAATCGTATTTTAGATCTAGTTCTTAGTAGTGGCAATAACACTGCGTTGGTATCTCAGGCTTTGAGTCCATTCATACAGATTGATCCTCATCATCCAGCGCTGGAAATCTCATTTACAACAACTCATAGCAAACCTCTAATGCAAAATAAGGTCCCGTACTTGAACTTTTACCTCTGTAATTACGAAGCGGTCAACGCTGAACTTGCGAAGATTTCTTGGTCTGATGAATGGAGATCTATTACTAATGTTAACGAAATGTTGCAAAAATTTTACGATATCCTCGTGCCAATTATAAAACTGCATACTCCGCTCACAAGACCACGAGATGAACGTTATCCGGTCTGGTATACCCGAGCTTTACTAAAGGTTATTAAAGAGAAAGCTAAATATCACAACCTTTATAAAAAATACGGGAACCCTAGAGATAAGATTACGTTTGAATGCCTGAGGTCGCGTTGCGATAAGTTGATACAAGATTGTTATGCAAACTTTAAAAAGAATATAGCTGAACATCTGCGCACCAATCCTAAGTATGTCTGGAAGTACTTAAAACATAAACGTATAGGTGAAAATTATATTCCCAACAAAATGTCTTTAGGTGAAACTAGGTTTGCCAGAGGTGGTCAGGAAATAAGTGATTTGTTTTCCGAGAATTTTCAGTCTATATATCGAATAAGTAGTAACGTACACACTTTAACGCCAGTTGAACCTAGTCTCTGCAACAATAACACTTACAGTCACTGCAAACTTGAAGTTGAAGAAGTCCTTGATCATTTGTCTACCCTGGACTGCGACAAGGGTCCAGGGCCAGATTCTATCCCATCTCTTTTTCTTAGAAAGTGTGCAGCTAACCTGGCTGATCCTCTGACTACAATGTTTAACTACTCACTATCACAAGGCTTTTTCCCTGATCAATGGAAAATAGCACACATCACGCCAATTTTTAAATCTGGTAACATTGATGATGTCGCAAATTATAGACCAGTTTCAATTCTTTCAGCATGTGGTAAAATTATTGAGTCGCTTGTTCAGAGAAAAATATTTTCTCACTTTAAACATGTTTTAGATGATAACCAGCACGGCTTTCGTCCCAAAAAATCAACACTGACTAACCTAGTTGAGTATGTGTCTTATATATCATCTGCATTAGATAATGGTAGTGAAGTTCACGCAATATATACCGATTTTAGAAAAGCCTTCGATTTAGTAGATCATGACTTACTTATTGCTAAATTGGAAAGCATGGGTGTTCATGGGTCGCTGCTGCGTTGGTGCGAGTCATATTTAAGAAATCGCTCGCAACTGGTCTATCTTAAAGGTTTTAAATCTAAACAGTGCGTCATACCATCAGGCGTCCCTCAAGGGTCACACTTGGGGCCTTTATTTTTCTTAGTCTTTATTAATGATTTAGGCAGCAAAATTGATTCTAAATATAAACTTTTTGCTGATGATTTAAAGCTATATCGGACTATACACAGTGAATCCGACATTATTCAGCTTCAGCAAGATCTAAACAACGTACACAATTGGTGCTTGCAAAATAAAATGTCCTTAAATGAAAGCAAATGCTACTTCATTAAATTTAGTAGAAAAAAGAAAACAGATCAGGCTTATTATTCAATTAATAACAACCCCCTCCAAGAAGTGGATACTATTAGAGACCTTGGTGTTATATTAGATAGCAGTTTAAGTTTTCGGAGTCATTACGATCAAATTATTGGTAGGGCATCTAAATTATCGGGCTTCATCGTGAGAGAAATGAAAATTTTTCGGGAACCAACCCTGACTGTTTCCATTTATAACAGCGTTATTCGCAGTATACTGGAATATTGTAGCGCGGTATGGAACCCTTTTTATCAGGTACACTCTGATCGGATAGAGCGCATTCAGAAAAGGTTTCTATATCACCTATGCTACTCGGATAACAGATGTCGTATATTGAACTCGTATAACTCCAGGTTGAGTTATTATAAAATGAAGTCATTAAGTGCACGAAGGAAAACTCTGGATTTGATGTTTCTCTATAAATTAATTAATGGTCATATAGATTCTCCCCAGCTGCTAGAAAAAGTGAATATTAGTATCCCACGTAGTGGTAGCCGCTTAATTAACCGTAGAACTTTCGTTCTACCTAATAGTCGAACTAATCTGGGTCATTTTTCGCCAATATGCCGTATGCTTTCTCTTGCTAACTCCATTCGTAGCGAAATAGACGTCTTTTCTGGTTCTGAAGCTTCAGTGAGACTAAAGCTGAGAGACTTAATTGTGTAAATATTTAATTTTATGTTTTGAACTTTAATTTGATTTGATTTGTATTTTAATTTGAGTTGTTTTTTTTACATTTTATTGATTTCAATTTGTTTGTGCTTTAATGTTTTATTGATTTTAATATTTATTTTGACTGTATTTCGATTCAATTTTTGTTTTAATCTGATTTAATTGTTATTGTTTGTTTTTTGGTTATTTTTATTTGATTTAATTTTTTATTTATTTTAATAGTTTTGTGATTTAATTTATATTTTAATTTGATCTAATTTTTTATTGGTTTTAGTTTGATTGTGAGTTATTTAATTTGAGTTGATAGTTTTCCTGTTTTTTTTTTAAGTGTTTATTTTTACTAATAATGTATGTGCATGAAAGATTCACATCGAGTAGATGTCAATCAGTCTTTTTCTGTTGTACCGTTTTTGAGCTCTTTGTGATTGTACATCAGTTTTGTGAATTACATTAAAAAAAAAAAAAAAAAAAAAAAAAAAAAAAAAAACTACACCGGCGGCGACTTCATCGGGTTCCAGCAAAAGAATAACGTGTTTCCGTTGTGGAGAAGCCGGACACATCTCTACGAACTGCCCACGCGGCAGTGCGGGTGGCGCGTCATCGTCGGCGGGCAGCGCTGCCAACGCAACGGCGGAGCGACGCGTCGATAGCTGCGAAATAGCAGGTGTTTGCGGGCAATTGGAACAATCCGGTGAGTCGTTTTCATTTTGTTTTGATTCCGGCGCCGAGTGTTCTCTCGTTAAACAAAGTGTAGCTTATAAATTCTCGGGCAAACGTTCACTTTCAACCGTGCAAGTAATTAGTATCGGTAATAATTCGAATGTTTTTAGCACTGAACAAATTCTTAGTGATGTTGTGGTCGACAATAACGAACTGTCAATTTTATTTTACGTACTACCCGACGATTGTATGAAATACGATGTTATGATCGGACGCGATATTTTGACACTTGGCTATACGGTACATTTAACTGAATCTACCCTACGTATTTCGAAAGTCACAAATGTAGGTTGTTGCGATTTACCTCCCGTAATTGATCTTTACAATGTTGATTCTGATATTTCAAACGAAAACAAGGACCGGTTGACGTCCCTTTTGAATGAGTATTCGAATGCTTTTATCAATGGCTTATAACGACGATTATGAAACCGGAATTGACCTAACAGAGGCGAGAGAACACGCGGTGGACGGTATTGAGAAGAGTGCGGCTTATGAAAAAGCCCGTTTTGACAAAAATAAGGCCAAAGTAGTTAATTTCAGTGTTGGTGATTTGGTTTTAATTCAAAATAAAGAACGGAATCAGATTAAATTAGACCCCAAATATAAGGGACCGTTTAAAGTTGTAGAAGTACTTGACGGTGATCGTTATCTTTTAAAATCTTTGAATGGTAATAGAACATACAAGTATGCTCATGATCGCATAAGAAGGATGCCACAAGGTCATATCCCCAGCGAATTAGACGTAATTAGTGAAGAATTGGAATTGGATCTAGATGATGCGGGTGAAGGCCCATCAACTCGTTCCGATTAATGTCAATGCACAAAGTATTTCTTAAGCAGACGGTTTACCGGAGAGAAGGCCCGGTAACATGCGTCCTGTTTAGGGCTTATCAGTGTGAAGGACTGATACTGTCCAATCTATTGTGTGCACGACAGCGAGAAGGGCTGTATGTGATGTATCAGATATTACCAGCGAGAAGGGCTGATAATAAGTTGACTACTTTGTTTTTACTTGGTGCATTGATATTGTGTTCTAGTTTATTTCATTTGACTTTTCTAAATCTTGATGTGTCGCTTCAAATGCAAGTCCTTTGTTTGAGGTCAGGTAGGCCGAGCAATCTTATATTGTCTACAAATGCATTTTGTTTTGTCGCCAGGTAATACAGCACACGAGGACGTGTGACTTGTCAGTATGGCCGTGTCGGAGAAAGCGATAACTTTTAAACATCAAGTTGCTGATTTGACCATTGTAGTAGGGGTAAACGCCGTGACGTCAGATGTTGTTTTAATGGCGGCACGTGGACAGAGTCGTTTTGTAGAGTGGGGATTGTGCCGAGATCACTTTTGCTCGGAACTCCAACGAAGTCACTCCTTCAGAACGAAACTGTCGGTTTGCCCATTTTGTGGAGATTATTTGTTAGTGTTATTTAATGTAAATTTGTGTTAAATAATAAACTGTGATTTTTGTGTACCGAAACCGAAACTATTATTTTAACATTTCATCATGAACCGGGTACCACCGAACCCTAATGACAACGGCGCTATCGCTCAGCCATCGCTTACGCCGTCATATATAATGTCATGTTTTTTAAGTAATCAGGAATTTTATTAAACACTTTAGGTGCCATACCAAAAAAATCTTTTTCGCATCAGTGAGGTCTTACATTTTGATGACATAGCTTATTTTTATATTGGGCACGCAATGAAGTTTTTCTAGTGGAAGAATATTTTTCAAATAATTGTGCGTTTCTTTTCACAAACATCGCAGTTTCAAAAATGTATAATGCTGGAAGGGTCAGTATTTTTAAAGACTTAAAGTAGGGTCTACAGCTATCCTTTGTTTTTATATTACACATTGCTCTGACACATCTTCATGTCGGGCAAAGTGTTATTGGGTTTTTCCGTTAGGAATTTCTCAGTAGCACCTACGGAATCTGAATTTCTGCCCGGTTGATGGCAATAGGCTCACACACATGAGACTTAAACGTAACTGCCGAAATGTCGATGTACTATTAGGTACACCTCTGCCTAATCCTTCGGATATTACAGGCGCGATGTGTTGTTATGTTATGATTTATCCTTTTTGGTAGGTTATAGTTTATGTTAATCCAAAACATTTTTGACATTTCCGTCCTCAGGAAAATTGTCTTTTTGACCCTTTGGTTAATAATAAGTTAATAATAAGTTGACACATATTATTGTAATCCTATCTTATACTTTTTAACAACATAACTTCACGCCTGTAATCCCCAACGATTTAGGCAGACGTGTACCCATAGTATACTCACATTTCACCCGCAATTTGCTATTTTTTAAAAACAATGTAAAGCTTTTAGTACACTTAAACCCCCCTACCCCTACAAACACATTGACTTATCTAATAATCCACTACAACCTGCTCTAACCAATTTCCTCTCACCTGATACACTATACCACCGATCAGGCTATATTATACCCATGCCAATATCTAAACAGCTCTTTTCTATTCAAAACCATGTTTTCGTTTACAAAATAGTGCGATAATAGCGCCGGCTTCGCTCGCGGAGTCGATAGCATCGCTGTAAGTGTTTAGCAAGGATTATTTATAGGTGAGGCATCGGTCCCACCAAAAGCAATTAGCGAGAAGCTAGTAACTAGAAACGAGTTAGCAAGCAACGAACAGCGAGTTTGTGGTTCGGATAGTTTTGTCGACGGGCCACGTGACGGTGGCGGGCGATTACTCGTTGGTATGCGTAAATAGATATACCATGTGAGATTCTCGTCTGAGTGTTCTGTCCGCCAAGCGAGTCCCACATAATGAGTACTCCCTTTGATAGATCTCGCCATCATCTGCCTAGCCTAACCGATGAACTAGTAGTATTATAATGTATCTCTTTTACTGACACGGTTACAATCTTTTGTACTTTTTTTGAGCAAGAAATTCCTTTTTTTCTTTGTCTCTTCAGCTTCCTCGTCGGCGGTGGGACAGATGCCTTAAAAGCGCTGGCTTCGCTCGCGGTGTCGATAGCATCGCTGTAAGTGTTTAGTCAGGTTTATTTATAGCTAAGAGTGGTTCACCAATTTATAGTGAGAGATAAGTTTTAGTTCGTGAATTCTGTGGAACACTGTTGTTCACGTTTTACTGTGGGTTGGATATTTTTCTGGTGTAGGAAACTTCTACCTTACCAAACTTATGTTTCACGTTTAACCGTTATTTGAGGTTCTATGCCTTTATGGAATGTCGTGGAGTTGTACCTGCCTGTTATATGTCTTACAAAACTAAGGAAAGAACGGTGTAAGAGACATCGAGATCCACACCAGGGATTTAGTACATTGTTTTTATAGAATTATCAAAAATTATATTGATTATGCAGTTCCATATTTATTTTAACCTTATAGGCATTGTACTTTTTTTATGAAATAAGTAACGACATAAATATTTCAACGCTTGTAGGTCTAGAATCATGTTATGAATCCATAGCAAAAGTCTTATGTCATAATCTTTCACCACGTATTTTCCGTTTTAAAGAATTGAGAATACAATTAACATAATGCAAACTTACATCTACTCAAAACGGATTCTTACAATTTATTGTATTCAATGTGAATATGGTGGGTAACAGTGAACAAAACATTCTCCTATTAGTTGGCAAAAAAGGTACATTTTTTGCCTAGGTTCACCCTGTAAAGAAGAATTCGCAACATCGTATAGTAAATACCAACTCATCTATTTCTGTCGCTGTTAGTAACCAAACAGAAACAAGCTAGAAGTGTTGGTTAAGTAAGCTCCAAGCGTTGTTACTTTGAGGCTAAGCTACCGATACACAGGGTTCAGGTTTCTATACCTATTCAATTTTAAGTCTCCGTTAAGACTGATGTTGTCTTTCTCATTTAAATGGGTGTTGAAGCGCCATACATATTTTGTAAGAAGACATTAAGTACATTAATGATTAAAAAAACAATACCAGTCTATTACTGTCCCATGGCTGGGCAAAGGCCTCTTCTCATACAGAGAAGGCACGAGCGTTGATCAACACTCTTGCTCAAGATGGGTTGGCGATTTCAGACTCATATTAATTATAAGTCCAGGTTTCCTTACGATGTTTTCCTTCACCGATGTCTGTGATGTCCAAGATAAACTTAGAAACCTCTGACCTTAATCTGGGATACTCATCCGAGGTCATAATTTATGTATGGAACGATCAGTGAGGATATAGCTAAAATCACCACACCAGCTTAGTCAAAATGAATTAATCAACACCCAGATTTGATTCCCTTCCTCACAGTCAAACACAGAGCAGGATCTATCATCAGCAACACTCCAAAATCCAATTACCACAAACATCATTGCAGTAGCAATCAAAGTGACGTTACATTAATTGAAACTCGAAACTCAAATCATAAACCATTCGATCGCAGGGCCGGCACGAAAGGGCTGGGAAAAATAAACAGAGCTGTACAAACACAGGTTTCAATCGACAGTTGTTTAATCTGTGCGGGGCACTTATTGATTTCACTGGCCCGTCCCTACCACGCGCCTTATCTGTGGCCTCTGATCGGATAGTTCCCGATTTGGGGGTCCGTGGAGGTTTTGGTGTGTTTCGTTGTTAAATAGATACGTGGATTCTGTTTGATTGATAGGAGATAGGCGGTGAATAAGGTAACCAGAGATTGATTACGGAGCATGAAGTATTTTTCAAATAATACTCCTTTGTCTCGTTTTATTAGGCGGTCGTTGCTACGCAACTTGCGTAAAGTAAAGCGCGCTCATGTATGCGGTTGTGGTGAATCGTGGCAAGCTTTAAACAACTTCTTTATTTTCTCCACGGTCGCTGCCAATCGAGCGAGTAGCTCATGGACAGGAGATCAAAATTAAGCGAACAAGAGCACAGAGACTAACCAAAATAATATACTGGCCTGGTAAACCTGCGGAACTCGTTCGTCCACCCACGAACTGTCGTGCCGGCTGTCGTCCAGCCGACCTCATTCCACGACAGGTAATAAATGTTTGCCGCTGTCGGACTGTTTGTAAGTCATCAGTTCTTGTTTGTGCCGCCTCAAATAGTTGAAACATTGCAATTTTCTGCCTTCACTGATGTTCACTTTTTGCACTATTCTATCTTTTCGCTGTTTTTGAACAGAATATGGAACTGTAAAGTGCTGTTGTAGTTTTTGAGTCATTGCTTGTGTTTTTTTTTGAGGAAGCCAAGATTTTTGGTTGAAAGGCTGGTGATAATTTAAAATTTGTTACAGTGTTAGTTTTGTTTTTACGTTTTATATCAAAATCTATGCAAATGAGGCTTAGGTTACAAAGTAACTGAACGCAAGTACTTTTAATATATTTTGCCATGTTTTGCGCGAATAAATATTTACTTTCTATCTTTTTAGGGTCACGTTTCTAGGATGAAGCCTGACAAATAGGCGAAGATAGTCACACAGTGGGTTCCTGAAGACGGCCGTCGTAATCGAGGCAGGCTCAAGAAACGCTGGCGTGACGATTTGTACTCATTCTTAACGGAATGACCGGAGAAGGCAAATTGTAAACAAAATTAGAAAGCCATGGGGGAGGCCTTTGCCCAACAGTGGGACAGAGCAGGCTGATATATGTATACAAGGTGTATTTTTGCAACCTCGTCAAAATTCAAGAGGTTGTCATAGAAGACGTAAATAATCAATTTATATTACGGTACCTGGTCACTAATAATAAACGCTGCTTTTTTAGTTGTTTAAATTTGACACTATTTTAGAATGAAGCCCTTTTCAAAAGAGGAGAATCACCCGTTTATCGAGTAAATGTCTGCGTTTGTTTGTGTGTGTGAAAGCGGGGTTATAGGGCTAGTATTAGTCGGGCCGCGTTTTAATACGGGTGGTGCACACTTATCGATCTCCGATATTAAGAAAAAAATGTGAAAATTACCTACCCATTTTATTATTGATTCGGGTCGAGAATCATTAGGATAGTTACCTCCTTGAATTTGACGAGGATGCAAAACAAAACCTTGTATAAAAAAAAACGTTCTAGGTATTGCTATAAAACATTTCTTTTTAAGCCCCAGACGATCTAGTACTGGACACTCCCATTTCCCATAAACCTTTCAGCTATATATTAAACCGATTCTTCTCAGATATTAAACTCTATAACTCAATGGTCGGTGGCCGCAAGCAAGCCATCTATCTCTTTAATTGCTTTATGTAACCGATATCACATGGACTAAGTACAGTCCTTTCACATATATTTTACCTTTGATAAAAATTAAATGTTTAAATGAGCTGAACGTTGAAGTTTCATTGGTGAATGTCACCTTTACATAACATCATAACATAACATAATCACGCCTGTAATCTTCGAAGGGTAAGGCAGAGGTGTATCCATTAGTTCACCCAATTTTCCAGTTATATTTACGTCCCATGTAATAGGGGGCGAGGTTATTGCCATCAACCGGGCACAAATCACGGCACGGCACGACGACTCGACGGCACGGTTGGCGCAGTGGCTGAGCGATTGACTGCTGCGCTGCGTGTCGCGGGTTCGATCCCCGCACGGAACAAATATTTGTATGGCCTACAGATAGTTGTTCCGGGTCTGGTTGTTTGTGTATGTGAGTTTAAATGTTTGTAAACGCACCCACGATACAGGAGAAATTCCTAGTGTGGGGCAACGTTTTTTTTTAAAAAAAAAGATAAAAAAAAAAAAAAAAACAAAACTCCGTGTCTGCTACTGAGAAATTCCTGATGGGAAAACCCAATAACACTTTGTCTGACCCGGGAATCAAACCCAGGACCTCATGTTTAGCAGTCGCACTTGCAACAAAGTCGCCTTTAATATGTAACTGGCATAATATGAAACGATAAAAACTATTTCGTATTTAGAATAGGAAATAATAGAGGGTCAGCTCGGCAGTCAGCTGAAAGCCTCCGTTGATTTAGGAAGTTGATTCTGGGAGTAATATTATCTTATTACAATATGAAGCACGCCTTTTATTTCATTAGCTAGAAACACGGTACCCACAGAATTGTCTGGTTCCTAAAATTAAAAACAGATGTATGACCTTACCAGTTAAATACCTGGCATCATGTATTTGTTAAAAAAATAACTCCGACTCAAAATGCAGTTTACCTAAGAAGTCATAATTCACATTGACTGAAAGTTACCAAAACATTAACTTGAAAAAAAAATCAAGAACACCTCAGCGCCTAAACAGGCAGACAGCAATTACACACACAAGAACGTAAAGCTAGAAAAAAATCAAAAGGGTTTTTATAAGACACGTAACTCAAGTCTTCTCCGCAATAATAAGGATAGATGAAGGTTTTCGGCCCTTGCCCGAAGCCCTGACCCTATATTGAGTTATAGAGCATAATATACGAAAATAGGGATGGTAAAGAATCATCATTATTGAAAGGATCTAGGCCTTGAATTCTGCTGTGTTGGCTACGTAAGTCAGGGAAGTGAGAATGAGGCTTATCGGTTGTGGATGATATGAATGGATTGGTTATACGCTTGTAATTTTGTGAAAAGCTTTGTTAAAGGATTAATACTCGGGAACGTTAACAGGGATAATTGGGTACATTGTTTGAAATGGGTGATACTAGACCTAATTTGCGACAATTTTGACCCGATAACAATAATATTTGTATGTTTTTTATAACCGCTTCTGTGAACATGCCGGAGGCACTGCAGTAGCGCGGCAGCCCCATCATAATTATATAAGTACAATCATATATTTGTAATCACGTCCGCGAAAACGGCTCTAACGATTTCGATGAAACTTGCAATATCGACTATCTAGCTAGGTCTGATATCTGGGAAAATTCGTTTTTTCTTTTTTCACCCTTGCAGAGCTCGGTCGCCCAGGTACTTACGTTAAAACGACATAGGTATTGGTACATAACCACAAGCCAAATCTAAATGAAACTAGATGATCACCAGAGATCGGAATAGGTAGAGTATATTTGCCTAAACTTCAAGGAAGCAAGTAACATGTGAATATTACAACCTTCCAATACTTCTTTATTGTGTGGTTAGTGCCTAACCTGGTGTCAGAGTTTTTATGCTGCCCAAGGGCCTCTGACTTGGCTTCTACATGCCGTCGAGAAATATCTCTCAGACATGCTGGTTTCCTCACGATGTTTTCCTTCACCGAAGCAAGCGATAATTATAGGTACAATACGCACATAATTTCGAAAAATCAGAGGTGCATGTCTTGGGTTCGAACTCGAGAGCTATGACTTGGCAGTCCAACGGTCACACCACTAGACTATCACTGCTCCAATTGAACAGCTTTATTTCGAAAATTAAAAAATTATTACGGGATTTTATACAGCGTTATTATCCACATGTTCCTTACTTCCTTGAAGTTGAGGCAAACCTACTTGTTCTGATCTCTGATGATCACGAAGACAACTATCTACATATCCCCTTCAAGGAACTGACGTGACACATAAGAGGTAATCGGTTTAGGTGATTGAGGCTCGGGTGCACATCATACGAGACGCTCAGCTACCTAGGTAAATGTAGCATAGGCTAGAGAGCTTAGATGTACAAGCCTGCAGCTGTTGGAGTAATCTGCAGCAATCTATTAAGGTGTAGGAAATACAATATTAAATTCTGTTATCTATCAATACTGGGAAACCGATTGATGAGGTTTACACTGGTATACAGGGTGGTGATTTAGTTACCTGCATCAATCAAGGTCACCCCTTTGATTGATGCTGGCTTTTCTACACGTAATACTAAACAACCTTTAATCTACTCAGATCCGATTCATGTAAAAAAAGAAATCCCTATAAAACAACTGTAGGCAGACTATTTTGATGGATGATGAGATATGATGGATGTATGAAAAGGTTTTAGTTAAAGTGGTTTAGTATGACCGGTAGAATTACTCCTTTACGGATGCAGCTCACGAAATCCCTGTATAGAACAAAATCAGAAACTTATTATAAATATTTATGTGAATAATTCTGTCATAAATTGACTTTGTCAGATTTCTTAGAAGAATTTATTTGAAAGATAAAATGCCAAGAGACACTGCAGAAAGAAAAGCAAGCAATTAAAAGATTCAAAAGAGAATGTTACTAAACTGCAAAAAATAAAAACAGCCGGTAACAAAATCAAAAACAAAATTTAAGCCCACGACGTAAGAATTGTTCTAAATATAACCCTGTCCCACTCGTTGGGTGACCTTAAAAACGTAATAATTACGCCTTCAAAAGGGTCCCGAAGACCCCTTGATATCTCAAGTAACAGAGATGTAAATGCTTTTATTTTTCACTTCCCCTTTCCCACATTTTCAGTAAAATAATAAAGGGGGGTTAAACAAAGTCAATCTTCGTTTATAAAAGTAATGAAGAGTTTCGTAGGTAATGAACAAAATAAAAACGTCATCCGAACGTTATGAATTCGCGACGCGCTCCTTGAAATGCGTCATGCTTATTTCTTTTAGGTATAAACATAGGGGACTGTATTGTGAACGTTTACGCCACTGTGATATTTTATTTTTCTTGTGTTTTGTTTTTTTTTTTTAATATTTGGTAACTATTATAAGGTTTTTCGTTTTTCCATCTTTTGAATACCTTATCAATACAGGGTGGGGATTTATTTGCCCGTGTCCTTCAAGGAGGTGAGCCTACTCGCCATATTAAATCATTCTCCCACAGAAACTCATACACAATTCATGAAAGAAAAAAATTAAGACAATAATAAATGAATTAAGTAGTATTAGTGGTAGTATTTTGTAATCGAAACAGTCTGTACTGTTGTATGAGAATTTGTTTTTTTTTTTCACTCTTCTCCTTCACGTGTGTTTAGTGCCTAACTTGGTGTCAGAGTTTTTATGCTGCCCATGGGCCTCTGACTTAGCTTTTTTTTTTTAAATCGGTTATACGTATCTTTGGGAAAGTGGTTTCATATGACGGTTACACTCACCTCCTTGAAGCACCCCTTTATAGTTTCACCTTTAAAGTTTCTGCAGGCTGAAAATAACGTAACTATACGTTATGACCGCACTTCACGAAGTCTAATGCAATGGTTAGAGCCTATTAATGCGTTAATAATAGTTCAAAGAACAAGCTAATGGAGCGGTTTGAATGTAGCCAAGCATTTGATTACTAATGTAGCTATTATACGCGTTTACTGACACCATTTGATGTGTTGTAATGTTAGATCGTCCTATATCTTATATTTATTTATTGAAACTTCATGTACAATAGTGGTACATAGGCGGTTTTAATGCCACAAGGTATAGGTAAGGTAAGGTCACATCTTTAAGGCGCGGTGGTATTCACCAGCCAGATTTTGGATGGGCCGGTTTTTTCCCTGTTTTTGATTATTTTCTTATCCACAGATCGTAATTTTCATCACAACCAATGTTCAAATTAACAAACCTGTTTTGAAATAGTAAGTAGGCTGCGAATTGATTGTTTGGGTCCGTAAAATACGCATAAGAAAATGTTTCACTATCCTCTATCTGATAAATTTCATGTTATATCATTCTGGAAATCTGGATGCATGAATCTTCAACGTTTAGTTCAATGCAGTTGTAATTCCAACAGCGCAATAATATTAAGGTGTTCATTTAGGTATCACTTAGTGTAAGTACATGTTAGTGGAAACGGGCATAACTGACATAAAACACTTGCTTACTTTAGATTAAAAAAAAACTTCTAACATAACTCAAGAGCCTCGTCGATCACATAGCCGCACACAATACCCTTCCGTATATTCACCACCTATTTTATATCGCGCACCGAGCAACGTTTTACATCTGTCAAAAGTTGGGACGTGTTCACCATCTGTTCGTAAGTAGGCGCAGAATTTACGCGTACCCTGTTCTGATTCACACGCAAAGGTATATTATGTAGGTATGTAGGTACAGTACAGCCACGAGCACAAATATATACTACTATGTACTTAGACTTATCAAGGAGGAGCTTGTGGCTAAATAATCACAGCCGGGGTCGATTTTCAGGTTAAGCCGCGCTTGCCTAGGTAGGTCCGGTCGGTCCACCACCACCACTGCCATTTAAAAAAATTGTAAATCTTCGGCAATTGTTATAGGTAATCAGTGTCCCAAAAGTCTGACAACCAGTCTTACCAAGGGGTATCGTATTACCCCGTAGTAACTGAGTTGTGGAGGTCAGATGGGCAATCGCTTATGTGTAAAGTACTGGTATTCAGCTGCATTCGGTCAGGCAGGAAGCCGACCCTAACATAGTTGGGTAAAGGCTAGGCAGAAGATGATGATGACTTCGACTTATCAAAATCCAAAATAAATTTTCTCGTGCAATAACGATTGTGATGTGATAAAACCTACTGAATAATATTGTTATGGGTTCCAAAATACTATGTTTGTAACAACATCAAATTATAATCAGTGGGAAGAAATGTTTTTTAACCCGTCAAGCAATTGCCCACAATCCTCTGCTCGTAAGTGCTCCGCGGTTTCACCGATTTTATTTACTGTCCTTTGGATTACATATTTCTTATGTACTATCTTCGGTTTATAGGACATTTGTTGGATTAAAAATGGCTGAGTACCTATCAGTGCTGGTGACTGTGGTAGGTACTTAAATGTGAGAGTGACGTTTGACGAATCTATCTTGTTTTACGTTGAGAAACAAATGAAGGTAAATGTCGAAGATTTTTTGCCATTCAGTGTTACCTATGTGTGGTTCTGTTTCATACACAGTAGTATATAATGTAAATGAGAGAGTCGAGTTAATATTTATTTGGTGAAATCAATATTGAAACGCGTTTGGTGGGGAGGAGAAACAAATGACGTTGGTGTTGAAGGTGTCTTGAAGATTTTTTTTCGATTGACAATTGATGCCGTCTTGTCTTTTGTTGTCTTTGTCGTGTAGTGAGTAATGACGTATATTTTTCTTTTTGTCTATATTTTTTGCATTAAATCATTGATTTCTAACATTATTTATATTTTGTGCCATACAAAACATGTAGATCGAATATGAAGCCTTTTTGTGTTCTAAGTATAGGGACCCTACTATGACCTCTTAATGCAGGAATGTTTTAGTTCTATCTCGAGAGTGGGAAAGAGATGGCGCTAGACATTCCTGCATTAAGATGTCATAGTATTGCCCCAGGTTGGAATATACTTAACACCCTACAGAGCTAATTTTACGTAAAATGTAGATGAATTGGCTTGATCATGTTAAGATTTTAGTGCACTCAAAGTTACAACCAACCACAAAAATGAAAATTTTATATAAAAGCATTATTAAATAGAACGCAGTTACAATAAAAACAAGTTTTGCACCGACCATAGTTTTAATGAATTCCGGGTATTCCGAAGTTATTTGATCTGTGTCAGTATTTCAGTTTTGACCACCATTCAGTATTGGTTTTTTGTGAAATATTCTGTTAACAACTTGTTCAGCATTTTTGTTAATAAATGCTATCGCTGAATAATATTTGATTCTCATTGTCTGATTTCAAATAAATTGGGTAGTTATTTGGTATCAAAGCGTTGAAATATGGGTTTTTGCTGCAGTTGTAAGCTTTTGTGGGTAGATGATCGGTAACTTTAGAATGCATAAAATGATTGATATGATGTGTGTACTATCTGTAGCTGTTTGTAGTTGCAATACTGCAATCATTGTTCTAGTATAATCTTACATGACTATCGATTTTCTTCCCTCATATTTAACTCAACAAACAAATAAAAAGAATATTCAGAGTGGCTATGGTATACCTAATACCATACATTGGGTGTAATAAGTGCTTGTTGTATGAAAAGTCAGACCTATCTTTACCGGACAGTCTGCGGACACGATCCATTAATAAATGCCTCCATCACATGACACAGTTGTTGGAAACCTAATCATTTTACAGAAGTAATGAAAATCTAAACAGGTTTGCTGGACAGAACATACCCAGTCAAATAAGAATAATTCTAAATGCTACCAACCTAACTTAATAAAATAAGTCTAACTACCAACTCCCACGACTAACTAACTAATTCTAAATTCTAACTTTAATAACGAACTTCCTTACAAACTTTCATCAATATTTCAAAAATCTTTCCAATTTTGTACAAAACATCATACATTATTTAAACTCAAAGCATTTTTTTCAATTAGGCACTTTTGGATGACAAACAAACAAAAATAGCGAAGCTATTATATCCGAGTCACAAGGCATAATAGCTTGTGAAAGTACTGTAGTTGCCCATTCCAAAGCGTAGATCTCTATGGAGAAGAATGGGCAAGAAAATCCATGGACACTTTTTTAAATCCAAATATTTTTACAAAACTTGGTTACGTCTTGGTTACTTGGTTGTTCTTGCTCATTCATGTTCCGATACTTCTAGCCACACCAGCTAAAGCTCTGCGATGTACATATGCCAGTATTTAAGAGATTGATTCTGAACATACATAATGGTGATTATTCCGTAACACATTGTTACAGTAATGAGAAAGTTTCGGTTTTCGCCGTTCACGTGCTCATAGAAGTTTCGCCGTAGCGTGGTAGCAGTTGTTACATTTCATGTAAAAGCAAAGTTTTTTGTTCGGCAACTGAGACCGGTATACATACCCTCTACGTGTGATGTAGGGTAGGAAATAACTTACTTATTGGCGTGACTAGAATGCTTAAGCATTGGGACTTGTGCTTGAAGGAAAAACAATTTTGTCGTTCCTTTTTCCGGGTTGGGGAGGTGCTGTATTATGTTGTAGGTACAAGTTGTATGTCTTTAACAAAAACATCGAACTGGGAATAGTAGTTTGCTCGTTGTAATATAGGAAAAAGCCTGTTAAAATATTTTAAGGGTTAGAGCGGACAGAACATTACATTGCATGTGGTTTGCAACTCGAGCATTTTCTTTCTGCGTTCCGTATTCAATCTCTGAAATAGGCAAGAACCCCGTATATATGTTATATTATTATGAATATTTGATTATCGTGTATGTTTGTCTATCAAAGCACCAGACATACAACATTTATTTATATTCATGGATGTTCAAGTATTGAATTGAAACGAAACAAAAACAGTTTTATTAATTCAAAATCAACTAAGATAATACCCAGGTAACGGAACTCTAAAACTGCTTGTGTTTCCGCGACAATGGTTCCGTTGTGGGTGCTTACGACGTATGTTTATGATGCTCATTTTTTAGCTGTCGCCCACATTCATATCAAGCCATTGCCGGTTTAACTCCGCATGAAAATCGGCTCGCTAGTTTTAGAGATAAGAGTCAACAGATTAACAAATCACTCAATACTCAAGTCTTTATGGCATTCCATATATTACATAGAAAAACTAAAAATTAACTGAAAAACTTAAACTAAACTTAACCTTTAACTTAACTTAACTTAAACTTAATTAACTGAAATAATTTGTAAAATTTATTTCAGTTATTGTTTACTTACACTTTATTGTTGTAATATTTTTAGAGAAAATACCTGTGTTGAGGAAGAATATCTGATCATAAACGAAATTATTTTTGGTATTTATTTTTCAGGGAATATCCTTTAGGTTAGTTGTGGATTAAAATCATGAAGAAAGAAACAAGTGACAAGTGATTAATTCAGATTTTTGTTCAAAGTTCGTTTTATACAAAATCATCATTCTCCTGCCCTCATCCCAAATTTATTTGTGGTCGGCGCAGCATGTGTTCTTCTTCCATACTTCTCTATTACTCGTCATCTCAGCAGTTACCTCCTTTCTAGCCATCTCTGTTACTCGTCGTTTTAACAGTCACCTCCTTCCTAGCCATATCATCCTTCACACAGTCCATCCATCGTTTCTATGGTCGTATCCAAAATCTCATTCATTTTCCATTTTACCGTTTTTTTTACCAATTATTATTGGTAAAAAAACGGTAAAAGGAAAAGTAGTAGGTAATGGTACCTTCAACTTTTCATCATTATGTCCTATATTCTAGATTCACAATAACCTCATTCAAAATTTAAGCTTCGAACACACCCTGTACATAATTTAACCTCATTCCCTGAATGTTGACCCGTATGGATTTACGTGAAAAACATTACCCTCATTTCAGCTTCGTCGAAGTCAGGCAAAAACTCAGTCGACTTAGAAGATTTATGACTTAGAACCAAGATAAATATGCGGGCAGTAACGTATGAAGGTGTAGATACTGTGTTTATTTAGTTCTTTCCAGGAATGTAAATAAAGAAGAGATTTCTTTAGAAAGCATTTATAAGTGTATTGTTGTGTTTTGTTTGTGAAACTATCACAAAGCGACTATATCTACAATATGCCGTGCCCTAAAAGTGTTCAAATAAGCATTGTCTGTAACGGCTGATATAATAGGCCGGGTAGAAGGAAAATCGGCAAGATGGTCATGCACGATTAAGAAAAAGGCTGTTGGAAGCAGCTTGTACCAAGCGGTCCACGGAAAACCAGCAGACAATCGCATAAAATGGCGAATCATCGAATAAATAAAATAAATAAATGAATCTTTTTTTTCTTCCACAAACAATACTTATTAACTAAAAATAATGCAAAAAATATAATTATGAAGTATGACAATGTTTATTTGTGTGTGTGCCGTGAATTGTATTTCAGGACACCAGGGACTCCCCCCTACAGGAATGTGGTCACGGCCCTCGGTATTGAGGCAACGAAACGACAAAATGGAAGCAGTTCTGTCAAGCCAAACTGTAGGAACCTGTTCTGTTTTCAGACCTTGCAGCAAACAGCGATCGTTTTCAAAACGTCTCGTATTTCTACAACGTACACAACAAGATTAACATGAGCTTTCCGGGAGCTTATTACAACTTTGTGTAATACGTTTTTGTCATTTCCATCTTCTTTATCTTTGGCCTTCTTGTCTGGCTCATCCTGCCATAATCAGGGTTTTTTACGTTTTAACCATTTTTTTTTTTAAACTAAGTAACTCGTCTTAACCTATGGTGCACAGACTTGGTCTTTGACTAACATCCAGAAGTCCAAACTCAAGGTTTGCCAAAGAGCAATGGAGCGCAGTATACTAGGTGTTAAATTAACGAATCGTGTTCGAAACACAATACTGCGCTCCAAAACAAATATAGCTGAAGTGGCTCAAAAGGCTGCCCGACTCAAATGGGACTGGGCAGGACATGTCTGCCGCATGCCGGACAAACTGTGGGCCAAAATAGCAGGAAACTGGTGCCCTGACACAGTGAGGCGGGGTCGCGGCTGGCCACGAAGGAGATGGCGGGACGAACTAGACAGGTCCCGCCGGAACTGGAAGGACGATGCGCGGGTTCGCGAGAAGTGGAAGGAGTGGAGGGAGGCCTTTGCCCAGAAGTGGGACAGAGCAGGCTAGAGAAAAAAAACGTGGCTAAATAACAGCCGCATGGGGTGATGTTCAAGGTTAAGCCGTGCATGCCGAGGTTGGTCTGTGGATGAGTGACCATCATTACATACTGAGTTTCCTCCGTGAATCGAGTTTCCTCTGTGCGTCGGAAAGTATGTTAAATACCGTACCGTTAGTCCCGGCTGTCATTTTTAGATCATATTACCCAATTACTGGGTTGTGGAGGTCAGATAGGCAGTCGCTTCATGTAAAACACTGGTCAGCAACATACTCGTAGTTTGGGAAAACGCTAGGCAGATAATGAGTGTTTTATTTTAACTATTTCCTAAATAAAATTGCATGCAATTTAAACGTTAAAAATCCATCTAGTACCACGGACAGTTGTTCAAACAACAGTCTAGTTCAAATAAGATACGGCACGGAATTATTGATCACTGCTGAGTACGTTTCAATTAGTAACGCGAGTGGAGTTAAGGAGAATACGATAGTTTTAGTGATTGGAAATTAATTTTAGAAGAGTTTCTTGTTACTCGTGTTTGTATCGGATGTACCTACTTGCTTTGTTGTTTTCTTTACAGTGGGGACTCTAAACAATTGATCTGCTTTTTAGAATAACGACAAGAATATCATTACCTATAGAATCGTCATATTCTTACACTAGCTTACGGAAATTAACCCGTGAGAACGTTTTCAATGTAGCTTATGATACTCGAAGATAATGTAGCCTCGAATCGGATAAGTATTTCCGAAGATTACCCCCTCCAAAACAAACTTACAAACTTTTACCTCTTAAATATGAAAGTAAAGATAAATAATTTTGTATTGCAAGAATCTGGTCGCTAATTGCTTTATTTTGGGGGCTAGTGACTCATTCATTATGTTAGTTATTAGAAAAAAAAGTAACATCGCTTAAGGAAAATATTTTATTAAAGAAAAAATATCTTAATTACATACCTTTGTAGCTAGTTATTAAACTTAATTGAATTTAATCAAATAATAGCTTAAACATAATTAAAATAATAGTTTAAACATAATTGAATTTAATCGAACACACGCCTTAACAAGATGGCGGGGCATTGGTTCCAAATTCAAATATTAGCTCGTTCACCGTCGGCCTCCGACGAAGTTTCTCGAGTGTCTGGCCCGTTATTAGGGCACTGGGAAGAAACGTGCATTGCTTATACATATTGATTTAAATTAGTTAAAAATTTCATATGGGTGGAAAATATAACTATAGTAAGCGCCAGATAAACGTGGAGTAAAGTTCATTGCCCTTTCCTTAATTTCTCTGCGTAGGTACGCGGACAATAAATTCTGAATCGTTTTTCATTACTAAAAAAAGGAAAGGATCACGATTCATGTCGATTCAGGACAGCTTTATGTCATTATTATTGTTTTCGGAATTAAGTATGTGGGTCAATGACCGTTATTTCACGTTTATCTGGCGCTTACTATAGAATCTGGATTTGACTATTGAAGGAAAAGCGAGAAAAACTTTAAATATGAGTATTCAAACTATTTGATTAGTAATTATTTCTGTAGCAAAAAATTTAATTCACTGACTGTACAATGCTATACCGTATTACCCAGCACCAACTGGTATATGGAGGTCAGATAGGCAGTTGCTCCATGTAAAATACTGGTATTCAGTTGCATCCGGTTAGACTGGAAGCCGACCCCAACATAGTTGGGAAAAGGCTAGGCAGATAGATGATGACTGACTGAAAAAAGCGAAGCCTAAACCGGTAGACCAGTAGCTAAAAGCGTAGAGGTTTTAGAAGGGGCAAGAGTTCCTTCCAAAACGTAAGTAGTCATAAGGAAGGATGATGTTCGACATTTTTGCCGATCAAAAATCTCATGCACATGGTTTGTATTAAATGGAAACATAAATGGCAGTTTTTTATTTTATTTTATTTATTAGGGACAAAAAAACAGTTCCCTACGTGTTGAAGTTTAAAATTACGAGTCCTTACATAAATTGCTAAATATATTCTAACGCACACCATTGTCCACGGGTTGATAAATTAACAAATAATAAACGGAAACGTATTGATAATTTTGTGGTATATCACTTGAGTCAATTAATTAGTTTTAGATTACGATTGTGGTGAAAGAATATTCATGGCCATTGTTCTAGTTCTAGTTTCAGGACTTTTCATTGCGCTGTATTTCTATTCCAACTCGAAGTTAAAAAAAAACCGGCTAAGTGTGAGTCGTACTCGCACACACAGGGTTCCGTAGTAATAACTGATATAAAAACAATATTTTTAACGTTTATTTCATATGTGAATTTGTACTCAACAGCAAAACTAAATTTGTTTTTCATAGTATGTTTATGACAAACACAGTTACTGCTGCAGTTTGACAAAAAAGTCCCATATCTCAAAAACTAAACAACAAATCTTATTCAAACTATTTTTCGTTGAAAGTTATTTTACGTTACAAACCTATTTTTTTTTCAAGAATTTTCCTCTTCTTTAGAAATTAGAGGGGGGCACACAATTTTTACGACTTCAGAAGCAAATATCTCTTCAACTTCGATATCACTTTTTAAGAGCTATCGATGGACACCCCACTCAGTTATATAAGTTTTGTTTTTTCAACCCTCAGTTACCTACATGTATGGAGGGCCACCTCTATTTTTTTTTCTTAATTATACACTGTATATTTGTGTAGCGTTTATGGAAGACACCTACTCTCCAAATTTCAACTGTGTTGTGCCTATAGTCTCGCACTAAAATGGTTGTGACGAACAAATAGACAGACAGATGGACAAAAGAACAGATGGATAAACGGACAGGCCGAATCTACAAGGGTTCCGTTTTTGCCATTTGGCAACGGAACCTTAAAAATATTCTATTGCGTCTATTTTAAAACGATATTCCAGTGTTGATTTAAAATAAAGTTTACTTTCTACTCCTACTTCTAAAACCGAGACAAAATATTAAAAAGTAAAACAAAATATAAAGGCGAGTGTACATTATATGCTCCTGGGAAATCACCGTTCACCACGCAATAACTACGAGGGGGTAGTTAACGTTGTCATGGCAACCGAGTCTTTATGTTGCCCTCGAACATTGCTTGCTATCTAGTCTAGTTTAAGATATGGAGTAATAGTGAAGTAGTCTATATCGAGTATAGTTTATCGTTGAATCGATTTAATGCATATTACTTGTGACTTAAACTGTTTCGATTCCCAGGTCGGACAAAGCGTTATTGGATTTTTCCATCAGGAATTTCTCAGTAGCAGCCACGGAGTCTGGATTTGTGGCCAGTTGATGGCAAAAGGCTCGCCCCCTATTACATGGGATTTAAACCTAACCGGTGAAATGTGGGTGAACTATTTCACATAGTACAACTAGTTACAAGTACACCTTTGCCTAACCTTCGGGGACAGGCGTTATGCTACGATATGTGATGCATAATATTTCTAACGACAGGAGTCAAGAAATATTTTCCTTGGGATGCAAACCTTTTTGACGTCTAACCTTCGTGTGCTAGACATGCATGGAATCATTTAGATAGCTGTTTAGGAAAACGAGTATATTTTACTTATACTGGCGAACCTTGGGCGGTCTCCCCAGTTCCCAGTTTCCATTTTGCTGTGGGATTCTTATCTTTCTATAACAAAATTTTCAAATTGCTAGATGGGCCTACCTCGCAAAAAATCTCTATTCTGTTTCGTTGCTAATTTTGTTTTAAATATTATTGTCTCGCTCACTCATATTCGTCTCTATAATACTAAGTGGGATTTTACAAGATCCGTTTTTTCAGTATAAACACCTTTTCTCGTGACCTAAGCAAGGTTAGAGCATATCTATTGAAACAAATCTTCAGTTATACCTATGAGAACAGAGATTTCCTGGGGCACACAGAAATTATTGTATAGCCACAGATAAATAAACAAAACTTCAGACAGAACCCAACGTGCAGATTTCTTTACATACACCTCCGAAATACCTAACATTCAATTCCACCTTTACACCGGCAAAAACCGGAAAAAAGTCTATTTTCAATCGGCACCGCGCACGAATCAATACATGTGTATCAATCAGAACGGTGTATCAAACCGGACAGATGGAGATATAACGCATTGATTAATGTATCTGACCTGACTTGAGTATTCGCAGGGAAAACAATGGCTAGGACTGAACCAGGTGTAATCACTGGGGCCCAAGGGAAATTGTAGCTGATGTACATACGTTTAGATTTTGTAAAATGTATCATTGAAAATTATGGTATAGACGATAAGTTTTTGTATGATGCACACACATTTAATTCGAATTTGGGTATATATTATATTAAGGTTTTGTCTCACGGTAAGTTTCAATTCAGAAACTGGAAGCTTTAAGTACGATTTGTTTAAAATAGCCTTCACGTTGGGTTTGGTTTCCAGTCTTACAACATGCAGCTGATTTCTGAGCACCAGTGATTATTCTGAAGATAACCGACTGTTATCAGCATCTTCATTCTCCTGCCCTTATCCCAATTTACTTGGGGTCGTCGCAGCATGTGTTCTTCTTCAATACTTCTCTGACTGTTATAAACTACAATATCAAAAACAAAAGGAGACTATGACCTCTGAGTTTGTTTCGGCTGTTTCTTCTCAGAGTCAGATACGAAACACCGGCCTCATCTAATTTTAAAAAAGAAGACGTGTAAAAGTGTTTGTAAAAACCTATTTGCAAAATAAACATCATTTATCAGTAATATTTTTGAAATAGACACAAATGATCAACACGACCCATGCATAAAAAAAAGCAGCAAAATAGTAAAAGAAAAAGTGACGACCGAAGAAGAGCTGTCACCTTTTTTCGGAGTATTTTTCTAAACAATCTATGAGTACCAAGGTAGGTAAAATACTACTGCAAAACACCTCATAAAATACCACATTACAGTCAAGTAAAGAACAGTATTACAGGGTTATTTACATTTTTTATTCAGTCTCCAGTGCGCCATAAGAATTGCGTTTTACGCAAGTTCCGACAAGCAAATTGTATATCTCGCAGTTCGATATAAAGTTTAGTCTGTGTAGCGTTACGGATCAAAGAAGAAAACGTGATATGCTGTGATATTAATAATAGGTTTAAAAGTCAGGTTTTTATAAGGAGAGAGAATTTGTCATCTGTCGTGGTCCCGGATCACCAAACCATACTTACTGATGCCTAGTGATCCGGTTAGTTTTCTTTATTACTTATTGCTTTTTACCATACTGTGTATTTAAAAAAATATACTAGCGTGTCCTTGAATAAACCGGTTTGACTCTCCACTCTTCGACTCGAAGTTTTTGCACTAAACAAGCGGTGACGGACGTAATTTTTTATCGATCAACAAAATATGTACATCCCAACCAGTGTCATTAGGCACGGGAATGGAGGAAATCTATTTATTTATTTTATAATTGTTATTTTATTTTATTTCTGTTTATTTATTAAACAGTTTATGTACACACAGCCTCGTAAATTCAGAAAATAAGAAAGAAACAGAAATATAGCTAAAAAAGTGATGTTGATTGTTTTGCTTCAAAATATATGTACATACCTATACTAACAAAGCTCTGCTATACAAGTATACCTAGTGCAGACAACAGTCTCTCAAAAACCTCTGTACCTTAATTCTAAGCTGTATATATTAAGTCATGGTTTATGAAGAAATATTTTAATGATTTGACAAAGCTTAAAATGTATCTTTTATAAGTCATTCCAATGTCCATTTTGAGCATACCAAACCGACCAATCCAAATTTTAACCCTCTCGATTCTGCTCTACAATCTCGCGTCCGATATAAAGTTGAGTCGGCGCCGATAAAGGGTCAACGCTAGGCTTGACCCTTTTCACGTTGATTGTACCGTGAGGCCCCGAATTGAGCCTGTAACAATTGTAAGGATAAATACTTAAATTTTGTTAGCTACGAAAAGTGTATTGTGTGGACTGGATTGGGTCGTACGTTTTATAGTGAAGGTTGTACGGGTTAAGTGATAACGTTTGGGTGATAGAGGTATAGGCGTTTTGTTGGCGTTGTGTTACTTGTCAAGTGATATACAGCCATTATTTGATTAAAGTAGCCAATAGTAGGCGAGGCTTATACATTTTAGACTACGGGATACTTCTACATATATTACAGGACAAAATCTCCTAAAGGTTTGGCAGAGGTGTACCTATACGTAGTACATCCACATTTCGCCAGTTATGTTTAAGTCCCATGTAATGGGGGCGAGCCATTAACCTGGCACAAATCTTGACTCCACGGCTGCTACTGAGATATTCCTGATGGAAAAAACCAAATAACACTTTGCCCGACCTGGGATACGAACCCAAAACGTCATGCTCGGCAGTAGCGCTTGCGACTACTAGACCAATGAGGCAATGTACATGTATTATACAATTATATTATTATATGAAGCCTTATTTTAAAGGCACAAAAATGCATAATTTGCCAGTACATTAAAAAAATCATAGAGACCGTCTATCAGCAAGTGTACCAGAGGATGCCGCGCATTAGATGCAGCAATGGCTTTAACACTCTCCCTGCCGACAATATATAAAGCTTTTTAAGTTCAGGAGGCCATGGAAGACGCTGGCGGGTCCCAAATTTGCTGATTGTGAACGCCGTGAGTCAAAAGTTAAAATTATTACAAGAGGACGTGGGAGCCCCCGGCGGGACCAAAAAAAAAGCTTCCAAGACGCCGTGGGATCCGCCCTGACCTGAATTCAAATAATTTTTACAACTACTGGCGTGCTGTTATGGAAAATGTGATACTTCTCTAGAAATGTGCTCTGGCCTGCTGAACAAAATTTTTTGGGGGTCGCCGGCGGTTCCCATGGCAGGGAGAGTGTTAAAGGTGGCTGCGTCAAACTAGATGCGGAAGGCCAGGGTGTTGCAGCACAGCTAGCAGTGTACTGCGGTGGGTTGGTTGATTATTATTTGAATGGCCAATTCAAAATCAAAAATCAAAGTATTATTTCAAGTAGGCCAATTACAAGCACTTTCGAATTGTCGAAACAAAGACAGCAATAAAAATGAAGCTACAGTCCCAGTCACAAGACATAATAACTGTGAAAGTACTGTAGTTGCCCATTCCAAAGCGTAGATCATCTCTATGGAGAAGAATGGGCAAGAAACTCCTTGGACACTCTTTAAATCATAATGTTGTTACAAAAACCTTGGATACATAATTCTTGTTCATCATTCTTATCAGGATTATCATATACGGTTTAAGTCTTTAAAAGAACTCGACTCAGTTATGACGATTTGCAACTCAATCGAGTCCTTAAACCCTGAACTCTCACCCTTTTAAGAATCTTCGACTCATGACTCGAGGTTTAATCTTAAGACTCGTCGTTTTATAAATACCTTCACATAGTTTGCAAAAGGCTAGAAGGATGATGCTGAATTTCGATTTTACTAACGACATACATACTTGAAACCCTTAAGATAATACTTCTTTACTGTTCATTGTTATAATATATCTCTAACCTTATTTTACTAGCTTCAGTCTCAAGACTAGCTTAAACAGCAATGTGTTAATATGTGTTAACAGCTAACAAACCCAGACGGACCACCTAACAAACACTAATGTAATGAAGTCAATAACCCAATAATTTGAAACTCTCCGTACGAAGCCTAGTAATTACTAGCCTTTTAATACTGGTTTACAAATCAGCTTCCATTAATTATGTTGCGGGCTTAAAACCTGGAATCAATATGTCGTAGATCATGTTAGATTGTGTGCTTTCATAGATCTATGTATGAGGGAACTAAGACGCCGCCATCCCCTTCGTGTTAGGTAAATTTAACGTAACCTAACTTGTCCGACTCGGGGTACCACAAGCCATAATATTGCGTTGTAATTTAACAATGAAAACCTTAAATGTATGGAAATTATTGTATTCTGTGTTTCCTGAAACGTATGACCTGGGAGGTGTTTAATCACCAGTGCAAGGTACACTTGTACTTTCTTTTTGCACGGCTACTCTCACAAGTGAGCCGGCTCATGCCACCGTGGTGAAAGGTATAGTCATCTAGACAGCGTTAACGAGTGACCTTTGTGCTGCCACAGAAGACGCCGTGCAAGTGCCAAATATTTCGGCCGGCAAAAGTTTAAGCATGTAGTGCCAGCGTCGCGAAGAAGAAGAAATCACAGCAAATATAGAGATCAATCACAAATCCATGCTTTGCTTATGCAAAAATTACTGGTTCCTGCCCACCAACCAACCAGTTTTACCTAGGGTACCGTTTTACCCAGGACTAACTGGGTTGTGGAAGTCAGATAGGCAGTCGCTCCATGTAAAATACTGGTATTCAGCTGCATCCGATAAGACTGGAAGCCAACCCCAATAAAGTTGGGAAAAAGGCTAGGCAGATTACGATGACCCACCACTTCACAATTTACAACCTTTTCACTCATTATACTGCTCATACTAATTCGTGAACAGATTTGCATAGAAATGGTTTTTTTAAAGCCTTTCCAACAGTTTAATGCAGGAGTGTGGTGTTCCGTAATTTATATTGACACGCACGCGATCGTGGCGGCGGACTAGCTATAGTGGGTAATCAAAACTTCAGCTTCAACAGTACGGCGATATGCGCTGCGGCGATTTAATTGGCAATGAGGAATATGTAATTGGATGAACTTGTGTTTAGATAGCTATAGTGTGTAATTTCTCCATAACTAGTATGATCTGACCAAGATTATGTCTGGACATAGTGACCGTCACCTTTTGAGTTTGTTTCGGTGTTCCTGATCAGAGTGTTTCGGATACACTGACGTCGAGGACGTGGTTTTCTATACAAGGTGAAAGGTTCACCGACGCTAATTTATTTATTTATTCAAACTTTATGCACAAGTAAAAAACAGTACAAAGGCGGACTTAATGCCTTGGGCATTTTCTACCAGTCTACCTTAGGGTGATGCAGAGACAATACACAGTAGGTGCAATTACAAAAAAGAAAATACTAGAAAATATTTATAAAATACTACTAATACGCTAATACGCTTACCAAGTATTCAGAACTCCCCCTAAATATAAATTTTTCGTCGGTTATTACAAAAAAAACAACTTTTTATTAGTACAAAAAAATACATTAGACCAGGCAGAGGTTTCAGACGTAGGTATCCAACTTATTAAAATTATACAAATTTTTTACCAACTCTACAGTACTGTAAACAGTAATTAATAGCCGCCGGTTCGCTGACCTCATTTCCACGGCGATCCATTTCTAATCCTTTCATTACGCTCTTACCAGTATTATTGCATCCAATAATGTTTTAAGAAGCGTTTTATTTCCGCAATTGCTGCCTTGAGGACGTTTTGGAGTAAGCTCAAGATTTGAAAGGGTAGGGGATTATTAGTATAAGGGTAGGGGGGTCATAAATGTTTTTCTGTGTTTTATTCATTGTACTGCCTATCAATAGCATACTGTATGTCAGTTATTCCTATCGTAGAGAACGTGGGTTTGATTCCGGCGCGCAACATTTTACCGTTAAGTGTGACCTAAATACAGCATTATTATTCTGGATCTACAAAGGTATGTGTTTCTACATGACACTAACCAACGATGTTTCAGAAAGATGTGATCATTTAAGGGTGTGATAGAGGACCATTAAACTTTCTCCTTGGAACCGACTAGTTTCGAAACCGGGTTTCGGTGGCCTAGAACCAACATCATAGTTGCGAAAAAATATTCAGCTGCCTCACAGAAAACTTCAATAACTAGTTGGATCAAATTTATGGGGAGCTCGTGGCTAAATAATAACAGCCGCTCGGGTTGATCGTCAGGTTAAGCCGCTTGCCTGGGTTGGTCCGTGAATTGGTGACCACCCATTACATACCGAGTTTCCTCCGTGCCTCGGTAAGCACGTTAAGCCGTTGGTCCCGGCTGTCATTTGTAGATCTTTGACAGTTATAGGTAGTCAGTGGCCCAGAAAGTCTGAGAACCAGTCTTACCAAGGGGTATCGTATTGCCCGGTATTAACTGGGTTGTGGACGTCAGATAGGCAGTCGCTCCATGTAAAATACTGGTATTCAGGTGCATCCGGTTAGACTGGAAGCCGATGCCAACATAGTTGGGAAAAGGCTAGGCCGATGGTGATGATAAAGGGAAAATGCGTCAGTTTATGGACGTTGGTAATGTCAATTGTCAATGGGTATTATGGTACTCAGTTACTGGGTCACTCCTTGCAAAGTTCAGCTGCTTACTGTAACGCTGGAAGCCGACTTCAACATAGTTGGGTAGAGGTTAGGCAGATGATGAAATGGTAAGTTATGGTGTAGTTAAGTCCAGAAATAGAAGTATTCACAAATTCCTGATTCACAAAGAAGTGGGTCATATTATGTGCTGCCTGTCTTGTTAAATCAGCACATTGTGAACTCCTTATTTCTACATGTTATCTCAAGTATCTATTTATTTTGTTCCAAATCCCACCTACCAAACAAAACGCCTCATTCTATCAAGATTGAAGCTTCCTTTTGTAAAATGGGTTAAACAGCCTTGGGACTTAACCTAATTATAAGCGGACTGGTACATAAGGGCCTGAGCAGACGTGCTACTTTTAAGTATCGGTAGATACTTTATTTGGCATACTTTATGCAAATAAAAAATACACTATTTAGTGACTTTTATAGTTATAAAGTTCTATAAAACATTTTTAATTAATGATGACGTCAGACTGTCAGAGTCCCACCAGGCAAATGCCTTTTCACAAAGATATAGGCATTGGTCAGCTCACTTTAGCAAGACTGATTGACGATTTGAGACTTTATGTTTATGATGAGAAATTGTACGTATTTGTGTATCGCGCTGATCTTTGCCAAAAGACCAAACGTCTAATGAAGTCTCAAAATGGCTCTTAAAAGTAGCATGTCTGCTATCACCTTTATATTCACTTGGGGGAAGGCTAAATTGTATCGTAGGATGTCCAAGCAAACACTCGTGTCCTAATGTTATGTTACCTTTTGGCTTTAAAAGGCGTACTTTGTTAATGCTTATAGATTAGGACAGCCCTTGGGATCAGTTGAGTGTATTGCTATTGTTACTGAGGTAGCTAAAACGATGTATGACAGTGGACAAAGATAATATTTAGTGAAAATGTTTGCGTTGTTGATTTTTAATCAAGGTATAGTGGTGATGATAGTTTAACCAAAGAGTATTGGATCAACCTAGATCACTGTTCAGGACATCGGACAATGACAGAAAATGTGCTAAAGTATCTGTCAAAGTCCGGTGTCCGCAATCTGTCCGTAACGGTTTGATCGAACTTTCGTTAGTCCTTATTAAACATAAATACGGTCTCAATGAATGACTTCTGAATACATTTATTTTGGGCTTATGTATTCTTATATCAAAATAAATTTTGTTTACAAAGTGCTGAGATGCGGTATTGCAATTTCCTTACTTTTACAGGAGATAGTGAAGTTTAATGTATTATCATAAGTGCATAGAACATGTCAATATGATATGATGTATAACATTGTAAACAACAGGAAATTGAATCAGTATGTCACTGGTAAGCAAGGAGCTAGGCACTTAACGTCAGACGCTATCTATGTAGAGAAGGAAATATTCATTTAGCGAGTTTTCGTATCTCCGTAGTCCTTTTAAAATTTTAAAACATCCTGTATTCGCATTGCAATCTGAATGATAGCAGAAAACGTAGTTTACGTTTAACGTGTTTTATTCAAACGTAATTTAATCAATTTGAAACTAAATATTTGTAACCTTTGAATGCCTAAAACACTAAATCAATAATTATGTAATAGTATTAGTACCTCTTATGAATATCATAGGCTACTTTTCATCCTAGATTTTTGCTACGAAATACAAAAAAACACTCCTACGAGGTCTTATTTAAATAAGTATCTATAGATTCTAGACTAAACTCAACCAGAGTAACTATTGACCACGATAATTGATTATCCCTAAAAATACATCACCCTTTATTCGCTCTATATCCGCCAAGTCACCGCCAGCACAACGGACCAAAAAGATTTGTCCACGTGTCTGTGGTACCTCGTACAAGTTGACATGGATCGTTAACTTGATGGTCAGCTAACGAGCTATGTCCATAGGTATTTGTTTAAGTAAAATATTCGGTGTTATTGTGTTTTGGTTGATGGCAATTGGCTCGCCCCCTATTACCTGGGGCTTAAAAAATAACCGGCGAAAACTTTTCCTCTTTCTCTTCCAATTATTTGAATCGCACTCATTTTTTTTGTATTTTTAAGAGGAGCTGAATGAACTTGCTTGACTATGACAGAACTTTGACAGAAAATTTATTTTATTTTATTTATTTATTCGGGAAAATAAACAGTTATACATTAAAATCTTACACTAAGTTATAAATATCCAAGATTTATAAATGTATAACCTACGACATTTTCCACAACATATTTGATAATGATATGAAAACTAACAGCAACATGGCTGTAAAAACATAAACAATACAAAAAGTATTTATTATACCACATTAACTACCTCTTGATAAGGAAAAAACAAATCGATATTACAATAACCGACCGATAGATTTCACTGGCGATCTCATCGAGAATCGCCACATAAACAAATAAAGTACTTCATTCGCAAAAAATAAACTGCTTAAGTGTTTTTATCTCTAGTGTTTTTACACCCTTAAAAAATTCACAAGTACCTAAAGTAATAAAGTGGAACTAGTGATAACAAAATTCAACACTAGTACCATAATTTTCAGATTCTTTTAAAAATTGGTACTAGTGATTACAAAAATCGTCAGTGGTTCCATCATGGTACTGTTAATGGTACTAGTGGCAATGAACCCAACTCGGTACACCTCTGCCTAACCCTTCAAGGATACGTGTTTGATTTTATGTAAAATATTGACTTGTAGGATCAATTTGATCTTACAAAAATAATGGTGCCAATTCATAAAAAAATGTTCAGCACAATGACGCTCTGAGGGCAGTGTTGAGAAAACCCCGGTACTGCAGTGCTTCCGCAATGTTTGCGGATGCTTCCATCGATGATTTCTTCGCCGTCATTAGGAAATGAATTGCATCGATGATGAGCAGGGTCCGAGGTAGCACCAACACTGCCCTCAGAACGTTTTTTTTTTTTTTAATTAGCCTATGTTGTCCCCCTGCTGGGCAAAGGGCTCAGAACGTTAGTAGTTTAAAATTGATAGTCCATATACTGTGTACTGGGCAGGTGTACACCTGCACAGGAATAGGAAATAGACTAAGTAATTATTGTGTAACTTATTAAGTTTAAGTACTAACAATTTACTAACGCTTTTTCAATTTTATTTTATTTTTGTGAGTATTACTAACAACCTTACTAACGCCTTCTTTGTAACAATTTGTTGTACTGTGTTGTTTTTTATGGACTGTCGTCTGAAATAAAGATAAATTAAATAAACATACTTATCAAATAAAATGAAGAAAGAATTGAATCAAAGAAAGAGCAAAGAATCGGCATTGCCATCCAACGTGGCAATGCCTCAACGTGGAAAGTGCCCAGATGGCTGGCACCATCTGGGCACTTTTCCTGTTGACAGCGATGTGTAAATTTTTTGGCGCCCCGTAATAGTACATATTTTTATTCTTATTTTAGATCTATATATTAGTTTGTAAATAAGGTAAATATTTTGATGATTTAATAAAGGCAAGAATGGCTTTATCAAATTCTACTGAAATATCGTGAGGAAATCGCCATGACCTAGAACCTAAAATTTAAAGGCCTATCATCCACTAACCTGCACTGGACCGACGTGTTGGATGACGAACAACTCTATCTCCAAAAGAGGAGGCTGATTATGCTACATTCTACTGCTCGTAACACTTCGCAGATAAGGTATTGCTGCGAAAACAACGAAGTTAGAAAGAAAGAAAGTTGTGTTTATTGGCATTATAAAAAATCAGAAACACCTTAAAATTAAACAAAATAAATTAACAAAACTATTAATGCCAAAAGGGCCTCAGCACAGCACGCCTGAAGCTGATTTTCAGCTGCAGTCCACGAGTGCGATGCTCTCGAAAACGTAAATAAACACATATAAAAGTCTAAAATATCCCGTACAATAACTATAGTTACTGAACTCCAGAACAAAGAGTACGGTATCTTCAGAATACACAATAACTTCAAAGAAAATACCTCATCCAGGCTCGACCTAAATAAAGCAAAAAGAAAAACGGCCTTAAGGTACAAAACACCCCACTATTTCATGGTGTTAAGTCAGCTCTAGGAAAATTATGGCCGACATTCCCATTTAACCCTCCAGCTGCGAACGACCTACAAGTAAAACGGAAATTTCAAAGTGAGCTTTGATTTGCATGAAAGCTATATGGGGCACTTTTGACCGGCGTAGCGTAGTATTTCGTCCCTTTGACACGTCAGCTCGCGTAGGGTTATTTGTGCGACGTAGGGAAAACTTGAAAGTTGAAAAATGAGATTTCTTTCATGGTTATTGGGAAGTAGGAGCATGTTTGTGTTGCTCTGCTAATCTGTGTATGGTAAACAAAGTCAGTGTGGCATGTGTCTATATGTAATAAATAAGACATCACACCTATTGTCCCCGAAGAATTAGGCAGAGGTGGTAACTATTATAGAAAACTCACACTTCCTCAGTTATGTTCAAGTCCAGTGTTATTGCTATTGGGCATAATTACCGACTTCAGCTTGCTGCTGAGAAATCCCACATGAATAAACCCATTAACACTATGTCCGACCTGAAAATCGACCCCAAACAGTTTCAGCAGTTGCAATCATGACCAACAAAGATAAAAAAATAAATAATGTCTAAACCAAAGAGGCAGTACTATAGACAGTGTGTGTGTACCTGGTAGAATTCAGAACTGTTTCCTGATGTTCATAATACTTCCATGTTATCAACTAACAATCAGTAATTCTGCCTGTCGAGATAAATGCCACTGTAAATCTAATGATTTATGCAATATTTTACACTAGTCGCCTGACGTCCACACCCCTTAATCATACCACCACGCTTTAATTCACAATTTCCTGTAGAAAAAAATTGCTCAAACGTCTAGATGGCCTCAAGCCCCAGGCTGCCTATATAAAACTTGTTAGTAAGCCTCATAAAGTCCTTTATGTTTGCATGTAAGAACTGAGCTATGTATTGGAGCACACCACTGATTTCCCATTGGGGTACACTATTCATTGCTCGTTCCAGGTAGCCATTTTAGTTTTATTGTTGACGGGTGCGCTATCCAATTGCTTTTTTTTATTAAACTGCGGTAGGAAACATAAAAATAGTTGATAGTTGAAAGGTGGGTATGGAAGCGTTTTTTCAGGTTTTCGGTTGAAAGTTTTGTGGGTATGGGCTTTGGGTGAATACTGTGCTGTGTCAGCATGCGTTGCTTGACCGAACGTTACGGTTTTAAGTACTTTATGTCACTGTTGTATCAAGATTATGGGCACATGCGTTGGAACGATTTGTGATTGCAAGAATTTGCGTCAGAGCTAATTTTTTGCCATGCATTAAATGTGTTATTTGGTCATTTATAATAATATGTTTTGTTCAGCTTCTATTTTCCAGCAGCATGCATACAGCATGACCTGCAACCTAACTAAACCGATATGCATTTCTTTAGCTAGAGCTTTAGACTGGCTGTGAGAGTACCGGTGATTCATTGATATTGTGACTGCCCGCGGCGCCTCCTTTGTGCTGGAAAAATTTCATCGAAATCATTGCAGCCGTTAAAGCGTGAAAAGGTATGAGACTGACAAAGTTACTTTCACATTTGTAATAATAGTATAGAATATGGCCAAAAACACTCACACTAACCGACCGAGTTTCCTCCGTGCCTCGGAAAGCACGTTAAGCCGTTGATCCCGGCTGACATTTGTAGACCTTTGACAGTCGTAACAGTGGCCCGAAAATCTGACAGCCAGTCTCACCAAGGGGAATCTTATTACCCAGTACTAACTTGTGGAGGTCAGAGAGGCAGTCGCTCCATGTAAAATGCTGGTATGCAGCGGCATCCGGTCGGACTGGAAGCCGACCTCAACATAGTTGGGATAAGGCTAGGCAGATGATGATGATGACCGAAAACACTATAATAATAAATAATAAAATATCAATTTATTTTCTCTACACAAGTTCTTAATGCTAGGTTACAGAGGATCACGAACATGGAATTAACTTTGTGAGAGACTGGTGCTTGAGGTAGGCCTCTATAAAGACCTGTATTACAAGTCACCAGTGCCCACTGATACCGTCTTACCATGTTCCTGACATTCTCGTCGGTTAATAATATCTCAATTTCTCACGCCAACTATAAACTCCATAAGATTTAATTCATCCACTGGGTAGTATTATTCATTTCCCCACCCCTCCCCCCATAATTACAAGGCATTCGTCTTCATTAGAGGTAGTGGTGTCGTTTCATTAGTTTCTGAGTAAACAGTTGGTAGGTAGGTGGAGGTACTGCTCTATAAACTGGTGCTTGATGACTGGTTGTGTGTGTGCGCAGATGAGAATTTATTTATTGATTAGCTGTTTCCCGTGAATTTTGTTTTAATTGGCGTACTTACTTAATAGGGAAATGGATGTTTTCAAGTGCTGTAAACTAATTCTTTATTTGAAGGTGTTCTTTCTGGGCTTCACTTGGTCCAGTTTTTAAGGTTAGTATATGGAAAGGGGCTTTGAAATTGTGGTTATGAGTAATTGAGACAAACGCGGTGAAATTATAGTATTTAGCAACATAAATATATAATCCAGTTATACTCGTAATAAAAAATTGACGAGATTTGTGCCTGGTGGAGCTTTAAACCCTAATAACATGAGAATTAATAAAATATCTGGTATATTGTTTATGAATAACACTACCACTTGGCAAGACTGGCTGTCAGACTTTCGGGGTTTTAACCTTAGTTCTAACTACCCCTAACAACTGTCAAAGATCTAGGAATGACAGCCCGGACCAATTGCTTTGGAGAATTGAAAAGGCTGATTTCCTGGACCCAAAATTTGTTGAATAGGAAACAAACCACTATCGAGATGAAGAATACACTGAACTACATTTTCCAACATTGTATCATAAGAGTTGCTTTGTAAGACACCGACAGTAAACTATATTTCCGATATAACTGGCCGCCGGGGAAATTATCTAAGAAACGATGCTACGCTTTATGGTTGCCGATGTCTGAGCCAATCATGTACCTGGTGGATTTGAGATTTTAAGTTATATTTTTATAATCTAGTGGAATGTTACCCCATTAGCCCTGGATTGAAGGATTTGGAAGTCATGGGGAGAGGAGTTTGCCCACCATGACATGTGGGATGACACAGGCTAACAGTGGTTGGCCTAGAGCGCTTTATGCTTTTGAGGACTTAAACATGATGACATTCCACAGTGTGTACCAGAAAGGTGTGGTCATATTGCAGGGTGTGATTCAGACTATCAAACTGGACAAATTTCTCCATTCGAACAACATCGTAATCGCGAAAAATTAATCATCTGGCCCATTCTTTCGGGTCGAGTAGGTATTGAAGTTTTGTTATGCACAGCTGTTATTTGTTTCGCGATTACGATGGTGGTCCCATAGAGAAAGTGGTTCAGTTTTATGGTCAGAATCACACTCTGAAAATTATGACCACACCTTTAGCGATGCTGGGAAAGTCCAAAATGTAGAAAACATAATTGAACTACTCAAGAAGAAGTTGAACGAAAAGCTGTTGATTTTTGTTACAGTTTATTCAACACTTGATTAAGCTAAAGAAATACATGATAAGACTTATCAGACGCCGAAGTCTTATTGACGGGCTTATGCATATTTCAAGGATTGCCACAGCTACAGATCCTACGCTTACTGCATTCGATTTTCCGTAACCTTGACGATCAAAGTTCACAGTAAAATGATAATTAAAGCTTTTCCTTTCCTGCATGATCAAAGTCTACGTTGGAACAGTATTATTACACTCTACCAAAAATATCCAAACATTGATTAATGCACCGACCTCAAAAAACCACATCGAATCGGAACTCTTATTTTATTATTTCATTCGGCGACAAAAAAATATTCAGCGTATCTCTTTGGAAAATTATAAAATCCGTCCGTTATCTATAACAGAGTCACATGAATGATATTTTTGAAGCGCAAAGGTAACAAAGGGCTGCGAAACGAGCCGTATCTTATTTGAATAAGTCGCGGCATGAAAGCTTGCCCGCGCTCACAATGAAACTGGCGAGCCATAGTGTATGGTCGAACAGTAGTCCGGTAATCACCCATTAAGAAAGGTTCTGCCTAAAACTGAATTAGAAAATGCAGCAGCCTTGGTTTTTTCTTCAGGTCGAGCAGGATTATTTAAGTGATAATGAAGAACATATTGTAAAGTTTCTCAATACTCCATTGAAAAGAGAGGATTGTGTCTGGCGGGCTACTACTGACAGTTGTTGTCGAGTTTTGCTAATTGGTCTTAAGTCGCGGATAACTTTAATAGCGCAATTAAGAATTTTGATATTAGTTCTTCATTTGTCACAAGTTAACACAAGTGAGGAACTAATATCAAAATTTTGAATTTTACACGACTGCTCAAAAAAGGAGTGTATGTTTTTAGGGTTCATGTATGAATGTATGTATGTATGTATGTTTGTGAGTTTATTTTTGTACTATGTTGCTGTAGTAATTTTCGTTGTCGCTACAGTCATATTGGGTTTTCACTTTAGGATCCCGTTCACGGACTCTTGTGATGCGACTACCGAGTCTTGCGACAAGTGATGCGCGCACGCGTCAACTATGTCCGTTCGTGTTCAACCAACGCTCCGCAAGTCACGTCGCGATGACTTGTGACATGCTCTTAGTAATTTCTTTCACTTGTATTCTCCGCATTCACCGTCGCTAGACGCATGTCGTTTGAGGGTATAGCTCCTGGCCAAGGCGTAAGAATGAGAGAATGAAATAGTATTCCGAAATGAAAGAATGAGAGAGATGCAGTCTGGATTTTTGCCAGGAGGATGACAATGGGCTGGCTACCTACCGGAATATAATTACTTAATTGATGATAAGTAGTGATTTGAATGCACCTTGGAACATTTTATAAAGGAACAAAATATTTTGATAGTGATGTGGCTGGTCCAGTTTATCATTAGCGTTGTCATTCTTTGAGCCAGGTTGATTGATAGCTTGAAATTTTCTGAAAATAAACATGGCCTATCTGGAACGATACTTTTTAACTCTGGGGAGGCTCCATTTGCAAGCAGAAATCTAACCAAAAACGGAACCGGTATAAATCAAATATAAAATGCAATCTTCTGGAAGAGTATTCCTTTAAGCTTTCGTTTGTAAAGATATATTTTTCGCACCTATATTGGACTGAACTACATGCAAGTTCCAGTCGTTTATCGGGCGACATCTTTGTTTGACGTCTATTGGTTCGCTTCACTAAGGGACCGCTCCATCACTGTCAAACTTTTCCCATGGATACGGATTCCTTCCTACCTCTTGCCAGCGTATAAGTAAGTAAATCGCATACTTTTAAACCATAATGCAAAACAAAAAGTGATCATTTGTAGTGCAATTAATATGGCTACTTACGTTTGTTGAAAACACATTTAGTACATTAAGCTTTAGTCTATTTAACTGACATTAGTATGGGGTGTACTAATGTCAGTTAAATAGACTAAGGGAGTTATTTTCATACTTGAACTGCTCCTTTTCCTCAACTATGTAGTTCAACAGTCGTTATTATGAATTTCATTTCACACTGACCGGCCGTAGCCATGTTTTTACATCACTCTGTGCAAACCACGCCGTGCCGTCTAGGAACAAGTTACTAGAAAGCCTTTTGCCTCGTGTTTAATCGAATGTCAAAGGAAAATGAGTTTCTTTGATACAACTCTGATACTAGAATGGATTGGTTTTCGTTTGTATTAGTATTTTGTTTTTTATTTTAATTTCGTATTACTTTGTTGATGGGCTGTGGTTTGATGTAGTGATTGGATTTTTTTCCATGACTAGTGTTGGTTAAAAAATATATAAAAGTGAGTGAGGACTATCTATTTCGTAGTATCTTATTTCACAGTGGTCGCAAACGCGGCTACTGAGCAAGAGGTACTGTGTTCGATGCCCTGGTTGGGAAAAGTGTTATTGTTTTTTCCATTAGGAATTTCTCAGTAGCATCCACGGAGTCTGGATTTGTGCCCGGTTGATGATAATAGGCTTGCCCCCTATTACATGCGCCTTAAACATAAATGGCGAAATGTGAGTGTAGTATTAGGTACACCTCTGCCTAACCCTTTGGGGATTACAGGATTAGGCGTGATGTTATGTTACGTAAAGTTCAAAGTCCCGTGTAAAAGAGGAATTCTCTATTACATGACGCTAGTTATAACAAGTTTGGCCCCGACTCGTAGCTTATAATAGTTCTGGGCTGGCTTATTTATTTATAGATGGCCATCAAAATGCTGCGAAGAAATAGTAGAGATATTTGTACATTCTTGCTCATGAAAGGAATTTGATTGGTATGTGTCATTGTAAAAATATAGGACAGTCAGCATGGTGGAAAAAGGACTGATTGTTGCAGAACTCTTATTTAAGTATTGCTACTTGTTTAAGCTATTTTAATAGAGCATATCTATGCAAAATCAATGGGCTGCTATAATTTAGTGAAAAAGAAAAGCGCTGTGACCCTCTGTCCTTGAATTCGGGGTTCTCTTCTTCTTCGTGTCGATGATTCCTTTTGATGAGCTTTTTTATAGATCCTTCAAGGTGCTCATGGAGTAACACGAAGAGCAGGACAGTAGCTAGAATTTGGGCTGTGAGGATTTGGAGACACCCGTTGCTTCCTCGATGTACCTCTTTTTATAGTAGTTAGTACTCTAAAAACTCATCACCTGCCTAGCCTTTTCCCAACTATGTTGGGGTAGGCTTCCAGTCTTACCGGATGCAGCTGAATTCCAGTATTTTAAATGGAGCGAATGCCTATCTGACCTCCACAACTCAGTTATTACTGGCAAGCAGTCTTACCCCTTGCTAAGGCTGGTTGTCAGACTTTCGGGCCACTGACTAGCTGTAACGATTGTCAATGATCTACAAACGACAGCCGGGACCAACGGTTTAGCATGCTTTCTGAGGCACGGAGGTAACTCGGTATGTAATGGGTGGTCACCCATCTACACACCAACCTGGACAAGTGCGGCTTAACCTGAAGATTGATGCGAGCGGTTGTTATTTTTTAGCAACGAGCGCTTCCTAAAAACTATTAAGCAGATTTATGTCAACCTGTAACTTTCAAAATTAACATTCCCATAGCGCAAAGCATCCCATACTTTAACAGCTATAAAAGCAAAACTCCATACAACCCATTACTTAGGGTTGCCACAAAACAATTATTTACACGGTAACGACTTACAATTTTAAATTAAAACTGACTCGTTCGCAACAAGCGCGCCGGTTTCCATTCTAAGTTTAGTGTACAGAGTTAGGCTGATGTCATATTTGGAACGAGTTCGCATTTCACGAGTTTTCATTTCTCGTGCAATTCGAAAATATTAGAAAGAATTAATATGACAAGCAAAAACAGGTACAGATTCACCAGTCAGGTAGGTTGATTCCGGGTCTGACTTTTCAATGCTCGTCACACGCTCTTTAGTATCGTCACTTGTGAAAGTTCTTTTGTTGCAGTGTCAAATGAGTAATGTAGTGTAGTGAGAATTTAGAAATTGACATTAAAAATCAAATAAGTATATCTTAACAGCAAGAAGAGAGAGAGAGCGACTGTAGCAGCAAGATAGGCAGTCGCTCCATGTAAAATACTGGCATACAGCTGCATGCGGTTAGACTGGAAGCCGACCACAACATAGTTGGGAAGAGGCTAAGCAGATAATGATGAACAGCAAACGTAGGAGGCTATTTGGCAAAGTTATTCATGAATTTTTCACCAGCAACTTCCTTTGAAGTACAACAAACTTGTGGAATTAGAACTGCCATACTATAAGTATGCGCCCGACTCTGTTCTCGATGATGGTAATTTCACGTTGTATTGGGATCGACCTATCGTCACTGAAAGGACTATTGTTGCCAATAAGCCTGACATTTTGGTGATAGATCGATTGGAGCGTCGCGCAATGATTGTTGTTATAACGGTCCCGCATGACGAGGACCTCGTGAAAGCAGAGAAAGATAAGCAATTCAAGTATCCAGATCTTGCTCGCAAGGCACATGTCGGCACATGTGGGACGTGAGTACAGCAGTCATTGTGCCGATAGTCGTGTCGGCCAATGTTTTAATAGCCAAGAGCCTCGACCAACTTCTAAGGAGGCTCTCGCTCGGCAGCTGAATCAAGGGCTTGATTCAGAGAGCAGTACTTCTGGACACGGCACGTATTGTTAGGAGGTTCCTCTCTCAAGAGCCCTGACGGAGCCTTCCCGGTGCCGGTTGCTATATTTTTTTATTTTCAAATGTTTTTTATCCAATTTTGTTAGTACGAATATCTAAAAATATAATTTATATGTAAGAAAAATGAATAAAGGGAATTATAATAATAGTAATCATTTTATTATTTATTTAGGATCTCCAACAAAGAATGTACACAGATCATGGGAAATAAATTAAGGCATCTAAGGCCCATAGTTAAAATACACAGAATAACTTTAAGCAATAATAATAAACTAATACTTAACATATAAAAAACCTTATTGTCTATACACGTAAAGTTGTCGGCGTCGTGTTTCGCTGCGAGGTGTCGCGTAATAACCGTCCTCGGAAACGTCGATATGCGACACCTTTCGGTCAAAAGTCCTCTTTCAAGCAGGTCTCTAGATTGTGGGTTGGAACTCGTACCACGAATGACTTCAAGTTAATATTAGGGCGCGATTCCATCCTTTCGACACTCAGAGTCCAGTTGGTCTTCACTTTCAAGTACTGCACCACTTCCTCACCGTCGTGGAATGATGCAAACGCGAAAAGTACAGCTGCGTTGTAGGCACAGCAGTGCCAAAATCAGAACTTGAAACGTTGCTTAACGATTATAATTAATCTTGGAATTAAAAGATCTACCTAGGAATCAAACACAGCTCACCGCAGCCAACTAATGATGACACTCAAGAAAATAACTAATTGCAAGTTTACTCTACAGTGTGCCGTCGCCCTTAACATCGTAATTGATCGCCGGCTGTGCGCGTTTACGACAAAGTCTTAAATTAACATAATAATTTGGTTACAGTTTGTATTTGTGGCGGAGTTGTGTACCAAAATGTTAGCTTTGAATCCAGGTGGAAAAGTATGATGATGAATAAGGCGAAAAGTATTTCAGGTCGTGTATATCATTTATCTTGGACATAACTGAAATCGGTGAAGGAGAAACATTGTGGGAAAACCTGGAATACATAAATCTGGATTCACCAGTCCGCTTTGAGCAAGCGTAATTATCCATGCTTAGGCTTTCTATGTGTGAGAATATGTGATTGGCGAAACAAATGACATCTGTTTTAAAAAGCGTGATGATGTCGAGGATCAACCTCGAGATCAAGCGTGAACTCTTAAGTACAGGTACATTTTTGGCTACAACGTCTACGAATCACCAATTTGTCTGTAAAATATGATGGTCATGTATCCTCGCCTCATGTGTCTACAATGTAAATGAAGCCAATAACCCTTTGAAATTATTAACACATTGCTCATCTTTATTTCCCGTTTTGACCGCATCAAAAATAACTTTTTCGCATCCATATTCCGCACACGAATAATAGCCAATTTAGATATTTCCAAATCCTTATTTATGATTCCACCTTTTGCAGGATTTAAAGGTTACCGAATTAAGTTCAAACCGACCAAGGACTTAGGTAAAGAGTTTTAGGTATCACGATACGACTACATAAGATACCTTATGTAGTCATGTGAAAGCATGGAGAGTAACATTAATACTGTCTACAAAATCTGTCTAGGCCAATTTCCTGATCATCATCTATTCTGTTTTTGGTAGGTACTGTAATGGAGTCGGTCGGTTCCGATTCTATTTTGATGCACCAGTCTTATTTAAGTGAGCATAATTCATAATTCATTTATATATTGTTTGTCACAGGTGAAAAGACAGTTCTTACAATTAGCATTATTGTATCACTGTAACGTACCCACGGGGTGTACAATGTTTTTATTATGTATGTCAATGTTATTTGTTATGTTAGAAATAATGAATAATAATACAATTACATTCTTAATTGTTGGTGGATGTTATCCATTGCATTGTTTGTTATAGTCAACCTCATTTTACATTCATTTTTATTACCTATACAATAATTACGGATATACAAATTCCGCTTAATAAGTCAAAAAAAAATATACATGATACAAAATAAGTTTAACATGTCAATTATTAGTCAACCTCATTATTAATAGACATAATTATTACGGCCATGCAATTAACATTAAATAAGTCAAAAAATTTGAGCTTAGTTGATATCTACAATCTAGTTCCCATATTCGGCATCCTATGATGATATATTCAAAACACTGTCTATGGTATTTTTTTTTAATTACTTATGCACAGGTAAGTAATGATAATATATGAAATACTAATGTCCCGTTTTCACTGACAATGAGCGATGCCAAAATAAATACTTAATAATACTATAGTGAAACTGGGCATATTTGTATCATCTACATACATATCTTGTCCGATCATCTTTCATGGTTACCGGTTTGGCGGTACTATTCCCATTCAACCGAACGGTTGAACCAATAGTCTGAAATAATAAAATATCGTAGATTATAAAGGTATTTCACATTACGCATAGTAAACGCACGTGTTACGACTGCTAAGTTATTTTTCAACTGCGTCGATATTTATTGCCTTTTTACGTTTTACAGTTTATTCAAATATTTAAATTGATTGTTTTCATTTTGCAGATTCCACTTTATGTTGTTTTGTAGGTAAATGATGATTAAAAGAAGAATAATAAACTGACGATAGTCCAAGATACGATTATTAGTTAAAGTGGTACAGGGCAGAATTAACTTATAAATGTTTATCGGTATTTTTCTCATTAAAGTATCTTTACAAACATTAATCATGGTTGACAACACAGTCTTATCCCACCATCGAGTATTAGAGGTCAACGACCAATTTCAAAAAGAGTTGATATGCATTAGCTATCACGTCAATAGGGCCGTAAAATTAGATGATGAAAACATTCTGCTTTTATACAAATACAATGTATTCCACAACAATCCAAGACTTCAAAAACCCAAACACCTACGTTTTACAACCTCACTAATACTGCCGTCTCTCTCCCTCACGCTTCCATAAATTCCCATGTAATGTAGTGTCAGGGCTTGATAACGAGATTTACACGTAACGTGTGAGCTGACGGGCGACATTATCGTGGACGACGGCGCGTTATTTACGTGTAGTGTGAAACGTCCTTACCGCTTGGACACAAAAATATACGCGTGTGTTATCTTCTACTACTTCGTGTATATATTGACTGCGTATTGTATACATACGTACGTACTACGTATTACAGCAGTGATAGCCTGGTGGTGTGACTGTCGGATTGCTAAGTCTCGAGTTCGAACAAAAGACTGATTTTTTGAATTCATTTGCGTCTTGTATAGTTATAACTTGCATCGGTGAAGGAAAACATCATGAGGAAACCAAACCAACTTGTCTGAGAGATATTTCTTGATGACATGTAAAGCCAAGTCAGAGACCGATGGGCGGCATAAAAAGTCTGACACCAGGTTGGGCACCTACCAAACTTAAAAAAATGTATCCTATATTGTACTATGTATTCCATATTGTACTATGTATTCCATATTGTACTATATATTCCATATTGTACTATGTATTCCATATTGTACTATGTATTTCATTTTGTACTATGTATTCCATATATACTATGTATTCCATATTGTACTATGTATTCCATATTTTACTGGCCTAACACATCGTCGCCAAATTTGAGATGACGTGTTGTGATAGCGACTGTGGAGCAAACCAATCGAAGAAATTGCTTAAAGACTATAGTACACGCGAAGGAAAAAAGTAACACACACGCGTGACGATTGACCCAAATTCGCATCGCAAATTACGTACTAAGTCACCTCGCAAATGACGTCGCATGTCGTGTCGCAGGTAGCATCGCCTGAGGTCGTGAATAGGGAGTTATTCTGCCGGGCGACTTTATCGAGCAGGACGGTTATTTACCTGTAGGTTGACGTCCTTACATTGACAGCTGGTGTGATTTGTGTACTGAATTTTTGTTATGCGGCATGGGTGTTTTTCTTGTAATCTACACGAAAAAAAGTATTTAATTTTTTTTCTTGCGAAGTAAGAGTATCTTAACTCATTTAGCGTACGTTAACTTCTGAGGTAACTCATGAAGTTTTGTATATACTATTTTGATCTTCAAATTAGGCTCTATTCATATCTTTATTTGCATTCCATAATGTATGAAGATCTTACAACGGATTTAAAACTAAGATACAATTCCGGACCCTGCAGGGCACAGAAACAGTATAAAATTAATGTTATAAATAAAATTAAAACTTAATCAACTAACAATTTTTAAACATCATCTACCGCTATCGTCAAAAATATATTTGGTTATATTTTCTTCACCTGTTTCACTCATCACCATATTATTTTTTGTTCTGGCTAATTTTTAGAGCCATTCTTTGATCTTCTTCTTTATCGTGTGGTTAGTGCCTAACCTGGTGTCAGAGTTTATATGCCGCCCAAGGGCTTCTGACTTGGCTTTTACATGCCGTTGAGAAATATCTCTCAGACATGCTGGTTACCTCACGATGTTTTCCTTCACCGAAGCAAGTGATAATTATAGGTACAATACGAATAATAATTAATAATAAAATAATAATAATAATTCCGAAAAATCAGAGGTGCGTGTCTGGGGTTCGAACTCGAGACCTATATGACTTGGCAGTCCAACGGTCACACCACTAGACTATCACTGCTCTATTCTTTGATGAAACTTAAACATTTAGGCGCTATCTTGTCTACAGGAAGTTCACATTTCAGACACACTCCTTTATTCTCTGCAGCTACGACAATAGTCTTCCGCAATTTGTCAAGAATTACAGATGTTATATAGATTTTTGGTTGATTCTTATGAAAGACCGGTCCCTAGCCACATTGTCTTAGCATTCCTTTGATGCCTATCGTTTAATATTCTGCCTTGGATCGTCAAATCAAGGGAGATGTGCAAACTGTTTTAGTATCAAAATATAGTCTATGATCTACCTAATATATTAATGCATCTATGCTATTGTACTCTATGTTTTGTCTTTAGTCAACTGTCCGTGTATTCAAATTCCGAATAAATGGTTGTTCATGACTTATATTTCTGCAACACGTATGTTTCATTTTTGTTCCTCGATTATACTGACGATCTACAAAAAGCTACATATTATTGCTAACATCAAAATGTTTGCAGACGAAGTCGACTGTCGTAGTTTGTTTTTTAATTTTATGTCTATATATGTGTGATCTATTAGTTTTTCTTCAAAGTTACTTTTTAAACTATACTTAATGCCGGGATAGCATATATTTACTTGCTTGTAATACTAAAAGTAATGATTTTAAAATATCAATTGAGAAGGCAAAACGTTACTGAAGCTTTAATGTTGGTAGTATGTAGTTATAGTTGTTAGTTGAGAACACTCTATCAGTTAAGGAATAGCTTTCGACAATATAAAACTGATCTGTTAATTTTTATAATAGCACACAAGAAGCCAGCCATCGTTCTCAATGTACAAATGATGCTAACCTATTCTAGTTTGGTTTTCCACAACAGAAATGGTCTATTCTTGAAGGGCTCATGGCTAAATAATAACAGCTGCACAGGTCGCTCTTCAAGGTTAAGCCGCGCTTGCCAAAGTCGGTCTATAGATGGGTGACCATTATTACATACCAAGTTGCCTAAGTGCCTCGAAAGCACGTTAAGCCGTTGGTCCCGGCTGTCAATTCTAAAAAATAAAAATTCTGTCAATTCTAAAATCTTTGACAGTCGTTACAAGTAGTCAGTGGCCCGAAAGTCTGACAACCAGTTTTACCAAGGGGTACCGTATTACCTAACCGGGTTGTGGAGGTCAGATGGGCAGACGCTATTATCTATTATTTTTCTATACCAGCGTATCCCCCATATTTATATGATCGTAGTTATTCACGCTGCTGATAGATCCTTTGTTTCGACAAGAATTGTGATTTTTGTGACGCAAAACAAAAGGCTATCGTTACATTGTCTCAGGGACATCATTAGCGGCGATATTTCTTATGTTTTGTACTGGAGGGACCTTTGTTATTGTATTGGGTAGGTGAGTACCTTATAGTATATTTCTATAATATTATTCTATTGGGATTCTGTAACGAATTGTTCAACTGACCCTTTAGTAATTTGATATATGAGTATAGAATTAATAATTTTTATTTAATTTATGCGGATAATGTAGTGGGCTGCAATATTGTTAATGCTTTGTATTATCGTTACTTTATATTATCATTAAATTACACATATTGTAGCTATTTATTCATGGCAATAAAAAAAAAAAATGAAAATCAAGTGTTTATTTGATTGTGTTTGGATATTGAAACCCATCACGCCTGAAGCTGATTAATTCAATTCGAGATAGTATTTTCAATAACTGTTTGTAAGAAAGATAATAATGATGGGTCATAAAAACAAATCATCATCATCTACTTAGCCTTTTCCCAACTATTTTGGGATCGTTTTCCAGTCTAACCGAGCGACTGCCTATCTGACCTCCACAACCCGGTTAGTACTGGGTAATACGATACCCCTTGGTAACAACAACAACATTCATTTATTTTCAGGCAACTGGCCCATAGATATACCTTACAGACTAACATACATACGATAATTTTCATTCAATTTTCCTACACCAACAATACTGTAATATATTATCGAAACTCAATGTTGAAATCTAACGAATTTCTATTGATTTAATATGAAAATGATAACATTCTTAAAGAGGGACGGGGTTTGGAAGCTAAATATTATTTTTGGCAAATTAGTGTGAGTTCAGTTGCCGCCCGACGGATTGCTCTGCATTATCGACCATCTTTTGTTCTAAGGCTGACCGCTCCTCCGCAATATGATTTAGGAAGGTGCCGAGATGGTCCTCTGGTCGTAATGGAGCCACACCGAAGCCGTTTACACTCTTCGAGTACGAAAGTTGCCGACATTCAGGGTGGCTATGGTGTGTAGGCTCCATAAGCACGGCTGCTGAACCTGGGCTCCTGGGTTCGATTCCCTGGTCGGGCAAAGTGTTTCTAGGGTTTTCGTTAGGAGTTTCTCAGTAACGGTCCAGAGTCTGGAAGTTAAGGAAGCCGACCTCAAGCCCGCTCTCTCCCCGGTCGTGTCCGATTACTGTGTGAGTTAGGGATGAAAGAGTGCCTGTCTTCGAGATTTGCCGCCTTCACTGAAAGAAGCCTTTAGTCTGGATAAGGCTATAGGTGAAGTAAGGTGAAACGCACTTATAGCTGTTATTGTAGTATCAAATAGAATATAAAAAGATAGTCAAAATCTTTATTAACTCACTGTCAAAGTTATCCTTTTTATTACAAAGTTGTAAACCTATCTAAACGGTCATTGATATTAAGTATACCCAACTATCTATCAAGTATAATTCTACAAAAACATATTAACCAACACAATCACAAAATCAATAGGCAACCCTTAAACATAACATCTCTAGGGCTGACGCGTAATGATATCATTAAATAATTGATTGCTCTCTCCGATCGACGATCGATTTTGCATTAAATGCGCGATAACTGAATAGGTACGTTCAAAGTGAGATTTAACAATAGATTAAATGTTAGCGATAAATCGAATGGATGGTAATCATTTTAAATCGATTTCATTGCTCCTGTAATGTTAAAATGATACTAAAGTAGCACATTATGTAAATGAGGTAGATAAATTATATATTTATCAAGGAGTGACCGGATTTTATGTTTTATAAGAAAACGATCTTCGATTTTTATTTTGTTGGCACAAAACTTCGCTATTTCGACGGCGTCGGTGGTGGTATGGCAGAGGTAATTCCGGCTGCATGTTATGATGAAAACGGCGATAGAAAAAATCATGAGGAAACCGGTATGTCCTACATCTAAAGTTTTAAGACATTATTGTCATCCCGCAATGAGCCCACTTCATGTGGGGAGACAACCGACCAGGAGGTCAGACAATCTCATTGAAGTGGCCAGAGGAAACTGAAAGAGCCATGACATAAAACCGCCAAAAGTGGAGAAATTTGGAAGACATCTACACCCAGCATTAGGTGGCCAAAGGTTGAAGAAGATGAAATAGAATGGGCCCGTTTACTGAATTGCGAATCCTTTTTACAGAAAGCCAGTGTCGCTGGCACACTGGTAGAACGTAATGTTGATGACTATGCTACGATTACCAAAATCTTAAAGTATTAAGGTTCTAGTAAGAACAAATAGAGAAAGCATCAGGACAGAGAAGTCTGATAAGCTGTCGTTATATTTAATACACAGCGTGGAAGTACGTGGTAACCGTTTGTGCGACCGTCTGTCTTTTCCATCTTGTATATTAATAATCAATGGATTATCGCGAATATTATTGATTAATTGTCACTAATGTCTTTCTGCAGACATTATCAATTAATCTATTATGTACGGGCAACAATATATAGATAAGTCTATAATGCTAACTGATTAATTCTATTCCGAACGCTGTAAGTACTCATTCTAAAGATCGCTCGAGGGCGTTACCACAGGAACTTACCCGTTACCTAACTACAAAGTTAATTGAAGAAAAACAAAACACGAATAATGGGTGTACCCTTTAACAACAACATTACATCACGCCGTAAGGGTTTGGCAAGTCAAGGCAGTGAATACCTATTTATTATTGCCAGTTAGGTTTTAAGCATCGAGGAGCTGGTGGCTAAATAATTACAGCCGCTCGGGGCGCTCTTGAGGTTAAGCCGTCCTTGTCTAGGTTGGTCCGTGGATGGGTGACCACCCATTACTTACCTAGGAAAGCACGTTAAGCCGTTGCAACGGCTAAAATCTAAAGATCTTCAAATGACAGTCGCTACAGGTAGTCAGATGCCGCAAACTCTGACAAACAGTCTTACCAAGGTGTATTGTATTACGCAGTAGTAACTGGGTTGTGGAGGTCAGATATGCAGTCGCTCCACGTAAAATACTGGTACTCAGCTGCTTCCGGTTAAACTGGAAACCGACCTAACATAGTTGGGAAAAAGCTAGGCAGATGTCGATTTAAGCCGCTTAGCCCGATATCTATGAACGTTAGTTAGCACATGCCAAACAACATAAGTAAAATAAAAACGGGTACTTGTCTAAGATATAGCACGAGCTTAGTAATGTTCATGGTAGTCACAAGGGGACACCTAAATAACATAACATCATGCCTGTAATCTTTGAAAGGCTAGGCAGAGGTGTACCCACATAATTAACCACAGTTTAAGTCCCATGTAATAGGGAGCGAGCCTATTAGCGGGCACAAATCCAGACTTCGTGGCTGCTTCTGAGAAATTTCTGAAAGAAAAGCCCAATAACATTTCGCCCGACCTGGAAATCGAACCCAGGCCCACTCGACCAACGTGGCAGTCTAAACTAATAGCTAAATATAGCGTTTTGGATTATTAACAGTCGGCACTGAGCTGCGCATTGAAAATCACACGTAATTGAAAGTCTAAAAAATGTTTGATATTTATCTACCTAGGCATAGCGCCAGTGACACCGGACCTTAGACTCATCCCACGTAAAAAACTTTAATATTTATAGTTCATTCAATATTCAAACAGTTACGTCATAAACATAATCCACACAATTTGCCTCCCACAGTTTTGTGTGGGTGTCATTCAGGATAAAAGATTCATGAGTTCATGACTCTTGAGTTTGGGGCTATTTATACCTCCTAATTTATATCCATGTAACACGTGAATGAGTTGCTTAGATAACGCCCGGTTTACATTATTCCAGTAACATTCCAGTCCAGCTGTCGAATCCAGCGCTGGAAAGCCACTGGAATAATGTGAAGCATCACCGGAATGTTCTGCACTCTTTTCAGTGAGCGATCCAGTCCAGCGACTGGATTGGCGGTCTACTTTTCAATCGTTTAGTGATGGCGATAAAGTCAAAAACATATTGAATTAAAACACACACACACACATAAACATTTTCTATATCTATACCTGTACCTACATTAAAAGCAAACAAAGTACTGATAACCCCCGTATTTATAAACAAGTCAAAGTGTTTACTTGAATAAATGTCATTTTTTATGATACGTTCTGTTATTATGTAATTAAGTAATTGATTGATGTTGAACTGTAAAAAGTTAGAATTCTTAGCTTTGCTTTCTTTGACGGTTGTTAAGGTGGGTGTACCATGGAAGGCCACTCTAATAAATAAACAGTTATTATTCGTTCATATACTGGATAAATGAAACGAACGAATATTTAAGTAATACTTTGTTTTATTCCGTAAAATATAAACCACTTTTTTAAATTTCAGATTTGATCAATATTGATTAAACTTAAGTTTCATTGAACTCTTAAAAATGGCCTTGCTAGGAACAAGGCTCCTTAGAAGGCCATTATAATAAATCAGTCATTTAACACTAAAAGTTAATAAATAGCCATTAAATCTACAATAAAAAGAAGTGGTTTATATATTACGTAATAAAACAAAGTATTACTTAAATATTTGTTAGTTTCATTTATCCAGTAAATAAACGAATAATAACTATTTATTTGTTAGAGTGGCCTTCTATGGTACACCCACCTTATTTTAACGTCGCCGATTTCCGATATCAATGAAGCAAGGGACCGTACTGCCAAAATAGTGGCGCGAGCGATTCACCGCCGCGTCTGTGATTTCTAGTTCGATGGATGTTTATGTAGATAGAAGGAATTTGTCATCACATGGCAATAACTACGAAATTTTAATAATTGGCCTTCGAAGGAGCATGGCCTTCCATGGTCCACCCACCTTACTTATTTTAAATTCTTGTCTATTGCATAAAAATCTTTGTACAAGTAATTGCTTAAGCTAAAGTAATTACTTTAACTTGACTATAGATACGGGTGTTAGACATCATCATTCCCTCTGACCCTGCCTCAATTTATTTGGGTTCGGCGAAGTATCTTTTTCCATACCTACTTCTCTAATTCGTCGTCATCTCATGAGTCACCCCCTAATTATTGAATTGAGACAATTTACAAAAAAGCCTATGTCAGTTCTGTAGAAAGCCGTTGTGGTAATAGAAAAAGGTTCAAAAGGGTTCGCCTCTTGTATATAACTAGACCCTTTGAACAGTATGGCAGCCATGCCAAACTAAAGATTGGGATATCAACGTTAGAAAGTTTCTACAAGCCTACCTCTCCTAATATATTTATGAACAAAAAGAAAACATTTCTCAAAGTTTTCCACTATCTTAATAACTTTCTTCTTTTCCTATAAGTATCTATGATTTTTATGTAATTTGATGTTCCAAGTGAACCAAGGGACCTCTTCTTAATTGGCAAGCAAACATTAGTTCTTCCTCTGTTTGTCTATAATACAGTTTGTTTATTTTCTATAAATATGAAACTCAAGTACACAGGTAGAGGACGGTTCTTGTGTCCCTAGAGACGGTTGTCTGAACTTCTGTTTATTGGAAGATTGTGTTTTCATTGGTAATTTGTACGGTGAGTGGGCTTGTATTGCTTTAGTACTTAAAGTATATTTACTTACATAACGAAATGAAATGAAGGTTTAGACGGCCTCTCAGAGTTCTTATTTTTTCGGGGGCACCTTGCCACTTGTCAGTTTCTGAGGAAGCTCATCCAAACAATCAGAATTACAGAATTATCAAGAGGTTACACACAAGTCACAGCAGCTCACGGCTGCGCTACGCATGTGTTCTTAGCTTCGTTATGTGTGAGTGTGAAAATATAGGCGCGATCGTCCATTGCGACCCATGATTACGCAAAAAATTAAACATTTAGCTAATATAGCAAACTGTTATGTGCACGTCCTATGTAGAGGTACACGGTTAACATTATAGTAGATTGTAGTTTTAGGGCAACGCATAAAACGTTTGCATATTTCCCAGTTAGGCTGAGATATATAAACGTTACTTAGCTCGTGCTTTAATTAGACATGTTCCCGTTCCTATCTTGCATTTGGTAGTTTGAAAGTTGTGCAAAATTGATAGGAACAACGCTTTAGCAAAGTAACAATATAAATCTGAAACATACGTGGGACACTCAGAAAGTTTTGCGACACTAAAAAAAATTGTTCTACAGGGACATATATTTTTATTAAATCTTTTCAAAGTACTCTCTACCAGCCTCTATACAAAGATTCATGCGTCTGAACCAGTTTTCAAAACACTTTTTCCAGTCCGCCGCAGACACCTCGTTTACAGCCTGCTCGAACGCAGCCAGCTCATCTTCTGGCGACGAAAATTGTATCCCTTTGAGCTGATTTTTTATTTTTGGAAATAAAAAGAAGTCACACGGTGCTAGATCAGGGCTGTAAGGAGGGTGACCCAGGAGTTTGACTGGTGTACTGTCCAGGAAGTCCCTCGTTTTGAGCGCGGTGTGTGCAGGCGCATTGTCGTGGTGGAGCAGTAGTCCGCGGAGCCCTGTGTTAGGTCGCTTGTTGCTCACAACAGAAAAAACTTCTGGTAAACATTTGGTAGTATACCATTCAGCGTTGATGCTTCTTTGATCTCGTAAGGGAATTGAGGCCAAGTGGTCAGTCAAATTAAAAAAGCTGGCGATCAAAATCTTCCCCCCGCTTTTAGATCGCTTCACTTTGGTAGGCGTTGGTTCATTTTGAAACACCCAAACTGTCGACTGGCGCTTGGTTTCTGGATCGTATTAATAAATCCAGGACTCATCACCTGTTACGATGTCGTAAACACGCCGAGACGAGCCTGCTTCAAATTTGTTCAGCATATCACGGCACCATTCCACCCGGGCCTGCTTCTGAGCGTCGGTGAGGTAGTGCGGCACCCAGCGCGATACTATCCTCCTCACGCGAAGATGCCCGTGTAGAATCTCGTGAACGCTTCCCGATCCAATCTTTAATATGTGCTGAATCTCCTGATATGTAATTCGCCTATTATCTTGGATTAAATTTTTCACTGCTAGCACGTTTTCTTCCGTAATTGCCGTCAAAGGGCGACCGCTTCTTTCTTCATCCCCCAAGGTTGGTCGACCGCGCCTAAATTCGTTATACCAACGATACACGGTTGCCTTGGAGGGGCCTTCATCCATAAATGCCATTTGAAGTCTATCGAACGATTCATCCGGTTTCAGGCGACACTTGAAATCGTTCATAGCTCTAAAATGTTCCCGGCGCAGATCCATTTTTCAGTAAGACACGATACTTTGAATTGGCTCGCAAAAAATGTGCAGGGAAATTTTGAAAATGGAACACACATATTTTTACTTACTAATCATATTTTCGAAAAAGATTCTAACTGGCCAGTCTCCCATATATAAAAACTATTTATCGCAATACTTTCTGAGTGGCCTGGTATAAGACAATGGTTTATTCCGCACTGGCTGCTGGTCGGGCGGTCGGGTTTTGAAGCAGATCTCACGTCGCATTGACTTATATGAAATCCGTTGATGCCTAACACACGTACACCGCTCTACCGGACGAGCGGCGCTTAACGCCCTTCCGCACGGCGCAACACCATATATTTGCGCGCGGACGAACGGTGTCGTGTGAGACGCCTTAAACTAACATCATCAACTAATCTACACACAATATAGCTGCACTAAATGTAGGTAATAATAAATAGCTAGCATGGTCGTTAATTATTCAAGTTTAGCTCAATTAGTGGGGCGATTAGATGGCGGTAGACTAAAGACGCTGTAATGAATGCATGCGAGATAATCCCGGATTAATGGCTTGATGCTACAGGAGATTTTTGGTCGGAGTAGCTTAGAGTTTAAAAGGATGACGGTAAGCAAAGAAGTTAATTACGTATAATGAAATGAAATACGCCACAGTGGTCGTAAACTCGGATGCTTAGTATGAGGTTCTGGTTTCGATTCGCAGGTCGGGCAAAGTGTTACTGGGTTTTTTCACCAGGAATTTCTCAATAGCAGTAACGTAGTCTGGATTTGTGCCCGGTTGGTGGCAATTGGCTCCACCCCCTATTACTTAAAAATAACTGGCCTCTGCCTAAGGCATCGGGGATAACAGGCGTCAGGCATGAGCGAAATTTAATGAATTAGGTACCTATTGGTTCGATGGCGCGAGAGTAGTTGGAGATACGACCTCGAACCGGAAGGCACAGCATTGGATAGTCAACAAGCCACCTTGTGGGAGGCCACTGGATGGGAAAATCAAGGACCGGGCTGTGGTAACGTTTGGGGAAGCCTAAGTCCATCAGTAGAAGTATTTCAGCTGATTACAATAATTAAGACGTTACGGGCTTATTTCACAGTGTTCGATAAGCAAAATCTACTGAAAAAATCCAAAAATGAAACAGAGCTTGTATGAAGTTACGTAAGTAATCTGTAGGTCATACCTGAAATTCTGAAAGTCTCAAGAGTGTGCGGGCGACACATTAAAAAGATCGTAAAATCTCAAACCAACCACAGCCCAAAGATTGGGTACCGTAACTAAAACTACTTTAATCTTCACAACACTGAACTACAGAAAAACAAAAGGCAATCTATCGAGCACTCCAAGAATTAGTGCTCTTCATTATTTCATTAGCTTCCCCCATCAGTCAGAAACTTCTCGAACTTCGGAGGCATACAAAACAGGCTCCTGTACAAATACAATTATGTTCGAGTCTACGGAACCCTTTTATTTAGGATATACTTTAGCTAATTCGCGAACATTTCATTTCTCTTTTGTAAGCGGTGTCTTGTTTTGATAGGCTATTGGGAGTTGATTAAATCATTATGTTTTGTGTTAGTGGGGGTTTTACCTTGGGTACTGTAGGAATATTGTTACTTATTATTAGGAAGAATTTACAAAATGTTTTTATCAGTTTTAAAACATGAATTTCAGGTATGTTCTTGTATGTTCAGATAGGCATTCGCTCCATGTAAAATACTGGTTAGACTAAAAAACCGGTTAAACATTCGATTAGAATGAATGAAATGAAAAAACAAATCAGATGATGATGATGACTAAGCATTATGTCCCTTAAAACATAACTAATGCAACCAATGAATGATACAATATCTTCGCATACTACTGAATATATTGTGTTTTATGTTCTTACATAGGAAACCGCCACTTTTCACAGTTTGAAGTGTGCGTTTTGAATTGCTACAACTACTTTCGACAAAATTGATTGAAATTGTAATTTGTAATAAAACTCCGGTCTCAATACTTATAATTGTATATTACAAGGTTAATTCCTGTTTACAATCCTTATAATCTTTTAAAATGCTCCTAACCGACAAATCTTTCTTTAAAAATGCCCGCCCGACTCCGACCATAGATCCCCATTGCAACCCAATGTGATATCGCTGAACATCTTTCTATCACATTGACCCCTGAACTCCCAAGGTCATCGAAAAAAAAGTAACATAAAATCGATCATGCTGAATTATTGAGACTCCATATTTACGATGACTGCAATTGCAAATTGTAAACTAAAGTTTATGTTATGAATGACACCGCATTTAGATGGCCAACCGTCGCAGGTCGGTCTGTTTTATACACATTTTTCTGAAATTGCTCAATAACTTCTTTAGGTAACCAGGCAATAGAAATTCTATAAATGTGAGCATGTACTTACCACTTCTGATTTCCGATAGCTTATGCCATTACATTTTCGATTTTTCCACTGTCGTCGTAATCGCTAGTGCTGCAAGAATGCCACTTTGTCAAGATCCTCTGGTGTTTTCGACTGATTTATGGCCGAATTCAAGTCATATATAAAATAAAAAGGATAGTAATCCTTGCAAAAACTAGTGGATTGTCGATTAACTAAGTCAAGACGTTCCTGGCACTGAAATGAAAGTAATTAAAATAATAATCTGAAGCAAAAGTGGAGGAACAAAATGTACGAGAGCGGTTAGTAGATTTTAATCATTCAACTTTATAATTGAAAATGTGATCTTTAAAAGCAGCTGTTGCAGGCCATCTTTTGTAGTTTTAATTACTGGAGATCGTTTTTGTAACATTCCAAAAACTGATAAGAATACATCAAGTAGGTACTTACTTAAATGTACTCTTATCAGTGGTAGGGTATAATGACTTATTAATCCTGTTGATTCATGATACTATGTATATACATAGTTTTTTATTATATACAAGGTGGAAGGGACACCGACCCTAAAACGGTTACCATACATACATGCATAGAAATATTTATTAAAAAAAACCTGCTTTTTTCTACAAATCTGCAATACCTGCACGGTCAACTTGTATGGAACAGCTGTTTTTTTTTTTAAATACCGATGAGAAACTGTGTGGGGGTTCAGAAATGATGTACTGGATATGTGGTTAATCGTTTTAACATCGGTTCCCTTCCACCCCATAAATGAATTTGATAAAAAGGTGCACTGGATAGATAGGTCCATTCAAATATCCGAGGTTTTCTCCTCAAAACACCAATATTATTATGTAGACTTTAAAACCTTCCCTTCAATTCGTTTCGGTGATTCTTCTCAGAGTAATCGGATAGGAAATACGGAAATCAGTTTCAAATATAATTTATTTTACACGTGTAAAACTACTTTTTTTAACCTTTATTTAAATAAAGGGTCCTTTACCGCATATATTCTGCTGTATCCATAATTATAGTATCGATAAAAAAGATACATACCTACTTGTATCTGAAATTCAATACTTTTTTGCCAAATAAACTAGTAGGTACTTTGTAATTTGAACTTAAAATTCCTATTACACACACACACACATGATAACGACCCACCAAGTTTCTTATTTTCATAAAGCAACGTTAACAGAAAACTTCACGAAAAACTAGACGAAACCTTATAAAAACATGAAGTTTGACTTGTAGCCCGCATGGAGGTAAAGTTAACAAACTAGGATACAGCGAACGTAAACATATCGGTGACCGCGTTTCAGCTTGTTTATTTTAGAGATCAACAACCTTGCATGCTGGGTGGATGTAGGGGTGGCACTAGCTGTAGGGATTTTTGTTGATTTTAATTTTACGTACTCGTATATTCTTACAAAAATTGGTAAGTAGAGGCAGCTACTGCTATGACAGCATGTATCTGAAACGTATGGTCATATTTAAGGGTGTGGTACAGACTATCAAACTGAAGTTATTTTTCCATAGTAGCAACATAGTAATTGTGAAAAAATCAATAGCTACCCATACATTTGAGTCGAGTAGGAGCTTTGATGATAGAGTACTTTTTTGACAAATTGATTTTCTTTCATGAGCTATCAGACAAGTACCAGTTTAACATCTTGAGCGACGTAGCAGTTTATGGTGAAGAGTTGGAAAATTACCAAAAAACTTGTAAAAGTTCCATTTCTCCAAAACAACCCCGTACCTATATAATACACCTTCCGTAATAAGTTCTCTTATTAATGATCTATTTAAAAAAACTAAGCACACACACAGATAGACATGAAATGTGACTTTGTTTCATATTGTATTAAGATAAGTACATTGTAATAAAACGCCCTTATCTGACACGTAGGTCTCGCAAACTTTGCGTGAAATTTCCAACAGAAATTTTGACGTATCTCTTGTCATGTCACGACCACCAAAATAAGTATACTCTCAGTTACATTTCAACCAAATTATCTGTGCAGGGGAGAAAACACAGAACTAAAATAAACGTACCGAGTTTGGCATAGGAGGGATGAAAGGCATGTGATCTTGGATTTGGATGTTGATGAATGGAGAGGGAGAGGAAGGCCGAAGAAAAGAGGAATGGATTGTGTGAGGTATGATATGAATGAAAAACGAGTCAATGATGCCGTGACGTCTGACAGGGGAGAATGGAAGAAGAAACGTGTTGCGCCGACCCCAAGTAGAATAGTATAAGGGGAGGGAGATGATGATGTCGTTTTCCTTATTATGATATGTCTTTCACTTCACCGTTTTGAGAGCCGTAGTGATGAATTAAAAATTAGACTCAATACGATGTTGCAGCCATAATAACATAAGGCTGCGATTTCCGATAACCTCAATCAGATTAAAGTTTGAACTCCCGTTTAAAATGGAGCAGAATTTTCTTACGGCCAGAATATCGCTTTCATTGAATTTATATTTCTTCTCAGTATTCACAACAGAGTACTTTATGTTGATTTAGTTTGTGAGTTAGGAAAACTGTGTAAATAGCTCCGGTCGAGCGGGTAGCGGTTTCAATTGGTTGAATACGATTTTGAATTGATTTTCTCGGAAGGTAAGTTCGATTAGATCGAAGATGAAAAGTCGTAACATTTTCAAATACAAATCATATTCATCAGAATAAAAATCTTACCTCTATGTTTAATTTAAATATAGTTCATAATAAAGCCTTTTTTTGTGTTTCTGTATGGCCAGTTAGACCGCTTAACAGCACAATGGAGTTAGATGCAGTTTCTATGAAGATTAAGTGTATTTATTTACACAACGCATGAATATTTAACTAATATGAAGCACATAAGTCTCAAAGTTTTATATTATATGTTTAATTGCACCTGTGTCGGGGTGGGGGTCACTCTTATATGTATAATACAAACGCAACGTATCAAGAACAAAAGTTTATTAAAATAGTTGAACCAAATACTGTTTAACCCTCGTATCGAAAAACCAGACCTATTTAAATCAATCATTGATTAATTCCAAATCTAAATCAGAAATTTTCCAAGCTAAACATCTAACAGCTCCATCCAATATCTCTGAAAATCCTATTACAAAGGAGGATTTAATTTAAAAAAAAAAACTCTTCTGTTATCTTTTTTTGAAAGCGTCGTCTATCGCTGCAATGTAGATCCAGCTGTTGAGGGTAGTCTGAAATTGGATTTAGAAATGGGAATCGAATGGCGAACCTCGTTCAACTCTGCAGATAATAGAGGGAGGCTGTTGAGTTATTCTATCCCGATTGTAGGCTGGGAGCTGGGAATAAACTCAAAGCAAATCATTTATTTCTATTAGACCATTACAGGCATTTTTGAATGTCAAAAAAACAAGGAAAGCGAAGCTACAGTCCCAGTCACAGGGCATAATAACTTGTGAAAGACGTGTAGTTTTATAACTGTGTGATAATGTGGTATGAAATGACTTATTAGGAGGAATTTTGACGTCAATGAGGACTGTAATTTTTGTTATGATAAAAAAATATATATTGGTTAAACTGGTTATAATAAAGGAATAGGCAAGCAATGAATTTATTTTATTTATTGAAGAATTTAAAACAAGAAAAATATTTTAGCTTGACTAAACCCATCATCAAACTGAAGATCACTTAGAGTGAAGATACTTCACGCCTGGACAGCTTTTGACACTTTACAAAGCACAAGTCCGATCCTTCATGGAGTATTGCAGCCACTTATGGGATGGCTCAGCTAAATACCAACGAGCCGCGCTTGACCCGGTGCAACGCAGAGCTGAGAGGCTCATTGGCGACGTAAAACTGGTGGATGCCAAGCTTCACAGTTTGACTCATCGCCGCAAGGTTGTCTGTTTGTCGGTCTTCTACAGATTGTACTTCGGTGAGTGTTCCCATGAACTCCACAACCTCATCCCACCGGTCCCCTTCTACCATCGGACATCTAGACGCACTACAGGTTACCATCCCTACCTTGTTGCTATTCCGCCAATTCCCACTAGGCGTTTCCAAACGTCTTTTATTATGCGCACAGCAAAGGAGTGGAACTCTCTGCCTGCGTCTGTCTTTCCGAACGCATTCAACCCTAATCTCTTCAAAGTTAGAGTAAACAGGCTGCTTCTGGGTAAGCTCGCTCCATCGTCGACTCTGTTTCTGTCACCTCTGACCTAGACGAGACGATGCAATTAATTGAAGTCTTAATTTAATTGATTGATATTTTTGCATGTAAACAATTTTGCAATTCATACCGATTATTTTTTTATGGATAATTTTTTTTTCAGGAAAAAAAAATGTTCCATAAAAAATAATTCAACTCAAAAACTTATCGTCTCGTTATTACCTACTCTAGACTTGCCCCCATTAATTTGTATCTAAATAAGAACTGATAACATTTCATAATACTAGAAACTGGTGTAGATGAAAGATAATCATGATAAAGATGTTGACTAGTGGGTAACTAGATCAGATTTTGGCACCAATAGAACAGATTACATACAATATTGAGGTGTTATAATTTTTGCTTTCGTGATTATGTTTATTGAAAAATTATTACCAATTTTATTTCAATCGGTTAATCGGTTTTGGTACTATTTTAAGCTGCGAGGGATTCTAGGGCTCCCGAGTGAAGCGAGGGAGTTAAGACTAGAATCCTGAGTGAAGTGTGGGATTTAAGCTAGCCCAAGACGAAGATACCTTTATCCCCGAGGATCGTACTCTACTTTACACACCTACTGCGATTAAATAAAATCGAATTCGATTTGCTGCGAATTGATGCGGGGTGCGCCAGTGTTGGTAGATTAGTAACTATTATTGTTTGTTGTATATATTATTATTTCTTATTATTTCGCATAATATTACTATTAATTTTGTTCATCGACGGCAACTAAAACCTACAAAGCAAAAACTCTTTGCTATAAGTTTTCATGCTATTTTTAACCGACTTCAAAAAAAGGAGGAGGTTCTCAATTCGGTTGTATGTTTTTTTTTGTGTTTATTACCTCATATCTCCGTCATTTATGAACCGATTTGAAAAATTCTTCTTTTATCTGAATGGATCTACTTCCCGATTGGTCCCATAGAAATTTCATCAAAATCGGTTCAGCAGTTTGGTTTTGAAATCAAAATAGCTGGAAAAAATGTCATCCAAGTAAAAGAAATTGCGAAATTGATACTTGACAAGGATTTGTGTGTGATACGATAACTAAAAAGGGTAAAATAAAAACTTTTTTGCAAAAAAAAAAAACTGACTTCCAAAAAAACACAAAAAAAAAGTGGAAAATAACTTTACTTTCGAAAGTCGGTGGCAAAAAAGTCAATGAAACAAACAATAGTCACCGACTTCCGAAAGTAAAGTTATTTTCCACTTTTTTTAGTGTTTTTTTGGAAGTCGGTTTTTTTTTGCTAAAAAGTTTTTATAATTATTTATTTAAGATTCCAAATTCATTCATAAGGCATTAATGACTTAGTTTACTATAGGTTAGCATGATATATAAATTGATACTTACGAGCAGGTGGTGTGAAAAATTAATTCGACTTTTGCTCAAGAGCCCATCTCCCGGCCTACTCCCCAATGTAGAACCATCAGAGGTTAGGCTCCATAAGAGCCACCTATAGAATATTGACCCGCTGCACAACCCCTTACCCGAACGAGGTGTGAAAGCTTTACCTACCCACATTTGAATAATGGCGTGATGATGTCACCTTAATGCCAGCGGTTTTGGGATAAAGCCAAGAGGATTTAATTTTTGTCCCGGTTTAAATAGGTAATGCAAATTTTTTTTTGGAGTTTTATTTGATAGAATGGCAAACCTGAGATCACTCCAGGTTCTAATTTTGTCTGCAGTCCTTCGATGTATCTACTAGTAACCAGAAACATTCAATAGTAATAGTAATATTAGATACCAGGACTTCATGTTTATTATTTAAGTTATACCTAATCCCATACCGTCTCGTGGATGAAATTACAGCTAGTATGTGCTAATTTATCATCTTGCTTCTTACATCTTACTACTAATAAAAATGCGAAAGTTTGTGAAGATGGCCATCCATCTTCTTTGCGTGAAAGAGTAACAACCATCCATGATGGTTGTTACTCTTTCACGCAAAAACTAATGGGCGGATTTGGATGAAATTCGGCACACAGATAGTTTATAATGAATTAACGCATAGCATGCAGCTTTAATCTTATTACTAATAAAAATGCGAAATTTAGTGAAGATGGATGGATGTTTGTTACTCTTTCACGCAAAAAGTAATGGGCAGATATGGATGAAATTCGGCACACAGATAGGTTATAATGGATTAACACAAAGTTAGTATTCTTATTTTCACTGTAACATGATTGACAATAACCGAAATCCTCAAAAAAAACCTCCAAGTAATAAGTCCATGTCATTCCAATAGTCGATCATAGATTCAATGTCCAAATATTCATAGTTTGCATGCTCTAATATTTTATTCTGTATCCGACAATGCTTTTTAATCGGATTTGCACCAATCGAATTGAAGCGCAGTGACCTTCTCATTCAGTCATACATAAACATAAGTTAGCTGTTGATAAAATACATAAGTATGAAGTCTATCGACTTTCATCTAACGTGTTCTCCATGTTCAGGTAGGCGAGAATTATCGTATATTAGGATTATATAGGGAGGTGGTATTTCAATAAAATAACACTTGTCACAATCACTCTGCTTATAACTCTTGATAATTCAACCAAACGTTTCATAAAATTATACATCACTTAGATTAAATAAAGTATAACGTCATCGGAGCACGTGGCTGCGTGCGCTTCCCCGTGATCCAAAGATAACTGACTGTTTTCATAAGATGGCCGCCTCACCAGTGCCCGGTGTTTGTTTTTGACGTTGACAAGATGTCAATTGACAGTCTAGAAAAGAGGTCGCGCCGACAAGTATTTTTGTGACAATTGGATTATTTGAATATGAGATTTCATGGGTCAACAAACATCAAGCGGCTACATGAGCAATTGCCATAATAACCCACGTTTCTCAGATGGATTGCTCATATTTCGTTCTAAACGCATCAATAAAACGAAAAAGTCGAGGATCTTCGGCATAGTTTTCGTGGACAATATTACTGAAAGTAAAACATCTTTTTGTAGTTGAAACTAACCACACCTATACAAATACCTACCCATTAAATTGTGACTGAGTTAGCGACATCTAGCCTAACTACACACATCAAAAGTGTCTAGGGATCAAGCATTTTTATGCGGATTTCTTGAGATTGAGATGTGGCTTTGTAATAAATTTATGATTTTATAAATTTATATGGATCCTTTTTGGTGCATTTCATAATTTGAATCAGGAACTCTCAATCAAATTCGAGTAAAAGATGAAAATAAGCTGTCAATATTTTCCCTATAAAAACATACAACGCATTGAAGACATTATTAGTGCTACTGTTTCCCTACTACTGATTAAAACCAACGTTATTATGGAGCGGCGACGTCATTTAAGCAGGGAAGAAATGCTCAGAGCCGTGGGAATGATAGAAGCTGGTTCCCGGCAACGTACTGTGGCTTTAGCTCTGAATACAAGTCAGAGTGTTATCAGTCGACTTTGGACACGTTACCGAAGCACTGGTACCATGGCTGAGCGCCATGGAGGACGGTATCGCTGCACCACACGGAGACAAGACCGATACATTCAAATCTTAACTCGAAGAGCTCCAACAATAACCGCCATGATGTTAGCCGTGAGGCTTCATCACTCTTCAGGGAACTTAATTAGCGACCAAACAGTCAGAAACCGCTTGCATGAAGTGAACCTTCATTCCCGAAGACCGCTACGGGTACCACCTATAGCAATGCACAATCGTAGGATTCGATATCAATGGGCTCTTGAACACAGAAATTGGGCAGAAGAACAATGGCGTTTCGTGTGCTTTTCTGATGAGTCTCGTTTTGGTATGAGACCGGATACAAGACGTATACGACACTGGAGAACCCCTGGACGCCAACAGCGATTAAAATCCTGCCAGGAAGTCCATCCTTATAGTGGTGGAACCATCATGGTATGGGCGGGTATTTGGATCGGCGGAAGAACTGAGTTGATTTGGATCAGAGGCAACCTCAACGCTCAAATTTATGCTGAGACGATTGTATCAGACGTCATCGTTCCTCTACAAGTGCAAATCGGTCCCTTATATCAGTTAATGCATGATAATGCACGACCGCACACCGCAAGAGTTGTAAGACAGACTCTCGCCGCAGCTAACATCAATGTCCTGCCCTGGCCTGCTCAGTCGCCAGACTTGAACCCGATTGAGCATGCATGGGATATGCTACAGAGAAGAGCTCTGCCGAATATGGAGGGTATCCAGTCGCAAGAAGACCTTTTTTTGTTGTTGCAACGAACATGGGCGGCCATTCCACAGCGTGATTTGGATGAACTCATTTTGAGTATGCCAAACCGATGTTCTTGTGTTGTTAGTGTTCGCGGTAGAAACACGGATTATTAATTGTTTAAGTTACCCAATAAAATTTTAAAGAAAACTGTTATTTCAGTCTTTTTTTCGAACTTTAATGTTAGTGGTTCAAATGTCAAAAATCCCTTTATTAGGAAAATGGCAAATTTCTTTATTAATGCAAAGGTGACTTGGTTTATCGTTACTGTGACAAACGAAAACACTTTATTTGATGAATCCTTAAAGAAAATTTTAATTAATATCAATCAGGAGAAAAGTTATTGCAAAAATATATGTTGATCCCTAGATACTTTTGATGTGTGTAGATGGAGCTTAATTTAATATGAGTAAAAACAGGCGCCTAGTTTCTACGAGTATATAGCGGTAAAAAGCGAGTATCATATCCATCATTGCTAGCGTCCAGGCACTTTCATGATTGTTGAGAGACGTATTCGTAGTCATACATCAACACAGCTTCAAGTCATGTCCATCCCTATAACCGTACTAAGACACACGTCGACATTCCGATACAAGTTGCGGTGTCATCGCCACATACCTGCCAGCCTGTGGCCTAGCACCTGTATAACTATGTCCAACTATGTTGAACTTTGTTGAACTATGTTGCACATGTTGGATGTTGGACGAGCTTGTGGCGCCGCAAGACGGTCTGGGGTTTGTAATGTGTGGATTAAGGCGTTATGTAAGGTGATAGTTATAAGTATAATATTACTTACATGACTAGCTTTTTTCATGACTTCGGCCGTATTGTGTTTATCTCACAGGAACGTACGAATGGGGATGAAACGTAACAATACAATGTACTTTAAAAATTTTCCGTGAGCCAATTTTAAACAGACTTTAAAAGAAGAGGATTCGTCTGTTTTTTACACGACATAAACATACACTCGCCTGATGTGAAGCGATGGTGCGGCATAGGGTGGAGCACGATTGCCTAGAAGAAAAATGTCAGTCATGTAGTAAGTTCAGTTATATATTCGCGAATTATAAATCGATTTCGATGATTCTTTCTTTAACATATACAAGATATTCATCAGATTTCGATACGTCTGCGGAATTTCTCTAAGAATTTTAATTTGACCTTGTATTCGAAAGATTTTATTTTCTTAATTCCTAATTAATTGATAGTCATTAAAAAGTAATAAAACAGCAAAATAAATACAATATCCCAGACAAAACACTTTAATTAAATAATAATTAAACCCATCTGCCGCGAGTGCCAGCAATAATAATTTTAAAAGAACCCTCGTCCAAATTACAACCAGCAGGATGCAAAACTTAATAAAACAAACTGAAGGGTTTAATAAACGCTATATCTGTCTCCCTCTAAGACCATCTCAAAGGGAAGGAGTGAAAGAGACGACGGTATCACAATGGGTATCTAAGTGTCTGGCTATTCGTGTAGGGAATTCATGTGTCGGTGCAAAGTATTCGTTATTATCTGTGATTACAAAGGTTCTTGTTTCTACCCATTCTAAAATAACGTTTGGTTCATGTGATAGAATCAATAGCAATAAAGAAAATATACTCCTTAGGGCCTATACAAAATTACATTCTATCAGTGATCACGTAGGTCAAAAAAAAAAAACACAAAAAAAAAACGGAAAAAAACTTTACTTTCGGAAGTCGCTATTGTTTATTTCATTGACTTTTTTTGCCACCGACTTCCGAAAGTAAAGTTATTAGAAGTCGCAAAAAAGTTTTTATTTTACCCATTTTTAGTTATCGTATCACACACAAAGCCTTGTCAAGTATCAATTTCGCAATTTCTTTTACTTGGATAACATATTTTTACCAGATATTTTGATTTAAAAACCAAACCACTAAACCGATTTTGATAAAATTTCTATGGGACCAATCCTTTCAAATAAAAACTTTTCAAATCGGTTCATAAATGACGAAGATATGAGGAAACAAAAATATATATACATATATACAACCGAATTGATAACCTCCTCCTTTTTTGAAGTCGGTTAAAATGATTCACAAAGCTAGCGAAACCCATGTTGAAAGTTGTTGGAGAAATACGAAACCTTTTGAAAACAATACCCACTTATTTAGACCCCTTCTATGATAACTTTTGTCTGTTGAAGTGTCCTTCTTCTTTAATTTTCGTGGCATTATTGTCATTTGCAGGAAGTTCACAAGCCTGAACAAAATAGATAATTATGTGGATTTTAAACATCTTTACACAATTGAAAAACCGTAAATTATGAAGTTAAATTATTTAAGAACGATAGTAGAAGGTATAAGTTCCACTTTAAAACATTATATAAACTTGGTTTTTGATAAAACGTCTTTCTTCTATTCCTTGGACCACACCCTGGACGATACAGAATCTGCCGAGCGTATGTTTAATCAGCACCCTGTGGATATTGCTTAAGCAATAGAACAAGCGGAATAAGCCCTTATGGACACTACTTGTTGGAAACACTCAAATATTTTTCATAAATAAATAGTTGTTCTATTAAGTAGATAGATAAATTCGTCAGGTGAATAATACTAGAAATTGACGATCCGTCATAAAAACACAATACGTCATGACTGATGGACGTTCACATTGCATACGGAATCGTGTTTTATCACGATCCGGCAAAAAAAAACGAATCGGTGTTCATTAGTAGTTCCGTGATTTTTCGGGAACAAGCGCATCAGCGAATCCGTCACAAAAAATTCACGATTCGTGTTTTCTAACGTACGTCATTTTTAAAAGATGATACGTGATTTAAGACGTGTTCGTCATTTTTCAAGATTCGTGATGCGTGTGACCACGGGCATTTAAAAAGAATTGAACATGTGAACGGGCTGTTAGGTATCATCAAAGTCAGTGTGGTGAGTTTTCAGAAAGTCACTTTCGGAACTTCCCAAAAAAGGCTAGTGGAATGATTTATAATTAGCACGTTGGGTAGTTAGCATGCTCATGTTCTACTTTTAATCGCACACGGTGGGTACCTAATTTTTTCGTAGAATATAAACCTACCTGGAACACCACAGTACACATGTATAGAAGATTCCCAAATAAAATGTGATTTATTTGCCGTCTTGTAAGCTTACAGCCCACAACCGAACCAGGCCGCAATGCGTCAGGCTCAAAGCAACCTGTCAATTATAACTACCAACCTTTATTTATTGGGGCACGACTAACATTTAGTAATTGGAACACGTTAGCTGAATATTAACGACTCGGAGCTGGTAGCCTTTAGGTGCGGAACAATCGGCGAGGTCAAAGGAAGGAGTAATGGCCAAGGGAGTGATGCTTAGCAGGTTTAAGACAGTTTGAAGATTCAACGTAAATCTGTCTAAAGGATTTCGGTTTTGGCTGTTGTCATCATCTGCCTAGCCTTTTCCCAACTATGTTGGGGTTGGCTTCCAGTGTAACGGATGCAGCTGAATACTATTATTTTACATGAATCGACTGCTTAGATGACTGCCACAACCCAGTTAGCACTGGGTAATAAGATACCCCTTGGTAAGACTGGTTGTCATACTTTCGGGCCACTGATTACATGTAACGACTGTCAAAGAGCTACAAATGTCAGCTGGAACCAACGGCTTAACGTGCTTTCCGAGGCATGGGGGAAACTCGGTATGTAATGGGTGGTTACCCATCCACGGACCAGCCTAGGCAAGCGCGGCTTAACCTTAAGACCGACTTAAGGAGCTGTTATTATTTAGCCACAATCTTCTCCTCCTCTAACTCAAACTCAAACTCAAAGCATTTATTTTCACTTTTGAATGTCAAAACACAAAAAAAAAACCAAGCTACAGTCCCAGTCACAGGGCATAATAACTTGTGAAAGTACTGTAGTTGCCCATTCGAAAGTGTAGATCTCTATGGAGAAGAATGGGCAAGAAACTCCATGGACACTCTTTTAAATCATTATGTTGTTACAAAGTCTCGGATACATCATTCATGTCGAGATTAAACATATATGTGAGAACGATGTAGAAAGACGTGCGAGTAAGAGCGTCCAGAGTAAAAAGATAAAATTAACAATTCAAAAATACAATAATCCATGGCAGCTGCGAGATGACCAGTCACTACTGACAGCGCCCGTTCACGAACATGACGCATGGATCAGCCATCATTCAACTCAACCATTTTGGAGGGAACTAAACGACCCGACACACGCGCCACCATCAGCGAGACATTTGAGTGAGCATGACATTCTCTCAACCGCCAGGGCAAATTTGAGTCAGTAAAAGATGTGAATGGTAGCTTTATCGTACATAGAACTCACACATGTGCTATGCAATTATATAATACTAAGAGATTGAATCTATACAATGCAAAGATATGTTTACAATCTTCTGCAGCTTCCACAATAACTTCACAAAGTAATCAATTAGTTTGCTCCTATGGTTGTGGAGCTGGACCAGTATTGAGCCAAGCATTTTTATCATCAATGTAATCTCCCAACTTATAGTATGCTTGCCTACATAGTGTGCGTTTTATACAAGATTTAAACTTCGTCTCATTCAGTTGTAGAATGCGGGGAGGTATTTTATTGTAACATTTTAAACAGTACCCCATGAAAGATGAGTCTACTTTAGCTAGCCTGAAACCTGGCTGAACTAGTTGGTCCCTGGTTCCTCTGCATTTGGATGTCAATGTAACGAAATATTTGTGATAGAGGTCAAGGGAATATGAAGTACCCATCGCTATAAGCCTATGGTTCACTTTTGCGCAATTCCGCTGGCTGTGTGAAGCGAACGATTGTCATGCTAACGCTTGGGAGTAGCTTACGAGCAGCGTTGGACATTTTTCGGCTGAAATAATGATGACGCTAATGATGGATTACCTTTAACTAACTACTAACCTTCAGTCACACGAATAGTTAAAAGTTTAGCGTCAGGCACAATTATTTATGTGCCGTGACATTTTAGTTGTCTTACAACGGCAGCCCATTTCATATGGCTACTAAACATTAATAAAAAAATGATACGTATTTATGACGTTTGAATAATTTAAAAATAAAAATATTATTATGACGCATGACGTAATTATAAACACCCTGTTGCGAGCGCGGTCCGTATTAATTATTGTTCTTTGTGTTTATTATCTTAATTAATGGTTAATAAAATCGTGCTTAGAGGTATTTAATATTGGATACATTGAGCAGACCACCTTTTTCCCCAGAGATTTTTCCTAGAAATGATTAAGATCCCTTTTGTCAATACCAAAAACTGAGGAGCTCGTGGCTAAATAATAACAGCCACTCGGGTCGATCGTCAGGTTAAGCCGCGCTTGCCTGAGTTGGCCGTGGAAAGTACGCGCACGCGGACGTTAAGGCGTTGGTCCCGGCTGCCAATGGTACATCTGTGGCAGTCGTTACAGGTAGTCAGTGGCCCGAAAGTCTGACAACCAGTCTTGCCAAGGCGTATCGTATTATCCAGTACTAACTGGGTTGTGGAGGTCAGATAGGCAGTCGCTCCTTGTAAAATACTGGTATTCAGCTGCATCCGGTTAGACTGGAAGCCGACCCCAACATAGTTGGGAAAAGGCTAGACAGATGATTGTCAATACCAAAAAGTATCACAAGACGTATATTCCATCAATAATCCCGGGCCATTCAAAGATGACCACGATGGGCGATTTAGTCACTATAGAACTGAAATGCACCTCCACCTTCCACAAGAGATTCTATACAGGCAGAAGAACTTCCATGATTTGTGAGCAAAAGAAAAGCAAAGAGTAAACAGGCATCAGCTGCTGTTACTTCTAAAACTCGGCCAAGACGAAGGGTTATTGTTGTTTGTACTCAACTAGATTGGCTATAAATTGGTCACCTTCACTATCTTTTTATTTTGTTCGGTATACATTTTATAGAAGGAGAAGAAAATCTTCAAATACGAATTTTACACGCGAACAACATAACATCGGGAGCCTAAAATGGTCGCGTTAGCAGAATCATAACAGGATAATAATGAGAATTCCGATAAAAGGCGTATTACAAAAAAACGCGAAATTGCAAGGTTTCCTCGTTGAAATTGTATGTTATCCGTTCGTTGTTTGAAATAACAATTACTTGTTAAAAATTGTTCGTTTCCTCTACTACAATAATAATACGGCGAATTTTATTTATTTATTTATTTATTTATTTTTATGGTACTTCAACGACTTACTCACTAGAACATACAAACAGAAGTAACGAACAATTTTAGGCATAGTGAGTTCATCACTTACAGAAGTACACAGCACTCTCAGAATATTATAGGGGACAAGTGAGATAGCATTCTAGAAATACAGTTATACAAATTAAAATATTAAAAATTATAAAGTAAATCAATCAAAAAGTAAATTAAATTAAAAGATTTAAAAAAAAATAAGTTAAGTTAAAAATTGAATTACAAATTGGTTGTGTGCATAACAGGTATAAATACAGAAATATTTAACAAAATGAGTAAATAATAATTAATAAAAATAGAAAATCAAAGAGAAAATGGAAGTGGATGCAATTGATTACCCGGTGACTGTTGTCGCTCAGACGTTTTGAGACTCCGAGGAGGTTAAAAGTCTCCTACGGTATTGATGGAAAGGGTTAGAGTAGATGTCGATGCTATTGGTTCGTGCGGCGATTTTATTATAATTTCTCATAAGACGGTTCATGGGTGCAGTGCTACCAAGATTAGTACGACTAGCAGTGGTGGCAAAAGTTATGGTTTCGCGACCAGATCTAATAACTTTTGGTCGAGGTACAGCTATTCTTAGTTCCGCCAAAAGATCAGGCGCATTCACCAAACCGTTTACTATTTTATAAAGTAGGATTTGGTCAGTTACGTGTCTTCGGTGTTCGAGTGAGTACATTTGGAAATGACTGAGTCTTTGACCATAAGAGGAATCTCGTGGACAGCTAGAACTTTTGAAACGGAGATATCTGGTGAAGCTTTTCTGGATACGTTCAATCCTGTTTACGTGGACACGATAAGTAGGGTTCCAAACTGGGGATGCATACTCCAGTAGACTTCTCACAAGAGTATTGAAGAGCACTTTTAGGGTTGAGATGGCCTGGAAATCTCGACATATTCTCTTTATAAAACCAGACATTTTTGCAGCTTTGGCAGTGATGTTGTCGATGTGGTTAGAGAATGAGAGTTTAGAGTCGAGTTGGACTCCCAGATCACGTATCGTATTTGTTTTTTGCAGTGCCACCCCGTTTATTGAGTAAGACGTTGGTAATGGTCTCCGTTTCTTAGTAAATGTTATGTGGTAGCACTTTTTCACATTGAGGGTCATCCTGTTGTGTAGGCACCAATCGTGAACCGCGTCGAGGTCAGTCTGGAGTAGTTGGACGTCATAAGGTGTGTTTATTTCTTTGAAGATTTTTAAGTCATCAGCGAAAATAGAGCATTTGCTATGTTTAATTGCTAGCACAATGTCATTGACGAACATTAAAAAAAGAATTGGACCCAGGTGTGAACCTTGGGGGACTCCAGATGTAGAGAAATAGACCGGTGACTCATAACCTTTTACAACCACTCTTTGTTGTCTTTCTGTAAGATATGATTTAAACCAATGGAGTAATTGGCCAAATATGCCGAAATTTTCAAGCTTCTTTATGAGGATTTTGTGGTCCACCTTATCGAACGCACTGCTGAAATCTGTGTAAATTGAGTCGACCTGTGTTCGAGAGTCCATCAATGCACCAATTTGATTCACGTAGTGGACCAAATTAGTAGTAGTTGATTTACGAACACAGAACCCATGTTGTTGGATCGCTAGTTGAGCATTAATGTGTGATGTAAGTATCGGACATAGCAAGGATTCGAAAATCTTCGCGAAGACTGAGAGTAGTGAAATGGGGCGGTAGTTCTGCACGTCACTAGAATCTCCTTTTTTGTAAACCGGTACCACATTAGCCATTTTCCATTCTGTAGGAAACTGTGATGTCGTAATCGAGTAATTAAATATTAATTTAAGTGGTAAAGCCAGACTAGAAGCACACTTCTTTATAAATACTGGTGGCAAACCGTCCGGCCCTGCCCCTTTGCAGATATTAAGTTTTTTTAGGGCTTTGAGGATATCACGTTCCGTAAAGACCACCTTACTTATTTCATGCTGATGATACCTTGGACCCATTTCAACTATGGCAGGCGAACCGGTCGAAGAAGTAAAGATAGAGGAAAAATGCTGAGCAAAGAGGTTGCAAACTTCGTCACCAGTGGATGCTGTTTTATTTCCCAGACACATCTCCGAAGGAATGTCGTTCGATTTAGCCTTTTTCACTTTGACGAATGACCAAAAGACTTTAGGGTTGTGTCTTATACTCTTTTCAGTGAGGCAAATATAGTCTTTATAACAGCTATTCATCATGACTTTAGATCTACCCTCTAGTAGTCTATATTCAAAGTAATCTCTTGGGTTTTTGTATGTTTTATACCGTGTTCTGAGTTTTTCTTTTTCGTTTAGGACTCTGATGAGAGGTTTAGAGAACCAGGAGGGATACTTATCACTCGGTCTTCTTGATTTAGGGACGTGCTCGCGAACTACATTCCCGAGGTGCCTATATAGCTCTGTGACCATAGCATCGACATCATGTTGGTCTGAGAAAATTCGGCTCCAGTCAAGGTCACTAATCTTAGCATTGATAATTGTGTAGTTAGCTCTTTTAAAGTTAAATCTAACTGGAATCTTACTCTTTAATAAAGCGGGAGACGTGTTTCTTAATGATATTTCGAGAGGTGGGTGATAGACATCCACTATTGATAGAGGGCTATTGCATACACTTACAGTTCCTCCAAAAAAGTTACAAAATACTAGGTCAAGGGTTTTTTTAAAACAATTTTTAACTGAGTTAATTTGCTCCATGTTACATAACGACATAAAGTCTATCAGTGAGTAACCCAATGAGTTAGCGTAGTTGAAAGCAGTGGTACTGGAAGTGTGACAAAAAGTATTGTCTAATTCCCAGTCAATAAAACTCATATTGAAGTCTCCAGCTATAAGGGTTTCGTCGCCAGTGGTGTCGATGACCGAGGAGACCCTGTCAAGGAACGAGTCTAGCGTACGCTGTTGAACTGGTGGAGGAAGATAAACTGCGCAGATATTTAAGTTTTGGCATTTTTTCCCTTTGACAGCCTTGAGCCTAACCCATAGGTTTTCGGTGTCTGTTTCCCATTGCGACATCCGAGCAGAGTCTATTGACTTCAAGACAGCAATCACTACACCACCTCCTCTCTTGCATCTACTGTCAGTTGATTCTCTATCCCTACGATAAATGTTGTACCTGGTGTCAAATATTTCGCCGTCACTTATAGTATCATCCAACCAAGTCTCTGTGCCAATAATGACATCGTAGTTGCGCAGTCGTGTGGACAATGCAATGGTGTTCAATTTTGTTTTCATACCTCTAAAGTTCTGGTAGTAAATGTAGAATTGTATTTACTTACGTACGGTATTATGGCGTGCTTTTTGTAGAGAGTTTCAGAGCAGTGCCACAGCGTCCAGGCTTCTCATATGCTTGGCTTGCTCTCCATCAGTTTTCCTTATTAGAACTTTGCCGTCGCGCACCCACACGTATTTGTACCCCTTTGCAGTAGCCGCCTTTCTAGTAGCCGCATGGATTTGTTTGTTAAGGGGTGACAAATGTTCAGACACAAAGATAGGCTTGATGGGACCGCCATACCCAAGGTGTTTTGAATTTAGTTTTTCATTGGTATGTGCCCTGTTAAAGTTCATAACCGAGGTTAATATTACGTCTCGCATTAGGGTGGAACGCAGCTTCACAACAACCGCTCTAGGATTATTATTAGCGGGGTCTAGTTTCCGTACTCGTACGGCCGATAGTATGTCTTCGTCTTTGATTGCATTTCCTACCGCGTTTCCTATCTGTATAACCGTTTTCACTAAGTTTTCCGATTTGTTTTCTGGAACGCCATTAATTTCAATATTTTGTTGGCGTGAGTGCTGCTCAATTAAATTAACTCGCACAGAGAGATCGGATACCAACTGCTTAAGGGACTCGTTCTCTTTACCGAGGCTTTTGTTACTTTCTGTGCAATATTTTAGTTCAGACTGTATGCGGTCGTAGTCCTCACTCATAAACTTGACAGAATCTTTGAGCGCCCGGAATAATTCTTTCATCTCGTTGAATTCTACTGCAATACATTCCTTTATAGTTGTTGAGATCTCTGAGGATATAACCGCGCGAATCTCATGGCGGATGGTGTCGACAAGCTCGGACGACATGGGTTGGTCGTAGTCAATGGTGGTCATGGTCCCAGGAGAGTTATTCGGACGTGGACGCTTATACCGAACAGAAATATTGTCGGCCTCAGCTGAGTTGGTCGGGGAATGTAACAAATCGGGCTCGGACTGAACATGACTTAAGTTTGTAGTAGCTTTCTGCTTAGGTGAACTGCGTTGAACGCGAGGCATGATGCGTAGTGGTTTAGATTTATGCAAACAAAGTTCGAAAAATAGTTCACAAGAAAAAACAAAAACCAAAAAGTACTCTTGTGCGTGCTGGTTTCGAACACACGACTCTGAGCGTTTGACCGGCGCGTTTACACGCCGCGCCACTCGGACAATGGAAGTACTGACGAAATAAGCTAGTCCAATGCCGAATGATTTCTTGACAGGCGCATGTACGTGCCAACTAATTAGGGTCCAAAGGTCAGTCTTTTGTTATACTCAAAACGGACGAGATAAGGAATTCGAATTTTAACAGTTTTGTATAACACTTTTATCAATTTGCCACTTAAAACAATAACACTTGGTACTTATTTTTAGCACAATCGACACTTCGAAATTCACTGATTGTTTTGGTATAACTTTGTAGCAGGAATTTTAGATAAATTATTAATTTATTCAGTAATAATCATTCTCCCGATGCATGTTTAGACAAAAACTCACGGAGACATGATTTGGGAACTCTAATTTGTAGATCCTATTGAATATAGACCATCAAAAATTTTTTTTTTTCAGCTTACAAATATCCCCAACTTCAATAATAATTGAATACATTTTCGTTATAAGCCTTTATTGTAAGGAAAAAAAAATTGGACCTTTATTGACCGAAAAGACTTCGAAACAAACCCCGATGTCTCCGAAATTGTACATCGTTTTGACGTAATATTTATACCAAAATAATCTTCAACATTTGCCTCAGCTATATATAGTATTTTTTTTTAAATCGCTACTATTATTTTTTAATGAATTAAATAAAAGTACAATTAATCAAGTATAATGGCACTGCGCCGTTTTGAGCGCAGATGAGCGCAGTGAAATATATTGTACTTTTTTTCTTTTTTTTTTAAGATCAACATTTCACCATTTCAAGAATTTTATTGTGGTGCATATTATTATTCTATTATGATTCTGATAAAGCGGCCTTTTTAGCCCCCAGGTCTGTTGTTCCTGTAGGGTTAGGTAGCGAGGTTAACCTTTTAATAATACCCCCACATTTCTCAAGTTATTTTAAGTCCCTTGTCATAACCCATTGCCGTCAACCGAGTACAAACTAGGCTCCGGGCTGCTACCGAGATCTGGGAAGTTTGTTAAGGATATGAGGTCCTCAGTTACATTTCCAGGTTATCCAGCAGTAGCACTCGTGACTGCAATACCGACGACGCAGTCAATTCAATCGTATTTTAAACCTTTAAACCCATCAAAATCGTTTTTTAGCCCTTATCCCAATATATTTGTGGTCGGCGCAGCATGTCTTCTTCTTCCATACGTCTTTATTACTCGTCATCTCAGCATTCACCTCCTTTCTAGCCATATCATCCTTCACACAGTCCATCCATCGTTTCTTTGGTCTTCTTCTACTCTTATAGCCATCCAAATTCATACTCAAAATTTTCCTCACGACATTTTCCTCATTCCTCCGCATAACATGTCCATACCACGAAACCCATTACCACACAACTTTTCAGTCACCGGCGCCACTTTAAGGCTTCCTCCTAAGTTCTCATTACTTATTTTATCCATTCGCATTACACAGTCCCCCTTAGTATTCTCGTCTCGGCACATGCATTTGCCTTTCATTCGTCCCATTTGTGACCCGACATTAAAACTTTTGAAAAAAAAAATTGAACCTTTTTTTTAGACCTTTTTTAACCATTTGTCGATTTTCTGCCTTAAATAAATTTTATGATTTTACACAACGCGTTATAGTTTCAACGTCTATATTGTAAGCAAATCCTAAACACAATGATACAAAATCATAAAGAAACAATATGGCTTCAACGTTCAAAATCAAAAACATTTCATCACCTCACGTAAAACTGCACAATATTACTGCATGTCTTTATAATCTAATCTGCACTAATTCCTCTACTCTCGTCGTTTTCATACAAATCGGGATTAAAACATTAACTGCTTAACACTACGCACATTCATCATTTTTTGTGCGTCAGTGGATTAATAGATGATAATATGGTTAGTTTCTAGAAACAAATACTGGTAAGGTCAAAGTCACCTTACTGGTAACCTACGCGTTTCAGCAAATTAATGACATCATGCCTGCAATCCCGAAGGGTTAGGCAAAGGTGTGCCTAATACTACAACCACATTTTGCCAGTTATGTTAAAGTCCCATGTAATAGGGGGCGAGCCTATTGCCATCAATCAGGCTAAAATTCAGACTCCGTGGCCGCTATTTAGAAATTCCTGATGGTGAAACCCCATAACACTTTGCCCGAACTGGCCATTGAACTCAGGACCTCGTGATCAGCAGTCGCGCTTGCGACTAGGCCAACAAATTCTAGCAAAAATGATATCCCATAGAATTTCAATGAAGATTCATCTCCATTATTAACCTTCCTCGGTTCTTCAAATACTATGTACACTTGAGGCCTTCGGGTCATGTTGACCCGATTTCAAAAATATGAAGTAATTGTTTTAAATTAAATCGTATGGGTGGGAACTGTATTTGTAGTACGAAATAACGTGGGAATTACAATGGACTTCACGTTATCAATGATTGCATTTCTTCTTTTTCCGGTAATAGTCTTACATACGTGGGACACTCAGAAAGTTTTGCGACACTAAAAAAAATTGTTCTACAGGCACATATATTTTTATTAAATCTTTCAAAGTACTCTCCACCAGCCTCTATACAAAGATTCATACGTCTGAACCAGTTTTCAAAACACTTTTTCCAGTCCGCCGTAGACACCTCGTTTACAGCTTGCTCGAACGCAGCCAGCGCATCTTCCGGCGACGAAAATTGTATCCCCTTGAGCTGATTTTTTAGATCGTTCAAGAAATAAAACACCAAACCATTGAAATAGATAAACTGGATGTCGGAACATCACTTATACCAAAAAAAAAAAAAAAACACGGACAAAACCAAAAGAATTGAAAAAATTATTAGTAAAAAAGATGAGTATACTTCTAAACTAGCATATTTACAAGCAATTGCTAAAAATATACACCTAAAATAAATAATTATACATAATTAAGGACCACTGTTTCAATCAGTTAACTTCTATCTGAGGAATAACCACCATATTTATTTCTCATAAGTTTTACATATTTTTTATACAAAAACTGTCAAAACATCTAATATATTCTTGAGATAAAAGTTATCTCGCGATTGAAAAATCGTTTAAGTTACATAATGTTATGTATAATAAATCATTTGCATGAAAATTGTTTTTGTTATTTATATTAATTGTATGCCTAAATATTATTATGCTAAGTCATTAGGCCTACTAACGTTATGCTAATAGTCATTAGGCCTACTAACATTATGCGAATCAAATTTATGCCAAAAAAAATAGTCTTTAAGATGATTATGCCAACATAAAATGTATGCCTAAAAAAATTATGCCGAAGTATTATTATGCCAAAACAAATTGTGCCAAAATCGTTATGCCGAAGTATATTAGGACAAAGAACATTATGCGAAAAGAAGAGATCCCGTTTTTATAATTAAATTAATAATTGTTTATTATTAATTTAGCTGAGATTAGCACAAAAATCATATCTCGTCTTATCTGTTACTCATTATTATTTTGGTCAGCCAACTGATATTATTTTTATATAAATACGCTAAATTGCATTTCCAAATCACAGTTTGACAACAACAAGCAAACAGCAACTAGTTTGAGAAACCAACCCCCCCGTAAATCATTTTCAGTGGTAAGTATTTATTTCATAAAAATAATTAAATATAATTTCCAATTTTCTTTATTCTTCAACCCACAACAAAATAATTTATTTATTTTGACTTTTTAATAGAGTAATTACTTTGTGTAAGTTTGTTTTATTGTAAGCCGAGGAGGATTTTTTATAGTTTATTGTTAGTTAAGTTTATTTGATAGTTTTTAATTGTCAGTCAGTTTAAAAAAAAACAAATGCCTCTAGTAATAGAGGCGTTTTTTTTTAACTTTTTTAAATTCTGATAAAATAAATACAACATACTGTTTGATCCACATATTTTCAAATATTTACTACACAGGTTTTAATTAAATTAGCCAACGAAACTCTAGTTCTCCAACCACTAGTATATTTAAATCTTAGAGAGTGTTCCTATGCTAAATTATAAATGTTTCTGTTTACCAAACCTAATTCATCCAATTCTCTTTCAGCAAAATGAAATACATGCTCATTTTCGCATCTGCCGTGGCTTTAGCCGTTGCTAGCCCCCACCACCGTGGCTTGGTAGACCCTGGCGCAGCCGGACCAGCCCCAGCCCCTGAGTTCAGGCCCATCGCCATAGGACCAGCTGTCTTGGAGTTCGAGCCTATTGCCGTTGGACCTGCACTTGTGGAAGAACAGCCTGTTATTCCTGCTCCAGCTCCTGTGCCAGAAGTCATACCCCCTGTTGCACCAGCACCCGTCAGCAACCCTCTTGTCCAGATCATTGTGAACATCAACGGTCAGCAGATTTCTGTGCCCGGTGTTGTGGTTCCTCAACCTCCCATTGATGTAGCCCCAGCTGACCCCGTTCACATTGTGGATTCTGCGCCCGAACCAGTAGAAATCGGACCTGCAATAGTCCCGGAGCCTGTGGAAATCGGAGTACCTATCCTGCCTAATCCAGCTGTTATCCTGCCAGAAGATTTGAACTAAATCATGGCAAGATTATGGTGTGCGGTAGTAATGATGGCTAGAATAAGCTAAAGATGTGATATGCAAATAAAGGAATCTTTTTTACGAATTCTTTTTTGTTAAATTCTCTAGTCATCTAGATTAATATTATAAAGAGGTACAGTTTGAATGCAGTGGGTAATCTTCGGAAGTTCTGATCCGATTACTGAAATTCTTAAACTAATGAGAAGCCACATTATCCCCGTTTGTTATGACACTCGGGGTTAAATTTAGAACGTTCCCGTGGGACAATAACCGACGATAATGCGAGGGAAGCCGCGGGCAAAAACTAGTATTATTATAATTATACACAGAAAATAAGACTTAAGTTATGGTTTGGACGTGAACCATTAAATTGACCCAGCAGCCAATAGTGCACAGTTCATACCTACATCTAATAATAACAACACACGCTGCAGTCACCATAACTATTGACATTATTATGTTCCTATCCTACTTCGTAGATTGCAACTTTGGAAGCAACAACTGAATAAATGGAGAAACTATTTACATTACACAGCAAAGTTATATCACCAGTTCAACAAATTGTTTTAACACGATTTTTCAATTAGAAACTGCGTAACTGTCTCTGCCCCTACAGACCTGGCGAAATGTGGTGTGCTATAATATTTTACTGCCTATTTTTGGAAATTCGTTTACCAACATTAAACTGTGTGCACTTAGACATTTGTATGACTAGTTGAAACAGTCTGTTCAAATAATTTTGAGCGCTCTTTGAACGTATCGACCATATCAGCTTTTACATACATTGTACGGTCTACGTACATTGACCCGACTTCTGGCTGACGAAGCGAATCAACTGGTTCACTTGTCACAACTAATATTTCAGTTTACTCAGTGTGCAACTAACCAACACGCGGAACAGACATACATGTAGGAATCACCAATCTTTATTACGGTGTACGATAATTGTGATAAATAAACTTTTGGGTTACTACGTGAAGAGTTTTACATGTTGGCCACACTCACTACTTAACAACCGAACAATTATAGTGTACAGTTCAGGAACTAAACTGTCCCGTACATACATATACGTATGTATATCGAGAGATACAGCTGGTTCTGCGAATTAATACGTTGTACGGAACAGTGATTGACGTGACTGGAAGTAGAATAAATGAACGTTTCCTGGAACCGATTCGATTGACATCGAGCGATGTGTTCATATTGCAACCTTTTGAATGTTTGGTGCAAGGTTTAGATACCAGAGATAAAGCCCTTTTTATTTATTTTTTTAACTCCAAAATCTACGATATATCGTTGGAAAATATATCAACTTTAAAAGCTTCTGTTTCGTCTATTAATGGCCCTTACCAACCAATCACTGCGTAGGTCTACATTTGACTGATTATTAAAAATAATAATAAAAATTTGCTCCATGTAAAATGTCAGGCGATGTGTTGCATAGGTACATAATTATATGTTAACCAATGTTGCTCAATGAAAAACGATGCCAAGTATTCGATTGTCCTGGTAATCGTAAGATAAGTGGTAATCGCTTTCAAATTCTTTCGTTTTCTACGAGGCCTTTCAATCTAATACATTTTCGACTTTTGCATAATCATAATCGCTCATGTCTAAAATTATAAGTTGAATTTGAGACACTATACAAATTATCTACATAGTTTTCACCAATCAGAGGTTATATCCAGGCAAAAAGTAAGTTGAGTACCTAATTTGGACAAAATCTGAACAGCTCTTCGTGTCACCCAGTCAATGGTATTAGAAGTAAACTAATAATATAATGTTATTATCTCCTGGAAAAATAATCCCTTCGTAAGACGTCCACGTATAAGATGGAGCCAATTAAAAGGTAAGAATAATTAAATAAATAAAAATTAAATTTCAGGAACTGACATGGTTTAATTAACACATAATATTTACATAGCAAGTGGCCGTGTAGATGTTTCACTCAAGTGCGCAGCTCCACTAGAATCCTATAATAGCTTAGTTGAGTTCGGGCAGTACAACAACGGGGTTGGGGAGCTGAGGTACGCCGATAGCAACAGGCTCAGGGACAACTACGGGGAGAACGGGGATACCGATGGGAGCGGGGGCAACTTCGACAACCTGAACGGGTTCAGGGGCAGCTTCGACAACCTGAACGGGTTCAGGGGCAGCTTCCACGATTTGGACGGGCTCAGGGGCAGCCTCGACGATCTGCACGGGCTCAGCAGCGATGGCGTCAACGGGAGCGACGCTCATGGGGGCATCGATCACGTGAGTGACTCCGTTGATGTTCAGGATGATCTGGACGAGGGAAGTTCCAGTGGGAACGTTCACGGCCTCCTCGACGACTTGAACAGGGCTCACGGCAACGGGCTCTTCGACGGTAGCGGGTCCAACGGAGATAGGATCGAGGTCGATGAAAGCGGGTCCAACGGAGATGGGTTCACCCTCAATGATTGCGGGTCCAACAGAGATAGGGTGGGTCTCGATCATGGCGGGTCCAACGGAGATGGGTTCACCTTCAATCATAGCGGGGCCGACGGCAACAGGCTCAAAGTCCAATATAGCCGGGCCTGCTACGATGTCACGGTGGACGGGGCTGGCGACGGCCAGGGCGACGAAAGAGGCGATGATCAGCAGGGATTTCATTTTTGCTGAAAGAGAAACAAAGATTTATTAATAATGAAAGCATTACCATTGGCCTAACTAATTAAAAAAAAATACCATCTACACGTAAAAGAGAAGAAGCGTCAGCGTCGCGACAGGTCGTGTTTCTAGAAGTTTTACAATTCTTCTTTTTCCACAAACTAAGTAAAAAGGTTAGTAATCCATAATGAATAGTAATAGGATTTGAACAAGTTAAAAATAGAAAAAAGATTGTATTTAATTTCTAACTGTCTTTTCAAATAAATAGTTCTTTCTAGTCGCAAAGATAGAAGATGTAAATATTGATAGATCAAATAATATCTTGATCTCCCCAAATGTCTCAATTCTTACAATAAGAAAACCATTTTCTTACCTGCTTTGTGTTTGCAAGGTGTTATACAAACTATGCTTTCAGAAAATGGTCGAACGTTTTTATACGAAATTGTATCTTTGATGCGATTGTATCGGTACATAACAGATAACATTTTATTGCTGTTAATCTCGTTATTAAGATACAATAGTGATAAACGTTTGTTTGGATTACTTTGTCTGATTGATTGTATCACGTGTTTCACGTACAATGCTTTAAGATAGCACTAAGCCATTTAAGTAATCGGTGCTTAGAGCTATTCTATAGGATGATCCACGTTCGTTAACAAAGGATTGAGGGCGTCTGATGTACAGAATGCTTGGTTGACGGTCCGTTTAAACCTTGTATAATAATAATAAAACATTTATTTTCAAGTGACATGGAGTAATAACGTTGGTAACAATTTACTTACAAAACTATGTTAGTAGAATTTAAATGAGTTATAATGAGCTGGCACGTGCAGCCGACTTTAATGAAACAAGATAGGACAATCCAGTTTGTTAGCAATTACACTCAGGACACTATTGGAGCTAGCGCGCACTCTGCGCAACTGGGTTGCTACACGCTTGCGCCTGATTGAAGCAAATCCATCAGTTTGCGCGTCCGCGAACATACCCGAGGCACTGCAGAAGCGTGGCAACCCAAACAGCATCATTGACGCAAAGAAAATTAATAGCTTTTTGCGTGAAGCTATACCACATGCTACACGAGTAAAACACTTGACAATACGCCTTAAAAAGTGTTATTTTAACCAAGTATAACCAAGGCTCCTGCTTTTCTATTCTATTTCTAAAAACAGAGCAAAGAACTTACTTTGAAGGTCGTAGGTTCGAACATGACAGGTATTTTGCTTTGTGTGATCACTAATTTTCTCAAAAAGGTGAAGGAAAACAGGAAACGTTATGGCCCGATTATAATCGTTATCACTGATAGATTATCGCTTGATCAAGGCCCCATTTCCGGAATTCTAACTCGTGTTCGAACGAAGAGTGGATAGTAAATAGATAGAAACTGCTTTCTCTCGAAACACTTGTGCATAAACTCCGCTGAAATGTCGAAGTATACGCCAAATCCAGCGCTCACGCTGTGCGGTCAATTCACACAGTCACACTGAGATTGTCCATCTAATGTTACGATTTATGTAATGCCATGGCGATTTATGTACTGTGGGTAGACTTGCTTCGAACATTTCGTCCGAAATTGAATTCGTTCTATTTGAGCTAAATCGATTTTCTTGGCTGTTTGTATCTTGAACGATGAGCGTCTCAGTTGCAGTGCACTAATTGGGCTGCAAAACTGAAGAGAAACCTATTTTGGCACAAGGTGCAACGTTGAATTAATTTTAGTAGGTTTTTTTATAAATAACGTGACTACCGACTTTGTCAGTCGTTGATAATCTAGAAAAAAGGTCGAGAAAACTAAATCAATTTAAGGTCTCCAACGAAATCAGCACCCCAATTGCGTAAGACCTCATTCATACGGCTTCCGTCATTGACGATCCGTCATAAAACTCGATACGTCATGACGGATCTATGTTCACATTGCATACGGCAAAAAAAACGAATTGGTGTTCACATTAGTTCCGTGATTTTTCTGGAGCGAGCGGATCAGCGAATCCGTCACAAAAAATTCACGATTCGTGTTTTTTGAAGTACCTGATTTTTAAATGACGATACGTGATTCAAGACTTGTCCGTTATTTTTCACGACTCGTGATGCGTGTGAACACGGGCATTTAAAAAGCATAGCCGCCGCCGTCAAGAAAAATTTCGCAGAAAAAAAAACGAATCGTCATCGTGTGAACGAGCTGTAACGCACTTTCAATCATGATTCGAATTATTTCGAAGTTTCCGAGTCTATTGCTTCTTTTTCTTTCAGTTTGAAATATATGTTTGAGTGGCATTGTCATTGTAAGTGTGTTACTTACCTGTACATTGTACCCTCCTGCGCTAGTGTCTAAATGTACATACCTACCTGTATGCATGATTTATTTGTAGCTGCGTCTGAACAATCTGTTAGGCTGAGTTGTAAATATGTAGTTATTGGAACGAAGTTCCTTATCGCGCGTTGTGAAAGGGGACTAGACGGAAAAAATTCTTACGAAAAGTTGACACGACACTTTTTGCTATAGTAAGCTATTGTAAGCTGTGCGGCGTCGGATGTTTCTCTGTCTGTCTCTCTCTCTCTCTTATAGAAAGCAAGTAAGATATTTTCATTTCTATTTCGCATTGAACAGTGTGGTGTTCAATGCGAAATATTAATATTTATATTAATTATATTTGTTAATAATAAAAAAAAATATTATTATAACTTAAAAAAAATAAAATTTTATTACAATTCCTTCACTAATTAATCGAAAGGAACTTCGTTCCATCCGGGTGTCCCTTGACACCTCTCAAGTTTTTTTTTATCTTTATGATGTACTTTTTACTACAGTTTTAATCTTTTATCTGGGGGTCGTCACGTGGATTCCTGGTTTTCGTTTTACCGAAAAATTACATGTCAGTGTGATACCATCGGAGATCGGATTATGAGAATAAAAGGTCAGAGAGTGTGCTTGTGTTTGCCCTCAACTCATGTGTGCACTATAAGGGTTGCGCCAAATCAATCGGCACAGAATCGCATTTTTCCATGCTCATCATTTGATAGAGCGAGAAGAGCTGGTAGATGAGGTTCAACGCTAATGTCTCCTGCCTACTTGTTATCTACTCATTTGAGCGCTCAAGCTTCTCTCTATTTGTAGTTAAAAAGCAACTATGCACTTATGCCAACCGTGCTCAATGCTCAAGTGCATTCGATCCACAATTTTCTGTTGTAAATTATCTATTTGTTAATAAATGTGTGTGTGATAAAAATATTAATATAAAATTATAAATAGGGACTTTTAGTATTCACGTAACTAAATTAGATCAATTACAGTAATCTTTCAAGAGTTTTAGTAATCTTTAATTTATGACATACGATTAATAAATAAAACTTTTATTTATGTTATGATATGACAGAGCTATTGTGTTAAAATATATCAGCTGCTTCCTAAGATGATAACGATGTTATCCATTATTTTGATAATTTTATCAGCAATATTTTATTTAGTTTGCGAAATTAAATACAAGCAAAGCAAATAACACGTTTGGTGGCTCATAAATATATATTTTATTTTTATTTACGCGTAAAAAGTGGTGTAAATTGCTAATATTGTTAGGCACAAAAGGCTATAAGAGTAAGGGAACAAGAAAGAAACCGATGGATGGACTGTGTGAAAGACGATAATTATGCACCTTTTCTAGACGTTTCATTAGTGCCCATGTAGGCCTATGTGAAATAAAAAAAAAAAGTTTTTTTTTTTTTTTGATTATGGCTAGGTATGAGATGACTGCTGAGATGACGGGCGATAGAGAAGCATGAAAAAATCTTGCTGCGTCGAACCGAAATATTATGGGATGAATGATTTGATTGGGAATGATGTTTTTTTAGGTATTATTATAAAGATATACAGAGGAGTTTCGAGGAGTTTTATTTATCTGTAGCGGAATACTTCGCGTTTCTTATGGAACATCTACCTACAGTAAGCAATTAGGTTGTTATCTTGCCTTTCCAGCCACCATTATTCCGCATTACCTTGCAAACGGATCCAAAGCCCGAACAATAATAATTCTAGCAAATCTTAATTAGTTTAAAAGATGCATAGAGCCATTACTCGGGATGGTAAAAAGTATGAATACTAAATAGTCGCAATGGTGGAGTAATATAGCCGGGTTGCAAGCTGGCGCAAGCCGCCTCCGCACGCTTCGCTCGTATGGACATAGATTAAGGAATGTGTTAATTAGAGGAGGCTGGGGAATAGGTAGATTACGTAAAAATGTAGGACTGAGGTGTCCTGTGTTCAAGTCGAACGGAAAGAAAAACGGATGTTTTTGCTTCGATGATTTTTCGACTTCCTTATTTTTATGATAACAATTCCGAGATCTCCTGTGCTACGGTAATAAAAATAATAAATTTATTTTAAAGGTGTAGTTTTGCAACCTCGTCAAAATTCAGGAGGTTGTCATAGAAGACGTAAATAATCAATATAAATTACGGTACCTCGTCAATAATAATAAACGCTGCTTTTTTTTAGTTTTTTTTTTTAATTTGGCACTATTTTAGAATGAAGCCCTTTTCAAAAGCGAAGAATCACCCGTTTATCGAATAAACGTGTGCGTTTGTTTGTGTGTGTGAAAGCGCGGTTATAGGGCTAGTATTAGACGGGCCGCGTTTTAATACGGGTGGTGTACACTTATCGATTTCCGATAAAAAAATAAAAAATTACCTACCCATTTTATTATTGATTCAGGTCGAGAATCATTAGCATAGTTACCTCCTTGAATTTGATGAGGATGCAAAAATACACCTGGTGTAACCTTACATAAAGGAGGCCTCCTTTTAAGTATGATAAAAACCTGTGCTAGGAGACCCCGCTTTTCTAAAACTAGAAACAATAATGATGTAGCAGTGTACATACAAAATTAATTAAACTTAAATCTAAGAGTATGTGTGTGTATGTGCATGTGAGTGTGTGTATGTGTGTGTGTGTCACTTTTCATCAAATTATCACATGATAGTTTGTGAAAGAGTTTCAATGCAGTCATAACTCTTGCATTTTAGCCAGTCTATTAAAGATTTCTTACATTCACGATAACACATATGGTAAATATTTAAAAGTTTATTTATAATTTATTGCAGTTGGAAGCAGATTTTCTGGTGAACCGTCTTTTCGTATAAGAGGTTTTAACCGAGACTTCTGGTGCAACAAGATATTTGCACCAGATGGCAAATGGACTGGTGGTGGACCCAGAGCGAAAAACCTTTGTTTGTTTCTTAAAAATACAAAAATACATAAGACCAAAAAATTACCGACTTCCAAAAAATCACAAAAAAATAGAAAATAACTTTACTTTCGGAAGTCGGTGACTATTGCTTGTTTCATTGACTTTTTGCCATCGACTTGTTTTTTGCAAAAAAGGCCTCCACAAATTCTTGTCAGGTATCAATTTCGCAATTTCTTTTACTTGGACAACACATTTTTTCCAGCTATTTTGATTTAAAAACCAAACTATAACAACGATGTTGATGAAATTTCTATGGGACCAATCGGAAAGTATATTCTTTCAGACAAAAGAAGAATTTTTGAAATCGGTTCATAAATGACGAAGATATGAAATAACAAACACAAAAAAAAAGACAACCGTATTGAGAACTTCCTCCTTTTTTTGAAGTCGGTTAAAAAGAAAGAAAAAACATCACATAATCAGCCTATAATTTTTCCACTGAGCTACAGGCAGGTCTGCTCCCTCTGAGTGGAGCCGAGGATGAGAAGTGGACTATATGCAGGGTCCAGTGCAGGTAGGATTGGATGTGACATATCCTCGAAAATGATGTTTTCCGGGACAGGCCGGTTTTCTCACAATGTTTTCGTTTACCGTTTTGAGACCAGTGGCCCTACCATGACATCTTAATGCAGGAATGATTTGGTTCTGTTCTAGTGGACGAAAGAGACAGAGCTATACAGGATGTCTAGCGCCATCTCTTTCCCACACTGGAATAGAACCAAAAAAATCTCTGCATTAACACGTCAGTGGTAGGCCCAGTGGTAATAAAATCATTTAGTTTGGATTTGAATCTACGACCGATAACTTATTTTATTACCAATCGATTAAATCTACTGACCACAACTGCTCTAAAAGAGACCACAGACCTTGTCATAAGCCCCCTGAAATATTTGCGATAACACCCTTCCCACGACTCACCCTTCCAATAAGTGACAAAATAATCGTTATTATCTTACGTGGTCAACATGGCGTAGCTAATAAGCGAACGCGATTGGCCGTGGAACCTGTGGGTTGCTGGCCTCGTATGAGGACGTTACGTTTACGCTCTGTTAGCTTTTATTAGTCATTCGGACAAATTATGGTATAGAGGTATTAATCTGACGTTTTGGTAGTCGGTAGGGTCTTGTGGTCAATCAAGTTTAATTAGGTATCTTCTTGTGGTCTTGATGAAGTTTATTTTTCTGTGAAGAATTTGTTTGAGTGTGTAACTTCGGACCTTAGTATCTATTTTGCAGTCTTAATTGCAAATCTATGCAACTCGAGTTCTTTAACAAAAGACATACGTCTAAAAAGCCTATCTGACCTGTTCAACCCCGTAACTGGATAATTCGTGGTAAGACTAGTTCTTGTCAGGTTTTCGGGCTTCTAAATACCCGTAACGACTGTCAAAGATCTACAAATGACAGCTGGGACCATCAGCGCTGCTGGTTTTTTGCGGCCCGGACGGGTCTTGTTATGTGATGAATGGTCATCTATCTACGGACAGGCTTCGGCAAGCATTGTCTAGCCTAGAAGATCGTAAGCCTCATCAAAACAATTGTCTCACCTGCAACTAAATAATCTACGGTAGGTTGCGGCAAGTCGTAGCGCAGATTAAATCGCACGCAAGCGAATGCACCGATGAACTAATTGCTCACACAGACGTATTGACAAACGTTTTCATTATTTTAGTAGCCTTAATGGCCAAATTGTGAGTTTTATTGAAGTTTGACTGACTCAATAAATGGTAGCTAGACTTCAAGCTTTGTTTTCACAGATTATACAACTACGTATAAATAAACTTAAACCTAAGTAGAACTTTACAATGACATCGAGACCCATCACTCCTGTGGTCAAGTTTGGCTAGTTAATTTTATTTTACTTTAAATAGTGTGAACCCGTGATCATACCATTTAAAGTCTAATTATTTTCAGCTCAGTTTAGAAATTAAATTATGTTGGCCTCTTGGTTAGTTTTAATCTTTTTTCCTGAAATACAGAGTTTCTGATTGAATTGACTGCTTCCCTTGTCGGGTTGGCAACGCTTTTGCAACATTCTTCCCAACGGCACAACTATATGCAATAGAGACTTCATGGCATCTAAGGGCCGTGAAGAATTGAAATTTTATCAGCGATAATTATGATCAAAAAGTCAAAAATGTATTGTGTTAACATCATCATCGTCAATCTCCTGCCCTTACTCTAATTTATTTGGGGTCGTCGCAGCATGTCTTCTTCTTCCATACATCTCTGTTGCTTGTCATCTCATCTCTCTCACACGCATCTGAACACACGACAATACTCTACTTGATCGTGATTACATTACTATCTAGCTTGTAAGCCGGCCTCTTATCTCCTTCAGTTGTGGGCAATAATGGCAATGCCCTATTATTATCTAGATTAGGCCCACTTCTCCAATTAACCATTGCACAAAGTGGGTATGTCATTACGACGTCTGTACACATTGACGTATCTACATACCATAGTGCTGCATAATTCTTTTGGTTCTGTTTTCGAATTGTCTCTTTGGAAATCAATTTAAAAATATACCCCGATGAAAATTAAATAAACAGCACTAAAGGAAACACCATGGCAACACAGACAAGGGCGCGGGTGGCGACACTCCGGTCGCTTCCCGGGCAGTGACGTCATAAATAATTGACGATTGGTAATGGAAGACAGATGGTGTAATTTTGAAAATTTGTTAGAATTAAGGGACAAGAATCATGCATTTTAAAATTCATTAATATTTTTACTTTCATGAATATTGTATGTTTCTTATTTCATTTCGTAATGTCATTGGTATACAGATATGCACCTTTCGAATCAGGCAGGGTTTTTAACATATTGTATAGACGTTTTAACTTTCGAATATCTTAATTAGCTTTCGAATAGCTGTTGACTGCGATAACTTTTATAGAACATAAAGTTTTACTACCCACAAAGCTGGTTTACCACCAGAGGCGAACGAGGTGTAGCGATGCTGTGAAACGATGTGGTGGTTTCTACCTCAAGCTGTGCGAGTACCTTACGAGGTGCGTAGATGCGAATCAAAGCTGTGAAATAGTGCGTAGCTGACTCGTGCGAAGATGCGTAGCGTATGCTTTTCAGCTCTCGTTTGGCACACATCTTTCCTTCTTTCTTTCCTTTTTTCATCTTTCATTCTTTCCTCGCTCGCGCCTTTCAATTTTTTGTATATATAATACCTAGTTAATATCACAGTTAGGCGGGGTCACGGCAGGCCACGAAGGAGATGGACAGGTTCCGTTCGAACTGGAAGGAGGACGCGTGGGTTTGCGAGAAGTGGAAGGAGTGGAGGGTGCCCAGGAGTGGGACAGAGCAGGCTAGTGAAAAAAAAATACCTAGTTCCGCTAGCCCTTTTCCACCAGAGCAGGTAAATGAGGCTAGGAAAATGAGGTAGTCCTATTGGTAGATGTTGTCCTCGCGCACCGCCTAGCTATCTTGCACATTTCTGATGGAAGCGTAGCCGAAGTCAGCACTTAGGAGCTGGAAATGAATAGTAATATAAACTTGAATCCATTATTCTGCACTAAGGAGTTGTATCTCGAACACTTTATCAAGAAATTTATTACCAAATTGTATGCCCCAATTGTTAGCATGCTTTGAATTCCTGTGTACGTGTTGTCATTTAATAATATCAAATGTTTTAAAAAACACTGCTTTGACTTCATGTTAACATAATGCTTTAAATATTATCTGTGATCAACATTGAACTGCTGGCTTCCAGTTGTCAAAATCACACCTTAATAGGCAGAAATTGCCGCAGGAGCGCACTATCGGCTGGACTGTCAAATTGTGAGGTCGATGTTTACCGTCGTGTACGGGTACAATTATAAAATATTTACTGTAGTTGAAGATTGATTATTAAATTAAGCATTAGTAAAGTGATTTGTGTTTTATTTAGTAACTTAAATAAAACGTTCCTTTACAATTTTAAATAGTTAAAAAAAAACCAAAAATGCACTTTTCCCTTTAACAGCGATATGATTTTTTTATTCTTTTCCCTTTTTGTTAAATGTTGTCATATTTGTTATTTTATGTCTGATTATAGCTTGTAAATTACGAAAGCGAAGAGAAGTAAATCCCGAATATATAACCAACCAATGGTAATCCCAAACCAAATTTCCACAACCTAGTTATATAACGACTGCACTACTCGTATACAATAAAACAAAAGCAGCCAATAAATCGTATACATTTCGAAACCACATTGCAATTCAGAACCCCAGCTTTCGAAACCGAAATCTTTCCTAGTTCTATCACCAAATAAATTGCCACAATTCCAAATAATAAATCTAGGAGCTGGAAAACTAAGGGAAAATGCTTAAAAGCATCCTTTCCTGATTGATGTTGGTAGAACTCGGAGTCTCGGAACAACCATAACTGCTTTGCTGGACAGTTACAAACTCGCCAAGTTGCATCATTTGAACAACTTTGGTCGAGGCCGTCATTTGTTTATGTTGTTCAGTTTTACAGTTGGTATTTCTACTTGGTAATATAATATAAAGGAGAGCTTTTAGATTGCGACGGTATTAAGTTGTAGTTTCGTGATATTTGGAAAGTTGTTTTTTTTGTGATCATTGAGACTAGTTCGGTGTGTTTACGTTACTATGCAAACAAATTCAAAATGCTTCAAGTAGTAAACAAGTTCAGACCCGACTTACATTCCAATCTAGACAGTTAGGTACTTCTGATCCATCCCATTTACATTCCACCATTATAACAGTCATTAGATATTCACTTCTGTTGAGTTTTACGACCATCGCTGTTGTTTATCGAAAAATTTCGAGTCTATTTCGGCCTAAAGATCAATGTCAACACTATCTATCACTAAAATTAAATTATTAACTAACAGTAATTATCCTTGTTACTTGAATTTACAACACCACAACACGCTCCAAGACAAGCATCGCCGATGTTGGCGATAAGTCTAAAATGGTACTGGGCGGGTCATATTTCCAAAATGGTTCAGGACAGATGGGCCTGAATCGTCGCACAGTGGGTGCCTGAAGACGGTCGACGTCATCGAGGCAGGTCCAATAAACGCTGGCATGACGATTTGGACTCGTTCCTGACTGATTGGTCAGGGAAGGCAAAACACCGAGAGAGTTTGGAAAGGAATGGAATGGAATAAGCTAAACAAAAACAAAAAAATAAATATGAATCGATTCCGTTGACACTGGAGAGAGGGCGCGCGGGTTTGCGAAAAATGTAAAGGGTAGAGGTGCCCAGGAGTGTAACAGTGCAGACACGAGAAAAAAATAACATGTTAAACATGAATGTCAATACAATTATTTCTCGTTAAATTTTCCGACGTCACCGCACATCACAGAACAATCAACAAAGTACCTCAACTACAAAAATATAAAGTTGCAAGTAAAGTGCAGGCAGGCGGTATCGTTGGCCACAGCTGCTAACTTAAAGTCGCAGCGTCGAGAACTAGTCACGACTCACACCTACGGCTTGGGTGGAACGACATGCGAAATTATTTAGTTTTGAACTGGAGTTGATGGTGTCGTTTTTTTAAGCTGGGTAAACAAACGGCTTGTGCAAGAATAGAGTTTGTAAGTACATAAACATAACATCACGCCTGTAATCCCCGAAGGGTTAGGCAGAGATGTACCTAATAGTACACCCACATTTCGCCAGTTATATTTAAGTCTCATGTAATAAGGGGCGAGCCTATTGCCATCAATCGGGCACAAATCCAGGCTCCGTGGCTTACCGGTTGCTGCGGGTTGTTCGAAAGAGATACCGCGGCCCCGGAACACAAAGGGCGATGAAGGAACATGGGTGGGTTTTAGTCAGTAAAAGTCTGACACTCCCTCCCGCTCAGCCCAGAGCGGGAGAAGTCATTTGATGATTTCCCATCCGAAAAAAAAGGCTCCGTGGCTGCTACTGAGAAATTTCTGATGGTAAAACCCAATACTTAACACTTTGCCACCCGGGAATTGAACCCAGGACCGCATGCTAAGCAGTCGCGCTTGCAACCACTAGGACAGAGAGGCAGTCGAGTTTGTACCAACTACATAATATAGCTACTGACAATTCAAGCAGTTAATCATTTTTAGGGTTCCGTACCTCAAAAGGAAAAAACGGAACCCTTATAAGATCACTTTGTTGTCCGTCCGTCCGTCCGTCCGTCCGTCTGTCAAGACCGTTTTTCTCAGGAACGCGTGGAGGTATCAAACTGAAATTTCTATATGATACTTAGTTCTACTGTCCCTGGAAGCTGTAGAAAAATCAACCTTCTAAGTCAACGCAATCAAAAGATACAGCCACTTAGGCCGCAAATTTCCGCAAATTTTCGAAACTCGCACGGGAATCAAAACCTACAGGGTACTTCCCGTGAACTTAGAATCTTGAAATTTTGTACGAAGTCACGTCTTATAGTACAGATATAGGAAAAATTACGAAAACCGTAAATTTTTAGTTTCGTCATATAAAAAAAAGTTATATACCCACAGGTTTGTACGGAACCCTCGGTGCGCGAGTCCAACTCGCACTTGACCGGTTTTTTATACATGAAATCGTGTTCTTGATCTATACACTAGTTCACCATCTATCTGCTTAGTCTTTCTAACCGTATGCAGCTGCTTTTGCCAGTATTTTACATGGAGCGACTGCCTATCTGACCTCCACTACCCAGTTAGCAGTGGGTAACAAGATAGCTGTTGGTAAGACTGGTTGTCAGACTTTCGGGCCACTGATTACATGTAACGACTGTCCAGCATCTACACATGTCATCCGGGACCAACAGCTTAACGTGCATGTTACATTAATAGTTTCAACAGGTGCTAATCCACATTTATTACCTGTAAATGGTTGTAATTATAAACTTCATTTGTAAAGGATTAAATAGATAATTGTTTTATTTTACCTTCAGAATGATTTATTTTATCATTAATGATACCCCATCAGTCCTTCACAAGGCGTATATAAATTCAGACTACACACATACAAGCTCTTATACAAGAATATATAGCGAATTTTATCGTGCAAAGAACGATATACTATTCATAGAGAATATCAAATATTTATAGGCTTCACAATAACATTTTCAGCAGGATTCGTAACAAGAGCGAGTTCAAGTGTACGAATAGCGTCTAATTTTGTGAAGCGCTGAAGCGGCTTCATTGGGCCACTTCACGCGTTTTCACTGAAATTCCAACTAGTTTCTACAGTTAATATATTAATTTGTAGGTACAGAAATGTTTTGTTGAAATTCTCTTATGTCTATTCGGTTTAAGTTTGTAACCAAAGTAAATATCAACTGGGTGAATATTCAAAACTATCTGAAATGCATTACTGTTATTTATTTATTTATTTTATTTATTATTAAACTTACACACTATCATTACAGGAAGACCCCAATACAATAGTGGTTTGCAAACAACCAGATGAGAAACAACTTATAGCTAATACTTAAAAAACTAAACTTTCAAAATATGTAGAAAGCCACACTAAACTCTATTAACACAATCTAAAGTCAGACTACAGAATTATAGGTACCTATGTAATAAAAAATAATTAACAAACTAAACTTTTTTTTTTTGAATGCTACAAAATCTTAACCTAAATTACAAAATATTAATACCTATTTAAATATAACTTACAAAATTCAACAAAACTCTTGCGAATTCACTCAGATTGCACGAAAATATGTCTATCCTCTCATGCACTTCGTTTAGTACACATATTGTCCGAGTTAGGGGTGTTTTTGCCAGCAGGTTGGTTTTGGCAGCAGGCACGGCCAGCAGTGGTGGTCGCCGCCGCCTCCACACGTACTGGTCTGGCACGCACAGCTTCAGGTGACGCAGCACACCCGGGTTATGTGCCACTCCACGCAGGAGCTTTAGCGCATAGGCCGCGAGTGTAAACTCCCTGCGCACTCTGAGTTCATTGTACCCCACCATACCCAGTACAAACAGTGTAGGATACATCAGCGGGTAAAATGGGTAAACCCCATAAAGTTTGAAATACAAGTGTCTTGTAAATTTATTCTGTACTCGCTCCAGCATGACATTGTATTTCGCTTCATGAGGAGCCCAAATCACCGCACTGTGTTCCAAGTGACTCCTTACCAAAGCGTCATACAGCACCCTGAGCGTGGTAACGTTAGTTAATCCCTGCGACTGCCTCAGCACGAAGCCCAGGTTTCTGTACGCCTTCTTGCAAGTCTTAACTATATGATCCCGGAAAGTTAGATCCGGGGTAAGCAGTACTCCTAGATCTCGTACCTGAGACACTCGCTGCATCGGCGCTTCCTCTACTTTGTATTCGTAGGCTAAGGCAGTCTTCGCGCGCGTAAATGTCATCACTGAGCATTTCGCTGTATTGAAATAAAGTTTATTTTTATGGCTCCACTCTACCACTCTATCTATGTCTTCCTGCAATTTCTCACAGTCCGACTCCCCCCTGACCTCGAGCAGCAATTTGAGGTCATCTGCAAACAATAAACATAGACTATGTTTGACTACGTCTGGTAAGTCATTTATCATTAAAATAAATTCGAGAGGACCCAAATTGCTGCCCTGGCTCACGCCTGACCTGGTATAATATGGCTCGGATTCGAACCCGTTGTAGTCAACGTACTGCTGCCGGTCTTTCAAGTAACTGGCGAAGAACTGTAAGAGGTGCGGAGTGTAGCCAATTTTTGCCAGCTTCATTAGCAGTACATCATTGTCGACGGTATCAAACGCCTTCTTAAAATCAAAATATGCCACGTCTACCTGCACACCAGCATCGACGGCCGGCACCACTCTCGCCATGAAGTTAAGCAGATTAGTGGCAGTGCTGCGCGCCGGCCGGAATCCGTGCTGCGCGTCCGATAGCTGTGCGCTCACTTGAGCCTGCACGCAACGTTGGATGGCAGACTCGAACACTTTTGCAGGTGTCGACAACACTGCCACCGGTCTGTAGCCACTGACGTCCGGACCTGACTTTCCCTTGGGAACCGGAATCACTCGCGTGATTTTCCACCTCGGCGGAAACGTTGCTTGTTTTAAACAAGTATTAAATATATGATGCAGGGGCTCAGCCAGCACCCTGCCACAGTCTCGGAACAGAAAAGCCGGAATACCATCGGGGCCAGATGAGCGCTTGGGCTTGAGCTTTATGAGCGCTTCCCTTACGTCTTGAAGACTGAGGGTTTCGATGTGCACTCGCGCACTGTTGGCTTCCGCCTCCGCCCCCGCCGCCCGCGCCTCCAGCCGCGGCCGCTCTTTATTATACACCGACTCAAAAAATGAAGCAAATTGTCGAGCACACTCCTCATCCGAAAGATGTTGACCATTCCTTGTGATAATTTGCCGGTTTAACCTACTTCGTTTGGACCTAATATACTGCCAGAATGATTTTGGATCTTTTGTAAATTGATGTTGTATTTTAAACCTGTGTTCTTTGTGTGCCATTTCTATGGATTTTTTAATACGAGCTCTGCACTTAGAAAATTCAGAGTAATCGCTATCCAGCTTTGTTTTTTTGAATGTTTTATGGAATCTAGCTTTACTCTTTATATCTCTTATAATGTCTGCTGTGTACCATTCGGGATAAACGTATCGAGAGTTTTCACGGTTAAGCTTTTTCCGAGGTACACATCTATCTAAAATCTCACTCAGTTTATCATAAAAAATATCCAACATATCCTCTAAATCCAGCTTGTCGTAAATCATACTCCAATCAGTGGAAGTCAGTATAGAGTATAACAACTCGTAGTCGGCTCGATAGAAGTTCCACTGCGGCCTAACACTGCGCGCTGCGGAACTGCCGCCGGCAGAGGGCACTGGAAGGGCGGACGCGGCGGGCTGCGGGCGCGCACAGTGCACGCTGACCGCGAGCGGCGGGTGATGCGCGTCGACGGGCACGAGCGCATCGCCGGCCGCCACTACCGACACCTCCCTACTAAAGCCTGTGCTCAAAACCAAATCCAACTGACGACCTAGATAGTTTGGTACTGTGTTATTTTGAGTGAATTCGCAATAGGACACAAAACATTCATAATAATTTTTAACATTTACAGGACACGAATACAAATTAAAGTCACCAATAACAATGACTTCTCCATATCTATCACAAAACAATTCTATTAATCTAAATAAAGTTAAGTAGTCATTCTCAGAACTCCCTGGTGGTATGTAAACAACACAACATAAAAACAAAAATCGATTTTTAAAATAAACCGTTGCACTAACCATTTCAAAGACGCAGGTGTCTATCGACGCGTTCGCGATTTGTACTTGTCGCAGTTCATATTGGTGTGTGGCCACTAAAAACGCTCCTCCCTGCTTCCGACCATCCGATCGATCGCAACGTAGTATTTGATATCCCGGAGGAATTATTTCAGGATCTTCTATGGAGTTATTGCAACCAGATTATGTTTCTTCTCGTTATGGGTCTCTCAAGCTTGTAAGTTATTTGCGATAAAGGTATTTGGCTCAACTAAACAAAATCCGGATGGCATCCGGAACGAGGTGATCAGACAGAGAACCAGAGTTGTCGACATACCTTACAGAATAGGTAAGCTGAAGTGGCAATGGGCCGGCCATATTAGCCATAGAACCCATGACCGTTGGGGTAGACGTGGTCTTGAGTGGAGACCGCGAATCGGCAAGCGTAAGGTGGGACGCCCTCAGGCGCGGTGGAGCGACGATCTTCGCAGGGTGGCTGGTAGAAACTGGATGAGCGTTGCCCGAAATCGAGGTGAGTGGCATGCGATTGAGGAGGCCTATGTCCAGCAGTAGACTCATGTGAGCTGATGATGAAACAAAATAATAATCTTGTAATTAACACAGCGCGCGGCGTTGGGAACATCGTGGCATAATCTTTTACCATGGATTCAGTACCTAATAGGTAAATGATTCTTGAACCACCCGGATTAAAACTTTGCGTAGGTTTGTGTCACGCATGATGCCTCACGACGCTTTTGACTAAAAGAACCACAATATTTTTTTCTCGGTGGACTCTGTACTACGCTATGTTGTATTTTTTACGGAATTCTCTGTGAAGTTTATTGCTTAACATGAGAATTTAAGTTCTTCCTTGAAGCTGTTTACCCTCGAACTGCATTTGAGAGACAGGCGATTGATGCTCAGTTCGAAGCTCGGAATTCTCTCGAGTATTAGGAGAGATGCCTCAGGCTTCGACAGTCGATGAATCCACGTCGCGCTAGAAAGGTAATAAGTGTCGATGTTCCTACGATTTTAACCTTTCTTGTACATCACGGTTTTGTATGTTCAGCCAGGAAAAACTTGAACTTGAAAATTTTGTTTTATTGTTAATTTAACCATTTTGTTTTGTCATGTGTGAGATAAATAAATAAAAACTGAGCTATGTGCGTAAATCATCACGCTTTTGGCTACAATGTGATGTGTTAAGCAACACATGTAAACAGAAACAACACAGCATGCACAGGCTTTTCTAAAATCCTGGCTTAACGAATGCAAACCCGAGGAGTAACGGTACCAGCTCTTAATCAAGTCGAAAGTTTAGCTGTGCTTACTGCCGACCGCAAGTGTACTGCCCCCCGCCCGTAAATACTGACAACTGCATGCTGCAGGTAGCTTTTCGCCATTTCTGTGTTTAGTTGGGTAAGTTGGTTTTTAGCAGGTGGTGTGTACGGTCACATCGCCATACCTTTACGCTGTGACCTACTTTAGGTCCACTGTTACTGTTACTGTTAGCCTGTATGATCCCACTGCTGGGCCAAAGCCTCTCCCCATGACTTACAAATTCTTCGATCCAGGGCTAAGGTGGACTGCCGGAGGCTCTATGCGGGGGTCGTGCGGTCCATGGCCCTTTACGGTGCCCCGGTGTGGGCGCGTTCCTTGAGGCGGCGAGCCGCCCATTATCTGAACGCGCCCCAAAAGGTGATAGCCGTAAGGATGGTCCGTGGGTTCCGCACGATCTCGGGCGAGGCTGCGAGCCTCCTAGCCGGATTGCCACCATGGGATCTGGAGGCGATAGTCCTCGCGCGCCTACATGAATGGCGCGCGGAGGTTCTTCGCCGGGGGGTTACTCCGCTGCCGCGGCTAATTGCCGCTCAGCGGACAAACCTCCGAGCCGATCTCATGGTGACATGGAGAGAGCGACTGTCGCAACCCCGTGCAGGGCACGCCACGATAGTGGCGATAAGTCCCCTCTTTGAGGAGTGGCTTGAGAGGCGCCACGGCGTCCTCACCTTCCGCCTGACGCAGGTCCTCACCGGACACGGTTGTTTCGGGAGGTTCCTGCACCGAATCAGGCGGGAGGAGACGCCCGGGTGTTTCCACTGCGAGGATCGACCGGAGGACACGGTGGAGCATACGGTGGAGGTCTGCCCCGCTTGGGCGGAGCAACGCCGTGTCCTCCTAGCGGCGATCGGCGGCGGCGACCTCTCGCGTCCGGCCCTGGTTCGAGCCATGGTCCGGAGCGAGACGGAATGGGAAGCCGTCACCTCCTTTTGCGAAGCAGTCATGCTAGCAAAGGAGGAGGCGGAACGTGAGAGAGAGCGTTCCTCCTCACGTCCCAGCCGCCGCGGGAGACGCACCGGGCGTCGGGGGCCAAGTGGTGGCCCCCGGCCACCGTAGACGCGGGCCTGTGGACGGTGAGCTAAGGGCTAGCTCGCCGTCCCTCCGTCTTAGGACGACAGGCCGTGTCGACGGCGCGTTCGTGTTCCACGCGCGCCTCAAAGAGATGTCAGCATAGGGAAGGGGCCCGCAAGGGCCGATGCCTGCCGGGTGCTGCGGGTTGTTCGAAAGAGATACCGCGGCCCCGGAACACAAAGGGCGATGAAGGAACATGGGTGGGTTTTAGTCAGTAAAAGTCTGACACACCCTCCCGCTCAGCCCAGAGCGGGAGAAGTCATTTGATGATTTCCCATCCGGAAAAAAAAAAAAAAAAAAAAAAGGGCTAAGGTGGACCACTGATCGTTGGTTCTGTCCAGCTCGTCCCGCCATCTCCTGCGCGGTCTGCCGCGTCACCTAGACAAACTACGAGCAACTAAATTAATATTATAATTAATATAGCAATACTTACGATATTTCAATGTAGTGAACTTATAACTGTGTAACTTTCAACAACTTAGAGAGAATCGCTAAACACAGTAACGTTTGCCTAAATAAACTTAATTGGTGTATCCTGGTGAAAACGTGTTCCTCTACTATACTTAGCTCACAATAACTTCACGACAAATTAGTGTACGGAGTTACTATTGCAACCCGTACAATGTGTGTGGTGGTCTTTGCTTAAAACATGCTGATGTCGGAGACTCTTATTAATCTTTTTATCATTTGCCTACCCTTATTTCAACTATGTCGCGGGGTCGGCTGTCAGTGTTACAGGATACAGCTGAATACCAGAGTGACTGCCTATCTGACCTCCACACCCCAGTGACTAGGTAACACGGTATCCCTTGGAAAGACTGGTGGCTCGTATTCATCTTCGATTAGGCATTCTGACGGGCCAGTTTACCCGAAGAAGAAAAAAAAACAACATTCATTTTAGATGATTAAACATAACAATTAATTAAAAACCAAATAACAGGATAAACCACTACCTCCTTTAGATACCGCCTGTTTCATTTGAAACCCGATTTTTTTCTTTGTTTTTTTTTTTTCAGTAAATCTTTTTAACGGCCAGCAGTTTTTGCTTATCCCTTATTAGATAGAAGTTATCTGCCTTATGTTTTGTGTTTTCCGTAATAAATGTCCGTTCCGAAATTCTTGGAGGCTTTTCCGTTTTTATGAAATCTGCGATATCAAAGTTCTATTTGGCTTTTGAATGTTTCGGATAAACATATGGGTCTGATTTTAATCTAGGATTGTCAAGAATATTGGTATAAAGTTTTATCGTTTTACGGATAGTTTTATTATGGAACCTGTATAATAAAAACTAACGAAGTACGTGAACAAAAACGGAAACATAAATTACATAAAAACTGAATTTTAATTCAAGATTAAGTTTTTTGTTAGGGGTAATTTTATGTGTCTCATTCCCTTGCCTTCTCTGAATTATTACGAACCAACAGAAGAAAAACTTTTTAGCTCACTTTTTAAATCGTAGAATGAAGAATTATTTTACTGTGACGACTAAGTTAAATTGGTAACGTTTACAGCCTATCAAAGTTTAGAAGATTTTCGTTTTCGTTACCAGGAACTTAAGTTGGAATAGAATTTAGGTATGTACATATGTACATCTGTCCTGCAGATAGTTAAGTAGTTATAGGGAGGATTTTTTACAAGCACAAATAATAAATAATATCATAGAATATATGAAATGTGCGAATAACACGTTTTCGATGATAACTGCAAACAAAGCAATAGAAAAGAAAAGAAAGAAAGAAAAAAACCGGTCAAGTGCGAGTTGGACTCGCGCACCGAGGGTTCCGTACAAACCTGTGGGTATATAACTTTTTTTTATATGACGAAACTAAAAATTTACGGTTTTCGTAATTTTTCCTATATCTGTACTATAAGACGTGACTTCGTACAAAATTTCAAGATTCTAAGTTCACGGGAAGTACCCTGTAGGTTTTGATTCCCGTGCGAGTTTCGAAAATTTGCGGAAATTTGCGGCCTAAGTGGCTGTATCTTTTGATTGCGTTGACTTAGAAGGTTGATTTTTCTACAGCTTCCAGGGACAGTAGAACTAAGTATCATATAGAAATTTCAGTTTGATACCTCCACGCGTTCCTGAGAAAAACGGTCTTGACAGACGGACGGACGGACGGACGGACGGACAACAAAGTGATCTTATAAGGGTTCCGTTTTTTCCTTTTGAGGTACGGAACCCTAAAAACGTTTATTGGCACACGCCACAGGTACACAATACAAAATATAAAAAAGCAAATATAAAATAAAATTTAAAACGAACCAAGAAATATTGTGTGACTCACGGCTGCGCCAAATAGGCCCAGTTCAGCAAAATGACACTAGGTAGTGACACTTTAAGACCAGATTAATTAAAAAACTTAAACTTTTCATGTGCCCACATACCAGTAACTTTAAGAATGTGGTAGGCACTGCTTGTAAAATAAAATTCATTTCCTTCCCAAAAAACCAGGATCGACGTCATGAAAAATGACGGAAACGTCTTAAATCACGTAACGTCTTTTAAAAATCAGGTAAGTACTTACAAAATACGTATCGTGATTGTTTTGTGACGGATTCGCTGATGCGTTTGATCCCGAAAAATCACAGAATTAACGTGAACACCAATTCGTTTTTTTTGCCGGATCGTGATAAAACACGATTCTATATGCAATGTGAACGTCCATCCGTGTGAATGAGCTGTAAAATGGTCAAAATTAAAAAAAAGATTAATAACCCAGATTCCACACAATCCCCAAATTAAACAACAACAAAAAATAAAGTCTCAGTCATTCCATGAATAATAGTGTTCTTTATATTCCCCAGTTTCCACAAATTTTGTGCCGCAATAAATCTGCGAATCTGAAGTTTTTTCGTGAAAAAACTGTCTAAAAGCAAAATGAGCGGCTTATGTGCCTAAACAAAGGCATTTAGTATCAAACAAACTCGACTACACACGGGATCCTGGACGATACAAATTTTCGCAATGAATTCCTTTAGCCGGATAAAGAGAAAACTTTATTTAACTTTTTTTGCGGCCAGCGTGAAAAACACCTAAACTTTTTCTGTTAATTTCCTTTGTTTATGAGGTCACATTTAAATAAATAGGGTATATAACGTTTGGCCAATACTAAAGCTAATCTAGGGAAGAAATGAGCGGATATTTTTCTTAATAAATTACAGCCGTTTGAGAAGTGAGATGAGATACTTAATTGAACATCATTTACTTAATAATGTTCAAGTCATCTGGGGATCATTTAGAACAGTATTTCAGGGGAAGTTAATTTTACTAGCAGATATTATTTCCGTAATTTTCTTTTACGTCCTTAGTCTTTAACGGAAGGTGTTAGGTTAGCTTTTCATTTTGTAGGCATGCCATTTGTCGTTTATGAACAAACCACGATTTTGAAATCTAGTTGCTGAGAATTTGCGATTGACTAGTGCTGGAACCACATTTTGATTGACATTAGCCACCGGGAAGCTTATGTCAATCAACTTGAAAGTCAGGAATGATGAAAATGATTATCAGGTCAATGTTAAAGGCTAAATAATAACGGCTAAGCCGCTCTTGCCTGGGTACCACCCATTACATACCGAGGTTCATCCGTGCCTCGGAAAGCACGAGAATTTGTTGGTTCCAGCTGCCAATTGTAGATCTTCGTTACAGGTAATCAGTTACTCGAAAGTCTGACAACCAGTCTTACCTGAGGGTATCGTATTACCTAGTACTAACTTGGTTGTGGAGTTCAGAGAGGTAGTCGCTCCACGTAAAATACTGATATTTATTTGTATCCGGTTAGACTAGAAGCCCACCTCAACATAGCTGGGAAAAGGCTAACAGGTGTGATGCATAGTTTTGATAAATACTTAATTTTATGAAACGTGTCTTGAACTAAGTCTATGAAGGATAACCTAGTAATGTGTAATTCTTCAACTTTAAAATAATGTCTAACTGCCCGTTCACACGACGACGATTCGTTTTTTTGACATATCGTCTTTTTTCACGATCCGTATTTTTTTTTTGACGGCGGCAATGCTCTTTAAATGCCCGTGTTCACTCGCACCACGAATCGTGAAAAATGACGGACACATATTAAATCACGTATCGTCTATTAAAAATCAGGTACGTCAAAAACGGACGACGTTTTTGTAACGAATTCGCTGATCGCTCCCGGAAAATCACGGAACTAATGTGAACACCAATTCGTTTTTTTTTGCCGGATCGTGATAAAACACGATTCCAATACAATGTGAACGTCCATCCGTTATGGCGTATCGTGTTTTATGACGGATCGTCAATGACGGAAGCCTTACCTTAGCCTGACGGAATGAGCTCTAAGATGCATAGATTCTACAAATTGTCTGTTCAGAGTGTTTGTGTGTTCAGTTTCGATCCGACAGAATAGTACAATCAAGATAGCTCGAAACATCTCCCAAACAACATTTATCAAGTTTCAAACGGGCAACGAGTCTGTCTCTCAGAATCCGCAGCTTTTCTACAAACTAACAGTGTCCTGACTCCAAGCCATCATTACTCTTGGATCGCAGTTTTTGTACCTACATTGAAAACCTCGGAATAAGACTTGGAGATACATTTATCTCCAAGTCTAAAGATCTCGTCTTCCACGTCTCAAGTTTAAAGATTATCTACGGTAAAAATCGAATGCATCATTATACATTCGATTTTTGCCGTAGATATTCTTTAAATTGGAGAGATTTTTGATTTTGTATTGATCTGAAGCGTTAATTAGTGTGTCATTGATGCGGTTTTGAAAGCGTGAAGAAGTTTCTGATGAATTTTGTTTCCAAAATCTCATGACAGTTTTCAATTGTTGGCAATATGCCACCGGTAAACGATATTGTTTTTTCGATTGTAGAAATATGACTTATTGAATCATTTTCCACACATCATTTTTATTCAAATCATTCCTCACACAACCCACGACTAGTTAAATAGGTTCTACAAATAAGGGGTATTAAACTTTATTTTTAGATACAAATACATGTTGCTTTGCATCCTCGTCAAATTCAAGGAGGTAACTATGCTAATGATTCTCGACCCGAATCAATAATAAAATGGGTAGGTAATTTTTAGATTTTTTTCTTAATATCGGAAATCGATAAGTGTACATCAACCGTATTAAAACGCGGCCCGCCTAATACTAGCCCTATAACCGTGCTTTCACACACACAAACAAACGCAGACGTTTATTCGATAAGCGGGTGATTCTCTTCCTTTGAAAAGGGGTTCATTCTGAAATAGAGTCAAATAAAAAAAAAATACTAAAAAAAGCAGCGTTTATTATTATTGATCAGGTACCGTAATTTATATAGATTATTTACGTCTTCTATGCCAACCTTCTGAATTTTGACAAGGTTGCAAAACTACACCTTTTAGATACGTATTTGGATCCAAAACTAAAGGAGCAAAAATAAATAGTTCACCCTAAAATCTGAAGGTCATTCGAACGAAATCCATCTAAATATTCAGTTAATCTGACCTTTGGGGTTGACCACAATAGTTCTAGTTGACCACAAGTTCCGGACTTTTTCGAAGTTACCCGAGGAGACCCGAGTCAAAGTGTAACGAATTCAATCATGACGCAACGAAGGGTTGGTTAAGAGTGATGAAAAAGAACATTGTGAAACTTTTTATTTTGGACTGACGGCATCATCTGCTTAGCCTTTTCTCAACTATGTTGCATGCTATGTATGTATGTTGTCTCAACGGATGCAGCTGAATACCAGTATTTTACATGGAGCGACTGCCTATCTGACCTCCATAACCCAGTTAGTACTGGGTAATACGTTGGTAAGACTGGTTGTCAGACTTTCGACAGACTACCTTTAACGACTGTCAAAGATCTACAATTGACAGCCGGGAACAACGGCTTAACGTGATTTCCGAGGCACGGAGGAAACTCGGTATGTAATGGGTGGTCACCCATCCACGGACCTACCCAGGCAAGCGCGGCTTAACCTGACGATCGACCAGAGCGGCTGTTATTATTTATCTAGGAGGTCCTCCACGCTGACATAAGCTACCGAAAAGTTAAATGTCAATTCATCAAAACTGCAGTTCAGGCATTTTCTCTCATTTATTATCCGTCCAACCTTGTCCTAACTATGTATGTTGAGGTCGGCTTCCAGTCTAGCCAGATGCAGCTGAATTTATATGGAACTACTGCCTAACTGATTTCTTCAGCCCAGCAGTTACTGGATAACATAAATCGATTTGTTGAATTTATAATTTTTCTTTTAATCGCAGTCACAAACATTAAAGTTATAAGTAGGTACTAAACCGAAAAGCATTAAAAATCCATATTGCACTTACTCACAAACAAAACACGCAACTTTTTCGCGTATAATATCAAAAGTAAGTGAGCGTGGACTTTGGCGAGGGATCACTACATAATTGTACAAGTTGCTGGTTGAAAACACACTGGCGCGAAAGTGTACAAAGCAGTCTTCTTCGTCGATTCTTTTATTAAAAAAAAAGTGGAAGCAGGCGGGACCTATTCCATATTCAAACCCCACCTGCTTCCAAATTTGATTGTTTTTTGCTTTTCAGTCGGGATTTTTAGTTTTTTGATAACATTTTTTATTTCGAGCTTTTCAGTTTAATAATAAAAAATAAAAAAAAAGATTGTAAAAGATTTCGTAGACGATTTAACTTTTTGATGTCTTAATTCTTTTTATATGATTGGTAATTTTAAATTGTCATAGATCCTAAACTAAATGGTCATTCGAAATAAAAAAAATGAGAAACCTAAAGGTGATTTACAAATATAAAAATAAAAATGAGAAACTTAAAGGTGATTTACAAATAATATTTAAGGAAAAAAGTTATTTATCATTTCATTTTTATTGTCATTTTAGTTATATTTTGTACTTTGTATAAAATGTACATAATAACCTTAAACAATGATTTTAACTAAACAAGAATAAGATCGATGAATTTATAGTTGGTATTTAAAATTAAAAGATTCGCAACACTACGAGTACAAACAGTGACAGCGAATAACGCGCGATGGTAATCGTCAACGTCATATTTATTATCAAGCGATTGCTTGATTTGCCCATGCATTGTACAATATCAGCAATATAATAAGTGCATTTTCTTTGCCTATTGAGACGAAAATCGTATAAATCTAAATTTGGTAGTTATGAATAAAAGAACCGTGCCCGCACATTTTGTCCTCCCGTATATTCCACAGAAGTAGTGGCGCCCTTGTTTCGTAGGTCGCTTACAAGGAAAAGGCCCCTGTAAGCCCCAAAAATTGAGTATTATTTATTGTACAGCAAAGCTCATTTATTTTGTTACATGTTACTTATAAGAAATATATCGTTAGGCTTCGTAATGTTATTAATTGACTATTAACGTCATGTTCGATTATGAGGTTTTAGAAGATCATTAAGTATTGAGGAATCATATTTTTTGTTCGAATAAAGTTCTCGTATTTTTTATTAGTTAGGTTAAATAGTCTGGTTATTTTATAGTTAATCTTCTCCTTTATTGTGTGGTTAGTGCCTAACCTGGTGTCAGAGTTTTTATGCCACCCATGGGCCTCTCACTTGGCTTTACATGCCGTCGAGAAAAATCTCTTAGACATGTTGGTTTCCTCACGATGTTTTCCTTCACCGAAGCATATATGTACATATGTATATATAGTTAATGATTTCAGTAGAGTTTTTTCTAACACATATTATACTTGACGGCTAAGCGGATTTCAATTTAAGGTGTGCACACGGATATACCATGACCTGGGTTAAGACAAAGGATACATTTAATCCCTGTAGGACGTTTCCGTGGGACAATACCCGACCCGCACATGGGCGAAGCCGCGGGCAAAAGCAAGAGATTAATAATGTGTTCAATTCAGTTGCAATAATATTGGTTAGATCTCATTTCAAAGGTAAATAATTAATGTAATGTATATAGGAATATTTAAAAATGTAAAAAATAAGTGAGAAAAATAATAATTTAATGTTACCCAATTTATGCATAAGTACAAGGGACTTAAATGTTCTTAGAAATCCATGTTAAAATGATTATTATCATAGCAAGTTATAATACTTAGATGAACGGTTGGTTTCAGAATATATTACCATTCAAATCTATGTAGATAAATGTTTCCGTAGAAATCCTGTCGGTAGCTCTAAGTTATGCTACTCGTACATCTCTAGCTTAGCTTCAACTTAGATTCGAAATAATTGAATTTAGTTACCGAGGAAACATGTATTAATTACACTAATATTGTAGTGCTTCCCAACTGGGAGCATTTGCTTGTAATGTAACAGTTGAGATTCACTTGTTTCTATACGAAATCGAATCTTGAATTGTTACATTAGAGGCGAGTCGATGTGTGGGAGCGCTTTTACTGTATTACATTATTATTGCGGAAGAAATCTGGGTGCATTGATTTTACCTGCACTTTGTGTAACACTAAAAAATACGGCGATGTTGTATGCATGTTCTTCATATTACTGTCATGAAAGTTTCCATATTTGTGTTCAGATGCGGTAAAAAAATATTAAATAAGAGAGTCAATTTATTGCTTTTTACATTGCATTGACGTGAAAATATCTGGGGCTGTATGTTACTACCGCGCTGTCTGGCTAATCTTTGTATCACAGATATGGATTTTTCAATACACTTCCTCGAAAACTGACTCTTATCGCACTATGATTAGGTTCAACATGCAATGTATTTAACACTCGTGGTTTTTTTTCGTTTATCACAAACGAGCGTTTTATTTTTCCTGATTTTGCCACAGATAACATTAAACAACTGTTCAATTCCCTATAGTCGGCGATGGTTGTTTTTTTTTTTCACAGCAAGGAGGCGCATATTTTTAAAGCCTTAATATTTAATGGCAATTTAAATTGTGTTTATGAACAGAATATCGTAAATAAACATTATTATTTATAAAATAATTTGCTTTTATCAACAAATTAACATTTATTTGTGTTCTAAATTAAAAAGTATTTGCATTTTTCATTTTTCATTTTAGGCTGTTTAACGGCTTCATACCCTTGCCTCTCCTTCAAACTGGCGAAAGCAAGGCGCGGGGAAAAAAACATATCATTTAATTTCCTAATTGTTCATGACAAAAATACGTTTCGTTCTATTATCATTATATACGTATATTTCTTCGAAAGTGTACTGCACGTGGGCATTTGTTACTGCAGTCCTCGGCACCATAACACCCTCGCCTGGTGGCTCGTGTGTGTATTCCGCCTCGGCCACAATAACAAACTTTCCCCGCCAATATCATAATGTACTATATCTAACGTTTTATGTAGTTGGAGCCAATATGGGAGAACTAAAGGTTTACAAATTCCACTTGAAATATCCTTATTTCATGCAACCGAGAATCAAATATATGTTATATTAACGCAGAAATGGTTTATATGCGAGAGAGTGACATATTTTCTATTCCGAACACACGGTTGAAAACACACGTTTCCTGTACGAGTAAAGCTGAGCAGAAAAGTTAACCTTTCATACGGCAATAAAACCTCAGCAAATTTGTGTTTACAAACTATTTTCTTGGAACTGCAAATACCAGGAATACATAAGCAAACCGAAGTTCGCTCAATCTGCTCTTTCCTCACATTATCAATTTAGCAAAATAATTTATCTTCAAACTAGCCAATGCCCACGAGAGATTAGTTAGTAACTGTCTCAGATCCCACGGGATCATACAACCGGGATGAAAAGTATTCCATGAGTTAATCCAGGTTAAAAACTATCAGTGTGCCAATTTAATCCAAATCCGTTCAGTATTTTTGCGTGAAAGAGTAACAAACATGCATCCTCACAAACTTTCACATTTCTGATTAGTAACTTTCAACCAAGACAAACTAATCGTAATCTTTATTGGAACAAAGACACATTTTGCAAATTGATTGCGTACTAAATATCTACATTAGTTACAAAACTGTGTCGCAGCTATTAACGCCCACCTCAAAGAGGGAGACGATGGCGTTCCAGATTCCAAAGATGAATAAACAGTAGGGGTTAAAAAAGAACAATAACAAAATATGAAAGAAAAAACCAAGTAGTAGGTAAACAATAAAAATCGTAAAAAAATGAAATAGTAAAAAGTTAAAATAGTAAAAAAACTATAATAATAAAATTTCATTCTTTTTAAACACTGAAATCAAACTGCAAATACCAGGGCGACACGACCAAAAAGAGGTCTCGCTCTACCCCGCTCATTTCTCGCTTATTATGCAGTAGATGTACACCATTAACATGCAAATCAGCTCGTTAACGTCGCATGGTGAGACAAAAGATCCTGTCGACGCCACTATGATGTTTGAGTAATGTCTTTTATAATAGGAATATTGTATCTGGGTTATGGGACGTCTTTGCTGTTGGGAGTTGAGATTTCTGTCAATCGGGGATGTGATAATTGGCAAATAAAAAACTGATGGGGGCTGATGGGGGCTGATGGGGGCATAGACTTGGACTAACTAACTAACTAAAAAAAATACACTTGGTCTAAGTTAAATCTTGGAAAATATATGTTAAGATATATATATTTTAAAATATACAACTTGGTACCGTAACCTAATAATTTTCAGTTCAGTGTAAGGTAGGGCAAGTCACTTTCCCGGTTTAATACACAGTATCCTTATTAGCTCGAGACCTTTATCAGATACTAGCGCGCCGCCCCGGCTTCGCACGAGTGAAATGTAGATACAAAAGTTTTCTCTACTATAATATGCATGTATTATACATATAAACTTTCATCTTGAATCACTCTATCTATTAAAAAATCCGTTGCATAGTTTTAAAGATCTAAGCATACATAGGGACAGACAGACAGCGGGAAGCGACTTTGTTTTATACTATGTAGTGATTGACCCCTTGTAATCAGGTATGGTAGCCTCGACGTACAAACCATGTATCGTATAAGTAGAATCAGAGTGAAATCTAAATAATTGAATCTGTGTAAGCCAGTGTCTTCCAAAATGAAGAAGAAGTAAAGAGACACCCTTTAATCGCACAAATAAGAGGCACATTTTAGAACAATGCTAATGGACTCCAAATGCACTGTTAAGTGCGTTACTGTAAGTAAATGAAAAACTCTTTGTATAGTAGAACAAAAGACCACCATAAAAGCTGCTCTTATTGCTTTGGGGTTTTCTTTACATGTTTACATTAGGTACTATGCAGGACTATGGACCATGGCAGTTAAAGCCTTGCTGTGTATTTAAATGGTATAATTTTGTTTATTCTGCAATCTCGATGCAGCAATACCAGTCTCTTCTCACACTGAAAAAACTAACATCTGCTTCAAATGATGCTACGCTGCGCTGTCATAAAGAGCAGAGGGGGTAGACAAGGTGGTATTCTATCGGCAATGACATCGTCATCATCACCTGCCTGGACTTCTCCCAACTATGTTGGGGTCGGCTTCCAGTCTAACCCGATGCAGCTGATAACCAGTATTTTACATGGAGTGACTGCCTATCTGACCTCCATAACCCAGTTAGATCATGGGTAATACGATACCCCTTGGTAAGACTGGTTGTCAGACTTTCGGACCACTGACTACCTGTAACGACTGTCAAAGATCTACAAATGACAGCCGGGACCAACGGCTTATCGTGCTTTCGGAGACACGGAGGAAACTCGGTATGTAATGGGTGTCGCCCATCCACAGACCAATCTAGGCAAGCGCGGCTTAACCTAAAGATTGATTCGAGTGAATGTTATTATTTAGCCACGAGCTCTATAGGAACCACACAAATACTTGTTTCAACACTCTTTCTTTATTTTTTGTGTGGTTAGTGCCTAACCTGGTGTCAGCGTTTTTACGCCGCCCATGAGCCTCTAACACGACTCTGATATCAACACTATTGTAAGTTATTAAAAAAGGCCCTATGCACTTAAACTGCCCTGAAAACTTAAATTAAACAAGCTCACTCGGTGTCTGTAACGCCAAGTAAGCTGCACGCTATTATTCGTGCAAGCCTCCTTCGAGCTTTATATTAAATTGCGGATTGATTGATAGTTTACTTTGAGCTACCCTGGCCCCTGATGTAGGAATGTGTTATGACGGGAAAATAACGTGGGTTTAATGTTTTGTGTATTTACGTTGCTATGTAAAATGTTACATTTTCACTTATCTGATTCAAATTATGGCAAAAGTGTTTTATTGTGAGTCTTGGTTTTGTTACTTTTTAACCGACTTCTAAAAAAGGAGGAGGTTCTCAATTCGGTTGTATTTTTTTTGTGTTTGTTACCTCATATCTTCGCCATTTATGAACCGATTTGAAGAATTCTTCTTTTATCTGAATGGATCTACTTCCCGATTGGTCCCATAGAAATTTCATCAAAATCGGTTCAGCAGTTTGGTTTTGAAATCAAAATAGCTGGAAATTTTTGTGTTTGTTACCTCATATCTTCGTCATTTATGAACCGATTTAAAAAATTCTTCTTTTATCTGAATGGATCTACTTCCCAATTGGTCCCATAGAAATTTCATCGAAATCGGTTCAGTAGTTTGGTTTTGAAATCAAAATAGCTGGAAACAATATGTCATCCAAGTAAAAGAAATTGCGAAATTGATACTTGACAAGGATTTGTGTGTGATGCGATAACTAAAAAGGGTAAAATAAAAACTTTTTTGCAAAAAAAAACCGACTTCAAAAAAAACACAAAAAAAGTGGGAAATAACTTTACTTTCGGAAGTCGGTGGCAAAAAAGTCAATGAAACAAACAATAGTCACCGACTTCCGAAAGTAAAGTTATTTCCCACTTTTTTTGTGTTTTTTTTGAAGTCGGTTTTTTTTTGCAAAAAAGTTTTTATCGATTTTTTGAACACCCACTCGACATTTTATAATAGACAGTTTTTTCTCGCGGCTTCGACCGCGTGGACGTCGAAAAGAATCCCAAAGGAACGTTTCTACAGGGATATCTACCAGATATCCTTTATTATATCGTGGTCGACCTCTTTATATATTATAACGAAATTTGATCTGCTGCATTAAGGCGAAAAAGTCAGAAACAGAGTTCATTGAGAAAACAAGTGATTGGAAGTTATAATGATGTTGCAAGAAAAATAAATTTCAAATACCTCAAATTCAAACACGACTTCCATTCATCTCTCAATTTATCAAAGCATTGTAACTTCAAAACACAAAATTATATAACACCAGAATAAATAATATTAGATTGTCAAGTGTAACAGCGCAAAAATTCCCGGAAACATGTGAATTTGGTAGAGCGTTAGTTTTCGTTGTTAGTCGCAGTTGTGTGTAGTTTTTGCCACTCGTTCACAAATGGTTCGTTTCACTGATATAAATTTCAGTGCAGTATGAAATGTTGAGGGAACTATCTGTAACTAGTTAGTGCAGTTACAATTTTTTTAAACTGCATTTGGGAGAGATAGAATAGTTGAACAATATGGGATGAACCAGACAAAGGACTTTCGTGCTTTGTCTTAAACAGATTGTTTTTATGTTTACAATGTTAGTGAAGTTTTTCGAGATGCTTCACCCTTTGTTATTACACCTCTAAACAATACTTTATTTAAAACATAGTTGTAACCTACCTATGTTTTATTTAAGGTAAACCTTCGAATGACACCGCAGCAGCAAAGCCACCAAAATCGCTATGATAGACCGCAGCGACACGGCTTGTTCCAGTTGCAGTAACTATGAAACGCTTCCGTAAACAACGACATTGCCGCTTGCCGCTGCGTCAGAGTGCTTATCGCAGACCGCAAGCCAGTAGTGCCTAATGACTTTCGTTAAACTGGGATAGAGAAATGTCCCTCACGAAAAAAAAAACGCAGCTGCAAAGTCGGTTGTAGTTATTGTCAACATAGTTTTTTTTTAGTTCTAATTTATAGCTATATTTATTCAACATTTGATGCTAATTTTAGTTGGTGAATTAATAATATAAATAGAACACCACATCCGTTCTTCCATTACTGTACCTTCGCTTTACATATTCACATTACTGGGGCGATCAATCACGACCGTCGGCAACTTTAGAGCGCTTTCAATACAAAATAAAATAAATATTCGTATCAAAATTTCAAAATATAATGAAAATATTTTTAGTATTTAGTTCGTGGAACACATGTGCCGTGTTAGTTGGTTTTTAAAGTAAGAAATAAACTTTTTTAATTTTGCTGAAGACGATCTTCATTAATTGATGGACACGCTTTCCTGTCTGAGAAAATCGTTTGTGCTTTGTTTGAGTAAGTATGAGACAGCATTTTTTACCATTACATGGGTACGTAGTGTTTTCAGCTGATATTAGACTCATCCACAGATATAATAAATACAGGAGATATGATTTGTAAACAAATGTATTCGTGTTCAGATGTCGCCGTGTTCTCCCCACTTAATTCACTAACACAAAAGCAAAAACTATAAGAACGGCACACGAGCTCATATTTCTCCCGCACACAAAGAAACTTACAGCAACACTAATAAACTCACTAATAGAACACAGGCATACATGGGGCGGGGCTTCTACCTGTAGCTACAGACTCAGAATAAACACACATCGCAACTAGTGATGTGAAGAGGTAATCGTAGAAAAAATAGTATCGATGAAATTCAGTTACCTTTAATCTGCCCTTTTTATATATAAAAATACAGTACTATTTTTGTATCTGAATTCGAGGTGTTAGTCTTTCTTCAATGGTTGAAAGCACTTAGGCTCAAAGTGAGACGAACATATCGTGTTATTTTTTGTGGGAAACCAGTTTGGACCCTTTCCTGTCGCATTTATCCACTTTTATTTTATTTTTGGAAACTTCGGATAGCTAAAATGTTAAAATAAAACCAAGGTGTGAATTGTGATGATGATATCAATGATACATGTGTAAGAGTACCGCAATAAATTAAAAACCCATACTTGATTCAATAAAAGATAAGTCGAGTAATCAAGAAATAGTAATGAATTGTATTTTTCAGTAATTAATTATATAAATTTTATCATTAAGTACCTCACATTAGTAAACAACAGCTATAAAGTTCCATGTAACAAAAATAGTCTAATTTTTTACCCTTGTGTAATCATTCGTACTAAGGGATCGTATAAAATATCGACAACCACAAAAGTGACATCACCTCTCTAATTATCTACCTAAAAAACACCCGCTTCACGAAACTATCGTGTGAGTGAGAGTATCAGTAAAACACTTTTCCATTGCACTATTAGACCAGCCGATTCATTGATCGATGTGTATTAAACAAACAATGGTTGTTGTTCCTAACGAAAATAATTGCTTTTGGTACTTTATCGTGTTTCTAGTATCACGAAGTAATGTTTTAATGAATTTAATAAGAAAAACAATCATATTTTAGTACTAACGTGTGAAATGAGATGCCATCTTTCGTATAATTCACAATAGAGGTGTTATTTTTGCAAACAACCACTGTACAAAGCGGCATTTTGTAAAAAATCACAAGCAGTGAAGACGTCGCAAGTTGACATTCGACTAATGGCCGAAACTGGCAACAAGCCTCTTTGCGGCTAGATGCGTTCGCAAGCGCCACGCCTCCTTGCCATATCTCCTGTATTTATTATATCTGTGGACTCATCACTCGAGTGAATGTTCATTTTGTTCAAGTCGTCCACAAAATCGTTACCAAGTTTTGAGTTATTTCAATAAAACCTCAACAATGATAAAAACTATTACTATAGCTCCTTCATTGTACAGTGTTAACAAATTTCAAATATGTGTGCCATTTTTATTTATGTGACGTACAATTCAGTGTAAAATAATGTAATTTTTTTGTGATAACTATATATATTAATTACCAACACATCATTTCAAAGACTCTCTCATTTCCAATATCGAAAACGATTGAATTTACAACGTATACACACACCAATACTATGTAGGTAAGCCATTGGAGTCGCGAGCATCGCCCGTCCACCTCAAAATGTTCCAACATACCTAGCTAGTACAGGTACACACGATGAAACAGTTAGGTGTGCATACATACACATTGTGCTGCAAAGACTTTTGGCTTTTGAACGACATTGACAAAAAAAAAAAGCGTTTTCGTTTTTTTTTATTAAATTGTATTAAATGTATAAGAATGTGTCGTTTCTTCCAATTTTAGCCACACACCATAAGACCAGTGACATTTTTTCACCAGTATTGTGGGCACTGTGCAAGCGTGCACTTATTAGACTGACATTCTTGTGGAGCAGGCACGTAAGAAACTTAAGATCTCTTAAACTTGAACATGAAATAAACAATACGGAATTAAACTCAAACAGTTGCACGCACATTTATTTTGTTCTTGCCAGTGACGTACGACCCAGAAACAGCAAAAAGAAAAACTACTAGGGGTGCGGTCAAACGAAGTGGACTAGAATCTGAACCAGATAGCGAACATCGGACTTTGACAGATAAGATATCAGTCATCATTTTATAGCTTGTCATTGACGGAACTTATTTTTTGGGGCTCTCATTGTGTCCTTTATTTAGCTACTTGAATTACTGAAAGCACGAAAGAAAGAAAAATAGTTTACACACACACACACACACCAAACACGCACCACACACACACCTATCTCGTTCGCCAACAGTACACGTCAGCATAATGGTACAGTCGTGCACAGTACTAAGCTGGTACAATCGCGTGCATCGGTCTATCGGCTCACGCCACGAGTTCTTCTGATTTATCACTGCTTTACGTGGTACAATGTAATTTTCGTGCATTCACAGTTTCATACGTGCGCCACGCCGTGCGGTTGTAAGCTGCGATTGTGTTCAATTTTATGCGAGAAAACGCAATTTTAGGCAGAGTTTTACAAAAATATTAATTAAATGGAAACTTAACGATGCGAAATAAAGATACATGAAACTGTGAAAAAGCGTGTCTTAATGTAATAGACTTATTACTAGGGTTTTCTAATGGCGTAGTTTCAACAACAGGATTAGTCAAACCCGATACAAAAAAAAATGCAAACCTGGACGTCTACTATCTAAGCAAGAAGCCCGTAGTTTCGTCCGAAGTTACGGGACTTCCCTAATCACTATCACTTACGGACATAACATTAGTTACCCGAACTAAAAATGAATGACAACACGATTGAACAGTTTTCCGAACTCCCGATGGGCTTTCAAAACTCATGAATCCAAAAATGTGAGGGGTAGGATTCATTTCGAAGTTTCGAGCTACTTTCGGACGGGCCCGTATCTTCCTTGACGGACTTGCTGCACATCAGACTATAAGAGATCCCTCAGCTAGTATTTATAGTATGGAGGTGTCCTTGTCTAAGGCCGCGGATGCAAATATTTCGGGTTAGTCACCAACTCGACACGAAAGACTGGACACACATGTGTCCAGTTGGTGAAACTCAAAATTAGTATCATTTATTATTTCGCCATCCGGACATGCCAAGATTTTTACGCGTGTCCAGATAGTGAAACTTAAATTAAATCACTTCTATGTTTCGCCAACTGGACACACTCAGTTTTTTTGCAAAAAACGGTACAGTCAGGTTGATAATCGCCTCGTTTATTTAGGCGATTTCATGGAAAAGTTGAAATAACAACATACATAATAATTCGTTTTTAGAATAGCATAGTTTCAATATTATTTTTTGTTCTACATACTAAATAAGAGATACAGAAAATTGCAGTTCTACTTATACGAAAATTACATTTACATTTCCCAGTGTAGACGTAGGTAAACAGAATCTAGTTAAAAATCTTCCAACCATATCTGACTAAACAGAACCATGTAAACAGAGCATGCGATTAAAAACGTCAGTTGGTAACGTGCAAACTTGTGTTTAAATGAAGTTCGAGTAAGAGCTTGAAAAAATAATTGACTTTTTTGCTGACGACGTTTTTTAACAGTTGAGGTTTTGAAGAAAAATGTTGGTTGAGAAAAATAATGTTGTTTCGAAGTGTTGAGTGAGAAATTGGCATGCTACTCATGCTTGTAATACTACAGCGGTCATGATGATGATGTTATGCCTGCATTACTCATACATTTCGCAAGATATTTTTAAGACTGATATAAAAGGGGACGAGCCCATTGTCATCAGCTGCCCGACTACGTTGCTGCTACTGAGAAATTCCTGATGGAAAAAACCCAATAACAATTTGCCCGACCCGGGAATAGAACCCAGGACCAGCAGTCTCAGCTGACTGCAGGTTGCAGGCTCAGCAGTCGCGCTTGCCACCACTAGTCCAGCGAGGCAGCTAGTTTGGGCCCGCCGTTTTATTAATTTCATCGCCCATCTCTCTTGGGGCTGACCATGTCTTCTTTTTCCATTTGATCCAGACCACATGGTTGTTCTCTTGACTTAGCACACTTTACACTTCCATTTCAATTTTTTGAGAGCTCTAATGCACTTAATACTCTTGTTCTCTTTCGAATTGTGGTATTTTTGTATATATTTTTTTTTAAATTGAATGTACATCTTTCCATAGCGCGTTGACATACTCCTATATTTTTCTTGATGTTTTTATAAAATATAAATATTTGACATGCATAGGTAAGACAGGGTAGTATGCAGGAGTCCATTATCTTTTTTTTGGGATTTAATGGCAGGCTTGTCTTGAGGATTTTTTTATGGCTCCAGATTCAGGTATTACAAAACGTTAAAGTGTAGGATTGTCATGAATTCGATACCCACTAGTTGACGCAATATTAACGTCTCGGACAGTGAAATACATAGTATAGACAATATTCTAGTATTTTTTTCATTATTCTAAACCTGTTTTTGTCAGTTGCTATGACAACCACTTAAAATACTCGTAACTGTGACCAAATCACCGAGGGCCACAATTTAACTAAAAAAACGTCTCAAACTTTTATAATCAAGGTAATCTTACCCATCTTAATTTGGGCTCTCTGATTAAAAGGCATATTTGAAGGGACGGAATAAATGATAAGCCGTCAATCTCGTGACGTCACAAGATGGCCGTCACAATTAAGTCATGTCAAAGGTTTTTAATGCGCTTTGGAAACTTTGAGGCGGGGGAGGAGTTTATAAGTCCAGAGGGGATTCTGTGTGGGAACAACTGTTGGGTTTCAAGAAGTATCATACCTCCTTGTTGTTCTCCTCTTTTGCAAAAATATTTGCACTCTGTGGTTTTTGTTTTGTTTTGATGTCTGAAAGTCGGTTTTTAGGTACACGCGTGCAATCGTCATCACCAAACCTCATTTTTACAAGTTGATTCTGTATCCGAAGCAATTCCGTTATGATAATAATTATAGTATGTTGAGTATCATAAAATAAATGGCGAACAGCTCGATTTGAATCAACGCTGATGCATTGAGGTGCTTATACATGTGTTGACCTTTGGCCCACGCTAATAGTGATATCGTTTTTTCCCGAGGGCTCAGCCGCTTCATCAAACTAAAATATTACGAATGAATATTGAGATATTTTTAATGAAAACGTGTTTTTACGGCTATGGACGGGACTAGCTGACATCAAGCTTCCTACTTCCATTTGAAAGTCAAAAAGACTTTCGTCTTTACGTACCCCAGTTGCCGTCCTTCGGGAATATTCGTTTTTCCGAAATATTCCGAACTCCGGTCGTATTATGGCGGATTTTTTTTGCTTTTAAACTTGATTTTAATTCACCGTTCGAAGCGTGAATAACAAATTGAAATCCGACAATTTAAACACCGTTTTAAATTCGCGTCCATTGTGGGTAGAATTAAAATAATAGGTGGTCTCAAGAGAATGGGAGGTTTTAATTAAAATTTGTTATCAAAATGTTGTAATAATACTTCATTACTAGTCGTGATATTTAAGCATAATTATAGCCTTTGTTTACAAATTGTATTATTTTTTCCATTTTCCCAGAGACGGTGGGACGAACCGCTCTGTAGAGTACTTCAGCTCAATTTACTCCAGACGTCTGCTACTACTGCTGAGCGTGCGCGCCTGCTGGCTGTGGGTGAGTGGGAGTCGGGTCTTTGGCTTCACGTACTGCCGTCGTCGAGCATAGGCACTTTGTTCGACGACACGACCTTCCGCCTCGCTGCTTCTTTAAGTCTTGGAGCCGCCTGCTGCTCTCCTCATCGCTGTCACTGAGGTGAAGCTGTCAACAGCTTCGGACTCCACGACTTATCATGCAGCCGAAGTGCGGGCCGTTTTGTGTGGTACGCGAACATAAACGACATCATCCGACAAGCTCTTGTTACCGGCGCCGTTCCAGCTATCTTAGAGCCCAATGGACAGGCACGCGACGATGGCAAAAGACCGGACGGCATGTCTTTGTTCCCTTGGAAGATGGGTGGGCCTTTAGTGAGGGATGCAACTTGTGTCGATACTCTAGCGCCATCACATCATCCAACCGCGCTGCCACTGCGGCTGCGGAGAACCTCAAGCGGCGTAAAAATATTAACCTTTGTGGAAACTATATTTTGGAGCCGTTTGGGGTTGAAACTCTGGGGCCGTGGGGTTCGAGTGCTCACAGCCTGTTTAAGGAAATTTCCAAACGTCTAGTTGACGCTTCCCGTGACCCAAGGGCTGGCTTTTACCTTGGCCAGAGGCTAAGTGTTGCCATACAACGTGGCAACGCCGCAAGTCTCTTGGGCACATTACCAGCTGACAGCGTTGAGAAGTAGTTTTTTGGTGCCCTTTTAAAGTTTGTAGTTAGTTTAGTTATTTTAGTTTATTTAATCGTTTTTAATTGTTATAATGTATTTAGTTCGATTACTTCAAATTAATTTGTATTATTTACAGTAGGCAGTAAAGTAGTAAGTAAGCAGTGATAGCCTAGTGGTAGTGGCCGGTGGGCTTCCCAGTCGTAGGTCTCGAGTTCGAACCCAAGACACGTCCCTCTGATTTATCGGAATCATGTGCGTATTGTATAGCTATCACTTGCTTCAGTAAAGGAAAACATCGCGAGGAAATCAGCATGTATGAGAGATATTTCTCGACGGCATGTTAAGCCAAGTCAGAGGCCCATGGGGGCATTAAAACTCTGACACCAGGTTAGGCACTAATCACACGATAAAGAAAGATTATTAAAAGTAGGAAGAAAGTAAAACAAATGAAACGATTATACATCAGAACCTGCTGTTCCACATAGAAGTAAGAACATACAATCATAGAGTTGAAAGGCGTGAAGCAGTAGACTGCTGTAGGCTGACAAACATAGCTTTGGCTAAAGAAAGATGAACTAAAAACTATAGCAGGGCAAGCTGATTCATACTGATCACTCATATTATTATTTCAACCATTATGATGAAAGACAAGGAGGCGAGACTTTGACCGAGTGGTGGCTAAGGTTAGGCCAAAGAAACCGGGGCCGTCCTAAATCTCGTTGGGTCGATGACATCGTAAAAATTGCGGGAAGTACCTGGATAAGGGACGCACAGAACTGGGTAGTGTGGCAGAAGAAAGGGGAGGCCTATGCCCAGCAGTGGGTGATTCCGGGATGATATGAAGATGATGACGACGCCAAAAAAAATGAAATGACAAAAAAAATGAAAATGATGAAAGACTGCCTTTATAAAAAATAAAACACTAAAACTTGCTTATAATGTTAAATTAAACGAACAAATTCTACATTGATACTTCTATTGATATTGATTCTATTGATACTTCTTGATGCCTCAGTTACGAAATCTCAAAGGAACTGGGCAGTAACAGACCGTTCACACGACGACGATCCGTGTTTTTTGACGTATCGTCTTTTTTCACGATCCGTCAATTTTTTTGACGGCGGCAATGCTTTTTAAGTGCCCGTGTTCAGTAAATCGTGAAAAATTACGGAGACGTATTAAATCATGTAACGTCTTTTAAAAATCAGGTACGTCAAAAAACACGGATCGTGATTTTTTGTGATAGATTCGCTGATGCACTCGCTCCCGAAAAATCACGGAATGAATGTGAACACCAATTCGTTTTTTTTGCCGGATCGTGATAAAACATGATTCCGTATGCAATGTGAACGTCCACCCGTCATGACGTAGGTATCGTGTTTTATGACGGATCGTCAATGACGGAAGCCACGTGAATGAGCTGTAATTAAAATACACAGAATAAAAGATACAAAGGCTGCATAGTGACTAGACAGGTAGTTCTGCAATAAAGAAAAAATGAAGAATAATAAAGATGTAATGCATTTTATGACTGGCGTTTAAATGATATAGCTATTTTCGAAATGCTTCAAGTTTTATAAGCTTCCGTGTTGGAAGTTTCTTCTAACATATTATTATGCCTGCTTTCCCAAATAAGTACATCCAAATTTCGCCAGTTATGTTTCAGTCCTACGTAACAGGGGCGATCCTATTGCCATGAAACGAGCCTAAACCATATTTAAAAATGTATTTAAGTTGGCCGAAACACTTTTATCTCAGTGTGCTGATATTTTTTTTTATGTAAAATAGTTAGTTTAGGAGCTCGTGGTTAAATAATAACAGCCGCTCAGGTCGATCTTCAGGTTAAGCCACGCTTGCCTGGGTTGTTCCGAGGATAGGTACCCATTACATACCGAGGTTCCTCCGTGCCTCGGAAAGCACGTTAAGCCGTTGGTCCCGGCTGTCATTTGACAGTTGTTACAGGTAGTAACGTACTAGTCAGTGGCCCGAAAGTCTGACAACCAGTCATACCAAAGGGTTTCGTCTTACCAAGGGGTTTCGTATTACCCAGTAAGAACTGGGTTGTGGAGTTAAGATAGGCAGTCGCTCCATGTAAAATACTGGTATTCAGCTGCATCCGGTTAGACTGGAAGCCGACTCCAACATAGTTGGGAAAAGGCTAGGCAGATGATATGTAAAATAGTTATTCTAATAAAATAACAGTAAAATATTACAAACTATATCCCAACAATAAAACTACGGTTCTGGCTGAAAAACAACTCAAGCATTCCAAATATGAATTTAATTTAACAAACAAGAACCAGGAATGTTCCATGTTCAAAACATCGAGGCATAGACTAAACCTTTAATAGCCATTGGAGTGCTCAGCGCATAAAACTTAACAACATCGACTGTGCCGCTGTATTTTTCTTCTCATAAAAGGGTAATTCCATTTTTCCGACATAATCGAGTTTTCCTTCTTGGAAATGGCGGTTAAAATAAAAATAAGAAACCATTTCTCTTTTCACATCATGCTATGGGCTAGTGCTTCTTAAGGATTTTATTTTATAGTAAATTATAATTTTATTTTTTATGCTACCGTACTCTTTTCAATGAAGCAATTTCCTGTTTCCTGTTTTTTTTTTTGTAGTTGTTTATTTCCTTTTGTGGTTTTCAAATCGTTTTCGTGATTGAAGGAATTTATGTTTGGCTCTAATAAGGAATTTATAAAAACAAACTCACATGCTTCATATAAATTGACCATGAACTGCAAGGAGTTTAAACATTGCTAAAAGATGACAATTATATTTGATGAGAGTGTGAACAATTTCTTCATGTTCAATAATTGTATTTATAAAAATTATCACTTCTTCTTCTAAGCCTGTCGATGGTAATCTAAATTGTGTTGACCTAGAACTGAGCCACTAGTTTGGCGCCTTCAGTAGCGTCCATCAGTTCCTGTCATGAACTAACACCAGGACACGCAGTATATTAAGTGCCCCATGGTTTGTGGAACAATTTTCACTCACTCACTAAAAGAGAAATAGTAACACTCTTAAATCTAAATCTTAATCTCTAAATTTCACTAGAAATTGCTATCTACAGGTTTTCTGATCTGATAAAAACTTTTATAACAGACCCTACAGTTTCCAGGGCCAGTCAATAGACAGCCTGACCTCGCTTGTCCACCATCCAAAGTTCAATACCCTTAACATCGTAAAAACTTGTGTCTGGCGTACCCCAGTTAAATTTTACGGGTCTTTTTAATGTTTCAAGTTCAGATATAAAATTGTGCATGCAATATGGTGATGTCAGTTAAAATTTACAAGCTGGTGGGTTGAGCTTTAGCCTGTAAATATTCAGATATGGGTAGATGAGGTAAAGACAAAAGATTACCTAGATTGAGTGTAGGGAGCTATATTACACGGTGGACGAGCCACTAACGCTTAAACGGTTACCACGTACTTAGTACATCATTCGATTTTCGAAATTTGTTTAAAAAAAATCAGCTGTTCTATACATTTTGACCGATAGCTCTTTGGATGTTAACGTTGCGACTTAGTTTACCTAGGTAGTAAACATATGAACTGCTCTGTTGTCGACACCAATCCACTGCTGGGTTGGTCTTGATGTGATGATTGTCTTTCTTTTGTCTCTTTCAATATCCGCTTTTTCACACGCTGATTAAGTATGATGGACCCTATTAGAAAATCCCTCGAGTTTGGAGCCATATTATGATTCGTATTGATGAGTCGAATATATTGCACTTTGTGATGAGACGACTATTGACCACTGAAGATTACCACAGGATAGGGGTAATCTTCAGTGGTTACTATAAAACCGCTGGGTTTGTTTATGTGATGAGGAGCTAGAAATATCACACCCAAGTCAAGGTGAGAAGCGTGTTGAGTTTAAGACTAGAAGACTTTTTAAACTAAATCGTTCAAATTTAGAGTTTGGAATGGCATAATAGTGAAACAAGATTGCCTACTTTAAAAAAATTAAACCTTGATACTTCCAAGAAGTTTCTCTTGTTTTTCTTTTTAAAAAAAGGCTTTCTAATTGAATCTGTAATTCTGTTGTCTTTTCATTTCAAAAAAAGTTCTTATGCTAACGTTTTTCCCGTTTTAATGAAACAGAATTAAACTTTTCAAACTACATACGAGTATAAGTACATAAATATTGTATTTTATCAAGCAGCCTTTAATATGACGTATCAGTCATGTTACTAAACGACACTCCCGAGTCACCGACAACCTGGTGAGCTACTTCATTTATTATTTGACATAATTAATTCTCGACAAATGGATGGGTGTTTAAAGTTTCATACATTAAAGCTTCATCGCGTTGTTTTAACCCCTTATTTCTTACTTGATATTACATATTATTAGCATGTTCTCCAGATATACATACATATAAAACAGTTTTGTCAGTCGAAAGTTTTGATTGTTCGGTCTATTTAAGAAAAATCCTAAATTCACTGACCAAAACCTCGAAGATCAACCTGTCTTTCCAATCGACGAGTGCTAAATCAAAACATCTGTTTTGATTTAGCCACTAGCTCCTCCGAGTTAATAATATATGATGATACTCATTATCAATATCGTACGTTAGATACAAACATATGTATAACTAGAATACATTGAGTAAAAACGAGTTTACACACTACGAAATACCAGCCCAACTACCAGGAGGACAGAACCACGAAGAGTTCCTTACTTTTACTTTAAGTTTTAAAGCAGAAAGCGCAATTCAGCCGCTGCCGCGCTGAAGTTAGCAGGGAGTTTTCGCAAGCTGACGCGGACGTTCAAACGTCCTGGCGTTGAGTTTTATATTAAAGCGCTTATTTTGCTTGTCTCTTTGTGCGTTCAATGTAAGAGGTTAATTTGTCAGTTTGAAAGGAGATTTGAACATGAATCGTTTATTTTTTTTAATGAAACTAGGCAGCAGTGATATTAAAACGCGACCATATTGACACAAAACAGGACTCTTTCTATGGGATCTTTATTTTAATAAAGATCGAGAGATGCGCTTTTAAGTGAAAACAATATTCATCAATCCTTATTTTAATTGGGGAGCCTCCGGATGATGCTCACGTTTGCTGACTGGTTAATGAAACGAATATCATAATAACCCTCTTTTTGGGCTTTATTTTTATTTCTCATTACCAAATTCCGTACGTTGAATTCCCTCTGCATACATAAAAGTGCAAAGATGTTCAGAAGGCTTAAGTCCTAAGCCCACAAAGTTAGGTGCTCATTACAGGCAGAGTTCCCGATAATGAGCCCTGCTAATAAGAGCGCCGTCCAAATATAAATTAGTAGCTTTTGTCGAGAACAGCCATCGGTAGACTTCGGAAAAAGGAACATTTTGAGAAAATGGGGTGTACGTAAAAGGTGCTCGGGTAAGGTGCAGCTGCTGGTTTATTGTAATTGTAGTTTTAACTATTTCATCTGTCCGCTTATTTGCTATGTTCCGTCTTGGTCTATAAACAACTCTGTCACCGATATCCCTGTTTACATGACAACAGCAATAGGGCCATAAATATTTGCTGATTTTATATTTTCGTCGTTGGGTCGGTTGGTTGTGTCTTGGTTCCATTCCTAGGTTGGACAAAGTGATTATGGGGTTTTCCTCTTATATAAGTGAAATATCTTCGATCTATGTAGCATACGCACGAACACAACCTGAAGAACGAAAAAAATACTCAAAAACAGTTTTACACAAAATCATACGTTCATGCCAAGATTTTTGGTCGTCCACAAGTATGTACATAACAAACAGCAAATGGCCAGAACAAATAAGCCGAGTGTTATTGAAGCAGATGTCTTAAGAAGAATACACAATATCATCGTCGTTAAAATTCAAGAGGACGATCTCAGGCCAATCGATGTAAGGGCTCTGACATGCTAGGTAGAAGAGTGCGATTTTACGCGTCGTTTTAGTAGATTCTATGTATTAACTAACTAGTTCGTGGCTAAATTATAATACTCGCTCGGGTCGATGGTTAGGTTAAGTCGCGCTTGCCTAGGTTGCTCTGTGGATGGGTGACCACCCATTACATACCGAGTTTCCTCCGTGTCTTGGAAAAAACTTTAAGCCGTTGGTCCCGGCTGTCATTTATAGATCTTTGGCAGCCGTTACAGGTAGTCAATGGTTCGAAAGTCTGACAACCAGTCTTACCAAGGGTTATTGTATTACCTAGTTGGTTGTGGGTGGAGTTGGCAGTTGGCGGCTGGGTTGTGAAGGTCATATAGGCAGTGGCTCCATTTAAAATTCTGTAGTGATATCATGTTATAATAATATAATATATCATGTGATAATTCGGCCGACCAATCACTTATTAGATAAAATCTGTTTGGAGTTTCCGTCCCAGAAACTGGGCTTAAGACCGCTAAATGTGGTGGTCTTCGGTAAAACCTGTCGAAGTATCACGAGATTTTTCACGAGAGTAGTCTGGATTTATTATTCGGTAAACGGTAACAAACTTGCTTCTTTTCATGTGGGGTCCAATAATTTCTGCCCACCTCCTGAGAGTACAGGGTACAAGCGTGATGTAACCATGTATGTAGGTATTATTCACGGCCTTATTTCCATGGAAATGCTGCACGTCCGATGCAATAACTCGGAACGTCCATCAATCAATCCAGCGAGATGGATGGGTAGACATCTATCACTACAAAGCCATATTTTTGCCAGGTACAAGGATTTTTTGATAATAGAAAGAGCTTTATAAAACATTAAAAAACATACGATTGTAAAATTATACCACTAATGTTTTGCTTATTTCCCATGATCTGTGTAGATCCTTTGTTGGAGATTCTAAATAAAAAATCTGATTAGTTTATTAGCTTACACAACAGAATACAGACAGGTTTATCAGCAGATTCCAAATTAGGCATAGCCTGTGACTTGGTGACTCAGACTCAACACAAAGGGAAAAAATTACAATGTTCTGCTAGCGCAAGAAAAATAATTTAGATTAGGTAATTAGCAAAATGTGATAAAAAAAAACTAATAATTAAAAACCTTCAAAATAACTTTACTCAAGTAGTGATCAAAACGGTACTGTATAAATTATTATACAGTCCAGTCCGGTCCCGAACGTGAACGCAAGCGCAAGCAAGATCGTGTATATCGGTCGCAGAAATGAATAATGTGTCTGAGAGACTTGAAATGTGCTAGTTGTAACATTGTGATATGTGAATTGTTAGCTTTTATCCGAAATGAAACAGGATGTTATGGACGAGCAAAGCCTACTGCAAATATGTGAGAGTGCTTTTAGTACGGCGGACATTCAATCAGCGAACTCGTTACTCTTTGAATCATTGAGCAAGCGGCCGACGAAACGAAAGTGGCATGGAAGAACCATTCGAGACTTAAAGGACATCTGTTTACTTAAAGAGACAGATCCTGAAGAGATTCTGATTGTCGTGGCCAGAAGATAAGAAAAATTGCCGCCCGTAACATTCGATCATGTCGATGTTACAGTGTTACTCAAAAAGATAGGACTACTCGAGAAGAGTATAAGTACAAGATTTTCAAAATCAGTATGCTACCAAAAGTGAATTAAATGGTCGGGTTGATCCGGATATTATAAAACTTCTTCATTATTTATAAATAACGAAAGAAATGTTAACATGAAGATAGGAGGACCTAGATTTAAATTGTACGACAGTGGACCAATGGCGCGGGCCTGTGGACGGTGAGCTAAGGGCTAGCTCACCGTCCCTCCGTCTTAGGACGACAGGCCGTGTCGACGGCGCGTTCGTGTTCCACGCGCGCCTCAAAGAGATGTCAGCATAGGGAAGAGGCCCGCAAGGGCCGATGCCTGCCGGGTGCTGCGGGTTGTTCGAAAGAGATACCGCGGCCCCGGAACACAAAGGGCGATGAAGGAACATTGAAAAAAAAAAAGTGAACCAATGGCCTTACCTATATGCGGTAATGAATCAGAAGTCGAGGTATTACTGGCCACAAGAATATTGCTGACGTTTTTAGGTACCACTTTTCGGTGCGGTCCCTCTTAGGCTCGTCGTGTCATGAAGCGAAGATGAGACCATTATGACGGAGCGAAACGCAAAGATACCAGTCAAGAGTGTGGCTCCAATTATTTCAGGAATGCAACATTTTAAGAGTCCACCTGCCTAGAGTATTGTCACTGTCCTTCACTCTGTGTCTAGGTCACTCTTATTTATTGGAATCGCTGATGCAGACGATGGTAGTTCCCATAGTTAAAAATAAAACTGGTGACACATCCGACATGCCCATCCCCATCTCCATAGCCACCACCATGGCCAAGGTGCTTGACGGTCTGATAAAAGGCTGCCTCTCAGAAGTCTGTCAAGTACTATAATGCGAGGAGGACGCCGGTTTACGCGTGTTTCCTCGATTTTTCGAAAGCTTTCGATCTCGTCTTCTGTTGATGTGCTATTTGACAAGTTGAGGGGCACGGGTGTACCGGCGGAGTACATAGCCCTCCTCAGATACTTTTATGCTCATCAGATGAATCGGGTGAGGTGGGTCGGTACTCTGTCGGATGAGTATGAAATACAATGTGGAGTAAGGCAAGGAAGATTAAGTTTGCTCCTGTTATTTAACGGCGTAGTACTTAGTGTGGTAAATGGTTTTAAGTACTTGGGTCATATTGTCACCAGTGACCTACGTAATGATGACGACATAGAACGCGAGCTCAGGACGTCGGCGGTGAGAAGCAATATGCTCGCCCGCAGGTTCGCTCGCTGCACAATAGAAGGCAAAGTGAGCCTTTGGGTGTCATATATGAGCCGAGCCTAGAACGTCCGGCACATACAATACAACAACACTTTCAAGATGCTGTTGCGGTTGCCGCGCCATTGCAGTGCGTCGAGAATGTTTGCTGCAGCTCGCACTGATGACTTTCACTCCATAATGCGTAAGAATGCAGCTTCCTTACTGCAATGCTTGCGTAACACTCGTGGCGACATCCTGAAAATTATTGCTGGCAGAGCGAATTGTCCCATCCAAAGGCACTAGGTGAAACTAGTTATAGGTTCATTATAAATAAAACTAAGTACCAACTAATCACACTAACATAGCATATAAGCACAATCTGTTACTAACCACTAACAACTTATGGACTTGTCAAATTCTCAATTAAATATATTTTATTTTTATTTTAAATGTTTTGGTCATTAATTTCCCCAAATAAGTACAGAAACACACAGTAAATTACAGTGAATTTTATCAATATTAAGTTGAAATAATTCCTGCTATACAAATCAACGGAATAAAAATTTCTTCCTACCTTGTTGTTTATGTAAAACCGGATAAACGGTAGAAAAGTGGCATAAAAATAAACCCGGCATCCCATAATGTTCGCACCTTGCCACGGTTCGTAGGTTGCTGATCGATTCTCATTTGCCTTTCCGCTTCGTTCATTTTTGTTTTGACCTGACCGTAGCGTAGATTATTCTCTTCCTTCGTTTTCTAAATTAATTTTGCTAATATTGGTTGATTCTGATTTTACTTTTCTATCTATTTTTTTCGTTTATTCTTTGATTCGCATTAGAAATGGTAAAAACATGAATGATCAGAATATAATTGTGTTTTTGTATGCCCTGCCCATGTAATGCGTTTTGTATTGGTACTGTGTTCATAATTGAGACACTATCTGTTTTAGTTTTTTTTTCGACTTCAATGTGATAGACAAACCTACTTTTTTTTATAAAGTTGTTTTTGAAAATAAAGGCATTGGTTTTCTTTTTACCCCATAGATCACACCCTTACCTTTACAACCACACCACTTCTACACTCAATACTGTTAACTCAAACTTGTAAGTTTGGAACTACAATCGAGAACTGCTCCAAGAGCGCGCCACCTGTGCTCCTAGTACTCGTTGTTACTTCTGAATCTTGTTAAACAAAACTTTAGAATTTCTTTTAAATTGAGTGCTGTTCACTTTAGGAGATGTTCTGGGTACGTTGATTTTTGTCAGACTAATGCTAGTTTTAGTTGAGGGCTGGTACGACGGTCGGTGAGGCACGGGAAAGAGCACATGGAAGGGATTGGGGGAGGTCTTTGCCCAGCAGTGGGATAGTATCTATCCTGAAAAAAAAATTAAATGTCATTCACTAAATAATATTTTACAACCAAATTGAAAAATAAAACCCACCACAAATCAATTTATAGACAAAATCTTATCGCATCGCATTCACTATACCCAAACCAGCCCAGTAGAGATCCAACAACAGATTTATATTTCTGGCTGGCATCGGTCCAGCGCATAGCAACAAGTTAGTGTATTTTAATGCTTACATGAACGCTAAACGGCCCTTAAACACTGCCACAATTACTTTACACGCTCGTTATGTTCGCCTAGTACTTCAGTTTTGATCGGTTGTTAATAGGTATTAATTAGAAGTTTTGTGCACATTAAAAGCACAGCACCTGTCGGAGGACCGCTACCCTTTTCTATGGAGAATGTACACCCTGTTTTCATCCCTCTAATCTGTTAAACTGGTACAGACCAACTGCGTACGCGGACGCGGCTCCGGACACCTGACTAAGACTAAAGTGTCTGTCAGTGCGTGGTATCCGTAGGCACTTCACAAACTGTCAGGACGGGTTGATTAAACTTTACTTTACTGGAAAAAACACAAAGTAACAACCTATTCTTGAACACAATTTAACAGAGAACAAGTTATTTACACTCTTTCCCTATCTCACACCGACCAAACAATATTTGCATCCCGTTTTCCCGTCGTTCCGAAGACATTACAAACATAATCCTACCCTATTCAATATTTAAATGAAGTATGATAAAATACAGAAAGGTTTTAATATCCGAACAGGTGCACCTGGGCATAAAATAGATGGTTCCAGAAGGTCAGCTTCGTACAACGAGCGAAAATGCGCGCACACATAGACACACTTCACGTACAGCGAATGCAAGCGCACTCGCGGCTGGCATTTGTTTCAGATCCCAGTGCGTACGTATCAATGTTTGCGAGGGTCTATTTTCGCTTAACTACAAAAGTTGGCCTTCTATATCTTTTTATTCCGCGACCTGGGTATTACTAAAAGTGCCGGAGAAGCAATATTGTGCTCTAAAGGTATCTTTAATATCTCTCTAGTCAGTTGAAGATATCACTCTGTGAAAGAATTTTGAGCTTGAGCGATATTTTTTTTCAATTACGACAAAGACTTTGGTTCCTTTTCTTTTTTTATTTATGATAAATGGCTTCTGGGAACGATGGTGTGCTTTTATCTGGTTTATTAAAGTAACACCCGCGCATAAAATATTGTCAAGTAAAAATGTACCGGTACTTTATTTATTTATTATTATTTATTTATTTATGTACACACAAAACACATTACAGGAAAAATACATAAAGACAAAAGAGCACAAAGGTACCGCTTATTTAATTTAGAAATCACTTCTAGCGGACCTGCGAGAGGACAGATATAAAAAAAAAACCGACTTCCAAAAAAAACACAAAAAAAGTGGAAAATAACTTTACTTTCGGAAGTCGGTGACTAAAGGCAAAAAAGTCAATGAAACAAACAATAGTCATTTTCCACTTTTTTTGTGTTTTTTTTGGAAGTCGGTTTTTTTTTGCAAAAAAGTTTTTATTTTACCCTTTTTAGTTATCGTATCACACACAAATCCTTGTCAAGTATCAATTTCGCAATTTCTTTTACTTGGATGACATTTTTTCCAGCTATTTTGATTTCAAAACCAAACTGCTGAACCGATTTTGATGAAATTTCTATGAGATGGGACCAATCGGGAAGTAGACCCATTCAGATAAAAGAAGAATTTTTCAAATCGATTCATAAATGACAGAGATATGAGGTAACAAACACAAAAAAAAAAACATACAACCGAATTGAGAACTTCCTCCTTTTTTTGAAGTCGGTTAAAAAGAAACGTAGACACAGTGTGTACGAAGAATAAATTAACTACAACATTAATAACTTATACAATCATAATTAAACAGATAGTAAACATACATGCTTATATAATAAAATAAATATATATTTATTTACTTACTTTATAAAGTTCACGACGATATAAATATGCTAAAATACTACTCCCCTGAAAAAATCTGCGAGTCCTTCAGAAACCACATTAAGTAAATCTAATTTAAAACCAAAGTGCAATTTCACCACTATAAATGTTTCAGTAAGTAAATGAAATTGGTGTTATTATAGACATCTGTAACACGAATCCTCTTACATAAAAGCAATAAATTAAAAAGGCCCTCCCACACATAAAAACGGTACGTTTTACATAACGTACATAGATTAACGTGCGATAACTGAGCAAGAATGTATAATTTTAATCCATACTAATATTATAAACGCTAAAGTAACTATGTGTATCCTTTTCAGACCTTAACGACTGAACGAATCTTGATGGAACGCAAACAGATAGACCATGACAGGTCATTGTAAAGTAAAGTAATAAAACATAAATAATACTTTTTCCCAGTAGTACTTACTGACAGGATAATTTCCAGCCTCCAAGCGGGCGAAGCCGCGTCCTAAAGCCAGTTACGTAGATAACTGAGCAAAAATTTATCATTTCAATTAAGTATATGAGCATCCCACCATATCTGTAACGTATCGGAATTCATGGCGGGTTTAATATGGACGAGGATTTTTAATATCTCTTCGAAAATATGGGTAAAGGGTGAGGCATTTTTTGTTATAATGAAGTTGCTGTTTGGTTTTGACTGTGGCTTTTCTATGTAATAAAAAAAAAAAAACACTAAAAAAAGTGGTAAATAGCATTACTTTCGGAAGTCGGTGACTACGGTTTGTTTCATTGACTTTTTTGGCACCGACTTCCGAAGTAATGTTATTATTATTATTATTATTTACCACTGTTTTTAGTGTTTTTTTTTTTTTTGAAGTCGGTTATTTTTTTTGCAAAAACGTTTTTATTTTACCCTTTTTAGTTATCGCATCACACACAAATCCTTGTCATGTATCAATTTCGCAATTTCTTTTACTTGGATGACATACTTTTTCCAGCTATTTTGATTTAAAAACCAAACTGCTGAACCGATTTTGATAAAATTTCTATGGGATCAATCGGAAAATAAATCCATTCAGATAAAAGAAGAATTCTTCAAATCGGTTCATAAATGGCGAAGATATGAGGTAACAAACACAAAAAAAATACAACCGAATTGAGAACCTTCTTCTTTTTTTGAAGTCGGTTAAAAATAAAGATTGCAGTCCCTTGTCAGTTATTATAACTCTCTGAGAGCAGCGACCCAGAAACAATCTACGAATAATGAGAATATAGCTCATTGTGATAGATATGTTAATTGCAGAAATGTAACAGCAACAACGTAATTGTAACAAAACTAAAGCTGGCAGGTTTTTAGGTCCGTTAGTAGGTAGGCATTTATGTAGAATATGTTTCGTTCAATCCATGGTTGAATAAAAACTGCATCTGCTATCATCCTGCAAATTACAGTACTATCTATTTTAAATACACCCATAAATTTTTGCAACGTATCTCAATTCTGACCACTAACCACGGCTATATCGGCATAACCCGTGCGGTCCAATAACCCGCATAGGTATTCTTGTCACGTGGCCCCGACGTCACTAATGAACCCTCCTTCCAGCTTTTTAATAGCACCCTTCAGCGTGTGAAAAATAAGTTTTTTAGATAATGGAGGACCAAGTTTTACAGGCAGGAGTTTTAATACTGGCGGAACGGGAGTTTTAACTTTCAGGCGATTTTCAGGCACATGTTTTCCTGTACGTGGTTTTTGGAATATGATTTTATCGAATTTACTTGTTACAACAATGCGGTTTACGTTCCATACTTGCTAACTATTCCGAATTGACTATTTCTTAACGTGATATGAATATTCTTGGGACTGCGAATTAATACCCACGTTACATCATTCAGCTTTCGAAAGAATCTGGGAATCGAAGTAAGGACCCCATTCTCAGCACAAGACAGTAACTAATTTAAGGCTAGTTCAATGGGAATTTTACTGGCCGTGTTACCGAGACACCGATTTTTGCCCTCCGCACTTTGTGCCCAGTCAGTGCGAATATAATTCATATTTCTGTTCGAGGAAAAAGTGATAAATAATATTCTATTGTGTCTTTATTTAGTGTCCTGATTTATGCGCCCTTTTGTGCTTTTTTCACTTTGTAACAATAAAAGCTTTTGGTAAAACACGAGTATCGTAGATTCGGATTAGGGGTTTGAAATCAACGTTGAACTGAGTTTATTTTTAAAGTCTGGATTTTAATCGCTTTTCCGGAGAATGAACAAAAACGTTGTCTTGTTTACCATTACAAACAATACACAAAAATATATTTTTGTGTATTGTTGTCTGACATAATTATGTATTTTTCAAAAGATCCAACAATATCATGATCAGCAATCAGTTAAAGAAAGAAAGAAAAAGTATTTATTAGTCTCATACTGGACAAAACAAAATAGAAAAAAAAGAATAGAAATGAAAAAAATTAAATAAAATCAAAATGTATAGAAGGGTTGGTTGTATTAAATAATAACAACCGCTCGGTTCGATCGCCAGGTTAAGCTGCGCTTGCTTAGGTTGGTCCGTGGATGGGTAACCACCCATTACTTACTGAGTTTCGTCCGTAATTCGGTAAGCACGTTAAGCCTTTGGTCCCAGCTGTCATTTTTAGGTATGTGTATTGCCATGATTGAATACACTTTTGACGTTTCAATCATCGTTAAAAACGTCATAGCTGATAGACTGACACTTTTCTAGGCCCTTATGACACAACTGAAATCAAGACTGCGACCTGAAGATTATTAAACCAGTTTATAAAACTGAAAGGAAAATGTAACGAACGACATTATGAGATACTGTGTTCTTTTCTAGAAAAATATAATTATCTTTCTCGTATTATAACCGTTACTGTTTTTATCTTTGCTGGGGCAAGCAGAAGTGTAAGTGAGTCACTGCTGTGTTTATTTTTGTCGTGGTATATGAGGAATTGGAAAATGATGTGGAGAAAGTTTTTATTAAAATACTCTTCAAGTCTTTGAGACAGCGAAGATGCGATGGATGTACTGTGTGAATGAAATTGTCAGGAAAAGGGCTGACTATTGACGAGTCATAGGGAAGTAATGGAAGAAGAAGTCATGCTGCGCCGACACCAAATGAATTGGTGTGAGGACAAGAGACTGATGACGACGATACTTGACATAATAGACTTGTTTTAATTACGTAAATTGTGTTTTTTTAGTAGATCTTTCATATCCTTATTTAAAACCGTTTAAACTAATTAGCACCACACTACATTTAAATGTAATTTTCGTAAATTAAGCGTTTGGCCAAAACAAGCTCGTAAATCAGATTTTAACTTTGAACGAGAACTGGCTTGCCCCTTGCAAAGGGTGTAAGTAGGAGGGTTTCCTATTTGAATGGAAGATAATCATCTCTCGCAGAGGGCAAGTACATAATGTTTAAAAGGCGATAAATAGGAAATCGTGCTAGTTTTTAGTTCAAACTGATATTTGTTTAATTCTTACTTGATTTTCATTTAGATTTAATTCCCAGTTCAGATCCTGAAGGTTAAACAGTAGTGAGTTACTGTGAAAAGTGATGTTTTTTCTTATATCCGTTTTCACTAGTAAATAGCGAAGCCTAAACGAATGCCTAAGTAAAAGTACACTGGTGGACATGTCCACTCAAATTTGTGTGATTCTTTCATCAAAATACCACCTCAGATCCTAATCTGCATGCTCCTTATATGATTTGACCAATGTCTGGACTTTAAAAGAAACAGTAACCTCTGAGTTTTTTTCAGCTGTTTGTTCTCAGAGTAGTCAGATACGAAACATTCGCCCCACCTAGCTTTAAAACATAACATGATGTGACGTTTAGAAGTGTTTTTAAAACTAATTTTCAGAAATAAATATGATTTATGATGGATTTTCAAAGCCCAGCTTAGCGCCGGGAGTTGAAATTCCTACGCAATAATATTAAGAAATTCATTTAAGTTTTGCATAACGTAAGGGAGTTAAGGTTGTATGCGAGCTACGTTTTGTTAATTTAGAAACGACAATTAATTAAATTGACAGAATTAGATACTTATCTTTAAAATAGAGACATGTCTTTAAAAATGAAATTAATTAATTAGATACTTAGGTATGTCTTTAAACATGAAATTGCTTGAAATAAAAAAAAATTAAACGTATTTTTTCCTTAATTTTTGCGACATCACGTAAGGCATGCATCACGTAAACAAAGCAGATTTCATGTTAAAAAATCATGTGAAATATCGGTTGCATGTAATATTACGCGTAGAAGCTTTAACAATAAAAACTGATTGCAATCGATGTCGCATTTCTACGTGATATGCAAGCAAATATACGTAATGTTTTTTAACCGTAAAACAGCAGATGCTGCCCTGTAAAAACTGTGGAAACAACAGCGACTTACGAGTGACGTTATGGGGCGTAAGTTCGAACCCCAACAGGCCTCTATTTCATCACCATTCATCTCCCTCTCGAAACGGTAAAGATGAGGAAACTGACATGTTTTAGAACGGAAAATTTCGAAGAGATACATTCCCAAACCCACACTGGGCCACCAGGTATATTAGGAAATGTGTCATAATCCACCAATTGGCCTCTCGGAGAAATAAAATCTGCATCACAGCAGCACCAGGAAGGTATACCGTGAAATACAACTCCAATTGGTGTCCATTCAGATTGCATGTTCTGACGAGTGAGGACAATTTTAAGATCAGCGATGACCACTTACAATTATGGATGGGCCGCCTATTCGAATAGACGAATGTTTAATCAAAAACCAACAATTTTGTCATAGACCTGCTGTACAATTTTGTTAAAATAACTGCTACCTATGTGTGTTCTATCTTTCCAATTATCATCTCCTCTGCCAAGCCCTTTACCAAATAGGCTTCCAGTCTAACCGGATGCAGCTGAATATACATGGAGGGACTGCCAGTCTGACCTTCATAACCCAGTAACTGGGTAATACGATTGTTCTGTCTTTCCAATATCCGACATAATTATCTAGAATAATTACATTTGAACATGGACCATCAGCTACATTTCGCTTAATCCAAACTACGCTATAAATCAAGCGAAACGAAATAACTTCATTACACCAACATGAATACAGCATTAACAGAACACGTTATCACGAACTGACATTAAAGCAATATGGCGACGATTTATCTGTACATTTTCATTTTCTGCCCTATCCCAGAGGTATCTGCTATAATTTCGTTATGGATACAGTATAAATTATTTAATGGTTGTGTCATTTTGTTGTTTTTAGGTCGTGGGCATATTTTAATCTGAGTGGGATAGTAGTAGGTCGTCATGTAATTTATTTTATAATTTACAGATACCTGACTGCCAAATAATTGTAGCCTTTATGGCTTATCGTCGGTACGATTTGAGGCAAACCTGAAATTCTACAAATAGTTAATTCCATTATTTTTATTTGTGAATATCAAACCAGAGGGACTAGTAGTGCAAAGTTGAAGTTCCGCGGACCGAAACAAAGCGCTATGCTTTCTACATTTATTGTGCGAATCGGCAGTCTATGGATTCCACTGCCGGCTTATCTGTTCCCTGATCATTATAAACTGGATCTATTCAAAGTTCGATTGAATCGGTTTCTTCTAGGCTAGCGTGCTGACCTTAGGCCGCATCATCGCTTCACATTAGGCGAGTTGCGGCCAAACGCAAGCCTATTTAGTATAAAAAGCTCATTCAATAAACTAAATTTTGCCGTGCTCCGGTCACCATTAGGAAATTATTAATAGCTAACCTATCTAATTGTTTATTTTTTTAGACAAATGGTGTATTAATAGTTATCATCTTTCAGAAAACCAGAAAATAAAGAGATAAGAATATTCGTTAACCATGACACATTCTTCGCCACTGGCCATTTGCGAGATCGGACCTACCTACCTACCTACTCCACCTACTCTCCAAATTTCAACTGTTTGGTACCAATAGCCTCGGAGTAAAATGGCTGTGTCATACGGACGGACAAACAGACAGACGTGGCGAATCTATAAGGGTTCCGTTTTTGCCATTTGGCCACGGAACCCAAAAAAAACAAGATGGCGGGTTTAGTTCCGAATATAGACACGTGCCAAAAAAAAACATGCATTAATAATATGCTAGACTAGTATAGGTGCGCTGAACTGTCGGAAAAATAAACGAAAATGTCCTCTACCGAACAGTAGCCTAATCAAACGGATAGTCATTCGTCAATCGCAGTCCCAATACAGTTAATGAGTCGTTCGATGGAATTGCCTGCCGAGACCTAGCCAGCATTTGTGCCTGTTAGCTGAATAGACAGAACATGGTCACAAAATGTGCCGATAATTCCCTTTGTTATGGAAAACAAATAATGGTATTAAACATTGCCTGCAGAAGTAAGGATGCTTTTCTTTAAAATTTTGAGCGTGTGGAAGCACTAAGCTGTCGCTCCTTGTAAAAATACTTTATTTAGTTGCGTCAGGTTAGTCCAGAAACTGACTCCAAGATGGCTGAGAAAAGGCAAGGCAGGTGATGATATACTTTTGTAGCGGCACTACAAAAAGTACTACAGCAACATAGTACAAAAAGTTCTACAGCGCCATCTATGCCACAAACGAAGAACTAACATCAAAATTTTCTAAATTACCGCGATATCCGCGACTTAACACTATATAGAAAAACCCGACAGCAAAACATTTCATATGACATTTTCATCTCCATCTCCCTCTTCCCTCATCCACATGACTGTCACTCAGTCATCACCGCCATTTTATTCGGATTTCGTCTGACATGTTATTTGGTGGGTCATAGATGGTCTGAAACCTTATGCAGTGAACCAACCTTGTTTATGTACCTTACTTTACCTTACCTTAAGATACAGACGTTCTAACTGTCGCACAGTAGGCCACCAGACACCTAGTCGGAGGATCCTCATTTTTCTATGGTGGATGAAGAACTTTACCCTAATCTCCATACCCCTAAACTTTCAAACAACTTTTCACATCAACACTAAAAACATTTATCATTTATAAATATCATTTATTAATCTTTAGCATAACAAGGAAAACGAAGCAGTAGCGATCCGTCTTTACCTGTCATCACACAATGACAAAGTGCAGTAATACCTCTCTTCCTAACCGTAACTAGGGCAAACTAATTTGGGAATCACCTCACAAACAAACCTTTGCGAAGAAGGAGGGAGTGTATTTAATGACGTATTTGTTTCCACTTACTCGAGAAAAGTTCGGTTATTGAGAGTATAAGGAAACATAACATTAAATCAGTATGTAACTTAGTGGGTTTGATTCTGAAGTAGAAAAAGAAAATGTTTGTTTTTAAGTTGTTCTGTTTCATGGTCTGAGGCACCACACGAGAGGTCTTGCGTTTATTATGTAACACCCTGTATAAATACTAGAAGTCGATTTTGAACATAAAGACTCACAGCACAGTGAAAAAATCTTACAAGTTAAATTTGAACCACTTTCCGATTTTCGTAGAGCTGAAATTTTGCAGACATATTAAGTTTGGATGACAATGCATGGTTAGCTAAGTGACGTCATTCTTAAATCCATTATGCTGGAATCCCAAAGATGGCGGATTTGTTATTTTCTATGCATTTCTATGATATGGGTATCGAATAAAGGGGTTTGCTGCAAAGAATAAGAAAAACGAAAAATAAAATGACGTCACTCTAAAGCGTGTTTTTTTTTGTTTTTTTTTTTAAACTTTCATACTTTATTAATAGGTACTTCATAAATCACCAAAACTGACAAGTGACAGACAATTTATTTATGTAATGCACAATGTACACAAGCATAGTTACAGGTGGGCTTAAAACTAGTGCGTACATGACCCTGTTAGGGCGCAGCAAAATAACTTAAAACTATCATTATTGTAAAAATGAAATGTAATGTGTATGTTGTATGTGTGTATTCGAATGTATGAAACTGAAATATCAACATAATTTCTCCGATTTAACGTCTAGCTGATATTTCACGTCTAATTGCAACCTCCACAGATCGTTAGGTAATTATTCCCTGTATACATACATATAATGTACAACAAAGTTATATCTATAGAACATACATGAAATTGTTCGTAGGTACACAATTTCCGCATTAAGTCCCGAGCTCCACGTATTTCTGTGCGAATTATTAATGATCCTGCTTGGCTAGTATTTTCCTTCATTTCACTGGATATACCTACTGGCCTATTTTCACAGAGTGACGGGAGGATAATGAACGTAACAACCACCTTATAATAACCACGTAGAATAATTATTTTTCAGCAAATAGCTTGTGGTTTTGATGCTAAGCTTCTAATCCAGCCATCGTACCAATGAGAATTTTCCATTTAACTTGTACTTTCTAAGGTTATCTTAGACAAACATGTATGTACATGATTTTAATATTAATACAAGGTTTAGTTTTGCAACCTCGTCAAAATTCAGGAGGTTGTCATAGAAGAAGTAAATAATCAATGTAAATTACGGTACCTGGTCAATTATAACATACGCTGCTTTTTTTAGTTTTTTAAATTTGACATTATTCCAGAATGAAGCCCTTTTCAAAAGAGGAGAATCACCCGTTTATCGAGTAAACGTCTGCGTTTGTTTGTGTGTGTGAAAGCGCGGTTATAGGGCTAGTATTATACGGGCCGCGTTTTAATACGGGTGGCGTACACTTATCGATTTCCGATATTAAGAAAAAAAAATTACCTACCCCTTTTATTATTGATTCGGGTCAAGAATCATTAGCATAGTTACTTCCTTGAATTTGACGAGGATGCAAAGCACACACACCTTGTAGAAGACTGGAATCGCCAATTTTACTTGAGTAAACGTTGTGGTCAATGATTATGCCTGTTTGAGAAGAGCTCTTTGCCCAGCATTAATATTATTATTAAATCTAAAATTCTCAACCCACTCTGAGCAAGCTTGGTGAACTGGTGATCAATGGTCGTGCCTTATCTGTATCAGAAGCGCTGCAATGGTACAGTAAGCTTAGCATCATAAATACCTACCAGGTGAAGTAAAATCTGTAACCCTTAGTTAACTTATTAGTTACTACAAGGATAAGTTTTAGCTTTCAAAACCTAAGCACCTACCTAAAGGGTTACAAAAAGATATATACATACATAAACTCACGCCTTTTTCCTATGGGGGGTAGGCAGAAAGCACAGAACGCCATCTGCTACGATCCTTACATACTCCTTTTGCCTTGTTCACGTTCATGCGCATCTGGTCATACACGCCGGTTGCGAGTACTACGCACCTGATCTTTCTGAAGAACTTCACCAATAAGGTTAGTGTATGTCCTTCTAGGGCGTCCCCTCCAGGCGTTGCCTCTCACATCTGCCTTCTAAATGCCTTTTTTTATTCGCCTTTAACTCATCCTCTCCACTTGACCAAACCATCTAAGCATACTCTTTTAAATTTTTGCCACTACATTTTCTTTTAAACTGCAACGTTCTTGTTTATCATCAATTTATCGTTCAGAGTTACACCACACATGCATCGCAAGGAACGCATTTCTACAGCATTAATTCTACACTCATTCCTCGTTTAAAACACCCAACATTCACTTCCATACATAAGTGTAGGCACCAGCACACCGTTGTGAACAGCCAGACGAACCAAAAAGTAAAGATGTGTATAAGTAGTAGGTACACATCTTAGCTTTATAACCATGGCGTACAACATATTTACCATAAGGAAAACACCATAAACATGTCCAAATGACGCCTTGAACCTTCTTCTGCAAATGATGATGGCGCCTAAGTGTTCCTATGGCCATAGACTTCCATGAGGGTAAGTGACGTCGTAACATTACATAAATTATGGTAACTACCAGTTGTGTAGCAACTGTGCAATCGTTGGGATGATGTCGGGTTGTATGTTAAAGCATTAAGATTTATTTCCGTTGGGAACTATTGCGGTTTGAACTGTTATTAAGGGATTTGAAACGTGTTTAAAGTGTTTATTTCATGCTTTGATGGAGTTATCTGAATATGAGTAAGCGATTTTAGCTGAAAATATTAAACGGCGCAGTGAGTAGCATCGTCTAGTTTCATTACCGAATTACTGGAATCTCAGAAAACGCCGTATAAATAACGGTGATACTGATGACTGTTACTGATGACATACTCTTGATATTATTCAAGCTAGAGAACCAGTAATACGATAACTACTTCAGGTAAAAGCCGTCCAGCGCCGATAATTTAATTTACTTACGGCACCTTATCTTCTCCGTCTTTATCGTGTAGTTAGTGCCTAACCTGGTGTCAGAGTTTTTATACCGCCCATGGGTCTCGCCGTCGAAAAATATCTCTCAGTCATGGTTTCCTCACGAAGTTTTAATTCACCGAAGCAAGTGATAATTACACAATACGCATATGAATCCGAAAAATCAGAGCACAGCACCTTATGTTCAAATGCAGTACCAGTAGAATTATCGACACTTTAGTTAAACCTGATAATAAGTGATTTTCACCTCACATGGTTATCTATAGATGTAGCAACAGACAGACAGACCTATCCAAAGCGATGAAATCGGTCTAGCTTATCCGAAGACGAGCAAAGTGAGCCCCGTAATTCGTTTCCCTACACTTGGTCGTTTGCCCGAATTCCAAGAAAACGAACGACCAGGTGTAATTGCACCATTACTGAAGCGATTAATCGCGTGATTTTGTGGTCGTTGCGTTTAAGACGTCCCTTATTTATTCGAAATAATAGACAACCCCCTCAGATGGCATTACCATGTGTTTGGATTTGTCAAACTTATTGAACCCGAAGAGGACGCCTTGGTCAGGGACGTGGTTAGAGACGAAATAATATTTCATGCATAATTGCATGCCACTATAAGACCCGCACAAACCACATAAAGACCTAGTATTTCTCCAGACGACCGACTTACGAGTACAAAGAGTTTCTAGGTAATACCTATTTGTGCACTAGTATTTTCAATATCCATGTATCGGACACTTGCCCGAGCATCACAGAATAACTGGACTGCCAATATTTATAAACCAAAGGATATTGGGAATAAATATCTGCAAGGCTTTTCGATTTTATTCTTAGTTATTGCAGTGACTGCTTGAAAGAAAATACTTATTTTTAACAATTTGGTGCGAATGCAGTAAGAGTTCTGTGAGCCGAGTAGCAGAAGTAGTAGGCACAACTTAATTTAAAGCTTGTGATAAATACCATTATACTTTACAAGCCCTCGAAACCTCGATGTGCGAAGTAACAAAAGCTATCGTTGTTGTTGCGATGTTGTATACTGACTGTTGGACATGGACCTATCTCAATAATAGCCACAGCAACCGTCCTGTGTGATTCTAAGCATATCACTTTTAACTTTATTGTATTAGCCTTGAATATCCCAATGCTGGGCGAAAGCCACCCCCATATCCTTCCAGAAACTCTTTTTTAGTACAGTTCCTCGAAAACTGGCTCTTATCACACTACGATTAGGTTCAACATGCTATGGATTTCACCCTCGTGGTTTTCTTCTTATATTCCCGCACTGTAGTGCGGAAATAAAAATCCCACAGCCAGGTGTGGTTATTTTTCTATTCCATTGAATCAATTTGGACTAAAAACTAAAACCAAAAAATTTAAAGTGTATTGTAAAACGTCGTTTGATACACGTGGGCATTTGTTACTGCAGTTCTGGGCTCCATAACACCCTCGTTTGCGGCTCGTGTGTGTATTTCGCTCGGCCGCAATAACAAACTTTCCCCACTTATATCAAAATGTACTATTCCTGCGCCACCTCAAGCTAGCTTCCGAGATGAGCGTCCAGGTCATCTCGCCACCAGCCATTTCTTCCGTCCTCAGATTCTAAATTGACAATAAAAAATAATCATTTCTAGAACCTAAATGTAGCAAATCGCAAATCCACACAATTCAACAGCCATTAATGATTTTGCAAAACACAAAACCGGCATCATGCAAACACGGTTCTTTGCAAAAACCGTAAAATTTCAAACACAACGCCCTTTTTGTTGAAACCTTTAATAGCTGGGAATTCAATCAATCATCCCTTCACTGAGGCTGACGGGTTTCGTTTTTATCCGGTTTAGAATCCAACAAACTTGTGCGGATTCTCTTTACATTCACTTTAAAGTATAAAAATATACTTTAAACTGTTTAAAAATAAACAGTTTTTAAAGCTGGCAATGATGGTGTCGAGTATGTATGTGTTTAGTTTATTTGTAGCGCATGTGAAATTATTCATCCGTAGAGTAGCTGCTTTTTTAGTATATCCTTTTGCAGGTATGCTCGAGAGATTTCTTTAGAAATAAGCATCACCTTTGTGCCTAGGTTTCGGTTTCTTCCTTATTTTCTTTAATTAGTGTGTGTGTAGGTACTTAGATTGTTAAAAAAAAGTCAATGAAACAAACGATAGTCACCGACTTCCGAAAGTAAAGTTATTTTCCACTTTTTTTTGGAAGTCGGTTATTTTTTTGCAAAAAAGTTTTTAATGTACTCTTTTAAGTATCGTATCACACAAAAATCCTTGTCAAGTATGAATTTCACAATTTCTTTTACTTGGATGTCATATTTTCTCCAGCTATTTTGATTTAAAAACCAAACTACTGAACCGATTTTAATGAAATTTCCATGGAACTAATCGGAAAGTATATCCTTGCAGATAAAAGAAGAATACCTGGAACTATAACAAACACATTGTTTTTCTAGTTTAATAAAGATTTTTTTTTAATATTTAGTAATTATTTATATACTATCTGTTTATTTCTTTTAGTACCTACCTGCATGGATGAAAGTAAGTTAGTTACGTTACATACGCCAGGTCAGTACCGTAACCACTGCCACGTGCCGCGTACCACGTGCCGTCTACTGTACTTGGGTAAAACGTAAAACTAAATTCTTTTAAAAACTACACGAGTATTCTTTAGTAATTTCATAAAGTTTTTTCAAGTTATTGAAAAATGATTCCTGATTGTTGTTTGTACAGAAGTATTTAATCTAATTTTGAATTTAATTCTCTAATATAGCCTTGAAATAAACTCTCAGTGAAATACGAACAACCATCGAATTCGTTTTAAGAGAGACAGAACACTTACATAATTTATTCTAGTTCATTTGCAAAAGCTCTTCATCATCGTTATGTTCCTGCCGTTTTTCCAATGTATTTACGACTATGTTAAAAGCTCTTATTATCAAATAATGTTGATATTTTTATGTAATTGAAAAATCAAATACTTAGCTTAAACAAATATTTTACCTTTCATAAACTATGAAGTGAAATTCTTTTCTTCTTGTTTACATAGTATAAAACAAAGTCGCTTCCCGCCGTCTGTATCGCTTAAATCTTTTGTTTTAACCAATAAATAGAGTGATTCACGAGGAAGGTTTATTTGTATAATACATGCATAATTGCATATTATAGCGGAGAAAAGCCGAGAATTTCATAGTTTTGTCGTAAAAAACATATTTCTGTGCGCTTACATTTCAAACACTGGCTTAACCTTTCGAGATAGATAAATATAATACGGAATCGCAATTTTTTAAAAGATCTACATACATAAAAGTTTATAATAGTATATGTCTATCTCCTAAAGATAACCTACAGTAACCATTTTTATCTTTTACATAATATTACAAAAAAATAATGGGTACGAAGCTATTTTAAACAATGCAGTATTATTCCTTATCCAATTAATTACCAATAATTGGTGAAATATCAACCACATGTATTGCCCGGGCAAATAACCCGAAGATTCTCTGTGTTCTACGAGATACTACCACTGACATAATTATAATTTGAGTTGTTCATTGGCTCGTTTGACACAGTGATGATTGTTTGAGAGGTGGTGGTTGACAGATATGATGGTGCAAACCAATGATGATGATAAAAGATTTTTATATTAACCATAAACACCGAACATTAGGAATTTAACTATACTTTAAATACCTCCAGGACCCCTGTATTATTCAATGCAGCCATCATCACAATATTTGGAGTGCGTTACATTGAGCTCTACCATAAACCGTGATATTTCACCCCAAAAAAAAACGACTTTTACAAGAATAATTTTTGCGTAGAGTTACTTAGTTTGATATTTAAAATGTGTTGACGGCTTAGTGAAGGGTCTGTTTACACCTTGTATATCTAATATGTAAAATTCTCGTGTCACAGTTTTCGTTGCCATACTCCTCCGAAACGGCTTGACCGATTTTGATGAAATTTTTTGTGCTTATCCGGTATTTATGAGAATCGGCCAACATTTATTTTTCATCCCCCTAAATGTTAGGGGTAGTCCACCCCTAAATTTATTTTTTAGACAAAATTTTTAATTTCTATTTTTTTATGATACAACATACAAAAATTCATACAATCCTCAATTTTCACCCTTCTACGATCAACCCTTGTTTTTTAATAGCCATAACTTAAAAATAATGTTTGCCTTTTGTTATTTTTATATTCCCTCATCGTTCACAGCGCTCCATGCTTATTTCACGCATATACCACATTCTTACATACATACAATATACACATTCTAACATACATACATACTTACAATAAGTAAGCTATTTTTTGTCTACACTAGAAATTACTAGGAAATTATTTATATGGCAAAACAACGTTTGCCGGGTCAGCTAGTACTCTTATAAGCTATTCAAAATGGTATCCAATTTAGGCGGGTAATACTGACAGCAGAGATCTATAGTACTTTTGTCTCGTTTACTCTTACTACTGTATCTATTAATGTGTCCTTGTCACACTAATATTATTATTTCGAGACATGACTATCTACGTTACATTCAGCTATTTTCCCCAACAAGGTGAAACTGGATGTCAGGGTCATCATCACCTGCCTAGCCATTTCCCAGCTATGTTGAAGTGGGCTAGGTCATTTGCGCAAAAGGCATTTACGTGCATGGACTTAGTGAATGGACACCTTCGACTGCGTGAATGGACACTTGCGCGAATGTACATATGCGCAAATAGGCATTTTCGCTACTGGTACTTGCGCTACTGACACTTGCGCGACAGACATTTGTGCGACTTAGGCCCGTGAGATTCCTTACAAGCAAAATATAACATCTTGCCTTATATTACTAGACGGGTAGGCTGATATGTACACGGCAAGTCCCAGGACAGACTGAAAGTTTGACGAGGAATAGCTATGACAGCTGTTTTTTATTCTTGATTTTAATGTCATTTTCTGTGGCGGCGATGATATTATTCCGAGTTTTTGTTCATGGGTGTCATTGTTATGGTTTTCAGGGTTGCTGATAACGATAATAAGGTCAAAATAAAAGTCCAAGATGGCGCCGATTAAAATTTTCGGTTTTTTTGTCCATGGGAATCGTTTTCATGGTTTTTGGGGTCCCTGAGAACGAAAATGCAAGAAAGCGTAGAAAAAAATCGTCGCTTTTCCTGCATGAGTAGGTATCGTTTTCATGAAAAAATTTCATTACAATTTATGAGCTCGTGTTATTTGATTTGATTGATTTTGATTTGATTTGACTCTTCTTTGATTGTTTAAGGGATAAATTGCAATGATAGACGTGCCTTCGCAAAATATAACAAGTAAACAACAATCAAAATTCGTTCGCGGTTTATGCCAGGCATTTTAATTGTGCACAATACATATGTATGTGAAAACTGTACTTACATTCTGTAATATAACGTCATATAGCCAGATTTAGGTAAGTCATTCATTTTGTAAGCATTTCGCGCCAAAGTTCCATTGATCACAATGCTGAATACTGGTCGAGTTATTCCTGACATTATCTGTATTGAAATCAAACAGTTGAATGCTGCCGTCATATGTGTGGTAAGGGTTGACACGACGTCGTTTGTTTTTAATTAAGTTAAATGTGTCGTTTATGTAACTTTAAGTAAAGTACCACCTTCTTCTTGTTTATTTATACTACTAATTTATGATCTTAGTATTTATTTAGATAAAACCAACAATAATAATAATAATGATAATGATGATAATTTATTTAATCCAACTTTGATCCATGTAAGGGCACGTCCTTTTTGGCTGGAGGATTTTATTTAGATATTGTTTTTTTTTTACATTTTTATTTGTTTTTGAGGTAACTATTAAAAGTTTACGAATTGGCGTGTGCTAGCTGATGTGTGGAAAAGAATTTAATTTAGTGTTTTGTATTTTTCTAATAACTTTTTCTCTAAGTTTGAATGGGTAGGTTATCTATTATACAGAACGAAGTACTTCTAACATAAGTGACGGATGACTTGTTACTGAGGAGTTCGTTTCGCCATTTCACCATATTTAAACACTATACTATCGTAGAGGCGTTTCGTGGTGCATGTCTCAGGGTGAATTTCACCGATTTTGTAACAGAACGCGTTTTCACCAACTAAGCTCTGCATAAACCAGTTCTCATATCGATATTAATCTCGATTTACTACCAACTGACTTCACCAAATAATTTTGACATTATTTGTCATTTTGACATTCAAAAAGTCCTAATTCTCAACCGAATTTCAAGTTGTCACTTTTGATTTGGTTTACATTAATTCTACACTATATTAATTAATTTCACTACTACCCCCAACCCTATACCACATCAATTAAAATGTCTATCGCTCGCTCGTCATAGTTTTGAATGCATGAATGTTAGATGACCGCCACCGCTATAATTGTCGGTCAAATCGGGTGGGTCGGTGTTACGTCACACATTCACACCTGCATATCATATGCATATGCATATTGCATATGACGTGAAGCTTGGGCTGTGTAAAGCATTGTATCGTGATTTTCTGGTAACGTGTATAGCATTAATTTTGTATTGGAGTTGGGTCAGGTATTGGAATGCCTGTGGTAGGATTTGCTGTTTGATTAATTTTATGTTAAGAATATCTGGATATTGAAACTAGATTGTAACTTATCTTTTTTTTTTTTCTTAAACTGGACTCTTCTGAGCTTATAACGACATAATTATGGAGTACTACATATAGTCTCATCACCAATTAAGAAATGCACTATAAATAAATCTGGAGGCCGAGATAAAATGACATTATATAAGCGATAACGAGGATGGAAAAGTCTAAAATGTATTTGATTGAAATAAGTTTTCGAAAAGTTTATTTTAAGGGTGGATCAAACTGGTGCTTGAAAATTATGGATGCGACTCTGGTCATCAGATCCTGACAGATAATGTACTGTTTTATCCATCAGTATTATAATTATTCTATAATGTCGTTGTTGAAATACGAAAGCAAGGCCCTCTGGTCTTACATTCTTAAAGGTTTTATTGAAACCCTTCCATAAAACTCGCCATAAAAACTGTACCGTCGTTTTTTCAAATAAATAAATAAATCATCACGTAAAGTGAGGAAACGTGATAACTCTGCCGGGTCCCTTTCAATGCAAAAGGACAGTGGTATTGAAAGCTAATGGTCTACCTAATGTCTCCGGTCGGAAGCGCGCCGTCTGATGGATCGTTCAGATTTTTAAACCACGATTAATGTACTGGCCATGGGTGCACATTTATCTTTTGTGTGAGTCACAGCTGATTCACACGGGTTCCGTCATAAAATACGATACGTCATGACGGATGGACGTTCACATTGCATACGGAATCGTGTTTTATCACGATCCAGCAAAAAAAACGAATTGGTGTTCACATTAGTTCCGTGATTTTTTTGGAGCGAGCGCATCAGCTTATCCGTCACCAAAACTCACGATTCGTGTTTTTTGAGGTACCTGATTTTTAAATGACGATACGTGATTTAAGACGTCTTGTCTTTTTTCACGATTCGTGATGCTTGTAAACGCGGGCATTTAAAAAGCATTGCCACCCTCAAAAAAAAAAAAATACGGATCGTGAAAAAAGACGATACGTAAAAAAAACGTATCGTCGCGTCGGCGTGTGACCGGGCTGTAATGGTGAAAAAAAAAAAAGCGATTTTTTTAAGTGTTAAAACATTATGTACACCTCTACTTAACCCTTCGGGGATTACAGGCGTGATTTTATGTGTCCAAATAACTAGTTTAACCTCTGCACGAAATTTCAACCAAAAGTAATTAAGCGAAACCGCTTACACGTGAAAAAGCTTGATGGCATTAACGGCTTTACATAATAAATACAACAGAATACGGTACACCGCTCACTCCTCATTCGCCACGTCAACCACAATGCACCTCGTCATGTCGCTCATTTTTTTTTAAACGGTTACGTGTAGTTGAAACCTTAAACACTTTTTGGTTATTTGCAGGGGAGATTGTTATTTCAACCGCGAGAATTTGCATCAGCAGTGTAGGTGTGGAGGTATGTATGATGGTGAATGTGTGAAGATAAACGGAAGGATGAAGAAAAGTCCGAAGTACACAAGAAGAAGAAAGAAAGTTTATTGCACAGACACAGGTTACAGTTCCACACACACAAGAGTTCCACTAAGAAGAAGGAGTGGTAGAAATAGTATAGATAGCACGAAAATAAGCAAGAGAACAGTCAATATTCAGCGCGGCGAACACAGAGTACTTTTATTATATGGCGGCGAAGCTATGTTTTAAATCGCAACGGTCACCGTAAGTTCCGTGAACGTACTGGCTAGGCGGCGCGCGCGCGCTTGCAGAGCGCGACGCAATAATGGTGCCGTCCCGCTCACGCAACCGGTTCGGGTGACGTAGCGGGCGCGCTTGCCGCTAGAACAAAGGACGCGTCATAGCTGCGCCGGCTAGTTGATAAGAAATTATCTATGAGTAAAAATGTGTCTATAATTATGTTGAAAGTTACGAAACATTTTAGATTCTATATAGTACTACTTTTTATGTTTATTTAAGTTATTAGAACAATTAGTAATATGTTGAAATGGATACATAAATGTAGTAGGTCACTACAGCAGTATTAATGATTCCTTGAGAAAACGAAGAAATGAATATTATGTAGTATTATGTATTTATATAAGTATATATTAATATTTACTTATAAATGTATTTATACTTTTTATTGTATATTAAGTTAGTTAAGGCACATTAACACGTTTTTCTCTTCCTATTCTCACACACTATCGTCTACATTTCTTCTTCATTTCCTCTTTTGCAGGTCTGCTAGCAGAAATTTGTTAAAAAATAAGCAGTACCGTTGTACTCAAATATTGTAATGTTATTTCCTGTGTTGTCTTCTGTGTGTACATTTAAATAGTAAAATAAATAAATAAGATTTTTAAAACGAAGATTCTGCATTGACCAATTGTGGATTTGGTATTTTAGTTCGACTTGCTTGATCTCTATTATATCTGAATCCAACTGAATTTTTAACTTGACAACCCAACAATCGCGTATCATTATCACCATCTTCCTGGTCTTTCTTGGGGTCGGGGCAACACGTCAACCATTCTCCCCTGTAAACCACCACGCTATTATTTACTCTAGTAAATAAAGAAATAAATTCATTTAATTCAGATATCGCAAGATCAATATCACAGGTACATTCATACTCATTCACATTCACAAAAATAATTCAAAATGTTAGTAAAAATACACAGAACTTACTTAACTACGTGCATGCCATACAGCCATCAATAGTTTTACCGACATTCCTAGTTTTTTAGTGCTTTTCGGGTCTTTTCGAAAATGATCAAAGGTCTTCTTATTGCCAAGTATGATTATTACAACTGAAGGTTTAACACGCTCCCAGAGACACACAATATTTCCCAATCACCCATACAATAAAGTTATTTTCATAAGATTACAGAACCCCGTAATTTATAAGCACAACTCAGGAGAATATAATAATTATTTTTAATCGCCGATTCCTGGATTACAAAGGTTCATTGTGAAAGTGTCACCCTTAGGATTAGCGTTATTTATATTATGATACGAGGGTTCCTTTGTTTATGAATAGTGCGATAGGGTAAGCGGTATTTATGTAGGTCAGTAATTGGATGGGTTTCGCGATTATGTTTAGATAAATGGAGAGATAAGATTTAAGAAGATGTTGTTGATGAGTTTGGCTCATAAACGGTTAGTTGTGATCGCTTTATCTATAATCTAAGTAATGGTATTATTTTGTTGAATTATAGGGTTGTTTGTTTTAGGGAAATACAGGCATGTTTTTGACGTGACAACGTCTTATAATTCGATGGAGCCGGCTGCACGCACGAAAAAATGCGGCGTTACCTCGCTCTGAGGCATTTCATTTAAGGCTTGAAGTGCAAGCGAGAGCGCGGAACGAGAGACAAAGAGGCACAATCGGTGACGTTGTCACGTTCAACTATCGTCACTAAACCGACTTTACAGACAACCGATTTTTTTATGTTTACCTTTTTTCCAAAGAACATATAAAGGGTGGAAAGACACAGACGCTAAAACGGTAACCACGTATTCAGTACAACATTCTGGACTCCACCACATACAAATTTTTCGTCGGTTATTAAAAAAAAAACAACTGTTAACTACAAAACTGCAATACGTACTTGGTCAAAATTTATGGAACAGCCGATTTGTTTAAAACTTACCGATAAAAAATCTATGTACGGAGGTTCAGAACAATATACTGGATACGTGTAGTTACGTAACGTTAGCGTAGGTGTTCCACCATGTATAGAAGAAATAGTTATTGTAACTTTCTCTCATTACTATATTAACCGTGAGGTCCTAAAAAAGTAACAGTGAAAATGATTATTATGCATAAGTCGAAAAAAACATTGGATTGACGATTAGCCACCGAAATACTTACAAGGATCGTCGTTCTGGAAATATGAAACTCTTTTAATGCGATTGCACACTCGTCTAGACTTTTCTGGTCTTCATTTGAAATTATGTAAATAAATCACATTCTAGAGGTCTCCAAAACTACAGATTTAGCGCCAGCTCAGTGACCACAAAATGTCAAAAACTTCCATGTTACTATTTATCATCTGTTAGCTTTTTCCTAACTATGTTAGGGTCGGCTGCCAGTCTAACCGGATGCATCTGAATACCAGTATTTCACATTAAGCGACTGCCTCTCTGACCTCCACAATCCAGTAAGTATGGGTAATACGATACCCCTTGATAAGACTGGTTGTTAGACTTTCAGGCCACTGACTACCAACAACAACTGTCAAAGATCTACAAATCGACCAACGGCTTAACGAGCTTTCCGAGGCACGGAGGAAACTCAGTATGTAATGGGTGGTCACCCATCATACACAGATCAACTTAGGCAAGCGCGGCTTAACCTGAAGATTGATCCGAGCGTTACTATTTCATCACACAAAAAATCATTATCCTCTTGAGGCAACCTTTCTGCTTGAGTTCTATATATTTGTGGCCAAATCATATTCCATAATATGTGGTTTCGGAAAAAAAACTTTTCGAAAAAAGTTCAAAAGAGGCTTCGGGCAATAGCAAAAGTTATTTTATAAATCGGCCAAATATAGTTCGGTAGAATAATACCTATGGCACATGATACTTCGATAATCTAAAAATATGTCAAATAATGCAAACAGCAAAAAAGACTTCGGTCAATAGTTTCCGGTAAAATAAAATTCGAACAAAAAAAAAATCGGAAATGTGATCGCTTCCCAAATAAAACACTAAATATAAACAAGAAAGCCCAGCTGTTGTTCGCTCACGTTTATTTTCATCCCGACGTTGACAAATACATTTAATTTGCCACTCAAAGGCGCTTAAGATTTAATACTCTCTATCATCAATCATATTTTTTTAAAGGGACCAAATTAATTAATGTTTGGGTATTTTGTTTTCTTCTTTATACCCAATTTATTGTACATTGAATGAAAATATTGGATTCGGTTTTATTTTTAGACTTAGTCATTGGTCCTTTAGTATTTGAAGGGCCAAAATATTTAGCTCTAAAAATAGTGAAAAGAATGAGAGGTTTTCTTTTTGAGTATTTAAGAAAAAAACATAGTTTCCAAGAACTCTGTAGATGGCGTTGAACTGACTACGTTACTAGGTGCCAAAGCCAAAACGCTTGGAAAAAAAAATACCGTCACGACACAATATACGCTCGTTGACTGACACTTTCGTTTAAAATTAAAATTACATCTAAGTGAAATGATGTGACGTTCCGTTCCTTGCAGTAACTTACCAAGATCAGTGCCATCTATCCAGCGACTAGGGAAGAGTTTAAAAAGAAAATTCCTCATTAGAACATTTTGTGTTGTTGGGGATAGGTTGGGCTCCTGGCTAAATAATAACACCCCCACGGATCGATCTCCGAGGATAAGCAACACCTGCCAAGGTCGGTCTGTTGGATGAACACACCGTAAATTCTCAATGCACGCCGAGCTGTTGGTCCTCGCTGTCGTTTGTAGATCATTGAGAGCCATTACGAGTAGCCACAGCTATCAAAAATCCCGCCCAGCCCGAAAGTCAGACAATCAGTCTTTCATATCAATCAGTCATAGACGCATAGTGTTACGAATAACTGGGCGGTGCCACAATACCAGTAAACTCTGTTAAATCATTAACTGCAAATTTATAACCTGTTTTCTCACAGCCTCCGACAAATACAAATACTAGGTTCTATATTTCTAGCCAGAACGAACGCTTTAAACTAAACAATTGCAAAGTTTGTAGCACTTAGGCACTTACAGGTAAAGTAGGAGTTCTTAGTAAATAACAAACAGAACGCTACTTGAGAAACGAACATGCTTAAAGCCCTGTTCACGACCTCGGGCGATGCGACTTGCGTTCAGAGATACGTGCGCTCGTCAGTTCTGTCCTATACGTGAGTACCGTAGTCTCACAATTCGGGTCGCGGTGACTGGTAGCATGCTCTGAACGACTTATTTCTTTTCTTTCCTCCGTACTCGCTGTCGCTTTGACAAATTCTAAGAAGCGTTAGGTAAGATAACTCATTGGGGCTGTCGCATCGAGCAACAAGTGGTTTCATTTTATATGTTGCTAACTGATTATTTATACTGTGCTCGTAGTGTGCTCCTAAAAACTTCTTTCCTTTGTTTTTCCAGTCCACGTTGCGGGAAAACAAAGGAAACTGTCGCGGTTGCGCAACAAGACGCGTGTCGCTTAATCGCGTGGCTCATGGCCAAGAGGTAATAAAGATACACATTATTGTAAAGAAGTACCGTTGAATATATTGTTGAGCTGTTAAGGTAGTGATACATTTTAGCGAGGAAGTATGTGCTGTCGGCGGTAACAGGTGCAGCTCGAAGAGCCTCAAATGAAGCTGGTTTAGGAATATGAATGTTTGGATATGGTAATAATATGGACACTTATTTAATGGCTCCCGGTATACTATGGTGACTTTAATAAATAACTGAGTTAGTATGATGTCCCTAGGTAAACCTTTCAGGGTTTTGACTACCTGTAACGACTGCCAAATGTCTACAAAGTAATGCACTCTGATGTCGTATTATTGTTTTTGTAGAACAATTAAGAACAGTTTCGTACGCTCATTTTGTTTGCGGGACTCCTATTTTATACTAAAACAGGAGCAATGATGCTAAACTAAAGAATTATTAAATACCGAATAAATAGCTGTGGCAACCGCTTTTTTTAAAGGTTTCTAGTTTCTATGACGAATTTCGAAAAGACTGATGTTTTTTGGTAACTTATGTCAATTCAATATTTTTGGGTTTTTCACCATCCTTATTGCGTTGAATGTCACTTAGGTTCATCTACTTAAATTAATGGCTATAAAAAACTAGAATAAATTCTAACAATTTATCTAAATGCCGAAGAATTAACACCAGTAGAACTTCGTAACATTTTTTCACACATAAGATTGATTATCCCTGCAGGACTTCTCCTACGTTTTATTTCATTCATTCATTCTGAATCTGCATAAAAGGCCCTTTTTACCCAAAACCAATACAGTAAACTCATCAATCTATCCGCAAATCTGAGGGTAGTCCGCAAAAAAGTCAAAGCCGCCATTTTTTAAGAGAAGTCCAGTCCTTTCCCAGTTATCGTACCTCTGACTTGACATTACTATCAAAATCGTGATGTTTATTGTTGTAACTATAAGATTGCTCTTGAGTTGCTACCACTGACAAGTCCATCAAGATGATAATAGTCTTTATTTACTTTGCAATAAAATTTGTTTTGAGTTGCAGCTGTCAAACGTAAAATATCTGGAAAAGGACTGCAATTGCCAACATTACAATGATCATTTTTACTTGTCGGTTGCTTGACCGACCATTACCTTCGGCAACGGCCGAAGGAAATAGTCGGTCGGTGTATCGTGATACAGAACGCTGTATCACGATATTCGTTTCCGTGACTGAGCTAAGAATCGTTCGAAGAGCAAGAATTATTTCCGTTTGGATCTTTATGAATAAATTTGCCTTTTTATGTATTGATTTTGTTTTATAAATTTGTCGGTTCTTTGCGTCAAGTGTTGAATGATGGATCATGTCTTGACCTGTGTTATTTTTTTATTACTTATTAATTCAATTGAATTTTGATGATACACTAGGAAATTTTAAGTCTAATTAAAACTAAATATTTTTCATAACATTTTAATGTGGATTTCCGCAAAGTACAAATTATCTTAAGTAAAAAAATACTCAGTACGTACTCATAGCTATGTCGAGTATTTGATTGTCAGACATCAACGGGCTTCTACCAAATCAAATCATTCGGTTTGTGGTTGAAATTGGTAGTAGTGCTACGCCGTAGCATAGGAGAGCTACGCCGTAGGCACTACGACGCTTGAAGTAAATATACCCAAACTTCGTTCCCTAAATACCCAATCAAATTAGAAATACCACCACTTACTCTCACCTCCAGTTTCTGGAACGATAATTATATCTGTGTCAAATCAAATGTAAAATGATCCACTGGCGGTTGAATGAATCAACCAATCACAACAATTGATTCGCGCTTGACAATTTGTTCGCTAATTTTTTAAGTTGATTTTCGTTTCACAAAAAGTGCGTCAGTCTTTTTAAACAACATAAAAATATCTACCCACAAAACCCAGTGACGTCAAAAGTTTTTATCCAGACACACGTATTTCCCTCGCCTACTCTATACCCTTCATTACGGCCCCCTGTGTATTGTTTGACCGGAATTCTAAGCGATAATGAGCCTCCTTGAAATCACTGGCAAACGTGTTTGGTTTATAAATCTGTAATAATCTGGTCCTTTTAGGCTTTTTGTGGGCTGTATTTTCAGATATCATGTTAGTTTACTGACTGAATCGAAAAAGTAGCCAAAGACGGCCAGACAAGCCAAGAGGCAGTACGGGCCTAGATAAAGTGATATTTTTTTATAACAAAATGATTTTAACTAATATAAGGTTTATCTTAATACTAGCACTTCGCCCGCGTCATCGTCCGCAAAAAATCTAATAGCTCGGCTAATAAACATGATATAAATATAATTTATAGCTTATAGCACCCTCGAATAATGTAGCTTTTTATCAGTGAAAAAATTTGTAGAATCGGATCAGTAGTTCCGAAGATTACCCCCTCAATCAATCAAATTATTTTATTTCACATAGGCTTACTTGGGTACTTGGGTACTTATAGTACTTACGTCGAGCACGTTTCGCGTTGGTCGTTTCCGTGGGGAAGAACCGGGAAGAAACTCCATGGTTACTCTTTACCCTACATTTGTATGTATAATACTTTAGCTCTTTATAATATTAGTTAAATAAATTACACCAGCATTACTGTCCTACTACTGGGCAGAGGCCTATTCTCATACATCTACTCCAAACCATAATTTCCCTCATCGCGCAATCCTCTAACTGATACATTGCATGTTCCCTTAAAGTTCTCGCTATGAAATAACATCCAAAGATAAACTCGTCCACCTTGTTATTTCAAGTCAACATGCAAGTCACTACTTCCATTTTATTCGACTTTTCAACGATCTTGGTCCTACTTAACACAACTCTGGTAAACCAGCGACCAAACGTATGACAAATAACATATCAATAACCCACCTAAAACGTCAAGAAACTCTAGTCTTACACGAAAGCTGTCAAAACTTGCCTCCTCCATTAGGACAGCGCACATCAGCGCACAAAGACTAATGATTTAAGTTTTCCCACCGTGTGTAACAAGGATTTGTCAAGGTCTGTCTCCACTTAATCTCGGATCCAAATACTGTACCCTGAGAATGAGCAAGCGTAAATAGTGTTTGGAATTAACATGTGAAGGTTCATTGTTTGATGATTGTTTTGTAGTAAGTTTTTCAATGGTTGCGAGGTTAAAAGTTGACTATTTTTCGTGTTCATATTCTGAAGATCAGTTGGCAGTTGAGTGACATGTAAAAGTACCAAAAAAAAGAAATACAATTTTAGATTGATGAACGGAAAAAGTATTCTAGCTGTCATACATTTCTTTATTTATTTGCAAATCCGTTGCACTTGTGTAACTGCAGATGGATTACTTGACAGTACCAGATTCTCGAAAACAAGCCACATCTCAGTCATGTTTCGTTATAACACACAATCAACATGCTTCCGCACCAAAATTAAATGATAAAGCGCAAATAACGCCATAAAAACAGCCAACAAAATCCAGTTCCCAAATAATATCAAAAAGCACACGAAAAATTTCTGTTACTAAGTTTCCACACAGGCCACATTCCTATAGTTGATTCCATACCCGACTACGGTAGTCTATTTAACACGAAAATCGCCGGAGCTATGCACTTCGGTACTTTCGATAGCCGGTCGAAAAGAACTTTTATGGCACAATGCACTTCCTGAAATTCGTTTTAAGCCTCGTAGCGGTTATGTATTGAGGCATGTGCCGTTTTTGTGACATGTCTGTGTTACGCCTGAGAATTGGGATGTTCACGATATGTGGAGAATGGGAGCGTGCCGTTTTGCCGAAAAGATTTTGACAAAATTTCACTACCCAAACAAATTTTAGCAACATTTTTTATACCCATGCAATATTTGGAATGGTTTTAGTACGCACTTTTTCATTTGGTCAAATTTTTACTTGGCAGAATATTACCAAAGATAATGTCATTATGGCATTTAGTCTTTAATCAAATGATTTATTACAGCAAACAATCTTTAGACAATAAACGTTAGGTCAAATGATTTGCTATGACAAAAAATATAAAGGCAAAACTAAGATTTTTTGGGAATTATATAATTAAACAATGCAATTTTATTTTAGGGTTACCTATGTTTCATCGAAAAGAAATTGACAAATGATCACTTCCCAAACAATTTTAAAAAAAAGGTAAGGTTAGAACTGTGACCTCCTACGCACGAGCCGAGCGAGTGCCAGAAACGACTAGATTATATAGAAAAAAAATATGGAAAAAAGAGATTATTTTTAGCAGGCTATTGAGAACCGAACTAGGACGAGGTTAATTATTTAAAAAAAAAAATAGGTTAGGTTAGGTCAGAACTGTGACCTCTTACGCACGAGCCGAGCGAGCAAAGCGAGCGGTGCCGCGGCAACGGCCGGCGAGTGCCAGAAACGACTAGATTATATAGAAAGAAATATGAAAAAAAAAACAAAAAAAAGGCTACCCGAAAGTGAACTAGTTAGACGAGATTAATTATTTAAAAAAATGCTTGTAACTAAAAAAAAAAACTACCATAATATTAATATTACCTGTTTAGAATTTGTCCCAAGTGAAAAAACACCCTTGTAATAAAACGTCTTCAAAGTTAGATCTTTTGCTTGAAAATGGCTGCCTTTTCGAAATCTAATCTAACACACGCGTTTCTGTGCAACTGACATATACAAAGATGCAAATTATTTGTCATTAACTAAGCAATTGACTGAATAGTATGGTAAATTGAAAACTGACGATACTAAATATTTGCCTTATTTTATTTTGCGTAAAATGTGTTATTCCAATTGAAATATGTGACTACATAAACATTGGTAAAAGTTCTAGTTGGTAAACAGGTTGTTGTTTAAACGTTCACTTGCCAAACATTAGGTTTGCGTTACAATTATTTGTGAAGAGATTTTTTGCTAAGTAATAATTTGGCAAATTAAATTATGCGGACAATTGTTTGGGAAGTGAAAATTTGTCCATTTATTTTCGATGAAACATAGGTAACCCGTGGAGATTATCTTCCTTACTCCGTATGTGAAATTGTCAAACTCCTAATTCTCTTGTGGAGAGCACAGTGCGCCTTCCATTTGTCTCACAGTTTACGAATGGGCCTTCATTTGTCCTTCAGGTAAGTCATGTTGTGGGTTACAGCCTCAACTTCAACGAAAAAAAAAATTGTTTAAAGAACTACAATTAAAAATTTCTAATCCATTATTTCATAAACTGTAGGTAACATTTCAAATCGGCTGTGATTACCTATAGTCAAACAACAATCTCTAGATGCGTGGCTCAAATCGAAATTAGCACCTTGATTTTGTTTTTTTTTGTTTTTAATAAAGAAACACTGTCTCATAATAATTTCACAAAATGTCATGTGTAAGTTTGTCAAGCACCTAATTCCCTTGCGGACAGCACAGTGGGTCATACATTAGTCTCGCAGTTTACGAGTGAGCCGTCATTTGTCACCTCTTCAGGTTGGTATCGTGTTGGGGGTCGTAAGTGTTACACCGCCTGGAGAGTTTGTGGTCCAGTTGGGTGGAGGATTGTGTTTATGGCTGCATTTGTAAGTGTTACAAGCAATAGTGTGTGTTACTTTAAGGTGTAGTTTAAGATGAGTACATGCTCAACAGACCTTGTCAAGTTCTGCTGAGTATAGGTCGGGCAATGTGTTATTGGATTTTCTATTATTTAATTTCCCTGGAGTCTGGATTTAACCTGGTTGTTGACAGTATCCTCGCGTCTATTACAGGGGCACTGTTTGTTAGACTCGATGTAAATCATTTTTGTTACTGTTTGGTGGACGAACTAAAAAAGAGTATGTAATGATTGTTGTATCGTGGAGCGTTTAGGGTTTGCTGCCTACCCTAATGTATAAATACGTAGAAAAAGTCTATTTATGCATGTTTGATATCGTTTTCTAACGAAAATGCAAGACACTAAATTAAAAATCTTTTGGCTTATGAATTGAAGTCGCAGACGTATCCTCTCAGCCAATAAAGCGATTACTCATTTCTCCCACCTATTCTACACAACTTAGTTCGTTCCCTTATGAAAATAATAAATCTTCAGAGACTGGATAAAAATCAAAGCTATTGTTATTATCATTTTCTGTCTCAAACAAGTACAATGGATACCTTTTGATATTGGAATAAATAACAAAACGGTACTCGAACAATGCCGGACAATTTATCATCAAATTATTTTGAACGAAAGCGATTCGCCATCTTGGGCGACATCCAAAACTTTGTTTGTCCCGACCAGATTTATTGGCGGGGTTATCGTCACTGCAAAGATGAGTAGCAGAAAGTCAATTTCCTAAGTCTTTCAAAAATAAATTAAGTCTATAGAAAGGAGTTTCTGTTTGTTTAAATGTTTTTATGTACGGTGATGCTTCTTGAGCTGAATACCCTTATTTTATAAGGAGCGACTGCCTGTTTGCCCTCCATGCACAACCTAGTTAGTACTGGGTCATACGATACCTCTTGGTAAGACTGGGTGTCGTCAGACTTTCAGGCCACTGACTACCTGTAACGACTGTCAAAGTCTACAAATGGCTGCTGGGACCAACGGCTTAACGTGCTTTCCGAGACACGGAGGAAACTCGGTATGTATTGGGTGGTCACCCATCCACGGATCAACCTAGATAAGCGCATCATAATCTAAAGATCGACCCGAGCGGCTGTTATAATGTAGCCACGAGCTTCTTTTACCTTGAACCACGTATCTGCTTTAATTACAAAACACAAATTTCAATTCTTCTCGATCCTTCTGTAGTTATGTTGTGGTGCAATCGTCCCTTGATGACGGATCGTTGCAAACTATGGGCTATTTGTGGTGACCATAGATATCAGTGCGGTTTCCAACAGACGTTATTACTTCCCTATCGAGTTTCAAGCGGTGATTAAGAAATGGTAACAGAAGGTTGGACTATAATCGGGTGTTTTGTTGGTCAGGCCTTGGTTTAGAATTGGTTGTAGTAGCGCTCACTGGAAGAATCCTTATGAAAATTCAAGTCTTCTTTATTATATTTACGAGTTACTACTTCTTTTCGTGACAACAAAGAGATTTAAATATAGAGCGGACATTGGGAATATATTTAATATTTATTATTTTAAGCGTTTGACATTATATAAATAGTAAATTTTGACATTTCATTCATAAATAAAAATTGTGCTAATACAACTTGACATAGTTTCAAAATTGACTATTTTCATGTCAACTAATTTATAATAATTATATTAATATCTTCTTAGCGCTTCGATGACAAACTTGTGCTATGATTAATTATATTGTTGCGGCCTAGAACTTGGCCACTTTGTAAGTTAAGTTTAATACTTCTACACCGGCAAAGGTAGTGTACGTGAAACTGTTTAATATTAAGATCTTTGTTTTTGACACACGAATGCTATGCTGGCGTATATTATGATAGATAGAGCGATTTGTTACTAAGTAGTAACAAGCATTGGATTACGATTTTCTTCGTCTTGTCCCGTCTATTGCTATTAAATATTTGAACGTCTTTGCGTGTCAATAACTTACATAAACAATGACACCACGTTGGGAAGGGTTCTACATCTAACCATTTATTGTTGCTGTGCAATGTTTCCTTGTTAAAAAGAGTAAATTCAGCTTTGTCTAGAAAGCTGAATAGCTTACATCAAATATGACTCAATTTACCGAAAACGACAGCTTAATAAGATTACTCCATAAATCTTTAATTCTACATGCCAAGCACTTTTATAGAAGGCTTGAAAAATCCGAAAAAGTAAGATTCGATCAATATAAAGCGCTAAGTAATGTGAAAATTGCGTCTTATTTCAAAGGAAGGTGATTTTTCTCACCAATTTAGCATTTTTCCTTCTAAATTCCTCAGGAATTTATATTTTATGCGGATTTTGGTATAAAAAGGGTTATAAAGAGCTTACGTTGATCACGTTTGCTGTTTTACTTTATGCTGGGTTTTAGCTGTTTTTAAAGTAAAGGTACTTTACTTAACAAATAAGTTAAAACCTTTAGGGTTGAGTTTTTGACGTAAAAATTCGAAGTAAAATTAGAATGAGGAATGAGAATGAATTTGATTTGGAAAGAGGTTGTAGATTTTGACGTTTTTTTTAAGATCATCAAAATCATCGTCATGCACTTATTTCAACTTATTTGGAGTCGTCGCAGATAATTTACTTTTCCGTACTAGTTTATTTATTTCCATCTCAGTAGTCACACCTTTCTAGCCATAGCATCTTTCACATAGGTCCATCCAATGTTTATTCAGACTTTAGCGCCAGGAGTTGAAATCCATATTAATAAATACATCCAATTAGGTGTCACTTAGTGTAAGTGAAAACGGATGTTGAGGTGGATGTGTGGTGTGATAAGAATGGATAAAGCAAGGAATGAGTATACTAGAGGAAGTTTGAAAGTTGCGCCAGTTACTGAAAAGTTGTAAAGGAAAAGACGAAACGCCGGTGACCAAAATACTGGTGGATATAAGTGTTGATAGATGGAGATATAGACCAAGGAAACAATGGCTGGATTGTGTGAAAGAAAAAGGAGTAAATAATTGCGTGACGGTTAACAGGGGAAAATGGAAGAAAAAAACGTGTTGTGCCGAACCCTTATAAACATGGGACAAACGCAGGAAGATGATGGTACAAGTGAAAACGGGCTTTATTGATCTCTATAAAAAGTTGCGAGCATAATGTGCTTACTAAACACAAACATGAATACAACTGCTTACCCCTTTCTGTGCAAAACAGTGACAAATTAAAAACTGCAACCAATATCTCGATTTACAGTCGCAGGATACAATATCGAACACATCAGCGTCCCGGTTGGAGCGAGATATGTCGCGTTGTTACAATTCAATTTTTATTTGATAGCCAAAACGAGGTTCGTAAAATTTAACTGTTTCACTCGCGTATCTGGGTGGCGGGCGGGCGATGTATGCAAATCAGGGTGTTACAGTTATGATTCGAGGTGGTGTTGGCAGAAGAACGACAAGATATACAGGTTCTGGTCGTTTGATATTGACAAATAGAGGAGATGCAGCCGATTTTGTCGTGTAATGAAATAGACTATCCGGAAAAGATCCCAAGTTACCATCGTAGCTTTCAGAGTGAGTAAGGTAAGTCGAAATGGGCTGGTCACGTTTGACGAGTCCTAGAGTGGAGACCACATATGTATATAGGTGAGCGTAACGTAGTTCGACCAATGACCTTAAAATATGAATGGGGCAGACTGGATGTGGTGAAGGAGGATGGCCCTTTTAATATTGACAACGTCCTAGGCAAAGAAACTACTTATAGTGATATTATACCAAATGCTTTGTAATAGGCCGTTTTTGATTCGAGGTGAATCTCACCACATCATCATCGGTCTTCTACCATTATCCCAATTTATTTGGGGTCTGCACAGCATGTCTTTTACATCATCAGACACCTCCTATTTTGTCATACCATCCTAATTTTATTGTGATTCTCACCACAATAAAATTAAAAAAATACATTGTCTAAAAGCACTGTCTAAAATCAGAAAATCTCTTTAAAGCCGATTCTTAATCCTACACGACAGCATACAAAGCTTCTTTTAGCTTAAAATCCAACATTTTTCCTTAACCCTAACAAAGAATACGCCATACAAAATTCAGTAAATATTTTCCTCACTAATTAAGCTACACTCTAGCTAAAGCTAAATTAATCCTTCCCGGGTATTAAGTCTAAGCGGCACGGTAAAGCGGCTTCGATGGCATTACTATCGGTCCACGATTAGTATGGAGCCAAGACTTCTTATCGGTTCTATGTTCTCTCATTTACGAGTGTATGATCAGCGGGAAATACAGGTAAAGTTGTGTAGGTATACACACATTTGTATTTGTTGTAGTAGTACAGGAGTAGAGTATACAGGGTGGCGCCGACAATACGACAATTAATGAAAACACTGGTAATACTAGTTCATAGGAATATTTTTAAACTATCAGAAAAAATCCTAGCATGGAAATTTAAAAAAAATCAAACAAACGAAATAGCATAAAACTGTTAACGAAATGCAACACCATTTATAAATATTGGTTTACTAACCTTAGGTATAATTTGCACTAATTCGCGTCTGGAAATAACATTTAAGGAACGAATTTGGCAAAGGTTTTTGAAATAGCGAGTTGCCAACATGTGTTTAGTGTTTATATCGATGTGGGGCTCGTTAACCTGTTAGTGCTAGCATATTAATCTACATCATGTAGAAAATTCCGAATATGAAAAATGAGGTATACGTAGTTTAATTTATTGTCGTATTGTCGGCGCCACCCTGTATACGTAAAATTTTAAGGTGTATTTTGGTTTGCTACTTGTGGGATAGATTCTGCTCGATGCAATATTGTCACATGTCAATATCACAGAATGATTTGATCTTTATAAATTTGTGACACTGATGATAAAACTAAATATATCTGATTTTTTACTTCATGAGGTGAGCATTTTGCTCAGGTAAAAAATAACAATGTATATTGATTTTTGAATTGATAAAAATCTATCACGTTGCTATCACAAAAAAAAATACACGGCACTTGAAAATTTACACGCTACCCAAAGGTATGAAATAAAAACGTTACATCTCTATTCGCACCTGTATACCATAAGTGCACTCTAAATCACACAAAAATTTTATTAACGACCAATACAGCAACTTACATTATAAAAAAAAAAAGTTTTTCTTTGCAAACTTTAGTAAGAACTTGGAGGCTATAAAACAGGTATTTTAACGAGGTCTCGAGCTATAGCAGTCATTGGCCTGCACCTGTGGCTCACTGATTTTACGTCGACTTGTTCCAACTTATATAAAGTACCGAAACGACTTCAGAGCCGGTCCCAAGCGACTTAGAAGTCGGCTACGACGGCCACTTAAGTTGTCAAAATTTTGTGCATTAAAATGCTTATTGTTTACAATGTTTTGGGAAGAAAATAAAGGGATTGTTGGATAATGTTTATGTTGTGCAAAAACCGTTATTAGTAATAACAAGTGTAAAAAACGCGTAATGTGAAGATGCTTGTTCAATTTCGTGAATAAGTACTTGCCTTTATTGAAGTTTCGTCTTTAAAACCAATTTTTTTAAACTATGCGTTGTATGATACATTATCATATTTCTGTAGGACACGTATAGACGGAATAACAACGACAATGACGTAATAAAATGCTGATACAAAGACAAAATGAAATTACAGAAATAATCAAGTTACAAAACATGCTCCACTTACATGCAGACTTCCTCAGTAGCAGAAATTCACCCTCTCAACCCTCGCATAATCCTTTAGGTACATCTTCAAGTAGCAGAACCACAATTTCCTCCCACAATGAAATCAGCCAGAAAACTCAGCTCCATCTAAAAATAACAATGTCTCAGGTTATTATACTGACATAAATTAGACAGGGTACAGAAGGTCAGTTTCATACAAGGAGCAAAAACAGGCGCTCGCACACATAGACGCGTAAGTACAACGATATCAAACAAATGCCATAATAAGTTCCCCACAGCTGGGATACGGTCCACTCTATGTTATGAAGTCAGCCATAATACAACGCGGATACCCAGTGCGGGTTGGAAGACGTCATGGACGATGTCTTCAAACTTTACTATCTCCTTCACAGTTTTGAGAGCAGTGATGATGGAGAGTATGTCTCTGAAAGGGTTAAAATCACACATAAAGCCGGTTTTCACTCGATACCGCTCGTCTGGTCAGGCGGTGAAGCGGATCTCACGTGGCATTGGCTTGTATGAAATCCGTTGATGCACACGTACACTGTGACCAGCTCCGCACACCGTATCCCGCTACAAAATCTGCTTCGCCGCCCCTGCCCGACGGCGCGTGTGTCTCGTGTGAGAATCGTCTAAGTCGGAGTTGTTACCTCTGTTGCACAGACGCACATCAAGCTACCCGAAACTGCCAAATTTTCCCAATCAACCTTTAATCCTAATTCTTAAGCAAGTTGAAGATCTATTAAAGTAATTTGACAGTTTGTTGTAGCTTGATATGCTGGCGTCTGTACGACTGTTTTAGCTTGTTGCATAGAGCTGATCTTCTGTATTTATTTTGATGGTACTGTCTTCTCAGAGCAAGACTAATTTAATAAAGAAATTAATTGACAAAGGTCTCTGTTTAAAACAGTATTAAATATGTTTAAATTTTCAAGTGGTTGAGTGGTACAATTATTGTAGGGTACAAGGATTAGATTCTGTTATGTTTTGTTGCGTATGGTAATTTTGATAGTGTTTGACATTTGAAATCGATGAACCGTCAAGTTTATGTTATGTCTGGAATTTGTATTGCTTATGGGAAATAAAAAAAATTATCGAGCACAGAATGTGGAGGTGCATATTTATCAGCCCAAATGAGTTTTTTTTTTCATTGTACTGTCCCACGTCTGGGCAAAGGCTTCCTACACTCCTTTACAACTCTCCCGGTGTTTTGCCTTCTCTGTCAATCTCTCTGCCAATAAGTCAGGAATGAGTTAATATTAAAAAAAAAAAAAAAAACTTTCTCCATGTGGTGTACACAAAACTTTGTTACACTACCTCTACGGATTTCAAACTAACTTACCATTTTAAATCATCATGAAAATTGATAGAAACTATCTTGACTATTTACCAAGCAAAAACACTGCCATCATTAACTAAAACAACCACTCCATTAACTTAATCCTCCATTCTTTCCATAAACAAGCCATTTCTATAGTTTATGGCCAATACAAAAGATCCATTCATAATTGCCGCTACAAAATTACAAAACATGGAATATTAATGGTTTAATAACTCTCAATGAATTCCGTTTCTGTATTGTGGAGGAGCAAATAATTTGTTGTACTAGGGAAACTATTCAAATAAATCTCGGGGCCATTAATCAGAGTGTAACTGTGTCCTGTGGAGTGTTATTGGATTATCTTAGTGTTTATTCAGAAGTTGATGTTTTATGTTGAGTTTTGCCGCTTAGTTATGCTGTAACCGCTTTGTTGATCTAGTATTCGGAGGCGCGTCTGCTGAGCATGAGGCCTCCTGGGCTGGATTCCCGGGTCGGGCATGGTGTTATTGGGTTTTTGCATTAGGAGTTTCTCAGTAGCAGCCACGGAGTCCGAAACTGTGCTCGGATGATGGCAATAGGCTCGCCCACTATTACATGGGACTTAAAGATAACTGGCGAAATGTGGATTTAATATTAGTTACACCTCTGCCTAACCCTTCGGGAATTACAGGTGTTATGTTACGATATATTATGTTATTCAGAATTTTTGTGACAATTATCTGAAGTATTTTCCAAATTTTATTGGGGTCGGCTCGAAATCAAACTGTATGCAGCTGAATAACTGAATTTTGCACGGAGCGGCTCCCTTCTCACTCTCCACAACCCAGTTACTGGGTAAGACGTTACCCTTTGATAAGACTGATTGTCTGAGTTACGGGCTTCTGCCAAACCCTAATGAAGCACAACATGCCAACTGGTTAAAACAGGTACATAACTAAGATTTCAAGTTCAAATCCTTGCTTATTGTGAATTGCACCTAGTTCATATTATTGTAAGTACTAAATACGTGTATATATCGTCGATCAAAGTGGATAAGCATACCATTTCTAGGGCTTCCCCTATAAACATGCATTCAAACTAATTTGCTAAAAGCTAGAGGGGCAATATGCCATTTCTAGTGTATGTAATAAATCTAAGCTGAATCAACATAATCCATCGTAAAATATTGGGTGATGATACGATTAAATTGTTAGAGCGATGTCACACGACCGTTGCATTGTCGCAGCGCAGTGATTTCGACGAAATGAGGTCCATGCAAGCGCTGCGATTTTGCAACGCAACGCAGGTTAGACCGACGGCTGTGGCAGGGAACGACACACAATGGAGTTGAATAAACATGTTCTGTTACTGCTATTATTACGCCACCGTCGAAATAAACGTAAGAGTACCAGAAGATTCTGTATTTTCTAAAAAATACTGCGCTGCGCTGAGTCCGTCGTCTCACCGCATCACCCCTTCCCGCTTCATCTCTCTGGCCCTTGTCCAATGCGCATGTCGTTTCAACGCACTTTGTGGCATGACGCTCAGAGTAATTATATGTAGAACTACGGAGCGTCACCGCTTAGGTGTCGCAGTGCCGACGCAACGCAGTGGCAACGCCCGTGAGGCATCGCTCTTAGACTAGGGGTCTTGGATTCGATTTCCAGGTCTGGGGAAATGTTATTGAGTATTTCCTTTAGAAATTCCGTATTTGTGCCTGGTTAATAGCTCGGCTCCTATTACGTGGTCGAGCACCAATATGTAAACACTTCGCAACTTTTAAAAGTGATTTTCTCCTACTGTTCTGATTAAAATTTCATGGTGTTACGAACATAGCATTTTGGAACACATATTTTTATGAAATGGATCCTATCTCGAAGTTACAATCGTTATTTCTGCCGAAAATTGCTTTTGGATTTAGGGAAGTGTTTACATAATTATTGGTGCTCATGACTGTACAGTACAAATACACATCTGCTTAAAAAAAGTAAAGATTTCAAGAGACATCAAGAATATCCCACATCCATTACTATCCCATTCAGCTTTCACACTACAAAAAAAACGCAGGCTTAAACGCAATTTATTAATTCATTTCGCGAGTAAAACACGAAATCGTTCATGAAGGGCTTAATTTCATTGAAATTAAATTTCCGTGCGCTGAAAATTTTCATGCTTCAAACGATATCGAAAATCGTTCCGTTTTTACGGTTCAAAATAAAAATTATGACTAGTTTCATTGCTGGCGTGTACGGGTAATGGCCAGTGAATGTGGGTTATGGTACGAGCTGAATGCTGGTTTGAATCGAAATGGTTTTTATGATAATCGTTTTGTAACTAGTGTTTTGGGTAATTTTTGCAGTTTTACTTTAAACGGAAATGAAGTCAACAACTTTATTACAATCTTACTAAATTTTTAGTAAAGTTTTGTTATCAATTTTAATAATCCAGGACACTGAATTCATGATTTTATGACTGCATGACTAAAATTTCCTTCTGTAGTTTCGGCTAACTTTCATAGGTTAAAGATGTGGGTTTATATGTGCTCCTGCTTACAACAATAAGAACAAACTGAGTGTCGTATTTTATACTATCATTCATAATCATTACATTCAATATCGTTCTCCTTGATCTACCTTACTGGCATGCAAATTTTACTTATTTTTAGAATTCGGAAACAAAGTGCTTAGTAGATTTAAACAGGTACATGCATCAACATAAAATTAGAATAGTTATAAGTCAGATTATCAGTGCAATTTTATAATACAAACAAACAATATTTTAGACTATAAGTAAAAATAATTAAATTCATTTCATCAGGGCCATGTCAATTCAGAAATTAAAATGTCACTTAAACTATTAGAAATTATGTCAATTTTTTTTTTATTAAATCAATAATGTGTAAAGATGTATTTTCTAGTCACATTATTTACCTTCGAGAAAATCACTAATTTTATAATAGGTTTTGCTGACTAGAAAGTCATGTAAACGTTTTTTGAAAGGATTACCAGTCAAGCTTCTTAATTCATCTGGTAGCCTATTATAAATTTTTGGTGCCATACCGTATATGCTCTTACGTAGTTTACAAATTAACATTACAAAGTAACTAAATAAGCTTTGAACAAATTGTGAACCAACTGTGGACACCTAACCGGTGTAGTGTCCGGAGCCGCGTCTGCAATGTATCCGTCCAAGTTTGACAGAGGTTACAGCTTCCTCAAAACAAAACAAAATAAAGTATGTACTATAGGTCGTTCTATACAAGGTGTAGTTTTGCATGCTCGTCAAAATTCAGGAGGTTGACATAGAAGGAGTAAATAATCAATATAAATTACGGTACCTGGTCCATAATAATAAACGTTGCATTTTTTAGCTGTTTTAATTTGACACTAATTCAGAATGAAGCCCTTCTTAAAAGAGGAGAATCACCCGTTTATCAAATAAACGTCTGTTTGTTTGAGTATGTGAAAGCGCGGTTATAGGGCTAGTATTAGACGAGCCGCGTTTTAATACCGACAGTGTACACTTACCGGTTTCCGATATTAAGAGAAAAATATAAAAAATTACCTACCCATTTTAATATTGATTCGGGTCGAGAATCGTTAGCATATTATCATCATTACCTCCTTGAATTTGACGAGGATGCAAAACTACACCTTGTATAGTATACACTTTATTTTGTCTTTTGTTTTCTCAGTACCTACTCTGTTCAACATAGAATATCGTCGATTTTCTCATTAAGGCAGTCGTGGCTTTACAAGAAAATCTTGCAGCATCCTTACAGCTGACGACTGCAGGAATCACGTACTTGTATGATATCGGATCACATCGCCGCCCGCACATACCGAGCGCGGCTGTTATTACTCTATTGCGTCCCCGTATTCCAATAAAAATTCTAATAAATTTTCCTTCCTTTTCATACGGCTAGATATTGGAGTAGGTGTAAATTGATGGGTTTTTAATAAACAGATACATTTTCTGTTACTTTTTAGTCATGTGAAATGATCGAATGATCAAATGATCGAAACGAAATGAAGGGATTTTTTTAATAATAGTTTCATTTATGCATATTTATAATACGTTAATCCTTCGATTGATGTTATAATTGCCGTATTAGTGAAACCACAAAAGTGGTTTTTCTTCATCTATGTTACGACAAAACCTGCCTAGTTCATTCTAATGAACTCCAATTATGGCTTATAGCGACCTGGACGATGTCTTGTCTCCAAAAGATATCTCCAATAGATTCGCCAGAGAAAACCGCACTTAAATTCGAGTGGAAATCTTAGAGGAAAATTTTATCCAAAAAAGGGACAACACAGGTGGGTAAAAAAATAACACAACCATACGTATATCTTGTGTCAATATCACCCCTATGTAACGTTAGTAATGACAAGAAGAACGTCTTCTTCTTTGCAAATCGATTACTCAGATTTTTTCCGACTAGCACAGTAGCGACCTAAATAGTTCTGTCGTTTGCCTCATTCAAGTCCTGGAGGGTGCAATAACTTGAAGTATTGAACCAAAAGTTAAGTAATAACCTGTCCTTTCCCAAAACCAATTACTAAATTTTCCTCTACCCCTAAAAGCGCAACACCACGAAGTTAGCTACTAAATAGATTACTCAGAATACAGCCGCAAGACGTGATCAGAGTACACAACTTTAAACATCGAATGCATCTGACGTTTCGTTATTTGCTTTCAATAAACAGATCCGCATTGAACACGTAGATCGGGTGGGGTTAGCTTCGGGTCGGAATGTAAGCGAGTATTGATGAATGTGTTGAGTACGTACAGTAGGTTGATGGCTGGGTTTAGAGTGACTTTGAATAAGCAAGTGTAAAGGATTTTAGGTATGGAGAATAGTGAAAAAGGTGGTTAAGTAACGGTGAACTGGCTACGGAGTGGTATTAAATATTCGAATGGAAAAAGACTGTAACGAATGGCGGATAGCCCAACTAATGTTACAATATGTTAGGTTAGGACTCATTAACGGAGACGCGGCGCGTTGTGCGGCGCGGTTCGCAATAAATTCAAACAATTGCGATGTATGAGAGCGCTTACGGAGAAGCAATATTACGCACGCGGCTTTCACGCGGCGCACGCAGCGTTGGGGCCAGCTAGTTCCTTTAATACTTTGTTCACGAAGAATTGACATAGTAAATTGTCATAATTTTTGTGTTTGCGTGTGTGATAACGCGGCCGCTGCACGCACCGCCTCTCCGTAAAAGGAAAAAAACGCGCAACGCACCGCGTCTCCGTAAATGAGCCCTTACTTTCCCCTAGGCTCTCCAGGTGTCTAAACCAGCTACTGTTGTCATTAGCATACGCATTATCAGACTATAACGTCCCTCTGTTAGAACAAAGGCTTTTCTCTGTGAAATGGACCGTAATTAAATGCACGTGCCCAGTACAAGTAGGTTTCCTACATCTAAATAGTTGTCAGCTCATACCAAAATACTTTCTTTTCAAGGACTATTCCTAATTTTACCTCAGTGATTGTATTCAATCCTTAAATACCAGACACGCGTAAGAGATCCTATAATCCAAAAATACCCAAAGACAAAATAGCTTGAAGAAAACTGTGTAGACAATCTTTTTACAGCATTTTGTCTTATCCTTTCCAATATGAACCGAATCCACTTGTACCGTTCGCAACAGAGTCGGTTAATACACGCTTCTGAAGGGTCCATGTAAACGGATAAACGGTTGGATACAGTCCCTGTTGGGACTTGGGACGTATCAATAAAATGTTAACTGTTTTGAAGGCTGTACTTACCGATTTTTTATGTTTATGGTATAAGAAGTTGTAGTTTTTTGTTGTAATATTGGAGAATATATAAAGTAAAGTTTGAATGGTTTATGCTTACTTTCATGTTTATGTATGCTCTACGTCATGGTCAGTACATTGTCAACCTGTGAAGCCGGGAAGTTCTCTAAATCCGACAAATCGCGTTTCCCCAGAGTAATTAAAATCTGTTAATACACCTTGGACTTTAGCAGCAGTTTAGGCACAAAAGCAGTTAAAAAAAATTGTGCCTTGATGACAGCTAAAAATTTGACCTACTAACAATTAAGGTCGCCTAATAAAATGTGTGTCCTACTCCAGTACTCTTACCAAAAATAAATTATCTATAAATAGTCTTGGGATTAACACTTTTCAGCACAAAAAAGTAGGGTAAACAAAATGTCACCTTGGCCCTTTGCTGAACTTTCGAGAAAGAGCGCATCAATCTAATTCTAGAACGTTAAACTTCATAGTTCAAATCGATTTCACATGACCCATCTCATGTGTCAGACGTAATCGATGCGTTTTACTTATGAACATAGAGTAGTGTGTAAAATGGAGTGTCTCAAGAGTTATGTAATATATAATATAATACCATAAGAACGTCTTACAAATCTAAATACCTTTATTATTTCTAGTGCTATTAATTTGAGCACTCATTAAGTAGCTAGTTTTTTTTTAATTAATCAGTATAAAACCTGTTAAGATTATGTAATTTTAAAAAAAAAAAAAAACTCAAAACTCAAAGCATTTATTTCAATTAGACCATTACAGGCACTTTTGAATGTCAAAACACAAAAAACAAACTAAGCTACAGTCCCAGTCACAGGGCATAATAACTTGTGAAAGTACTGTAGTTGCCCATTCGAAAGCGTAGATCTCTATGGAGAAGAATGGGCAAGAAACTCCATGGACACTCTTTTAAATCATTGTTGTTACAAAGTCTCGGTTACATCATTCATGTCGAGATTAAACATACATGTGAGAACGATGTAGAAAGACGTGCGAGTAAGAGCGTCCAGAATAAAAAGATAAAATTAACAATTCAAAAATACAATAATCCATGGCAGCTGCGAGATGACCAGTCACAACTGACAGCGCCCGTTCACGAACATGACGCATGGATCAGCCATCATTCAACTCAACCATTTTGGAGGGAACTAAACGACCCGACACACGCGCCACCATCAGCGAGACATTTGAGTGAGCATGACATTTCTCAACCGCCAGGGCAAATTCGAGTCAGTAAAAGATGTAAATGGTAGCTTTATCGTACATAGAACTCACACATGTGCTATGCAATTATATAATACTAAGAGACTGAATCTATACAATGCAAATATATGTTTACAATCTTCTGCAGCTTCCACAATAACTTCACAAAGTAATCAATTAGTTTGCCCCTATGGTTGTGGAGCAGGACCAGCATTGAGCCAAGCATTTTTATCATCAATGTAATCTCCCAACTTATAGTATGCTTGCCTACATAGTGTGCGTTTTATACAAGATTTAAATTTCGTCTCATTCAGTTGTAGAATGCCGGGAGGAATTTTATTGTAACATTTTAAACAGTACCCCATGAAAGATGAGTCTACTTTAGCTAGCCTGAAACCTGGCTGAACTAGTTGGTCCCTGGTTCTAGTATTATAGTGGTGTCTGTCGCCTCTTTTACTAAATAAATGCAGATTTTTTCTAACGTACATTATGTTTTCATAGATGTATTGGCAAGGTACTGTCATAATGTTAATTTCCTTAAACAGTTCTCTTAGAGAATCGCGCCTACGTAGATTATATATGGCTCTGATGGCTCTTTTCTGCAGAATAAATATAGACTCGATGTCTGCAGCCCGTCCCCATAGTAAAATACCGTATGACATAATACTATGAAAATAACTAAAATAGACTAGCCTCGCGGTATCTACATCAGTAAATTGACGGATTTTTCTAACAGCATATGCTGCTGAACTCAGCCGTCCTGCAAGAGATGTTAAATGAGGACCCCATTGTAGCCTTGAGTCGAGCGTGATCCCCAAGAAAACAGTTTCATCGACGAATTTTAGTTTCTCTTGATCCAATACTATGTCACAATCACTACTTTTGACATTTGGTAGAGTAAATTTTATGCACTTGGTTTTTTTCCCATTTAATACTAAATTATTCGCGGTAAACCAATTATGGACCTGCAGTAGGGCGCTATTTACGTCGTCAAGATTTGAGGCACGTCTGTTGATCTTAAATATTAAAGAAGTATCGTCAGCAAACAACACCATTTGTGGTTGGTTTTTAAATAAATGGGGTAGATCATTAATATAGACTAAAAAGAGGAAAGGACCTAATATCGAGCCTTGTGGTACACCCATCCTTACTTTTAAACCCATTGAATTGACACCATTTATTTGTACTTGCTGATGTCTATCGTTTAAATACGACTTCACTAAACTGAGCGCAAGTTGTCCTAAACCGTAATGCTCAAGTTTAAGGAGTAGGGTTTCGTGGCTCACGCAATCAAACGCTTTCGAGAGATCACAGAAGATTCCTATGGCATCTCGTGCCTCCTCCCACGCAGTGAATATGTGTTTTAATAAGGTGACACCGGCGTCAGTCGTACAACGTCCTTTGGTGAAACCATATTGTTTCTCATGTAAGATCTTATTGTTGTTAAAGTGGTTAAGCATCTGATTAAGCATTACCTTCTCAAACACCTTGCTAAAAACTGGCAATACGGATACGGGTCTATAGTTATTGGTGTCTTTACTGTCCCCGGATTTGAAAAGTGGTATTACCTTGCTGTATTTCATAAGGTCCGGGAAGACGCCTTGGTCCACACACAAATTAAATATTAAAGCCAAGTACGGTGCTATAGTCTCAATAATAGCTTGGCAAACTTTAATAGACATTCCCCATAGATCTTCTGTTAATTTGATTTTGATTTCCTTAAAGGCTTTAATGACAGCTATGGGGTTTATATGTTTAAATTGAAACTCAACCGGACAGGCTGAAACATTTGCTCTTAATAAATCAATAGAAAGCAAGGGTGAGGAATTTAAGGTTTCGGTAGTTCTAAGTGGGATACTGGTAAAGAAATCTACAAATTCTTGAGCAACTTCATTTTTAGAGCTTAGAACACCACGTGAGGTTTCTAATGTGATATCACTATTGGATTTTTTATTTCTATTAGTTTCACTATTGATAATTTTCCAAACCGTCTTTATTTTATTATCTGCGGATTTAATTTTGTTGCTAATGAATAAGGCTTTAGCAACCTTGCAAGTGTTTTTAAAAATTTTTGAGTATGTTGCAACATATTTATTAAAAGTTTCTGAATTAATGTAAGGCTTGAGGCCGTACAGCTCAAACAATCGCTCCCTACTTTTCCTAATACCCTTAGTTGCCCATTCACTGAACAAAAACTTTGGGTAAATAGATTTAGTTTTCATTTTTATTGTATTATTAAACTCCGTGTAAACTACCGAAAAGAATTCCTCATAAAATTGATTTACATTTTCAATAATATATCCCGGAATGCCTAAATTACCAATTAAGTTATTATTAAAATTATTCAAATTACTGGGTGTTATTTGTCTAGACTTTATCTGGATTTTTTGTAATGGTGTGTAGGACTCGAAAACAACGGTTTGACCACTGTGATCAGAAGGAAGGTAATTTACAATGGATTTATCTAAGTAGTCGCAACAACAAAAAACATTATCAATACATGTAGCAGTATTTTTAGTAATTCGGGTTGGTTCCGAGAACACGTTTAACAAATTGAATGATTTAAAAAGATGTAATAATCTACTGCTATTTGAATTTTTCTCTAAAATATTAACATTAAAGTCACCACAGATAACGAGTGATTTATTACTAGTAGCAAGTTTTGCTAAAGCATCCTCCATTACTGACTCAAATAAAGAGTAGTTCTGATAATTTGGGGGTCTGTAAACGCACACTATTACATGCTTATCTAGCTCAACACAAGACAGTTCAATATTATGCTCAACCGATAGATCAACAATATCATTACGAGACTTAAATTTAATACAATTTTTAACTAAGATTAATGAACCCCCACGCATCTTAGATTTCCGGTTAAAGCAACTGCCCACACTGTAATTTTCGTAATTAATGAGCATTTCAAAGTCTTTTAACCAATGTTCAGTGAAACAAACTATTTCAAACTTTGTTTTTTCTAAAAACAATTCAATTTCTAATTGCTTTGAAGCGAAGCCTTGAATGTTCTGGTGAAATAATTGCATGGAATTCTGCTTAGCCCCTTTTTTACATCTAACTTTTTGGGAGCAAGAAGGTACCTTTGTGTTGTTGGTTAAAGTAACATTACTGTTACTGGTATCTTCTGTTGTCTTACTAACTAGTTTAAATGAGCATCCGGAGTGAGCCCCAAGACTCCTATGCCATTACAAGACAATGAAACCTTAGTACTAGTGGACCCTACTTGAGAATCTTCTGTAGTTACACATGGATCCTCGTTCGTAAAATAATTGTAAAAATGAATATTAGTATTCTTACTAATAGTCGCAGTGTTAATAATAGAACTAAACATAGACATACTATTTATGTCTGAGTGAATATTAAAAACTAATAGCCGAGCTATTTTGTGTCTACAACTAATAGGTAGATACACATTACCCCGTGTCGACTTAAGATTACCTACAAAACTGTTGATATCAAGATATATAAGTTTGTCACTATAGTGACCTACTAAGAAATGAACATGCTCATTCAGCATGTGAATATAATTGTTTTTCTTGCCTGACAATTTTTCTAAGTATGGGAAAGCACACAATATTATTTTACGACAATTCAACTTTAACAATTCAGTTACACTGTCTGTGATGTCTTCTTTTTTAATTTTTGAACTATTTCCAATAAATATAGTGATGTCTGTATTAATATTATAAACATTTCTAGTTACTGATGCCATTATCTGTTTGTATGTTGCCCCTGGCATACAATGATTTTGATTGGGAAAACTCAGGTTATTACTAACTAATTTACCTACACCTCTTCCTATACTATCTGAGAACATTACTGAACAAGAACAATTATGACTATCATATATCTCAGGCTGTACCACTTGTAAATAATCTTGATTGAGTACATAGTCCTGAGATAAATTCTCAGCCTGGGACGGGTCCTCCATTACCTCAGGCTGGACAGTATCTTGGTTGGTAACTGACTGACAACTACATTGACACATTACCAACTCATTTGCTGCAAGAATATGTTCCCTAATTTGGTTCTGAGAACTCACATACCTACTGGAAAGGGAACTAAGTGAGTCCTGAAGTACCTGTATTTCAGCCTGCAAATGCCGAGTATCAATTTCATAAATTTTTATACTGTCTTCTAATTTTATTTGGTAATTATTTAACTTATTAACTAAATCAACACGCTCTTTCCTCAGTGAAATATTTTTGGAAAATTGCTTATGTTGTTTCCTAAATTGATAACATTTTTTAATTATTCTATTCAGTTTAGCATATTTTTTAATTTTCTTGTTGCTAACTGTATAATTCTGTTTTAATAAGGAATCTTCAGTCAGATCAATGGTTATTAAGGAAGGGGGGTTACAATTACTATTTAATAATTCATTATATAAGATGTTAGTTTCTTTAACCTGAGTATGTTGTTTTTCTTTCTGTAACTTTGATACACAATTATTGGCATGAATTAATTCATCTTCCAGGTCCCTAATTTTATTTAAAGCCTCCTCGTACAAGTTACTACAATTATTGAAACCATCCGTGACCACCTTCAGTTGATCCCGTTCATCAACAACGTCCAAGTATTGCTGATGTAGGACCACTAGCTCTCGTTTTAAGCTTGAGTTTTTGCGATTAACTGAATGGACTTCCACCTCACTCTCATCTCTCTCCTGTAACAGTTGTTGGACTTGGAGGTTTGATTCTTTAAGTTCTTGGAGGGCCGTTCTCAATTTTAGCTCCATATCCTGAGCAGTAGCCTTACGGGTCATCACAGGCATGGTTTCAGGAAAGGTTACTGAAAATAAGGAGTAAAGAAACGGTGAGAACTAATAGAATTGACAAATTAAGAAAAGTTAGTGGTAAAAGGGGGAAAAAAAACCGAGGGAAAAATGTTCAGTTATGAAATGAAATGAGGTAGGCTGCTATATTAGCTTTAAAAGTTAACTATAATTATATTCAATGCATCAACAGAATATTAAATTTAACTGATTCTATTGTAAATTTGTAATAAGGTATTACTTTTTCTTAAGAGGGTAGATTGCATAGGAAAAAAAAAAAAAAATTAAACTTATTATTAAGATATTACTTTAAGACAATAATGCACAGTAATTACCATACACGTTATATTACTGAATTTATATTGAAACGATATAATAAACAACAGAGTTATGGAATTACTGTCAGTTTTGTTTTTTACGACCGGTTGTCAACAAAGCGATTAAGAACCAGTACAGGGTAATAAATCAGCAAAAATATATACTAAAAAATGGCATAGATGTGTGATTGATATAAAGTGACGATTGTGTGCTATTATTAAATAAAAGTAAACAATACTTCCCCTGAATTTTCCGTATAAATCCACAGTTAGAACGTCATCTGTTGTTTTTGGTTACCGGTAACGTTGTATAGGCGAAAACTTAATTAATCACCAGGAAAACAATTTTCCTGAGTATTTACGCATTTATATTACGTTTGCTCAAACAATTACACCTTAATATAACTTATTTAATAATTTAATTTAATTTTAAAATACGGAACAAAAATTTTACATGTCACTCGGGCAGTGTTGCCACTTTTTAATTTTTTTAATTTAGCATGTTATGGTCGGGAAAATCCATGCCGTTGCTAAAATCATGTGACAACTAAATAGATAAAAGAACACCTATCGTTTTTGGTCATGGATTAACCATAGTCTCAGCGGAGATCGACGGAGGAGACATTGTAGTGCACAAGTATGTTTGTAATCACAGGTGCAAGAAAGAAACAAGGGAAATTGCACGACAACGCATACTACAACGTTGCTAAACCTAGTTTTCGTATTATCACTCCATATACTCACATCTCAGTGGCCATTAGGCGCTTATCCAGTCATTCCATTAAGAAACTTATTTGGACGTAATCACATTGTTTGTTCGTGAGGTAGGGACTAGCCAGACTAGTTAATTATTATGATACTGTTTACCTGCCAGACATACTATTTGGTTTTATTGTATTTCTATCTAGAACTTTGTCAGTATGAATATATTATGTGCTATCTTTGATAACTTTTAGTTATTCCATGTATAGGTTCGAATGAGGTATAGTAAAACTACACGACATTTTTAAGCAAACTAGTATCAGCTGGCCTCTCTTTCTATTGATGTTCTACGCCAGGCCAGCTCTAAGTTTAACTGTTAGCACTGAACGTGCAGTCTACTATTTTTTTATTTATTTACAAACAAAGCAAATGTTATGTAGATGATGTGGTATAGAGAAGTGTGCGAGAGAGTGTGAACTTAATACTTACTTAACCTAGTGAACTTAAAGACCTTACCATTACTTTATTCAGGAAGAAATTGTACGCCTGGTTAGTTAATAAATGTTTCTACACGACTAACGAATACCTTAGTTATAAGAACAGAAAATTATTATAACACCTCACTATCTTCCTATTAGTGCAAAAATAGCTAGTTAAATTAATATACAACATAAAATGAAAATGAAAAAAGAGTACCTATGTATAGCTACATATGTACCCATTTCCTTTCATTGTTATTTTACTTTAAAAGTTTCGTATACAAGAAATGGTGAATATGAGGAACCTTATTGTTATATTATGTAATGTAATACTAATGTACCACCTATCTACCCATATTATGCGAATAAATTATTTACACTTAAATGGGGATGAGGCCAGGACAATCATTATCACAGGGCATGAATCTACCTGTGATTAGGTTTCGATAAAGCATCTAAAGAAAGAAAGAAAACGTATTTGTTTGGCACATGCTACAAGTGCACTAAACAAAAAAAACTTAAATATATACAGAAAGAAAAGATAATATTGTGTCTCATGGCTGCGCTAAATAGACCCAAGTCAGCAAACGAACTATAACGATAGATATTAGCCATAACCCAAAGAGGTCTGTTCATTGCATTGGGGGAAATAAGGTGTTTCTAGTTGCTACCTTGTATTCGCTTTTCGCTTATCGTCGATGGTGGGACAGCTGATTCAGTCATCCCAGAGACAAAGGTGTAATGTCTCAGGTACCTGTAGTTACATTGTCATTAGTAACTAAGAACTATTCTTCCTGTCAACCGAATGCCGAAAGATTCTTCCAGCATTGCAGTCGGTGAATATTCTTCTTCAATTTTACTCAAACATAAAAATAAAATTTACTGCCAATCTTCACGATATTTTCTCCCCACATAAAATAAATCTTTCAAAGCATAGGAAGAATCTGTTGACTGGTTTCCTTCAGAATAAACCTTGGATACCGACACCGATACTTCGCGGATTTGCATCGTGAGCGGCTCCGTAAACAATACTGCAGGCTTGCAAGCTGGTTGAATAGACATTGTGCTTTCAATGTGAAAAAGGGTACTTGGTATATTGATTACGTGTTGCTGGCCGTTTTTGGGGTGATGATGGAAATTGACGCGTAAACCCGTTCATCGGACCCATGCATCGGTGTTTACGCGGTTTAGCTAAATAATGCGATAGATTCGAAAATTGGTCATTGCAATGATGGAGGTAACTCCATCATTGCAATGACCAATTTTCGAAAGATTTTTTTTCCAAATCTTACCTATGGCAGTGTAAACTGCCATAGGTAAGATTTGGAAAAAAAATCATTGCGTGTAAGGACAGAGTTAAAATCCTCGTCACTGTTCTCCTGAGCGCCGAAAACAAAACACACCAATTTTCACGATATTTCGAATTTTCCTGAGAGAAGCGTGGTTAACGAAAGACACGCAGTCAGCCATTAGTTTATCACGCGACGATGACGTACGCGCAGTATATCCTTCTCGCTCGTACGAAGGCGGAAGGCGTGTGCGAGGAAAAAGGATGGGGTAAGGAAGCGGACGAACCAATCAAGATATCTTTCAAACCATTCAGGCAATACGAAACAATTCAAATTGAATTTTACCGCGCAACCATGGGTTATTGAAAAAAAAACTGATACTTTTCCGTTTGGATTTGAACCGTGCACGTATTGCTGAATACATGGTGATAGTTTGCACTTCAGTGTACCTGTATACGGTGGAAAGGATACCGCCGCTAAAATGGTTACCACGTATTCAATACATCATTCTGAACACCCCTACATAGGTATGGTAGTTTTGTAGGAAACAGCTGTATTTTTTATTAAATAACCGACGAAAATTTTCCATGTAGGGGTGTTCAGAATCGTTTTAACGTCCTTGTCCCTGTCACCCTGTATATGTATAGCCTAGTAATTATTTTTATGTCACAGAAACTTAGCCGATGAAGCAAATCTGAAAAGAAATGGCATATAGATTTCTTACTGCCTCTCGTCGGCAAGTGAGCAGCTGAAAATACAATTCAAAAGCAAGTAATCGAAAACCCAACAACAATTTAATTTACCTTTAGCAAAACTATTGCCTGGCAGTATACCAATCACCGAACTTCGCCCCAGCCAATCACATTCCCAAGAAAGAGCGCTATTCACCAAATCAAATGCAGGCATGCATGATGCAAAGGAGGACGTCAAAAATACTTGGTTTACATCGCAGACAGAGAATGGTATGGACATGTCATTAAGGACACACTTATTAGATCGACTCCTTAGTTTTTATAGTGGTTGCAAGTGGTTGTTGCTAACCAACAGGTCTTGGATTTGCTTCCCGAATCGGGAAAAGTGATATTGATCAATATTTTTCCTGATCATAGCATCATTTTAGTAGCAGTTCGATCTTCTTTATCGTGTGGTTAGTGCCTAACCTGGTGTCAGAGTTTTTATGCCGCCCATGGGCCTCTGACTTGGCTTTACATGCCGTCGAGAAATATCTCTCAGGCATGCTGGTTTCCTCACGATGTTTTCCTTCACCGAAGCAAGTGATAATTATAGGTACAATACGCACATAATTACGAAAAATCAGAGGTGCGTGTCTTGGGTTCGAACTCGAGACCTATGCAGTCCAACGGTCACATTACTAGACTATCAGCAGTTCGATGTCTGTATTAGTGTCCAGTCCTATCGCTATTTCACAATGGTTATAATGCAGCATGTTTAACGTAAAGCACCTGATTAACAATGACCGGTGCTGTTGGTAAACACTTATGACACGTTTTGTGGAAATTGTACTTAAAAAAAATGACGGCATTAGTTCGGACTTTGGCCACTCGTCAAAAGAAACATCTTGGCATTCTCTATCTACGGTTTACATGCAGAAACCCATTTGCAATATAAAATAGCAGGACGTGTAATGTTTTCGACATAAACGTAACTAAATATCTAAGGATTCGATCTACGGAACGAAGACTATTTGTAGGGTGGATAGGCTGTGTGTTTGGTAGGGAGTTTTTGTTGCATTTCAAGTGATGTGAAAAGGGGTACATGATTGTTGCACTAACGCTTTGTGATATGTGTTAATGTAACGTAATAAAAATATTTTTGTTATAAATACTGCATAGTTTAAAATATTTGCTTTAAGATTATCTTTGTTATCAATTCGTCGTAAGCAATTTCGTTTAAAATTCTAATTAGACATCCACCATCCAAATTGATCATAAGTATACTATCATCCAAACTTCTGCTAAAATGTCAACCCATGTATCATTCACACTTATGATAATACTCCACAAATGTCAGTCTCTTACAAATGACCCTGTCCCTAAAAATACCTCACATAAAAGTGAAAAAAATATTCCATAAACACACTAAAAAAACTTGTTCCCGCTAACTACAACGACGACAAACCACCTGCGATTAACGTCACACACAGGTAACTGTAACCGTGACGTTGTCACAAATTTTCCGCACGCATGGTCACCCTACATTCGCATCGTGTAGCGAAACACTGAGATGTGTCCCGTTTCTCATAAATCACGAGGCCATCCTACATTACGACTCTGCGAGTTGGGGTACCTAAAATGTTTGTATGGTATTTCGACGATTAGCTCTTCATTTTTATACAAAAACCTTTGGTTACTGCTCAGCCTATATTGTAACATCCCACTGTTGGGCGAAGTTTTTTCCACGATCCAAGATCATTGGTAAAATACAAAAAAGAAAAAAAATGCTAATACTACTGGGACTACTGGGACTAATACTATTGGGAAAACTTGTCATTTCAATTGCTATTGATAAGAAGCAGTAGGTTTGACTGTCTTTCTTTATTTTACTTTGTGTACAGGATCTGTGGTTTCTCACCATACGTCACTTTATTTCGAATGTAAGAAAAAAAATCGGGATTATTATTATTCTGAGAGTAAAAAAGATGTATTGCTCTCAGTCAAAATCACGACCGTAGCGCAAAAATTGTTCTTACCGATTGGAAACATCTGTCTTGAAACGTCTTAGGTATAATTTCATTTATAACTACCCCCACAATCGTAAATCTGTGTAAATAAACCAACGGATATTATGAACTAAAGTAATGTTTCGTTAAGCCGAGCTTAACTACGCTCGTTATAGCTACACTAATCTTAGATAAATAAATTGAGGTTACGCTTGAATAAACTTAGTTAATTATTATGCATATTGCGCTAGGGGCCGGTTCTGGAAGGACATACACAGACCGTATTGATGATGTTCTTCAGAATAGTACGCAGTACTCGGCATGCGTGTGTGATCACATAAATATGAACGTGGACTAGGTAAAAAGGAGTATGTAAAGATCATAGCTGCTTTCTGCCTACCCTCATTGAAAAAAAGCGTAAGTTTACGTATGTATGTATAAACAAAAATGGATCGACATAGTGCAATGCATTTTTTCTATTCTTTTATAACGTCCAGAAAATTTAACTTTAAGAAAAAAAAAAAGATAAATTCATTTCTGGATGATAAATAGTTTTTTTTACTTAAGAAAATCTATGATACCCTAATCTATGATATGATAGTGTTCGACAACTTCATGCACTGGATATCTTCCAAAAAAAAGTGTTCACTTCATGAACTCAAGCGTTTGTCAATATCTCGTTCGTCACCAAGCGTCATTTTAGACCACCCGAATTCCTGTGACTTTATTTGAATTTCCTCTGTACATAAATTTCTCTAGACATTTTGTGAATTAAAAAGCTTAATTTAAGTGGTCCGTCAGTTCCTGAATTAACGCCCTTTGAGATGCTAGAGCGAGACCGCACTAATTTCTTGAGAACTTGCCCATATATTTCAGTTAAACCACAGTAAATAATTGTTTAATTTTGTCGTGTATTTGCGTCTTTGTAAATTAGAGAAAGAGTGGATGAAGATTACTTTTAGCAGAGGTAATTAAAAGAGATCCGAATATTTAAAATATATTTACCTAAACTTCAAGGGGCCTACATATAAAATTATTTATCACGTTTAGAATGCCCACAGTGTAACACATAATTTTAGAGAATTTGTTACTCCTACTTCCCTGCACTTCAGGTTCAGATATACTCTACGTATTAGAATGGTGTGGTAGTTGTCATTGTACATTTATTTTCTTGTAAAATGTGATTTCCTATATCTTCATCGTATACAAAGGAAAGGCTGGCCAATGTAGAAAAAAAATATGCAAACTGACCGCTTCACATTTATACAATAGCCTTACCCATAAAAACCAATCATAAATTAGATCTGCCTATCGTAACTCACGCCAAACAAAAACACCACTTCCCTATCTCAGAACCAAACAGTCCATAATATTAAATGGCACTTAAATTCTCATTTCTTCACTTTCTTAGGCCATAAATGTGCCGATTTGGGCTCGGCGCCCGAATGCGTTCGAGTGAATATTTCATGTGTTATAGTCGCAATGTCGCGCTCGTGTCGCTGTCGTGTCGTTATGGCGTCGTCGCGTCGTGATTTAGATAAGTACTTATTGTTTATAGTGTGGGAAGTATGTTGTGCATGAGATGTTCTGCGGTTTCTTCTGCGAGTCGTGTTGTCATTGTCGATTTTAGTTTAGATTAGGGAGGGAGAACATAATTTTAAATTGCATATTAATTTGTTTACACATAGTTGTCCTAAAATACTTGTCTTCTTCGCCTTAACCGAAACACTAGATATTTGTAAAGGGATATGGCGTTTTGGAAGGCTGGCTCATGCATTTTTGATGTCTGTAAGTGATGATTTCAGCCTTATTAGAATAAATTATATAGATTTTTATTAAAATAGATAGATATTTTTATTTACTATTTCATTTAGAAAAGTGCCTCTTGAGCGTAAGTATTTTTTCCACCAAGCAACATCATACAATTTATAACTCGCGACTGCAAAAACTCACTTAAACATAACAGTGTTATAAAAGCATAAACAAGCTCAAGTGTGAGCCATTCCTTAATAAAGCAGACAGCTAAAACAGATGGCCCTAAAAACGTATATCTCAACATAATCCGACAAAGGAATTTAATTTGCTCGGTCTATTACGGGTCGATAACGTAAGGGGTAGACTAACCCGTCTGTAGAGCGCCAATTTTAAGATTCCTTCTCTTTAAGTGACCGCTACATGTTGCGTCCTGTGGTTGGAGTTGCTGTTATTAAAGTGGTGAAGTGTGAGTTGGATTGGCCCATTAAAATCGAAACTTCTGATATATTTTATACATAACATCGCCTGGTCTCCGATGGGTTAGGCAGAGGTATGCCTAATAGGTAGTACACCCACATTTCGCGAGTTATGTTTAAGTCTCATGTAATAAGGGGCGAGCCTATTTCCATCAGCCGGGCACAAATCTAGACTCCAAGCCTGCCACTGAGAAATTCCTCATGAAAAACCCAATAACACTTTGCCCGACCTGGGAATAGAATCCCGGACCTCATGCTCAGCAGCCGCGATTAGACCACCGCCACAAGACCAACGAGGCACACAGCGAGGAAGTGTATTGGACCCAAGCCTAGAGTGTAATTGTAAACTCAAACTCAAACTCAAAGCATTTATTTCAATTTGACCATTACAGGCACTTTTGAATGTCAAAACACAAAAAAATAAACTAAGCTACAGTCCCTGTCACAGGGCATAATAACTTGTGAAAGTACTGTAGTTGCCCATTCGAAAGCGTAGATCCTATGGAGAAGAATGGGCAAGAAACTCCATGGACACTCTTTTAAATCAATATGTTTTTACAAAATCTTGGTAACATCATTCATGTCGAGATTATACATACATGTGAGAACGATGTAGAAAGACGTGCGAGTAAGAGCGTCCAGAGTAAAAAGATAAAATCAACAATTCAAAAATACAATAATCCATGGCAGCTGCGAGATGACCAGTCCCTACTGACAGCGCCCGTTCACGAACATGACGCATGGATCAGCCATCATTAAACTCAACAATTTTGAAGGGAACTAAACGACCCGACACACGCGCCACCATCAGCGAGACATTTTAGTGAGCATGACATTCTCTCAGCCACCAGGGAAAATGCGAGTCAATAAAAGATGTAAATGGTAGCTTTATCGTACATAGTACTCACACATGTGCTATGCAATTATACAACACTAAAAGATTGAATCTATACAATGCAAAGATATGTTTACAATCTTCTGCAGCTTCCACAGTAACTTCCCATGGTAACCAATAAGTTTGCTCCTATGGTTGTGGAGCAGGACCAGCATTGAGCCAAGCATTTACTGTTGTACTTTAAAATATTTAGTGTATATTTAAGTATTTAGAATATCGCTAGTACATACATACATGTCCGGACACACTGTATATTTTATATGGATTAAAAAAACATGACACCCTCGTAATCCTCAAAGGTTCAGGGAAAAGTATGTTGATACAGTACGCTCACATTTCGCCAGTTATGTTGAGTCCTGAGTCCTATGTAAAGAGGGAAAACCTGCCATTTTCCATCAACCGGGCAGGACATTTCTATTGATTTACACACCCCTAGAAGACAAAAAAGTAGCGTCAATGGAAAAAATATGTTTACACACCATCTAGATTTAGTTTTTGTTTCACGGTACGTATTATGTACGATTTAATTTGTTTTTCATGAAAAACTACCCGCAGTATCATGCAAAAATATCCCCACAATTTTTGGCACGAGCAGTGTACATAAAAGCTGACATAACACTTGTACAAAAACAAGGTAACAACCAAACTTCTTTGCATTAGCTGAATGCTTATTTATTTCTTAATTGATTAAACCCTGGACCTTGGCCCCTTTGTTTTCCCTGTGTCGGGCAATTGGATTGTCCGGAACTTCCCTGAATTTTAATTTAGGTCACTAAAACCGCGGGAAAGGTGCAAATGGTGGACTTATAATAAACTAACTGTGGCCCGCGACGTTCGTCCTCGTCAAATGTAAAATACTAGCTGACCCACGCAACTTCGTCTGCGTAACATTTGTTATTAATGCTGCGTTCCTATTAATCGCAGCGTGATGTTTTATAGCCTATAGCATTCCTTGATAAGTAGGCTATCCAACAATTTAAAAAAAATCCAATTCGAACCAATAGTTCCTGAGATTAGCGCGTTCAACCAAACAAACAAACTCTTCAGCTTTATAACATTAGTATAGATTACTAACCATATTTGAATCAGATTTTGTTAACAATTTCATGGGTTTTAAAATTTTCGCACGGAACACGAAATAAATAAATAGTTTATTCAGAAAAAATAAACATTTCACAAGGATCAATACAGTTGGTAACGACAGAAAAAGACTATCGTTGGTACCTGTACAAATGAAATTATTGTATCACAGGCACCAGCGCCTTCCATAAAAGTTTATACAGAAAAAACAGTTTCGGAGGACATTCTATAGGTAGGTAACTGTTTAAAGAGCTAGGTATGTAAGTATTATAACAAATTCTAAACAAACATTAAAATAAAGCTAAGAAATAATTTGAAACTAAAATTAAATTAGGCACTAGTTAACAAATTAAACAATGTTTATGGAAATGCAACTTACTTATAAATGTGATATTGTGTGTGTGTGTGTGAATGTGTGTTAGATTTTCGTGTGTGCATGTGGTGCGCGGGAGAGTGTATTTGTGAAGTGTAGTGACTGGTGTGAGAATGAATGAATGAATGAATGCATCAATGCGTCGTGTGTAATGGGTAGACCTCAACTTAACGAGTTGGTTTGAGAAGTTAATTCAGTCTCCTGGTAACTTAACTTTGCTCGCCTTAACCTAACTTTAATCGCTTCTGTATTTCACTTTTGCATTTGTTTTTTAACCGACTTCAAAAAAAGGAGGAATTCGGTTGTGTGTTTTTTTTTTGTGTTTGTTACCTCACATATCTCCGTCATTTATGAACCGATTTGAAAAAAATCTTCTTTTATCTGAATTGATCTACTTCCCGATTGGTCCCATAGAAATTTCATCAAAATCGGTTTAGCAGTTGGAAGAAATATGTCATCCAAGTAAAAGAAATTGCGATATTGATACTTGACAAGGATTTGTGTGTGATGCGATAACTAAAAAGGGTAAAATAAAAACTTTTTTGCAAAAAAAAACCGACTTCCAAAAAAAACGCTAAAAAAGTGGAAAATAACTTTACTTTCGGAAGTAGGTGACAAAAAAGTCAATGAAACAAACAATAGTCACCGACTTCCGAAAGTAAAGTTATTTTCCAATTTTTTTGTGTTTTTTTTGGAAGTCGGTTTTTTTTTGCAAAAAAAGTTTTTTTTTGTCTAGGCCTTCTAGTACTAACCCGTTTTGACTAAAATATTCGTTGTTCCAGAGATAATTTTATCTGAACTGCACTTCATCTTTTCTTTCCAACATTCGCTTCCTATTCAATAATATTAAATCACAAGGCGCCAAAACTTACAAGTTGCCACCTCAGTGCCTACATCAACTGCAATAGCGGACTTTATTCTATTCAAAAGACTGCGCGATATATTTCACGAATTGGCAGCCAGCCAGAATATCTTTGTCACCAAAGCTTGTAACCAGACACGTAAGTGAAACCCAGTTTGTGAGCCAAATTGAGACCACGTTTTGTAGTCGGTTGGTATTGAAAGTTGTTTACAATTTGTTTTATAAGTTTTGTTCGCTTTCAATAAACAAATAGGTACGTCCTTTGATGGTTTGCAAAGTAGCAAAATGATAATTTATAACCAGTAGCTAGACGATATTTATGTACTGATGACTGATGAGTTTTCGGTAACGGTGGCTATTCCCAGCGGAAATAAGCCATCGACTCAGAAAATGTTCCACTCAAGTAGTGTGTGTGCAGACACAAGTGCATTTGTAGGGTTATGGAGACAGGGTGTAAAGATTTTCATCTCCCATAGAAAAGGGAGTATCCTTCGACCACGCGTATAACTTTAACTGCGAGATTTAGAATTTTTATGTTAGTTATTCATTTGTGTCTTAGATGGCGCTGTAGGACTTTTTGTACTATGTTGCTGTAGTACTTTTTGTAGTGCTGCTACACACACTCTCTTCCCTCTCTCGTGTTCTTCCGTGCATCTCTATTATTCGTCATCTCAGTAAGTCACTTTCTTTCCAACCATATAATTTTTACACAGTCCATTCATCGTTCCTTTGATTTCTCTACAGTTATCCATTCATATTCAAAACTTCTCTCACGACAGTTCCTCGCTTTTCTTATGGCCGAAAATTGTTCTCACTATGACCTCACTCCAATTAGGGTGGGTCCGATTTGTGAAATTGACTGAATACTTGAGCGCACAGTCATTACGCTTAAATCAGTTTCACGCTGATTCCGCTCGTTTGCAAGTAAAAAAAAAACCTCGCTTAAATAAGCGAAAATGATGGAATGAGAAAACGTCCATCTACCTGGCGTTTGATGAAACTTTGTCTAGATTTCAAGATTGCTTGTCCTTTGAGAAATGGACATGAATCTAGATTGAATTTTTAAGAAAACAGGATTTTCTTTTCAGTTCTTGCCATCGTTTACAAGTAGATACTTACACTTACGTAGTAAAAGTTTACCGTGGAGCTTTTTGTGTGTCAGCTCAACCGTCTTGAACATAAATTTTATGCGGATTTTACCTGAGATATAACAATTTTATTATGGTGTCGTGATAAGTGCTGAGTAAACCCCTTCAGACAAAGTGGTGGTTTAAAGGAAAACATAGTTTCAAGGAAGTAGTTATTGAAAGAAATTCTCAATGATTTGATGGTCAAACGCCTGTTTTTACTGTACCTACGAGCGAGACATCTATTAGGCGTCGAAAATCTAATGGAGCTCGTTTATGTGCCACATATTGTTTGTGAAATCGTGCATAAATAGTGATCAGGCCAATTTCTTTTGTTTTGTCAATATGTGCCAATCTTTAGAAATAACCTTTGCCTATCAACCGACAAAACAGGACAAAATAGCCTTTCTAACGTAAAACACTCATCTTTCGGCATTCCAAAGCTGCCTAGCCATTTCCAAACTACATATACTTAGGTCTAGTATCCTATTTCAAAGAATGCTCCTAATTAACAACCAGCCCGTATTATTAAGGCGTATATAGGTATCACCGATTTCAAGGAACGCACCTAGTTACCAATCACCTTGTATTCTGGATGCAGCTGTATATCAGTATTTAACATGGACCGACAAGGCAGTCGGTCCATGTTAAATACTGACCAACCTGCACGTCACAGGTTAAAAAAACACTCATTTTTATTTATCTTGGATTTTATAACCGGCGTCGCATCTATACAGGACGTGCCCCACGTGTTATTGCACTGCACTCGTTCCCTAGAAGCAAAATTGAAAACGTGCGTGACATTGTACTGGCACACGTACCAACCCTTCCAACCAGAACATAGCGCGATGCACGGCGACAGGATAACAGGGTAGATTCTATTCCAGCTGAACAACTTGTGGTAAATGATGTTTTTTTTGTTTTTTTTTTTGTCCCGGGTTTGATTCCCATGTCGGGCAAAGTGTTATTGGGTTTTTCCTTCAGGAATTTCTCAGTAGCAGCCACGGAGTCTGGATTCGTGCCCGGTTGATGATAATAGGTTCGCCCCCTACATGGGACTTAAACATAACTGGCGAAATGTGGGTGTACTATTAGGTACAGCTCTGCCTACCCTTTGGGTACGACAGGCGTAATGTTATGTTATATTATGTTTATTGTGCCAATAGGTTTTTACAAACACTTTTACACGTATTTTTTGTTTAAACTAGATGAGGCATGTGTTTCGTTCCTGACTACTCTGAGAAGAAACAGCCGAAACAAACTTAGAGGTCATAGGTCTCCTTTAAAGTCCAGACATAATCTTGGTCAACTCACATGGACTACGCTGATTGGTGTCTGCGACAGTATTTGCCTCTAAATACCTCGAGTCTAGTGGTCGCAAGCGTATGTGGTTTTGGATTCGATTGTCAGCTCAGAAACAGTGTTATTGAGTTTTTGAGACAGATATTTCCCATAAGAAGCCCGTAGTCTAAATTTGTGTGCTTAACTTGCCCCGCAATAGATGGGACTGAAACAGAACTGGCAAAATGTACGTGTACCTCTGCCTAATCCTTTGAGGATGTTTGAGGTTTATATAATTCTATTCAGAACTATTTATCATGTCTTTGTTTTAATCGTGCAGTTTCAAGCTATAAGACAATAGCTCAATGCCTAGGCTAGTGGATTATCCTGTCAGCGTCGCCGATACTAGGCCGACGGCGCTGGGTGTGGATATTTTTTTACCTTTATTGTGACCCAACATTTGCTAGTTACATATTTAGCTAGCTACATAGACGCTACTTACCTGCTATCTCGCTCCCACTCGTAAATTTGGTGCCTTATCTACCTGCTCAAGCAAAGGACGGGGTATCTGCGACATTGCGCAGTCTATGTGTTGGAGCAGGGCTATGTTTAAATGACAACATTTCTTAAAATAATTGGTGTTGAGTCAATATTTTGATATCATTCTGTAAGTTGACTCAAAAACGCCTGATTAAACATTAAAACACGCAATATTGGGGGTTAATTTGGCACTATAACTGAAAATATAAAAGGAATAAGTAATTTTTGTGTAAAATTTCTTAATTTCTTATTTTGTAGCTTACGTTTTAGAACTGTTTATTTGGTGATTCGATAGCCTCGGCGTTTACCCTTTGAATAAGAACATTTGCACGTCTTTAGGTCTCTTAGATTCAAAGATATTGGCATTTTATTTAAAATACCCTAGATCAGGTGAATATTAAAACAAGATGGCTGCCATACGCGGTGTGTTGGGTTAGGAGTATTTATAAACGTGTATTTAACCATAGAAATTAGTATATAATGTGCCCTTAAATTATCTGTACTGTAAACTTATTATAATTAAATAAACTACTACATACTTCCTCAACGCGGTCAGCTGTTAATGTGCCCAAAAGACTGGCAGCGTTGCTACGTTTTATGGCAACACTTAGCCTCTGGCCAAGGTAAAAGCCAGCCCTTGTGTCACGGGAAGCGTTAACCAGCCGTTTCGAAATTTCCTTAAACAGGCTGCGAGGACTCGGCCCCCACTTATGAACTTACATTAACAATTCCCATTCAACCTAGTCTTCTTAGCTTCTTTGACAGCGTTGAAATCAGCCAAGCGCCCAGCTCGCTAACGATCCCATGCCACGTTAGCGCTACCCTAATGTGGTGTCTTGCCCTAATGCAGCAGGTTGCCGAGATGTGTCCGTTCACGGCGAAATATGGACCGCGATTGTGTTGATAATGTGCTTTGGTGTGAATAAGTGTGGTAGTGGGCTGGGACTGTTTGTAATGGTATTTGAGTTGTGTGACTATAAATTATATAGCCGATTATTTTATGTAAACCTAGCTTATCATTGGGTTAAGAAGCAGTGGTTAAAAAACAGTAGAGTCCGGCACAGTGGGCTGTGCCGGATTATTCGAATGCTCCAATTACTGGATTATTTAGAAAAAGTCAAGATAATTAATATAAAGTAATAAAGTCATAACGTTCTAATTTAATATGGAAATAAGTATTTGTGTACTCCAAATGACTTAGCAACAGCAGCGGACATACGTTTTTGAGCGAGAATTTGTGTACAGCAGTGGTAAGTTCGTGCTGTCGCTTAGCTTTTAGTTCACATTGACGTGGGCGGAGAATGCTGGACTGCTGGACGCGCCGAATTACTTAAGTGCCGGATAAGTAAGATTCTACTGTACTAGACACTAAATAACGACTACTACCTAAATTACAAGTACATTGTGTTAGGTATTTACATTTTAATTTTAAGTTTGCATGCTGAATGAAGTCAGCGAAATATGTGAAACCTTTTTATTTGTAATAACAAAATGTACCATATTTCAAGCAAATAAAGAATGTTGAATCTTTTTGCTTCTTGAATTTTCATATAATCACAGTCCAATTGCATGTTTGGCACACTTCAAAAGATCAGTTAAAATCGTACTAATAAATAGTAATCGAATACTGACTGGTAATTCGGTAAGTATTTGTATGGATGTGTCTTTATCCGGAACCAAACCCGCAGTTGCACACAATAATGCCCTCAGTTCAGTTTCTGCTGCACATTTTGTTATACACTGCCGGCGCTGTAAAAAAAAAATTGTGACAACACACATGTCGAATCGAGCCAAAATATTAATAACTGAATCATAACAAGAGTGTATCATAAGAAGCGTGTCAACTTCAGCAGAAATTCGACTCGACAAGACAAGAAGCAATACTTACACCCGCTCCAATTACAAAACAGCCCAAGTAACACCAATCTCCAAAAACTCTACGACCCTCTCAGCAAAAAAGGCGCAATATTTTGCTATATTATGACGTTTTATATACGACGAGAGGCGGTCGCAAGTCATAATACCTCCTAATCCCCATCACTTGCACGCCGGGGGTAAGCCAGGGGTGAATCAGGTCGAGGGTGTCGCCACAGAGTAGATAAGTACAAAAGTCCGGCTCCGTAAGGAGCTGAGATAGTAACCGTATAGTAAATGTTTTTGTGTTGATTAAACACCAATTATTTTTATTTAACACAAAACAGTTTTTAATTACACTGACGGCTATTTATATGTCAACCGCTGTTAATAGAACATTCTCGAACCTTCTACACAGTTCTATAGTGGAACATTCTAGACTTCAAAGTAGAGTAATCTAGAATATTGTCGTAAAATAGCAGCAACATTATGCAATTCACCCTGTACTTTCAATTCCACCTTAAATTAGATCCATTCTTGGATACAGGTGCGATAATTATAAAGCAACTCAAAACTATATTTTTAGGCCATGGATTTTCGCAAATTAACGCCTGTTTCCAAAACTTAGGAAGCGTGCAGTCGAAGAAGGAGATTGATACAGGCAGCTAACTTGCAACTACTACTATTTGTTATCTTGCTGCGCCCTAACAGGGTCATGTACGCACTAGTTTTAAGCCCAGCTGTAATTATATTCTCGTGGTACACTGTGCATTAAATAAATAAACTACTGTTGAGATTGTTCTTCAGATCGCTCTTAAACTGACTGTTGAGCATGGGGTTATTGGATTTTTCAATAAGGATTTTCTCAGTAACAGCCACGGACTCTAGTTTTGGCAATAGGCTCGCCCTCTGTTACATGGGACTTAAAAAATTTAAGTGGCGAAATGTTGGTTACTGAATATGTTGTGTGACTGTACATACAACGACTCCAAACACGTCAGTCGCCAGTGCACATGTTGGCATTAGTACCTCAGAAAATGATTTAAAAGAGTTGGTTTATTACCACAGTCACAATTTTGTTATTAAGAAGTTTCATAATAGCTCGTCTGACTTTACGTAGACTCCTGTCTATTTATATTCATGCGCTTGCGTTCATTGTGCAGGAAAAACCTTCTGTACCTACCTACTCTGTGGTGTCGTGATGAAAAAATGTGTTACCTTGTGACTCAGTTTATGTGTGGGTCAAGATAGGGCATTGCTGAGTTTACTAGGGTACGACTTTTTAATGATTAAGGGAACGGAGTGATGGAATTGATTTTTTATTAATTTAAGGGATGTTACTGTTGGTATTTCTTGCCTAATTCATAGTCATTATCTGCCTAGAATTTTCCCTAACTATGTTGGGGTCGGCTTCCAGTCTTACCAGATTCTGCCGAAAACCAGTATTTTACATGGAGTGACTGCCTATCTGACATCCACAACCTAGTTAGTACTTGGTAATACGATACCCCTTGGTAAGGCTGGTTGTCAGACTTTCGGACTACTGACTACCTGTGTATATCGACTGTCAAAGATCTATAAATGACAGCCGGAACCAATGGCTTAGCGTGATTTCCAATGCACGGAGGAAACTCGGTATGTAATGGGTGGTCACCCATCCACGGTCCAACCTAGGCAAGCGCGGCTTAACCTAAAGATCGACCCGAGCAGCTGTTGTTATTTAGCCACGAACTCCTCTTCATTCGAGCTTCAACCGTAGTATCCTTTAGAATAATGTAGAACGAGACCATAACTTAGCACAAGTTTTGACTTATAGGTGCATGTTCCCGTTTCTATCCTGCACTTGTGGTTTGATAGTTGTTTAGCAACAACGCTTAGCCAAAGTACATCTTATGAAACGATAATATGTAGATCTCGGACTTAATGTTAATATTAATTAGTCAACATAATTTCTGTGAAACTAGGTAGTTCACAGAAATTATGTTGACTAATTAATATTTTTACTCCGACATAAGCCTAGTGGTGTGGCCAAGTCGTAGGTCTCGAGTTCAAACCTAAGACGTACCTCTGATTGTGCTTGCATGTGCTTTTTTTTATTATTATCACTTGCTTCGGTGAAGGAAAACATCGTGAGCAAACCATTATACCTGAGAGATATTTCTCGACGGCATTTAAAGCCAAGTCAGAGACACATGGGCGGTATAAAAACTCTGACACCAGGTTAGACACTAACCACACGATAAAGAAGAAGACGACACGAGTCCGTTATTACTTAAAATGTTACGCCACCACAGTTGCTGTTTCTGTTGGCCTACATCATACCTCTGCTGGGCAGAGACCTCTCCCCATGACTTCCTGTTTTTTGGATCCAGGCCTCCAGTTTTAGACCTACAACTTTGGGATGAAAATGCCTTAAAAACATTTCGTAAAACATTTCAAGTTTAAACCGATATCTATAAAGTATACCGTTCGCAAATCAATACCGAAACTCTCAGGTTGGAATTTTTAAACTCTCCCAACGGAAAATATTCGAAACAAAGTTTTAACTGTAATTAACCTATTTTCGTAACTTGTTGCTGTAGGTTCGGCTGTTGACACATTTACAACTATTTGGTAGGTGAAGTATATTTTTTGTGGAAAAACAGTCGAATATTTGGGGAGTGTGGTGACTATAGTTTTTTTTATATTAAGTTTTCATGCCTATTTGCCTGTTTTTGAGTGGTTAGTCGAACTTTGAATCTATGCAGCACCTAGCTTCACTCCCTTCAAAACGGTAATGGAAAATCATCTGCTAGCATTTTCCCAACTATGTTGGGGTCGGCTTCCAGACTAACCGAATGCATCTGAATACCAGTATTTCACATTAAGCGACTGCCTATCTGACCTCCTTAATCCAGTAAGTACGGGTAATACGATACCCCTTGGTAAGACAGGTTGTCAGAATTTTGGGCCACTGACTACCAACAAAAACTGTCAAAGATCTACAAATGACAGCCGGGACCAACGGCTTAACATGGTTTCTAAAACATGGGAAGAAACTCTATAACTAAACGGTAATGGAAAATATCGTAATGGAAACCGACATCTCTTCGAACCAAAAATTTTACGACAGGTGACCTTCACCAGCCCGAACTGTCCCATAGGTCTGTGAGTGTCCCAGTAGTGAGAAAGACATGGCTTGAATGTGATTTGTTGAGCACAGCTTTGAGAACACCTCTAAACTTCTGGTTGGAATTGCCTAAGTCACCTATCGCGGCTTTCGGCTTGACCATGCTTCTGTCTTCCTAACAAGGAGGTGGCTTAGTGCCTACCCTCATAAAAATTACCGATTCTATCACAAATAATCTTGACATATTCATCATAGAGAGCAGGACTGTCATATAAACTGCTTGGACATTTAATAGCCCATACGTACTCTGGTACCCTCTTGGGTCACCCTCCTTTATCTCATACTCTTGATCATATTTTACGGTCGCCGAAAGTATGTTTTCAGTTTTCTGATTAGGACCACACACACGATATAGTTTTATAAACGGCCTATTTAATAAAGTAAAAGCTACCTTGTACCGTACAAAAAACAACAGACATACTACTGCGACTGTCTGTTTTAAAACGTGAATCTCTCACACGGTGCAGAAAAATATTGTTTTTGCGTCACCAATATATAAGCCATCTCTCATCAAAGGTTTTCGTGTATATTTAGTGCATATTGATGGGGTTCTTTAAGGCTGGCTCAAACAAGTACGTACAGATTAAATACGACGACGACGAGTGTGGCGTGTCCGCATTTTGGCTGTATCGGTTTCACCGAATGTTAACATGGTTTAAGTCAACGAAATCAAGAACTGGTCAGCTAGTTCTTAATATATCAAACAAGTGTCCGTATCAAGCTATAAAATATATCCTAGTTAGCCATTCTAAGTTAATAATCTGTCGCCAGCCTAACGCTGAGTAAACAAAATAGAGAATTAAAAGTTGAAATTAGCCTCGTTTAATACTTGGGAGGCGTCGCTAAGGTTTCCTATCCAATTACATTAATACTTAAGACGTTTAAGATGAGAGTAAAAGATCTTTCACATTTAATAAGATGTTTATTAAAGTATACTTGAACTTTTGGCTTACTTGGGGAAATACTGATGACTCTAAATGTGTTAAGACTGTGGATTCTGTAGGTGGCTGAGTTAATCACCGCCTTATTGTTTCATTGTCATCATAATAACAGATGATCTTTTTGTTTACAGTGGGAAATTTATCCACCACTTAAAGTGGTTATCATTATTCTCCAACTTAAGGGAAGAACAGCTGGTTTAAAAATATATTTATTTTACCTTTTTTTTTGTCTTTCATTAGTGCCTCGTATTTTGACTTTGTTAGGTAGGCGTTCTATCAAGTACTGAATGTTAATTTGTTTTGTGCTGAAAATAAAATAATATCTATAATTCTATACATCACCAACGTAGCATTTCGCACGCACGCATTAAAGCAAATTTCTTCCGTGCCTCGGAATGCACGCTAATAAGTTAGGCCCGGCTGTCAAGTCTGACAAAGAAGGTGTGTCATGTTTTCCATTCACTGGGTTGAGAAGGCCAGATCCAAATACTGGTACTATTCTGCATTCGGTAAGACTGGAAGTCAACACCAAATGATAACTGGGTAAATACCATGAAGAAAGAAATCTGTTATTACAAATCCAAGCAACTCACCGTTGTTTTCTTTCCGCGATCTTCTTCTGTCTTTATCGTGTGGTTAGTGCCTAACCTGGTGTCAGTGTTTTATGTCGCCCATGGGCCTCTGGCTTGGCTTGGCTTTTTCCGCGATAGCAAAATTAAACTAAAACCAGGTGAAAAAGTGCAAAGCTTTACATCGAATTCTCTTTCCACCAAAACGCGAATAAAAAGTATTTTTTACACTGCCATTGCTCAAATAGTGAATGCAGTTTGCCTCCAGCAAACGCACCGCCTTGCCGCCTGACTGTTACTGTAGAACCCTTGATGCGTGAAAACGATGCCCAAAGCGATTTCCAGCGAGGCGCATACTGGAATGTACAAGTTAAGGGTATCTATGTTTTTGTCGCTGGAAGTACGAAGTGTTGTGATTTTTCTATCAGTTCTTTCATAAAGGAATGTTTTAATAAAATAACACCACGTCTGTAATCATCATAGGGTTAAGTAGAGGTGTACCTATAGTACACCCACATTTGGGCAAGTTAATCTTTATTGTACAAACAAAAATAAAATATACACGGAAGTTGCAATATTGCAGCTCTACCACCCACGGAAGTAGCCCACTACACCTCGTGGCTCGTGCTCAGCAGAAATAGTCCACTAGTTTTGCTGAGCACGAGGTCTTCTGCCGTCTTGGGTTCGATTTCCTAGTCGGGCAAATCGTTAGTAGGATTTTCTCGGGCCTCCCAAGAAGCGGCCTTACAAAAAAAGCACTACAGCAACGTAGTACAAAATTTACTACAGCGCCATCTGTACCACAAAGAAGAATTAAGAACTAACAATGTGAATTATTAATGGTTTCTTTTTTTATACTTTATATTTTATTTTACGCTACACAATGTATATTGTACTGAAATAAATGACTTATGACTTATTCCTAAATGGAAAAATCCGACAATAACTGTTGGGCAGTCGCCCACCAGACACAACACCCGTCTAGCTGGAGGGTCCTCACTTTTCTATGGAGGATGAAGAACTTTACACCTTGTTCTTTATACCCCTATACTTAAGGCCTATTTCCGTAATATAACGATTAATTATATACATTAAAAACTCACCATCAGACATTACAGTCTGCCAACGTTGCTGACATGTTCATCCTTTATCACAGCAATTGCCATACTATACCGCTTAACAACCCAAGCGATGTTTAGTCCCTAAACAAACGTTTTGTCTGTAATCTCGATCTCGCATTTCGCTGCCGAGATTTTCTTTCCCATTAATTCTCTATAAAAGAAAACCAATTAACTAACGATGCTTCTTGGGGTTCGAGGAAAACATTCTAATTAATCTAAAACGTCTGCCGATCGATTCGTGGCGTCACCAAGCTTTATGTACACTGACGGAAAGGAAACGTTTGACTACATGAAATGACGCCTGTTGTCCGCCAGGGTTAAGGCTGAGGGGAACCCACATCTTGTCAGTTATGTTTAAGTCCCAGTTTAGTGATAGAGAGTGAGCCTATTGCCATCAGCAAATTTGGACTCCAGGCTGCAACTGAGAAATTCCTCATAGAAAAACTCAATAAAACTTCACCCGTACGTAAGCACACGTCATCGTCATCGTTCTCCTGGGTTAATCCCAATTTATTTGGGGTCGGCGCATGACTTCTTCTTCCATACTTCTCTCTTACTCTTCATCTCAGCAGTCACCCCCTTTCCGGCTGTATCATCCTTCACACAGTCCATCTATCGTTTCTTTGGACTTTCTCTACTCCTATACCCATCCACATTCATACTCAAAACTGTCCTCATGACATTTTCCTCATTCCTCCGCATCACACGTCCATACAACGGTAACCGATTACCACTCAATTAAGTACATTAGCACACATACCTGGAAAAAAATGGTTTGATCCAAACCTGTCTAGCCTTTTCATGCTTCGACTGTACACATCTACAAAAATTTCGTAGGAACACAATTATGTCTAATGAATAGACTTTCTATCTCAGAATGTAGGGACAATGCGATATAGATGGTTTTGTATGGATAAAGGATTTTTGTGTCTACTTCGCTTATTGTTCCGAATAATATAAAATGCGAGCTTTTATATTCTGTTGTTTTGGCAAAGAATGGAACACCCTTTTATGAGTCGATAAGAGGAAAAAGATATACAGTACATGCCTGTTACGATGGCAGATTCATTTTGAGAAAAAAGTACATGACTTGCGACAATATGAGCTTAAAGCCTCGAGCACACAGGCGCAGCGTGTCACGGTTAAAATCTCCGTAGAACAATTTCTATGAAAACGCGTGCGAGTGTTCAAACTGGCGCGTCGCGACGCTTTGAGTTTCAGATAATTTAATAACTTTTCGATAGCGCCGCGCGTGACGCGGCGTGAAGCGCGGCGTGATCGCGATTTTTCTCGATAGGATCGAGAAATAATTCATCCTAACGTATCGAGAAATTCTAACCTATCCCTTTTCTCCAGGTTCTTTAGTGGATGTTTCTTTAGTGGATGTCCTCCTCCCTGGGGAGAGTTACGTAATTATAAGAGACAAATTTTCTAACTTGATTTTTTCCTTTTAAAGTACCATTAATCAGTCTTATTGCGATTATAATAAGAAAACTAACTGAAAACCTTATAGAGAACTAATTAAGGAACATGTAACAAAAAAAAAAAACTACTTAAAATCTAACTAGACATTTTAAAGTCATGACTCGCGCGAGATCACATTAGATTCCGCTGCCCCCGACGAGTCTGATAGACCCCCCACTTTCTCCAGGTTGGAGGACTTCCAGTAAAGATTTCCACCTGGAGAAAAGGGATAGGTTAGGTTAGAATTTCTCGATACGTTAGGATCGAGTACTTGACGCGCCTGTGTGAACACACGCAGGCGTTTTCATACAAAATGTTCTACGACTATTTTGTTTTTTGCCGCCGAGCGCCAATCCGCGCCAATCCGCGCCTGTGTGGTGAGGCTTTGCGGCGCCGGCCGCGACACCGCTATGCTGCAACGCGCGACAAAACGCGCCTGTGTGAACGAGGCTTAATTCCCGCTTCCGCTAATACTAAGTATGCCTAAATATTATTGCATTTTTGGAATCTTAACTTTCGCTGACCCGAACGTTGAACATCCAATAGTATGCCTATATTTTGGCATTAGCTAATGCACGTGACTTTGCCCGCGTGGAGTTCGATTATTGTCCCATGGGATACACTGCCTGAATAAAAGGTATCCCTTGTGTTAATCCAGATTATAAACTATAATATGTGTGTCAAATTTCATCCAAATCTGTTCAGCCGTTCTGGCGTGATTGAGTAACAAACGTCCATTCATAGAAACTTTCGCATAGTAAGATTCACGAAGGTGCGATCGTGTTAGCGGATATAAGACTCCAATGGCGTTCTTAACGTATTGATGTTGCAGAATCTATTTAGGTATTTGATAATAACAACAAGTCTTTTTGCCTGCTAGAATTGGTGAATAGACAATTTATCCCTTGACAGTTTATTTAAGTAATTACTGGCCTACGATTACATAGGCAAGCCCATTATTAGCATTTGACGTTTCTGCGTTGATATCGTAATATCAGAAATGACTAAAATGCAATACTATTAAGGGGAGCGCCAGATAGTTTGCTCGCCCCAGTATACTGCACCTATGTTTACTAACGAGGAACATTACAATCTAGTAGAGTACAAGTGTAACGATGTTTGCACATCGATTAACGTGTAATGGCTTCTTAAACAGCCGATTATATTAAACACGGTGTAAAGATCATCGTATCATAAGCTTTTACCATGTATTTAGTAAATCTATACTAATACTATAAAGAGGAAATATTTGATTGTTTGTTTGTTTGGTTGTTTGCATTGAATAGGCTCCGATACTACGAGACCGATTTGAAAACTTCTTTCACTGTTGGGAAGCTACACTATCTCTGAGTGACATAAGCTATATTATATTTTCAAAAAAATTAGGGATCCTTACTAAAACTCCAATAATGTAACCCAAGGTGTAAAAAATGTCCTAAAAATACCTTACATCGCGTGCGCTGCTAAAACTATTCATAATAGAACAAAATAATGTACTACGACATTATTATCTACAAAAAGTGTCGCGACAGCATATGTCTAACTTTTATGTATATGTCACAATAATTGTTCTTTTATTTTTTGCACCATGTCCCTACGTGTGGGTCTACTACCAAAGACCTATGAGCGAGTAACTTAAAACTAAATCGAAAGCGCATAATCTTACTCCAAAAAGTTTGAGCGTTATTTTTTATCAAATAATTTGATGAATGCATGTTAAAATGTATAGGCAAGTTGTGTAATATATATTTATAGTATTTTATAGATCCTTGCAGTTTATCTTAGTATTTAATTAAAATTATTTTCAGATAACACACTTACCGCTGTTTGTCTCTGCATCACCCAAAGGTTGACTGGTAGAAAATGCCTAAGGCATTAAGTCCGCCTCTGTACATTGTACTTGAAGTGTTAAATAAATAAATGGTTTTTTATTTATCTTAGTACACCCGGTGCTAAAGACCTAACAAAGACACTTATGTACTAAATTAAACTTTTACTGAAACACGAGCCTCATTCATTACAACAACTTAGTAATCAATTTCGATATTCTCGAAAAGAAAGATTATAATGAGAAATCTAAACAATATTCATCAATCTTTTATGTGCATAATTATGTGTCAAACTTTTACTTGAAACTAGGATCGTCTGAAAACTCCAAAAATAACTTATCTTACTTAACCCTAGCTCACTAACCTTATTTTTGAGTAACGCTGTAACTAACCTTTCGTCTCTGAAACTACGAAAAAAAAACACAATTATATATTATTAATCAGTTTAATTTTCTTAAATCAAGTTAAAATGCACGGTTAATATGCCTTTAACTATCATGTAGTAGCAAAAAAAGTAAAAATAAGCTATTCAGTGCAGTTGTTACACATGGAAACTGTATGTTCACCACAAATGGCCCTCTTGCAGCCCTTGCAAAAGTATTTTGTCATGCGACGTTTTTTTGCAGGGCAATAGCTGCAAATTTTTCGGTTCCTAGGTTGCACTTGACTGCACTGCTCTTCAGAAACATCAAGTTTCAGAATTCCGGCGATATTTTGCTTCAAATTACGCTGCAAAGTGACGGTGTTATATCGCTCACGAAGCCAAGGTGCCATAAGTTCATCTGCCATTGCTAAGGCAAAACCCCTTCTTTTTGTTGGTTTTTTATTATTACGGATCGCGTTTGATACGTGCAGGATATAAGCATTAATTATAGATATGTTTAATATACCATAAAACAAGCACAGCGGCCATCGGTTGGTTTTACGGCTCGTGCTCATGATTGAGCACATCTGATCCACTGTATCAACTGCTCCTTTTGTTGAATTATAAAATTCAACTATTTCCGGCTTTTTTGAGCTGTTGTTTATAGCAGGCTGGTCATGAGTCGTAGACAGAAGGTACACGACTTTATTCGTTTTTGGTTTATATGACACTAAAGTGAGATCTCTGTCAAAACCGAACATCGAAGTGCCTACTTGTCTATTTCTGTTGTTTTGCATTTCTTTGGGGATTTCACGTTTATTGCTTCGCAATGTGCCCACGACTGTCAGCTTATAAGGTGGTTTTAACAATTCTGTGGCCAGGGGAACTGATGTAAACCAGTTGTCCACTGTGATGTTCCGATTTGATCCATATATGGGTTTAGCTATTTCTTTTACAAAATAACTGGCCAATGGTTCGTTTCCGGTGCTAGTATTCTTTCCTAGATAAGGTATAGCGTTGCACATGTATTTTGTATTAGAATCCGCCATCATAACCAACTTCAAACCATATTTGTTTGGTTTATTGGGTATATACATCCTGAAAGGGCAGCGCCCTCTAAAACCAAGTAGTTGTTCATCAATCGTAACGTAAGAACCTGGCTTGTACCATTGCTTGCAATTGTGAATGAATTTTTCCCAGAAATCCCGAATGGGAGCCAGTTTGTCAGACTCCTTTCGTTGTTGCCTTGTACTTCTATCGTCAAATCTCAAAGTTCTCAATAAAAAATCGAATCTCTCAGCACTCATGCAGGCCTTATAAGTGTTTGCGCTTCTTTTTGTGTCGAATAACATACGAGTTGGCAAATGGTTACTTTTCAGGGCAGCAGATTGAATTAGTAGACCCAGTAAAGCCTTCACTTCATTAGTCGAAGTCTGAGTAGTGGTGAACTTAGAAAGTTTGTACTTACTATTCTTTATATCAATCTCTGCGTTTGTAAATTGAACGATGGTATCGATCATTTCTTCCGTCACAAAAAACTGAAAAAGTTGCTTTGGCTCTGAAACCTCTTTAGCCAATCCTGTAGGACCGGGTACGATATGTATCACATTACGACCACTTGTACGTGTTCGTGGGTCACGAGGACGTGTTGACCATCTGTGTCGGTTCTTACCATACAGGATTCTCTGGTTCGGTTGAATAACAGCCGGATGCAATTGCTGTACATGTGGTGTGTGTCCTGTGATGCTGGAGTCCATCTGATTCGTGTCAAGTTCATCATCGTCAGAATATAACACTAACCTTCGGTTTCGCCCGCGACGCGAAACTAAAAAGTCGTCCCCCGAAGAGTCTGAAGCTTCTTCCTCACTTTCGTCAGAAGGGACGTGTATTTCCGTCTCAACATGGTTCTCTTCATCAGAATCGGATGAATGAGGTTCATTGTCGGGTAGTGATTCGTTATCCGATTGATCCAACCATTGCACAATTTTGCCCTCTAGACTTCTCAAATCCATCTAAAACAGAAAATATATAAAATAAAAAACAAAAGAAATGAACAAAATTTTGTAAAACTCATAAAAAAAATTGAAAAAAAAACAACATAAGTAAAAAGAGTTCACGTTATAAAACCATAACAACAATTAATTCATTCATAGTAATAAAAGTTAATATTTTTTATAATAAATAACAACAAAAACCGAAATTTAAAAAATATACAACTGTAATAAAAAAACTTACAGCACTACTAACCTTTCGTCTGTGAGACGACGATCGCGTGATATATGTCCACCCAATTAGCGTACATCCGCAATGAGTCCTTGCGGGTGACTAACTTCACTATTTAGGAAGGTACTAGAAGAGAGCGGGGAGAGGGGTGGCGAGAAGTGGGTGAAATAGCGAAAGCGCAAGGCGCGCGTCGTCTATTATACGAATGGTTAGTGATCTAGGGTTAAAGAGCTACGATTATTCAAAATGTTAGCTTCATAAATCAATTAATGAAATAATTAAGCGAGACTAAAATGTATTTCTTCGGGACGTTTTCTTTTTTAATGAAAGAACTAACACGAAACCGATTAAAGCGTCCACTCATTACCGTTTTTAACAGATAAGGAGACAATTTCCACCAAAAAAATAATAGCTTCCGAAAACCAAGGCCATAAAGGCCTGGAAAAAAATATCATGAGTTTTAGTTGAAATCTCTAAAATTAAACTGCTTAATTATATTCTATGAAAACATTCAGTTTATTATATGTGAGTTTGGTATGTTTCCGTAAAATCGTTAAATTGAATAAAATGAATCAAATCAAATCATTTATTTTGCTTGAATATGGGTACACATAAGGATGAAACACAACAAATATAGCTCAGGACCATATCCTACCCTAACAAGTGTGCAAAACTAGTACATATTATAATTAAAATTTAAAATTAAAAATAAAATTTAAAAAAAAATATTATTGGGAATTGGAAAGTCAATAAATTAAAACAAATGACACCTTACATACATTACATTACATTATGACGTCAGAAATTAAATTAATTACATTTATCATTTCGGTTAAAATCGGTCGATTGAGTAATTCGTCATTTATTAAATAACAGATCTCTCAATTTCTTTTTGAAAAGTGGAAATGTCTCATTTTTTATTACATCGGCTATTTTATTAAAAATATGTACATAAAATTTTAACTATTTACAGGAACAAGGCGTCCAAGAAAGAGGAAAGGTTGGTTATCCGGCGGCGAAATGGGCAGACGACGTTGTTGCCATTGCGGAAATATTCAGGATGAAGCTGGCACAAGAACGTGGAGCCTGGCAAATGCGGTTGTGGAAGATGATGTTGATGATTGTGTGAAACCGATGAGGGCGAATTGCAGATGCAGCCCCGGACATCACACACTGACTGATACTTCAATCTTCACTAAGCGGTCAGTTTCCTTTACTCTCAGAGTCTTATTGTAGACAGTAAGCCTTCTGGAAATTATTATCTAACATAAAAATCGTTACAAAATCTTTGGGGACTTCCAAGAGATATTACTTTCTGTTTCCCCCTTACTTTTTTTAATTTAAATAGCTTTTCTCATTTGAATCTGTCACTTTGACCGTCTTTTAAAGAACTTGGAAAAAAGTATGGTTACGGAATTATCTTTGATCATCTGTTTCTTAATTCGTTTTAATGGTTCTGTGAAGTAACCCGCGCAATGTAAGGTTTTGGGTTCGATTCTCCGACATGAATACTAAAATGCATAATAAAACATCAGGCTTTGTATCCCTAAACGCTTAAAAAAACGTGTACCTATAGCTCGCCAACATTTCGCCAGTTATGTTTAAGTCCCATGTAATAGGAGTCGACACCTCTGGGCTACCACTGAGTAGAAAAAAAATCAGTGCCTCTTTATCCAACCTGGAATTGGGTCCATGCCAGCCATTTATGCTTATTTTGTGAGAAAAAAAAACAATTTCTTTTTTCTGGACCAACGTGCCAGCCAGTACTAGAATACTATCGATCTCTAACTACGTCCATTCAAAACAAAAGCGAGTCAGTCTACAGTAAGTTAGTAAATTAACTGTGACCCCTACACAACCAGGATCGTGTAACATTATAACTTGTTGCTGCCTCGGCGAGTTTGCCAAGTTTCGCTAACTGAGGTCGTGGGTTCAGATCCTGACTCGTCTAATATTTAATGAGATAAGCCCGCTATTTCGTTGACTTCGACCTTCCGATTTTTGCGTTTTGAGTATAAGGTAGGTAAAATAGAACAATCGTTTTGATTTAAGACTTACATCAGGGTGCTATACATAACTTACTTTGTATAATTAATTTTATCAGTACTTCTCTCAAAACGGTGAAGAAAAACATCCTGAGGAAACCTGCAGGTCCTAGAATCAAAAGTTCGCAGACATGTTACATTTACCAACCCGCATTGGGCCATTGTGGTGGACAGCCCACTCCCTTTCACTGAGGAGGCCTGTGGCATTGCAGTGTGGACATTATACGTTGATAATGATGATACTCTTTCTGGTTCTTTTACAAAATACATTAAATTCAAGCGTTTACAGCATATTTCAGTAACCTGTTTTTTTGTATATTCTCACTTTTGTTTTCCATCGGCTGATCAAGCTCTCAGAGTTGAAAAGACTAATTTATTTTATTTATTTAAATTTTAATTTATTTTAATGATCTTAACCGTCGAGACCCAGGATAGATCATGAATTGCAACTACATATTATATATTCCTTCTTAGCGTGCCGGTGTCAATTTTATTGAGTCCCCCAGAACTAGACTATGAGTTCCAATAATAATTAAACCAAAGATGTACTAACGAGATTTAGTTTAAATTAACAGTCAGTTAGTTTATTATTTTGAAGAGGATGTTAGGAATATACTACGACTAAACGATCCCGTGTATGCCAAAAGAATACACGCAGTATACACCGTCACATGACCCAAGCCGCGGGCACAGCTTGCCTCGAAACAAAAGACGATTTAATTTCATGTCAAATTAACTCAAATCAATTGATGCTCGTGAAACGTCGCCTCAAGCGACTCATACATACAAATACTATACATGTACACATATTAATAACCAGTAGGTACAGCCTGTCTGTACACATGTCTTACGTTATCAGTCGCACTGATCTTGATATGGGCAAGACAGCTCCCTTTTCATGTACACACATACATATGTATGTAGGCTGAGAATAATATGCTTGCGACTGTTGGCTTTGAGATTTTTCACTTGAATTATGAAGGATTACGTCAAAGGGTTTATTATTTTCTGAAATATATACTGCATGTCACGCCTTTTTAACACGCTCTTATTAGCTTCACCTGTAACTAACTACATAATACACGTATGTCAAAAAATCTTAGAAGTAAAATTTGACCCTTTACCCAGTTTGTGATTGAGCTGAAATTTTGCATATATGTTTGGTTTTGATGACATACAAGGTTAGCTAAGTGACTTCGTTCTAAATCTAGTATGGCGGACTCTCAAGGATGGCGGACTATTTATTTTTATGCATTCCCATGATATGGGTATCAAATGAAAGGGAAAATATGAAAAATACGACGTAACTCTAGAGCATGTTTTTTAACTATAATATCATTCATAGGAGTAGAAAACTACAAAATACCGCATGTTACAATCCTTACCAACCCACTTCTTTAATTATTCAGTTCATTGCTTACAAGAACAACTACACATAGAACCTCCAATGTAAAGCAAATAAAATGTAAATTGGGGAGAATATTAAACTATAATGTTGCCAAAAGGCACATTCCTATTAATTATGTAATGTAATAGCTACAAGATGTTACATTTCTCAGTAAATGCTACGTATGTTTAAATAACAAATATAATATTACGAGTAGATACCAGCTTTTGTCAGCGACTTCCGTGCGGGTAAATGTCAATTATACCATGAAACTAATTTCTGGGTTAATACCTAGATATTTATTTAACACCAATTATAGCAACATTACAGACTAGTCCAATACGATGCTATAAGTCACAAGGTCAAAGAACATAAAATGTAAAGCAAAGTAAAATTACAATCAATAAATATATTATTTAGTACCTATATTAACTAAATAAGACTACGTTTGTAATCACGTTCTCGAAAACGGCTCTAACGATTTAGATTAAAGTTGCAATATAAGTTTACGGGGGCGAAACATCGATCTAGCTCGGCCTCATAATTGGGAAAACTCGTTTTCTGTATTTTCAACACAACAAAAGCTCGGTCGCCCGAGTACTTAATTCATTAAAAATAATATTATAAAACTAAAAATAACAATAACGCATCGAAAATCATTGCCCCATACATCTTTATAAGCCACAAATACTTTCTAAAGCGTTTATTCCCAAAAAATCAAATCTTATAACTTTTAGCGAATATTTACGAAGGTTGGAGACAAGAGGGTGACACGCTCTCCCCGGGCGTTGCCATGGCAACCGTCGAGGCTCGTTGCCCGGTCGACGGCCCACGCGTGACCTCGGGACCTAACCAAGGTTGGCTAATCTAATTGAAATGTTTTTCAATTGTTTATATCTGTGTTAAATTGCAGAGATGTACTTGAAAATGCTTAAATTGTGGATGAAAATGCTGTAGTTTAAGTTTAGCTGACGGCTTTGTGTCTGGACATGGTTATATGTACATATGTAATTAAAAATAGTATCCTGGCCAGGAAAGAAAGAAATGATATTTTATTTTAATCAGCACCTTAAAACAGACCCTTTAAATGTATGAAATCTGATGTAAAACATCATTCTTTATTATCACTACGAAAATGATGCTGTTGTGTTGCTGCTAATAACGGGAAATAAGAGGTCATTCACATTCATTCTTCCATCATTGACGATACGTCATGACGGATGGACGTTCACATTGCATACGGAATCGTGCTTTATCACGAAAGGGAAAAAAAAAATTGGTGTTCACATTAGTTCCGTGATTTTTCGGGAGCGAGCGCATTAGCGAATCCGTCACAAAAAAATCACGATTAATATTTTTCGACGTACCTGATTTTTAAAAGACGATACGTGATTTAAGACGTGGCCGTTATTTTTCACGATTCATGATGTGTGTGAACACGGGCATATAAAAAGCGTTTCCGACGTCAAAAAAAAAATGACGGATCGTGAAAAAAGACGATATGTCAAAAAAAACGGATCGTCGTCGTGTAAACGGGCTGTAACTGTGAAAAGACTACAGGCTCTCTCGACCAAGTAGTGGGTACATAATATAAGAATCGCAGTCAACAAAACAAACAACAAAAAACAGTCGGCAGTCAGTCAACAGTGATTGTAAAAAAATTAAACTCATAGACATCTGTAATGAAATCGCAGGCAATTACTGACTGTACTCAATAGTACAGTCAGTAATGCCTTGCATTACCTCGCATTGCCTCGCTTTGCCTGACTGCGCACTGACTGAAATCAGTAAAATATTTTAGCTTCGACCGCAAGTGTTATTCACTCGCCCTCATTTATCTATGCATGGGTCGACACTTAATTTCTTAACAAAAGAAAATCTTCTAAACTTAATACATTTTTGTAAAACTTTTAAGAAAGATAAACATAACGACAGTTTCAAACTGCGATAACGCTAAATAAATCTTGCGACCCTGTGTATTTTATCTAAAAAAAAACATTGTTAGTGCTTTGCGTAGGTTATTTATGATACAGCAAGTTTTTAATGGATACCTAACTCATTTATTTTGTCTAAGTATGGTATTCGTGATGGTAGCTGGAGCAGACGCTTAACGGAATGGTTGCCGAGGATGGGCACTGTAGGCAGACCCACAATGAAAATATTGGAAAAGTAGTCTAAGAGCTCATTCACACGGCTTCCGTCATTGACGATCCGTCATGACGGATGGACGTTCACATTGCATACGGAATCGTGTTTTAACACGATCCGGCAAAAAAAAATCGAATTGGTGTTCATATTAGTTCCGTGATTTTTCGGGAGCGAACACATTAGCGAATCCGTCACAAAAAAATCACGATTCTTGTTTCGAATCGTCGTCGTGTGAACGGGCTGTAACTGAACTTGAACTCAGCCTGAATATTGGAAAACAAATGAGATTCCGCTCAAACGCTGCTGAGACGTAGTAAATCTTGGCGTATCCGGATAACGAAATAATAAGTGATACTAATTTTGAGTTTCACCAACTGGACTTTCGTGTGGAGTTGGTGACGAACCCGTCTATTTGATAACGAATAAGTTTTATTTTTAAAGAAATAAGCCGTGGATAAGTATTAAATAGTTATTAAAACAATACTTGTACCAATACCAGTGAAACATACTCATCACTAAAAAAATACCAATTAATCACAACATTCACCGCCTTCAATAAACTCACCTCAACACGAACGAATGGGTGAACGAAAATGAATGGAAGTTTTTTCACACAATCGTTCAGTTCTGTATAATTAAAATGTAATCCGAATATCAGCATCATGAATCATTAAGACTCTTAATTTGATATGTCGGTTTTAATAATTATTATTATTCTGTTCGTGTTTTTATTTTAATTATGATGGCCGATCCTAACGAGAAAATATTTATTCATTCATTATTTAACACTTCAAGTATAATGTACAGAGGCGGACTTAATGCCATAGGCATTTTCTATTAGTCAACCTGTGGGTGATGCAGAGACCAACAGCGGTAGGTGTGTTATTTGAAATTAGCTTTAATTAAATACTAAGATAAACTACAAGGATATATAAAAGACTATAAATATATATTAAAATGCTGTATATATAAATAAATTTAAATAAACATATACACGGATATACTAAAATAAAAGGACAAACAATGGGGAGACCACAAAGTATGAACACAAGTATATATGTATAATCTATACAAATAAATAAAATTGAAGTTTCTGTTTGTAATTACAATAAAATAACAGCTTTTTTTCCTGAATACATATGAAAGTATATACGGTACTTATAACAAAAAAAAAATCTGTTTATTCCGGCTAATCTCCAAAACGGCTGGATCGATTTTGACGTGACTTTTATTGGCACATAGCTGATGTTATAAAGAGTATCTTAGGTTTAAATTTTTTTTTTAAAAGGATTAGGTTTGAGAGAAAAAAAAAAATTAAAACCCTTGAAATTGTTAACAAAATCTGAGAGGGGGTGTAATATTTTTATAATTACAAAGCTTACAAAGGCTTACAAAGGTCGCGGGCAACGGATATTCGAAAATAAAGATGTTAAAGGCAAACGCCAATTTGAGAAGCCCAGACTGTACCACAAAAACTCTTCTACGTCACCTTTGTACATATTGTGTGAAGGACTTGGATATTGTATGATGGCGGTGTTTCCCTTATAACGTGGGCACATACATAAGACGTGGTTGTACTTTTGGTACACCTCTGTCTTACCGTTCGAGGACTACAGGCATGATGTTATGTGTATGAATTGCACTCCAATGGCGGGCCTCAAGGTACTTTTTAGGGTCCGGTAACCACGTAAACAGAACTGGTGAAATGTGGTTGTACTATTATACATAGGTTCACCTCTGCCTAAGTGCCTAACTGCCCTCAGTGGATTCAGGCGTGATGTTATGTCAAAGCAAAGTATTAGCAGTCATTATCCAACATAGTTGAAAGATTCCTCTGTCTTAGCTAATTACCTGAGGAATTAATGAAGTCATGAAAAACATCATAAAAGTGGTTTTCCGTCGCTTATAAAGTAGCATTTATGACGATACCGACCATTACATTGTGTGGTTTAATAACTTTGACTGCAGCCGACAGTGGTTTCAATCAGTACACAGCAAACAGATATACTTTATTTTAAACTTTAATTAAAGTAAATGAAGCAATTGGATTCCCGTCAAATTTTATTTATTTAACAATTTATGTACACACTAAACACAGATATCAAGAAAGGAACAGAAAAGAGTACAAAGGTAATGCTTATTTCTAATGAAATCTCTTCCAGCATACCTGCGAAAGGAGATACTAAAAAAAGAGATGTAGACAAAGTGTTTAAAAGAAGAAGAGAAAATGGAATACATAAAACAATGGATTTATTTCATGGAAGAACCTATCCAATTTTAAGGGGGCACGGGATGACAGCTACAATTCAGATTTTGCCCGCGCTCCTTCAGCCTAGATAGTTCTATCCTGCTCGCACTATCAAGAAGATTAGGTTAGGGCTACTCTAGTGATGGAACAATGGCAAGTAGGTACTAATAAACACAATTAAGTATATATTTTTTTTCAAATGGAGAAAAAAATTCAAATTTTTACATTAACTATAAATATGCATTATAATAATTAAAATAACTAAAATAAACTAACTACAAACGACAAAAGGGCATCAAAAAACTCCTCCTCAGCGCTGTCAGCCGGTAATATGCTCAAGAGACTGACGGCGTGGCCACGTTGTATGGCAGCACTTAGCCTCTGGCAGGTAAAAGCCAGCCCTTGGGTCACGGGAAGCGTCAACTAGGCGTTTGGAAATTTCCTTAAAAAAGGCTGTGAGCACTCGGACCCCACGGCCCCAGAGTTTCAACCCCAAACGGCTCCAAAATATATTTTCCACAATGTTTACTATATTTACGCCGCTTGAGGTTCTCCGCAGCCGCAGCGCGGCGGCAGCGCCAGCACAGCACGATGTCCTAATTGAATTTATTATATTGAAGTTGGTTTATGCCTTCCCTACGACACGCACCTCTAATTTTTCGGAATCATATGCGAATTGTTTAATTATCGCTTGCTTCGGTGAAGGAAAACATCGTGAGGAAACCAGCATCCCTAAGAGATATTTTTCGATGGTTACATGTGTCGAGAAATATCAGCCATGTCGCCCATGGGCGGCATAAAAACTCTGACACCAGGTTAGGCACTAACCACGCGATAAAGAAGAAAATAAAATGATATACATATAAATGTAGTATATAAATTAAAACTAAAACTAGAACCCCTTCTAGTGTCGCCAAGTCCGTCCGTCTATCGGATGATCCGCAGATTTTATTTGTGAAACCTTCCTTTGGTCGGTTAAGTTATAACAAAACTACTTCCACTTCTACTTGTGAGGACCGATTTCAGAAGAAAAAACACGGTATTTAGAAGTAAAATGTTATGTTATGAGATAAAATAATGAATGATTCATCTTCTGCCTAGCTGAATGCCAGTGAAGTATTTTAAAATTATTAACGTTTATTTTTTGCCTATTTTGTCCCACTGCTGGGAAAGGCCTCCCGCACTCTTCTCTCCGTGCTCTAGTCTTTGTGCTACATAAATCAAATGAAAAAAATCTAGCGAAACTTCACCGACTTGACAACGTAATCTCAACAAGATGAAACAAATTATAAAATTATTTGATGATATATTTTAAAGATCAACGACCGCAGCTAGCATACAAGGTGTTGCTTTGCATCCTCGTCAAATTCAAGGAGGTAATTACTATGCTAATGATTCTCGACTAAAATGGGTAGGTATCCTTTTATATTTTTTTCTTAATACCGGAAATCGATAAATGTACACCACCCGTATTGAAACGCGGCCCGTCTAATACTAGCCCTATAACCGCGCTTTCACACACATAAACAAACGCAGACGTTTATTCGATAAACGGGTGATTCTCCTCTTTTGAGAAGGGCTCCATTCTAAAATAGTGTCAAATTAAAACAACTGAAAAAAGCAACGTTTATTATTATGACCAGGTACCGTAATTTATATCGATTATTTACGTGTACTATGACAACCTCCTGAATTTTGACGAGGTTGCAAAAGTACACCTTGTATAGCAGTAGATATCAAAACCCATATCGGCACCGGCTAATTTAATTTAGAATAGAATAGAATATACTTTATTGTACACCAAAATAGCCCAAACAACAAAGTAATAAGTTCATCACTATTCTTATTCATTCATTAATACAGTCGTTTTGATTCCTTTTGCGATTGAACTATCTAACTCGCGTCTGTCCACTCCTATCTACCAAGCTCACACACACAGGTACGGCTCCATATGATTGCAACGCGGCCTTAATCCCCGCGTCGCCACCAAAATATACGGCCGATAACCTGTCAACCTGTCAGTTTGATATAAAACTATTTTATAGTCATAGCGACTGAATGTGTAAGTCCATGACTGCAGTGAATTATAACACTCGCTGACAGGATTTGTCAAACAAAAAGTGGTTGGAGTAGGGTATGTATGAGGAGGGCAACTTTTGGGACAGAACGTGCGGTGACATTTTGGTACGCAAGAATATTTGATATCATTTTAGTCTATAGTTCCTGAATTATTTAAAAAGCACTGTGGAATATAAAATTTATATATTTTTTTCTATTTTAGAAACAAACTTGATTGAGTTTTCCGTCGCGAAACTACAGCAGGTTTTTGATAAGGCAGAAAGGTAGGTTAGTAGGTACTCAAAGAAGAGCAGTTCTTTCAACTTCAAGTTATCTACATAATAATTATTATGATCCCATTCATTTAAAGTATACATTATTAGTTTCATCTTTCTGTCGTTTTTTAAAGATAGCAAAACTATGAATCCATAATCGTATAGATTGATGTAGGGTGGGATAAAGGGGTACCATGCTATCCAGCAACTGATTTGTGGAGCTCACATCGCTCCATGTAACTTGTCAATATTGTATTGCACACGCAAGCCGACCCGAACATAGTGGAGACGAGACTAGGTAGATGCTGCTGATTAATCACGGAGGTACTGTCGTACCCGGATCATGTGTGTACAATGTGTGTGTTTATCATGACACACAATGACAGCACTTAGCTCTGTCTTCTAAACTTTTTCTATTCTAACTACAAAATTAGTGTTCATCTACATTCCAGTCAAGTCATAAGTAACCATAGAGGTTTATGTTTCCAAATAACCATAGAGGTTTCTACAGTACACACCAAGACCATGTCTTCAACCTCCATCTTCGTAAGTACATCCGTAACTTATCACACGTCATCTTAAACAGTGTCCGTTACCATTGAAGATTTGTTGACAGCGCTTAACCAGCGCACATAAATCAATCAACTTTGGACAAAGCTTAATAGGTATGTATAGCAAACACTTGATGTGGTTGCGTCTTCACCTGCTTAAGAAATAGTTTTGTTTGAAGTAATTTTTACACATTCTGCGACTCTAATAATTTCCAAATTACAACTGACACACAAATTATATATTCTTATGTCGTGGATAATAAAGGGTAGCTTCCTCTAGGTACGAAAATAGTCCTGATTCCATGGAAAATAAATTATAAGTCTCTGATTCGCTGCTGATTTTGATGAAACATTATTATATGCTGAACATGGGCTACCAGAAGGCCAAGGCGAACAGCAAGCAATTGCTTTCAAAGTGTTTCTTATTTTACAACGACACTCAACGGTAACAGCTTCACAAGACAATCGTAATTAAATATGGTCATCATCTGCTTAGCCTTTTCCCAACTATATTGGGGTCGACTTCCACTCTAACCAGATGCAGCTGAATACCAGTATTTTAAGTGGAGCGACTGCCTATCTGACCTCCACAACCCAGTTCGTACTGGGTAATACGATACCCCTTTGTAAGACTGGTTGTCAGACTTTCGGGCCACTGACTACCTGTAATGACTGTCAAAGATCTACAAATGACAGCCGGGACCAACGGCTTAACGTGCTTTCCGAGGCACGGAGGAAACTCGGTATGTAATGGGTGGTCACCCATCCACGGACCAACCCAGGTAAGCGCGGCTTTACCTGACCATCGACCGGAGCGACTGTTATTATAAAGCCACGCGCTCCTCGAGAAATTAAATGTGGTATGGTATATTATTATGGTATACATGGTTACTGAAAATGTTTGAGTAATTTTTAATTTTTGTGCAATTCATTTATAAATGCAACATTTTATTCAAATCTACAATGATCCACCCACTTCTGAGATAGATATAGTTAAATGTGACGTCACCATGTTATATACACTAGCAAGAATATGACTGAGAAGGATTAACAATAAAAAAAATTAGAATTGAAAATAGAACTTTCCAGAAATTTTTCATCAATTCTTCCTATGATATTGTACTCGTCAGTTAAAATAAGCTTTAAAATTTAATGGTTCTAAACAGCACATGTGTAATTTAAAATAAAACTACAATTTGAACTGTATTTTTTTTTAATTACTTGTCCATAAAAAACATCTGCCATATTTCTTTGAATAGGTACTTCTAAACCAATTTGAAAATTATTCAATAAGAATGCTAAAATATGAGATGGGTATCGTTTCATTTTTCTTGATGAGTATTAATAACGGCACAGCTGGTAGCTGCGAACATCTGAGTCTCGACACCACGCGAAATGTTAGTCTTCGAGGAAATAAACAAAGACATTAATTAATGCAAATGTCTGGACTTGTTTGTGTAGCAAAGAAAGAGAATTTTTATATTAACAAATGCGGAAAAAAATATTTATGGGTTTTTATTTCGTCGGCAAAGAACAATCAAAAAATTCCCATCAATTTAAAACAACAAATATAGCGTTGCCTTTTCAAAAAGTCAAACCTATCTTGCTCCCCCTTTCCGCGTTTCATCGTCTCACAAATTAAATTTGCTTGCGAGTCTCTGCGTACTTGATTGGTATCGATATCTTAATTTAGCAAAATATTGATATTGACCCCAAAAATTCCTTTTTTTGCGTTTTACCACTAGAACTACTTTATATGTAGTGTACGTTATGAAACCTACAATTAGCATGAACCTGTACCAGTGTACTGTATGCAAAGTAGCGCACATGAAAGTCAGACCCTAAACTAAGGCTCCGACTACTTGATTACCTAAAGTTTAAATTGCTTACCTGAATCCTAACAATAAATTCTAAATACTTGTCTACCTATAATACACAGGAACACTATCGGGGTCTTCCAAAATCAAAACAATTTAAACTTATAATTCGGTGTGGTAATCCTACTCACATAGCCAACCACAACATTTACATTGGATCCGATTTTTTGAAAATGGACTTTGTTACTTTGTGATAAGGTGTATGTAGACTGCATAAATAAATCGGTCGTCCCATACATGACACGAAAACTCATGAATAGATATTGCAATGACAAAACCGCGGAAAATTGGACTTTTGGTATGACGTAGAATTATTGTTTTATTCGCGTTTAGAGGTGCGTTTAGAACAAACGGCTATCTCGGGAACGGGAATGTGCAAATACGATTATGTTACGAGAGAGTAGGCACAGTCGTAAAAGTGAAGATGAAAAAAGAAAGGTATGTATATGCGGATAAGGGTGAATATTTTTATGGTTAAGGTTATAATAATAAAAAAAAAACAACCAAAAATAGAAAATAAAATAAAAATAGAATAGAATCTTCGGTCCGCTAATAATATCTTCTACAATGTCCTTCTCATCGCTCTTGTTTTATCAAATCTTCTTTCTTTGTCCAAGCGGTCTTCCTTTGGAATGCGCTCCCTCAGAGTATTAGGACGGTGACCAGTCGGTTCACTTTCAAAATGAAAGCTCGAGAGCATATATACAAGAAATTGGCAGATTCGTCTCAAAAATAAGTTGCAGTAGTTTTTCTTGTTAATAACAAGAAAAAGAAAAATATCTCTCTTCACTTTATACATTTTGTTTTATGTATGTATATAAGTTTCTATTATTATATATTTTTTTTTTTGATAAACATTTTCTACTATTTTCTTTTCTGTTATTGCATCTACTATGTATTGTCTCTGCATCACCCTAAGGTAGACTGGTAGAAAATACCCAAGGCATTAAGTCCGCCTTTGTACAATTTTTACTTGTGCAGTAAGTTTTAATAAATAAATAATGGTAAAATACTTACGTACAAAGAATCCTGCTTTTTCTCTAAATTCACCAAGACTTATGACTACCTCGTTGGTCTTGTGGCGCGACTGCTGAGCATGAGGGCTTGGGGAATCTGTTAGTGCAGGAATGTTTTACGACTATTCTGAGGGTGGGAAAGTGACAGCGCTAGACGGCTGTCTAGAGCCATCTTTTACCCACTCTCGGAATAATACTAAAACATTCCTGCACTAACAGATCATGGTAACCCACCTGGATTAGATTCCGAGGTCGGGTAAAGTGTCATTGGGTTTTTCCATCATTAATTTCTCAGTAGGAGTCTAGTAGATTTGTGCCAGGTGGATGGCAATAGGCTCGCCCCCTATTACATAGGATTTGAACATAACAGGCGAAATGTGGGTGTACTATTAGATTCACCTCTGCCTTACCCTTCGGGGATTACATGCGTGAGTTTATGTATGCTATGTATGTACAGAATAAACTACTTACTATTGATGTAATTTTCTGAACCGATAGAGATCTATTCAATTCTAGCCTGTAACCTATAAGGTGGTCTTGAGATAACAGTTCTGTTTATAACTGCCTTGTTGCTACGGCGTAGCAGACGTAGGCTACGACTGCTACGCCGTAGCACCAGTGCAGGCGCAATACATTGTTTTTAGTCGCCTTATGAATACCTTACTTTTCGTACCAAGTAATATTAAAAATGTGAAAACGAGTTTGTTTGTTTACACCGTCTAACGGTTTTCAATGTTTGCCACACAGATCTGACGATCTGATCTGATCTGTTGACCTGGGTTACGTTACAAAGGATACTTTTATTCCGGTAACAACTTCTCGTGGGATATTTTTCGATCGGTAGCCAAAGCTAATACCCAATAATTCCAAGAGGTACTAAAACCTCTCATCCATAGTGTATCTCGAAACACATTTTAATAAACGACTGCTCAGGGATCTATGACGACGTGTAATTACATTGTCTATTCGCTTCAATTGATCCCGAGGGAAAGGTGTTCCTTAATCGTAAACTATGATGTAAACTGAGGCTAAATATAAGTTTGGCTGTAATATGGAAGTGGCTAATGAGATGCCGACTTATACAAGGTGTTGCTTTGCGTCCTCGTCAAATTCAAGGAGGTAAATATGCTAATGATTCTCGACCCGAATCAATAATAAAATGGGTGGGTAATTTATATATTTTTTCTTAATATCGGAAATCGATTAGTGTACACCACCCGTATTAAAACGCGGCTCGCCTAATACTAGCCCTATAACTGCGATTTCACACACACACAAACAAACGCAGACGTTTATTTGATAAACGGGTGAATCTCCTCTTTTGAAAAAGGCTTCATTCTGAAATAGTGTCAAATTAAAACAACTAAAAGAAGCTTTTATTATTATTGACCAGGTACCGTAATTTATATTTATTATTTACGTCTTCTATGACAACCGCCTGAATTTTGACGAGGTTGCAAAACTACACCTTGTAGAGAAGTACGGAAATAGAAGATATGCTGCGCCGACACGGAGTAGATTGAGACAAGGGTAGAGAAATGATTGATCGAGCAATGAAGTGATACAAGCAGAGTGCTCTTGTGATAAACCAACTTCAACTGAAATACAGAATTGTGGAGATCAAAAGGCAGTAGGTATATGTACTGTTGTGCTTCTTTTGAAGGTTAAGTGTAGCTATAAAAGTAATTTAAATCAAACGCGACTCAGACATATCAACTTTAACTCTAAAGGTAGATTTATATTGTGATTGAAGTTTCTTGATCACTTTTATACTGCGCACGTTTTGACGTTTTTGACACTTGAACTAAAGTTAAAAATATGTATGTAAACTAGCGATCCCAGGTAAATTGACTGTCTCCTAGATATTGCAAGACTAGTCGCTTGGTTACCAGATACTTCAATAAGTCACTTGGCGGATATAAATTGGCAGTTCTGACGCGGTTAAAAGCACCATGCTCAAGGAGAGCCCGAAAACTCCTTACGCCGCTAAGTGCAGGTCGTGCCGCTCCTTTGCAGCTAAGTAGTAATCATACGCTGATGCAAGGGTCTTTTCACGATTACCTTAGTTCCAACCTTTGTAGGTTATACGGGATTGGCTTAGATTTTTAACGTTTACGATCTCAGGCGTCCATTTGCGACGTCAATTGCACCAACGACACACGCGTGTGTCACTTGTCTTCTTCGCGAGTACCATCGGTTCGCATGTCTCATCGTGGTGACACGAAACATGGTCTTAAGAACTTCCTTCATGTCTGGCCTCCACGGCCGCTCTCTCAAGACGCGTGCCGCTATACCCTGTAGCTCATGGCCACCAAACCAGGGCCACTCAATAAAACATTTTAGATATTACAAAATCATAAATATGATCAACTCTACATTATCCATGCAGTACATGTGACGTGCTGGTACAGTCTCTCACCGCGCTCGCTATAAGTACGTGTCGCGAATATGCGCTACAAATCTAACGATATTAGTTATTTAGATTCTTGTGACTCGCACTGAAGGCGAAGATTACAATAGAAAAGTTATTAGTTTAAGTCTGTTAAGAGACAGGCAGAGGTGTACCTAATAGTGCACCCACATTTCTCCAGTTACGCTAAGTCCCATGTAACAGGGGGCGAGCCTATTGCCATCAACCGGGCACTTATCCAGACTCCGTGGTTGCTACTAAAAAATCCAATAGCACTTTGCCCAACCCGGGAATCGAAACCAAGACCTCATTCATGCATGTAGATGTAATAAAATTGCAACCTATTTCCTTTTGCCTACAAAAAACAAACCACCCCGCTACAACAGCGCTTTCAGCTCCAATCAACGTGAATGAAGCGCTCAAGATTTATTAAACTCCACCAGTTTAAATTGTATGCACGTTTTAGCTCAAGCAACAGAAATTGCCTGTGAAGGTTGACGACATAATTCATAAATTCTCAAAACGCGACCACGGTTCATCAAGTCGACCTGAATTAGTTATGACAGAACCTACCTACCTCGAGCGAAGGTCCAATGTCGCTTGAATATATTAACACGAGCAATGCGGCATGAGGGCTAAAGGACCAGAAATGCATTTTTTTAAAGTGGAACTGGGTTCACTGGTACAGGATGCCTTCTTGAGTCCACCTACGTACTACATACATAAAACTAAAGGAACAGTGTGACCAGAGGGCTGGCTCTTTCTTTGGCTAAAGAGCACTAAGCATTGCTATTCAACGTGGCAATGCTGCCAGTCTTTTGGGCACGTTCCTGAATGACAGTGATGAGGAGGAGTACTTCCATAAGTGTCCTATTAAAAATAAAATGAATACCAATATTTTACATGGAGCGACTAGACAGTCAGAAATAGACATTTGACCTCCACAACCCAGTCAGTACTGGGCAATAAGATAACTTTTGGTAAGACTGGCTGTCAGACTTTTGGGACACTGACTACCTGTAACGACTGCCAAAGATCTTCAAATGTTAGCCGGGACTAACGGCTTTACGTGCTTTCCGAAGCACGGAGGAAACATAGGTAAATAATGGGTGGTCACCCATCCGTGGAAGAACCTAGGCAAGCGCAGCTTAACCTGAAGATAGATTGTATTGAAGGTAGATTGACCCGAGCGGCTGTTACTATTTAACCACGAGCTCCTTTTCTTACTTTTTCCCTTAAATCAAAGTTATAATTTTAAGCTCAGTTGTTTGTCTTTTAATCCCAAAAGATTGAACGAAAATATCTGCGACATTGGCCATGTTAAGGGTACCCAAGTCTCTATAAAGTGGGGAATTAATGTTCTCAAAGCAAAGTTTTCAAAAAGATTTTTCAGCCTGTAAACAAAGTATGGGTTAAAAAGAGATTACGTAAGGTTGTTTGGGATTTTTCGGGTCACATTTTTCAGGGGTAAATTTGGGGAAAAGGGCCGGGAGGAAAGTTTTGTGGGACAAGATACGCACTATAATATTCTTTGTTATGTATTAAGCTTTTGTCGTTCATTGAATACAGAATTTACGTGAATGTTTCTTTCTGTTTTCGGTTTGAGCAGTCGTTTTGGTGTAAACTCAAAGCTGTTAATTATATTATGGAGAGTTATTTATGTGTAGTATATCTGGACCTATAATCAGAACTGCTCTTAATGTTCTTTCAACATGCTTTTCAGGTATTTTTATTTAGGTAAGCGACATTTATGGCTTGCCTGAAAAACTACACTATGTAGCAAATAACAAAATGAACTTATATCACCAGTAATGTAATCTTCTTGCCCATGTCCCATGTTACTTGGGGTCGGCGCAATCTTTTTTCTTCCAGTCTCCTCTGTCAACCGTCTATCAACCAGTACTTCTTACTAACATATTCCCAACCCCACACATGGAAAAGCCAAAAAATCCGTTCGTCGAAATAGTTCTCTTCAGCATTTGAAACAGATAAGCAACACTTCAATCTGATTACACAATACAAAAGGTTCGACCAGGGACCCTCGTTCTTAAGGAACCCTATTCCCTTGTTATCAACAAGTACGGAGAAATCTTTTACTCACTACTACATAGTTCTATTTCGTTTGTCACGTATTGAATTCTTGTGGCTTTGTTGCTGGTGTTTTACTGGCTTTTTTGGTCTTTTTGTCGGTTTAAAATTGGTCCTTATTGGTACATGGAAATAAACCGTTGGGATATTTTATTGAAACTAGCTTGAAAAATTGATACTTCAAATGTTTTTAAACCTGAAAAATTTAACTCTTTTTATAAAGCTTGGTACTTGTATACGTCACTTTCTGAAATTGTCAAACACTAGGTTTATTTTAATCAAATAATTTCCATGATCACTAAGGTCATGAAAGTTCACAATTATTACACAGAACTCGTGTTCAGTTTTTGATCTCCTATTTCAGGCTGTGGCAAAAAGAAAGGTGAAGTATTCCCATGCATCATCTATCCGAAGTCTAACACGTTAGATGCATATTTCACAATTACGAGTAATTGGAAGTGACAGGCTGTTAGCGCCGCGCCTAATAGCATAACAGCGTACTATCACATTCCCGCAGGTAGCGTGAAGGTAGAGGTGGGTGAAAAGCATTTCACATTTCTTGAGGTAGTAGACATTCCTTTAAGTGTTTAGTATAGTATGTTAGTTGAGGAGTCTGACTTTTTAGGTGGTCTATTCAAAACTGCTACATATTGTGTTGGAGTTGAAATAAGGCGTGCACAAATAAGGCTTGCGTATTCAAAATGTTAAAAAAGGACTAAATGTTATATATACCTACCATCTCTATCTATCCACCAGCAGAAAATGGTTCTGATATACTTCACGGCTACTGTGGGAGCACTGTTAGCCTAACATTGTACTATACATTATTTTGACGATTTCGTAGCCAAACGAAAACAATTATGTTTTTATTTGTTTATCTTTCATTTCATTGTTATTTCTTATTTTATTTCGCCACCATACACGTAGCTGTCAATATCCAGACTTCAATACACCAAAACTTTTGTAAAGACACTGAACAGTGGAAGCTAATAACACGCTATCCCAGTGAGCGATAAAACATTAATATTCCACACTGCGTCTTCGATATTTCACCAAGTTCGGGGGAATCAGGAGAAAATACGTACCAGGAAATTCTCGTTTAATAATAGTCCCGTGAATTGTATGGAATTATTTTATTACTGTTCTTACGTGCTGTTACGAATCATGATGGAAATATGTATGAGAGTGTGTGCACAATGCAGTGAGGAGGCAGTTTGACGTTTCGAATGAAGTCATATAGTCAAAAATCCAATTGTTTTAATTAGTGAGACACCTTACCGATATCCAGTAGCTTGGTTGTGGATGTCAAATAGCCAGTTACACTGAAAATCAATCCCAAATATATCCGGGCAAAGGCTATGCAGTTTATTATGATCATTATTGACACTGGATTACTTTTGTCATCAAATGTACTAAATGATCGAAATTTCAACAACCCTTAAACAAAACACCCACGTGTTCAAAAGCTTTAATTACAGGCGGTTTATAGTCTAGTCACATAACCAAAAACATAATTTGTTATACTCAAAATATAGGAAATAAAAATATGAAATCCAACCGCAAACATTTATGTCTACATCTAAAAATAGATTCTATTATGAGGACCTGAAACCTGCAACATACGTCGGAAAACTAAATTAAACAAAAATATTTTTTTTCACTTTTATTACACAAACATTCAGTAAAAGTTCAGCACTCGGAATACTTTTAGACTTGATGACATTGGGAATTCGAAAAATTTCGGAAATTCGCTGGACATTTTCATAGCAGTCCGACAAAAGGGCGGACATGTGGTCGCACTAAATATTTGCTGGTATATTATTTGTGGTCGGGCTATTAATATGGTCGCGTTGTCAGCTCAATGAATCGAAATTAAATATAAAAACTTTTATTGCGAGTTTTGAAAGCAATAATATCATTCAACTCCAATTTGGATTGTGTCAGAACCAATTTTTGCACTGTTAACGGATAAAAATATTGATATTCTGTTTCGCATATGGTCTGGTTAGACTAGATTTCGTTCATAGATATAAAAAAAATGCAATGCAAAAGCAATGCGTGATCAAAAATATTAAATGGAAGTCTACAAGGAAATCAGTTTTACAAAAGCTTTTATTGAGCGATAGTAAAACACTTTGTTTACATTTTCGCAGAATTATTCGTCTCAAGTATAATTTGACTACGAGATAGTACCTATTAACGTCTGCAATAGTGCTCCTCCAGGCAGGGTAGGTGCTTAAATTAATTCAAGTTATGCCGGACGGACGCCCGCTGTTCAAGGGCTTGTCATCTCCAGATAGCCCGACGCGGACGGTTAGACGTGACAATCCTAAGTTTAGACTTCGGACTCCGGACACTTACTGCCATTTCTTGTCCGGATTTCCTCATTACTGATTATGTCCGGAGTTTGAAGCCCCTTCTTGTAAGCTTTAAATTTAATACGCGAGATTATAAGTTGTGAAGTCGTTATGGAGATTTATGAAAGTGGGGTGGAAGGAGCAATTTTTGGGCGAAATTCTCTGGATTGTGTGGTGACTTATAAGATTGTAGAAAAATAATGGCGACCTCAAATCATTTAAAGTAGGTACTGAAAGGTATGAATTGTAGATTTCATCCTGAATCTCTTTTATTTTCCTTCAAAAATATTATCGTACAAATACTAAGCAAGTTATAACCATGGCCCTTTTCAACATTATTTGGTAGGTGAAATTGGTGATATTTTTGGGTAAATTTACATAAGAATCTTCGTGTAGTTTTCAATATTATTTTAACATAATATCATGCTTGTAATCCACGATAGCTTAGGCAGAGGTGTAGCCGACAGTACAACAACATTTAGCCAGTTATGTTTAATTCACGTTTAATAGAAGCAAGCTGATTGTCATCGCCCGGGAAGAATCTAGACTACATAACTACTAATGAGAAATTCCACATGAAAAAATACCAAAAACACTTCTCGACCTGTGAATGGAACCCACTACTCCATGCTCAGCAGTCGCGCTTGCAGCCACTAGACTAGTGAGGCCGTCAGAGTATCTTATCGACCGAAATATCTTACATCAAGTGCAAGTACATCTCAATGCACTTAAGGAAACACTCCCAATCAATGGCTGTAGAGGCATTACTAGTTTGTTTTAAAAGTTTTATTACATTCTGCAGACTCTCGGGGAAAGATCGAACTTACTTACTTAAACTTTACACTCTTTTGCTCCGAAACGGTATTAGCTTAGCTTGCGATTCAATCCCATCTACAGTCTCGGCATCCAATACGTTGTAGTGATTTAAGATAAATAGGCGACAATTAATTTTCGACGACTTAATCGGGTTCGGACTTAAGGACCAGTTCCAGCTGTAGGTTTTAATCAATCATACGATGCGAAATAACGAATACGTTTTTTGAGTGGTCGCAGACAAAAAGACCTCACTCGCTTTAGTAGCGTTTTGTATTTCTGCAATGCCTTTCAACGGGATTGATATATGATCGCGACTGCTAGGCATGTCCTGGGTTTGATTCCCGGGTCGGGCAAAGTTCTATTGGGTTTTTCCATCGGGAATTTCTCAGTAACAGCCATGGAGTCTGGAGTCGTGCTCGGTTGATGGCAATAGGTTCGCCTCCTATTACATTGGACTTAAACATAACTGACGAAATGTGGGTGTACTATTAGGTACATCTCTGTCTAACTCTACGGGATTACAGGCATGATGTTATGTTGAAAATAAGGGCTGCACATGAATCGGGCAATGGACTTATCAATTTGATTTTTACTTTACAGGTTTTTTGGAAAACAACTTTCAAACTACAAGTAACCTACATATAAAGACGGGAATATGTCTTTGATAAAGCACGTACTAAGTGGACACGTTTGTAGATCTCGATCTTAGATCATCAATTAGTTGATTAGTTGTTCTTGGCTGATTAGTCAGCCATGGTATTTTCAGGGAATAAGCAACCATGTCTGTCAGAACTTACTACACTATAAAAGGCGATTAAAAGCAAATGTCCAACACAAAGATACTAACATAGATCTTGGCACAAAAATAACACTAAACAACAAATGGTCATATACTCGTAAACACGTGACCTCTTTACTTGGTCACTCCATAATCAGCTGTCCACACATAAAGTTGTCACGTCACTGCTAAAGGAACGTCGTAAAAAAGAAAAAATAAACCCGTTGCCGTCAAGTCAACTTGTTGCTGTCGTGTCAGACGTGGCGTCACGTCGTGTCATGATTGTCAACGTCAGCTGGGCGGTTTTCAATTTTTCATTCGTGTTTTGTTTTCAATAATCTGTTTGTTTGCTTCTAGGTTGGTAAGTTTGACGATTGTGATGATTTTTTATGGTATGATCTTGTTTAAGATATTTATTTTACCAGCATATTTATTTTGCCAGTTATTTTTAAGTTACGCGCAATAAAGGGCTTATGTGCCGGGTTGAGGGCATCATGCCGGAACAAATACAGGCCCCGGGCTGCTGCTGAGAAATTCCCTAAGAAAAATCTAACAACAGGACCTTATGCTCAGCAGAATGTACGTGACTACTAGTACAACGAGGCAATGCAGCACTGCACAAAAAAAACGAAAATAAATATTTTTCCCAAACACTGTTTTTTTTTTCTATATTCAAATGAAACTTAAATTACTTTCACAGTACCTAAAAAAGGAATAAAATTAACAACACGGTTCCACGTAGATTTTATTCAAATATTTTCCTGCGTTTCAGAATTCAGTTTCAAAGAAAACAAACGCATTCAAAAACAGGGTTTGTGTATTCAAAAGGTATACAAATATTGAACATGAAATTGAGTTTCTGTTTTCAAGAATTTAATATATTCCGATATTCTGCAATGTTGTTACTATTTATTTCCTCGAACGAGAAAGGAAATGCAGAAATTAATAATCCTCTTGTAACGTACTTACTTAGATATTATTTGCAACGGAAAATCTTGAGAAACAGGTATTGAGTACAGTCTCCGACAAAAGTGCTGAACTTTAAGAAATTGTTATACTTTTAAACATTATCGTAATAATTCCCTAATTATTACATTCAATGAAAAACCATTCCTCTATACAGTACATCAGGAATTTCAGAGCTTTTTTCATCACTAATGCGCTGCTGTCCGTACCACAGCAATTCTGCTTTAACGCAGATTTAAGGGAGGTGGTAATGCTGAAGGAGATCGAAGAGGTTTCACCGAGATATCCGGCACCTCCACCACATAAGAGACATAAGGATCTCCTAGTTATCGTGAAGCTACAAGAATCAAACGCCGCTCGTTGTTATATTATTATTTATTATTGAGCTGTGCTGTGCTGGGGCGGCTGCTGCAGTCGCTGAAAATCTCAAACGGCGCAAATATAATAACCTCATTGGTAGCTATGTGTTTGAGCCGTTTGGAGTTGAAACACTAGGCCAATGGGGTCCGAGTGCGTATCTACTCGTTCGGGACATCGCCAAGCGGTTGGTTTACTCTTCTCATGACCAGAGGGCTGGCCTATTTTTGGGTCAAAGAATTAGCATTGCCATTCAACGTGGCAATGCTGCCAGCCTTCTGGGCACTATTCCTATTGACAGAGATGTGGACGAATTTTTTGACGCCCTCTTATACTTTTCTCTGTACATATTTGTATTATTATTTAAAAAAAAAACATTTTTGTATTGAGCACTTTTATATAAATATATAAATCAACGATGACAACCGTCGAGGCCGACTGTCTACTCTTTCATAATATTGTAAATACAAATTAGTGATTGTATCCAAAAAACATAATATACGTCATTTATATAGACAATTTTCGTTCTTTTTATTTAGATTGATCCATGAAGCCATTCAACGAAAACTTTTACAGTACGACGTGTTCATTCACGGAGTAAAATACTATACCATCCAACTACTATTTACGTCATTGACTGTACCGCTGTAAAAAAGTAGCGTATTACAACATTGCAATTATAAGCGGCTTATTTATTGTGAACGAGACGGCCCTTTTGTAAAGTGCTTAATGGAATGAAATACGTTTTTCATTCAATCATTTTCTGCATACATTTAAAATTTATGTTTGAAGAGATTTTTTTTTCAAATTGTTTCTTTGTTGTTCAAGAACTCTTTGGAAATAAAACAAAATATATTTTACCAAAAAGCCAACGTCACGCGGTATTCCCAGGCGGTCACCCATCCAAGTACTAACCACGCCCGATGTTGCTTAACTTCGGTGATCGGAACGAGAACCGGTGTTCTCAACATGGTATGGACGTTGGCGACGAGGCAGATGAAATTGTACTTCACTCTCAGTGCATTCTGGCAGATTTCCAACTAAGATTTATTTCCGTAATTAGATTAATTGATCTGTCTCGTCCAAGATCTATATTTGCAACTAGTTGCGTCTCTAAGACTCCATCATGTGGTTGTCCATCATCTCGGCAATCAGAGGTGATAGCTAATTTGACGACCCGAATGGCGCAGCGGTAGTGAGGCTGCCTTACGTTCATAGGGTTCCGGGTTCGAATCCCGGTAGGAGCAAGTGTTTGTGTGATGAGCATGGACAGTTGTTTCCGAGTCATGGATGTTTATATGTATAATAAGTATGTATTTACAAACAAAAAGTATCTATGTAGTATATCAACTATCTGGTGTCCACGACACAAGCCTCGTTGCTTAGTGTGGCACTAGATGGCGCTGTGTGTAATGTCCAGCGATATTTATTTATTATTTATTTATTTATAATTTGATCGTCCTAACATTGCACTAACATCCGAAATGATATTAATCGAAAAGGAAACTAGAGCTATCCACATAGCATGCAGATTCATCAAGCTAGTAGTGAGTGAGCTGGTATGTTTAGAGAATGATTGACGGCAATTGGCAAGGAGTAAACGGATCCTGATCGTGACCGTGTCTCAGAACGTGTGTGAGGCAAGTGTAGACTCGGGACACCCCAGGCTAGAGGGATCGAGCACCTTATTGAGGAGCCTGGGATGGACTAGATGCGGAAGGCTGAGGGCAGGGTGTTGTGATGTAGCTTGGAAAAGGCCTGTATCCGCCACCACAATACCCGGTAACATAATGGCAGATATTGGGTCTATAAAGCAAAAGTGGTACCAGCGCAATGATTGATGGTTTACAAACAAAAACAACAAAGCTCGACGGTAATGTGCAAAACTGCACGACAAAATATTCTCCAAAAAGTTGCACTGAATCAGGTCAGAAACTAATTAGAACTAAAACAAAAGATTTTAGACCAAAAAGCCAACGTCACGCGGTATTCCCAGGCGGTCACCCATCCAAGTACTAACCACGCCCGATGTTGCTTAACTTCGGTGATCGGAACGAGAACCGGTGTTCTCAACATGGTATGGACGTTGGCGACGATGCAGCTGAAATTATTCTTAAGTATCAGTGCATTTGGCAGCTTTCCAGCTTGAATTGATTTTATAATTAAATTGATTGAACTATCAATACAGTTACCTATATTTGGTACTAATTGTATCCACAACTTCATCTAGGGACGTCAATCGTTATCTCGGCTTTTTCATTCAATCTTTTTCTGGATACATTTAAAATTTATGTTTGAAGAGATTTTTTTTTCAAATTGTTTCTTTGTTGTTAAAGAACTCTTTGGAAATAAAACAAAAGATATTTTACCAAAAAGCCAACGTCACGCGGTATTCCCAGGCGGTCACCCATCCAGGTACTAACCACGCCCGATGTTGCTTAACTTCGGTGATCGGAACGAGAACCGGTGTTCTCAACATGGTATGGACGTTGGCGACAGTGCAGCTGAAATTGCGCTTTACTATCAGTGCATTTGGCAGTTTTCCAACGAGGGTTTATTTCTGTAATTAGATTCATTGAACAATTTTATCAATACAAATACGTATATTAAATACTCGTCATGTAGAGCTCACGATTCCATCGAGGAACGTCATCTGTCGTATGAGATGTTGGAGTGACGACGAAATCTCGAACACGAAATCCATTCACATACAACGAATGACTGAAGGGGTGGAATCGTTCTGGAGAAACGATAGAGATCCGTAAGAATGAATGTGGGTTGCCACTCCGCAAGGTGGATCTACAATCTGGTGAAAAACTCGGGAATCCGAGAAGTGCAGGACCAGTATATGTGGTAGGGTCGATCATAGGGGGAATGCAATGTCCATGCAGCAATGGACGAGTTTGGCTAATGTTAATGACGATAGACACAATGAGGACTTTTCTATTAAGATTCATCCTGTCCGTTTGTCTGTCTATCCTCCCTGGAACCCATAAGGGTTCCGTTGCCAAATGACAAAAACGGAAAAAAATAAGCGAAACAAAATTCACATATAATGACGGTGACTCCCTACAATTAAAACAAAAGATATTTTATCAAAAGCCAACGTCACGCGGTATTCCCAGGTGGTCACCCATCCAAGTACTAACAACGCCCAATGTTGCTTAACTTCGGTGATCGGAACGAGAACCGGTGTTCTCAACATGGTATAGGCGTTGGCAACGGTGAAACCGAAATTGCGCTTTGCTAATAGTGCATTTGGCAGTTTAATTTCTGTGACCATGAAATCTGCCACAACCAGCAGATACTATGTATACATTCCAAACTGCATAGTTTTGCCCATAACCATGAATTGACATTCATGTCATAGGCAAAAATATGCAGTCTATCGGAATTGCAATGTAAGTTCGTTCACCTATCCGTTGCATCGATGAAGTAAAACTAGCTCATAAGAGCAGGCATATAAGAATGTCATAATCTTAGGCCACGATAGATGTAATAACAGATATATAATGTCGTAAATTCCAGGTCACAGGCCAGGTTACAGGTAAATTTCAAACAATAAGCCAAGATAAGCCGCTAAGACATAAAAAAAATCTGTACGAAGTCACGTCTTATAGTACAGATATAGGAAAAATTACGAAAACCGTAAATTTTTAGTTTCGTCATATAAAAAAAGTTATATACCCACAGGTTTGTACGGAACCCTCGGTGCGCGAGTCCAACTCGCACTTGACCGGTTTTTTTTTTTTTTGTTCACCTGTTCGGAGATAAACCTAACCTAACTTATATAAGGTATTCTATCAGATCGGAAGTATATTCATTGAAGCATCAATTTTTCCTTTCGGTCAGTCAGATAGCTACTGCCTATTATAAATGAGAAACGGAGTATTAATAATGTGTTGTACAGGATCGGTGGGGCAAAAGTTATGGACGTATTTCACGATGAAAGACTTTCTTGAAATGGCTGGGGAAATTTCTTGGATTCTTGGTAATATTTGAGAACATTCTACTAGCCTTGAATTGTTTTAGATAGTATGTAAAACATTGCATTAAAGGACCAGTAATTTGTATATAATTATGTGATAAAAACGGGTAAGTATTAGCTCCCATTGGTAATGGCTATTGGTACAATAGCCATTACCAATGGGAGCTATCATCAAGCATCAAATATGCGTAATTTTTCTTAAAGTGGCTAACAGGGTTTTATTTTTAAATGAGATTTGCTACGTACTCAACATTAATTTTCCTGAATACTGTGGGTCTAAGTTAATTATTTTAAAGAAGATTAACTAGCGTAGACTATGATGCCCAAAATTTCAGAACCAAAGTTGGCAGCATATCTAGGCAGAATTCTGAACATTGTTGCACTTACATATGACATATGTATCCTAGACGTGTGACTAATTCGATACTCGCCTAGTTAGAAACACTACGCAAGCAGTGACCAGTATTAGGGCCGGACTCCACTTAAGCGGAGATGTGCGAAGCGGAGATGAGAGCAAATGCTTGGGAGATGGGGCATATCCACCGTAGCTGTGTGGAAATGCGTACTGGCTACACCGGAGCAGATGTGTGTACTTACTCACACCCAGTTACGTGACTGCCGCACGCCGCTCACGGCTCTTCCTGTCTCTGCTCTGCGCTGCTGCCTACTCGGTCGACGAATGCGGAGGCTGGTCTAAGCAATTGTGACACATCTTCACTTTTCTCAGCTCAACCGTTTCCACTAAAGCTACGCGGAGACGAGAAGTGTAAATAACGAAATTCTATTGGTGGTTTACAACACATCTCCTCTCCTCTCGTCTCCACTTCTGTGGAGTCCGGCCCTTACTACTTGGCCACAAACTACACGCTCAAGTGTCAGCGTTTTCCGACAGCGACTGCGGAGAAAACAAATTAAAGAAGCTGGGGGTCTACTCTCTAAGTCCGTCAACGAAGATACGGGCCCGTACGAAAGTAGATCGACACTTCCAAATGAACCCTACGCCCTGTTATTTTCGGAATCATGAGTTTTGAAAATACATCGGGAGTAGGGACAACCGTCTAATCGTGTTGTCTCACTAATCGTATGTTCGTAAGTGTTACGGAGTAGGAAACGCCCGTATTTTCGGCCGCAACTACGGGTTTCGTGCTTACAGAGTAGACCTCATGATTAGGTCATGCCACAAGTCAAAGCAACGTAGCTTGCGGAGCGATGACAACGCCGACGGTACCAGTGCGAAGAAAACAGGTGACGAGCGCGTGTATCTCTTGATGCAAATCGCAACGCCCGAGGCTGTGACGGGGCTTCAAGGTAATGCTATATGCATAGAAGATGCGCACAGGAATGCAATTTGGCGGAGGTGTTAGACGAAACCGCAGCAGATGGCTCGAATTTCAGGCCTGCGCCTTAATGATTGACAATTAGTTTGTGTGATAACTAAGAACACAACAACACGACAGATGTTAAGTAAAGAGCAGAGGTTAAGAGTAATTAATAAGTAATTTATGATGACGCTAGCTTCCACCCGCGGCTTCGCACTTGTAAATTTATTTTTTTCCACAATATCTTTATAAATAATATAGCTAGTTATCCTGATGTACGAGTATCAATTATTATAGTACTGTAAAGTCTAACTAAAATCCGTTAGTAGTTATTGCGTGAAAGTTAAATTATGATAAGTAAGATTTAAAAAAAAATCTTTAATTAATCAATTCACTGATAGACAACGCACAGTGTTACAACTAAATATTGCTTTGAAAAATCCAACTTAACTGCTCCAGGCTGGATTTTTTTAAATGTATCCCCTAAGAGCTCATTCAAACGGCTTCCGTCATTGACGATCCGTCATAAAACGATACGTCATGACGGATGGACGCTAACATTGCATACGGAATCGTGTTTTATCACGATTCGGCAGAAAAAAAAAACAAATGGTGTTCACATTAGTTTCGTGATTTTTCGGGAGCGAGCGCATCAGCGAATCCGTCACAAAAAATTCACGATTCGTGTTTTTTGACGTACCTGATTTCTAAAAGACAATACGTGATTCAAGACGTGTTCGTCATTTTTCACGATTCGTGATGCGTGTGAAAACGGGCATTTAAAAAGCATTGCCGCCGTCAAAAAAAAATGACGAATCGTAAAAAAAAGATGATAAATCAAAAAAAAAAAACAAATCGTCGTCGTGTGAACGGGCTGTAAAGTAGTTAAACGGGCTACACAGCTTCTAAGAATAGAAACGTTTAATCCTTAAGATAAACGGACTCGATTCATCAGTAGTTCCAGGTTGCGAGTTTAAAACCTGGCATCTAATATTTAGACTTTTTGCATCTTCTATTTGTTCTGATAGGTGAATTTTAAGAAAATCTATTTTCAAATCCGTACGAAGAAAAAAAATTACAATACAACGGTTGTTTTCTTTAATGAAAAGTAACCTTTCAGAAACACCTCTACTAAGTTATTGCAATTGGTAGTGTTTTAAATAAAACGATAATGATACTAAAATCGTTCAAAATCAAAAACAGATATCCGACTCAAAGGACCAAAGAAGTCTACTGACAGTCCGATTCGTCGATAAAGACCAAAAGTACCAAGACTCACCCTAATTTAACACAACATCACGGGTGTTAACCCCGACGGGTTAGGCAGAGGAGTACCTAGTAGTACACCAACATTTCGCCAGTATGTTTAAGTCCCATGTAATGGGAGGCGAGCCTATTGCCATCATTCAACCGGATACAAATCCAGACTCCGTGGCTGCTACTGAAAAAATCCTGATTGAAAAACCCAATAACACTTTGCCCGACTCGGGAATCGAACTCATAACCAGTGACAGTCCTAATTTGTTAATGAAAAAACCTTTCATCATGTGATTTACAAACAAAATTGTGGGTATTTGATAAACGGTGCTAACGAGCTGCGCCGGGGGAAATGGTGACATCATAATAATTTAAGAATTTGACTCCACTTTGTTGTTACTTGATTTTTATTATGGCATGATGATATGTCATTTGTGAGCTTTTCGGGTATGATTGATTGGTTCACTCTTGATTCGTAAGTGAGCTGTGAGGTGATAGAATAAGAAGTATCGCTACAATGTTGGGTAGAAAAAAGATATAATGAAAAACAGATTATTGTCTTGAAAATTTATTTTTATTTTGTAATTTAAATAGAATATTTTGTAATGTTTGCCAATCAAAACTGAAAAAGAAAAAAACGGAAAGAAAGCAAAAAAAAAATGGTTCTGAGGGCCTTATGATCTATAACAATGCAAAGCACATACTTTGTTTTCCAAAGAGACCATCAGAAACCAATATATTTAGCTATTTCCTCTACATTCTTCCTTTTACGAGTCTATCTGATTTGCTTTTTTTGTGTTTGCAACTCTGGTAATTAAGTAAAGACCGAGTCATCCGATGAGTCGTTAAGTAATGCAGTAAGAATGTGCTGAATCATGGAGGCTCGTCCATTAGGGCCACTTCTGTAGGACCCGTTGTTTTGACCCAAATCTGGATTAGATCTAAAGTTAAGCCAGAAAGGGGTAAACTCATCTCGAAACTTGAACTAGAGATGAAATAGGACACTAAGACATGACTTACCGACAAACAAAAGATATTTGATTGTTGATAAGTTATGTACTTAGATTTTATTTCAGAAGGTTTACACAAAGTAAGTTCATTGAGCGATAATAATGATGCAAAAACAAAAATTAATAGGATTGACAAAAGCTAACGAAAACTTAATCAATCTCGTTGAACGTCTTTAAAAAAATGAAATGTTTGAAAAGCTATTACCACTGTTTAAGGTCTCTGGACAATGCTGGTTTGCATTATGTTTTTGGGTGTTTAAGTGCTAAGTAACTTGAGACTTGGAACTATTGCACCGATAAATTACCCGTGTCAAGCTTTAATAATTGCGGATTTTCTAGCTAGTCTATCTAACTTAAGTTTAATACACGTGTAAATACTCTGGTCTACAGTTATTATACCAAGCTTGTCACAAACGTAGATATTATCCTCATCTTATAACGAAAACAACCAAACAATTTTTTGGTCTACCTTCCGACTTCCTTCACAAAAGGACCAGCGTACACTTCTCAACAAACACCGCAGAAAAACCTCAGATATATTGCTAACATTTGCGTCACACCGACCAGATACAAAACCTTATCTGCTGTTATAAATCTTTGCGCATAACTCATTCGCAGGTGCACTGGACTCGACTATAAAGGTTATGTCTCTGGGGTGGGCAGAGTAATATTTTACGTGACTACGCCATTTGTTGGTAGCGACTTCATTTAGTTAGTCGATGGTATTATCATATTTTTTGTTAGGTGCGTGTGTGGTGGCTGTTCTATTATGGAAACGTGCGTTTTTTTTTTTTCTTTGTAAACTCGAATTTGTGCGTTTCTGTATGAATATTTTCTTTCACTCTGAGGTGCTCGTGACTATATATAATGATAGTCACAAAGGTTGATCTAAGGTTAAGTTACGTTTAACAGGTCCAGGGGCGACGGATTCGGGGAAATCCATCACCCCCATCACATTGGACCCGAGACGGTGGCGCGTAGTGTTCCACGCGCGCCACTCTATGACGTAACGGGGGGAGTTCTGTACACCTCATTCCCCCCCCGGGACGAGGCCCACAGGTCAAGCGGTCCGGCACTAGTCCGGGACAGCGGAAGTCGCATTAGTTCCCACTGCCTCCCGACGCAATTGTGTGAGGGACACCGCTGTGGTTTTAGTCACCGCTCTCCCGAAGGCGGAGGACATCCATTGAGGATTTCCACATCGTGAAAAAAAAAGGTTAAGTTACGTTTGCAGAGATCGGTCCGTGGGCAGGTCACTATCCACTACGTATTTTTTATAATGTACAATCGGGCCCCATGACCCGGGCATTTCGACCCCAAACGGCTCAAAAATGTAGCTTACAATAAGGTTCCATAATTTGCGCCACTTGCGGGTATCAGCAGCCGCAGCAGCAGCGCCAGCACAGCCCGCCGTAATTGCAATATAAGATGGCGCAAGGGAGTCGACACAGGGCTCGTCCCACACCAGAGGCCTACCCACCTTCCAAGGCAATAACGTCATGCATTGTTCTGCCTCTATTAAGTTTTTTTTTTAACTAGAGGAGGTCGGTGGATACTGCTTAGATTTAATTTACCTAACCGAAATAATTATTCAGTTAATAAATAAATTTAACTGTATTTTAGTGCGATAATTTAAACTTCATTGAACATAATTATTTGAATTCCCATATCGTTTATTGTTATGCCCAATAAAATAATTTACATTATACGGTTATTGGCGTTTTGTACTACCGAATTTGATTCACAGTTAATTAATTTAATATGATTTTATTGCCTAAGCGTATTATTGTGTTCAAGCATTATTTACTAATTATTGTTATAGTAGTTTCACATTGTTTTGTGTCAATGATTTTATAACGTTAACGTTAAACATAATTGGATTGATATTCTTCTGGGTTTTTTTATTATATTACTTTTCATAGAACTGTGGGTAATAAGCTGTGTGATTTAATCGTTCGGGCCATCTCATAATTTGCCTGGCCTAGCCTTTTTCTAAACTATGTTAGGGTCAGCTTCCAGTCTAACCGGATTCAGCTGAATACCAGTATTTTACATGGAGCGACTGCCTATCTGACCTCCACACAGACACGGATTTTCGGGCCACTGACTACCCTTAACGACTGTCATAGACCTACAAACGACAGCCGGGACCAACGGTTTAACGTGGTTTCCGAGGCACGGAGGAAACCTAGTATGTAATGGGTGGTCACCCATCCACAGACCAACCAAGGCAAGCGCGGCTTAACCTAAAGATTGATCGGAGCGGCTGTTATTATTTAGCCACAAGCTCGTTCGGGCCATCTAAAGAAATATATTTCTATCTAAAGCGTAAAACGTATATTCTAGTCACATAATATCCACATGGAATTACTTCCTAAGAACAGAACGTCATGAATTTGACTTGTTAAGAGCTGGTCGCAAAGTTTCAGGAGGGGGTCCTTGCAAATGACGTCAAGCTCGCAGCCCGAACTGAGGGCGTAGTAAAAATGTCACCGCAGTTAATTTGTTCCTAATTTAACGCTTAACAACGCTGAGTGCGAAAATTACCTATATTGAATATAATATTGTAATAACAGTCTATTAATTATACTTCATAATAACCACCTCATAGGCCTCTTAGTAGCAGTCACAGTAGCAGTCACGGTGTCTGGTTTGTGCTCATTTGGTAGCAATAAGCTCGTCCCTTATGACATGAGACTTAAACATAACTGGCGAAATGTGGGTGTACTATGGGTACACCTCTGCCTAACCCTTCGGGGATAACAGGCGTCATGTTACGTTATGATGATGTGATGTGCAGTTTTTTGTTCGAACTGAACAAGATTACTTAAATGCAAGCCACCCATCACGCTGGCACTGGACTGAAATATTTGAAGTATTACGCCTCAAATAAGGCTTAGGAAAAAAAACCTGAAGCTAGGTAACTGAAGAAGGATATTTGTATCCTGGCCTCTATTCTTTTTGAATCGCAAAAAGTACTTTATTCCATCACAATTGCTCTCAAAACGGGGAACATCGTATGAAAACTGGCACACTCAAGAATCAAAAAAATGCCTTTTATTGTGTTCCTGCGAAGAAAATGATACGATTTCGGTCTCCGAACCTCACCATTCCAGTTTTCCAACAAAACCGAACAAACCCACAACTGATTTAATAACGAAATAACAATTTCCATCCACAAACAGGAAGACATTTGCTAAAGAAAATTGCCAAGAATGAGATCAAAATATTCGTCAACAAGGTTCTTCGAACATGACGTCACAACATGTCCGGAAATTGAAAATGTTTGTACATGTGAGTCGATGGCCGATGCGGGACTTTTCCCCCTCAATTCTATGGATCACATGACATTCGTTACGCACTTCGGATTAAGCATCAATCAATTTGTAACTTTAGATCTGCTTGTGGGAAAATAGGATATTGATGATATCTATTTGAGTCTTTTTTGGGGAATTGTAATTAATTGGTGTATATTCGAATTGGATGTGTTTGAATTTGTTTTCGAAATCATGGGAAAGGTATTAACTGATAGGATGTTAAAGCCCGCAGACCGTAAATACGAAATAAACGCTTTAAAGAACAAGAAATTACATGCTCGACTTTTTAAGCAAACTGCTCATTGCCTACCTACCTAGCGACTCAAATAGAAGAAATAACATTAAAATTCCTGGATTTAGAAACCAGGATGCCTGGATAAGTTAACTCTAAATCATACTGAGCTGAATGGGAACATTGATCACTACGTTGGTGATTGATTCACCAAAAATATGGGTCTAGACAGCACATCGATGCGATAATAGTCTAGCTAGCTGCTACAAAATAGCTGAGGGTCAAGAAAAAATGTCTCAGCAATTACAATGACTAAAAGTCAAAAAAAATTCGAAGTGACGTAAGCTATCGAAAACTACGAATAGAAATCGTTTCACTAGGCAATATCGAATTGCTGCTCTGTGAAGTTAGGTCAACCTTAACTTACCAGTGGACAAACACGTCATATAGAAATCGTACACTGTTCATGAACATGAACCCTTTCCCTAAGGAACCCTAGAAATCTCAAAGAAACTTGGGTGTTGGGTAATCCAGGTAAATCCCATACAATTGTCTTTACAAAGAAATCCGACTACTTTATCCATTTCTTTATATGAAACAATCTTAGAAAGTTTTATGTTGTAAAGTTTATGCAGCTATCGATTTTTGAATGTTTTCAGTCAATGTGGTGCTTTTCCACAAACAATAGGTTACCTTATAGGGTATCCTGCGTACCTGCACAATACAGAAATGGACGGACGATAGTGTTAGCAACAAAGTCATGGTCAAGTTTTGGGCCGACTCGTATACCAAGAAGTTTAAAAGTATAATTAAATCTTTTTTTATAACTTCACCCAACTACTAAGAAGGGTTTAAATAAAAAATGTATTTTACTTCAGATTGCTTTTAAATACTAGACTGGCGTTCCTAAACCATATTTCTAAATTCTGAAGGTTGAAGATTACATGAGACTTGCAACGTACTGACCTGCATTATAATTATCTCAACCCAAGCAAAACCCAGCATTAAGCTACTAACATTAGATACATTTTACCAAAGATGAAGTTTCGATGTCTTTGAAGGCTTACCTATATTTCTTTAATTGACCCTTTAGTAATTATTCTCTTGTACCTTTATTGATCCTATAATAATTATTCTCTTGACCCTATAGCGATCATACTTAGAATTTAAATGGACTATCAAAAATTAGCCTCATCGCATAAAAAAGAATCCTCCAGAAAAACACTTGGCCCAGCGCATTAATCTTGATAACTGTGATGTGGAAAAACTTTCAAAAAGAAGCGACTTATGCTCAAGCAAAGCGGAAAACTTTTCAATCGGTTATGGGCGAATCCATTAAGATAAATCGTTGAATTTTCAGTTTTCTATCAGACCGCAACTTTGTCTGCCAAGTTTTCGTAAGAATATGCAAATGTTGTCAGCATCGGGTGAGTTAAGTATGGAAGGGATAGTTGCATAAATGCACACTTCTTACTTTATTATTGTATTTTTTTTTCTAATGTTTACTTTTTATATAATTTTTAACTGTCGGATACCCGACGTGTGCTACCACGCTATAGTGCCTAGTGCATTGTTTTAGTGGTTTAAAACCATTTTCACATTATTGCCTTTCTAATGAAACCGGATTTGGGCACTTCATCGGTTAGGTTGTTTGAAAGTCTATAACGGACATAGGTAGAAACAATTTTGTGTTTGATATACATAATTATATAGATTTATACATTTTGTTTTGTCCTGTGCGAGCGAGACAAATAAATACTTAGTCTTGTTTTTTTTTTCAAAGTTTGTTGGTGATTCTCACATTTTTAGCTCTGTGATATATTATCTATTTATCCATGTAATGTTTTCTTCAACTTTATACACAAGTATAAAAAAACACTGTACAAAGGCGGACTTAATGCCTTGGGCATTTTCTACCAGTCTACCTTAGGGTGATGCAGAGAGAAAACATAGTAGGTGCAGCATAAAAGAAAATGTCAAGAAAACATTTATAAATAAAATATAACAATACATACATACATACAAACAAAATAAAACAAAGTAAAGAGTGAGGAAAACTAACAACAATTTAATTTAAGAGAAGCATTGATGAAAGCAATAACACAATGTCCCTGCCTGGATTCAAATCCACGTCAGTACCACAGGAGTACCTCTGCTCCACGAAGTTAATGTGGGTAAGTGAATATGGCGGCAAGAGGTAAATATCCTTCTTTGGCCACATACCAAGCTGAAGGCTTTTTAGCGTAAAGCTTGTTTGTGGCCTAATATTTCAGTTGTTTCAGTCTAGTGCCAGCGTGATGGATGGCTTACGTTTAGTTTATCTTGTCCAGCTCAACCTGGCTTTTAGTAGGATACGTAAGTATGTATGTTTTGCGCGACATTCACAGTCAGTGACCTACACAAGTGGCATGCGCTATCAGAGCGTTTCGTATTTCTACAAGGACTTTCAACATACATACATAAACTCATGTTTTTTTCCTATGGGGTAGGCAGAAACCACAGAACGGCACCTACGACGATTCTTACATACTATTTTTTTCGTGTTTCAGTAAAATGCTAATGAATGTAAAACTAATGAATTTTTCAAATTCTTGAAAAGTTAACCAACCAGAGTACAGTTCGAAGAAATTTTTATTTTAAAACATGGCTTACTTTTTTTTTATTTCAGAAACAATTCAGTGCCCTCAAGATATAGAGCAATAACCTGCCTCCATCAATAACTCCCCCCAACAACAATATTGTAAAGTAACAACATTAATTACCCACTTTAATTAAAAACTAAACCAGCACTTGGGCGTACACGCAACGCATACAGATGAGGAACAAACAAAATTGTACACAATTAGGGAACCAAATGAACTCCGGCTGAAATGCTAATGTGTCCCGAAACTCACACTGTTTCACTGCAAAACAAATATGCCGTCTAGTTCCCGGAATCTTTGTACAGAAGTATCAGTTGGGTTTGAATGGAAACTTGTGGGTGAAGGGGTGATTAAAGGCAGTTGTTTTGGTTGTTTGCCTGCAAGATATCAGTTGCGTGCATTTTCCTCAATGGTAGCACAACATCATGCCTGTCAACCCCGCAAGGTTAATCAGAGGAGTACTCTGTGTTCCCATGCAAACGCGAAAGAATCCTAACTCCAAGCTGTTGCAACAAAATTCCTGATTCAAGAGCGCAATAACCATTGCTTGATCAGAGAAAAGAGTCCAGGTCTTCATGTTCAGCAATAGCTGGCTCATGATGGCTCATGCGGCCCCTACACCAACGTCAAAGTCTTGTAAAACATTTATCGAGACTACATTTTTATTTAACTTTTTTTTTTCAATAAATATTATGTTTATTTGGTAAAAACTTACAATTAATAGGCTAAAGATTGGGTAACATTAGGAAGCTCCCAGAAAGGGGTATTTTCTTTACTAACAGTATTGATAACTGCATTATTATGATTATGGTGTCATTTTTCAAACACTGGAAAATGTATGTATTTATTATCTCATCTAATCAAAAGATCTAAAATAATAATTTAAAAAAAATATGGACAAGAAAATGTGACACCACTACAAAAATAATTAGTGTATTTTGTATGTACACATTATTTACAAACTACTATTAGATATAAAATAATAATAAACGTCCAAGTATAAACAATGGAAAAATAATAACGGGGCGTCAAAAGATTCGTCCACATCGCTGTCAACAGGAAAAGTGCCCAGTAGGCTGACGCATCGCCACGTTGGCTGGCATTGCTGATTCTTTGGCCAAAAAAAGGCCAACCGTCTGGTCAAGTGAAGAGTCGACCAACCGCTTGTACAAAAAATATACATAGGTAGGTATACCAACCGCACTTGTTAGGTAGGTACCCCAGCCGGGTGCTGCGGGTTGTTCGAAAGAGATACCGCGGCCCCGGAACACAAAGGGCGATGAAGGAACATGGGTGGGTTTTAGTCAGTAAAAGTCTGACACACCCTCTCGCTCAGCCCAGAGCGGGAGAAGTCATTTGATGATTTCCCATCCGAAAAAAAAAAAAAAAAAGGTAGGTACCCCAAACAATTTTATTTCCTTTAAGAGCCCTCTTACATTTCGGCGTTAAGCTAATTTAGGTATTTTACGCACCGAGCGGGCGGCGAGCTTCGCGAGTGATACTTTCTTTCATATCTGTTCACTCGCTCGCACCATGATAGTGCGAGTATGGCGATTAAACGATCTTGATCTTCCGTAATACAAGTTTTCTTAGGATGGAGTTCGGTGGATGGAACAACTGTCGATGTGACATTTTACTGTTGTAAATTATAATTTGTTTAAATAGGTATATTTTTCATTAGGTATTTAAGAATCTTAAAGTGTTGAAATAAGTAATAATAAATAAATATTTTAATTGTTACAATAAATATTTTTATTAATTGTACATAAATATTTTAACTGTTGAAGTTGAGGATATTTTTGAGATAAAAAAAAATAGTTTGATGGTCTATATTCAATAGAATCTACAAATAAAAGCTCCCAAATCACGTCTCCATGAGGTTTTGTCTAGATATGCATCGGGAGAATGATTATTACTGAATAAATTAATAATTTATCTAAAATTCGTTTATATTATTATTCTAGTAGAGGAAACGAACTATTTTTAACAATTTATTGTTATTTCAAACAACGAACGGATAACATACAATTTCAACGAGGAAATCTTGCAAGTTCGCATTTTTTTGTAATAGGTACGCCTCTTAAAGATAAACACAACAAAAATCCAGAAACGGATCAAAAGCGTTTCAAAATAGTTTATCGCCTCGGAAATTCGACTCAACGCCTTCAAAAAGCTTCTCAGACAAATCGATGTGGTAAATAAAAGAGTTTTCTGAGGACACTCCAGATCAAAGGTGAAAGGTGGATTGGCCACTCTTGAGGGAATCGTCGAATCATCCGTACAAAAGCCGATTATTGCCGAATAATCCCGAACGTTGGTTTTCGAATTTAGAGTTTGTGAGATCTGCCTTTGTTGTCTTGACGCAAATAACTTTCATTAATTTATTATTTCTGTCTTTGAAGTTTCATTAGCTGACATGGCAATTTTTTTACATGGCAAACGAGAAATAAAATTAAGCTCACATCAAACCTAGAAAAACGTAGTCTAAACATTTTCAAATATGGGAATAAACTTATAATTTTTGTCCGCGACTATTAAATAGTAATATTTGTAATTCAACTTTCCACTTGCAGGTCTCCTGGAAGAAATTTCTCATGAATTAAGTAGTACCTTTGTGCTCTTCTATCTTAATGTCCTGTTAAGCATATAGTGTGTACATATGAATAAATGAGGTCATTAGAAAGAGCAAACCCTTGAAACGGCAAATCACCAAAGAATTTAGTCCTTAAATTATTCGCAGCAAACTGAGATAATTGTAATTTTATTAAAAAGTTAACCTCTTTTCCGTTACTTTTAAACTCCTTTTTTTTAAAGAGCTAGTTAAACTCTCTTGTGTACACCTATTAGCCAATTTAAACCAACTTACGTTTACAGCTTGTAGTGGTGAAAACTTAAAGGAAAACTTGCTTTTAAACTGGCTACCTATTAGACTAGTTTTCTCCAATGAAACTTCCCTTAAAGACGTGTAATTCCAAGGCTACTTTGCAAAACTTTTATCTTTGGAGAAGGCTTGAAACTGTTTCTTACTTTGTAAGGTATATTAGTAATTTCACTGTCACCCCCTTTCCAACTATACAGAGAGTTAAGGAGTTAAGGAAACTCCAAACCCTGGTGAAACTTGTGAACTCTGACTTAAAGCGTCTGTACTTACAGTGTAGGAGCGTGTAAGCTTCAACAGGACGAAATGTTACTTACTGTCTGGCTATCCGACTATGTGATAGAAATTAGATTTCGGAACTTGTTACAATGTTAGTTGCATGATGCTTAAAATAATAGTTTCTTTTATAATCATCATTCCACTTTGTATGGGTTATGCACATCTTATTCTTAGATACTTTTTTGTTACTTTTATTTGACTTAATTGTGTTTGTATCTATTTATATTTAATTTAATTTCGTTTTGTTTACATTTTAATTTAATTGGTATATATTTAATTTTATTCTAAATTACTTGATTTGATTTGCTCCTATTGGGCTTTTATGTAATTTATTTGATTTATTTATTGTTTTATATTAATTTGTATGTGGCAATGGGTGTTATTTACCTGAGAATAAATGTATTATTATTATTATTTATCTCAATGCCTCGGAAAGCACATCAACCCGTAGCTCCCCGCTCTCATGTCATTGTATAAATCTTTGAAAGTCGTTACGTATCGTTACGTACGTCAGAAGCCCAAAAGTTTGAAAGCCACTCTAACAAAGGGGTGTCATGTTACCCAGTAAATGGGTTGTGGAGTCAGATAGGCAGTCGATCCATGTAAAATACCAACTCCAACATCGTTGGGGAAAAGCTAAGCAGATTATCGTCTTTCACTTCCTAATTACCGACCGTCAGGTATCCTTTGACCAACTCCATCCAGAAAAGCAAACTTGAGAAAGAAAATTAGCTTTCAAATGAAAACGCGTTGAAGGTAACATGTCTAGAAAATTACTCAAAACTTTATAAGGACTATTCACGAGGTGCACTTCGCTTCACGATTGTACGGATTGTGAGCGACTTTGCTTTGATTCGAACTCGTTGTAAGTTTTGGATTAACGAGTTCTGTTTGCGAATGTACTTCGGAATAAGATGCTTTGTTACGCAGTAAATGTAAAATGTTATGTTAAATTATGTAGTTAAGTGGAGCTCGTGCCTAAATAATAACTTATTTCATGTCAAGTCTCGGATCAATATTCAGGTTAAGCCGCGCTTGCCCAGGTTGGTCTGTGGATGGTTGACCACCCTTTACATACCGAGTTTCCTCCTTGCCTTGGAAAGCACGTTAAGTTGTTGGTCCCGGCTGTCATTTGTAGACCTTTGACAGTCTTTACAGGTAGTCAGTGGCCCGGAAGTCTGACAACCAGTCTTATGAAGGGGTATTGTGTTACCCAGTACTAACTGGGTTGTGGAAGTCAGATAGTAGACTGCCTATCTAACCAGTAATACAAGGAGCGACTGCTCCTAAAATACTGGTTAGACTGGAAGCCGACCCCAACATAGTTGGGACAAGGATAGGCAGATGATGATGAAATGAAGTAGTAGATTAGAGGTTTTCGATGTGGTGTATTTCTTTTCTCGTTTTTACACATTATAAACACTACACACCACAAAATATACTAGCATATGCCCGCAGCTTCTTCCGCATTTAGTTCGATGACTGTCCCACGGGATCGTGCTACCAGGATAAAAATCTGAAGTGTCAATTCGCGAAATTTCATCCAAATCCTTTAGTAACTTTTGCATGACATAGTAACAAACATTCATTCTACACAAACATTCGCATTTATATTCGCAAATAATAGTAGTAAGACTAGATAAAGTAGTAATTGTGAACAAATTATTATATTTTCAAATGAAAATCAATGACGACTGATTGAAGATCTTGAATTACATTTGTATAACACACAAAAGTTCGTGATACAAACATGTACATGTGTTCTAGAGAGCAGGTAATAGTTTGCCACTAGACCTTCAAAGAGATTAGTTAGACCACATCAAGCAGCTCAGATATATATCAGACCGTTAGTACGTAATTAGTAGTCCAAGCAAATTGATAATTACGATGACTACGTAATTAATGGACGAAACGTCTCCTATTGCTTAATGTAATGGTACACCACGGATTCCTCCTTACAATTATATAGACGAACATCTCATATTACATACACACCACATAATTCACAAGCGAAGTGTTACTAACATAGTTTTTATAAACTTTTATTTAACTTCTTAAGTTCTATTTATTAACACAAGTTGTATATTATCGTATATGAAGGCTCTAGCCCGCCCCCATCGGAATCATCCATGATACATGGCTCCATAATTGATGTTCAGAATAAACAAATCTTCGTTTGATTGAAATCTGTTAAAATAATCGTTCAGTTACAGAAATTTGAGCACTGATAATGTAATTCAACATTAAATTATAACTTTGATACGTAATCGAGGAAGATTTACTTAGATTAAGAAAACCGACGTCGGCGATCCGTCAAACCCTTGGTACGCGGCACCTTCCGTGACAACCGCTCATGGCTGCCCGTAACGCCTTGAAGTTCCGCCAGAGTGGTAGCTTCATTCTCGTCAGTTCGCATTTTCAATCGTAGATGGCGCCTTGCGTGGGCGCCGTCATATAATAGGTTGGGGAAAAAGTTTCTTCGCATTTTTTAAGAAAATTCAAAACATCTTTGATATAGTTTATTTACATTTAACTAAAGTATGTAGGTACCATTTTGTTCGATAACTTTTTGCCATCTTGTAGGTAGGGACATGATCCCATTGCTATAGAAATTTTGGGACTTCTGATCAAAATACCGCGACAAGTGGTTTTGGCAGTCCTTTCGTGATGTTAACCTGACACTGCCTAAAGAATTCTGAAGAGACCGAAACAGGTGGAAATCTGAAGGTGCAAGGTCAGGACTATACGGCGGATGCATTAACACCTCCCAGCCAAACTCTCTTAATTTTTGCTGAGTGGCTAAAGATGTGTGAGATCTAGCGTTATCATGATGAAAAACCACACCCCTTCTGTTGATTAATTCCGGCCGCTTTCTCTCAACTTCTTGCTTTAATCTCATCAGTTGTTTGCAGTAGAGTTCAGAATCGATGGTTCTGCCTGGTAGTAACAGCTCATAATGAATAATGTCCTTCCAATCCCACCACACACACAGCATCACCTTGTTGCCAGTTAACCCGGGTTTCGCCACAGTCTGTGAAGCCTGACCTGCCTTTGACCACGACCTTTTTCACACGTTCTTGTCGTACGTGCTCTTTCATCACCAGTTAACAGCTTTTTCAAAAATAGTTCGGTTTCATTACGTCGTAATAAATAATTACAAATGAGTACACGGTTCATTAGGTTTATTTCAGTAAGCTCGTGAGGTACCCAAGTATCTAGCTTTTTTGTGTACCCAGTTTTTTTCAAATGCGCCAGAACTGTTTTGTGGTCAATTCCCAGTTCTTCAGCTACGTCGTAACTACTGATATCTTGCTCCACTTTTTAAAAAATGGCATCCATTTTATCCGTAATAGGGCGACCAGAGCGACGTGCATCTTTGACATCAAAATTTCCGTATTGAAAACGCTCAAACCAAATTTGTGCTACTCTCACAGACACTGCACTAGGTCCATAAACATCGCAAATTTTTTTTTTTAGTAAAATTTTAAAATGAATCGAATCGAATTTCTTCATTAGATTCACTCATCTTGACGGTACGAAAAACAAATGAAAATCACACATTTTCCTAATTTGAATTTGGAATTATGTTCTTTAAAATTTAAACTTTCAATGATACCAAAACCAGCCAGATACAAATAGTATACCCAAAGAGATTTATTACAAGTTCATACATACTATAATGCGAAAAGGCTTTTTCCCCCACCTAATATTTCAATCATAAGGTTATCATGTGTTAATATAAAAGAGTAAGTACCTACTCAGATATGCAAGCCTAGTAATTTGTGGTGGGTTATCGATGTATTAATTAAAAATACGGTATCACCGGATGAATGAAATTACTTTATTCAATTAAAAGCAAAGCCGTATTTCGTTTTTACCCTGTGACAGCCATGTCGAGGTGAAACAAAAGACGTTGCAACAAAACCACAAAAAAATGCGAGTCGACGTAGCGGCAGTCGACATAACGGGAATGATTCGTTTAAAGTTTAATAACTTTTATTTCAAATCTGAGAAGAAAATACGTGATTTTCATCTGACAAGTATAAGCACAAGGTTGTTATCTATTTGATCTAGATTTATTTTTCTGTATGACATTGAGGTAATTTTTCTCTTGTTAGTAAGTTTTTTCCTTGAAAAATTGACCAACAAGAGAAAAATTATTCCAAACTAACTTTCTATTTCATATCTAGTACGAAACTGACATACAAAAGCTCAGAGCTTTCCAGCCACTATATATGAGAAACAACAGAATCTAAAAACTCGACTACCCGTTTATTTACTAACTAGTTTGCAGAGAGTAAATTTTCATCAGAATGTAGCACAAAACATGATCAAATTTCATAAACTGTCAAAAACTTTCAACTACAATTTGAAGTAGAGTGTGCAGAAGTACAGGGCTGTGCACGACGGTATAAAGCTGTATGTGTCAGATTGTCTGGAATTATTCCGTTCAATTCAAAGTCAGAGTTCCAAACTCGTACAAGATGCGAGTTTAAAGGATGCATCTGTATCTTCTAGTCCCATGATGTACGACGTACGTCATTGGGGCAGAAGATGCATTTCGTGCAACGAAATCACACTGGGTGCGATACACTGCTTTTATTAAACTAACCAATTATTTGAAATTAAAATTTAACACAATTACACTGGGCACAATGAATCGGGTACAGTTCCTTGACATATCAACTCGGTTGCGATCAGTCACCAATGTCCCAATGTCCTCGTCGCTACTAGCTTAAAACATCACGACTCTGTAGAAGCGCGGCTAGGTGTGGGTAGACTTGTGAGTAAGTCGCGTGATTTCACCACTCTAAAATTTTAGAATGTTCGTTTCACTCCGCTACTCGCTAGGCGACTCGCTAGCCTCTAGGCGCTAAGCAAGCCACCTGTCAGTGCGTACGTAACCATACACAAGTAATGTTATTCATAATCATCAGTCTACAATTAGCCCACTGCTGGACATAGGCCTCTTCAATCCCACGCCATCTTAACTCGATTCTCGGTAAACTCTTACAGTTGCTACCACCCTGCCACCTTACGCTTGCTGATTCGCAGTTTCCAATCAAGAACACGTTTACCCCAACGGTCATCGGTTCTACGGCTAATATGGTCGTCCCATTGTTACTTTAGCTTACCTAGTTGTCGACATAGCTCACAGAATAACTGTGAACTATGTCGACAACTCTGGTCCACTGTCGGATCACCTCGTTCCGGATCTGATCCCTCAGAGAGACTGCAAGCATAGCCCGTTCTATAGCTCGCTGAGCGACCTTCAGTTTATGAACCAACCGTACCGTGAGTGTCCACGTTTCGACCCCGTAGGCCATAACAGACAGGATGTACTGATTGAAGACCTTAGTCTTTAGGCTTTCTGGAATAAGTTATGTTATTACTCTCTATCAACTCTTAATTTTGCCGCTTTCATAGGTCACTCATTGTATTGTATAGTATCACGAGCTGGTGTCCGCAACTCCACGTCTAAAGCGCGGTCATTTGTTCGGAAAACCTGAAGGAAGCATTTGTCGGCCCGACCATGCGTTCAGGACCATCGAACAGAATTAACGCGGTAGACTCATGTTCTTGATCACGCGATAGCCACGGATACCTTTCGATTTTCCTAACAAAGTGTAGCAAAACACAGCCGTTGTGTATATCACAGTCAGTCAGTCTATAAGTTGCAGTAATTTTTCTTGTTATCTCTCTTCACTTTATATATTTTGTTTTATGTATGTACCTATATAAATATTTATTATATATATTATATAAATATTTTCTAGTATTTTCTTTTTTGTTATTGCACCTACTGTGTATTGTCTCTGCAGCACCCTAAGGTAGACTGGTAGAAAATGCTCAAGGCATTAAGTCCGCCTTTGTACAGTTTTTTACTTGTGCATAAAGTTTTAATAAATAAATATATTTAATTTTAGATGTATTTAGTAGCCTTCATTATACACAAAGTGGTGATCATTGTTTTAAAGTACTGACTTCTTACTGTTCTATATAATAGTCAAGTTAACAGTGCAGTTATGTGGTTTTAGCTGTGTAAAGTTTATTCAGGGTATACTCGGGCTCACGGAAAAGCGGATAACCCAAATAATACGATGCCTTCAAACAGCATAGCTAACAAAATTGGCTTCGGAAGCATTACACTGGCTGGAACGAAATCCCGGGATGTCACATTTATGAATGAGAAATTTAAATTTCATCTAGAAGTCGGGAATACCCATGTGCACAGTTATGTCTAGGGTTGTCATATCAAGAATACCTACTCCTCTTTCGTAGTACCTACTCCCTGTACATCCTAGTGTTTTTACTAATTTAATTGACCGTATAGGTGTAACACACACGCTAGTTAGCCACCGAAGACAGGTAAAATGATTTAGGCAGATGCTTCCTGTTTTGAAAGACTTCATTCATAAAATGGACTTTTTTCCAGTATTGGTATGGTTACCAAATCAATTATAACATTATAATTGTTTTTCACTAAAGGGTTAGTTCAAGGTCTACCTATAGGACAGTCCACCCACAATTCACCATTTATTAAACATAATTGGTCCTATGTAAGTCATAGAGGGTGAGCCTATTGCCATCAAACAGGGTGTAATCCTGACAGCTACTAAAAAAATCTTGATGGAAAAAAACCCAGGACGTCATGCTCAGCCGCACAAAATCGATGACACAAAAAACTTACTCAACTCTCGTTTTATTCACTTTAAACGCAGTTTTCCTATTTCCACCCCAAAACTCACAGTTTGGCCAGCCCTACTCTCATGTAGACTTTAGTTACATAACGCGGAAGGATTGTTAATTGAGTTGCGACACACGACGCGTGTCCGCGCTCTGACGTCATCGCCCGTTGCAATTACGTCACACTTTGTTTTTTCTTGTTCCTTGACGGACTGGAAAGTTTAGCTAGAGATTAGCTGGTGAAGAATTTTGAACTTCATTTTCATGTACTACGCCGAAATTTTGAGCCAAGCCCAGTCAATGACCTGATACTGATTTAGTAATAAAAGAAAGAAAAAGTAATAAATTTATTTCGTTCACAAAAAAGTACTTAATATAATTTAACAATACCACTTTTCAAATCCGGGGACAGTAAAGATACGAATAATTATAGACCCGTATCCGTGTTGCCGGTTTTCAGCAAGGTGTTTGAAAAGGTAATGCTTAATCAGATGCTTAACCACTTTAATACCAATAAGATCTTACATGAGAAACAGTATGGTTTCACCAAAGGACGTTGTACGACTGACGCCGGTGTCACATTATTAAAACACATATTCACTGCGTGGGAAGAGGCACAAGATGCCATAGGAATCTTCTGTGACCTCTCGAAAGCATTTGATTGCGTAAGCCACGAAACCCTACTCTTTAAACTTGAGCATTACGGTTTGGGGAAACTTGCACTCAGTTTAGTGAAATCGTATTTAAACGATAGACATCAGCAAGTACAAATAAATGGTGTCAATTCAATGGGTTTAAAAGTAAGGATGGGTGTACCACAAGGCTCGATATTGGGTCCTTTCCTCTTTCTAGTCTATATTAATGATCTACCCCATTTATTTAAAAACCAACCTCAAATGGTGTTGTTTGCCGACGATACTTCTTTGATATTTAAGATAAACAGACGTGCCACAATTCTTGACGACGTAAATAGCGCCCTACTGCAAGTCCATAATTGGTTTACCGCGAATAATTTAGTATTAAATGGGAAAAAAACTAAGTGCATAAGATTTGCCCTACCAAATGTCAAAACTAGTGATTGTGACATAGTATTGAATCAAGAGAAATTAGAATTCGTCGATGAAACTGTTTTCTTAGGGATCACGCTCGACTCAAGGCTACAATGGGGTCCTCATTTAACATCTCTTGCAGGACGGCTGAGTTCAGCAGCATATGCTGTTAGGATAATCCGTCAATTTACTGATGTAGATACCGCGAGGCTAGTCTATTTTAGTTATTTTCATAGTATTATGTCTTACGGTATTTTACTATGGGGACGGGCTGCAGACATCGAGTCTATATTTATTCTGCAGAAAAGAGCCATCAGGGCCATATATAATCTATTTAGGCGCGATTCTCTAAGAGAACTGTTTAAGGAAATTAACATCATGACAGTACCTTGCCAATACATCTATGAAAACATCATGTACGTTAGGAAAAATCTGCATTTATTTAGTAAAAGAGGCGACAGACACCACTATAATACTAGAACCAGGGACCATCTAGTCCAGCCAGGTTTCAGGCTAGCTAAAGTAGACTCATCTTTCATGGGGTACTGTTTAAAATGTTACAATAAAATTCCTCCCGGCATTCTACAACTGAATGAGACGAAATTTAAATCTTGTATAAAACGCACACTATGTAGGCAAGCATACTATAAGTTGGGAGATTACATTGATGATAAAAATGCTTGGCTCAATGCTGGTCCTGCTCCACAACCATAGGGGCAAACTTATTGGTTACCATTAGAAGTTATTGTGGAAGCTGCAGAAGATTGTAAACATATCTTTGCATTGTATAGATTCAATCTCTTAGTGTTGTATAATTGCATAGCACATGTGTGAGTACTATGTACGCTAAAGCTACCATTTACATCTTTTATTGACTCGCATTTTCCCTGGTGGCTGAGAGAATGTCATGCTCACTCAAATGTCTCGCTGATGGTGGCGCGTGTGTCGGGTCGTTTAGTTCCCTCCAAAATGGTTGAGTTGAATGATGGCTGATCCATGCGTCATGTTCGTGAACGGGCGCTGTCAGTTGTGACTGGTCATCTCGCAGCTGCCATGGATTATTGTATTTTTGAATTGTTATTTTTATGTTTTTATTCTGGACGCTCTTACTCGCACGTCTTTCTACATCGTTCTCACATGTATGTTTAATCTCGACATGAATGATGTAACCGAGACTTTGTAACAACATAATGATTTAAAAGAGTGTCCATGGAGTTTCTTGCCCATTCTTCTCCATAGAGATCTACGCTTTCGAATGGGCAACTACAGTACTTTCACAAGTTATTATGCCCTGTGACTGGGACTGTAGCTTAGTTTATTTTTTGTGTTTTGACATTCAAAAGTGCCTGTAATGGTTTAATTGAAATAAATGCTTTGAGTTTGAGTTTGAGTTTTAAAAAAATAAATGCTATGAACAGTATTATGTACACAAAAGTTGTAGCATTTGGAGCCGAACTAGGAGGAACCTGTATTTCGGCTTACATCGAGTTACATTAGATAAGGTTACTTAAGTGCTTGCATTTTACACTATCATTGACGATTATGTACATAACCCACTCACACTCTACATACATATCTTGGTTTCATTTTTGTGTTTTAATATTCAAAAGTGACTGTAATGGTCTAATTGAAATAAATGCTTTAAATTTGAGTTTCAGTTATATAAGACTTTAATTAGTGGTCTGATCCTCTTTTTGTGTGTTATGTTAGGTGAATGAGTGAGTGTGAGAAGGTGTGTCTATGGTGGTGTATGTGGTGTGGTGGGTGTGAGTGTATTTATTTAAGCCTAGGTCAGGTAAGGTAGGTGCTTTTTGTTTCTTTCTTTTCTAAATCAGTTTTCGTTAGTGTTCAGCGTCGCAGTCAGTCTGCAAATGGCCGTACCATTCGACTGACCGATAAGTCAGAAAAAAGACACTGAACCTCGAAAGCTCCAGCGGTTTTCTTCCAGGCAAATCTTTTAATTAGTTGCTTTGTGCATTTGCTCGTGTCGAACCCAAGCTTTGCCATGGGGCCATGAAAGTCATTTCCTTAAAAATCAATTCCCTATTTAATATAACTTTAAACAAAAAACTCGCCACAAAAGCCCGACACCCCGCAACCAAAAATCTAAGCCTAATAGAATAAAATCCCTTTTAAAACACCATAAATTCGAGGCGCCCATTGATAGGGACGCTCCTCAATTGCTTATAAATCCAGTGGAATGGTTATTGGGTGAAAAATGGTCGAAATTGTTAGATGCCTCGGTTAATTTAACATTTGGGTTACGGGATGATATCTACCGGGATTATATCCGGAATCATATTTTGAAAGGATGCGGAATGAAAAACGTCGCGTGTTTTTGGATTTTCTATTGTCTTTTTGTGGCTAAATAATAACAGCCGCTCGGGTCGAACGTCAGGTTAAGCCGCGCTTGCCTGGGTTGGTCCATGGCTGGGTAACCACCCATTATATACCGAGTTTCCTCCGTGTCTCAGAAAGCACTCTAAGCCCCGCAAGCTTGTCCCGGCAGTCAATTGTAGATCTTTGACAGTCATTACAGGTAGTCAGTGGCACCAAAGTCTGACAATCAGTCTTAACAAGGGATATCGTATTTCCCAGTACTAACTGGGTCGTGGAGGTCAGATAGGTAGTCGCTCCGTGTAAAATACTGGTATTCAGCTACATCCAGTAAGGCTCGAAGGCGACCGAAATAAATTTGGGAGAAGCCCAGGCAGATTAATTATGATCGTATTCATAGTTAGTTACCTTTTAGATAACCAACTAATTGAATACACATAATACATGCAAGGGTTATTCAGAGAGCCTCCCAATTAGTGCAGATGTACTAGCGCATTCACGCGATGTATTTTAATAACCGTGTTGCGTTTATTTATGACAAGGGAATAGGCAATAACATCCTACTGTGTGGGTATGATAACAATGTGTTGAAAGTTGATCGTCTGTCAAGCGTAGCTCTTGTAATAATAATCATTTTCATACCTGAGGAGGCTCTCGTTAGGCTGCTGGATCAAGGGCTTGATTCAGAAAGCGGTACTCCTGGACACGGCTCGTATTGTTAGGAGGTTCCTCTCTCTGGAGCCCTGACTATTTTTATATTTTTAAATGTTTTACTTTTTTTTTTTTGTAAGAAATATTTAAAATTGTAACAATAAGAAGAAAAAATGAATAAAGAAAATAATAATCATTTTGTATGGTCATTGTTTTGGTCATTGGAAGGATTGTTATTTGACAGTGAATGTCTATCGGGTGGTAAGATAATCTTTACTATTAGGTAACAGAAGAAATAGAGCTCGTTGTAATAGTTTTTGTCCGGGACTGTACTGATTAACACCCACTTATCACTATGCAATCCGTATCTGCTTCAGCTCGTTAAGCTATTGGTCCCGGCTGTCCAGTTTAGATCTGTAGCGGTCATCGCTACACCGGCATTTAAACGCTAATTTAAAACTTAAAATCATAATTGTAAACCCTCCACAGTACAAGTACATGTTATTCACCCGTTACACAAACCTGTCAAATATGAACTAATGTCAAATTACCATAGACATCAAACACAAAACACGATATCATTGTTTTGTCATTGTTTTTGACAGTCATTACGGGTGGTCAGAAGTCAGAAAGTCTGACAATCAGATTTACCATAGGTTATCGTATTACCCATTAACTGAGTTATGGAAGTCAGATAGGCAGCCGCTTCATGTTAAATACATAGTATTCAGGAACATCTTGTTAGACTGGAAGTCAGGCCTAACACAGTGGGGTCAAAGCTAGCAGATGAGCAACTTAAATACGCTTAAGAAATGTTAGGTATAGATCTTTACTTCTATGCATCGTCAATTGAATTGAATTTACCTTTACTACTTTCGATCTGATATTTTTCTGTTAAAAATGGTAACAACAAAATGTAACTTTTACAACCCAAGGCAGTAAAAGATCTCTCGTACTAAATCTCCTAGAATGACGTAACTTTACTGTCAACACACAATGTAGTCTAATTCCACGTGATTGTAAACGTGGCCGCACCTTTATCTTGACGAGAGAGAGTATTGTATTGAAAACGTACGGGTTTGGGACGAATGAGGTAGATGTTGGCCCTATAGTGAACTAGGTTTTTTTAATCGTTTTTACTAGGAATATCACGCAAAATCAGCATGTATTAGGTACCTTGTATCTTTGACATCCTTACATATTCAAATATATTTATATTTTTTTATATTTGTTCTAATTGTTCTCGAGTTACAATAATGCACTTATTATTCACTGGTTTGACCAAAATTGTTTTTTTTTTTAAGCAATCATTATTTCGAATTGAAGCTTCAAAACTCAGAAACTGTGATGACCCCCGATCTACGAAAAAACATAAATACAAAAATTCGGCGGTTTCTTCTGACTTAAACAAACTAAACACACTGTTAATGCAAACCCAGGAATACTACACAAAATATTCCCAATCCCAGTAACAGGTAACCCAGTATAGATAACAAAACCCTCTGTACTTTTTACCTCTCACCCCCTACGATTACAAATTCAAATTCACCCATCAACTCACAGATGCTGGCACAACAAATTATTTCACCTGTCTAACAGACGCCCGTACATGTGCCCGAAGTCGTGGCAAAACGTGACTCCTATACCAATAGGTAAGCGGCCGTGACGACGCGTCAAGAATTGAGTGGTAGGACTGTGGTAGGGGCTTGGCGTCGCTGGGGCTCTGGGTGCAGGTTAAACGTGATGTTTTAATACTAGCGTTTTTGTTGGGTCAGTTTTGAGGGGTTAAGTGCGTAGATGAGGTATGTGTGGATGCTCAATGGTGCCATCATAACTTGAAATTGCTTTAGGAGACGACAGTGGTCATTTATTGTGGGCATTTTTTTTTTTGTAGATAGTTGTTACGTTACCTATTAGATAAGTTCTAAAATATATTCTGGAAATAAGTGTGTCTACGAGAATACTGCCGACAATCTGCAGTTTGACAGGAGATTTGTATACAAAAATTTGTGAATTTCTTTGTTTATTACGTCTGTTATGATTACTTATGATATCCTAGTCCTGGATAGAAAAAACTGGAAGTCATGGGACGAGGATTTTGCCTTGCAGTGAGATGATGCAGGTTAACAGTAAACAGTAAGATAAAACATGCAGTGGCTGTGCGATAATTATAGCTAAGTCGTTATTCTTAATTTGATGAATATTGATGTATTTGCACCACGTGTCCACGTATGTTGCGTAGGAAGTGTAACTGAAGATAAATATTGAATCGAAAATAGAATTTATCTTTGGCTCATACACTATCTTTTGACTCTGTGAACTTAGAATGTACAGTCACCATGTGTAAACAATTCATAACTTTTGAATGTGAATAGGATTTTCGAACCCATGTTAAGAAATTGGTCACAAATCAAGATGTAAATCGAATTTCCAGGAGAAAGTTGCTTTCAAGTTTTGCTAAGTGTTTAATACATATTTCTGCTCGTAACTGTACACGTATATGAAAATATTCATTTATAACACCTGTACCTATATATCTCCTTACCGTACCTTCGCCGTGTGAACCTTTTCATGCCTCTACAAATCTCTGAGTACCATTGTAAGTTCTGAAGGAGGAAGGACCCTTGACGGATCTTGATATAAACTAATTAGGCACGCACGCAAAGAGGTACAGGAATCCTTCTCTATTCATGATACGGAAAGTTTACAGAATTATATCGCAAAGACTGACGTTCGGTGTTCATACTCTAAGGGTCACTCGAGGGTGTTTCTGTCCATTTATTTGATGTTTTTTACTACGACAGTACAAAAACTTATGCATATCTTCAAATATATAGAAGCTAATTCCTGTGTTGTATCGATAGGGCCTCGATCCGATTCACCTTTATATTTTTTCTCGATTATAAATACTTTGGCATACGAAACTTATTATGAACCTAACTTACTGCTTAGAAAGAGGTCGTATAGACATAGAACATTCTATCAAGGTTAACAGTTTATTCCCGACTGCCAGCACCGGGCTGCCACCGCTGGTGGCAATTGCAACTGTTTGTTCTCGTCTACCACCACTGGTGGTGGTTGCGTCTGATCTAGTCGCATTTGACACCACTCTCTGCCACCACTGGTGGCAGAGTCGACGACCAAGCAGCAGCTGCCACCACCAAGTATTTCAACTAACAAATAGAAAGAAGGATTGCCATTCTGGGCCCAGCTGTAAATGCTGCCTTCAATATTTATTTTTATATTTTTTTTGGGTTAGTTAGCAATCTCGACAAACGTAAGCCTCTGTCCCAGCAGTCGGAATACTAATAAATATGCAGAAAAGCAACCACCGTGCAAACAAAAAACAATGCTGCAACCGCCAGTAGATAAAAACGAATCGCAGTCACGAAAAGAGAAGTTTTAGTTATTGTTGACTTTATTTACCTTCCATGAACTCCAAACTTCAAACTCCGTGCCTCCCATACATTTTAAAAGTCCATACTACAAAAGATTGAGCCGTTAGCACGTAGATGGCACACGAATTTACGATCGACGTTCCGGGGACCGTCGCCGTCGATCCGAACTTTGACTTTCTGATGAATACAGCCCCAGAATTTATGGGGAAGACATGCCCATTAGGGGGGGCTTACCCGTACATACGAAAACATTCTGCTTTTTTCAACTTTCCGAGGACTTTTTTTATTTATTACCAGCCTACTTGCCTTCCGAACAGCTGTAGCGTGGTTCTTCGTGGTATAAAAAATACTTAATGGTTATTTTGAATTTATTCGTATAACTGAACAAGATAGTTAAATAAATTGCCAAGTTTATGTCCTAAGCACCCAGATAGCCACAATGATAATTATTTTAATTTACAAAACAGGACACAACTATCGTTTGTGAGGAGTTCCATTAAATTCATTTAATGAGTCTATGGCTAAGTGCTCATTTACGGAAACGAAGTGCGTCAGCCGGCGCGTCGGGTGGCGCGTTGAGCGGCGCGTCTCGTGGTGCCCGCCGCACGATAAACATGTCGATTTATTCAAAAAATCGACCTCTGGTTCGATTCAAATAGAACATACAACCATACAATTTAGTGTGGTAACAGTTTGTTATATTGGAATATTGCAAAAGTGAGACAAACGAAAGAAAACGAACGAGTTTCGGGCACTGCCGTATGTTCGTAAATGCGCGTGTGACGCCGCGTTGAAAGCCGCGGGCGACGCGCCGCGCAACTCGCCGCCCGACGACGCGTAAAATCGCTTCTCCATAAACGCTCCCATACATCGCCATAATTATGTTTGAATTGAAAGCGGGCCGCGCCGCAAAAAGCGCCGCGTCTCTGTAAATGAGCCCTAAAGCATAGCATATCAGGTAATTGGCTCGTATCTGATGAGTGTATTATGTACATGAGTGTGTTTTTCCAGGTAACTAATTAACACCCACGTCATTTTGTTTAATTTTACCTCAGAAAAACAGCTTATATTTATTTAAAAAAGGGAATAGTATTATTCACTATTTAACAAACATATTATTATATTATACTTAATAATAATTATCTGTAAACATTATTTACGTTAAATAAACTAAAATAACTAAACTACAACAAACTATAAAAGGGCATCAGAAAACTCCTCAACGCTGTCAGTTGGTAATCTGCCCAAGAGACTCGCGGCGTTTCCACCTTGTATGGCAACACTAAGCCTTTGGCCAAGGTAAAACCCAGACCTTGGGTCAGGGGAAGCGTTTAGAAATGTACAGGCTGGAAGGGACGCTAAAACGGTTCCACGTATCTAGTACATCTTTATGAAACAGCTGTTTCATACAAAACTGCAATACCTACAAAACGGTCAAACTGTACGGAATAACGTATAACAAGTTGCAGTAGTTTTTCTTGTTATCTCTCTTCACTTTATATATTTGGTTTTAGGTACATATGTATATAAGTATTTATTATTATATAAATATATTTTTTTTATAAATATTTTCTAGTATTTTCTTCTTTGATATTGCACCTACTGTGTACTGTCTCTGCATCACCCTAAGGTAGACTGGTAGAAAATACCTAAGGCATTAAGTCCGCCTTTGTACAGTTTTCACTTGTGCATAAAGTTTTAATAAATAAATAAATAAAATAACGATGAAAAATTTATCTGTGGGGGGATCAAAATGATGTACTGAGTACGTGGTAACTGTTTTAACGTCGGTGTCTCTTCCACGTTATTTAAATCTGAACTAATAGTTATTTTAAAGCTAAAGAGTTTGTTTGTTTCAGCTCAGGAAATGCTGGTTCGAATTGAAAAATTATTTTAGTGTTCGATAGGCCTTTTATCGAGGAAGGCTATAGGCTATAAAACATCACGCTGCTACCAATAGGAGCGGAGCATTAAACAAAAATGTTACGCAGGTGAAGTTGCACCGGTCTATAATAAATCTGGTCCTAACATCTTGGACTTAAAAAGAGCGCAACATATCAAGACCTGTTTCGACTAGTTCGACATTTACGCGACAATCGCCCCGAACAAGTTCCTTGTTACACAAAATAACACACGACAAGACTCGAGGAATTAATTAACTTGAATATTTAATGTTAAACGGAAGACATGTTTTAAGTAATATGAAGTTTACAGCATAAATGAAACACTTTACAGGCTCTCTTTAGCCGTTATGAGCTGTGCCTGAAAGCAGAGTTTCATAGCTGAGAAAATGAAATTCTGCGGCAAAATTATTTATTTTTGTTGAATAATTATATTCCAGGAAATAATATTATGGTACGATTAGTTAGTTTACCTGGGAAATAGTGTAGAGTAAGCTTTTTTTGGTAACCTTTGACGCTCAAAAAGTGCTGATTCTTATATCCTGTTTGAATGAAATTATTGTTGACATAGAGTGAAGGCGAATTTTTTTTTCTGTGCTAACATTGTGCTTTATTTAAACCTAAAATGATTAGAGCCACCTCGATTTTCCAATCCTACACGAATTCCATATGTAATCAGGTTATAACCTTTCTACACCGGTTTCTTTGTACGCAGGGCTGGACCATAAGACCCAGTGCGGCCTGGTCCAGCCCCGCTGCTGAATCTAACCAGAACACTGAATTAAGTTGTTTAATCCCAGTTGCTAAAAGTGTAGTGATAATATCCAGCATAATATTGTCTGTAGTTCACAACTAGCATCTAACGTGAGCTAACTTAGTTTGTACTACGGTCCCGGAGCAACGGAAATCGGTTTACTGTATGCGCGGGGACCGAGCCATAGACGAGATATCCACCCGATATACTAATTATATTATTAATATATTAGTGTATGTATGTGTGTGTATATCATCTGACGGCTATAACGAAGTCATTTCAATGAATTTTTTGTTAAACTATTTTTATTTTTATAAAAAAATAATAATTAAAAATAACTTGACCCACAAAATAAATACTGGCTGCTTATTTTTCAACATCCATTACACTAGATTACTACGTCGTGTTTACCTACTCGTGTATGAATAGTTAAACCTTATTTACCAGTCACCTGTGCAGGTAAGGGTCAAAGTTTTTAAACTGGTATTTGACTGGCAGATATTTGACTGAACTATAAAGTACACTTCTAGACCAATAGTTCAGGGATACCGTTTAATTAAGACGGTCTAAGGTTGTTACACGGTTCGGGATAAGTATTAATGCCTATATTTATATTATTTTTACTATTTAATTAATGGAGCTCGTGGCTAAATAATAACAACCATTCCGGTTTATCTTTAGGTTAAGCCGTGCTTGGTTAGGTTGGTCCATAGATGGGTGGTCACCCATTACCTACCCTTGGGAAAAGGCTAGGCAGATGATGAAATATTCAATGAATGGTATTGAAAAAATATAGGTTGGTTTCATCTTCACCAAAGCCATGCAAGAAACAGACTTACTGTAAACATCTCATTAATTACTATCTTCAAAAGTCTCTCAGCCTTGCCAGAGTCCGTTGAGTTTTAAACATTCAATAAAGGTCTTGTAGCAGACAAGGGCCAATCTGTTTAAACAAATTTAATTTCACTACAATAAAACGCTTACCGCCTATAACTTCCCCTCAACACAGCATGTGTCAAGCGTACGACTTTGCACTCGACTTTGCTTATTAGATTGTTTTGTTTCGTGCCTTGTTAATTAATGCAGTCACACACCTAGTTTCGGTAATACCGCCTTAATTTCACAAGTTTATTAACAAACTGTGCATTGCTTGAACCGATCGTGTTTCGACAAGTTTTTGCTTTACGATGTTGTTAGTGAGTTGGTTGACTTTAATCAGCGCGCGCTGTGCTGAAGTTGTGAACTTTGTACTGTTCAGTGACGGGTTCCTGTATTTTTAGGCTTCATATTAAAGTCTGTCTAACTTTGGGACGTATTTAAGGGTGTATTTCATATTTTTAGTTCAGAATAAATTATCTTGAGTCTTAAAAACGTAACTAAAGTCCGGAAATCTGACAAACAGTTTTATAGGAGTCAAGCAGTCTAGCAAGACCCCCTTGTCTTGTTACCCAGTAACTGGGTTATTGAGGTAACATTGGCAGTCACACCATATAAAATACCAGTATTTGATAAGACTGAAAGCTAATCCCTACATGATTTGTCTTGCCTTTCCACTACTATATTGAGGTCGGCTCCCAGGCTAACTGGATGTAGCTGAATACCTGTATTTTATATGGAGCGACTGCCTATCTGACCTCCACACCCCAGTTACGAGTAGTACTGGATAACACAATAACCCCTGTAAGGCTGGTTGTTAGGTTTTTGGGCCACTGACTACCTGTAACGATTATCAAGATCTACAAATAAGAAGGTATTGCCAATATATTTGGAAAAGGCTACACAGGTGATGATGACCATTTGACATCAAAACACCAACATAATCCAAAACATTACCACCAATTAATTTAAAAAGCCGCCTCAGACAGCTCAATTCCCGCCGTTCATGTAAGTGCTTACAGCTAAGCTGTTACTACAGCTAAGCTGTTGCGACTAATCGCAAGCTGTTGCAGTGTCGACATAATTAAATTTACAGGCTGCGAGCTAAATGTGTTGCGGTGAAGTACTCTTAAGTGTAGTGGAACAAATGTGGTGAGAGGGGGGATATTTGGAGAACGGAAGTGAGTTATGAGTTGTTGGTAATATAAATCAGTTGTGAATGATTGACGAAGCTGTTGACGTTGGTGAGAAACTGGTGGATTCATTTCTGTTTGTCTGTAGTAGTTCTGCTTCGGAGGAGGCGTGTAACTGTGTCTGATAGAGATAGATGAAGGTCTCAATTATTAGAAGAGAGAGAGAGATGAATAGAGAAGCTTTTGGAATCTGTTTCCTGCATGTATAATTATAATGGTATTTAGACCCATACAGTACCTAAATCTGATTTCTACTTTCATAATATATTTAGCAGCAATAGGTTGATTTCTTTGTTTGTCGCCTAACCCTGATATTCCTTGCAGTCAGTCTCGTACGTTAGTCAGTTAACAATATTAAAATATTCCTAAATTTTTACAACTAAAAATATTCCACAAATTGCTACAAATGGTACAACCACCTACACTATAATATTAACACTCGTCTTACAAACCATTAATAGACCAAAACAGCCGCCAGAACAACGGAACACATTAGCTGAATAATGTAAATAAAGACGGACACAAATACACTACGCTCGGTTACATTAGATATTTAAGCTGATAGGCGCTGCCTGTCACCTGTTGGACGTTACAGCGTGATTGTGTATTTGTGATGCCTAACATCGTAGTGTGCCAACAACTGTTAGGTCGGTGAGCTTATGAAGAAATTCAATTCTTGTTTATATGACGTGCCTCGGAAAGCCGTTGGTCCCTGTTATCATTTGTAGATCTTTGACAGTCGTTACAGGTAGTCAGTGGCCCACGTCTGACAACCAGTCTTACCAAGGGGTATCGTATTATCCAGTACTAACTGAGTTGTGAAGGTCAGATAGGCAGTCACTTCATGTAAAATACTGATATTCAGCTGCATCCGGTTAGATTGGAAGCCGACCGTAACAATGCTGAGAAAATGCTAGGCGGATGATGATGTTTGGTCGAAGCAGTGAAGAGCTAAATTTTGCAAACACCTTTGGTTCTGGCAAAACTACATTTTTATGACAAACATGACTTGATCCTGCTGCCAAGATCGCCTCCTCACGAGAGAACTAATCAACAGTTAATATGGCGGTCACAAAACTTTGTACACGTGTTCAGAATTATACAGTTAAAGCTAACCCGCCACTCCCGGGGGTGTCGTAAAACGATTAATAGATTTTCGCAATAAGATGGGTTGCCAATTGCAATGAATGGGTAATGACGTCTATTTGTCAATCAATAGCAACATGTTGTTATTTTATGGGGTTGACTTGAATATAATGGTTTGTGGTAAGCTATGTTGTCAATAAATTGCGTAACATAGTTGCTGACGCTTTTTAACCGACCTCATGAAAGGAGGAGGTTCTTAATTCGGTTGTATATTTTTTTTGTGTGTTTGTTACCTCATATCTTCGTCATTAATGAACCGATTTGAAAAATTCTTTATTCTTTTTATCTGAAAGGATACACTTCCCGATTGGTCCCATAGAAATTTCATCAAAATCAGTTTAGCGGTTTGGTTTTTAAATCAAAATGACTGGAAAAAATATGTCATACAATTAAAAGAAATTGCGAAATTGATACTTGACAAGGATTTGTGTATGATGCGATAACTATAAAGGGTAAAATAAAAACGTTTTTGCAAAAAAATAACCGACTTCCAATTTTGCATGCTATGAAACTTAATACTATTTTTTTAATAAAACTAAATCTACTTACTATAAAAACTAAATCAGTTTTAAATACACTTTTTATAAAATCAAATCCACTTATTATTAAATGTTATTCCAAATTATACACTATTTTTAATTTTATTCGACCTTATATAATACTATGTAAATCAAAATTATATACAAGTTTCAATGTTATCTTTTTAATTTATTTCACCAGCTATAAATGTACTGTTAGAATTCATTGAATTCCACAATGTAGCATGTTTTACAAAAGAACGCAAAGATCTATTTAAAGTTGCAATACGTTCTGATAATGAATAGCACTGATAATTGGTTAATTTACTATCAGAACTGTAGGGGAATTAGAACTAAGCTACACTCGTTGCTTATGAATATCTTTACATGACATCCTTATATGACATCATAATATTAACAGAGACTTGGCTGATACCAGAAATAGCGATTATCCAGTTTATTGACCCTCGTTATGTCATTACCAACGCGTTGGTTGAAGTGTATTGTGTTTTACTGGTTTAACGCTGTTAGAATGTCACTTTGTTTAGGCTTTAAGGGTCCGAAGCTTCAGGTCAGGGCTTTGAAAGCCATTCCCATTAGAGTGGAGAGAGATTTGTAAAAAACAATTAGACATTGTCTTGTGTTCAATATTACAATATTATAATTATACAATATTATAATTTTCACGTCCTTGAATCATCACACTTCCAACAAAAAACTAATGCTTTAAATTTCAGCCAAACGTGTCAACCTTAACGCTATTCTTCACAAACGCAAGGGTTAGCGTAAAGGTAACCTTTTCAATCCCGACTCACAGATGTTACGTGTGTTATCAAATGTAGCTGTCCCCAATTATTTAGGTACAGACGCATAATAGATAGCTACAGAAGGACGGCTCTTCACAAGGAGTGAAATGCATTCACACATACATACACACGCTTCACGTACGAGTGCAAGCTTACTCGAAACTGGAATTTAATGACCGTATGCCAGCAGGACCGGAAGACTCCATCGTTGGTCTAGTGGCCACTAGCGCAACTGCTAAGCACGAAGTCCTGGGTTCGATTCCCAGGTCAGGCAAATAGTTATTGGGTTTATCCATCAGGACTTTCTCAGTAACAGCAACGGAGTCTGGATTTTTGCCCTGCTGATGGCAATATGCTCGCACCCTATTACATGGGACAACTGGCGAAATGTCGGTGAAATCTTAGGTACACCTCTGACTAATTCTTCGGGGATTACAAGCGTGATGTTCTGTTATAGTGTCATTGGTGAAAGTCACAAGTAACGGCTGGATGCAAGAAGCACAGGAACGAGTTTTGAGTCACACACATTTGAGTCTACGATGATGATAATAAACAGTTTTAGTAGATCATCAAGTCAAATCACCTACACGTCTATATTAGTGCGCACCGTTTTCATTCGTAGTACGAAGCCAGCGTTCTGTACTTATCTACTCTGTGTTACAGAGTCCGTCCGCCTGGAGCGTTCTGCTTCATTGGGGCAACGTGACTGCGATGGGGTCTGACCGTTTTGTTCCAACTATAAAACGTAGGTTAGCAGGACAAAAGGCGTGTTTTCTTTTTACTGAATAGTTTAGTTACTGATTTAAGATTTTCATAGTTCAATTTATAGATCTTATTGATTGAACAAACAAAAATGCGATAATGGTAAGAGTAGTTGAATCTTAAAGTGCAATTTTTTTTTTCTCCTTGATATCATAGCTAATACGTCCTCATCAGATGATGCCTAGACCAGGTATCAACCACGCGACCTCCCACTTTGAAAGTGAACTCTTGTGCCATACTTTAGAAACTGTTTTAGAAACTCGAAAAACGGGCCATTTATTAATCCCTGAATTACACAAAGAAACAACTATGTATTTTTAATTATTCGCAATATAGTATAAACGCTAAGCCTGCGACTATTCCAAATACTTGTCAAAGCAGTTTGGTTCGGAAACTTAATTGTTATCCCCATTTTTTTAAATGGACAGTCGCTCCATGTAAAATACTGGTATTCAGCTGCATCCGGAAAGACTGGAAGCTGACCCCAATACATTTGGGAAAAAGGCTAGGCAGATGATGATGACTTCGATAGAGTAACATTTGAAGTGGTTAAATTTTGCATACTTAGATAATTGTAGACCTATCGGCAGACTTTCCCACAGTTCCCTTCAGTAGGTACCTATGAAACGTAAGCGCCAGATAAACGTGCAATAAAGTTCATTGCCCTTTCCTTAATTTCTCGGCGTAGGTACGCGCAAAATAAATTATGAATCGTTTTTCATTACTAAAAGTGGAAAGGATCACGATACATGTCGATTCAGGACAGCTTTATGTCATTATTATTATTTTTGGATTTAAGTATGTCAATAATTGTATGTGGGTTAATGACCGTTATTGCACGTTTATGTGGCACTTACTATATGTAGTAAGTTTCGTACAATATCTGATAATAGTTCGTAGCTTTACGCTTGTCGAGGTCTGTCAGAAGCACAAAGTCGTAAACTTATCGAGCAGTCTGCTCACGTTGCTCTCCGATATTATACAATGAAAACAGAATCCACTAGTTTATGTCCGCGGCTTCGCCTGCGTGTAGTTCGGTTTCTATTCCACGGGATGATACTACCGGCACGAAAAGTATCCCATGTGCTAATCCAAGTTATAAATTTCATTCAAATCCTCTTCGTTTTTGACTAACCGGCTTTTCATCTTCTTCTTCATCTCTTGAACGATTCATTAGAATAATTGAATTAAATGTCAAAAGACACACAAAGAATCCCGTTCAAATGGTCACAACATAAATATTCATTAAACGCAATTAGCGTCTATTCGAAGCTTATAATCGTTAAGTTTAATCTAGCACGAAGTAGCTTCTCAGTTGATTTTTAATGGGAAAACTTTTCCCGTTTGCATGGACGGCACGTCGGGCAATGCGCTACTTCCTAATAAGAAGAAAAATATGTTTACATTTTGTCGCTAACTTTTATAGTTTCTAGAGATATCGAAATATGAGAGTTATGAATGCAAATATGCGACTTTGCTGGGCAGGACGTTATTACGTTTTTAATAAATATATTTTTATTAATCCGGCTTTAATACTAAAATAATATCTAAGTATAGCGTTATGTTGTTTAAGTAAACCTTGGAACTAAATATTGCGAAAGATCAAAGTTTTAGGTCAAAGGGAAAATGCCATTAATATTTTGTGTTGAATTTTTCAAACAGATTCGGGTTTGCAATGTTTTTCATTCATACAAGAGCTGTTGCTACTTAATATCGAATTCCTTATTTACGTCATCACCGTTACGGAACCACGGCTATATTCACTGCCTAATTAAAGTCATTCATTAAACATTATCACACTCAAACCTTAATACAAAAGCTTGCATAAAAATCCTGAAAAACGTCCTCAGTAACATTTCGAAGAAATCTAAATTAGCTGTTTCAGAGCTGAAAACTTTGTGGAAGAAATACAATCGACTTTCTTTCCTTAATTAAGAGTTCTTTTCATTCGCTGTTACGGAATATTTTCAGATATTTTCCGTAATGCCTTGGTGCGTGCTCTTAAGAATATAAACAAAAGAAATGATTTTCAATAGCGATCTTTGTTTTTGTTTTGTTTTTGTTACTAAATGATTGTGAATGGGGCGAATATAAATGGATCTTAAATTAGGATATAGGGCAAAGGATATAATGCACACAAAAACATCAGTACCGTTATAACTACTTAATGCATCTTTGCAACACATGTTTTTTTAATTCTCCAATTTAACAAGCCCGAACCACTGAGTCTGGCTTGAAACATGTGCACTAAACTGGCTCCCTTATCGAAGAGAACTCAGGGAAGATTCCTAAAATTCGTCCACAATGGCGTTAAATAGGGGTTAACTTGAATGGAACTCCTAATTGGGTCAATGTCAATAAATAGGTCTTAGAAGACAAGAAGAAGAGTTTAGAATCTTTTCTTTCTTCTTGAGCTAAGCCAGAGGCCCATGGGCGGCATGAAAACTCTGACACCAGGTTAGGCACTAACCATACGATAATGAAGAATGAAGACCTAAAACGAGCGATATTGTTTAATGAGTGGACAGCTCCCATCGGTATTATAAGTTTAAATAGTGCACTGTTCAATAATAAATTGTATACAAAAGTCGCTTATTTGTGTCTGGACTACTTGATGGATTTTGATATGATTTTCACGATTTGATAGACTTATCAATGTCCAGTTCACTGTATTGAGCATTTCGTAATAGCGCGGACTCGCACAGCCCTTAGAAACGTGTGTGAATCGACGTAGAGGGATTGATTCAGGAAAACCCGTGATGCGTCAGGAAATCTGTCAGATGGTGGCCCAATTAAAGAATATTATAGCGGTCGTTTAATGTAAGACCTTTGTGCCATGGATTGATTCAGTGAGGTGGAACTCGTGAATAATTTAGAAAACCCTGGCTGAACCAAAAGGTTCCTTCGCCAGGCGGTCGAATAAAAAATACATGCGCTTTGTCTCTGATTTCGTTGTGACGGTTTGCGCGGGATAACATTTGACAATTATGTGATGTTTTTGGACAGATTTCATATTTGATTTGTGTTGATTTTTCATGCATCTGGGCGCTGGTGTTTGCACAACAGCGCGTAACCATGGCAATACGGTGCCAAGAGACCGATGAAATCACAGGCACTCATGTCAATCCCGTTGTAAGTCGTAGTAGACAAAACACTGATGGGATGCTAGGCCCCCTTGGACTCTTGGCAACATTATAATTTATTCACTACATAATTCCCGACAAAATAATCATCACAATGATATCAAGCTGGTTCCCTATCACACAGTTATCTCATTTTGTATCGCTATTGTTTCGTCTGATCAGATTGGCCGGCTATATTGGTAATAGCGAATGTACCATCAAAATAAATATAGCAATGTCACGTACGTTGTTAGCTGGTTAGTTTATTCAATTGACGTTCTAATTATTTTGGTAACTAAACAATAACACAATTGTTTATATTCTCTACTCTAATGAGTTCCTATGGGACGCAAAACAACGTATACTTATTGTTAAAGTATAAAAGGATAACATAGAATTCTTACAAGCTAATAATGCTATAATAATGCTATAATTAATAATTTAATACGAAATGAAATGTTTTTTTTTTACTATCCATATATAAATCCACAGACAACATTCACAAACGTACACTATATTAGAAACAATACTTGTATTCGCAGTGAGGCTTTTAGCTTTCTCCATAAAAACTATGCCCGTTCAAAGAGGCTGTCACAACGCGCATTCCCTTTTATTCCACTCGGACCATGTAGTAATTAACTAATTACTAATTAAATAAGTATAGTAAATGTAAAATACACTAACTAATACAAAATAAAATACCTATCACACGATCGATTCCAAATCTAATCAAACGAAATAATTATTTCAGTTTACCGCAGACACGATACAAAAGCGAAATTCACAGAATTACATTAACATCGCAAACTAATATCTGAGGGCAGGAATGCAAGCCTATAGATATGAAGTCGCTCGGGGCTATAGATAGACCCTGTGGAAACACGCAGGGTAGAAATAGGAACAGTTACTGTTGGGATTTTGTTAACCACAAAGAATTAGTCAGTAACGATGGCAGAATTGTTCAGATTTCACGATCTTTGCCCTTGTCCTGTTTCTCGAAGTCGGCGCAGCATATCCAAGGATTGCTTAGATTTATATAATTATTAAGTTACTAGCTGTGCCCCGCGGTTTAACCCGCGTAAGGTTCGATTCCGTGGGAATATCGGGATAAATAGCAACAGCTATTAAGGTAACAGCTATGTACCTATCAAGTGTCATCGCAATCGGTTCATCAGTTTTTGCGTGAAAGTAACACACATATTATGTACACACTTACTACCATAAACTTTCACAATTCGAGTAGGATTTGATTAATGGAGACACAGTAATAAAATCTTTCACAGTTAAAATTTCATTTACTTATACATATTGGATGGGGGAAACAACAAAAATCCCGGCCAAATCCGAGTCGGACTCGCACACACAGTGTTCCGTAGCACCACAAAATATAATAACAATATTTTAGCGCTCATTCAGATGTAAATTTACACTCAACAACAAAACTAAATTTTGTTTTCATAGTATGTTAATAAAAAACAAAGTTACTGCTGCAGTTTGGACAACAGTCCCATAAAATCTGAAAAACTGAACATCAAATCTTTCAAACCAATTTTCGTTGAAAGTTTTTTTTATTCTACAAACCTAATTTTTTTTATAAAATTCCTCCTCTTACTTTAGAAATTAGAGGAGGCAGGGACACAATTTTTACGGCTTTGGAAGCAAATATCTTATCAACTATTGAGTTGAGAAAAAATGTTTTAGGAACGTTGATATCATTTTTTAAGAGCTGTCAATAAACACCCGTGTGGGTGTTATAAACATGTATGTAACATGTATGTGTGTATGTTTTTTTTTTCACCCTCATTTACATGTATGCAAATGTATATAATTTTTTCATAATTTTAGGATTTTTTGTAGGAAACAGCTGTTAATTTTTTAAATACCGATGAAATAATTCTATGTAGGTTCAGAATGATGTACTGAGTATGTGGTTAAATGTTGTGTTAAATTTATGTAGCTTAATTCCGCAAAAAAAAAAACCAGGCCTGGATGATGCAGCACCTCTCTCGCGCCCGCATAAATATGCACATGCAGGAAAAGCAATAATAATTAGCATGCCATACACCCAAACCTATACTCGACACGTGTTTCACCCCTCCACGGAGCATCCTCAGGAGATGTGTTGACTCGACGACCGCTCGGGCGCGAATGAGCCAATTGACGTGACGTTTGTGTCCTTACCCACAATCATGCGTAATAAAGGAGAAGGAATTAGATCTGATTGGTCATTCAACAGTGTGTTTCTATTATTATTATATATTAAAATCTCTAATTGTTCCAAAACACACAACTGGAAACCTTTATCACATTTATGCAAATATTATATGTATTATTGTTGTACATATTTTACATAACATTTAATGTCATGGATTTCCGCAAAGAAACGCCTGTTTCTATAACTTACCTTGAGTAGGTGTCTACCGATTTCGCGTCAGTGTCCCTTTCGCCCCGTATTTGAGGTGATATTCGTTGAAGCAAAAAAAAAAGATTTCCCAGAGATCCCACGCGGGACAGGTTAACGTATACATAGTTGCCCATGGGAGAAGAACTCTTTTATTAGGTCGATGCCGACCAGTGAAAATGTTTGTCCCTGGGACTTATTAATAGGCGGTCGTTATTTTCTACTGAAGACTCTCCAATACGACGGATTTCGGCTGCCCCTGCCTTGGACACAATGTTAAGAAAGTTGTGATCTTCCTCTTTTAGACATAGGTACTTTACTGTCTCAAAATAAATGTAAGTAAAAATAATTTTAGCACTGCTTTACCCGTCGTATCTTTAAGCGAAAGGTCCAATTCAAATAATTTAAATTGTAATTTTACATTACATAATCAACCCTAATTATCAAACCATTTAAATGGAAAAGGATTAATGTTGTGATACCAATTTCACCATTATTCGATTCCACCCGTGTTTAGATTAAATAATTTGCACAAAAAGCGGTCATTGTGACTTAACCATAACAGTTAGGCATATACCCTCCCAGTTTTTTTTTATAAGCAATAATAAGTACTTTAATCATGTAGTATAACATTTTTATGTATTATCATCAATGGTTTTCTCAGCGCACGCCAAATAGTAAATTTTATAGGCAACATTTTGATATTTTGGGTTACATTATTGCAATTTTCATAAGGATCTCTATTTTTTTAAAATAAGTTATAGCTTATGTTACTTCCTCATAATTTAGCTTTCTATTGGTGAAAAATGGTTAAAATCGGTCCAGTAGTTTCGGAGCCTATTCGCTACAAACAAACAAACAAAATCTTTTCTCTAAATAAATCTTGATGACAAAACATGGATATTTTTGAATGATATGTAAGTTTTATACAATTGTATAAACTATATTTTTAATGAAGATTCCAAATTCTTTGTTGACGCTTTCCGTGAGTCAAGGGCTGGTTTTTAAATTGGCCAGAAGCTAAGCAGTGCCATACAACGTGGTAACGCTGCCAGTCTCTTGGACACATTACCAGCTCACAGTCGTTTATTGTTAGTTTAGTTATTTTAGTTTATTTTATCGTTGTTAATTGTAATAATTAAATTTTCAAATGTATTACAGAAATAAACCTTTTAGAACATAAATATTATTTAGACGATAGTGAAGACCGCATCAAATTCCGTTGCATAGAAACTAATAGCAACTTGAATTTCTAACATGAATGACACCTTAACGTGTTGCCAATAAACTTGCACGTGGCTCTTGCTTGTCTGATAACATTTGTATGTCAGTATCGTAGCATATGGCATTCTTAGGATTCTGCCTACATTGGAGAAGAAAGCGTGAATTTATTTTAGTCTTCGTGTTAAGGGCAATCTAAATTGTGGCTTCTCAGATCTGGGCCACGAGTTTTGCGCATTCAGTAGCGTCCATCAGTTCCTGTTTTGAACAAGCAACAGGACACGCAGGATATTAAGTGCCCCATCGTTTGTGGAACAGCACCACATTTACACTCTGGGGCAGAGTCATCAATGAATCTCCACCTCAGCAGGTTTTCCTTGCTACGGCCGATGTGGGTCCGGAGTCTATTTAAAGACTTCCAGGTCAGCGATGGCAACTAAAATAAAAATCATAAATGATACAACGTGGAAAAGATACAGACAATGACATAATAATCACGTTGGTAGTTCGGACATAAGTAGCTGTACAGAATATAATGCAATCGTTCAAATCGATACACGCGCTCACCTCCTGTCTAGCTCATCACTGTTGGCAGGGTCGGAATCACGGACTGCGTGTATTTATTTAAAGGCTTTATTTTACGTAGTTATTTTCGTTATAATACGGGCACGTGTATGGTATTCATAATAATGAAGCTGTAATTTCTTTGTTAAAGGAGGGAAAACCAACAGGGAAATTATTTACTGAAACTGGATTCAAATACCTAACTACAGAAATATATGACTAAACAAAAAGCGCTGGCTACAGAAAAGCACCGGAAATTCATTATTATTTAAATTCTTACTCGAAACTTTAATATTGGTATTCATGAAACTTAAATATTTAAATGATTTTCAGAACCTTTGAATATCTCCTAAACTGTTAGAAGAAATGCTAATGATCGAAGATTACCAAACAGCATTCAAAATTTGTATTAAAATACGAGCACAGTTAACGGCTATGGCTTAAACACATAAATTAAGTTGTTTATTAGTACCCATCAACGAAGTACCCAAAAAACATCAGTAGAGTTTGTTTATAAGTCTCGTTAAAAAACACACTGGCACACCCTGAAAACTGTAGAAAATAAAAAAAAACAAATGTAATTCTGTTAAGTTATTTTCTTCATTGAAATTGAAATGAATGAAAAAAAGAATGCAGTTACTTTTGTTCCACCATAAAGCAAATACTAACACCCGTATCTATAGTCAAGTTAAAGTAATTACTTGAGCTTAAGCAATTTTTTTATGCAATAGACTAGAATTTAAACGAAGCAAGAACCGTCAAAGAAAGCAAAGCTAAAAAATCTAACTTTATATAGTTCTAATTTTAGGAAATAATTAAACTACATAATAAAAATCGTATCTTAAAAAATGACGTTTACTCAAGTAAACACTTTGACTTGTTTATAGATACGGGTGTAAGTAATCCGATTTCCTGGAATTTTGCCATTCTAGCTAGTCTAGTTTTCTCTTTCCTAAGGATATGTGAACATGGCTTTTTTGGATTTCATTCGCTGTTTATTTTTACTATGAGCGGTAAAATCGACTATTCACAAAAGCGACGATTTTTTTTTATAATCCCTTAAGTACACTGTGGCACAGAATTGGTAACTACAGGTCATGCGAATATTCTTTGGGGTTCGAATGCACTCGACATAGGCCACAAACCATGACTAGCAAAGTTTTCCAAACACATTAACATACATACACACATATACTCACTCATTTTCCCCATGATTGTACACAAAAACCACAGAACATACTCGTATATACTATTACCACGAGCCCGAACAAAGCACTGACCTCCCACATTTATTGTGCGAACCGCCAGTCTGTGGAATTCACTGCCAGCTCTCTGTTTCCCGATTATTATGGTCTAGATTTCTTCAAAGTTCGAATAAATCGGTTTCTTCTAGGCTAACGTACTCCACTCTAGGCCGCATCATCGCTTCACATCAGGCGAGTTGCAAACGCAAGTATATTTAGTGAAAAAAATACTCCTTTTGCTTCGTCCACTTCATTGTCTGGTTATACACGCTCTAAATCAAATAATTTTCAAAATACCTACCGCATTATGTTTTCCATGCATTGTACACATCATTTTATACGCCAAGAAACAACTTCCCAACCAAGCCTAAACATAACTTTATCAAAATTGCCAACTCAGCGAGGAAACAAAAACATGATCGCTCACTCAACCGGCTGCAGAGGTAAATACATCTCGAGATATCGTAGATATCTTCAGATATGCCCCGAGGGCCGCTGTCACCGTGAGCAGGGGACAAAATAAGGCGCAAGGTGCACTTGACGGAATGATTAAGAATGTCGGTCAAGCTTGTCTTAGGACTGACGTGTTTGTAGCAACGTGATATGACGATTTTGTGAGATGAATTGGTGTGTGATAAATGAATGAAGAAATTTTCTACATGACGTAACAGTACGCTTGTTTTCCTCGACCTTTATAGAATTTTGAAGATACCAGACCCAAATCATGTAGTAAGCACAACAAATCCTATATTTTACTGTTAATACCCATATTAACAGAAAAATATAGGATTTACTAAACAAAGAGATCGAATCAGTCGAAAGAAACATTAAACTTGTATGAGTGACATGAACGGCACTCTACTACACCAAGCTTAGTCTAAAACTAGATGAACCATAATAACAGACGGGTACTTATATCATTGAGAGATATTGAACACGTGATCATCTCTAAACAAACAACCTAAACAGATAAACTCATGAAAAGCCGAGTTACGTTGTAAACCAACACAAAACAATGTTTTACAAACAAAGTATCAAAACCCTTTATCACGAACTCCCAAAGTACCAAGATTCGTCTCTGCGTTACCCGGGTACCTACCAATTCATTGATTTACACAAATTTAGAACGGAGCCACCCTTATACACCCATGCCATGGCAGGATCAATAGACACCTATACATAGCCACCTATACACAGCCGCATACACCTAGCTATACATTGTTATACATTTGTTCAGATCCGACAATGCCTTGAGGATATAATGGTAATGTTACAATACATTGGCCCCGTTTTTTGTTGAGAGGAATAAGCTAAAAATATT